>OZ020257.1:13701504-16101504 GCA_963971285.1 Astropecten irregularis
GTCAAACGGACACGCTAGACGGAGGTGGTCATAGTCCATATTTAAACAACAATAACACACGACTCACAGATGCAGCTAGTAGAAATTATTCAAGATTGTTGTATCTGTATATCATTGCATCCATACAGATTGCGTTCACGTTACAGTACATCATTGTCACATTGATTTTGGAAGAAGGCATTAATTTCAACCGTCTAGGCTTTGAGCGTCTCACCAAAAAACGGTGCTGTTACGCTTTCGAGAAAAATATGAATAACTGTTGCTGTTTTGAATGTGAATTTATTCACGTTTCCGTTGTGATTAATTAGGTCTGCTGCTGCGGGGTCAGTTTTGTCTTTGGAGGAATTCAAATGCAGTTTTCTCGATGATGATAGCAATTTAGAGCGCAATAATTTGAGTGGAATACTGATATTTATATCAGCAGTGGGATTTTTATTCAGAATTTGAACAATTGTTTCCCGTATTTCTTTGGGGATGCTCATAGTTAAACAGGGTTGTTATGTCATATTGAGACAAGCTTGCCAGCAAAGTGAAAGTGTGTCTCTGTTAAGCTATAAAGACATTTTTAACATATACTGTCACTGTGTGCATTACTGCGATGGCATTCTTGAACCGGTGGCGTGCATGCAACTTGGCACAAGGGTTTATGGACCCATATAGTGAGCTAGTACGTAAAGACCTGCACATGGCGCTGCCATCACGGCGTAGTGCATGGTGCCTTTGAGTGGTCGGGGCCAATTTCATGGAGCTGCTAAAAGCACAAAAAATTACTTAGCACAAAAATGTCTTGCCGAACAAAACAAACCACCATTACAAATTCCATTTGATATTCATGGTCAGCGAACAAAATGTGGGTGTTAATCCTGTTTTGATTAAGACAGAAATTTCACGGTTAGCAAATTTGTGTGCTAAGCAGGGCCGTGAAATTGGTCCATGGGGATTAGTGCTTACATGCAGGGACTGTTTGATAATAAATGGTTTCCTATAGACGCCATGTTTGTTTGTTTTTCGTATTGCAGTCGCGTCTCGCTTTATTAAACCAATGCCTTTATTACGCAACATGATTCAGATTCAGCCATATTCTAAAATATTGGAAATATCTTACTCCAGTTACAAAACATTCCAGGTATCAAGTAACAATCTTTCCCTTGTCTAGTCTTGTTTGAGAAGTTTTTATTAAAAAGCACAGCACTTAACAAAGCAGAATAACAAATCTCAGGTTTCGAAATGCAATTTTCTTTTGTTTTGCGCGCCATAGCTGTTTCATTAATTATTTTTAAAAATTGCGCTGATATCGAGTTCTAATGTCACATTGTTTTCTCCAAGGAGAATATAACATTGAACCGATAAATCGTACTTTAAAATACTCAATGTGGTGGACGGAACATTTTTTTCCGAATTTCCCTTCCTGTCTCAAAGTGATTGATGCAAAAAGCAATTAATTTCAAACGCTTAACATTCTACTTCATTGATTGCCTTTGACACCAGTTAATGAAAACGAACATTTATCTCTGAGAATCTTACCTGTTGATGACTGCCGTATTATTCATGGTTGCCTGTAAATCTATGTAGCCATCGGCGATATCCGTGTCCCTGTGATCAGTCCGCTAATTCGACTGGACTCGGACAAATTGCACCTAATTTCACCTGATCAAGATGCATTACAGTTCGACCCAGTGGTACATAAAGTTCTCCCGTGTGTGTGGGGGCCGAATGTGGGTTTTTTTCCTGGGATGTGACGAACGCATGAAGCAGGATTCCCCGTGGATATCATCGAAAACGGTGAATTATTGCCGTATCATTCTTGCCGCAGGCCGCCGTCCATTTTGCGAGGATTGGTGCCACGACCGCATGACTCTTTGAATAACGGGCACTGTATAGTACTCAGCCGTTAACCGTTATAATACACCGGTCATTTATTAGACCTCGTGTCTTCTTCACCGTGCTTGAGTGCCTCAGCAACGCCTGAAAATGTCTGAAATAGCACGGCCTGTTGAAATCCGTGTATAGAAAGCTGATGTGCCTATTATAATGCACGCGTGATGATGAGGTTTATCTAAGACTTGAGTGTGTGTACAAATATTACCATCACCAGACAACGAAGTGTCAGCCCTGAATTTGGCATTCTTCCAAAACCACTGACAGCGGTACTGAATACACCTATTAAATTGTTCTTATTCAGGGTGGGCTCGTCTAATCCGGGGGCAATTTCATAAAACTGTTCAGCACAAAAATGTGCTTAGCACAAAAATGTCTCGCCCAATAAAACAAACCACCATTGGAAATTCCATTTGATATTCAGGGTCAGCGAACAACAGCCAAAGAACAATCACAAGTGATACACAACACATGGAAATTTGGTTGTTAACCCTGTTTTTATTAAGACAGAAATGTCATGCTTAGCAAATTTTTGTGCTTAACAGTTTTATGAAATTGGCGCCAGGTTGGAAAAACATTCTATACACTCCGAAACAGTTTTTAATCTGATTGAAAACAACAACGTCTCATGCTCGCCAAAAATCTTTGAATACACAAGGCAGAAAATTCCAAAGCAATTCGGCCCATCGATTCGTGTTTTATTTCTTTTCTTATACCCTACGGGTCCTTTTTTTTCTTATTCACTCCCGATGACCGCAAAACGGTATTTCCATTCAATTTACCCCTCATTGTTTCCCAGATTCTTTTTCTCTCCTAAACTCAATTTTCTTCCATCTCTTTTTCAGTAAAAAAAAACGCACTCCTAATAAAATCAAAGCCGTTTTTTTTTTTCTTTTTTTTCTTTTTTTTTTGCCGTAACTCTATATGGGATGCGACGGTTCACGTGTCGCGTTTAACTAAATTATCTACGTAAAGTTTGTCAAGAGCCCATCGTGTATATACTAACAACGCCGACCGTATGGCCGTCCAAGACTGGGAAAAATCAATAAGCATCATTGTATTTCAACCGTGAAATTGGTTTTTCTTTTTGAGAATTCCAGTCCTTTTTGTGAAAAGAAAATTTAATTGATTACCAACAAACCAAATGAGGTTTCAAAATGCCACGCAAGGGACATAGGTATTTTTATGTAAACTTTGAGTTCATTACATTGTTGAAGTGCGCAGAATGGTGGCGCTTTGTCTGTATAGAAAGTCACTTGAGACTGTACGGCTTCAGAAAATTTGACAATAAACTCTAGCTGTCATTTTTGGCAACACATAACCTTCATCAAGCAGACTTGACTGCGAATGCGGGATTGCCGACTGTTTGTCAAACAAAATGTAATGTATATTATATTCAACCACTTGTTTTCAGTTACTCAACTAATATTGTCATCGATCAACTACATTCAACCAGTGTCCAACAAATACACCGATCCAGTAGGCCACGCCAAATTGCCGCCATTTTGTCCGACAAAATGTTTCAAAATGTTGTTTTCTTTACAACACACTTTTCGTTGAATTTACTTTAAGTTTCGCATGTACGGGGCAATTCTTATACAAACCCGAGTTTTATTCTTATAACCATGGTCAAGCAGTGTTTATATAATTAAATTGTAAGTCTGACTCTCGATGCCCTTGCTGGGAGGACATTTTTGGCCTTTTGCAAAACCAAAGTCCAACGGAGAGTTGCGCTTTCGGTGGTTTTGCAGAGTGTGCAATCCTTAAACAGACATAAACACAAACCTTCGTGTGTGGGCGATCTTGACAAGTGATGTGCGTGCGCGTGTGCGTTGTTGCTTAGACGTTGCTATGGTGGGCGTGGCTTATTGGATTGGCGTCTTTATCTTGCAATCAACAAGTTTTGTTCTGTCATTCCTATTCACTATTGTAATTCTTTTTCCCCTTTTCAACTTATTGTTGCTTACCGAATTTGTTCAATCATCTGCATTCAACCAATTATACTTTATTGGCAGTTGTGTTAAGCCATCTCCATTTTGCCAGGTGTCATTAAAGGTAATATAATATCATACTTTGGTTTTTATCAAAGAAATACAGATTCATGGGCAAAAATATCAAATACAGTAACATTTATCTGTGAAAATGTCAGTCACATACGGTGTCCACTTTTTGAGAAAACAGTGAAAAATTGCCACGGTATTTCTTAAGTCTTTTCTCTTTTATTGTTAATCTTTTAAAAGATCAATAAGATTTTCGGTCCTTGTTTTACTAATTTCTGGATAAATACTCCATTAATATAGGCGGAAATATTTTAACGGTATGTTTCTACCACCACCATCTTCATACCCTATAAGTTATACGTAAATCTGTGACCATTTCTGTTTTGGTTTCTTACCAAAGTATGATACTATCATACTTTGACATACTAGGCTAGCGCAAGGATCGCTGACTTGAAACGGCGTTACAGCTGCTTCTATCATTAGTTGCCATTTAAGGCTGAGTGATGAGCCAGCTACCTGGATTATGATGTGCCCCCTGCATTAAAATCCTATTCAGATTTCAGTACGTCCAGGATGTAGCGGTTTTCCAGTCCTTCTGCTCTTCGCTGGGCCATCACATTTTCAGTCCACGAGGATAGTTCACTTCCAATGAACAGCTTGGATCCTGAAGATAAATTAAACCGTGTGAATGCAGTTATTATGCCGGCATAGGCCTAAACTGTGTTCACACTGAGAAATATAAGACTTTGCTGAGAAAATGGAAAAGAGCCTAATTCAATTTGGTTTCTGAGATGAGATAGTGAGCGGCCTCACGTCCTGGGGCTAATTTCATAGAGCTGCTTAGCACAAAAAATTGCTTATAGCACAACAATAGCTTGCCCAAATAAAACAAACCACCATTGAAAAATTCCATTTGATATTTATGGTCAGCGAACAACAGCCAAAGAACAATCACAAGTGATACACAACACGTGGACATTTGGTGTTAACCCTGTTTTTATTAAGACAGAAATGTAATGCTTAGCAAATTTGTGTGCTTAACAGTTTTATGAAATTGGCCCCTGTTCCCTACAGAACCACTTTAACTCTCTGATTGGAGCCATTTTTTATTTTTTGCCTTGAACCTTTATACTTCATATTACAGGTTGTTCGTGTTTCTTTTGAATAACTGTTAATAATATTAATCGAAGTAATTGGCTTTTCCGAGCGTACGTAGAAAGGCCTTTGTGTATGTAACGCATGATTGGTAATTTCATCATTTTGCTGTGGGGAGGATCTAACGGAGGATTGTGTGCCCATTTCATTAATCGTTGTGATGCAGGGCTTTTTCAACTACTGAATTTTGGAAATAGTTCAACGAATAATCTTTGGATATCGATAGCCTTGCGTCCGTATTAACAGTGTAACAGGGTAAAGTGTTCGTAATAGATACATTAAAACAGTATGAGGAGGTATTCTGTGACGTTATCCACCAGTAGCATCTTTGAATTATTCAGACTACTATAGAGAGAGGGGGCTTATGGTCTTGTGACTCGCTCCTTGTACGGTTAAACATCTTTGCGCTTTGCCTCTAACCAAAAAACAGAAGACAGATTTGTATGTAGGCCTCATTCATCAATTAGACATAACTGTATCACGGGCAAAATAATAAAGTACTCACTTGAACATATCTCTTGTTCAAGCAGGGATAAGTGATACTGGTCTCCCAAAAGGATCTCTCGAAGAGGGTTATGCCGATGGCTCCTGTCCCCTAAAGCTTCTCTAATGTCAACCGACGAGTAGAAGGGAGATACGGTGAGCCTCAGGGCAGCCTCGATCGCACCTTTCTTGAGAGCGTGGACAGATAAACAAATTTGAATAAAAAGAAGATGATACATGAAGCCATCGTTACCTATCTGTTATCTGGATGAAGTTTAATAGTTGATATACCCTGAAGTGACTGTTTAAGCTTGTCAAATTAAGACTCGGGTTTGTATTAAAGGTAGTATCATACTTCCTGGTTGTTATCAAAGAAATACAGATTCATGGGCAAAAGTATCAAGACAGATACAGTAAAATTCATCTGATGTGAAACTTTCAGTTCCAAATGTGCCCACTTTTTGAGAGAACAGTGAAAAACAGCCACAGTATTTCTTAAGTATTTTCTGTTTTATTTTTGATCTTTTCAAAGATCAAAAAGATTTTCGGTCGTTGTTTTACTTATTGCTGGATAAATACATAATTTCAGGCGGAACAATTTTAACCGTGTTTCTATCCATCACTATCATCATACCCTGTAAGTTATACGTAAATCTGTGAACATTTCTGATTTGGTTTCTTACCAAAGTATGATACTTCCTTTAAGCGACATTTCACGTTCTGATTGCGACGCGTCTTGATAAAAAAAAAATCGCTTCACGCATAAGTGATTGTTATCCTAAGAAGCTTAATAAAGCTCCGAGCGGTATCGAAGTAGCCACGGCGTCCGGGAGGTGTGACCGAAAAGGCTTCAGCGTCTTGACCGAGGATCATCCCGTCACAGACTTCTCACACATGAAATTACGAGTTGCGTTTCACTGATGAAGGAGGAGGAATAGGCCTTCGCCGTCAGTACAAGTCCCTTGGCGTGTCTGTTCTGTATCCCCCTTGGCAGGCTGAACAAAAAAAAACCAAACACGTGTAGAAGAAAGTTCTTTTTCATTGAAGGGACATTGGGAAAAGGTGTCATTTTGCTTTCAGAGTGTACCATCAATCTTTCAAATTAAAAAGGAGGAAAAATGGGATCGTCTGTCAAAACAGTCAAAGGAAACGGCGAAATATCTGTAGGCATATTGGCCTACGTGCAAAGAACAGTTCGGTTATAGAGTCGGTCGACTGGAAATAGCTCGAACCATGCCCTGCAAACACGTAGGCCTATATTACACGTGTATGTGTGTGTCCGTAATTGAATCTGACATTTGGTACAACTCTCCTTTGACACGGTTTTTAACTTTTGATAACATCAGTGTGTAGCATTTTGAACCAACGAAATGTTCCCCATCGCGTTGAAGTATAAAAACAAAACAAATACATCTTTCCGTCTCCAACTTTACCCAAAAGAGCGTCAAAAATGCGGTTCAGGTGCATTTTTTATCGATGTCTCACAATTTTTTTAAAAGGTCGAAAGTAGACCAAGCGTGCATAGCTTGGATAGAATAAACAACATGCGGCCCTCGTGTCTTGGGATGTAAGTGAACGAGGACTGTTAAACCGTTTTTGAACTCGGTTTTTCGGACCGTGTTTCACCTTGCTAAGGAGTTCAAGGGTTCTCAACACCCACGCACGCAGGCTGGTCTGCCGGTGCTAGATACGGAAGTCTTTTCCGGGAGGTGGATCCTTGGTAAAGGCCAAAATAAGGCCATGTTGACCACCCACGTAAGTTGGCCAATAATTGCTATATTAAATACGAATGGGACCTAGGTCACTGTTCAACAAAGTAAATTTAACCATTTAATGATATTGAATTAGTCAAGGACGAAAGATATCTGAGGGTTTTGGCCCAAAATAAGTCAGTAGAACAAATTTGTGCAGGTTCGGAATGCGCATTGACCAAAAAATGTAATTGACGGAAAATAAAGCATTGGCCTGTGTCCTACATCTCAATTCAAAAACAAACAAACAAACACACCAAACTGACAAGCGAATCGTCAATTGAGCATGCTCCATTATAGCATACTAGCTGTTAGCAATTCAGACCTATAGGCTAAAGTACGTGCAATCAGATGTCTGTCGCCGTGCATGTTTGTATATGTGGTTCCAACGACAGGAGCTGTTAACTATTGACCTTTGCAATTTAATTAAACTGGAGTTTGAAACAATCAGACCAGAACACGGATGAAGTCAAGCTGCTCGACGTGTGTGCTCCAGGTTGTGTGGACCGAACGACCGTACTGAGCTGTGGCAGTCAGCAGAGGGCGGGTCAATATTTACCCGTGGTTTGGCTGTTTGTCCGGTGACTCCGGGGACTAGAAGGCGGGAAGGACGGATCCTGGCCTGGGCCCAATTTCATAGAGCTGCTTAGCACAAAAATTCGCTAAGTATGACATTTCTGTCTTAATTAAAACAGGATTAACCGCCCAATTTGTGTTGTGTATCACTTGCAATTTATTGTTCTTTGGATGTTGTTCGCTGACCATGAATATCACTTTTTATCAGATGAAATTTTCAACGGTGGTTTGTTTTATTTGGGCAAGCTATTTTTGTGCTAAGCAATTAATTTGTGCTAAGCAGCTCTATGAAATTGGCCACAGACCTGGCTCCTCCCCAAGGAGCCCAGTACATGATGACAGGACACGATTCGATTAGAGCGGCCAGGTAAAACGCATATGACTTCCGGACCACAGCACCAGACTGACACGCAGGTGGACTTCATCATTGGATGGTTTGATTATCATCACTGCAGAGACGTGAGTCGGCAAATATAACATCAGTGTTCCGGATATGTCTGTTGTGGTTTCCATTGACGTGAAACATGCCTTGTGCAAATTAATTAATAGGATGATGAGTTGCTGTTTAGTGGTCGATATACACGGACATAATACTTATAGATCTACACGTGCTGCAAAATGGCTCTCTATCTGAAGAAATCGGCATTTTTATACACGAAAGATTCATTTGATAACGTCATACGTAACAATTAACAGTTTCAATGAAAGCTTCAAGAAGATGTGAAAGCTACCGTTACATTTTCACCGTTAAATGCCTTCGGTATACTATACCGAAGTTTTCCTTTTTGCACAATGCACACAGACCATTTTTAGGCAATGCATTGTATGTTTGATGCATGTGAGACTTCAGTGTTAGTACGAAGTTTTCGTAGCCTGGTTCGATCGGCATCTCGAAAGATTTTCGGCTCGACGAAGGTTGATCAAGATTCATAAGATTTAAAGGTATAGAGTGACTACTGAAACACTCCACTTATGGAGTGGTATATACGAGCGCTCCATAAAGAGTGATTCAACTTTTAAGACGAAACTCAAACCGGGGGTGTTTTTTCCACTCGACTAAGACTAAGAGTGAAGTTCACTTTTAAAAGAGTGAATTCAATATCACTCTGCAGACGGAGTGAGTTTTTCACTCTTTTACATTAAGAGAGAACATGGTGGAAATAACGCTTAGGTTTGCGGTAACTGTATAACGCCATGTAATCTCCCTTGAGTGTGTGGTTCTTATTGGAAAAAGAATAGTTTAAGTTTAGCACTCGACGTTCCGAACAGTGCCCTCTGTTCGTCTTCCCTCCTGAAGACGATCAGAGCAGACTGTTCAGAACGTCGAGCGTTAAACCATCGGTTCTTCTCAGAACCACACACTTACAGAAGAGATGGTGGTGACCGCAAACCTATATCATTTTGATCAAGATTCGATCATGGTGAGGGTAAGGCCGAACGCCCAGCAGTTCGATATGGGAGGTTCGGTCAGCCGCAGGCATGAGGGTGCAAAATCTTGTCACTTCGAATGTTTCTTATGGAGGAAGGAAGGACCCCATGCTTCGGTCAAAGGTTCAATCGGTTGGAAACTTCCAAATTCAAATACCGGTTACTTCGAACGGTCGTTTAATATAATTCGAAGGTCCAATTGAGGTATAGGCTGTATAATGGATTACACGATTCATATTCCAAAGGTTTCACTCAACCGTAAAGTTCTTCATAGACAAAGAAAGCATATTGTGTTTGTTCAGGGGGAAAGAATAACAGGGCATAATGGGTCAAACCTGGGCAAGATGTGATTCACAATTTAGGACATGGCTTTGAAAAAAATGGCTTGAAGTACCTCGCGGACAGGGGAAAGGCATGATAACGCGCACCGCTAACATCTTAATATCTCTCGACAAAATCGTTGAAATAATATTACAGCATTATTTTGTTTTGAGAGCAAATACATGTTCAGAGAGGGGAGAATTAGACCTATATACACATGGGACGGCTGATGGGGAAAATAATGTATATACCTGTTCACCAGACGGACTTGCGAAGTACAAGATACCGCGTCGATAGCGACCCATTAGCCGGCCCAAGCTCTGGGCCACCCGCTGTATGGAGAGTGTGCTGAGAATGTTGCATACGTCGTTCCCACGGGACGAGCACCTGTCGAGATGCGGACGGATGAAGATGTTTGTGTTAAAAGAGAAGCATTACGGTATATTGATGTGCAGATTTCAACAACCAGATAATTATTCGATCGAAAGATCTGTTTAAGGTGATAAGGGTGATATCTGGGTCATGTCAGTGTGCTGGTTTAAGGGTAGTATCATACTTTGGTTTTTATCAAAGTAATACAGATTCATGGGCAAATTATATCAAGACAGATACAGTAACATTCATCTGTGAAAATTTTACCCCCATACGGTGCCCACTTTTTGAGAAAACAATGGAAAACAGCCACAGTCTTTCGAAAGTTTGTTTCTCTTTTATTTTTGGTTTTTTGAAAGATCAAAAATAATTTTGTTCACTGGTTTTAATCTTTTCTGGATAAATACAGCATTTCAGGCAGACAACTGTTAACGGTATGTTTCTACCATCACCATCTGGTAAGTTATATGTGAATCTGTGAAGACTTCTGTTTCGGTATGCTACCAAAGTATGATACTACCTTTAAGTCATGTGACAATCATTATAAAAGTGAAAGGATTATGTCGTGTACTCGGTGTGATGGGCAGTGTCATGAGAGTGACTGTAAAAACTGACCATAGTGGAATGGCTTCGGCTGCTTCGTCATGCTTACGCCCGATTACTCAAGCATGAGGCATCTCCCAGGTGCCAACAGCTTGCCCCGATTTGGTCGAATCCCCTGCTAATCCTTATATGCAACCAAGGGCCCTCTGGACATTACCAAGTTGACAATATGAAAAAGTGTATATCTCGGTTCTTTTGAGCTGATAAGCATCGGTAAATTTCACAAATGGAATTAGGTCTGGAGGGTGTTTGTATTGCTAAGGTCACAATCTTTGCATCGGAACGTCGGTCACGCGTGTACGCATCGGCAGACGCAAAAATGACGCCGCCTTTATGGCGTTTCTCTGTTCACGCCACTTTATTAGCCACGCGTTATGAGCGTACATGCCGCAATGAACACTGTCCGCTAGCAAGCAATTAAGGTTGTAATGACCGCGAGTCGTATTTTTCAGATTTGTTTGAACGAGTTCCGCATAGAAACGTGGTAATGAACAGACATCATGTCGTGTCTTTCATTTCAGTGTGACGAAGAAGGTTGTCCAGGTTTGAGAATAACCCCACCCCGGGTTAAGCTTTTTAAATCGTTGTTCTTCAAATTACTTTGGCTGATCGAGGATTTGTGAGCGTGCGTCAATGCGTAATTCACGGCGGCTTGGAAAGGGTTGATGTCCGTTTACGTTTGTGCAAGTCTGTAATTTCGATTGTGTCAGGCTTTTCCTTGGGAAAGGTGGGTCGTTTGTTATTAGGTTCGTGTTTATATTTTGAGGTGTTGACAAAAGTTTTCCATGGACGCCTGGGGTTAATTTCACAGCCCTGCTTAGCACAAAAATTTGCTAAGCGTGTAGATAGTTTCGTCTTCATAAAAACAGGGTTAACAACCGTGAATGTCATGTGTTGTGCATCGCTTGTGATTGTTCTTTGGCTGTTGTTCACTAACCATGAATATCGAATGAAATCTTTACGGCGGTTTGTTTTATTGGACAAGACATTTTTGTACTAAGCATTAATCTTTGTGCTTAACGTCTCCATGAAATTGGCCCCTGGTATATCATTGCATACCAGAATTTGTTCCACTCAGCGTTAAATCTCCAGTGGATACAGACGACATCGGCTTCATTTCCTCCAATTTCTAGAAGGAACTCGTCGGCCAGATGTCTAATTTTCTTTGGTCTGATGAGGTACTTGGACAGGAGAGTAACGTATTCTTGATGCGGGAACCTGCCGAGTAGACCGTAGGGGTAAACGAACGCTAAGCAACGCGACTCGGACCGGAAGGCGTCAGGGTACCAGCTCAGGTAATCTTTCAGTTTGATGGCATGGTTCGGTGTGTCATCAGGAAGGTCTATCAGGATCCTTGGATCCTGTCGATGAAAGACTATGCTGGGGATGTGAATCCCGGTCATTTCGGCGAACATCTGCGTTTGGCCGTCCATGTAGAGCTCCAGTCCTCGCCGATGATCTTCGCTTTGGCCGGCGGCACCAAGTCCGCCCACCCTCGTTCCAATCAGAACGGTATCTACCCGGCCCTGGCAGGTCTCACGGAATCCTTCCATGCTGATTGAAGGGACCAGTCGGCGGAGGGCAGCCGGGTCCAGGGTGTCCTCGAAACATCGCATGTCCAGCTCATCCACGGTAGGGTGGTTGAAAAAGGGCGCCAAAACCAAAGTGTAGTTCCTCTGCATGGCAACGGCCACGACAAATCGGAAGGCTTGGATTTGGTTGTTAGGACCCTGGTTGCCAAGCATGACGGGGAGAAGAAACTTCTCGGATAGATCTGCTCGGTTGCCTCCATCTTGAGTGTCGATCAGGCTACGGTTGGCGCCGGTACACGATTTGGGGGTTTGCACCGTCGTCTTAGTAAGATTCTAGAGAGAGAGAGAATTGTATTATTTTATAAATGAAACATAATTTTCATGAGTTAAGATTTAATTCCCTATCCCCGACCACGTTAAAATGAGCAATACTTTTCATGTTGAAATCTGAACTCGTTGGGAGGATACGGCAAGATGTTTGCTGCCACCAAGTGTCAGAAAAATGTGAATGCGCAATTAGTGTGAAGTTCAGCTAGGTATAATGCTGCGACTTAGGGCCTTTCTTAAAGCTCGGCTCTGGCTCAGGCTCCGCCTCCATTTCGTGAATCCGTTTCAAAATGAAAGATATCAAAATAGAGGCTTTTGGCTGCAGTTAGGAAGTAGATTCTCTGGTTTGAAAAGGACAACAGAGCGTCAGCTTCAATGGCAAACCACAACCTATATTTTCAGCGTTATATGAAAACACTAGAGATGAAGCCGGAGCCAGAGCCGAGCTTTGAGAAAGGCCCTAATTGTGGCCCTTTCTTGGCTACGACTGCGGCTAACGATAAAGCTGGCGCTCAGTTTTCTTGTTCAAAACAGAATTTCTATAATAATGATCCTGTTACTTTTAAGAGTTGAATACTTATCTTTTCTTCATGGTTTTCAATAGGCCCGTTCGCACACATAAAAAAGCGCTGCCGTATTTGGGTAGCGCTCCAAATCGCCACCCAAATAGTCGCGTTTTTCGGTGTGTGTGAACGTGCATAGGACTCTACTCGTCCCAAGACAAACGACTCAAGGATCGTACCGGTACAATAATCGTCGATACCGGATTTCTGCACACGAAGAATGCCGCGACGCACAACAAACCAAGGAAGAATTGGTCGAGTATGTCCATTTTTATGAAACTTCTGCTAATTAAACTTATCGATCTGCAGCCGCGATTCCCCGAGAATCAGGGGCGCCTTGTCGAGTTAAAATGCCGGCCTGCTACCGTCGCCGTATTGTTTGCCCAAGTTGATTCAGTTTCCGTGTACCGGATACGGGGTTATTTTTTCCGTCAAACAGAACAAACGAATCATTATTTGCTCAATAGTGATGGCGTTGAAGACACGCGTGCCCACTGTTTGTCAACGTACCAAATCAAAGCTTTATTAACCGCCCATCAATCATCATGCACATATTCTGAAATGGTGTTCGCTTTAAAGGTAATATCATACTTTGGTTCTTGTCAAAGAAATACAGATTCATTGGCAAAAATATCAAGGAAGATGCAAAAACAGTCATATTATGTGAGAATTTCAGTCCCATACGGTGCCCACTTTTGGAGAAAACAGCGAAAACGGCCAACAAGGTATTTTTAAGTCTTTTCTCTTTTATTTTTGATCTTTGAAAAGATCAAAAGGATTTGCGGTCGTTGTTTTACTATTTTCTGGATAAATACACCATTTCAGGCGGAAAAATTGTAATGGTAGGTTTCTACCAGCACCATCTTCATTCCCTGAACGTTAAACGTAAATCTGTGAACAGTCTGTTTTGGTTTCTTACCAAAGTATGATGATACTACCTTTAAAGATGGAGAATAACGATTTGTAAAAAAATGAAACAAATACAAATCCTCGTTTATAAGACATATAAGAACCTTCTCATAATATACAATGGGGCTGTTGTTTGTTCATTATTTAGTAATATTGGAAATAAAATTTGATAGTAATTGTCAATTCTTGGGACTATTTACCCAAACTTCGGTCTAAGGAAATAGTGTCGGTAAAATGTGAACATTATTTAACCACGGCCTGCCAGACAGTGGCCTATACCGCCAAGTGCTCACATTTTTAGCTGATTGCACTCAGTCACAGGTTGCATACAGCAGCATCCTGAAGCAAGTTTGAATGTTGGTACAAGGTGCTTTCATTTTGATTAAACCGGCCCTCTCGGGCCTTCCTGATTCCCCCCCCCCCCCCCCCCCCCTGTGTGTTCCGCTGCTGATGCACGACCTGTCCACAGCTTGTGATCACACACAGCCATCAGACTACTAACAGTAAATCAAGAATATGAATGACAGAATGACACCTCACATGGGGCTTGGTACCATCCATGGATAGAGGAATAAGAATGGATCATTCATGCTTGTGTCGAATGTTCGTATAATTATGATGGTGATGAAACTTAAAGGGACGAAAGCGTTTTTAAATTATTGCTTTATACATAATTAATGACAATACTAAATTCATTGAAAAGTGAACAAAGAAAAATTGACTGGAGAGGGATTCGAACCGGCGACCTCCTGAATACCGTACATGCGCTCTACCAGCTGAACCGTCCAGCCCTACGTTGGCGGTGACCCCAATAGTCAATTATCTTTGAACAAAGAGTTGGTATTGAGCGCATGTACGGTATTCAGGAGGTCGCCGGTTCGAATCCCGCTCCAGTCAAATTTTCTTTGTTCACTTTTCAATGACTTTAAAATTCAGTCAGTTTCCCTTGTGGTTATGACATTATAAATTTATATATTTGTGTGCTTAATTTTTATCAAAAGTTACAAAATCAGTACATGTAGGCCCCTATGTCACGCCCCAAAACAACCCATGTGAACCGATCCAGGCAACAATAGCGAGTGACGTCACCTACAGAACTTTGGGTGCATTCGTTTATCTCCCCCGGGGGTCAGCCCTTTCCGGGAATGGTCGTGTTTTACTGCACAAAACAAGCGAGAGAATGGAAACGAGGTTGGATTGGTGTCGACCCGGGACAGCTTAACGAATGCACCCTAGTATAGGCTCGCACCACTGTACAGTATACAGTATTGTGTGGCGTTCTGCATGATTGTGATGTAAGGAATGTTTTTCATTGCGAAAAGTGGGATGCTAAATTATGTGTCTAAAATACCTCATTTTTCTATATACAATATTTGTAAGCACAAACAATGATACACAGGTTGAGTTTTAAAACAATACAGATGCATTTAACTTTTCAGTAAACCTTTAAAAATCAGTGAAATGTGTCCGTGTTTTGTCTCTTCCTTCCTCCATGAAAATGGTTGTAAGGCCACGAAGCCTTCCAATATTTATCTTTCCCTCGCCAAGGTGTAACACAAAACCACATTGAAGAAGCGGGAGAGGGTTTCCGTGTTTTATTAGTTTGCTTTACACTTAGGGAACTCGTCGCGTCTCATAGCCACGGGGAAACCCTCCATATAGGGGTTACCATAGAAAAATAAGAGAAAGTCTTCTTCGCATAAAATTATGTATTAGAATCACTTCCAAGAACAGTGCGGTTAGACAGTGCTTGTATACAACCAGTATACCTCTTATACGATCTGGGGACAATTTCACGGATACTTTAGCACAAAAATAGCTTGCCCAATAAAAAAAAAAACACCACTGAAAATTCCATTTGATATTCATGGTCAGCGAACAACAGCCATAGAACAATTGCAAGTGATACACAACACACGGACATTTGGTTGTTAATCCTGTTTTTACAAAGACAGAAATGTCATGCTTAGCTAAATTTTTAGCTGCTAAGCAGCGTAACGGATAGGCCTACTCTCTAAATGCAAAAGAGTGAAACATTTCACTCTTTTACAATTGAGTTGTCCTTCATAATTAGTATGGCTCTTTAACAACAGTCGGGCCTTTTTTTGAGTGGTTTTCACTCTGGGCAAGACGACCGACGAATTTTGTTATGGACGCTTGTAGACTTAATGTTCTTGTTGGAAATGTTTCATAATATGACTATAATTTGCAATATTATTGCAAAATTGATCTATACATGATAATGGGTCGCACAATGTTCTTCCGATACATTGATTAAGAGCACATTATCCTTAGTCAAAAATCAGAATTAACATCGAGGCATAAACTTTACCTTTAGCAATCTCAGGAAAGCAATTTCCTCTTTGCTTCGTGGAGGCCGGTTCCCCCGCCTACGACCGTCAAAACCGTCGGATACACGTCGGCGCGATCCCGATTCCAAACTTTCAGACTTCCGAGTCTCCTTCGCGAGATCAGCGATGCCGGACTCCGGGATTCCCTTGTTCCGGCCGGAACCAGTGTCCCTGATCCTCCCCGGAACTCTGGGCCTCTGACGGGGCCAGCTGGTGGAATCGAGCCGCGTGGCAACACTCACGAGTCGGCCAGCGCCCTGACTACTGTAACACAGAAGAACAATGTTACAGAAAAACAGGGTACAACCGACAAAAAGCAACGCGACAATTGTAACTCTTTTGTATTTCATTACGACAGAAAACTGTAATTTTTATGACTATTTCCCCGAAGATGATACTTAATTGCGCACAGAATGTACATGTATTACAATGCTGCTGCGTCGATTCTTTTTTTTTCTTCATAATTTCACCCCCACTCCCCCATAAAAAAACAGATAATATTGCTTCATGTAATTGGTTTCCTATTGTTTAAAACTCACACCGAGCACCGTTATTTTAATTAAATCAGCTGTATGTAGCAGCTGTGGCGCGTATACCTCGTGTTAATGAATTCCTATTACAAGTGATGTTTGGTGATTGTTATTTTATTTTGTACAATTAAAAACACAAAAAACTGATTATTGATTATTTTTGTATCTCTTGTATAGGTTTTTAACACAGACTTGGCGTGCAAGAGGAGCACCGGGAAAAATTTCAAAATAGGCATGTTCACACCCATACCAAAAACCGCCGACTATTTGGGTCGCGCTCCAAATCGCGACCCTTAGGCCGAATAGTCTCGCTTTTTTGGTGTGTGTGAACGTGCCTATATTAATGACTTTATTTAAAGGATTGAAATTTGTCACACTAATGAAAATTGTTCGAACAATAAACACAACTCACATCCCAGTTACCGGCCCCAGTATGCCACTTTACTTAAAAAAAAAATTGAAATGATTGAGGGCGCCCTTTCTCTAAGAAGGACGCACCGCACTAAATAAACTCACTTTGACCTAAAATCCTTCAACTTCACAGTTCAAAAAACCTCATCCCTGTGTCTCTCAGTTTGTAGTGCAATACCACAAATGGTATATACGTTCGAAACCTCATCAACCCAATTCTTTTCAATGTTGTCTTTGTTGGGCAATATTTTTTTTTTTTTTTGCTAATTGCCCCAAGAAACAAAAAGACCCCGAAATGCTCCTTTTCTGTAACCGATTTGCTACCAGTACTTGTAATGAAGCAATTACCCTCCACGTTCGAAACAATGTAGGGCCAGATTTTAAATGGTATATACAATGCATAAATCCTTTAAAATCTGGCCCTTATGTGATAAAATAACGTTTTTTAAACACAATTCTGTATTTGTAATATGTTTATTTCTTACGAGACCATTCTAAATCCGATTTAAAACTCGGTGGGATGGGGGATAAGACGCGCATACTAACTGGAATCATCGCTGAGACGAAATATCTCAAGTCTCCACAACAGGGGCCAATTTCACGGCGCTGCTTAGCACAAAAATTCGCTAAGCATGACATTTCAGTCTTAATAAAAACAGGGTTAACAACGAAATTTCCACCTGTTGTGTATCACTTGTGATTGTTCTTTGGCTGTTGTTCACTGACCATGAACATCAAATGAAATTTTTAACTGTGGTTTGTTTTATTGGGCAAGACATTTTTGTGCTAAGCAAATGTTTGTGCTTAGCAGCGCCGTGAAATTGGCCCCTGGTTGAAACACTGAACCTCGGTTGTGATAACCCGTCTTAGTTACACAATATATATTAATTATTGCATGACCCCCCCCCCAATGCTATTATTTAAAAACATCTGAAAATTAATTTGCCATATTTAGTGTAGTGCACCTAGTAATCCAACACCAGCGTGGTACATGTGTTTCATGTCGGTTTCTAATGCTACATTGCTTTTAAGAAAACACTTATTCATTAAAATCATGAGCACAAATAAAAGCAATGAACCTATTGCATCATCCTCTTAGCAATTAGAGCTGTTTGGTAAACAATATCAGGTATTACGATAGGTCCCGCGTGCCATAACTACCCGGCGGAACTTCGTATTTTCATCAATGAAAACCATATAGAGTCGCTAACTCTATGATGAAAACGATCATACTTCTTCTGCATGGTATTTCCTATAATCCTGCCAAATTTCATCATCGATTGATCAATTATTGCTCGGCCAAAATTCGAACCCAGTCCATTTGAATGCACGTACAAGTTTCTACCTCCATGATGCAACAAACGGCAGGCATCATTGGTTCCCATTGTAACACGTTTTATTTATTGCATTGGGAAACCCCCACTGTACATAATGTACACAATGCATGTACAGTACATGTACACGTGCAGTCGATCCATGCAGATACGTCACAGGAATTGCATCATCCTCTTCTCATATGCACACTGTTGAGCTCTTTGATAAATAGAAAGAGATCATAGGTGTGATGCCGATATTATAAGTATGCGGATATTTCCTTATTTCAGTTGCAAGATTGACACATTCAAGCACCTGTCGTATTGAAGAGCAAAACTACCCGAAAAAACTGCAATTTTTCGGAGTGAAAAGTGGAGAAAACAGGTGCACGAAAACTGTCAATAGGGACTTTTTACTCGATTGAGGGCGCCCTTTCTCCTGTACCAATCCAGCATGGCGGACGTCGTGGCAGAAGGAGTCGCCAACTTGTCGGTGGAAAACAAGAAAAAGGCATGCTAAAGCTTCCTAATATTTCACGAATCTAGTTAAATAGTTACTGTCGCAGCTCAGGATACTTTCCCCTATGTTAGCAAGAGCATTTGGAAGAATTTCAGGACGCCATCTTGTCGGTAGATGTAAACGAATCATGTCCACCACCTCGGTAACTTCATCATCATCATGTTAAATTTAAAAACGTCATTTTCTGAATCGTGCTTAGCAAACTTTAAATAGGCTTAGGCATCCCCCTAGGCCTACTTCACTTTCAATCATGCTTTTAGTTTCGTTATGCTTATAAACGTAGCCGTTTTGTTCCACGTTCGTTTCCTCGATATAGGCCTACCACGAGCAGACCGACTTTGTTGATTTTTTTTTCATTTATTTCCCAGTCCGGCCACATTCACACGGCATTTCCAACCTTGGGTCAGTTAGGCCTAATTTAGTAATTAATTAGTGAACATCTGTCGTCAGCCACGTTGGCCCAAACACCTGAAATGCTAAATTTTATGGCGATTGTGAAGTTTGGGACCCCTCTGTGTTTTAACCACATGCCAGGACAACCATTTCCGTTGCGCGTGCTGACTGCATGTGCCTGTGCATGTGATAAAAATATAGTTTAGAGGGGTCACAAACTTAACAATCGGCAATTTCACCTTGTACAGTATTCATGAATCATGAAGGACAAGCAATAGTTTGACAAAACCAATCTCCAGGAAATATTGTGCTCTTTTACTTAAATTTATCATCAGTTATGGAAGTGTGTAATTTGCTGGCACCATCATTCTTTTGGTTTTGCCAATTTTTAATATGTCAATTATCATGTCGGCCTTCTTTCTCAACATGTAACGTTAAATGTTATTTTTTTCTCACCGGTTCTTTTCAGAACCACACATTTATAAAAGAGATTTCACATGGTGTCTCCGCAAGCCTACTTCATTACGTTCTTCCACCATGCAAAGCTTCAAATACTACCAAATGTTATTTTGCTGGAGGTACATTCCTGCCAGCATGGTATAATGAAATTTGGCCAATCAGAGTTAAGGGAACTACAAAATAGCATAGGCCTACATGTATTTGCAGGAAGAATGCCGGTGCTTGCAAAATATAGGCCTACCCTGCCTTCAGTTATAGATGGATTTTTCCTTTAAGAAAAAAAAAGGATAAAAAGAAGTAATGAAGTTGTCTACTTTGTACTTAATACAATCCTCGGGATGTTATTTGATTGTTCTTTTTTTTGTACAATGTCTAATAATGGCTTCATGGTTTTCCTGTCTTAATTCAGGATGCCAAGAAATCCGGTAAAGGTGACAAGAAGAGCAAAAGCTCTGGAGCGGGTTCCGTTCCTGTGGAGGTATTTAAAGAAAACCTTATTGTTTATTAGTTGTAACTGCAAATCAGAAGAGTTTTTCATAGAAAAGAATTTTAACTCAGCCTTGACACAAGGAAGTAAAGGTGACTTGCTATAAAACCTTAACCACCCCACAGACATTTCTGTAATTAATTTGTTTTATGTCATTGAAAAGTGAACAAGGAAAAATTTACTGGAGCGGGATTCGAACCAGCGACCTCTAGAATACCGTACAGGCGCTCTACCAACTGAGCCATCCAGCCCCACATTGGTGGTGACCCAAATAGTCAATTATCTTTGTCAGAAGCCATGAAACCACTCACACACCGCCATATCCCTGGGATCATTTCACCGATATATGCGCAGCAATGCTGCAACCTGGGTAAAAAACTTATCTGAGACTTTGTTTCTTTTCTCAGTTGAACCCATGGCCAGCCTACATACAGGAGAGACTAGACCTGTTTGACAAACTCAAAGCAGAGTCTGATGCAGAAATTGCAGGTATGGAATCTTAAGTTCCCCCACCCCAACACCCAATTAACCCCTGGCCTAGCCATGGCTAGGAACTTTTTACTTCCCTCTGCTTAAAGTCCAACACGGTTATTAAGCAAACCCTGTGCCAGATTCTTTGGATGTTGGCAGGGTTTGGTCATCAGGCCCATGTTAAAACTTTACAGTGATTATAAAAGTCCAACCAAAGTACATGTCTATATTTATGGATTTTAATGGATTTGGCATGGTCAGACCTGTGGGCATTGGTTGTGTGAAAGGTCCAACCAAAATATTCCGGCAATAACTTGCCAATTCCCCAGAGAATTTGTCTAGTGTTAAAGGTAGTATCATACTTTGGTAAGAAACCAAAACAGAAATGTTCACAGATTCACATATAACTTTCAGGGTATGAAGATGGTGGTGGTAGAAACATACCGTAAAAATGTTTCCGCCTGAAATGGTGTATTTATCCAAAAAATCAGTAAAACAACAACCAAAAATCTTTTTGATCTTTTAAAAGATCAAAAATAAAAGAGAAAAGACTTAAGAAATACTGTGGCAGTTTTTCATTGTTTTCTCAAAAAGTGGGCACCGAATAGGACTGAAATTTTTACAGATGACTGTGACTGTATCTTCCTTGATATTTTTGCCCATGGATCTGTACTTCTTTGACAAAAATCAAAGTATGATACCACCTTTAAAGCCCCGTATGTCAGCATTGGAATGGAGTGCTCAGCAAATGAATGAGTGATTGTTGAACATAGAATCATGTGTTTTAGCAGCTCAATGTAATTGGCTCTTCGTTGTAAAAGCCACAATGCTTGTATTCATCTAAAACTGCATTATTTCTGTGTCCCACCATCAGCCAAGGAGCGTACTCCGATCAAGATCACCCTGCCCGACGGCAAGGAGCTTGACGGCAAGGCATGGGAGACTACACCCTACACGGTTGCTTGTGGAATCAGGTACGAAATTGAGAGATTTAGTAAGAGTCAGAGTTTTCTGTTTTTTGTCTGGAATGCATTCAAATTAATATCTTACCTTCAGCTTGAGAATCGGGTATAAATGTATCTTAAAGGTAGTATCATGCTTTGGTAGCATACTGAAACAGAAATCTTCACAGATTTACCTATAACTTACAGGCAGACAGTGTATAAAGATGGTGATGATAGAAACATACCGTTACAATTTCTCTGCCTGAAATGCTGTATTTATCCAGAAAAGAGTTAAACCAATTGACCAAACACAATTTTGATCTTCAGAAGGTCAACAATTCTGTGAAAAGATTTTAAAATACTGTGGGCGTTTTTCACTGTTTTCTGAAAATGTGGGCACCGTGTGGGACTGGAAATTTTCACAGATGACTGTTACTGTATCTTTTTCTGTATATTTTTGCCAAATAAACTGCATTTCTTGGACAAAAACCAAATTATGAAATGGCCTTTAGAGATTCATGTGACATTTTGGATGTGTGCACTTGTATCAACTGATTGTGCCTACTATGTTGATTCCTTTGAAACGTGCAGCCAGGGTCTGGCCGACAATACCGTCATCGGCAAGGTGAACGGCGTACTGTGGGACCTGGATCGACCCCTGGAGGAGGACTGCCGGGTGGAGCTGCTCAAGTTCACTGATGAGGAGGGCCAGCAGGTGTTCTGGCACTCCAGTGCCCACATGCTGGGGGAGGCCATGGAGAGGCACTACGGGGGATGTCTATGCTACGGACCGCCCATCGATAACGGCTTCTACTATGACATGTTCCTGGAAGGAAGGTGAGTGGCTCCTGAAGTTGGGAGGTGGTGGTGTTGTAGACATTAAGGAACATGCATGTTTATAGCACATTAACCCCTTCAGCCCGGGATTATTTCCAGCCCTGCTTGTTCCGACCTCATTATCAGCCACCGGTCACAATAGAGGTCATCTGGCCCGGCTTTGTGTGCAGGGCTCAGCGTAAACAATGCAGGCACGCATTGGTTGAATAGCACCGCACAAAAGATCGCATTCAAGGCAGACTCTAATCCGTTCACGCCCAGATGTTCGGAACTCAGAGATTGCCGTTCTCTCGAAAATGCAGATCTTTTCAAATGCAAATTATGGGGGTGAATGTACCACAATGAGCGGATCTTTGTGGACAATAAAGGTTAACAGAACCTCTTGTTCCAGACAATGCCCCCATTCAATGCATTTCAATGGAAATAACGAAGCAATCATGAATATTCTTAGGCCATGACATGGGGCTGCTATGGATGCTCCCCGGGCTGAAGGGGTTAATAAGACTTAAAGCTATGCATGGTGGAAGTACTAAACAAGGTACGGTTTGGGGTAGCACCATGAATAAGAATCTCTTCTATAAGTGTGTGGTTCTTTGAAGAACCGATTGTCTAACACTTGAACAGTGTGCTCTGTTCGAACTCTGTTCGAACTCTGTTCGGAACGTCGAGTGCTAAATCATCGGTTCTTCTCAGAACTACACACACTGTTCGGAATGTCCCTTATTACTGTACTCTGGTTGTATGTTTGTCCATAGGTAAGGGCAGAAAAGCGTCTGCTTAACCTTATACCTAAATGTTGTCATTTAATCTTTATTAGTAATCATTGTGTACATAACTGTCATATATATTACTATACTGACCTTATTTGATTTATACATGATTGTACATAATTGTAATGAATGACATCATTGAAATAAATGTTACTACTACTAATGTCAAGTGTTAAACCATTGGTTGAATTTTTAACCAGTGTTGACGTTCTACCAAATCGGATTACCAATTTACCATCACAGTGTAAAAGCAGCTACATGTACACACTGGAGGTATCTAACAGTTATCCATCGTGCTTGTATGAGATTGATAGCAATGAACCCCAAACCCATGTCATTTGAGATGAATCTCTTTCTCCACCCAGGCAGGGCGGAAAATCTACCGTGTTTTTGCACTTATAGCCTTTGAGAAAGATCCTGCTAGGATCCAAACACGTCAGGCCCTCCTAACTGGGTCATTCCACCAAGTTGGGCCACAATTTGCTGTGGTGTCCCTTGTTACATCAGTGGTAATAAACATCTTGTCACCTGCATGTGGATTCTAAATTGGCATCGTTATAAACCTTACAAGGTTCTTGCAGAGTTGTGCTTTATCTTTGCAGAGTAATATGACTCACTCTGTTGTAATGTAAAAATAGCAGGCAGTAGAAGTTACCGATGTAACAGGGGACGGCATCACAAATTGTGCCCCAACTTTGTGGAATGACCCAACTCCAAGCATTTTTGCACTGGTGATATAAACAGAGATGGAGTGTTTGCGCATCAACTGCAGTCCTGTTTGCTCACACTTTGCCACCCTTTCCTTTTCCCCTCGCCTCCTCCTTCCTCCATCAGACAAGTCTCCAGCAATGACTTTAAGATGCTTCAAGAGGTCATCCGCAAGATCCAAAAGGAGAAGCAACCGTTCATCCGGCTGGAAATGAAGAAAGAGGACCTGCTCAAGATGTTTGATGTGAGTTGGATGGATTAGATGAAGCATTAAAGGAAACAAGCTGCTTGAACTGGGCGTATCGCATTTTATTTCATAAATAAATTCATTTACATGTATTAAATGTGAATTAAAAGCCAAACTGGTGCAAGTGAACTTTTCATTTGATTTTTTGCCGCCCAAAAATTGCCTCCCCTTTTTGGGAATTTGCCGCGACTCAAATTGAGGGCGCTGTTCGTGACGCAGATCGAGGCGCAGAATAATTTTAGGCTTCGTGGACATGCATGTATACAATGTGACCGGCCGGTGAATGGGGCACCGGCTCGCGCGCGCGCGGCTGCAGCTGCCTCGATTTACGTCACGCATTTGGGAAGGTTTATGTTAATGAGGGTCCCACTCAAGGGGCGTAGTAGCTTGGACAAACATTTTCAACATTTTTTTTTACATATTTAATCCAGGAAATAATTAGCTCGAGACACAAAATATCATTGTAGATATAGTACTTTATAGTTTTAAGCAGGAATAATGCAATTTAAATCCTATGTCGTGTTCCCTTTAAGGAATTTGTTGGGGTTGGGTAGGGGAGGGGGATGTGCGGTTTACTCAGCTGGAGGCCAGCAAGACAGTATTGTAATATTCAAGAGTCGTATTGTCGACTGTGTTTAAAGGTATAATACATGATTGGTTAAGGTCACAGAACAGCACTCGCACTTTGCCTGATCCAGCATGTACATGAAATAATAAACCTGTGAAAATTTGAGCTCAATTGGACGTCTGAGTCAGGAGAAAAAAAAATGTCTCAGTTTTTCTGATAAGAATGGTTTCGATCTTACCCCGGAATCAAAAATTTCAGTCTTTGTTTTGAGTGTACACACACACTTCCACATCCCCTTGATAACCATGGAGTTAGTCATTATTGTAATTTTTATTTTGCAGTACAATTTATTCAAGAAGCGCATTCTGAATGAGAAGGTCACCACGCCAACCACCACTGTATACAGGTAAAATTTGGATATCCACGGTAGTTTCAGTACAATAATGAATTTTCCAGGAGTGATATGACAAATGTTGACTGCACAGTGTTTGAAGCAGGATAAAGTGTCAATTATTTGTACTTTTTTGTAGCATCTTTTAGACTTGCAGGATCACAATTTTGTTCTCTGCTTTTAAGGGTTTGTTTTGGGTACTTTTAGATTTAATTAAGGGTCGCAAAAACAGCAATTATTTGAAAGCTTATTTTGAAATTGAGTTTAATAATTGACCTTTTTTCTAGCAGTTCTTTAGATGTTGATCAAGAATGTTTGCAGCATGTATTGATCAATCTTTTGTTTGATTTTGTAGATGTGGTCCTCTGATCGATCTTTGCCGTGGGCCTCACGTCCGTCACACCGGCAAGATCAAAGCTCTCGACATTGTTAAGGTAGGATCATAGGATGATTATACAATCTCTTGAAATGTAATCAGTATGAAGTAATCAACTGCTGCAAACTGCTCATCAACCAAAAAAATGACCTGAAATACTGTTGACTCCCTTTGTTACGAGGTCCATCGAGCATTAATAATTTTGTCATTATAACTGGAACCTCGTTACAACCGGAGCACAGTTTTCCCTATTTGTTGCGCACAAGTTACGTGCTATTTGTATACGTGCGTCTTGTAACATGTTACAACGATCATTGCGGGACGTATTGTATAGTACGTGAGTTCTGGGTCTCCATCTTTACGTGCCTGTTCGGGAATGTCGCAATATTTTGGCTCCTGCACCCTTACAGAATATCCAGATTTGCTCATTATTCGCTGAGCGTGACATTTCACATTAATGGCTCATGTCTTGCAAAATCCTCTTAGGTGTTGGACTGGCAGATCTGGGATTCTTAGGGTATAACGATGAGTTTCCAAGAAATGGATAGTCAAATATTCAGTTTGTTTGTCGGTGCCAGAAATTACTTGAGGACAAGAGAAAGAAAATTTGAGGCTTGATCAGGAAGTTCAAGATAATGTTTGATGTCTTTTTTCCAGAATTCCGCTACGTACTGGGCTGGTGACTCCGAGGCAGAATCTCTGCAGCGTGTCTACGGCATCTCTTTCCCGGACAACAAGCAGCTGAAGGAGTGGCAACACTTCCAGGCAGAAGCTGCCAAGAGAGATCACCGCAAGCTAGGAAGAGTAAGTCGGCAGTTTTTGTTGGGAACTTGATCTTCCTTCACCAAGTTGGGTGTGTTCCAGGATTTGTGTATATGGTCTCCAGACAGCATCAGAAAACTTGTAACCATTCCGTTATTCTATGGTTTTAGGAGTGACCCTGTACGCAGCGTCCAGTATTAAATCTTATTCATTCCCTTCTTGTAGTGGTCTCATTTCGATAACTCTGATTGTTGACTTTGTTGCTTGAATATTATTTTGCCATCTGCTACTACATGTAATTCTGAACTTTCCGTTATCCATATGCCCTATAATGTGTATACAAATTAGGCTCAACAGAGTATACAAATATCACATGGTTTGAGGGTGGACAGTCGATTCTAGCTCCCGAGGTGTTGGAAGTTGACAAACTATAGTTCCCAAGGCGAAACCGAGGGAATTCATTTGTCAACTTCCAACTCCGAGGGAAGGTCGAATCGACTGTTCACCTGAAATAAACCATGTGATATTTGTTTTACTATACCTCATAAATATTCTTTATTGTCCACAATTTCGTCGAGAAGTGCAGCAAAACCTCATTCGTTTTTGTGAACTTCATGTAGGGCGAATTTCACGCACGCGCGCACTGCAAACTAGGATAGATGCGCAGTGAGATGTTCCATGCGCAATGAGAAGTTACGTGCGCAGTGAGATGATCCATGCGCAGTGAGATGTTACCTGCGCAGTGAGATGTTAGAGTGTAACAGTTCCTTCGAAGATTCCCCGGCCTACTCGCTGGTGATCAGCAAATATATCCACTGGCACGTGATGGTGAATTGACCAATTGGAAATCGGCTCTAGGGCGTGAATATTTATGAGGTATAGTAATATAAGTTTCTTGCTGTATAAGCAGCTCAATGAAAGATGTCAGATTGCCCATGATATTAGGCTCAGTGTCAAGTAATGTACATGAACTAGCAGGGTGGACTAGCAGCGTTGCATCGGCTAGCAGCTTTTTGGTATGTGCGAAGTTCATTCTCTGAGAGTTGAATGGGAGACTTTTGAGAACCGGTCTTCAAGTCAACAGCGCATGCGCGCGTTGTGTTGCGCGTGCGCTGTTGACTTGAAGACCGGTTCTCAAAGGTCTCCCATTGCCATGGTTTCCGCCTTGCAGCAAAGCAGGTCTGTCAAATGTTGCAAGATTTCGGCACAGTGAGGGATTAAAGCGTCGATAAAATTTAAACAATCCCAGGAATTCTCGCACCTTGCGGAGTGAGGTTGGTACGGGGAAATCCTGCAGAGCTTTGACTTTGCTTTCTAGGGGCCTGATGCCATGGCAGTCGATGCGATGTCCTAGAAACTCAGGGCAATGCTTTCTGTGTGGCAACCGTTTCAGTTTCAGGTTTTCAGTTTCAGGTTTGCAAATCCTTGCATTTAGCCACTCTGTGAAACCAGGTATACCAGGTCATTCATGGACAATATAAAGTGAAACGCATTCTGAATTTTCCCTGTTCCCTGCAGGAGCAAGAGCTGTTCTTCTTCCATGAGCTGAGTCCTGGAAGCTGCTTCTTCCAGCCAAAGGGAGCTCACATCTACAACACCCTCATTGAATTCATCAGGGTCAGTTTATACAAACATCCTCTTTCTGTTCTCGTTTTGAGGGGTTTGTGGATGGGGGACAATTGGGTTGGGACTCTAGGGCATCTTGGGCTGGTTTTGTGCATCCTTTTTAAAGAAATCGGTTTCAAAATCAGGGCTTTGAGAGGTGTGAGGCAATTTGTCCTGCCCATTCAAGCATTTGAAGGGGAAACAAGGCACTGGCCAGGAGCACCAAATGACCAAGCCTGTATACCATGTGGGCAACCTGAGTAATGGCTAAGAGCATCGAGGAAATGACCAGGGGTATCAAGTCAGTGACCAGTGGTACTTGGGTAAAAATGGTCAATGGAAACCCACTAGGGTAATGACCATGGGCTCCTAGGCAGTGACCCAGGGTAGGATGCTCAGTGACTGTGGACCACTGGGGTTGTGACCATCGGCACCAAAGCGATGACCAGTTTCTAGTCCCTAATCCTAAGCTTGTTTTCAATCCCTAATCCTAAGCTGGTTTCCAGTCCCTAATCCTAAGCTGGTTTCCAGTCCCTAATCCTAAGCTGGTTTCCAGTCCCTAATCCTAAGCTGGTTTCCAGTTTCTAATCCTAATAAGCTGGTTTCAAGTCCCTAATCCTAAGCTGGTTTCCAGTCCCTAATCCTAAGCTGGTTTCTAGTCCCTAATCCTAAGCTGGTTTCCAGTCCCTAATCCTAAGCTGGTTTCTAGTCCCTAATCCTAAGCTGGTTTCCAGTCCCTAATCCTAAGCTGGTTTCCAGTCCCTAATCCTTTCCAGTCCCTATTCCTAAGCTCGTTTCCAGTCCCTAATCTTAAGCTGGTTTCCAGTCCCTTATCCTAAGCTGGTTTGCTGTCCCTAATCCTAGTTCTGGTTTGCTGGTTTTTGTTCCATTTACAGTCCGAGTACAGGAAACGAGGCTTCCAGGAGGTTGTCAGTCCCAACATCTACAACAGCAAACTCTGGATGACCTCAGGTCACTGGCAGCACTATGACGTAAGATTCCAGCAGAGACTGGGCGTGACTTGGGGAGACAACAAAAAAGCTGAGACTGGAATCCGAATGGATATAAACTAGACTTGACTTTCACAAGCTGAAAACAGTATTAGATAGATTAGATTTGCCTGCCCCTGACCCCTCTTTGTCTCACCACACTTCCCTACCCCTCCTTTTGTCCTGATCCTCTCATCAAGTTTTTTTTTTTACACATATTTTTATTACATATTCTTATAACCAGGGTCTTAAAAGTCGAGTCATTTTATTCCCTTGTACAGGACAACATGTTTTCATTTGAGGTGGAGAAGGAGACTTATGCCTTGAAACCGATGAATTGCCCTGGACATTGGTGAGGAACTAGGGGCCTGTTTGTTTCACGCAAAGGATCCCAAATTTAGGGATCCACCTCCTATGCAGGGTACGCTAAAATGGGATCCGGATCCACACATTTTGTGATCCTGTGCATTAATCAAACAGGCCCTAGCTTAAAATGTCACCAACTCACCAACTGTTTTCATGTATCTTTCTTTTTCATGTGTAGTCCTTTTCTATATGTTGTGAACTATGAGCTACTTTGAGGGAAACAAGTCATCAGATGTCATTAGTGTGTCTAGCTTTTTTTTTTTGGATGTGGCATTTTGTAAAGGTATTATCATACTTTGGTAGATGATGGGTTTACAGTGGCATTTTTGTCTCGTTAACATGTTTAATACTTGCCTTGGTTCTGTTCCAGTCTCATGTTTGATCACCGGCCTCGCTCCTGGCGCGAGCTGCCCTACCGCATGGCCGACTTTGGCGTCCTGCACCGCAACGAGCTGTCCGGGACCCTCTCCGGCCTGACCAGAGTCCGGCGGTTCCAGCAAGACGATGCTCACATATTCTGCACCCCGGAAATGGTAGTTAAAAAAATCCCACTCTAATTTCAACCCTTCTACGCCATCTAATTTTTTAGTGCGGAGGATTGCAACATTTTTATTTCACGCTCCTAGCAAATAATACCACTGTATTTTATTTTTGAAGTTTTCCTTTTTCAAATGTTAGATCATTAAACTAAGTGTTCATTGGTCAAACTTTAAAGGTAATTGCATACTTTGTTTTTTGTCAAAGAAATACAGATTCATGGGCAGAAATATCAAGAAAGATACAGTAACAGTCATCTGTGAATTTCCCACTCCCATATAGTGGCCACTTTTTTTTTCAAAAACAGTGAAAAATACCCACGGCATTTAAAATGTTTTCACTGTTATTTTTTATCTTCCGAAGATCAAAATTGTTTTTGGTCATTGGTTTAACTCTTTTCTGGATAATGCAGCATTTCAGGCAGAACAATTGTAATGATATGTTTCTACCATCACCATCTTTATACCCTGTAAATTAAAATCTGTGAAGATTTCTGTTGCAGTATTATACCAAAGTATGAGAGTACCTATAAGGGCTACTCCTTGTATTCGTAAAGTTATACAATGTTACCTTTTATTGAAATGATAACAGATATCCCTTTGATGAAGAACAATTATTATGAAATCTGTAGGGGAGAAAAAAAAAACTGAAATATTTGCGTGTTAATTTATCCGTCCCAGCTGTAATTGTCTCTCTTTCTTTTTTCATGTTTGTGTGAATTTTCGTTCAGATCAAACAAGAGATCACGGGCTGCCTGGATTTTCTGAAGACCGTGTACGGAACGTTTGGCTTCAACTACAAGCTGGCCCTCTCCACCCGCCCCAAGAAGTTTCTTGGAGAGATAGAGGTCTGGGACAGTGCAGAGAAGGTACGGCACAGTTAAACAATTCCCTTAGGGCCAAAGAGATTGTAATCTAAAAAAAAGTGAGGTTTGCGGAGACAGTGACCAAAGTCTTTTATAGAAGTGAGGTTCTGAAAAGAACTGGTGAGAGGTTGTGATCTCGACGTTCCGGTGTACTCTGGCCGTCCCCAGGCCATCCTCTGGCCGTCCACTCTCCTCGATTAGGATTCGAACCATGGACCTTCGGAATACCGTACTGGCGCTCTTACCAACTGAGCTACCCAGCCCTATGTTGGTGGTGTCCCTAATAGTCAATTATCTTTGTTCGTTAGGCAGTCAGAAGCCATGAAACCACCTACAACCTGTTATATCGGAAGGATCATTTTATTGACGTTTCTTTTTTCAGCAACTGGCCGAAACCCTGACTGAATTCACCTCGGACTGGAAGTTGAATCCGGAAGATGGTGCCTTCTACGGACCAAAGGTATGTCATGACAATGTGTTTTTGCTTAATCCTAACGCTCTCTGCAACTACCACACAAGACAAGAGCTGTTTACCACACATTGCCACAAAAACAACACTATAGTGTATTGTTGTATTCAGGATACTACACGTACCATAGGAAAAAAACCTAAAACAGGAAGTAAGGGATGTGGTAAACTGTGATATGGAGGTGGTTTATGTTTAATAATCTATTCTCTGATAAAAAAGTAGAAAATATCAGCCTCTGAATAAGCCTTTAAAGTCTGGGATATTTTTAAGCTTGCATAGCAATCCCAGGAATCATCTGTGATGAGCAAGACCAAGTAACTACCTTTTTTGCACAACCTGATTTATGTCGCTATTCAGAGGCCGCCATACCAAGATTTCTCGAATGAATTTGCCAAAGCCAAGGTGTAAATAGCATTTGTGTGCAACTGTATGTAAATTTTATACAAATTTCAATGAATTATGATTACAGATTGACATCAGCATTCAGGATGCTCTACGTCGCTCTCATCAGTGTGCTACCATCCAGCTGGATTTCCAACTCCCTATCCGATTCAACCTCAAGTACTCCAGGTATTAAACTGAACATTGGTGTCATGTCCACCTTTTCCCAGCCTCTGCAATGTAACCCTGCCTTTAAGACTTTCTAGGGAACAGAGGCATCGGTGCAGTTAAAGAGCATGTTCAACATTGGTAAAGGTGACAGAGCAGCTGCAGGCTGCTCATAATTTGATTTGCCATGGAAAAAACAAACCTGTGAAGTTTTCAGCTCAATTGATAATTGGAAACAGTAGAAAACAGCAAAAAGTTGTGCATGCCCTTTAAATGTTGATGGTGCAGCTTCTCAGGTGTCGCTTGAAATCTCACTGTGATAACTACTGTGTTTGGGGGTATTATCTGACAATTGCAAATCATTCAACCAACCCAGAAATCAACCAAACCACTAGACAATTGAAGCACCAACCAACCAGCAACCGACCAACCCAGCATTAAACCAAACCAGCAATCAGCCAAAGCAGCAATCGACCAATCAACCTTTCCACCAACCAACTAATCTAGCAATCAACCACCTCCTAAAATGTAAATTGAATTGAATTGAATAAATTCAACCACCCATCCCACCAACCAACCAGCCGACTATACTGTGTATGTATCAATCTTTCCAATTTCAACTATCTTTGACAGTCCGGAGGGCATAGAGAAGAGGCCTGTTATGATTCATCGTGCCGTCCTGGGCTCTGTGGAGAGGATGATGGCCATTCTGACTGAGAACTACGCTGGCAAATGGTAAGCTACTTATTTAACAAGGGGTCGATTTCACTAATACTTTACGATCATCGTTAAAGCCCAAATCCATCGCTAAACGGAGAATCGATCGTAAAATTTGCCATCGCATATCAAGTGTGATAGCGGTGATCGCAAAATACGACTTTAGTAAAATTGGCCCCTGGACACAGGTTCATGGATGTTCACAGACGATTCTGCTGGAATAAAATGTACCCAGGTCCTCGAAGAGACATAATGATAGGTTGAGTGGGGCTTAGCAAGACTATAATTACTAGAGCTAAGATACTGGGTAGATGAGGCATGCAAAATGTATGTACATGTATACCATAAGGCCTAAAGTAATAAGTTTTGCGGTATTAACACCATATGATATATATTTGTCTCTTTGGTGAGTATGGGGTGGCTCTGAAAAGAGCCGGTTAACTCGACGTTCTGGCCAGCATGCTCTGGCCGTCTTCAGGAGAAACCACTTGTTGGAACATCAAGTTAACCTGCTCTTTTCAGAGCCTCCCCATACTCATAAAAGAGATATGTCACACATGGTGTTACCGCAAATCTAATTATTTTATGTACGTCCGGTATTCATAGCCTCAAATCTAAGTTATGTGTACCAGCACTTGCAGATCCATCTTGTCAAAAATCTTGAACTAACCAAGCTTAGAGACCTAACAAGTAGTGTGATTAAGTAAGACATGCGAGAAGTACGAACCAAATTTTACCTGGTGTTACTGCCAACCAATCCACATATCTACCAACTATCTCCATCCAGTCACTCTCCTGAGGACGAACAGAGCACACTGTTCGGAACGTCGAGATAATACCATCGGTTCTTCTCAGAACCACACACTCTCCTACCTTCTTTTATGGTACTTCCACCATGCATAGCTTCAAGTCTTACTTATCACCATGCAAAGCCTCAAATCTTTCTTAACCAAGCCTTGTTCTCTCCGACGTAAAACAAATTCACCACAGGCCCTTCTGGCTGTCTCCACGCCAGCTCATGGTCATTCCCGTCGGCCCAAATTTCAACGATTACGCCGTGGAGGTCAAGGACAAGTTCATCCAGGCTGGCTTCTGCAGCGAGGCGGACATCGTTGCCGGCGACACCATGAACAAGAAGATCCGCAATGCCCAACTGGCCCAGTTCAACTTCATCTTTGGTAAGTTCTCTCGGAATGAATGTTCATAGTTTCAAAGGGTACCGATATTAAAGAAGAAAGGGATTTTAATACCGGTAACCTGAAAATTCATCCAGAATTAATTTGAACAATCTCAACTGAGATGTCGGTTCCAGTTTTGGAGTTTCTTTTTATGGGGTAACAAGAAAACAAATTCATTGACATGTTTGTCCCATCAGTAGCTATGTTCAGCTTCCTTGCAAATATGTCCCTCTGTTGAATCACACACGCTTTTGCACAGAATCAAGTCCATGTCTTGACTTGCTACAAAAGTAGAAACTGACTCCACTCAATTCAATCCAATCCACTTCAAGCAATTTGACTTGTGTTGACTCACACACATGGAAGGGTTTTTAAATGCCTCCAGTTATGATCAGGCTCAAGATTAAAGGTATAATACATGATTGGCAAAAGTCACAGAACAACACTCACACTGTGTCTGATCCAGCATGTGCATGAAATGTTTAACCTGTGAACATTTGAGCTCAATCGGACATCTGAGTCCCGAGAAAATAGCAAAAAACTTACTCAATTTTTTTTTCATAATTAAAGAGGGATTTTTTTATCTTGTCAAGACCTGCATTTTTTTTTGTTTTACACTTTTCTAAACAAATATAGTGTTTCAGGCAGAAATATTTTAGCAGGGGGTTTCTATCATGTCCAGCTTTATACCACATAAGTTATAGGTAAATTTGTGTTCTGTTTTGGTTTTACCAATGCTGTACAGTACCTTTAAAGTGACGGAAGTTGCCCAAGACAACATTTTTGATACTCAATGCGAGTATTAACATATAAAGTGACTCAACCTGTCTTAAGTCAGTGCATCAGATTGACTCAAATTAACTCAGTCTCTCAATTCAAGCTACTTTTTTAAAGTGACCCAACACATCTGGAGTCTGTTACCTAATGACTCAATTTGCTTTGAGTGACATACTCAGTGACTCATCGGTGACACACCTTTCCAAATTTGTTTCTCACAGTTGTTGGTGACAAGGAGCAGACCAATAAGACTGTGAACGTGCGCACCAGGGACAACAAGATCCACGGTGAACACAGCCTGGACGCCGTGGTCAAACGCTTCCAAGAACTGAAAGACACCAAGAATCCCAACAGCGAAGACTCCTTTTAATCCACGTTCCAGGATTAAAAACCCCTCCTTGTCTTAACCCTGACCCTCTGTGCCTACCACAAATGACAAGAGCTGTTTACCACAGATTACCACAGTGACTTGATCATAAACCAAGCATTACCACACAAACTACACAGTGGTGTATTGTGGTTTTCAGGGTATCACACTTACCGCTGGAAATTCCATGTGTGGTAAATTGTGGTATACAGGTGGGTTAGGGCTACATTGAAATATCATAACAGAAAATTTATGTGGAGATATTTCTACCAAGCATTTAAACTTTTTAACACAATCTCAACATGTAATACAAAAACAGCATTGTAGAGTTATTTAATGCTAATGTATAGCAGCAATGTGATAGTATGCTTGTGTTTTCTGAAGTAATGATTTCAATACGTAGACCTACTGAAGTGATACTCAATACATAACACTCAAACAAGCTTGGTGCTTATGCATTGAAACCAATATGTAATGGTATCCAATCATATAAAGTTGTTAACATTATTCATAATTATTTCTTCAGATCTGGGGCCAATTTCATGGAGCTGTTAAGCAGAAAAACATTGCTTAGCACAAAATGTCTTGCTCAATAAAACAAACCACCATTACAAATTTTATTTGATATTGGTCAGTAAACAACAGCCAAAGAACAGTCATAAGTGATACACAACACATTTGGTTGTTAATCCTGTTTTTGAAGACAAACATTTCATGCTTAGCAATTTTTTTTTTTTTTTAAGCAGGGCCGTGAACTTGGCCCCAGTACAAACGAGAGAAAGTGAAATATTTCTATAAATTTCAACCTTTCTGTCACTTTTACCTTTGACAAAAGTAATTATAAGCATCAAATCGCATGCCCACTTCACATAAATAAAATAAAAATTTATACAAAAATATCATCGGAAACTACTTAAAATGATTGTATTCTGTAATTCACTGTGGTTGAATGCACTTGTTTGTGCATTTGTTGTTGTTTTAAATTGATATACTTGTAAAAGGAATATTTTGATGTAGCACATAATCACTAATGTTAATTAATGCAAGATTCTAAGTGATTATTCACATACCTTCATGGCATATTAATTATAGAGATCTCATGTTGGAAGGTAATGAGGGGTAATTTTGGGTATTCAATCACTGTAATTTTGGAAAAGTGTTTCATTTTGAAAAGTAAATACATTAATGATTTCTTTATTAACAAACAAATTAGGAAAATTTAATAAATGTGGTCAATTCTATATACTTCAAATTATTAAAATTAACAAAAATCAAGAAGCAAACATGAAATAGTAAGTATATACGTGGGCAAGCACATTTCACGCTATTTAATTAATAGTTTAATTCGAATAGAATGACATAGGCCTAGTTTTTGTTTTTGGCACTGGGCTGCGATATTTTATTTGGGACAATGGGTCAATATCATGAAGTACTCTGCTATTTGGTATTTTGGGGGCTTTTTTTCAGTAGATTCCATTTTTGTTTCGGCTCCAAAATAAACTTTCAAGCTATGGCAAACAGAGTAATTATGTATGTTATCCTCTTAATTTGGGTTGTTTTGTTTTGTATTTGTAGTTTAATTTGATTTTCTAACATCCTTTCAATTTTTTGGGGCTGTGGTCACAAGAATAATTAAGTTATTACGTTTAAATGTAAACGCATGATTGGTAAAGGTCAAAGAACAGCACTCGCACTTTGTCAAATCCAGCATGTATATGAAATAATAAACCTGTGAAAAATTTGAGCTCAATTTGACATCTGAATCACGAGAAAGTAGAAAGCCCGACTAATTTTTCTTATAAAACATAAAGAATGTTTTGTTTTTACTCCGAGATCGAAAATGTTTTCGGTCTTTGTTTGACAAATATCTGGATAAATACACCATTTCAGGCAGAAATATTTTTAACGGTATGTTTCTACCATTCACCATCTTCATACCCTGAAAGTTTGTGAACATGTCTGTTTTGGTATGCTACCAATCCTATAGGTGTGGCTAGTCTCAGCTGTCCCTCTCTCATCTATCAGTTGTCCCTTCCCGTTGCCTGTGCGTAGAGATGGCAAGGGGCCGGGACCGCTGAGACCGAGCGACAGCTGAGACCGCCACACCTGCTCAGCCTCACGCATGTGTAGGGCCTATGTCGGTGTCATTGCGTGAAAGGACACCAATGCTTAGAGTGATCGTGAATCCTTGAGACATTTCTTAAAGGTAGTATAATATCATACTTTGGGTTTCGTCAAAGAAATACAGATTCGTGGGCAAAAATATCAAGGTAGATACAGCAACAGTCATCTGTGAAAATTTCAGTCCCATACGGTGCCCACTTTTTGAGAAAACAGTGAAAAACGGCCACAGTATTTCTTAAGTCTTTTCTCTTTTATTTGTGATCTTTTAAAAGATCAAAAAGATTTTCGGTCGTTGTTTTATTAATTTCTGGATAAATACACCATTTCAGGCGGAAACATTTGAACAGTATATGTTTCTACCACCGCCATCTTTACACCCTGTATCTTATAGGTAAATCTGTGAACATTTCTGTTTTTGGTGTCTTACCAAAGTATGATACTATACTTTAAACATGCGAAAACGGCTCGCAAGCCAGTGCAAATTTCCTTTTAGCATCACGTGAAAAGGCCTTAAAGATGATATCATACTTTTGTTTTTGTCAAAGAAATGCAGATTCATGAGCAAAAGTATCAATTAGAAACTCTTTACAGTAAAATCCCAAAACTAAAATCGGAAAACTGACTCCCACGGAATTTTCATCTTTTCATCGTTATTTTTGATCTTTTAAGACGTAGAACTACGGTAGGGAGCTGTAGGCCTATGTTTGTTCCTTTCTCTATGCTTAGTGCGACTACTGTAATTTTTGGAACACGTGCGCTTCGTGTGAACACGAACTAGGTCAAAGGTTAGCTCTACATCGTAGGTGCATTCGTTTAGCTCCCCCGGGTCGACACCAGTCAATCTCGTCCCCATTCTCTCGCTTGTTTTGTGCAGTAAAACACGACCATTCCCAGTAAGGGCTGACCCGGGGGAGCTAAACGAATGCACCCACGCGTGTGTGTCATGATGACTCGCGCGCTAAATGTCTAGTGAACCGCGCGAAGGAATTCTCCCATAATGCACCGGTAAATATTATTGCTCAACAATCAAAATGGCGGACTGGGGTAAGTAACATGTGCGCAAAATGTTGATGATTTTGTAGCAATTTCAAGACCACGTCTTTCTCAACTGTCAAATATTATGACATGTGTGTGAACTCTTTCCTTGCCGTTGTTTTATTCCGTGGTAGATGATGAAGATTTTGATCCTGAGCAAGGTTTTTCTAAACCGGCAGTGGTGCCCGATGACAGATGGGAAGGTGAAGATGAGGAAGAAGTCAAGGTGAGTTGGTCAGGCCGCTGGTGGCGCAGTCTAAATTCAGCTTGAATGATTCTTCCTGAGACAGTGTGACTGTCAGAGGTCAAGGCCAAGGGCAGGCAAAGATAATTCTCATTACTGTCTTACTGATTGGTGATTTTCATAGAAACAGTACCTGACTACATTAGTCATCTGATCAATACAGAAAGAATTCCACTGACGACCATCTTTTGACTGTACACAAACATATGGAACCCACAGCGAAAAATTCCTTACACGAATTGGCACGAAAGGGCCGCAAGAGGGCGTCACGATCATCTCATTATGTGACGTTATCGCACTGACCAAAAATGGAAGTTTTCATGAATGAAACTGACACGCATGGGCACATACTCAGCAACGCCCACTCGAATCATTGCCACTTCGACAGACCTCGCCACGATCTTTCGAATGGTACCAAAAACGACCTTTTGACCATTTGTTGTAGTGTCACTCCGCGGTCATATTTGAACTTTGATCAGCTGTATTTTTGTTGCCTTTTTTAGTTTTACAGCGAAACCGTGCCACCGTCTGAGTGTGATTGTTAGGTCGTTGAATATTCATAGCAAAGTGTGTTGGGTCTGTTTGTTGTGTATACTGAGAGTGCCACATGAATGCATAGAATTGCATGGTCACCCGGAGATATCGTACGGCCGACCACTGGTCGTTGCGTAGTCGTCCACCGTCTGACCGTGTGTGTTTGCATAGGCACATCGCGTGAAGCGTGCTCCGTACGTTCCTGCAACGGCCCTGCTTGCGTGCGTAACGAGTTGGGCTAGCACATGGTTTCCGTGGCGTCACAAGCACTGCCACGGGCATCGACCAATCAGGGCGGCGCTTGTCACACACGGCACTGTTCCCATTCGTGTTACAGTACATATGGGGTATTTTTCGCTGTGGCCTGCCAGTCACATCATGCGACGTTCTGGTCAAAAGTCAATAGTTGAGATCAAAAGTTGTCAAGATCAGAAACCATAATAAATTTAGCTCAGTGTTTCGTATATGAAATGTTGTATCTTTGTTACCATTTTACCTAGACTCAGTTCAGTAACTAGAGTGCTATACTCCCTTTTTTTTTAATGTTCGGATTCGACGGTCGTACTACTAGTGCCCCAGAGAATCCTATATCATTCAAGATTTTGTGCACAGAAAAAAAAAATCATTCATGTTATGAAAATGTACTCAAATTACAATAAAGCCATCACAGATCGGCTTGAATATCGGCACTTCTCTTTTCAACATGTTCAATGTGTCATGTATGTGCCCGCAATGTTTTTATAATGTGCACTTTTTGTAGAAGACATTATTTTATTCGAATGCACATTATATGTCTTTTTTGTTTTTTGGGGTTTTTTTGACAGGATAATTGGGAAGAGTCTGATGATGAAAAGAAAGACGAAGCCAAGCCACAAGAACCAGCTGGTATGATATATTGACGGTCTTGCTGTTTCCTGTTGTTGTTTTGGTTGTATTTGTTTTCAAGATATTATACACTATATAGACGGAGGGACGTTGGTATTTGGGAGTCTTCACACGTTCTGATGTACGAATTGTGCCATCGGGTTATCAGTCTCCTTATAAACACTGACATGACTGATTGTGATGAAGAATTTCCTCTGGAAGGTGTTTACAGTAGATTGATTCGAATTTAAAGAACAGGTCCCAATTTCATAGAATCCGTTATGACCTGTTTTTGTGCTGAGGTTCACTGCTACGCGTGCAATCTATTTCATGGAATCTGTAAGCAAGACTCTCATCATCAGTCAAGCTAATAGAGTCCAAGCATCAGACTGCATCAGATCATGAGACCAAACAACTCGCAACAACCTTTAGCTTCTGGTGCATACAATCCCAGCATGGATTAGGCAAATGCAACTACATGTAGGATGTTTCAGATCTGTCTCTTTCCCTTAGAAATGTCGTCCGCATGGTAACGTCAATTTATCACTTGATGAGGAAATGAAGATTGACAGTCTGACATTTTGTGGAGAGGACTGAAATTGCTTGCAAACTGCCAACTTTCCTGATGTTTTGATCATCTATCTATAGGGCCTTTCCAAAACGGAGGCTTGGGCTCAGGCTTGGCTCCAGCTCCATTTTGTGAATCCATTCTTAAATAAAGGGTATGAAAATAGAGGCTTTTGGCTGTGGTTCGGAAGTAGATTCTCTGGTTTGAAAAGGAAAACAGAGCTTCAGCTTCAATGAAAAACCGCAACCTGTATTTTCAGCATATGGGTGCCGGAGCCTGAGCCTGAACCTCTGTTTCGAAAAGGCTCATAAGTCCATTGATTCATAGAATCTCCTGCCTCTCTTTGTTTAATGTTGTTTGTTGGTTGTTGGTTTTTCCAGTGAAAGCGGTTCAAGTAAAGAAGAAGAAGAGTTTAGAAGCCACCATCAAAGCCAAAGAAGAGAAGAGGAGGAAGGAGCTTGAAGCTAAAAGATTGGTATGTCTCACAGAAATATTCACATGCTGAAAATATGCACAAATCGCTCATTGGATTTGGAGTACTCTTTGCGTGTATAGGAAGTGGCCCAGTCAGTTATAGTTTTATACATGTTTTATTTTATATGATTATATGCGTTTTGAAGAAAATCAATACTACCTGAGTCTGACTACTGGTTCAAAAATGACACATCTTTCATCACCAGCCATATTAGTAGTTTGGTAGTTTTTTTTTAAGGGGTTCAATGGCATGAATGATGACGTATCCTTGAAATATATATATCTATATACTGTCTTTGTATAACTTACTAGTCATTGTGTCAGTGCTACTGGGTATTGCCTCGTTGCCGCTGGTCATTGCCTCGTTGCCCCTGGTCATTGCCTCGGTGCCCCTGGTCATTGCCTCAGTGCCCCTGGCCATTGCCTCGATGCCCCTGGCCATTGCCTCGGTGCCCCTGGTCATTGCCTTGGTGCCCCTGGTCATTGCCTTGGTGTCACCTGGTCATTGCCTCAGTGCCCCTGGTCATTGCCTCGGTGCCCCTGGTCATTGCCTCGGTGCCCCTGGCCATTGCCTCGGTGCCCTTGCAAATGCCCCTATAGAGAACAGCAAAATTATCCCCTAGATTAACATTTCTATTTGCTTGTGTACCTGACTGAATCAAAGTAAGATTTGAAGTTTTGCATGGTGGTGAGACTGGAATGAGTAAGACTTGCGGAGACAACATATTTTTAACACTCTCTTTTGAAGATGTGTAATTCTGAAAAAGGACCGATGAGAGTAAATTCTCTCATTGAGAGAAGTCTTACTCATTCAGACTGAATCATGTCAATTTGACACAATTAGCTATTGCTGCAGTGTTAGTGTATCTTTAAATCCACCTGTTCTGATGGCAAGCGCCCTCTTGTGTCCAATCCCTACAGGAGAAGACAGAGGAGTTGAGTCAAGAGGAGCAGCTAGCCGAGAAACTGAGGCAGCAGAAGCTTCAAGAGGACTCGGACTTGGAGCTTGCCAAGGAAGCCTTCGGTACGTTATTCAGCCAGTTGATCTGTCAGCGTCGATGTCAATAACACTTCGGTCATCAGCTTGCAGCAATCATTTCTTTGTTTTGCTCTATTTGCCTTTTTTTTTTTTAGGTGTGACGGACGATGGCAGGGGAAGACTAGACGCCATGAATCCCTCGACGCAGCAGGAGTTTGAGGAGTTTGGCAAGCTGATCAAAGAGAAGCTGCAGCAGCTGGAGAAGTCCCCCTACTATGTGGACATGCTGGATAACGTATTCCAGGGCTGTAGTATAAGCTGTGAGTCACTCAACCATTGGCAGAATTGTTTTAGGACACACAAGTCATAAGTCACCTTACAAGTAATCTCGCAAAGTCAACCCACAAGTCACCTCACAAGATAGCTCACACGTCACCTCAAAAGTCGCCTAGCAAGTCATCACAAGTCACCTCAGAAGTCACCTCACACATCATTTCACAAGTCACCTTGCACATCACCTCACAAGTCACCTCACAAGTCACCTCACAAGTCACCTCACAAGTCACCTCACAAGTCACCTCACAAGTCACCTCACAAGTCACCTCACAAGTCACCTCACAAGTCACCTCACAAGTCACCTCACAAGTCACCTCAAACGTCACCTAACAAGTCTCCTAACAAGTCATCACAAGTCATTACAAGTCACCTCACAAGTCACCTCACACATCATCTAATAAGTCGCCTATCAAGTCGATTCACAAGGCTGGTCTTAAGCTATGTAAGAAGCCATTCAAACACACAGTATAATAAAAGCAACCTCTTGTTGTATTGAATGTTTTGAATGGATTGTGATGACTTAGTGACGAGTCCCTAAATAACCAGAATTTCTCCCACAAATTCCCTCTCTCCAGATTTAAGAGTTGTATCCTAAGTACAACTTTGCATGTTGGCGATTATGATGATGATCCTTGTAAGTCGCAATTGTTTTACAGAATCTTTCTTAATTTTCAGAATAAGGAGCTTAAAGAATTGACACATGTGGTGATTATTATTTTTTTATTTGGATGTGTTTTCATTTTGATTGACAGTGGAAGCGGATCAAGTCAAGAGACTAGGATCGAGTCTAACAGCAATAGCAAATGAGAAGGCGAAAGCAATGAAGGTGAGACTGCATACATGTTCTTGTAGAGTAAAATCATATTGGGCCACTCAAGGCTGCCATAGTTAGGGGGCCATCCCATGTTCTGCTGTGTTAATGTGCAAATGGTTGGTACTGTACAGTGTTATAGGTAGCACATTTTGAGTGCCGGCTAAATTTACTTAGGCCATGAAAAAAAAATTGTTGTATTGGCGTAACCCGCCCGACCCAAAAATATGCCCCGACCGTAAACATTTTAAACAAAAAAACAACAAATAATAATAAATAAATAAACACAAATCGGGAATTTTTTTTTTTTTTTTTAAATCGCAAATTTCTATGCAGATTAAAAGCTTAAAAGGAGCAAAAGATGGAAACCAGACTGGTTAAAGTTGTTATGTCATTTCTTGTCTTTATTTGACACGTCAAATACTGTGATATACAGGGGAAAAAGCATTTAATACCCCAGGAAAAATCAAATAAAAAAAAAAAGAATCCGCCCGCCCTACCCTATTTTCTAAACCTCCGTTACGCCAATACAACAATTTTTTTTTATGGCCTTATTGTGAACCGTAGCAAGTGGAGCTCTCGCCCCCTCATGTCCGGGGTCTAGGGGATAATACATGTAATCAATGCAAGCCCCTACGTATGTGAGCGTGCCAGTAATATTTTGTTTTGTTATTGGGGATCTGGTAAATTTATCTATCGGCACCATCTTCATATCCTGAATCTTATACGTAAATCTGTGAGCATTTCTGTTTGGGTATGAATCCCAATCCTGTACTGCACCTTTAATGAGTACGCGTTGCTTGGCTAAACTTCTCATTGTAACATATTTTTCTTTATTTTCCTCTTGTGCTGGTGCTAGGTCACAAAATCCAAAAAGAAGAGTAAAAAGGCCGCTCTAGTAGGAAGTGGGAAATCTGGCAAAGGACTCGACGAAAATTACGACGACGGTGGCTACGACGACATGGATTTCATGTGATGTCTGTTCAATTTTTTTTTTTTTGCTCTTGCAACAACCCTAGGCAATATAGATTTTATGTAAAGTTATAAACTGGTATTTTTTTCTAAAATAAAGATGAAAATGAGGACAGAAAAAACAAAAGAGCACCAAACAAACATGGAGAGTTTGACATTTTTAGCGCCGTGTTTTGCAGAAGCAGGGAATTGGGTATTTATGAAGCTTTTTTGCCAGTACTGCTGTGATTATGGGTTTCTCGGCTGACGGCTCAGTTCCCAAACTGTAGAGGGCGCTCTATACTTACAAAGTGTTTGTGCTTGTGCTATATATAAATCCCGGTCAGGTTTCAAGAGTTGTCTTGGGTAATCAGGGGCCAGTTTCGTAGAATCGGCAAGCGGGAAATTCTACATGTTCATGCCGAGCGAAAGTGAACCAGTTGCAAGCTCTATACACTTTACATGGAATTGTAGTTGGTAACGCTGGTTTAATCTCACTCCTTTATGTGGAGTGGTGTCCTTTGGCAGTGACATCAGATCCCCCACCCTTTGATCAATCATGCTTAGCAATTTTTGCTCTCGGCAGCTCAATGAAACTTCCCCTTTTTCTTTATAAATGTATCGCACAAGTTGGAGGCATTTCACCTCCAGAGGGCCTTGTATACCTGTTGCCATATTTTGTGGTGTTTTTTCGGCAGTCTACATGGTCTAGAGTAAAATCACGATATCAAACAATTTGTGACTGTCTCGGCTTTGTTGTTACTGTGACAACCTCTCTGCCTCAATATTTCCAGTCCTCAGTCCAAAACTAAATGATATTTTGGTCAAGATACAGATGAATTCACCACATTTTTATAATATGTAATCCCTTTGGGCTCAACAGTAATATGGCTTCTCGCTGGCGAAACTCCTGGCTTTCCCAAAAAAAAAATGAGGGAAAAAAATGAAGAAATACAAATCCCATGACTTTTCTTTACATGAAAATGAATGAAATATGAATAATTGGTTCCCCGCAGTGGTTTGGGAATTCATCATGTTATTATTTTATTTTATGGGTTTTGTTTTTTAATTTATACTAGGGGTGGATTGGATGCGTTGGTTCCAGTTATGAAGAAACATTGCAATTTTTTCTCTCGACTGGAATGGGTTTAGTACTTTGTACAGACTGTGTAGAGTAGATATAAATGCTGCAAGCTAGCGAACTGCATGACCAACTGTGTCATAATTATGACTGGCAACATTCAGTCATGCAAAATTTGAAGTTTTGGCGGGAATTTCTTTTTTTAGTCCTGGGTTGTTTCACTTCATTAGAACTATTAGCGAATGTAGCAGTAGCGGTAGGTTATCTTTCTGTTGAGAAATTGCCTCAATTTTTGTTTCAAACAAACGGAACTATTTCACGATACGCTTTTATGTAACAATGAAATCGCTTGAAGAACCGTGTTTTAAATTTGAGCCTTTTATTTAAAAAAAGAAAAATAGTTTCTTCCTGAATCTCTACCGCTCAGAAATTGATGGCGAGTTTTGTTGTTTTCATTTCGTGTCGTAATATTATTATTATACTATGTTAACCTCAAATCAAAGTGCTCTACCATGACTCAGTTGTACATTATAAAAATAAGACATTTTAAATTGTGATTTAAAAACAGAAATTTACGATCGTGATTTGTGTATAGTAAATATTGTACTTGTATACACTGATTACTTACTGCATGCCAAACTATACGTTATGTCGTTGATTATGTCGTCGTTTGAAATTTATTCCCCGTTTTGACCCATTTGTTGTGACAAATTATTTTGTGGTGTAGGCCTACATTGTATTTGACCGTAGGGATTACATTTCATTATTTTATAGAATTGCGTTCTCTTCGAAGAAAATCCTTAAGAATACAACCGTATCACATGATAATATACCGTAATCAGCGAGAATAAAATGCTTCTGAAATATTGCAGGTTTATGAAGGAACCCAGGCACCGTAATGTTTGTTTGAGGGGTTAAATTTAGTCTGGTTCCCGGACCCAAAAGGCTCCCGACTCTGTCAAATATAGGCTAAGATTTTTATAAGAGTCGTCAGGGAATCTTTGGGCTGGGCACCAGACTAGGTTAAATTGTGCTGCAACGTGGTCCAAAAGTTGAGAAAAAAGTGCAGTGCGCAGAGCGTTGGATTTTCAAAGAGACGAAGGTGCCTGGTTAAAATTGCAATCGCGGGGTTAGGGTCGGTGTACGCTCCTCGGTCATACTTGTAGGCCAATGTAAAATCGGTTATTGCTTGAAATTTTAAAATACCTGGGACTGTCCCCCATAAAAAGGACGGAAGCCCATTGCTGCCTTTTTTGAATGATAATAATAATAATGTCCGTTAATAACAAGTGCTACTAATGTGCTTCCTTTACTGTGTATTTCTTTTGCTGTCACCCATTACAATCTTAACAGTTAAAAGTCGATGATTATGTGACCATTATACAGTTAGAGAAATCTATCCACATCGTTCAAATATCATGCGATGCCTGGCTCATTGCTGAGAGGAATTCAGGTAACCGCTCTGTGGTCGTATATAAATCACAAGAAAGCAGGAGTCTAGGGTTCAATTGTCACTTGAGTCGCCTTTTTGTAATTTTTTTTTTTTTTTTTTTTTTTTTACTTAAAGGTACTCTGGAAAGTACCGGGTATATCCAGAGCTTCAATAAGCCAGAAAGGTGTAATAACTCTATTTAATTAATACTAATGTTATTGCAAGTTGTTGGGAGACATTCTCATGGTTATAACATGATGTAATGTGCAAGGGGTTTCTGATGATAATACAACGGTAACAGTATAAATTGCAATAACAATTTGATTTAGTCTCACTTTATTTATGACGTGGTGCGAATTTGTGTTACAGTATTTAAAGGTATGATACAAGATTGGTAAAGGTCGCAGAAGAGCATTCACACTTTTGTCTAATCCAACATGTACATGTACATGGAATTATAAACCTGTGAAAATGTGGGCTCAATCGGACATCTGAGTCACGAGAAAATAGCGTAAACCTGACGCATTTTAGGCGTATAAAATAAAGAATGATTCAGTTGATCTTACACAAGATCAAAACTGTTTTCGGTCTTTGTTTTACGAATTTCTGGATGAATACACACCATTTCAGGCGGAAACATGTTAACAGCATGTTTCTACCAGCACCACCTTCATACCCTGAAAGTTATACGTAAATCTGTAAACATTTCTTTTTTTGTATGCCTACTGTAGCCTACCTTAAAATCAAAATAATGAATGGCGGGATTCGTCAAGAATATGAAGTGTATGGGAGGCATTGTAGGAGACGTGTTGACTGAAAGACTCCCCAAGTTGCACTCTCCAGCCAAATTAATCAGACAGAGAGAGACTGCCGTCCATTAATTTCGTGAAAAAAATATCAAAACGTCTAAGAAAGTCAAATTAAGGACGCTTGGAAGAAGAAAAAGGGCGCGTGGAAACGTCAAACTCGTAGGCCTATCTTTGTCTTGAATTTCATAAGACCGTCTGCGTTCACCATAAACAAAAACGCCTCAGAAAGTCATTGGGAGTATTGGAAGACTTTGTATAGAATACTAGTACTGTTGATTGAACTTTAACATTAATCTGACCACATAATTTGACAAAACAAACCATTCGGCTATACTTTGTAAGTTAATTATTTTTATTTACCAAAATCGAAAGATGTGTTTGAGTGAGGGAGATCTAACTAAAATCCAAAGGACGAAGATTGCAAGCTGTTTGACATCATAACAAGACTGTTTTAAGACACTCAAAACGTCAAAACATCCGGGTCAATCCTACTAGTTTCCCCTCCTAGTCTTGCAACTGATAATGTCAAAGGTCGGTTGCTGTCTCGATCTCATGTGCCACGCCCTGTACCCCCTTCCCCAGACAGTGAAGCGGCAAGGTTTGGCATATGAATTGAGCGCCAGCGCGAGTCAGCAACAACATTCGAACTGGAATTACAACTTTCGGATTGGAATGCGTCTTTTACATGTCGGAGAGGAATTATCTGCAAGCCGGGCTTAAACCATTATCATAAGGAGTACCAACTACCAAGGCAAGTTTGAATCATTATTCGACCTATATAACGGCATATTTAGTTTTATATCAAAACCGATTTGTCTGTTGACTAAGCTTGTTGAAATTGAGCTTCGACTAGGTATAGGCCTAGCTATGCGCAACAAGTTAGAAGGATTTAAGATCGTTAATTTCCGGCACTATGCACGAATGTAGACCCTCCTCTCAAATTAACCAGGGGTTGATTTCACGAAGGCATACGATCGATCGTAATGAGCTTACGACTTGCGAAGGATAGCCCATCGTATCCTACGACTTATTCGTGGGACTGCAATGCATCATAAGTCCTACGGTTTTTATAGTAAATTACAATGGGTTTGGTGAAATGGACCATGCACTCGACTGTGACGTTGAACGAGGAATGCATGTTCTTTTCTGTGACTGATCTACAAGATACACATAAATGTTCACAGGTATACGTATAATTTACAGTATGAAGATGGTGCTGGTAGAAACCTACCGTTCAAATTGTTCCGCCTGAAATGCTGTATTTTAAAAGATCAGAAATAAAAGAGAAAAAGTTAAGAAATACTGTGGCCGTTTTTTGTTGTTTTCTCAAAAAGTGGGCACCGTATGGTGCTGAAATTCTCGCAGATGACTGTTACTGTGTCTGCCTTGACATTTTTGTCCATGAATCTGTATTTCTTTGACAAAAACCAAAGTATGATATTACCTTTAACAGCAAGACAGCAATCAAATGTTAATGTGATGCTTTATCATTATACATTCGCCTAATTATATTGAACTAATGCTATATATGCCTATAGGCTTTTCACCCCTTTTCAGGCGACCTATCCACTCCTCACTTGCTCTACTTTTGCTTATCACCCGCTCCTTTCTGATTCATCATGATCAATAACACAAAAACACACACAGCAAGTCGGCACCGAATTGGCGCTTCGGTAGTACTGCTATTCATGTAGAATTAATGTACCCTTAATATGACCAGGGTCGAGTCACCAAACTCGTAACTTACTATCAATCGTAGGACTTGTGATGCATTGCAGCCCTACGACGGATACGATGGGCTAATATCCTTCGTAACTCGAGTTACGATCGATCGTAGGGCTTCGTGAAATCGACCCCTGGTATTCGTTTAATGGAACTTTATGATACACTATGATTCCCAACTTTGCAGCAGTTGGTTTGACTTCCCACTAGGCTTATGCTCCGCCACCTGTGGTGCACCCACGATCTTGTCTCTTCAGTTTTCCTACAGCTGACATTTCTTAGATTCAATTTCCTCGTGTTGCTAGGTGACTGGGTGACGTCACGGTGCCTTTGCGTACCAGTAACATCCGGATGACTCAAATGATTTCACTTTGTGACCTTGAATAGACGTTTATCATGTATCATAGAAATGGCTTCATCATGTCACAATAATACACCAATGGCTTAAACTTTAATAATTATTATAAAGATGGTGATGGTACAAAAAACATACCGTTACATTTTTTTCTACCTGAAATGCTGCATTTATCCAGAAAAGAGTAAAACAAGTGACCACAATTATTTTTGATCTCTTAAAGATCCAAAATGAAAGAGAAAAGACTTACTGTGGCCGTTTTCCACCGTTTTCTCAAAAAGTGGGCACCGTATGGGACTGCAATTTTCACAGATGACTATTACTGTATTTTCCTTGATTATGTTTGCCCATGAATCTGCATTTCTTTGGGGAAAAAAATGATATTACTTTTAAAATCAAGTTGACAATAGAAGCCACTGCATGTGTATATAGTATACGCACTTATTAATCAATTACACCTCCCTTCAAATGAATTCGGCAATATATGTCCGTGCCAAATTCTATAATTATAAGAGTCGGACCAACTAGACCTATAATTTATTCGAATTTATTGCCAGCATTTTCTAGTGTATGTTGCTGCATTTGTGAATTTTGACATACGTCATCTCACTTACTGAGGCACAAGATAAAAAACATTCACTCAAGTTCATCATTTCGTGCCACACTTGAAAAAAGGTTCGCAAATATCGGAAATAGTTGTATTGTGTACATATTGTTTAGGCTAGGTACTGGAGTAACACCTCATTCCTCAATTGCACTTGATAATGTTCATGCTTGCTTTAAAATTTGCTAAACATGTCCCCCAGTCAAGTGGTGTATTTGTTTGAACTTTTGAATATTGATTTTACATTTTTTATTTTGCTTCAGCATCATTTGTTGTGTAAACAGACTTTAATTACCATATCATGCAAATTGAGTTCCCTATGTCAGCGCACTGTGTGTATAGTGCATTTTCTTCACAAAACAGAAGTTCTGCTAAATAATCATATTAAAGTTTTGTAATAAAGTTCTTCATTATAGGCCTGGGGCCGATTTCACTAACGCTTTGCGATCATCGTAAAGCCAAAATCCATCGCTAAACAGAAAATCGATCGGTACTTTGCATAGCAATTTTCCGTTTAGCGATGGACTTGGGCTTTACGATGATCGCAAAGCGTTAGTGAAATCGACCCCAGGAGTTGGTTTCATCAAACTCATCGTAGCTTAATATCAATCGCAGGACTTAATATATAATGCATTGAAGCCATACGTATAGGATACGATGGGTTATCTTTCATAACTCAAGTTACGATGCGTATCAAGTTACGATCGATCGTATGGCTTCGTGGAATCGAGCTCTGGTCATGACGCCATTTTTCCATTTCCTCGTTGCAGACTGTCAATTTCCTGTTACGATATAGGACTACACTAAGTGTCTTCCACCATGGGGCTTCGAGACTGTATCAAGTGTCTGCTATTCGTATTCAACCTGCTGTTTTTTGTGAGTATACCCCCATGATGATGATGGCACGCAGCCTTTGCAACTACTTTGTGAATATTTTCTCGGTCCATCTTCTTTCCAGGCCATTCATTATTTAAAAATACTTTATTATTTTGTTCCTTTCCTTGATTTTTTTCACCGTATAAGACGCATCATTCGTATAATGGTGTTCTTTCTGATGCTTCAAAGGTTTAACTATACACTCTGATATCTGTCACTTATGTTAAATGATATCATTATGTATTGGTCGCCTGAATGTGTTGATTGACTAATTAAGTTTACGCATATTAGTTATTGTACTTCTAAAATCAGATCGCAGGTTTCGAATGATACATTGAATATAGGTCTGGTCAATAATTATTTACCTTATATGGTTAACTGGATTCAAATACATTGGTAGTTTCTGGAAGCCCGCTGGTTTCAGGACGTATGTTGTCAATTGCATTTTTTCCTTTGGTCGATTGGTTGATCGAATGATCGATTATAATTGATTGATCAAATCATCGATTATAACTGATTTATCGAATGATCGAGTATTATTGATTGATCGAATAATTAATCAAATTGATTGATCGAATAGTTGATCGATCGATTGGTCGAGTTATTGATCGATTGGGTATATGGTATATTGGTGCATGGAATGATTAATGAATTGATTGATCGAATAATTGATCGATTAATTGATCGATTGATTGATCGAATGATTGATTACATGGTATATTGGTTCATCGAATGATTAATCGAATAATCGATCGATCGATTGATCGAATTATTTATTTTTGAGTCATCAATGACCGTGACTCTCATAATCTCTCTCCACATACCACCCCCTCCCCTCGCCCCCACCCTCTGCCACACCCTCTGCCACACCCTCTTCCTAACTACCCCTATAGATGTCAGGTGTAACTGTGCTGGCCGTAGGGGCCTACCTGTACACCCAGGAAGGACCCTTTGCCACCCTCATTCCCAGCTTGTCATTTCTCAACGTGACCACTCTCACCATGGTGGTAGGCTCCATTATCATCCTCGTATCCTTCCTTGGCTGCTGCGGTGCCGTTAAGGATAGTACGTGCCTACTTTGCCTCGTAAGTACATGTTGGTGTTATGTATGGCTGCATATGATGGCCTTTAATAGTTAGGAGGTTTTTAAAAGAGAAAAAGACTTAAGAAATACTGTGGCTGTTTTTCACTGTTTTCTCAAAAAGTGGGCACCTTATGGGACTGAAAGTTTCACAGATGACTGTTGCCATATACCAGCCCATGTCTTGTTCTCCTCTATTTCATATATGGGCAGTACTTCTTCATAATGCTGTGCATCTTGATAGCTGAGCTGGCAGCAGGCATACTGGGCTATGTCCACAAGAGTCAGGTCGAATCCTTCATTGAGCGGGACCTGACCCACAAGGGGCTTCCACTGTACGGTACGGAGGGACAACACGGCTTGACGTCTGCTTGGAGAAGAATGCAAACAACGGTATACATTCGGAATCAATTTCTTATTTTTGGCAAAGCAAAGTTTGTTGTGATCATGGTGCTTGTCTTTCTTTGTCTTTTCGCTTTTTACGTTGTTGTTGTCATCTTTTTTTCATTATGATATTTCAAAAAGCACTGAATATTAGTAATTATATTGGTCCCACGCAGTAGATGAAGGACAAACTTAACTCCCATAATTCTATCCATCCCGACAGCAGAATACCATTAAACGCAGCGTACAGGATTTGCAAGGCCTCCAAAAACAAAAGAAAATTATTGAGTTTGAGACAAAAAATGGACAGTTCGTAAACAGTGCAAACAGTCACCATGGGAAATCTTGGTTCATCAGATGCTGGGTTTTCAAGGAAATCAAGATTTAGTGTCTTTTATGATCGTTCGTCCGAACGATTTAGTAGCATTTCGAAAGCGTTGTGTAATCGTGAAGGATTCGGAGGGGGGAACTATTATTTCTGCCGTATTTCTGCTATCCAGATCTTTACTTGTGTTTAATGTAACAAATTCAGCCAAAAACGCACATCTTTGCACATTTTTTATGCTCCGTTAATGGTAATCATTCTCGACTATAATAAGTCAAACCATTCAATAAAACAAACCTCCATTGAAAATTCCATTTTGATATTCATGGTCAGCGAACAACAGCCAAAGAACAATCACAAGTGATACACAACACACTGAAATTTGGTTGTTAACCAAGAAATGTCATGCTTAACAAATGTTTGTGCTTAACAGTTTTATGAAATTGGCTCCTGATTTGTAATGCTCTTTTTCTTGTGTGTGTGTGTGTTTAGCTGTCGTGCTGCGGTGTGAATAACTCACTGGATTGGAACCAGCATCATGCCGCTATGCCCGCACCGGGCCAGACTCCTGATTCGTGCTGTGTGACTCAGATCGTCGAGTGTGGCATGAATCCCGAAGAACCCAAATGGGAAAAGGTAGGTATAGCTAGGTAGATAAGCCTTTGTTGCGCATGCACGGTAAACCGTTTTGCATTCAGTTGAGAATATAGGGCGTTTACGAAACGGAGGCTCAGGCTCCGTTTCAGGCTCCGGCTTCATTTTCGTGAATCCATTCTGAAATAACGGGTATCAAATTAGAGGCTTTTGGCTGCGGTTCTGAAGTTAATTCTTTAGTTTGATCAGGAAAACAGAGCTTCAGCCTCAGCTTAAATGAAAAACCACAACCTTTATTTTCAGCATATGGCTGACAGAGCTAGAGCCTAAGCCTAGCCCCGTTTCGTAAACGCCCTAAGTGTAGCTCTATTAAGATGGCATACTTTACAAATGTTGAAACGAAGCATCGTCTTCCTCGATCTCGCTGTTTGTTGGAAAATGTGCCTGTTTTCACACTCATGTTTCAATACGAAGAAGAAATGATTGAGGGCACCTGCTTCAGGTCTTTTCACACGACGCTAAAAAACTCTTAACCATTGAGAAATTCTCTCATGGGTCTGGACCTCCGTCAAAATCTCTCAAGGATTCACCAGGGACGTCGGTCACTCTCAAGCATTATGATTGGTGTCCTTTCACACGATTGCACTTTTGTAAGATTTCACAACCATGAGAGAATTTCTCAATGTTTGGGAGTCCTTTTTAGCGTCTTGTAAAAAGGCATTTAGGACTTCCCTCCACGCGGTGAGCTGCGGCTTGGCAGAGCCACTCTAGGGTGAGACGCACTTGGAAAGCCCGCAGCTGAACGGACGGCATGGAGTGATGACAAAACGACCATGTGCATGACGACGACGATATAAGATTGTGGTGACGACTTTGTGTTTTCCTAATCGTTTTTCCTTCGTGTGTCTCTGAATTCAGGGCTGCAAAGAGGCTTTGATTGAGGAATTGCGCCACCACATTGGCATCGTGGCAGGGGTACTGATCGGAGTAGGAGTATTCCAGGTAAACTAAATTTCAATCTAAGGCCGTGTCCCAAATCTCTGTATGTGGCTGCAAGTTACGCATGTACCTATGGCAGCCACTAGCCAGTGACTGCAGCCATTTCCAAAGACTTGTGTGTTATTTGTAGTCGCAGCCAGAGATTTGGGACACGGCCTATTTCTGAAGCTATACTTTAAATCGTGTATCAAATAATCCAATATACAAGGCAACGGTAACTGTATAACGAGACCTGTGAAGCACTGGCCACTTTCCTCGAACCATGAACACTGAAATAAATACGAGTGATTCCATACAGTGTGCCACGCCACCAAGAGTTTGCAAAGCGTTGACCAATCACAGTGCGCTGAATTTGTCAACCCTTTCAAAACTGAGCACTGGATTGTATCAACAAATTCCGTGAATTGTGATTGGCCAACTCATTGCAAACTCTTGGTGCCGCACTCTTTAGAATCACCCGTGTTGTTTCCAACATATTAATTAAAAGTCAAAAATCGTGTAATTCAATCGAATCATTATCTATTTTGTCTATTTTTTGGTTTGTTTTTCAGGCTCTTGGTATTAGTTCATCTTTCATTCTTTGTTGCTCCAAACCGGCTCGCAAACGGTTCGTTTTAAAATAGAAAGTTCAGCCTAAAGTTGTACGGTGGACGTCACTGATTCGGATGGCAGAAATTCGGATGTAATTATAATAAGCTAAATGCACCAGTTTCAATAAAGAATGTGTACACTACGATGGTTTGTATTTACTATGCGGTTAGTTGAAAATTCAGGGGTTGTTAGAACTGCCAGTGAAACTAAATTATGTCTTTGGCCACTGATAGTAATTAGCCAGGATCTAGTAACCCTACTCCAAAGAACCAGATTTGGAAGCAAGATATATTATGATTTATTGAAAAGAGAACAATTTTTATAAGTTCTGATGACAACCTTACATGTAGTATCAAACTTTGATAAGAAACCAAAACAGAAATGTTAACAGATTTACGTTAAACTTACAGGGTACGAAGATGGTGGTGGTAGAAACATACCGTTAAAAATTTTCCGCCTGAAATGGTGTAGGGCCTATTTATCTAGAAATTAGTACAACAACGACCGAAAATCTTTTTGATCTTTTAAAAGCTCAAAAATAAAAGAGAAAAGACTTAAGAAATACTGTAGCTGTTTTTCACTGTTTTCTCAAAAAGTGGACACCGTATGGGACTGACATTTTCACAGATGACTGTTACTGTATCTGTCTTGATATGTTTGCCCATGAATCTGTATTTCTTTGATTAAAACCAAAGTATGATACTACCTTTAAATGGGGTGTTAGGGAGACACGTTAGCATCTAAAAGTGGACATTAAGGAGACATTGGGAATTAGGGAGACTTTTTGATGTCTCCCTAAAAAGGTACCAGCTACCTTATGAAGACATTTTTAATGTCCATATTTTAATAGACGACAGAGAATGCTCTCAATATGAACATATGTCATTTTCAAGTTCATTGGTTTGGAGGATGTTTACAAATAGGTTAAGTTTAGTGCACGACCCTATTGGAATATCTCCCTAAGGTCCCATCCTCGTTTTATTATAGGAATAATTATGTTTATAGATAGACACTGGTGCGCTGAGAAACAATCGTACGCGCCTATATAATAAGAATTATGTTATGAATTATTATTATTATCATTAAGATGTAGCAAGAAGTATCTAGAATCGGACTCAGAAAAGGCAATGATTCTTATCAAATGAGCCTTTTAACCAAAGTAACCACACCGGTATATTGCTCGCATCCAGTTGAAAAAAAAAGGGCGTGGTCCATCTGTAAATGAAGTAGGCCTATTTTATCTAAAACTGGTTTTAATGCTATAATAACAATGTAACTATGCCAAATGCATTTTCTAATGGTATTACATTGAATGTGAAATATCTACGGAAACTGTGCTTGTAGTCAACTTGTTTGCTTCAGTTACACACTAACATTGTCGTTTTTCAGTAGTTTTTACCGCTCGAGAATTCCGATTAATTAGTTGTGCGTTTGATGCGATGTATCACATATACCAATCAATTTCCTTAAAGTGTTTGTAATTTTTAATAACCATGTATAAAAATAAAGAAAGTGAACGGAATGGTTATTAGAAATGTTCTTTTGTATTTATGTTGTGGTTTTTTCATCCGTATTTGTTTTATCAAGGACTAATATTTTGCCTGACGACGTAGAGGGTTTGAGTTAAACATCGAAGATGTACAGAATATTGCATGTCTGCATCATTTGTTCAATTAAAATTATGTATGTGGAGCAGAGCGCCCCCACTCCTAGGTCGGTAGCAATTTGTGACAACGCAATCATCATAATCGTCGAATTCGAGCATAAATTATTAAAAGGTAACGCCTTTGATGACGCAGTCTGCACGTCTTTCACTTTGACGGTGTTCGGCAGTGATACGTCTCTACAAGCACACTGCTGTAAATACCCACATTATAATACGTGGAGAGAGATACTGTCTTAATGCATGTCATTTCTACAGATACCAATTAGTGTTTGGACTACAATATCCTAATCAGAATTGAAACTCGCACGCCAATTGTTTCAAATTTATAACGCAATTTGACATCGGACTTATATCCGCGTTTTCAGCAAGATGACTCCGTTAAGCGCTACTATGATTCTTGTCAGCAATTTACAGACCCTGGTCATCTTGATACTTGGTGTGGATTGGGTCCTTTCTATAGGTACTTTACCAAGATGCCCGCCAGGCTGGATACACAATGGAAAGTCATGCTGGATGACCATTCAGCCCAATATACAGGGCGGTTTTACTGCGGCTCAACGGGAATGTCAGGAGTTGGGTGGTCACTTGGCAGTGCCCAACTCAAAGACCGAGAATGACTTTGTTTTCCAGTTGTTCAAGCAAACTTGGCCGAATGCTCGTAGGAGCCTGTGGTTGGGATGTATGGCTATCCTGCCCAATAATACGCTGGAGTGCTTTGAGAGTCTGGCTGGTTCTGAGGAGGGCTACTATACATTCCGCCCATCAAATGATCCAGGAGAGCGGTGCGTTCTTCTTCATCCCCATGGATATTGGTTTGGAAATGACTGTACCCGAGTGAGGTACACCATATGTGAACGCCCTGCTACACGGCTCACCACTACCCTCCAATGCTCAGCTATCAACCCCAATGCTAACCACGCCGAGACCTACTGCCTACTGGATCACACCTTCTCTGTAACCCAGATCACTAGTCCCACCCAGTGCTGCATCACCTGCTTCAAGAACCTGAATTGCCATTCCTTCAACCTGTCGGGGAAGAAATGTCATCTCAATAATGTCACCATTTCCCAGATAGACCAAGACAAGTACTTTAAACAAGTGCAGGACTGTGGGTACTTCGAAATGAAGTGGGCCTAACAATAGAAGCAAACCAAATGTTTCACGGTGAAGTTGTGTTTAGAAAAACATTCGGTTAAGTTTACACTTGTGAAACATTTGCAAATCAATAATGGGTGTTTAAACTTTCAGTTTCTTGTATGAGCAGTATACGTAGAAAACAGAAATGATGAAGCTCGGACGTGTCACTTTTGTAAATGTAATTCTCAGACCTGCAAATTCTACATGTGACATTCGTGTTCTGCAATGGGTGAAATTTGTAGAATATATGTCCCGCGAACATTTAAGTGCGATATCGACTTTATAAACAACACATAATGATAATCGTTCAATCTTTAAAAGTTGAATTAATCAGGGCAGTGCTTTACTTATTTTGTTTCTTCAAAGTACCATTTATCCTAAAGGTAATATCATTGTTTTTGTCAATGAAATACAGATTCATGGCCTTTTTGCCGCCAAAGCAACAGTCCTCTGTGAAAATTTCAGTCCCATTCGGTACCCACTTTTCTCTTTTATTTTTGATCTTTAAAGATCAAAAATGGTTTTACTCTTTTCGGGATAAATACAGCATTTCAGACAGAAAGAATGTAACGGTATGTTTCTATTATCACCATCTTTACACCCTATGTTATAGGTAAATCTGTGAAGATTTCTGTTTCGGTATGCTACCAAACTTTGGTTTTTGTCAAAGAAATACAGATTCGTGGGCAAACATATCAAGGAAGATACAGTAAAAGAAATCTGTGAAAATTGCAGTCCCATACGTTGCCCACTTTGTGAGAAAACAGCGAAAAACGGCCACAGTATTTCTTAATTTTTTTCTCTTTTATTTTTGATCTTTTAAAAGATCAAAAAGATTTTCTGTCGTTGTTTTACTAATTTCTGGATAAATACACCATTTCAGGCGGAAAAATTTAAACAGCATGTTTCTACCAGCACCATCTTCATACCCTGTAAGTTATACGTAAATCTGCGAACATTTCTGTTTTGGTCTCTTACCAAAGTATGATACTACCTTTAAGAACAAACTTTCTATAATTATTCGTTCACTCTGGAAACTTGTTTCAATCCTTCTTCGTTCAATGTCAGAATTCATCTCTTAGCTTGACAGAAAGTTGGAGGGAAGGGAATTGATAATGAATAAGTTTGTCATTTTCGAACGTTATAGTTACATCTCAGAAGCATTGGTTTTGATGCATTAACATTAACATTAACATACGGAGAGCATTATGCATGCAGTCCAGTATTAAACACGGTATCCTTGGCATTTTAATAGTGAATCGATAATAATAAGCCGATGTACGCAACCGGACCAATACATGTTTCATATTTTATTGTCCCCACCACTCTCTTTATAATTGATGTTAATGGGGATACAGACCGCCCGCCCGACGCATTGTACTCACACACGTATGGAAATCTTCTTATCTCATTATGTATAAGCTATATTCTACTTTCAGCGAAGTGAAAGCGCTTCATTGATGGCATCTTTGGTGAACACACACACACGCGAGCATAAATGAGCCTGTGATGCACCGTAGTTTATTTAGCCCAAAATGTCAAAATATCATTGTAACATGTAATATTGTTAGAGTTAGTCATTTCTCTAATTCGTTTCAATTAGTTACAACAACTGGAAATTGTTTTAACATGATTCTTTATAATGAATTATATTTGTGGTAATTTTGTTGTGGTAATTTATAGTAATTATAATTGGTGAGGATTTGATGGTGATTTCATATGAAATGATATCTCTGCGTTGGAAATTGTTCTTAGAAATAGGTCCAAATGAGCTTTAACGGTTACCATTGCAATTTAGACTTGAATCAATAGTAGCAGGCATTGAAATAGTGTTCAATTTCTGCATTGCGCGTTTGTTCATTGCATTATTTGGGTGAAAAAAAGATTGTTTCGATGTGTGTTTTATCTGACATAAAGTTAAATGTTAGCGCGAGAGTGCACGCACCTGTAATTGTAGCTGAAATAATTATTGAAAGAAATGTCCTTTTGTTGAAAGAAATAAGTCTGCACAAATTTGGAAATTAAATGTTTCAGCAATTCAATTACTTGAATAAGTGTCATTCTTATATCTTGTACTAATTGTACTCAAACAAAATAGGCAAACTAAAGTCTGTTTCTATATTCCTGTGAATTCGAAATGCATGTAATTGAAATCATTCTATGTGAATAAAATTAAAGCTTTGTCATCGGAATTCTTTCTTTTTCATATGATACAAATTATATAAATACAAATTAATTATATTCTGTCACTGGAGTGTTAAGTCGCAAGTATTTAAATCACGTTCGATCAAAACTTGAAAATGAAAACTTGTCTTGTAAGTTTCGCGTGAAAATAAAAATATCTTGTGCACTTCAATGTTGAGTACCGATGTCTCATTTTACTGCACGAGTTCAAGGTGCGTTTATTTTATTCCAACCGATGATTTCTAGGATTCTCAAGATGATCTGTACTATACGTGTATTGATGGACGAGTGGCGACGCTCCTGGTAGATATTTATATACATGTAGGACTATTAAAGACACCGCTGATTAACTATTTCTCTGTCCTGAGCCAATTGTGTACATATGTTTGTTTCGTACATTTTGTAAAACATACGCGAAACAGCTCAGTGTTTGTACACAAACACATGTCTAGTTTTAGATTGATTCTATAGGAGTAATAAGATGGACCAAAGGGGCAATTTTCAAGACAATTTGTGATGTCTATGTTGTCATTCGGGACATTTTACCTGACGTTTCAGTTTGCGTGCAATTTAAAATTACCATTTCCCGCGTTTCGCAGTATAGCGGGAAATAATTGTCTTGAGATATTCGGGCAACGCATTAGCGTGTGCCAGGTGATGAGTTGAAAGGGATTACGTAACGGGGCGTTGGCAAAGGGGTTTGCGAGGGAGAAAAGGGAAGAAAGCCAGTTCTAGCGAGCACTTCTCAAGGAACACAACATATTCTTTGGTAGCGCTCCCCGTCCGCCGTTAAGCATGGATCCGCAAGCCACCTTTATCGACGATAGAGTCCGACAAGCAGTTGTTAGCTCTCAAACTGCGCTTATGGACAAATTGGACGGCCTTATTTCTGCAAAGTTGGCCGGTTTCGAGCACCGAATAAGCGACGCACAAAGAGAGATTTCCGACAGCCAGCTGTCGAAGATTCAACAGAACATATTGGTTAACGACAACTATACGTTCAAACGCAAAAGTTGCGAGGATCAATTTAAGTTTAACGTTAAGGTCAAGGCCAAACTAAGAGAAGCAGAGACTAACGTAACAAACGCAAGAGATATCCCTCAGGCATCAAAGGACATCGCAGAAGGTATAGCATTGTTAGACCACCGTCAGAAGTTAATCAAAATGGCCGACTCGTCTGAAACAGGGTGGCGAGTCGTTCATGAGTACGAGTCCAACCCGCTGGCCTCAGACTCCGAAGACGAGAAGAAAATCAACAGAGCAGAGGCTAGAGCATCTAAAAAACTGAAGCAGGAGCAGATTCTCATCCTGGCCAACTTCCAGGCAGGGAGGTCAGACATACTCCACTACCAGCACGACCAGTCAGCCATCGACCAGCGGCAACTTCCACCCCGCTAGAAACCGGGACTGTGCTTCTCGTGCGGTCAGCCGGGGCACTGGAAGCACGAGTGCGCCTAGAGTCAGAGTAGACAAGCCACCAAGACAGATAAGATAAGTGATCTTAATATTGTGTTTTCCTCCCCTGAGACAGGTACTACGACAGTTGGTAGATTGAAAAGTAGATTAAACCGATGGGATGAAATAAATGTTAATGCCCATATCAGAACAGTGATAAAAGAAGGGTATAAATTGCCACTTAGAACGTTACCAGATAAGGCTTATTTGAAAAACAATAAGTCGGCAAGGGACAACCGATCATTTGTCGTAGACGAAATTAAGAAATTAAAAGATAAAGGCTGTATCTCTGAGGTTCACAAAAAACCGTATCTGGTTAATCCCTTAACAGTTCCTTTTGGTAAAAGTGGGAAGCGTAGACTAGTTTTGGATTGCAGGAATATCGATTCGCATTTAATGCAGTTCAAATTCAAATACGAAGATGTGTCAGTTGCCAAACATATGTTTAAAAAGGGCGATTTTCTGTTCACGTTCGATCTGATGTCGGCCTACCACCATATTGAGATTTTTCAGGACCATAGAACATATCTCGGGTGTTCATGGGATGATATGGAAGGTCAAACACATTTTTACCAATTCAATGTGCTTCCGTTTGGGTTAGCTACGGCACCTTACATTTTTACTAAGGTACTCAGGTCAGTCGTTACATTTTGGAGGTCAAAGGGTAACAAAGTGGTCATGTTCTTAGACGATGGCTTGGGAGGGAGTAGCATCTTGCAGGAGTCCACCACTCTTAGTGCACTGGTTAAAAGCTCCCTGCGAGAGTTAGGTTTTTTGATCGCAGAGGACAAATGTGTCTGGCAACCATTACTGTGCAGTGGTTAGGTTTCGACTGGCAAATGGGTAAAGGGTCGTTACACGCTACATCAAGCCGAATAGATAGAGTAGAGAATGCACTAGATTCTCTTATCTACCAGGTTGGTCTGAACAAATGTCGTCTGGTCCCGGTTAGGCATTTGGCATCTATGGTTGGTCAAATAATTTCACTGACCCATTCAATCGGTAAAACGGTAAGACTCAAATCCAGGGCTCTGTATGGTTGCATTAATGCCCGCGCTAGCTGGAATGCGCCCGTCCTTGTAGACGATGAAGCGTATAATGAGATCGAGTTTTGGAAACAAAATGTCAGAATCCTAAATGACCAAGGTTCAAGTATATATTGAGAGTAAAGATTATTGTGACTTGGAGGCATACAGTGATGCATCCGCAACTGGTTACGGAGGTTATGTTTCCCTTTGTGCGGGAGCCTTGGCTGAAGGCACAGAAGTGATAGGTGCATGGGACACGACCGAAGCTCAGCAAAGCTCCAGTTGGAGAGAAGCTGAAGCGGTGGAAAGAGTTCTCAAAAGTAATGTCCTAATGTTGGAAAACAAAAAAGTAAAATGGTTTACTGACAACAAAAACGTTGCACGAATCTTAACATCCGGTAGTAGAAAACCCAATCTCCAGGAAATTTCCCTGAATATTGCTAACATCTGTGAAGAAAAAGGAATAGTCCTCCAACCAGAATGGATAAGAAGGGAGAATAACCGTACAGCAGATACACTCAGTAGGACTAGTGACAGCGATGACTGGCAAATAAGTCCAGCAATATATGGATACTTGAATAAAGCATGGGGACCACATTCAATAGATAGATTCGCATCCAATCTGAATAACCATTGTAGCAGGTTCAATTCCAGGTGGTGGTGCCCTGGAACAGAGGGCGTTGACGCATTTAGTCAAGATTGGTCAGGTGAATGCAATTGGGTTGTACCTCCACCCAAATTCAGTTGAGTGTCTCTAGTGAATTTGTGTTTATGTGTTAAGTAATATTAAGACTTAGAGGGTCTATACTCTTTAGAAGTGTTTGAGGGCGCTAGAACCACTAACAAGTCTTAACGTAATTAATAATGGGGAGTACAGCACGTCTCTTCGCCCCAGTTCAATAGGTCTAGTGCAGCAGACGCAAAATAAGACTAGCATTTGTAACAGCGCCCTCATATTTCATCGTTGGATATTTTAATGAAAGAGTATGAAAGAAACAACGTGTTGAGCACCGCAGCTGCACGTCTTTCACTTTGACGGTATTCGGCAGTGATACGTCTATACAAGCACACTGCTGTAAATACCCACATTATAATACGTGGAGAGAGATACTGTCTTGATGCATGTAATTTCTACAGATACCAATTAGTGTTTGGACTATATATCCTAATCAGAATTGAAACTCGCACGCCAATTGTTTCAAATTTATAACGCAATTTGACATCGGACTTATATCCGCGTTTTCAACAAGATGACTCCGTTGAGTGCTACTATGATTCTTGTCAGCAATTTACAGACCCTGGTCATCTTGGTACTTGGTGTGGATTGGGTCCTTTCTATAGGTACTTTACCAAGATGCCCGCCAGGCTGGATACACAACGGAAAATCATGCTGGATGGCCGTTCAGGGTCAATTCTATTTTACTGCGGCTCAACGGGAATGCCAGAAGTTGGGCGGTCACTTGGCAGTTCCCAACTCAAAGGCAGAGAATGACTTTGTTTTGCAGTTGTTCAAAGAAACTTGGCCGGAGAAACTTGGGGGGAGGAGCCTGTGGTTGGGATGTTCAGCAAGACTCCCAGATAATACTCTGGGTTGCTTTGAGAGTCTTGCTGATGAGGGCTCTCTCTCTGTTAGTCAATTAATGTTGATGTAGAATAAGGGGATTAATTAAATAAATAAACAAGTTCACATCATAATGACGACATGAAATAAAGTGAAAAAGCTTGATGTGACGATTAAAATCAGAAACCATGTATGAAATTATAAGATTTTGTATCGTATTGTCTTACTTTTTCTCAAAATTCATTTTGTTTGACTTCCCGGACCTCAAACTAGAAATTGGAGTTTTTATCCTGGCTTATGCATACCAAATCATGATAACAATATACAAAACCAGACACAAGACTTAATAATATAATAAAGATCCCCAGCATGAATCTAGGGGGGGGGGGGGGGTTGACACACCCACTTGCTCATGACTACCCCCTCCTCCCCAAAAAAAATAAAATCCGGTTTGTTTTCAGGATTTTTTTTTTTGCTTTCCTTATTATTTTTTTTCATGTCAGTAAACATCTGTCTTCAAGCAAATTTGACTTGAAATAGCAGGAACTGACATCTCAGCCTCCTCAATTAAAAAATTGGCCAGCTGCCCCCTCCCCTGCGAAAAAACTTGCCTCGGTGCCGCGATCTATCACAAATTAGCCTTTTTATTTTTGCCAGGTTGGCCCCGCAGTGCAAGTTCATTAAACAAAAACACAATTAGGTCTACTCTCTTGAGTTAGTGGATCTCCTTAAGAATAAGATAAGTTTAATTAATAAAATATGTTATTATATTATAAGCAAACACTGAAATCCCTCGTAAGCTTTTAAGTAGTATTCTTTTTTTATTGAACAATTTTATTTTAACAAATTAATTTTTGCTTGGTTTCATCCCCACATATAGTATTGTACTTTTAAAAACAATTCCAATACGAACAATTCCAATATTGTTTTCTGAAATTAATTAAACCACTGGAACGCAAACAATCATTCAATGATTATTCAGTTCGTAGAAACACTAACAAACATACAAAAACCAACAACATAACCTTAATCATCAAATAATCACAAGGGAAACATATTAGTTGACTATTGGGGACACCACAAACGTAGGGCCAGGGCTGTATAGCTAGCTCAGTTGGTAGAGTGCCTGTATGGTATTCAGGAGGTCGCTGGTTCGAATCCTGCTCCAATCTATTTTTCTTTGTTCACTTTTCAATGAACATAATATAACCTTATTTAAATATACGGGCGGAATTCTAAACGAATTAAAAAAACAAAGAAAGCCACATTTTTCAAGTTTCTCTCAAAAGGTGCACTGTATGGAATATTTCAACTGCTATCAACGTTTGATGTTGCTAGTTGATCATAGCGCCCCCAACGTATAATCAGGATTAAGTTGAGAATAGTCCCTGTCCATTTTTGCGTTCCATCTCCCGTCTAACCTTTCTGCAGTTGGCAATGATCTGGTCAGAATTTGATTTTTTTTTTCTCATGCGGAAAATATGTCATCAGCCGATTTTTTTTTGAATGAGTGAAATCAACAGAATCCTGCTTTATTTTTGTTATAGCTGAGACCGCAAAAGCAGGGGTCGATTTCACCAAACTCATCGTAACTTACTATCAATCTTAAAGCGTATGATGCATGGTAGGGGCCATTCTCAAAGCTTTGCTCCGGCTCACAGGCTTCAGCTCTGTCATCCATATGTTGTGTTTTTTCATTGAAGCTGAAGCTCTGTTTCCCTTTTCAAACCAGAGAATCTACTTCCGAACCGCATCCAAAAGCGGTCTATTTTGAAGCCCCGAAATTCAAGAAATGGAGCTGGAGCCACCGGCGCAACCAGGATTTTTTTTCGGGGGGCTCAAAGAAAAATTTTCTCCCACAAAACGCCCAACAAACATTTTGTGACACCCCCCCCCCCCCCTCCTCCTCCTCTCCCCCATTTTATTTAATTTTTTTCGGGACCCTCTCATCAGTGGGGGGTGGGGGGGGGGGCTCAATCGAACCCAGATCATATAAAAAGAGTCCAATGACTTTTTGTTTTGTTTTGGTTTTGGTTGCACTATTATGATATAAGAGAAATATAAGACTTGCCCTTTTGCCAACCATCCTTTTGTTGCCAGCGGTCTGTGAATGACTGCAATGTCGCGATGTCTTTATCAAGTCTTAGTTAAACTGACCCACAAACCACACGGCGTCAAATAACAACAAAATTTGATGAAAAAATCACTGTCTATTGTAGCATATTCCACCTCATCTGGCTACTGTTGTATGCTTAGCACTCGAGAGGGCAACGGTGTTTAATTTGATGCATGTCAAATCCAGTCTTCTCACAGTGCTCCCTTGTATGTATAACATCGTCTACGTTTCCTCTTTTGAATTTGATATTTTTGTTGGATTTGGTGAGCTCATTTTAAACACGTTAGAGTTTTTAATAACAGGCTGTTCGTTGGCAGACGAGACTAAACGCTTCAATACATGTAATTGCAATATACGAACATGTGACAGTTTCTGTATACATTGTAACTCAGACCAGGGGCCATTATTTCATATAGAGATGCTTAAGCACCAAAATTTGCTTAAGCATGAAAAGTCTTCCTTGATCAAACAGGATTGCCAAACTAATTTGTATGTGATGTTTGCTGCTTTTGCATTCAGCCATTGTTTGCTGAGCAACATTCACAAGGCGTTTTGGCTGGCATACTGATTTTTGGTTGTTTTTGGTGCTTAAGCAAATTTTGTTGCTTAAGCATGAGCTCTATGGATTTGGCCCCTGATTACAATACAATCATGTGTAAAAAGGACTCTTGGCTTAAAACTGAAGCATCGCAACCCTGTACAGAATATGATTGGGTTGGTGATGTTATTTTATGATGTATAACCACGGCAGTTTTAAAACATGATCGTGGATGGTGTAGGTTGGGCATAGTGCATGGTTTGATAGGTTGTAACTGCATGTTCCATTCACTGATCATACAGCTTGCTCGTATGCGGTCTTTAACGGAGGCTGATGCTGAGGCTGAGGCTCCGGCTCCGGCTCCGGCTCCGGCTCCGGCTCCGGCTCCGGCTCCGGCTCCGGCTCCGGCTCCGGTTCCGGCTCCATTTAGTGAATCCATTCTAAAATGACGTGCATCAAAATATAAGAGGCTTTTGGCTGCGGTTCGGAAGTAGATTCTCTGGTTTGAAAAAGGAAAACAGCTTCAGCTTCAATGAAAAACAACAACTTATATTTTCAGCATATGGATGACAGAGCCCGAGCCAGAGCCCGAGCCTGACACAGAGCCTCCATAAACCCCTTTTACTACTGGGCTGGAAAAGTTCTGCCCAGATCAGTAAATGAAGGTTTGGATATAGCTGTAAAACCTATAGAAATGACAATGATATCGACACCTATCGATTATCACTCATATTTTTGCAATGTAAGGTAACACTTCCATTGTATCGATTCTCCCATAGTCAATCTCTATATAGTCAATCAATACAAAGTTATAGATGCATTGTCCATTGTCCTTACACAATAGGACCATTGTCATTACATCTGAAGTACTGATATAGTTATTTCAAGGTTTTATTAAGTAACATTGTGAAGAAAAAAAGGCCGTACCACCATGCACCACATCATTGTTATGAACCAGTCAATCAACGTCAGAATACGTTTTTGTTCAAAATGTGGCTGAATTCATACAGAGGGCTCATTTCTACCAGGCATGCAGGTATTCCCCCTCCCCCTCCCTACCCCTAGTCCCCCTCCTCTTGTCCATAATATGCCAATTAGACAAGAGCCCCCCATATCTGTAATTATATACTCATTAAGAGCTGACAATATTGCCGCCGCTATACATCTACAGCGAGTGTAGCGATCGATACCCATGCTAGCAGTATGAATGAGAGTGGCCATGCGAAGGACCCCGATCCATTCTTTCCTGTTCCTCTCATAATTCCACAGTCACTGACCACCGCTTCATCTCTCCACGAAACACACACACCACATTATATCTTCTCTGGGTTTTTTTTTTTGGAGGCGAGGGGAGCAACTGAAATCCTGTATTCGATTTTAATAGGCATTATTCACGGTGAATCCATCCTGCATTCGAAACAGTGCAATCAAACCGAGGCTTATATTCAAAATAGTCTGGTACCCGTTCATTTTCTTTTTGTAAGAATTGGTGTTATCTTTTTTTACGAAGGGTATACAAGGAAGGTGAAAAGATGGATGCGCCATGAACTTATGGCGTATTGTGAGCAAATTCCTATATCCTCTGGGAGTCGGGCATACAATCCTTTGTAAGAATTTCAAATTTCATAGAGCTACTTAAGCACAAAATTTGCTATATAAGCATGACGAGTCTTCCTTGATCAAACAGAATTACCAACCAAATGTTCATGTGATGTTTACTGATAATGACTTGTATTGTATTCAGCCATTGTTTGCAGAGCATAACATTCACAGGGAGTTTTGGCTGGCATAATCATTTTTTTTACCAGGGTTTCTGTGCTTAAAGGGAGGGTACAGAATTGGTAAGACAAAATACACTTCATAATCACAGATTCACATAAAACTTACACAGTATAATGGTGATGATAGGAGAAAACATCCCATGAAATGTTTTTGTCTGAAATGCCATATTCGTTGAGAAATAAATGAAACTATTTTCCGATTGGAATAAATCGCTTCGAAGCGTTTTATTCATTCGTTGAAATGTGTACAGTTCTCCGTACACGGGTTTTCACTAATTTCTCGTGACCCAGATGGCTGATTGACCTCAAACTTCTACAGGTTTGTCAGTTAAGGTATATGATGGATTACATAATGTGCTTTCACTGTCAGCAACGGTTTTGTCGCAAACACCAGTTCTGTACCATCCCTTTAAGCAAATTGTGATGCTTAAGCAGCTCTATGAGTATTAAATTGGCTCATGGGTGGTGTGCGAGAATGTTCAATGAGAGACTTTGGAGAATCGGTCTGGAGACAACAGCGCACGCGCAAACCATGCTTGCGCAATTGTGAGCATGCGCGCGTTGTTTTGCGCGTGCGTGCGCGTGCGTGCGCGTGCGCTGTTGACTTGAAGGCCGGTTCTCCAAAGTCTCCCATTATTCTTCACGTGATGTCATACCGACTGTGACTGTGCTTTACTCATGTGGTTTGGAGTTAGCCATTTTACAAACGGAATGTATGAGGTCCACACATAAAACATGAACATGGAATTTCTCGAGGCAAAAATAATGACAGAAAAATTCAAAACACAAGTCGTGACATGTATAAAATCCTCTAGACATCAGCAATCTGATTACGTTATAGCCCGCGCTTGACGGTAAGTTTAAGAAAAGGCGCGTAATAAATGTCATTATTTATTTATTTCTATTTAATAATGAAGGACAATTGATTAACATGAACACAAAATCTCTCTCAAAAAGACAATATCTTGTGAATTTGGTCCTTCTTTTGAGCGCTGTAAAGTACCGTCAGTAGCGGTTGCCAAATGGCACGAAATCCTATCTGGAATACAATTTGATGTTTCAGTGATCATTCGTTTTTGCTAGACGATACAACAAATTACATCAGTAGGCTTAATACCGCTTCTAGTTTTCCCAAATTGGTGACAATTCTTCAAAAAGGGAGTCAGGTTGGCGAAGCGGTTGTTTCCTCGCCTTTCACCTCTGTGGACCGGGTTCAAGCCCGGCTCGGTCCACAAGTGGATTGGGTTTTCAGTCCCTACCTGATTCTGTGGGTTTTACCCAGAATATTTCTCTGGGGTTTACCTCCCACCTCTAAAACTGTATCTTCTTCTCATCATCTTTCCAAAATGTTTCACCAGGCAACAGTGCCGTGCCTTTTGAGAAATTCTTGGTGTCATTACCAGAATTAAATAATAATAATAATTAATAAACCACCCGCATCACAGAGTCTTCATGAGGGCTTAATATCCCCTAAATTCGGCAAAAGAACACCGACAAAACAAAAATCCGCAGATATCACTAATATCCAAAATAAAAAAAATAAACATTGAGCAATCATTGTGTTTACCGTGCACAGTTTAGATGCGTGAAATGCTGATTTTTGTGTACATTACTGATAATGGTCAGATAATTGCAGTGGGATTGTGCGACTGAAGGTTGAACGTGAATACCGATATCGACTTTTCACAACCAGTTGCTCCCTCATCTACTGAACAGAAAAAAAGCCACTCACAAAAAAATACATGGCTATATAGGCACAGTCATCCATGAAAAAGAGAGCCAAGTTAAGGTGCTATCGACCTAAACTGCACTGGAGGACAAAGCATCTATCTTGATTGGCTTCTAATGATGTTGGCGGTCGCTATGCAAGACAAGGGAGACAGAGTGTAGAGCGCCGGGAATGGGAGGGGGAGAAGCGTGCTTTTCTCACCAACTCTCTACCGTCCATTGCTGTCTTTTATCGGCATCGCTACTTCGATTTTTTACGCTGGTGTCTCTCTATAGCTCTCTACCACGGAAACCGTCAAACAATGACATTTCCCGTTCTGTATAGCATCTGGCGACCTTGTCCAATTCCACAATCTCTTTTTCCCATTCAAATTGATGATTTGCTTTGTATATCTTTGAAATCCGCGTTTTATTTTTAGTGGGGCAGTCAATACAGCTATGTCACGTGACAGCGGCGCCACAATTTGGGTGAAGAATGGACAAAAAGCTAAACAGCTAAATATTATTTTGTGTTTCTTGATTGCCTAATTGGGAAGGAGCTTCGTAATTAATGATACAAAGCAATGAATTAAGGTGCCATCGTTTCCTTTGATATCTGAAATAATTAAAGAGATATGAATGCGATATCTCAACACATATTGTGTCCCTTTAAAAAAAAAGCTGTAACAAGCAACTAGGCAATGTCAAGTCTGAGAAGATGACGTCATGATGACGAAACAATTATTTCAACATAACATTTTCTGACTTGAATAATTATTTCAACATAACATTTTCCGATTTGAATAAAAATAATGACCGTAAAAGAAAACGGACTAAAATATTCCTAAAAAACAACAAACAAACATACAAATAAAAACAAGCAAATACACAAAACAAAAACAAAAACAAACATTAAAACCAGAAATAGAGTATTGCTTTCCACAAAGCAGTTAGTAAAATTCATCAAACATTATTTTTCCTGTCCTTAAAGATATCATTCTTGCCATTTTTTGTTTTACTAAATCAAAAAAAGGAAAATAGAACAAATATTCTCTGTTTATATTCCACTGTCACTATTTATTTCTTCAAACGTATTAGGATAATTATGTACATCTATTTATGACACTTTTTGACCACAGCTATAATGATTAAACCTTTTCATTGCCCAAGGATAAAATTAGGTCCTAAAAAATCAGTTGCGATTGAAATCCCAATGATACGGTATGAAGATATTATTGGTAAAACTTAAAGGAGTGTTGTATGTGAGCAACTGCAATACAGTGTGCAATAAACCTTGCCATGGCTCCAGCATTTTTTTTATAGACAGTATGGCTAAATATTGAGCGCCTCAAAGGTTGTACTCATTTTCCTCGCCATGATAGCTATAAATTGAAGGCCGGATCGAAATCAGGTCAGGTTTTTTCCTCTTCTATTTTGCAAAACAAAAGAGGCGGCGATAATTATATACTAAAAAAAAAGCCGCGGCCGCTGTTTTTTGTTTCACAGTATTCGAGCGTGTTCATGGTCGAGTGAATTTTTTGTTGTTTTTTTCTTCCAGCGGGAAGGTGGGGGGATTGTTTGGAAGGAGAGGGGGGGTTGACTTGGTGAGTTAGTCTGCAAGGAACATGGATATAGGATTTGGTTCGGAATAAAATAGTCAAACCATTCAGCAACAATCAGTTGAAACCTATAATGCACAGTTGCACACCGCCCACCCACTCCTAGTATTACCGAACAAGTCCTCATTGTTTAAATAGAATATATATTAGTATATAATTTGCTTTTAGATTAAGCCACCCCCCCCACCCCCCCCCCCCCCGAGAAAACAAATGAAATAAAATAAGACAAAAAATTACATAATAATAAAATTCATCCAAACTGTTATTTCTGGAGGGATAATGGGACATTCCATTGAGTGATAACGCTTACTATATACTATTTTCAATTTTTTTTTTGGGGGGAGTCAGGTTGGCGTAGCGGTTCTTTCCTCGCTTTTCACCTCTGTGGACCGGGTTCAAGTCCGGCTCGGTCCACAAGTGGATTTGGATTTCCAATCCCTACCTGATTCTGTGGGTTTTACCCAGAATATTACTCTGGGTTTTCCTCCCACCTCTAAAACTGTATCTTCTTTCCATTACAGGTTTCATCAGGCTTTCGAGCTACAGTGCCTAGGGCGCTTTTGAGAAATCCTTGGTTTCATTACCAGAAATAAATAAATAAATAAATATTCAAAAATTCAAATACTGTAAAAAAAAAATGAGTTAAAACCAATACTTGGTTTCATTACCAGAAATAAATAAATAAATAAATATTCAAAAATTCAAATACTGTAATAAAATGAGTTAAAACCAATATTGCACATTTATAAATAAAACGGTTGGCTCTGTATGTGTGTATGTGTGTTTAAAACCACAATTATAATATTTACAAGGCCGAGCTGTTGACCTACATCACGTGATCTGACAACTCGACATTTTGTAGAAAGTTCAGATAATCCCAAACATTCTCACTGCAATGAGCTGAAATCTGCATATCAAAAGTCGAGACTAATGAGGATATTCGTATGGAATCAAGTTAACCGGATTTTGCCTTCGAATACCCGATCCAACTCTCGATGTTCGATACCTAGCTGTCAGTTCAGTATTCGATTATTCGATTCGATTATTTTACATATCCATTCATTACTAGTAACCATTTTACCACAACATCGCCCAGTATCGAATATCCCTCTGCTTTTTTTTATTCGATGTACTTTCTTGTTCAATGCGTAGATCTGAATAATATGTTCTTAATAAATTACAATCTTAAAAACATGGCACGATAAACTAGAGGTATCGGGTTCGATTCCCGTTTCAACATAAAGACTTACTCGTACCCATAATCAACCTTATAATCAACACTGACCCATTATAATACTTTCATGACTTCAGTCTTAAAAAATCCTGAATTACAAAGCAAGCACATCCCGGTGTGCGCATGCGCGATCTGATCATGACAGGGCAAGATAAGGAATCCATTTTGATTTTCAAAAACTAAAACAATGTTCCCAAAAACAGAAGTGAAATTCTGAATCTTTAAATGAGCCTAGCCTTGATCAGTGGCTGTTTCAATATTCTACTTTAATATTATCACGGTTTCTAAGAGACCTATCACATTTATCATGTAAGTACAATTATAGTATGGAGATAAAGAATCGTTGTGCAACACTATACTCGTGTGATTATTCTTGATAAACATCGTCTACAGTAATTTTTTAGTTAATTCGTTTAAACAGAGGTAAAGATGGTGAGTATTTCTCGCCAAGATGTCCGCAGTGAAATGACGGTCATGTACTAAAAGAAAAAAAATGTGACTTTTTTGTTTTCTTTTTGACCGATTCTGGGTAAAGCGGATGATATGATTTTCAAGTAGTGAATAGTCATCTGAAGATACCGTTGATGGTTGCCGTGTGTTCGAGAGCTCGTCTACGGAGAGATGCGATGCTTGTGCCCCGCCACATATCACCGCCGTCACCGGTGGCTGCAGCGGAACAGGAGAAATCACCAGCCATGGACATGTTGGAGTTCCCCGTGGGCGAGCTGGGCATGACGCCTCCTGCTGATGACGCCGTGGCTACCCCGCCGAAGCTGGGCTGGTACATGGTCTGCATGTGGTTATTACCGGACATGGACAGACCACCGGGCAGATTTTGTAAGTTGGACGCTGCGGACTGTCCGATGCCGCCCGAGCCGCCCATACCGCCCATCTGGCCTAGGCCTTGACGGGGTAAGGTAGGGGGTAGGGCCAAGGAGGGGGACGCACCTCCCATCTGGGACATCTGCATTGAGGTTGGCCAGCCCCGCGAGTCCACGTTGCTGTGAAAGTTGCAGAATGATTCGGCGCCCATGGCTGAGGGGAACTGTGGTAGGCCGTGTGAGGGCAGTAGAGAGCCTGGTGACCGGAACACGTTGGTGGTCTTCTTGCGCTTCTTCCACTTAGCACGACGGTTCTGAAACCAGACCTGTGAGCATAAAAAGAACAGAGACAAAGCCACATGAATATTCATATATGCACACATAAGGGCCTTTGGCTTCGACTCCGGATTGGTGTCCACCTGAAAATATAAGTTGTGTCTTTTCCATGAAGTTCAATCTCCACAAGCCGCAGCCAAAGTAAGTGTTACTCCATACAGAATGTAACAGATGGAGCCAAAGCCGGAGCCGAAGCCCATGGTTTGAAAAATGACTTCCTCAGCAACTGACACCAAAACCAAACCGCAGCTGCAACGTAAGCATGGCCAGCGCCACTCAACAGCCATGACTGTTTTGGTGCTAGTCTTAATTCAAATCTGTAAAATAAGACTCTCATGTCAGCTATCATTGCCAAGCAATGGTTCAGTGCAAATAACGCCTGGAGCTGAATTCAAGCTCAATCAACATTTTCAAAACATTATTTCCATGAAATATATGACAGTATAGGGCCTATACACATCTTCTGCAAAGGATAACCATCGTTTGTTGTAATTATTTATCTAATATTTTCATATTAAAGATAGTTTCATACTTTGATTTTTGTCAACGAAATGCAGCTTCATGGTCCAAAAATATCAAGAAAGATACAGTAACAGTCATCTGTGAAATTCCCATTCCCATACGGTGCCCACTAGCCACCTGGTATTCCTTTCTACGTCTCGTTCACGAAAAATAATAATAATTTTTCTTCAAGCCGGCATTTAGCTTTAAAAATCTGTTTTGTCTATTGGGCATAAGATGGATGACGATCTCTACTGCACTTGCAAAATACCCAGTGGGATCCTGGCAGGACTTAGTGAATATACCACAGACATATAATAATATCACAGTGGCATCGGATATCGCTACTCTTAAACTCGGACCGTTGACAAGATAATGGTGCCGTCAGACGGTCCGAAAAGCCGGATGAATTAGTGTCTCCCACATCTCAAGTCCGTAACGTGACACCACCGTGACACGAGGCCCCATCTCCTGGAGGAAAAGGGCTATTACACACGGCGGGAAGCAGTGCTGAAATCACGCTGCGAAAAAATAGGCCAGTATACTACTATAATAACAACAACGGGACTCCCTCATCATCACACCACGCACAATGCATGAACTGACAATGATCTTATATTTGATTTATACTTGCTTGCCTCCTATCTTTATGCAGGGAATGATTAAAAGCAGTTATGAATATCGGAGTCTTTTGTTCTCTCACTTGAAGTGGGTCTCTGAGGTTGATACTTTAATAACGACTTGTCATGTACACGAGGCAGAATAAGGAGATGGTATACGGGCATCAATAAGGAGCTTTTGGAACACACTACTCTGTTTGAAGGAAGATATTACAGGGAAACTCAGATTGACAGGGTAGATGTGAGGTAAAAAGCACACAACCAAATTAGTGTGCACAGGAAGAAGGGACCAAATTTCCGATCAAACAGCACGGCGATGAATGGCTGTCAGCTTAGGGACTTCAATGATTTCGCTTGTATTTTCATTTAATTTGGACTGCATAATAAAAGCCACTAAGTCGCGTGACATGATGGCATAGATAGACATATATAGATACCCGACGAGCTGGGTATAGGAACATAGGGGCGTGGTCATATGAACTATTTTCTAGGGGGAGGGAGGGTCACAAACAACCAAAAATGAAAATCACAAATGATCTCCAATTCCCCAAAATGGCTCAACGAAACGTCATCTACTCTCGGAAATCTCATTTTAAAGATAATTTCATACTTTGGTTTTGTCAAAGAAATGCAGATTCATGGGCACAATCAAGAAAGATACAGTAACAGTCATCTGTGAAATTCCAAATACGGTTCCCACTTTTTGAGAAAACAGTGAAAAACTCCCACGGTATTTTAAATTTTGTTCACAGGATTTTTGATCTTCCGAAAATCAAAATTGTTGTAGGTAAATTGGTTTGACTTTTTGTTTAAGATAAATACAGCATTTCAGGCAGAAAGAAATTAACAGTATGTCTCTACCATTACCATCTTTATACCCTGTAAGTTATAGGTAAATCTGTGGAGATTTCTGTTTCGGTATACTGCGAAAGTATGATAGTATCTTTAAATTAATTCTACTAATAATCTGAGCTTATCTATTGGTAATAATTTTTAATAATATAGAAAAAGACGAACAGCAATTTATTCAACAAGCAAAATGAATGCCCAGACTTCATTTTTCTTAAAGATACGATCTGACTTATACAACTCATACGCTTGATTGTTGAAAATAATGAGTAAGAATAACACAAAATTCACGATTTATTTGTTACCGTACCTCTTTAAAAAAAATTCTTTTGCATTTCGCTTGCATGTTGAATTCTATCTATTATGGATTGGCCACACGAAGAATCCTGACCGCGGACTTGCACGCACCAGGCCGGGGCGTGTTGCTGCTCTGCAGCCGGCGTCTCAAGGCCGCTCGGAGTTCGTGAGTTTAATTTCTTATTTCCAAATTAATATAATTTGTTACAGGAATAGGTCTTCCTTATGGCGGGAAAGAATAAATTATTCACATCAACTCGTTGACACAGCTTATTAGGATGGGAATACAATGTTAGGATGCAGTCACAGTCCCAAGATTTGCCCTTGGAAACCAAACATTGATATTTGTATAAAAAATCAGTCAAAAATGATGAATAATTATGATGTTGATATGCAGTGAAGACAACAAATTAAATAACTCTCAATGAGGGGACGGGATCTCCAATAATCTACAACTAGTCTCCTATAAATACTCATTTTCGCCAATTTTGCGGCAATACTGGTTTTTGCGAGCTCTAATATGCAGCTGAGAAACCCTGACACGTTTTTTGATTTGGCACAAAGACATAAAAATGCCATTTTTTTCTCAAAAGGAAACTGCAACGATCATGGAGTCATGGCAGACGTGATAACGAATATAACCTTGATATGCATACATATCAAATAATAATAATATCAAGCGATAAGTACACTACAGTCAATGAGCTGATTTTAAAAACAATCATGAGAAAATCTTCGGTCATAAATATGCGTTGTATTGAAAGTATGCAATGTGAAAATCAAACAGCTTTGCAGCACAGCATGAAAGTGTCTTTGGGGAAGACGGCTATAGGGCCTTTTCCAAACCTCGGCTCAGGCTCCGGCTCCAGCTGCTGACATCCATAATTATGCTGAAAATAATTGTGGTTTTTCATTGAAGCCGAAACATTTGTTTTCCCTTTTCAAACCAGAGAATCTACTTCAGAACCGCAGACAAAAACCCCTATTTTGATTTTAGAATGGATTAACGAATATGATTAAGATGTCTTAAGACGAAAAACCTTGGCGGGAAATTGTACGGATACAGAAAGATGAAGTTCAAAATGTTTATTTCAATAACATAACATTCATTGGCACTTTATCCTCGAACAAAATAATAAATAATATAGATATGGTTGGAGGCCTTTTCACACGACGCTAAACAAAACCTCTCAACCATTGAGAAATTCTCTCATGGTTGCGAAATCTTACAAGTGTCATCGTGTGAAAGGCCAGGACAGCAATGCTTGAAAGTGACCAACGTCCCTGGTGAATCCTTGAGAGATTTTGACCGAGGTCCAGACCCATGAGAGAATTTCTCAATAGTTGAGATTTTTTTTTTCGGCGTCGTGTGAAACACATTTTGTGTTTCGGACCGCAGACCAGAACCTTATGCCATGACAAAAACAACCATTGTCGCTGGTTCGAATCCACCCAAGCGCAATATGAATTAGTTAGGAAATAGTATTCATATCATATTCATGTCGAATTTAGTGTAAATGTTAACTACTTCTTGGTTATACTCTCACTCGGGAAAAATGGAAAAAGAATTGATGTGAAATGAATTACGTCATTAATAATGGTCAAGTTCATGTTTATTTATGATCTTACCTGAACACGTGACTCGGTGAGTCCCACGCGCATGGCTATTTCTTCCCTCATGAAGATGTCCGGATAGTGGGTCTTGGCGAAGTTCCGTTCCAGCTCGTTCAACTGCGCAGGCGTGAAGCGTGTCCGATGTCGTTTCTGTTTGACCTTCGTGTAAACCACACGAAACGAGTTACAATGGTGAGTCATAATAAATGTTGTAGTTTAAAGGTAATATCATACTTTGTGTTTTTGTCAAAGAAATACAGATTCATGGGCACAAATATCAAGAACGATACAGTAACAGTCATCTGTGAAATTCCCAGTCCCATACGGTGCCCACTTTTTGAGAAAACAGTGAAAACGCCCACAGTATTTTGAAATCTGTTCCGTGACACTACACAAGATTTTTGATCTTCCGATCCGATCAAAATTGTTTTGGTCATTGGTTTTTACTCTTTTCTTGACAAATACAGAATTTCAGGCAGAAAAATTGTGACGCTTTATTTCTATTTCATCACCGTCTTTATAATTCTGTAAGGTATAGGTAAATATGTGAAATTTTCCGTTTCAGTATATGTTACCAAAGTATGATAGTAAATCACTCTCTTCTAAATTATTCCTCGAGATGAAAAAGAAAAGCCATGAAATTTTGAGATTTGTACATGTAGTGTATCTCCCGCTGTATTGATGTAGGTCTAATGTCATTTTGTGGGATTTAGAACACTTTGAAAAGCACGAGTTGTTGATAAACACGTCAATTTGAGAAGTAGGCAGTATATTTCATCTGGTGTTTTCTCTTTGACCGCAGTTTGATCTTCCAACACTTCAATATTACTGAGATTGTTTTTCTTTGATTAACAAGATGAGTTCCCTTTAACAATCCCCGCCCTAAGATTGAACTTGATGTCATTACAGAACACAACAGTCACACATTCATCCAAGCATAGGCCTACTTCCATGTTTTCCCAAAATTCTAAATAATCCTGATAGATTTTGTCCATCAGATCAAACGAAAAATATTGATCCAGAATTGTTTGTGTTGTATATTTGTTTGAACATTGACCAGTCTTTTATTTGATATTAGTTTGTTTGTTTGTTTTCATCAAAGTAAAACATCAACGTCGGAACAAACATAACATATGCTCGATTAATTCTTTGCCATCCGCCTGTCAAACATGTATTATTGTCTAATTATCTTCGGTTCTTTTGAAACAGACTTAAAATGACTAATTATTGGAAATTGCTTAAATCTATAATTACATTTCTATGTTTCATTGAATGTAAAGCACCAATGGTAATTTTGGTTTCAGCACTGCATTGAAGTAGACCCAAGTCGGCAATCTGGAGATGAATTTCACAAGGGCACTAAGACTATTGTTTCCTATCTCGAGTTATGACGAGTTAGTCATCATAACTTAGGACTACCTTTGTAAAATCATAATCGCAATAACCCTGAAAGACGCATCCGGTAGAATAAAAACAAACACTCTTATTGTCATGGTAATTACAATAAATCTCAGTTAATTATCTCGGCCTGCGGATCTGGAATCACAAATAACACTCACACTCTGTTTACTGTACCTCCAACTTAGAAGGAAATGATCTATTTCGAGGAATGTTTTGAGTTTGCGGAATCCCGTGACGTCATTTTTTCTACTAAATAATCAAGGACTAGAATCCAATTTCAATTAACCCAAAATAACATCTATACTATAAATATATACCAAGGACGAAAGCATAGAATGTTTTTCCCAACAGAAAAATTACTAAGCCGTCCTATTCTACTCAGTCCTGAAAAATGTAATTTCCCGAGCCTAATAATAGACAAGGAATAGTCGTTGAGAAATGCTCAAATGCAAAAGAAATTTAGACATAGATCGAATATCTTTAAAGTGCATTTCTCGAAGGATAGGCCTAAATATAAAAATGTATTTAAATATAGAGCTGTTCCTATTTCTGTCTTCAACTTCCGTTGTGCAAACAGGTAAGATTGATACTGCCTTGCCATGATTTCCGGAGATATAACTCAGGCAAATCATAGATGTAATGTCATTTAGCCTGATAGTACATTTCAATAATACTCCCTTCATGCACACACAGCCAGTAATGGGTATTCCTATATACCGTAAACACATAACACCTCAGATTACTAGCACATTACCAATGCATCAACGTGAGTGAACAATCTCCCATATCACTCCCATGCAACATTAAGCAAAGTCAGTCACATAATCATGCTCAATACATTGCCATTCATCTTCATGTGTTGACTCAATGAGGGCAGAACATGAACAGAATTTGACTGGAATTAAATCCCACATTTATGGATTACAGTAAACGACGCCCCACTATATCTCACCTATTTATACGGCATCTCTTATTAAATTTAGATTATTTATTAGCTGATGTTGCAAGCTTATTAAAAAAAAACACCGCGCCCCAATTTTTAAAAGCTCATGGTAATCATTTTTCATTAGAAGCATTTTGTTAAAAACTGAATCATTTCAGTTTTTAACAGATAAGGCATGATTCTGTGGCCGGGTGGTGATTTAACGAAGCCCTACGATCGATCGTAACTCGAGTTACGAAGAATAACCAATCGTATCCTACGTAGGGCTGCAATACATCATAAGTCCTACGATTGATAGTTAAGATGGGTTTGGTGAAACTGTAGGGGCCTTTTCGAAACGGAGGCTTTGAGTCAGCTAGACTCTGGCACCGTTTTATGAATCCATTCTAAAATAACGGGTATCAAAATAGAGGCTTTTGGCTGCGATTCGGAAGTAGATTCTGTTTGAGAAAGAAAACCAGAGCTTCATCTTCAATGAAAACCCACAACCTATATTTTTCAGCATATTATTTTTCATTAAATTTTTCATTTATTTTCCACTTTCTCAGACGACAGTATATATATTATGGATGACGGAACCAGAGCCTGAGCCTCTGTTTCAAAAAGGCCCCCCAAAATGTATTCGTATTTTGTGTTTCATGTCCACTACAAGTCATGTTTGGTTTGAGGCTGAAGTAGTCTTTTATGTCAGAGGCGCGCGGCGCTGGTCGGACTGATGTACACGTGGCTATAATCAACACGTGGCTCTATCATTGCCCTCAAGGATAAGTAGGCAGTGATGGACGGCCACAAAATGTCTAGAGACAATGGTATACCTCGTCACGCGTCACGCAATGATGAACCCCACGTTGTGTATAATTACATCGTCCTATTCAATACCCCTTAGATGTAATTAGTGTTGGAACTTCTGATTTCTAGCCACGAGGATTGTTTGGGCTAATCACCCTTTCTGATTCCCACAGTGACGTGCATAATTTACTGGTCTGATTTTTTTTTATAACGTCAACTCTAGAGCTTAAAGGTAATTTCATATTTTTTTCCTCAAAGAAACGCAGATTTATGGGCAGAAATATCAAGAAAATACAGTAGCAGTCATTTGTGAAATTTCCAGTCCCATACGGTGCCCATTCTTTGAGAAAACGTTGAAAAATGCCCACGGTATATTTCAAATCTTTTTAGGAGTTTTGATATTCCGAAGATCAAACATTTTGGTCTTTGGTTTTACTCTTTTCTGGATAAAATACAACATTTCAACAGTGTGTTTCTACCATCGCCATCTATATACCCTGCAAGTTATAGGTAAATCTGTGAAGATTTCTGTTTCGGTATTATATGGTACCTTTGACTCAATTTCCCACCAAAGCACATATGAATTTTATGTTTATAATACAATACTATTGATTATGTGCCTGCTTCACCAAATTAGACAAATAAAATTGAATGAAAATATTTTAGCATTCACGCTATACAAAGCAGGAATCATTAGTTTCGTTGTGATTGAAAACAATTTCTTTTCGACATAGTTATTTATTTTACATAATTTATTTTACATAATGCTTGACAGAAAACGCGCTATAGAAGGTTTATCCATAGTTTTAAGTTTTAGCTTAATGAGATGAATACGACAATTAGGCCTATAGGTTTCATTTTGGCCAATCAATTTTCAAACAGACGATCGTAAAATCATCTATTTTTCAGCAGACCTTGTATCAAAGTACAGTTATCTTAAAAGCAAAAATATGAGGAGGCTCCTTCGATAATTAAACTACCATTCTGAGAAATTGTTTTGGAAATGAAAGCCCCAATAAAACCAGAGTTACCGTGGGCCAATTTCATATAGAGCTGCTAAGCACCAAAAACCTTGGTATTAATCAGTATGCCAGTCAAAACTCCTTGTAAATATTATGCTCAGCAAACAATGGCCAAATACAAGTCAAAAGCAGTAAACATCACACGAAAATAATGGTTGGAAATCCTGTTAGATCAAATAGGACTTTTCATGCTTAAGCAAATTTTGTGCTTAAGCAGCTCTGTGAAATTGGCCCAAGACTGAACGGCACACATTTTGTTTGCTTCAATAGTAACAATTTTAAAGTCTAGAGAAATAAATTCAGAGAAATTTTAACACGTTGTTGTTGTGGTTGTTGTTGTTTACTGAAAAACATCAAAATCTTACTCCGGTGGGAATCAAACCTGCGACCTACTGCTTACTGGTGCATATATTCTACCAGGTAAGAACGATGATATTAGATAATTAATATGTGTGTGTTTCGCCGTGGTATATGTGAAGATTTTGAGCGGGAAAAAACAAACAATATCACTTTTCATGTCATATTTTATATACACTCCACAATCGCCATTCATTCATTGATCAAGATTTAATCAAAATGACCTAATCAACACGTGAAAAAGAAGGATATTTGTGCTTATATGTGGAAATTTTGAGCGGGAAAACCAAACAATTTCACTTTCCATGTCATATAAACTATCAACAATCACCATTCATTCATTTATCAATTTTTAATCGAACGGCAACACAAGGGTAATTGACTTTCTACTTTAAAACCATCTGCCTTTGATTAATTTTTGTGTTATGGTTAACATCTTACCTGTTTATCATCGTCGTTGGTTGAGACTCCGAGATTGGTGTGGCCGTCCACGTTAGGACTGCCCGTAGTCGTCGGGGTGCTACTCACTTCATTCCCGGTGACGGTACCGTACGAGAGCTTGTCCACGACTCGCCCGTGATGGGGATCGCAGTCATTTTTATTGGCTAGGAGAAAAAAGCAAAAATTGTCTGCTTAATTCATCTGTCAAATATTCTGCTTATAGTTCTTTGAGGGTTACTGAAGATTTGAATCTCATAATAATGGAAGTGGATGTTTCTATGGTCAGAAATTTCTAATTAACTGTTAGGTGCACAAACAGACTTAATCTGTGTTATTTAGCCTTCGATAAAGATCGTGCTAGGATCGAAACGCGTCAGACCCTCCTAACGCCAAGCATTTCAACTGCTAATTCCTGAACATTCTGATGATTGTGTCCTTACTTTTATGATTAAGCCTTCCTTGAGTTAATAGGTGTACAAATAAACCTCATCTGTGTCAATATATACCCATTATGGTTGTAACGCTTTAACATACCAATGAGGAAAATCCCCGCCAACATTATTCGTGTTGTAAAAATAATAAGATCATCTTTATTCTGAGCTCTCATCATCTCAAATTACAAATGCTGTGAGCGCAAATAACTTTCTGTGTGAAACAACAACAACAGGACATTCTAAAAAAAAAAACACCTTAAAAGGAAACAGGTGTTATTGGAGAAATTTATAACAAAACTGTCTTCAACAATTTTCATGTCAAATCATCAATTTGAGTAAAATCGAGATGGAAACTTGGAACCAATTTCACGGAGCTGTTAAGTACAAAAATCACAGTCACAAGTGATACACAACATATGTAAATTTGGTTGTTAATCCTGTTGTTATCAAGACAGAAATGTCATGCTTAGCAATTTTTTGTGCTAAGCAGGGCTATGAAATTGGGCCCTGCATCAGACAACGATCGTCGTGTAAATAAAGATCTATCAAAAACACAAAAGACTCTGATTTTTTTTAGCGCAACAGAATTAAAATCACTGCCAAAGACGTTATACATATAATATGTGCATATACAGTTAATTGATCATTTGCCTTAAATTGACAATTACGATTCTTTTCAAACAATGACAAATGACAATACATCTTTGTCTTTTGTCAACGCGACGGTATATATACCTCTCTTGTCCAGGTCATTGTGAGCAGACAAGAGAAATTTCTCAATTCATGAATTTCGTCGTGATTGATAAAAATTATTCAAACCATATTCATTTTATAACTGGAGATAATGATGCCAAATATTACACCATGCAACAAATACCCATTAAAGCAGAAATTCTTCATTAATCAAATCAAACAAACTAATACGATGTAATGTACTCAATTTAGCAGAGAAATCGTTAATATTATGATAAACGATTTTTGTTGTTTTCAAAAATCAGTCAGTCAAAAATCAGTGACATTTAGTAGGAGTGAGAACGTTTAAAACGAAGTATTATTAACGAAGTAGATGGTTGATGAGCAGTGTTTGTATAGAAAAATACAGATCATCAAAACGGTAACCTAAATATTGTGGATTTGGTGAAAAATGTGTAGCTCAAATCATGGACATGGAAGGGTTAAACTCGATATGACTTTTTAATTAATTTACAACGCTGAACAGGCCCACGGCGGCCAAATAGCATAAACACATGGTATTCAACAGGTTGTATAAGTCATAGATAAATCAGTGAAATGTTAAACAAGAAATAATGATTCATTTTTCTTTGAATTTCGCACGGTTTTAAAAATCTACCATCGGTAATTTTGTTTAACTGTAATCAGAATATGTCAAATGAAGCCAAGAAGATATATTTCAAAAATACTGAACAATTTCACGAATGCCGTTTGATAGGTTAAGGAAACTATTCCCTGAGTTCGAAGTGTGGAATCTGTTGGTGTAATGTCGGCCAAATACAAAGTTGAAAATTGGATGAAATATTACTGTGGAAGGAGAAAGCAATGCTTGGTACTTACAATGAGTGATGGGAGATGGTACCATCTTTCCGCTCAGTACAGAATGTGTCATGAGAGCATCTGAAGCCACATGCATGGAGGCAGCATGGTCCAGCACCCTCTCCATGTCCAATAACGATGTGTCCGGGGAGCTCAGCCGAAGTCCGTTCATTTGGTCGACTGATGAAGATCTAATCAGAGTTTGCCTTCAAAAGGTACTCCCAAAAAATCCCCCACACACACCACACACCACCACACACATCATCGTGCATCCAACACCAACATGACGTCAAGTAGCGTACGAGTAGTAGCGCTGATTTACGAGGCTGTGTCGACTTGTGTGATTGGTGCGTGGCTGGATCTAACGAACGATGTAATTGGCCGTTGGTGAGATAATTAGCGCGCGTAGAGGTTAGTACCGTGACCGGATTGGTTGAGATTCACGCGCTCTGTACAATAACGGCAAGTTGCGAGTAACAAGTGTACGTGTACGAGTGATATGACTGGCACGCAGGGCTGATGCCTGATGGGGCGTGATGTGATTATTCCTCCCATCATTGATGTCTAGAATATCTGGCCAACAAAGAGAATACCGGAGTAAATATCCCCAGTGGCTTTTGTTGTGTTTAGCTCGGGTAAACACAGCTCTGATCATAATTATTGTAACAACCACTGTTTGCATCTATTCGTTTTTATAATTTAGCTCATTACGTGGGCATATTTGTTTTTCGACTTGGGTAACACAATAGCCGTCCGGAGCTTTATTGGGACGGGTATTGTCTCAGAGCGAGCAGACTTGTCCATGACTGGCCTGGCGATCGGGCAAATTGCCGGCGTACGGAAGCACAGCTCCCCGCTCGCTAAAATAACAGACTCGCTGAATCCTCTAACGATCCAAATATCATACTCTAGTGTCATCAAGTGTTTGTAAGCCGCACGGCTGCGCTGCATTATCTTTCTTGACTGTCAAACACTGGCTACGTGGACTATAGGTCAACTGCCCCGGCCCCGGACCAGAAAATGACAACAACAACATTCATTAAAAACACTTTTAAAGGAAATTAAAAAATCCAGTTTAGCTAGGACAATGACTAGCGGTCGATTGTTGCTGGGTATGCAGCAGTCCGGTGGTTCTCATGTTGGAGGCTTTTGTTCACCATCCATACGTTTACATTAGATTTTCTGCATGAGCAAATTGCATTGAAATAGTTTCGCTCTATATCGAAGGAGAAACTCATCCATGTAACACAATTCTTTGTCTTAAAAACGACAGACAACACTAAGGATGGGACTCGCAGAATGTACCATAACGGTCTATCTTAGGCGAGGTACATAGTCATTGTCTATTGCAAGTTGCAACATAACTGATCAGTGATATTTTCAATCCTTTTAAGTAAGGCACAAAGGGTGGTGAATTTCCATCGCTAAACAGTGCCATTAATACCCTTCAAATTCGTGGAGAACATTTTCTCCACTAAAAAAAAGGACAAATTGAGAAGGAAAATCAATGAATCGTTTTCGAAGCAAATTTGCATGTTACATAAACAAATCGTCATCGTATTATTGACTAACCCATGGATTATACGGCCTGATATTTTGATACAGCTTCATGGCGCATCCATGTTGTCACCTTCCTTGTATACCCTTCGGGAAAGATAGCACCAATTTGAAAAAGAATACGGGTACCAGACTATTTTGAATCTAAGGCCGTGTCCGAAACGGGCTTCCAGGGCTACGGCTAGATCTATTGTCTTGATGTCTCCACATATTTCCAACGGAGCGAAGACCTAGACCTAGCTCTAGACAACAGATTCGGATGCAGCCTAAGCCTCGGTTTGATTGCACTGCTTGGAATGTAGGATGGATGCACCCTGAATAAGCCCTATATTGAATTACTTTCTATTATCTTGAGTAAATTTTGTCTAAATGGAGGTTCGTCTAATTAATCTCTAAGAGTGATATTTTTACTTATGCAGTGAATTTAACATTTTATGCATTTATCATTTTCATCCCTAATTTCATGAGAAATCCTAAGATTTAGATTTCCAAGACATATGCCTTGGTCAACGGACCTTCCCTAAATAATAATCACATGATCTTCGGGTTGAATTTTATTGTTGACATTAAATGATATCACTTCTCATCGACCTTATAAACACCGTCATTTTTCTTTTCTGTCACATATTGTCATCCTCATTGTCACTATGTCATTGTCAGCATGTCATTGTCACCGACATTATAAAGATGACCTTCACTACTAAACACAAAGCACTGTTTGCATTTTAACCGCCCAGATAAGCCTGCTAGCCATTGACGATATATTATAAAGTCTGTCTTCGTCATATTATTCCCAGCTGTCAAACTGTCCACCATGTTGTTATATACTGTCATCTATATTTACCTTTTCATCATAATCATCATTAATTTTCTTGCTTGGCACGACTCAAGCAAGTAATTCAGAGAAATGAAACTGGGAAGTATTTAATCGGCACAAAATGGATTAGATTCATGGCTCTAATGTACGGTAATTTAATGAAGAAACATGGGAAACATTTTATGCAATTCATTACGTATGTCTAACTAATTTATACACTTAGCGGTGACAAAGAATTGTCATCAGAGATTAATAGAATGCTTAAACCGTTGGTCTACATGGTGTAGAATATAGTGAGATATGGTTGATGCTGGAGACACATGTTACGTAACACGTGTGTATGAGGTGCACACTTCATAACGCCTGCTTGATGATGGGAATTTGACTAGGAACACACACACGCACCCGTACATGCACTGGAGTTTTACATAATTTAAGATTCAGCATTAAATTACACAAGCTTTCATTGTCAATCATCTCAGGAACAATTGGCTTTGTTGTTTAAAAACAAAGACGAAAAAAGAAAAAGTAAACAAAAAATGACAGAAAATGCTTGTTATTCTTAAACTTGCAATCAAATCACCACAAATTTTCGGATCCAAATATCAAATTGTCAAATTTTTATGAATTAAGCTAGACTGTTTGGATTTCTTTAAAAATGTGTTTTGAATTTTTATTTTCGTGCATTCTGAACAAAAAACGAAGACTGGACTTGTATCCTGAGCAATTTTAGCAGGCAAGAATTATCGATGTTCGTATTTGAGTAATATCGAGACAATGGCTTGGGTTAGTATAATATTGGTCAATTTTATCAAACTCATCGTAATTTACTATCAATCGTAGGACTTATGATGCATTGCCGCCCAACGTAAGATACAATGGGTTATCCTTCGTAACTCGAGTTACGATAGATCGTAAGGCTTCGTGAAATCGACTCCAGGTTTTGATATTTGTATCATTATTTCATTATCATATTTCATTTGGTGAGAATCTAATAACGTAATCAATACACATGCTGTGATGGCGTGTCAGTACAAGGCTTATTCGCATCATAAGCTTCCTGAGTAAGAAGTCGTCTTTCTTCTTTATTTTAAGACGTCCATCTAAGAATGGAACAAGAATCAAATAAGTTTCTCGCCTCACAATGATGATTCACTGTGAGAAGTCACGGACTCACGTATAACATTGAATTCTATACCCCCCAAAGAACAGGCTTGTGTATTATCAAAAAGCAGACGAGAAATTATGGCGGGAACCGACGGTGTTTTTTTTTCTCCCGCCAAGAAAACTGTCATGCGTCATATACAGACGATGATATCTTCTTAACTTGTTTGCATGAAAACACGGCACGCGGGCTGAAAACGAATGCCAAGCCCGACCGGCCGACCCTCGTGTATAGAAGTTGGAAACCGTCACATTTGGTTAGGCTTGGGTCGTTAGCTATCGCCATCACTTTGTCGTTATGGCGACGGAGTCAGGTAAAAAAAAAGTCCATCTTGTTGCTGTAGCATGATGGCCGTACCGTATACCGCGCCGTGCGCTGGGCACAGAGGCCGTTCCCATTTGTGCTGATTTCCCCTCCGTGTTGCTATTTATTAGCATGTTTATCAAGTCGTTTGTATTGGTGATCAGCGTATTGTATACGGCGTAGGTTGTCTGCTAGTGTGCCCCATCGTCTCTCTAGTCCTAATCGCTATTTCAAATTAGATATAAATTTCTGACTAACAAGACCCAAGTATTCGTTAACTAAAAGACGCATGGTGTACATTATGAATGGGAATTAGGATTCGATAGGGGGCATATTATTAATACAAGGTAGAATGCATCTTTATTATATTGTGTTTAAGTCCAGGTAATCTGTTTAAAATAACAGTCTTTCTTTACAATTAAAATGATACTTACTCCTCCGCCTCAATAAAATTATTTGAAGAAATGATGTAGAATTAACACCAGTCAGTCATTAGTGTGAACTTAATAAGGCAAAGTATACTAATGATCTATTATATAAATATAAAAGAAAATGTGATTTGCTACAAGTTATCCAACGAACCAACCAGCCAGCCAACAACAGACTAATAATAAAAACAACAAACAAACAAATAAGTATTAAACAAACGAACAAACAAGTAACAAAATAGATCGAAAACCAAACACGCAAAATGAACCAAATGTCGAGAAACGCTCAGGAACAAAAGACAAACAAAATCATCTAAAATCGCTAGCAAAAAAAGGCAATTAAAGGTACAAGTATAGGATTGGTAACCAACCAGAACAGAATATGTTCACTGATTTACCTATTTGCAGTAGATGGACATAATAGAAACCCATTGCTAAAATATTTATCTTATTTCTGCCTGAAATGCTATTATTTATTTAGAAAAATTGCAGAACAAACATTAACGTCTCGGCGAGATCCAACACATAATTCTTGATGTTTTATAAGAACAACTGAGTCGGGTTTTCGCCATTTTCTCGTGACCCAGATGCCCTATTGAGCTCGAATTGTCACAGGCTTTTTATTTCATGTACATGGTGGATTAGACAAAGTGTGGGTGTTGTTCTGTGACCTTTTATACCAAATGTTGAAAACCTTAGTAAAATAGAAAACCACATGGTGGATATGTAGCCCACAAAACAGAACATTTTAGGCAAGCAAATACAACATCCCCTCGGGTTTACAATAAAATCCCCAAATAAATGGATAAATAAGTGCAGAATGCACATGGGATGGCCGATGGCTTTTAGTAATACTCGATCAAAGCGACTGGAATTATACGGAGGATAATAAAGTCACGAATGCCCTAGATGACCGCATCATTGTATGACCATACAGTGGCATGAACCTAGACATTACATAGGCACTATAACTACTGTCATGTTAGGTTTATCATAAAAGGGAATAACTATCTCATTTCTTCTTTTTCTACATTACGCCTACAATGCCAACAATAATGACGCACATTTCAAACACGCGTACAACACATTATGACTCCCTCGCACAAAATGACCATGTGCCAATTCCATGGAACTTCTAAGCACAAACATTTGCTTACCACAAAAATGTCTTGCCAAATAAAACAAACCACTCTAAAAATTCTATGAAATATTCATATATAGTCAGTGAACAACAACCAAAGATTAATCACACGTGATATACAACACGTATACATTTTGATTGCTAATCCTGTTATTATGACTACAGACATTTTATGGTTAGCAATTTGTTTGTGCTAAACAAGGTTGTGAAATTAGCCCCATCAAGTTCTGATCATAATGTCCACGACCTTTTTCTATCTAAATGATCGTCGCTTAAAAACTACAAGTGTTTCCTTAATTACCATTGTGATTATAGGATCCATTGATGTATCTATGTACTTCCCTTCAAACGCACAGTAGGCTCGATATCATCTGCGCCCACTGATGACGTCACACTATACCATTTGTTTTGATATAATTTGTAGAGTTATATATACATTAACCACACGGAAAAACCAATACAAATGATATGGGCTTAGACATAATCCTCATTATGTTATATTAGTTAAACTGACCTCGCTTTCAAATCCAGCTTTATAAGGATGACAGAGAAATGCTTCATGGTATTTTGAGAAAAGATAGAAATTGTAGAATAAAGGCAGCAGAATGCACTTTGAATCTTATTAATCAAAATAAATCAACCCAAAAGGGGTGAAATAAGGTTAATATATACGTGAGCAATATAATTCGCACATTATTTTTGATTCAACCATTGTCAATAAACATTATGAAATCTATATGATCAGACACTAAAACAAATCAAAAGAACGAGAAGCAATGAAAGAAACTCAGCAAAATGTCCCATTGCTGGCTGTCATGATGACTAATGTGAACAGTTCATATGGTTTTGATTTGGGCCTCAAAGAAATGTAATTGTAGCTTGTGGCGTTTTATAGTCAGATAATCCGAGCACTCTGTAGTACCAGTGAGTGCCTAGCCTGCTATACCTACGCCCTGCTATATGGCTAAGACCTGCTATAACAGCCTGAGACCTGCTAGCTAAGAGCCTGTTGGCTCAGGCCTGGGGGATTAAGCCAGGAGCTTCATCAAAAGGAAAGTTGGCGTTGACCCTCAACAGACTGGGTTTACATCACATCCGATCTCCCTTCTCCATTACAAAATAAAACGCAGGTCGAGTGAGGGAGCGATGTAACTCGATAACTGACAAATTCATAACGGATACTTGTCCATTTACTCGTCCGTATATAAATGCCGAGTTTCTGAAATTTAACAGATAAAATAGGAACCGAGAAGGATATCACGTGCGCGGAAGGAGTTGCTGTGTCCTCTAATCTTACCCGTTGGGGGCGCTGTGACCTTGAAGGCAGAAATCAGCGCCTCATGACAACTTAACTATCAAACGGGGAGTGGTGGTCATGTTACCTGACCCACAGTGCACATTATTAACGGCAATAACGAGAACTTCAAACGAGTGCAGACTATAAACTGAGCCTTTCTGTGATTGGTCAGAAGTTGTTGTGACGTAATCAGGGCGCGGTTGAAGCGGTGTTTATTGGTTCATGCGCGCTGTTCCATGTCTCTGATTGGTCGATTCTTCAAAACTATGTTATTTCCTTTAAAATGACAAATTGTCTTTTTGTCGATTTTATACGGTTATAGTTGAGGCCAGTCAAGAAACGAAAAAAAACTCCAGTTGTCAGGTTAGGCCAATCCGAGATTTGAAAATGATATAACACAACACGAATCAACTGAAGACAAGAAAAAAAAGAACTTTTCATCAGTTATATATTTTTACATAATGGCATAAAAAGGAACAACTAATGAATACTTTATTCAATACACCTTCATAAAAACGCATTTTCATGACTTGATATTTTGAAAAATCGACGGTCAATTTCAATGAATCTGATTTAATATCCTTCTAAACATAGACTTTTAGTAGTATTTTTTATTTATTGGCTGAACATGATAAATCTAAAAAGTGTAAGGAAAGGATTTTACGTCCTTCTTCACTTTAATAACAAAACAATTCTCAAATCTCGCCATACCCCCCCCCCCCCCACCACCTACGATACGGCCATCAAACAAGCCCCCCACCCCCCACGTCTCTCTGTCAGTGTGTCTCCTCCGTGGAGGACCGTCACTGGCCCTTACCCCCGCATGCATCACCCGCTTGCATTAATACTGAACCTCAGCCGCATTAAACCCGCTATGGAGATCATCTTAGCCTCCCGCTACCTGTCAGCCTTAATCCCAGCCACCATCCATCGTTGAATTAGCCGACGCTCCCCGTCTCCCCCCCGTCCGTGTCTCTGCTTCTTTGCCCCGGCTAGCTCCCTATACTACAAAAACCCCGGACCACTCCTAGCGGCCGATGCACGCTCAACAACACCGTACCGCCATCACGCCACTGAGAACGTGTTCTAATTTTAAAATCAATTTCTGTATACGAGGACACACGATTTTTTTTTTTGGGGGGGGTTTATAGTGACCGGAGCTTGAGCTTGAGAGAGGAATGGATGGAGAGAGAAAGTTGGTGGGTGACTGTAATCGAGGGAAAAAAAAGTTGAACAGCGTCAGGGAGACTAGTGAAGCAAGGAAGATACATGACTTCCCGTTGCTTATAAACTCACATCATATAAACCCGAGTTGGGTTGGGCCCTGGGGCGACGGTATACACCGTCCAAAGCGAGATGCCACTGCAATGTCGCTGCTACGACTGTATGCATGCAAATCGCCCTCATCTCCCTGACAAAAAAAAAAGACCAAGCCAAAAAAAAAACATCAACAACAGAATCTGGACCCCCTCGTTCATTTCCGTGCTGGAGGAACTTGGTATAGCCACGGTCGTCCATCATGGCATCAATGGTACAATGATTATTGGCCCAAGGCCGGTAGATGGCTAGCCGTATACAGCACGTGGACCATACACACACCAACACCTATATCCCCTAAGGGCATCGGCAAGCTACCCGTTTCAATACCTTTATATGTTAGTTCAATCTTTCTATAGTATATAGCGACAAGCATTAGTAGAAATTTGACAAGAAGACTTTTGATTTTTCATCCTGCACTCATAATCATACACCAAGAACTCAATAGACATAATTACACTGGTACAAACAATTACATTTCGTACCAAATATTCATGTTGATGTTATTAATGTGTTAATCTTGTGATTTTGGTTGTAATCTTTGAGGGAGGGGGGGGGGCTCATGACAAAACCCCTGGGGTCACATAATGCCTGACCTACAGGCCCTAAATACTGGCACGGGATATGTTGGCCTATACAAGGTGCGTGCCTGCTCGGTCCATTTCAACAATACTCATTTTGGTTGTTCCCCCTAAGGGCACGGCACACGGGGCACTATCATCCTGCCTTTGACTTTCAACGAACCTACCCCCTCCCCCCCCCCAGTTTTTTTTATTGGTTTTTCGGGATCAATTTGATTTTGGGCTTTGTGCCGGTAAATGATTTAAGCATGGACACGTGTTCGAGAAGTCAACCCAGTACAAGAAAAGTGCAATTTGTTTTTTTTTTGTATAAAGAACAAGTCGGGTATTTCGTTGTGGCATCCATTTTCAAGAATTATTACTTGAGTTGTAAGTATATTTTCTTATCTTTTATTTTTTTTTCGTTTTGATGACGCAAAACAAGACCGATCATTGACCGATGCGATCTGAAAACTTATAGATGGCACTCGTTGATATTAAGAAGATTTTGTAACAAATAGTAAATTTAATCATTAAATAACCACAAGGGAAACTGACTGAATTATATGTCACTGACTGGAGTGGGATTCGAACCGGCGATCTCCTGAATACCGTACATGCGCTCAGTACCAACTGAACTATTCAGCCCTACGTTGGTGGTGTCCATAATAGTCAATTATCTTTGTATGTTTGGCAGTCAGAAGCCATGAAACCACGCACATTCAGCTATATCCCAAGGATCATTTCATCGATACTCGTAGCAAATATTAAATTTGTTATTTCAGAGAAAAGACAAACAGGTAATCAAGCAACATACAAGCTGGCAATTATTATACAAACAAACAAACATAATTAGCCCAAGAACAAAAGAAAAAGAGGGGAAAAGAAAAAACATTGACGTTCCTTTTGTGTAAGATAATCACAGACATTTCGACCGAACCGGGATATAGAGGCATAGGTGGCAAGTGCGTTAGGCACTCGCTTCTCACCAATGTGGCCCGGGTTCGATCCCGGCTTGGGTCATATACGCGAGTAAAGTTGTTGATTCTTACAAGGTGTTTCCGCAAACCGATACACATACCAATTGTCACCATGCAAAGCCTCAAAATATTTCAGGAGAAATGCTGTTTAAATATATGCTTTACTGATTTTGTTATTGTTATTCGTTTCTTTTGAAAAACATCACCAATCCTGGTCAAGTTCTTTTTGACTCAATCTGTATACTATCGGCTGAATCGCCACTCCCATTCCCCAAAGTCACAAGCCTGAGACTTCGTATACATCGCCTCTTTCTTTAAAATATTCTACTCCATACATCTCGAAGTCTACTACACAATTGGCTACCACAGCCAAAGAGGAAATATGGAGTGATCCGTGGCAATGGTAGACAGGAAACAGACGAACGGATGAAACTCATAGACACAGTATTCATTGCTAGTCGTTTACCAGTGATGGAATTTCGGTATTAAAACCAAGGGAAACTGAACCAAAAGAAAAAACCTTTAAGAAGTTCGTCCCAGACAGGACGGCGACTTGTTCGGCGACAGTATGCCGGCAATTTCTCCTCGGAAAACATCTTGGCTGAGTTGATAGGAGCATATGCATTGGAAGGGGGAATAGAGAGGGGAGGGGGTTACGTGTGGAGGCATACAAAATACGAGGACTTTCCCAAGGTCATATAATATATAATACACATGGGATGAGGAACATGAAGACAATAAGGATTTATTGAATGAGAACGAAATGAAACTCAGTTTCGCTATTGAAGATTGATGCTATACAAATGTCATATTATTGAAGAATACTCATTTCTGTTTTTTGATAAACCTGACTTTTTATCAGGTGGGTGTGAACTTTTATCGATTGTTGAGAAGGCCGGCATGTTGGCGAGGACCACAGGGCGAAGTGTAGGGATATGGATAAGGTGTTAGGACAAGGGCGTGGTTATAAGGCGTGGTCGTGGGTGTGGTTCATAACAGAACACAGTCAGGAAGATCTCATCTCAGAGCTGTAAGGAAAACATCGAAATGGTGTACTTGGTTGCTGTGGCCTATATAGTGGTCTGGCCTGTCGTACTCAAGATATTGTGGTCAATCTACATATTGTGGGTTCGAATCCAGCCCGTTGGCTAGTGGTGATTGTGTCCTTTCAGGAATGTAAATTATGGCCCGATGTTCAGGGATAATCATCATGTATGTAAAGCACATAGAGAATCTTTGATTATTATGCGATATATGAGTAGATATTATACCATTATCAACCTCGATAATAGCAGATCAGTCTTACCCAGGTTAATAACAAGTCCAGTGTGAACACTGAACCGGGGTTAATCATGCCACACACTGGGGATGTGTGAACAGGGTATAGGCACCCCACCCTTACCAACCTGGGGCCACTTTCATGGAACTAGTATAAGCACCAAAAAATTGCTTAGAACATGTTTTGTTAATAAAACAAAACCACCATTAAAAAATTCCATTTGATATTCATGGTCAGTGAACAACATCCAAAGAACAATCACAAGTGATACACAACACTTTGGAAATTTGGTTGTTAATCCTGTTTTGATTAAGACAGAAATGTCATGCTTAGCAAGTCTTCGTGCTAAGCAGGGCCGTGAAATTGGCCCCTTGTTGTTTCAAATTGGTATTTACAAAGTCTTAAGCAATTAGCTAATTTTGGCAGTTTCGGCTCTGAACACAATTATAATTGTTTCTAAAATCCATACAATGAAAGAATAGTACAATCGCTTACTTTGTTGAATCCATGCTGTAAAAGGAGACCCAATGCAATATACAACAGAAGATGCATCTGGTCGCAAACCCGTGTTTTAATTTCGAAAAGTCAGTCTGGTGATATTCCCTTTGTATAACCGCCAGCCTATTCAAACACTACACAAAAACATGATAAATGAGGGGTAGGGTGGTTGGGAACCATACCACGCATGTCATTACGTGATAGCCTGTCACTTCACATGAAAACATTCGTATGTTTTCATTAAGACAATAGTGTGTATGTACACGGCGTGGTATATTAATGCACCGTATAGAAGGAGCAGGCGTTTTGCCGTGCATGTGGAGTACGTCTGCCGAACTCATTATTTCCACCGTATATACATGTGTTCTTGCCCAATGGCCCCTACATTGTTATCAATGCCTCTACATGAAAAATGACTTCATAATGCCTAGCCATTTACAAGTCAGCCGGCTCATATAGGCCTACACACGAGCCATGCCCGTTCATGCATGGCCATGCCATAATATACAGTACAAATCTGTAAACTCCTCACATTTATCACTAAACACGGGCAAATAAACAGTTAACATCAACAAGTAATGCAATATGTGAGCTTCGTTGCTATCAATCAAACCAAATCTCATTTAATTGAAATGTAGACAAAGGTATAATCGCAAATGAAACGTGTCTAGTAACGTGATTTATTTCAGCGCTGTTCTGGCTATAGCTTTGCGAGGGGATTTTCTGTCTTTTCATATTTCCATTCTTTGTATACTTTTATTGCTATTTTCTTAACTTGTTGTTGTTTTTTGGTTAATAATAAATGTCTCTGTATGTTATAATATTTTTTTTTTACAAAATGAATTCAGCGAGTTTTGATGCATATTTGGGTTGTTAAATTAATTGGTGAACTTAATCAAATAATCCCCGCCTTCACATTATGGATTTAGCGCTCTGCTAAGCTTATCGCTAGGCTTATTTGTTGTTTTTAATTTCGTTGTTTTTTTTTACTCGAACTATATTTCAATAAAAAAAAACCACACGGAACACGCAAGACGTGTTAATGAAAGACTGCGCTGCAAAAAGGAGTATAAGCAAAAGTCGAAAGGATTAAGTAACAAGGTTGAGCATTTTGAAGCTTAGAAAATAACATCTTCTGTCTAAATAGTTTGCCTATAAACCAAGAATGTTCAGTCAGTGGTAATTCTAAACGAATTCGATTCTATCGGAGATGAAGATAGAACACGACGTATAGTATAATCGAGTATTCGGAATCGGTCCAATTGGATTTAATAAGGATGCTAATAAATAATAACAATAATAATGAATGGGTATCGATTGGTGTAATTGGGGAGACGATACCTGGATTCGATGGGGAGTCGGGAAAGCTTATAAGAGAAAGATAGAGAGAGAGAAAAAAGGAGAATGATAAACCAGGATGACAATATCTAGAAGTGACTGGTTAATCAGCATGCAAATAAAAGGAAATACGCTTGTCACATTACTGCTGATCAGATTTTAACCAAATGGCACAAAGTGGCTGGATGATGAGGAGAAAGCAGGGAGCGGTTTTATCCACACAGTAACGTGTTGGCAATCAGCGCACTGAATGGAATCAGATGAGTTTGTTTAAAACCAAGGACGAGCAAGGCAGTCGCTTTCAGATCAGACAGAATTACGGGTCAAAAGGACACGATGAATCTAGATTTGATTTATATCCAAATATTAAAAACTCATGTCATATCTATTTTGCTTCGGAGTCCATCTTGCCTGTTTTTCTTTTGCTTTTGTAATTAGAGACATAATTGTTCAACAAAGACAAATGGTCAGTTTCTTCGAGACCTGCTCAAGCTCATTGTTAATCACACCAAACAATACAAAATAAGATTGGGACTTTGCTTTTGTTGTTATTGGTGCTTATTGTTGTTGATGTTTTTGTTACTGTTGCAGTTGTAAGTTGTTGTTTGTTGTTGTTGTTTGTTGTTGTTGTTTGTTGTTGTTGTTGTTGCTGCAGTTGTTGTTGGTTGCAGTTGTTTTTCATTGTTGTTTTTTTGTTGTTGTTCAAGTTGTTGTTGATGTTGTTGTTCAAGTTGTTGTTGATGTTGTTGTTGTTGTTGTTGTTGTTGTTGTTGTTGTTGTTGTTGTTGTTGTTGTTGTTGTTGTTGTTGTTGTTGTTGTTGTTGTTGTTGTTGTTGTTGTTGTTGTTGTTGTTGTTGTTGCTGATGCTGTTGTTGTTGTTGTTGTTGCGTTTACTGCTGCTGCTCCTGTTGTTCAGTCGTTGCTTGACCTTGCCCAGGAGGTAGCTAGCACTCTTGGCTGGCCTGGTAATGGCTCGTGCGTCACTTTCTCATTTTATAGAGGGTATAGTGAAACAGTCACTCCTATATCCAGCGAGCTGCCTGCACGCGTACCAATAATTTATTATTTCATAACTTGGAGATTGTTGTACATTCTATGACCGTAATTCAAGGAAGTTGTGATTTAGAATTTACGATTGGAGGAAAATGAAGAAATTTACGAGATTCTCTGAGTGTTTTTTTTTTCGTCCAGTGAGTCAGAGTGCAACGGGGAAAGCAAAGGCACGGAGCGACGGCGGCGGAGTGTTGGCTACCTCCACCGAGCGGCAAGCGCCAACCGGGGCAGAATTTCATTAGTCGGCGCACTGAGTCGTCTCACGCTAAAACTAGCGTATTTCCTCCCCCTGGGGCGATATTCAACAACCGAGCCAAAAAAAAAGAGAAGGGAGGGGGGAAAACGGGGAGAGGGAGAGAGGGAAAACGAGATAGAAAAAAAAAGCAATGTTCCAAGATTGATATAGTGTATATTGGCATATCTAGGCGTAGTATAGTGGTCTATGGATATAGGCGGTCTTCCGGCGTTTCATATCCAGTGCCAGTGTCACGCTAAAAGCCCCCCTTTCCGATAGACGAAAGAATCATGATATTTCCTGTTTGGCGGAAGAGACCCCCCGAGTCACACGGGAGAAAAAGTCACTTGGCACCGTAGGCTGGGCTCGCTGTGATCCGGTGCAGGCCATTGTCACGTCCGTGCCCGTGTGTATATTTTTTCTTCGTTCGTTCTTTTCTATAACCTTATCATTTTTTTTCTCGATACAGTAACAAATAATTTTCTCCCCCCGAAGTTATATGGATCAAAACAAGGAGCAATTCTTATAGAGGGGAATTATGGACAATCTGACAATGAATTCGATAAGAATTGAAAGGGAACAGAGTGTTATTAAAACTGTTTCTAGTAGTAGGGGGAAAGTCACACGGCCCTAAGGCTGCACATATCATATTCGGAATTTCTGTTTACATTAACAAATAGACACCCAGATATGGCTGTGAGACAGCTCCATGTTTTTATAAATTGATAATGCGATTATGGAAACCAAACGATAGGAGTTATTAGCAGATGAGCTTACAGGCAAGTCAACGAAAGGATATTACATGACGTTAAGAGCAATACAACAACACTTGATTTTAATGCAACACTAAACACGGACTAAATCCCTCAATTTAAAGGTAATTTCATACTTTGGGTTAAGTCAAAGAAATACAGATTCATGGGCAAAAATACCTAGGAATATCTGTGAATTTCACAGTCCAAAACGATGCCCATTTTGGGATAAAACAGTGAATAAACGCCCAAGGTATTTTAAAAATCTGTTCACAGAATGTTTGATCTGCCGAAGATCAAAATTGTTGTGTCAATATTGGTTTTTACTCTTTTCTGGACAAATACAGCATTTCAGGCAGAAAACATTTTTTAACGATATGTTTCTATCATCACCATCTTTATACCATTACGAGTGGAATTTCCACTATTTTGCATTTAGTTCCCATTAGAACCGACATCAACCCAATGTGTTTACCTTGGTAACAGTAACTAATAGCGACATTGCTATCACCAAGGTGATCATCTGCTTTGGGCAACAAACTGATATCAATTAATATCTGATACGATTAGTTTATAAATCAAACTCATCTTGGGGCTGATGTCAGATGGAAAACAAAACTTTGTCCTACATTCCACCAAGAGATTTACAGCAAAATGGAATGCGTTTTCAATATGATATATTTTTACCCGAAAGCAGTATACTAGTGTGGATACGCGCATTTCGACTTTTTTTCAACTTACTAGATTGGTATAACATACCCAAACAGAAATGTTCACAGATTTACGCATAACGTTCAGGGTATGAATATGGTACTGGTAGAAACATACCGTTAAAATATTTCCGCCTGAAATGGTGTATTTATCCAGAAATTAGTCAAACAAAGACCGAAAACATTATTGATCTCGGGGTAAGATCAAAACCATTACTTATGTTTTACTAGAAAATAATAAGTTGAGTCAGGATTTTGCTATTTTCATGGACTCAGATGTCCGATTGAGCTCCAATGTTCACAGGTTTATCATTTCATGCACATGCTGGATCAGACAAAGTGTGAGTGCTGTTCCGTGACCTTTTACCAATCATGCATTATACCTTTAACTTAAGACTCATTACTATTCCGTGGACTCGTTGAGATGGGAGGCGATTTGGAATTCATGTAGACTGGGGGACGGAACATTACTTTAGCGGGGCTAATTAATGCCCGGGTACCTCGTCTCGGGGAATAATTACGGTCATATTCGGCTCTTACTCTCGGGTCCAACCGGAAGAGACAGCAAATTAAAAGCATTTCCGCACAAAGTAGAGATCCCAGCGTATCGGAGGAGGCAATGGGCCGAACGCAGTGCGTGTATACTCGCTACTAATGAAAGAAGCTTCTATACCTGTACAAGTACATTGGAGATGTAAATCGGTTTTTGTAAAAGCTCTTTCAGCAAACCACTCAGTTCGGGTAAAAATAAAACTAGTCCCTTTTTGGGATATGTGATGAGGCAAGCTTTTTTCTCTCATGATATATCCAATTCTAGGCAATCATCACTGATTAAACTTGTCTTTTAATGTCGCAATCTCAATTATGGGATTTTAAAAATTAAGTTTCGTAATTTTTTGGATTGCCTTTAATTGCAGATCAAAAAGTTTAAGTTTGAAATTTTCTTAATTAGACATTAAAAGCGGATCGACTTGAGAGTATAATCTAGGCTATTTGGAAGATGTTGGAAAAATTCATAATTATTCGGAAACAATGAAGGATTAAGCATCTATTTTAATCATGGTTTGAATAAATTAAGGAAATAGTGGCATACTGACCTAAAAGACACAAATTCAGAAAAGGAATAACAAAATAACGAGAAGGGAACGTTTGGCAGAAAAATCCAGACATTTTGGGATTGTTTTAGGCACAAATCTCAATCGGTTTCGATGGCTGCCTGTCATCACATTACATCATAAATATGGTAATTCGACCTAAAACAAAGCAAAAACATGTGAATACACTACTGTACAATTATTACAAGATGACATATGTGAAATGTAGAGAAAACTTAGTATTATTTTTTTCCCTTATTATTTTTTCTCCTTAAACATTTAAAATGAAAACATGTGTCTGTGTTTTGTTATCTCATAGGACACAAACCGTATAATAATATATTATAGAACGGTTTAGTAATCTTTCAGGCAGTGTCATACTTTGGTACAATTGATGGAGCAGCTGCGGTCTGTTCATAATTTGATTTGTCATGAAATAAAAGCAAATCTGCAAAATTTTCATCTCAATTGAATGAATTGATCATCGGAAACAGCAGAAAACTGCGAAAAATCATTGTAATTGTTATGCGAAATTGTTTAAGGTAATTATAATTGTGAGGTTTGATCTCGAAGATCAAAACTGTTTTCGGTCTTTTGTTTGACTCATTTCTGACTCATAAATACAGCATTTCAGGCGGAACATTTTCGACGGTATGTTTGTACCAGTTCCATCTTCATACCCTGTAAGTTATACGTAAATCTGTGCAGATTTCGGGTTGGGTTTCTACCAAATTATGATATTACCTTTAAAGGTAGTATCATACTTTGGTAAGAGACCAAAACAGAAATGTTCACATATTTACGTATAACTTACAGGGTATGAAGATGGTGGTGGTAGAAACCTACCGTGAAAATGTTTCCACCTGAAATGGTGTATTTATCAAGAAATGTGTAAAACAATGACCGAAAATCTTTTTGATCTTTTAAAAGATCAAAAATAAAAGAGAAAAGACTTAAGAAACACTGTGGCTGTTTTTCACTGTTTTCTCAAAAAGTGGGCAACGTATTGGACTGAAATTTTCACAGATGACTGTTATTGTATCTGTCTTGATATGTTTGCCCATGAATCTGTATTTCCTTGATAAAAACCAAAGTATGATACTACCTTTAATAATACAAAATAACAGAATACAAATTCTGTTCTACTACGATAGACGTTTGGTCCAATTAAGTTATTGAGATATCCTGTTGTATTCTAAGCATAAGATCACATCTTAGACCTGTATATCCCTCCTACTACCATTATGCACTTGTATCTCTTGTATGGCTTCTGTAATACCTCCTTAACCCGTGCTGAACAATACATGTATATACCATGTAAAGAAAAACCAAATCAGCACATCCATTCATCGCTGATGATCTTGATAATTTTCATTTCCCCCCAAAATTGGGATGATTTCTTTTGCCTTTTCTTTGTTTTATGGTTCGAGGCAGATTTCGCTCTATAGATGTGATTCTTTTGTATTCCTTCAGTAATGTTGATGAGGTAATTAAAGCTTAGCTTAGCTGGGGAGAATTATTAGTTCTATCTGTGTGTGCACTCAATGAGACTTATTCCTGGGATAAAATTGGCACGGCGAGTCAAGTGTATTGTAATAGGAAGAAAATGAGTTCTGCCGTGGTTTATCTGTCGCATTAAAGGTAATATTATACTTTGGTTTTTTTGTCAACGAAATGCAGATTCATGGTCACAAATATCAAGAAAGATACAGTAACAGTCATTTGCGAAATTCCCAGTCCCATACGGTGCCCACTTTTTGAGAAAACAGTGAAAACGGCCATGGTATTTGTTAGATATTATGAAATAATAAACCTGTGAAAATTTGAGCTCATGATATCGGACATCTGAGTCACGAGAAAATAGCGAAAACCTGACTCGATTTTTCTTTTAAAACACAAAGAATAGCCTCTAATCTTACTACATAAGATCACTTCTTTTCGGTCTTTGTTTGAATAATTTCTGGATAAATACACCATTTCAGGCGGAATTATTTTAACGGTATGTTTCTACCAGCACTATCTTCATATCCTGAACTGAGTTATAGATAACTCTTTTTATTTTCTGTTTGGGTATGTTACCAATCCTGTACTGTACCTTTAATTAGGATAAACCCAACGATTAGTTCCTTGCAGATAACAAATTAATGAGCGTTGCTTCTATTCTTTAAGTGTGTGTTTGTTTGCCGAACAAATTAGCAATGTTTAGCGGTTAGTCTAAATAAGCAAAGTGTAAGAATTGACAATTTAATGATATAAATGGAAACGTTTCTCATAATTACAATTATCTCCATGTATTTACTCTATGAAATATTGACACCGATATTGTGTGTACATTCAAGGCATGCAGACCACCATAATCTCCAATGAAGATACTATATAAAGACTGCAATTTGGCCATCTCTTGCACGTTATTGCATTGAGTTCCCGGCCGTATATATGGTATAGAACAACATCAGTATATATGGAACCCTTTATTAAAGTTAATTGTGTCCGATATTTTGCAATTAGAGGTTATTAATGGGTCCTTACAATGCAACGGTCTTGGTTGAAACTGTATTGTACCACAATCCACACTATAGAGGCCTTCTATTGCACATTATGAGCATCTCACTGCATTCTACAACACCAGAGCTAATGACCCGTTAAGCTTTAATAATAAAGAAAAGTCACCGGTTGGCTTCTTTGATAATGAAAATCGCCAGAGCTGCCGTTATAGTAGACCGAATCCTATGCCATGATCTCATGTATATGATGATGCAATTTAAGAGCACAGATGACAGTGGGGGACACAGTAAAGCCGAACAATGCAACCACAGACCTGTCTCTTCTATATCGCTCCGAGACACACAAGGCATAGATGGAGAGAGCAACAGCTTTGATTAAAAAATGCCCCCGACCGATCCGCTGGGTCGATGAAGATGAAAATGAAAAAAAAAAAAAAAGACCCCAGGGATACGGTATAGAGACGGGAAGAAACCGGAAGTCTTATGACGTTATCGGCTTTAGAGAATCGCTGGGTGGCGTACATAAGCAGTATTTAATATGCTCCTGACCCAAGGCTGAATAATGGACAATTGCTACACAGTATAAGAAACTGTTGCTGTTACTGACTCCAAAATGATTTCATATTCCCAAAACGATTGTAAACGAGATGGTGTAGAATTTGACCCTAGTTCAGCCGGTAATATTTCCCACTGGCTCCCTGAATTTGCATAGATCCAGCGGCAAATAATTATTAAAGGGCGAGGAAAAAAATTCAAAATTAATCTTTAAGTAAAAATTGATGATGGGCGATGTATACCATTGCTATTCTCGGAATTATCATGAAAAAAAGGAAGAGAAGAAATAACTTGAAATTTTTAAAGGCTGATTATAGGATATCACCAGTTTTATCAATCATTACTTAAAGCTATGTATGATGGAGGTACTAGGTGGTGACACCATGTAATCTCTTCTGTGAGAGAGTGTGTGGTTCTGAGAAGAACCCTGGTTTAAACACCCGACGTTGCGAACAATGTGCTCTGTTCATCCTCAGGAGGGTGACCCTGTTTTATCGTCCTAACATTCATTAAAACGAATCATAACATGGCTGCTTCACCACAAAAAAGGAAGGATTATAATATGCGGTAAAAACCTTTAGATTTGTAGAATGTCTATACTTTACACGCAATATAATGGCAAAAACAAAGATTGTGTACGAGGAGAAACGCCCGTATTTTCTTCTCTCCGCCTTGAAGTCAGTACCGTGTCATCGCTTAGCAGATGCCGGGGACCTCAGCGCTCTATCCCTAGGGGGCGAGCCCTGTTCAAGCACCGCGAAAAAGCCCAATTTGCCGCTGCTTAAAAACATAATCCCACGCGCCCTCAAACGAACAAGCAGGCTGGTTCCAGAGAGCTCACTCACTGATATATTTATCTCCAAGACTTTTCTCAAGAATAAGAACCTTTCTCTTTCGTTGTTGATTTTTTTTCTTTACTCCATCCGTCTGGTCTCGGCCACTAAAAAAAAAAGAGCCTGAGCCGCCGAGCCGTGTAAGATATGAGGATGTTGTGAGCAGCATAAGTGGCTATAAAACCAGGCAATGATTTACGGTCCTAGCTTGCTCGGAAAGAGCGCCGGTAACGGTGCAAAGAAAGCGAAAAAAAATACTGAGGGGGATGCGTTAAGTGGAATTTATCGGTGGTGATATTAATGGAAGGCTCGCATTAGAAGCCCGATCGTTACCCATCTGGGGGAGAGAATCCTTTCACCTTAACTTTCAAGCTCTCCAATCTCAAGAAAAAAAAACACCTCTAAGAAATTATAAAGACAAGGAAATGGAAAAGAGCGGTAAGTGATACTGTGTATTGGTTGTTTGTCTTTCAAACATTGTGTTAATAACCGGAATCAGCCGATAAGCGTACGCTAACCACGCACCAAATTAGCGATGCGCGCCTTTTTTTTTACATCGTTTTTCCAACACAAATATCCACGTTATATTGTACTTTTCTACGCTGTGTTTATGCATGATTTTAGGAACACGTACATCTCGCTATCACTATGGCCTATAATCCGTCTACAAAGTATAAACAATTGCCAATTAGGCTATACTCTTTTGAAGAATATAATTAATCATCTACATCTTTGTTAATAAATCCATTTCCTGCCAGAAATCTTGATATTTGTTATAATGACGTCAGCTCGTTGTAACACCGCCCTCAAGTTGATGGAATTAATGAAGACAATTTCCCATACTAATTTGTGATTGGTCGTTTAGTATTGATGCAGTTTATGAATGGAATCGTTATGGTGACAAAAAGAGCCATTGCGATTTTAAGTAATCTTTAGCTTCCCCCGCGATCATAAATTATAGCGTCAAATACAGATATAATACCATTTTGTATATTTCTCAAAAACATCCATTGCAGTTAACTTTCACACTGTAAAGACACAACAACTTAAGACAAAATGGTTGAAATTGTAATAAATTGTTGTCCAAAATGCTGAGATGTTGACGCTGATGCAAAAGTTCATTAATGACACAGTCCATTGAGAAGGTTACGAATGTTAACCAAGCAAACAGTTTGCCACGTCAGGGAGTATACACAATATAATGACTGACACCAAAGTCGTGATCAACAACAGAAGTAAACTTCTGATTCCATAAAGAAGAAGAAGGAGAAGAAGAAGAAGAAGAATATGAGTGCAAAGGTACACCAACTTTGAGTCTTTAGGGGTCACGGAGCCTTGTACAAGAAGGAGCAATTCGATACTGAGCCAGATAGGAGGACGAACAAAGAGAAAACAGAACGAGAAAGATGCTGATTGCAACTTTTGGAAACCAACAAAATATGAAAATCAAACATGTCTGATTGTCAAGGTTCACCGGCGGTGTCAACTGATGGTTTCAAATTGCTTCCAATAATATCTGTGACTTGTTTATCGGCTCCATGCCCTTTACAGTCCTAGGACTCCTCTTAGATCGTTAGTGAAAGGAGTAAAATAGGCCAATCGTGTAATCGGATGATCTTGATAAACACTGTCATGAAAAGACCGATAGCCGACAACAACCAAAATGAGGCGTATACTATTTGTCCGTGGGTACATCATTACAAAAAAGGCACCTTTTGTCTGGATTTTTCTTTCATCTCACCCTTGTCATCTTCTCGTCAGTTTGCCAATTTTTTTTTTCTGTGTGACTTCTCATCTAATGCCACGCAATCCTTGTGAATCCCACTCCTGACACCACTGAGGTCCTTTCTCCCCATCCATCCTATACATCCTCCCCCTTCTCCCTCTATCCTTCTATATCTCTATAGTCGTCCCTTTATTATTCACGCTGCTTATTATCACATCCTCGTGTTGCAGAAGATATCGATTTACCGAGATCCTGCCGCGGGCAACTGACAGTCCGACCGTGCATATCGCACTGAGTACGGCATCATAAAGCAAACGGCAGTCCTCACTGACTCATATACACGGTGATATTATTAGACTGTGACTGTGATCGGTTAGTCTGACACGCACTGTATGATGAAGTAGTTATCAAAGCAACAGGTCCACATGCAGCTATAGAGCTCTCTACACGCGCTGTCTGTGCGTTCGTCGCTTTGCTTGTGTGTCTGTCTATGTGTTCGCCACAGGACTCTACATCTCCAGATGCCAATTTCATGGAGCTGTTAAGCACAAGAAAATGCTTAGCACAAAATGTCTGTCTCAATAAAAAAAAAAGAAACACCATTAAAAAATCCATTTGATATTCATGGTCAGCGAACAACAGCCAAAGAACACTCACGAGTGATACACAACACATGGACATTTGGATGTTAATCCTGTTTTTATTAAGACAGAAATTCCATGGTTACCAAATTGTTAATTGTGCTAAGCAGGGCCGTGAAATTAGCCCCGGATTGAATAGTTATACCGGATCATTCCACCAGGTTGGGAAACGGTTTGTGTGGGTGCGTGTGGGGGCGTTGATTGTTATACTGATATCATTGCTAATATATTGTTCATATACATGAATGAACATTTGCAGTTTTAGTTGGAATCAATATATTTGGACTTTAAATTGGAAAAAAATGACAGCAGTAATTAAGAGTCACAATCAAGGATAAAACACTAGTTCATTGACCAATGTTTGAACATGAGGTGACAAGTCATTCCCCACCCAGGGGAAATGGCCCCACTGATATCCTCCTCCGACTGTACTATATTCTCTGAATTGAGGAGATGGCACTATGAATCCGAGACCATGACGCATAAGAAATAGACACACGAAATCAAGAAAGTCGCCACTTTATCTGGGCATAAATTCAAACGAATGTGTCTCAGTCTTCATGAAATACCAGGGCCCAATTTCATGGAACCCGTTACTCACTAAGCAGAAATTCTTTCAAACGATAGCAGACTCATAGTTTCTGCTTACGGTAAGCGTATTTCACATAGTTGTCTTTCGTGGTATACGCTATGCAAGGACTTTTTGCAGAATGCACATGACAGCGCGTTTTTAGCCTAGAAATGCTTCGCTAACCGATTAAGCGCCGAAAGTCTTGCTTACGGATTCCATGAAATAAATTTTACTGGTAGCAGTGCCCGTAAGCACAGAAATAGGCCGTAACAGATAACATGAATTTGGACCAATATGTTGTCTGTTATCAGGACGGCATAATGGTTTATTGTCAAAAGGAGGAAAATAAAGAATTCAACATTTTTCTGAGAAGAACGCCTGATCGACATACAGTGAACTCGAATTGCGTTTTGGTCTTCACTGTAAAGTTTGTTAGCATTTCTTTATCATCCACTTCACCCTTGATGTTCTCCCACTAAGTTTCCCTGTAAACATATCTCATGTTTCATTTTTCCCTCTAATTTCGTCTGTTTGTCCGTCTCTGCATCTCACTTTTGTCATTCAGTCCGTTATGTTCAAATTATGCTCAAATATACGAAGTGGTTATTATTCACAAACAGACCAGAGATCAAACAACAAAAGATACGACAACGGAATGCGACCAAAAAAAAACAGTTTCGTCTTACATTCATAACAGTATAATTAGCATATTGTGAAGTTGCATACGGTTTAATTCGAAAAATGCTACATGTATACATAAATTGATTCACTCCTGTATAGTGAAAATGTATCTTATGATTATCAAAGACAGCTACTATAGCACTGAGATATATCTAAATGCTACACACACGCGCTCACGTGTATGAATAATCATTGCCACAACACGATCGTGTTTCTTGTTTATGGGGTATGGTGGTGGGGGTATGATGGCGTGTGTATGAGCGGAATGGCAAGGTTCGTTTAATGGCGATGGGGTTGATTTCACCAAACTCATCGTAACTTACTACCAATCGTAGGGCTATATGATGCATTGCAGGATTTACAGCCATTCGATACTCTTCTGAAGACGAACAGAGCACACTGTTCGGAACGTCGAGATAATACCACCGGTTCTTCTCAGAACCACACACTCTCACAGAAGAGATTACATGGTGTCACCGCAAACCTACCTTCTTTTAGTACTTCCACCATGCATAGCTTTAAGTCTTACTTAGGATACGATGGGTTATCCTTCGTAAGTCGAGTTACGATCGATCGTATAGGTCTTCGTGAAATCGACCCATGATTCGTCTTGCATGCATGAACCAGTGAGATGTGGAAAGGATTAGACTATTTCTTCCTCAATGGTTCATGGGCAATAATTGACGGTGGTAATTAAAACTGGGGCCAATTTCATAGAGCTGCTTAAGCACCAACATTAATTTGATTAAGCACCAAAAACCTTGGTAAATAAAATCAGTATGCCAGCCAAATTTCTCCTTTTGAATGTTATGCACTACAATGGCCGAATACAAGTCAAAAGCAGTAAACATCACATAAAAATGTTGGTTGGCAATCCTGTTTGATCAAGGAAGACTTTTACATGCTTAAGCAAAATGTCTGTGCTTAAGCAGCTCCATGAAATTGGCCAAAGGTTGCAACTGCAGTGATCAGTTGCGTGGTGATGGTCAGTGAATAACAGCCAAAAAACAATCACAAGACAGTGATACACAACACATGGACATTTGGTTGTTAATACTGTTTTTATTAAGACAGAAACTTCATGTTTAGCAAATTGTTGTGCTAAGCAGGGCCGTGAAATTGGCCCTGAATGAGACCACAGAGCAAGCGCAAGAGCAGAGCGAGAGACCGTATACGAATTTAAACATCTCGGTTAAAAATGATGAGCGGAGACGGGCCGCACTCTACGCCTGAGCTACGCCGGTAACGACCCGGGATATACCCTGCCCTGATCACGGTCTGATTGCTGACATAATGCCCAAATTGGATTACAGTTAGGCATGTCACACGTTTCACAATTCCCTTGGTATCTAGAGTTTTTTCTTGGGTTCGGTTGGCTGTATCAAGAGGCAACTGCTTTCCTCAACTATAACTACACCAAGCGTTTATTGGCATGGCTTGGATAATGATGAAGTATAGCGTGCTAAAGTGAATTCAAGGAGGATTTGAGGCTTTGCATGATGGTGCCAATGGGAGACTTTTGAGAACCGGTCTTCAAGTCAACAGCGCACGCGCACGCACAACAGCGCAGGCGCAAAACAACACGCGCATGCTCACAATTGCGTGCGCGTGCGCTGTTGACTTGAAGACCGGTTCTCAAAAGTCTCCCATTGGTATGTGGATCGGTTTGCAGAAACACCATGTAAGAATCGTTCGTACTTTTGCACTTCTATATCGTTCGCACTTCTAGTAAGGTCTCAACGTTTCGACTAGACTGCTCTAGTCCTCATCACATCAGGAGGGCAGCCTAGTCGAAACGTTGAGACCTTACGAGAAGTGCGAACGAAATAGAAGTTCGAAAGTACGAACGATTCTTACATGGCGTTTCCTTAAACAGATCCACATACTGAATTCACTTCATCAGGTACGATGAGGTTTGATAACGAGTGCAGCATCATTCTATACGCTCAATTATGTCAATGCTATACAATGTCGCGCACTCATGAACCTACACACTATAGATGAACTATGATTTGTAGTTCATGGCTTTGGTGCATTTTGTTCCAGCTATTGTCGTTTAAGTTGGCAGACAAAGACAGAATCGAGCTAGGAGTAGCACGCACACACGACTAGTCATTGTCCTAATACAATACAGGCAATCATGATATATCATGTACTTCATTATGTGACGTGACAATACTTGCAGAATGACTGGAAAATCGCCAAGTGTCATCTACAGTTGTGTCATCTAGTTGCTATAGTTTAAATTTTCCAATTCACCCCTCTTTGTCTGACCACACTTACCTACCCCTACCCCCTCCTATTGTCCTGATCCTCTCATCCATTTATGTGTATCTTTACTTCTATGTTCTTATCATGTAGCCTTCGATAAAGATCCTGCTATAGGATCGGAATGCATCAGGCCATCCTAACTCCATGCATTATTTCAAACAGGCAGAGGAAGATAGCACATTCGGTATCATAATACTGTTGGAAAATTCTATTCCGGCTTAAAGGTATACAGTACAGGAAAATACCTAAAGAGAAATGTCCATATATGTGTGTATAACTTTCAGGATATGAAGATGGTGATGGTAGAAACATACCGTTAAAGTATTTCCGCTTGAAATCGAGGATGATTAAAATCATTCTTTATTTTTTATTAGAAAAATTGAGTCTGGTTTTCGCAATTTTCTCATGACTCAGATGCCCGATTGAGCTCAAATTAACACAGGTGTACTTAAGGTACATGCTGGATCAGACAAAGTGTAAGTGCTGTCTGTGACCTTTACATTTTAACCCCAATGGCAGTATAAATGTGACAGCCGAAAATCCACACATTTTGTGGTCTGTGCAGTATAAAGACGCGGTCATTTTATAGTATCATGCAAAATTTAATGGCTACAATTCGTGTTGCGTGCACTTTTGATGTCAAAATAAAAATAAATGGGGAGTTGGCCCAATTTTATTGCAGCCGTGTCTATGAGCGAGTTTGTTTATCATCCTCACGGAGCTTTTGACAAGTTAATGAACGATCTCAATATAAGCCATTTGATTAATGGACTGTATCAAGCTAACGTTCTAGTGGATTCCTCGCTTTGTAACGTATAAGACCAGCTAACATTTCCGCTTACCATTTTTAGTAAGCAAGAAAGTTTAAGCACAGTTAATTCTCTTATTTTCTAACTTGTCTTCTTCATCATTCTGTCTTAATTTATTCTATATCTGCTGATTTCAATGATTCTGTTTCGACTGTTGTCCATCTTGGTGTTTTCTCCCCCTCGCCGTGATGCATCACTGTTCTTTCAACCCGTCCGGCCGATACTTTTTCATTATCTCCCCGGCACCCCAGGCGAACACGACACGGTCTAGCCGAGCGGTGCTTCGGCGTTCCGACCTCGGCATCGTGTTATCTCCTCCACAACCCCCAGTCCACCGGAAACCCGTGCACTATGCGGGCCTCCAGCACCGCCGAAAAAAAAAACTGTTGCAAACACTCTGTGCTCTTGACTTCCCTTGGGCAAAGGAAAGAATGAGTTTCTTTCTTTCCCATTTTTTGGTCGGATTTGTAATCAACAGGTATCCTGTGTTCTATCTGCCATTTGCTGGATATTTTCGCAATAAGAGGAGAAGATCGAGCCGTTCCCGGGGATTTTAAATTGAAAGCCTGACACGCTTGGGTTTAATAGTTTATCATTATACAAAAAAAGGCGCGAAAAAAAATTTAAAGACAATGCTTGATTTAACCAGACATATGGAAAATAGGATAAGAAAAAAAAGAATCAGTCAAACTGTGAAGTTTGATGATACAAACATTGTTTCCAACCAAGTCCAAGTAAATTTTTCGCGAGATGAGAAGATTCATACATGCATGACGAGACTACGGTCTTTATATACCGCGGGTTGATAGTACCTATGCGCAGGTTCGCTAGTCACCTATACACTGCAGGTGGGTCGGCACAGAACCATTGGCTGCATATGGAGGCAAACCGGCTTAAAATACGTCATGCATATTGTAGTCACTCTGCTCATTCATAAATTTAAACGTGATTTGTTTTGAAACCATAATATAATTACGGTAAAATCCTTTCATCGTTTCATTCATCTTTCAAAATCGCTGATATATTATTCATGCCTTTGGGCAATGATTAAAGCACATTAGGAAAAACAATTAGAATAAAACTACAATCTTAAAGGTGGCTTGATGATTTGTTTTGTTTTTTGGTCAAAGAAATGCAGATTCGTGGGCAAAAATATCAAGACAGACACAGTAAAAGTCATCTGTGAAAATTTCAGTTCCATACGGTGCCCACTGTTTAAGAAAACAGTGAAAAACGCTCGCGGTATTTTAAAATCTTTACACAGGGTCTCTCCGAGATCAAAACTGTTTTTGGTAATTAATTTTACTATTTTCTGGATAAATACAGCATTTCAGGCAGAACAATTTTTAACAGTATGTTTATACCATCACGATCTTTATACCCTGTAAGTTATAGGTAAATCTGTGAACATTTCTGTTTGGGTATGTTACCAATAATGTACTGTACCTTTAAGTTAAAAAAAAAGCTAAATCGAAAATTGCGTGTCCACACTCGTACTGCTTTCGGGTATATAGATGTTGAAAACGAATTCCATCTTATCCATCTAAATGAATTTCAAATCTGTGAAGATTTCTGTTTTTGTACATGCTACCAAAGTATAGGATAGTCACCTTAACGCTCAAAGATCCGCACAGATTGAATGAAATGTGAGAAATTTACAAGGAAAATACAAATTAATATCTAAAAAAAATAATTATAATAAATAAATAAGTGCAAACAAATTCTGACACTGTACTGCTGGCGACTTCAAAGACTACTGTTTGGGACATACAATGACATCATACTCAAGTCAGGAGTATGGCCATTCCAATAAACATAACAATGAAACCTTTCAAACCTATACACAAAAAAAAATTTGAAGTCATAATTTTCCAATTAAACGGACTAATTGAAGGTCAGCGATCCACAGACGTCCAATTTTGACCCCAAACAGAACCTTTTTCTTTCCGTTTTTTTCGCCCTGGGTACATTTTCATTTTGTTTAGGAGGCGCGTGTTACCAAGGTTTGGCTTTGATCGTTGAGCGGCCGTGTCCGTGCGGTTGACGGGGGAAGAAGCGACATACAACGGTGGCCCAAGGCCGAGAGAAAAGGCCTGAAACATGGGTAAATTGTTCTCTGTATGCAAGGCGTCTCGATATTACAGAGAATTTTAGAAACTACATGTACAAGCAACCGGATAAATAGCCCATTAAATTGTTTCCTTTTTAAGGACGCGCCATATAGGTATGAACAGAGTTTCTGTAGCCTACTGTCCTTGGTTACAAGGTTGATTTCTCCATCATTTCTGGACAGAGTCTCATAATGTAGGGGCCAATTTCACAGAGCTGCTTAAGCGAAAAAAAAAATTGCTTACGCATGAAAAGTCTTCCTTTATCAAATATGATTACCGACCGCATTTTTATGTAACGTTTACTGCTTTCGACTTTTATTCGGTCATTGTTTGCTGAGCATAACATTCACAAGGAGTTTTGTCATACCGATTTGGGTTTTTGGTGCCGTACGCAAATTCTGGTGCTTAAGCAGCTCTATATGAAATTGACCCGTGTGCTAATAAAGTTCTCAATTAAATACAAGAAATTAAACGTTGTGCATAATCTATAACCATATACAATCTAAACATACTGCTAATAATACTACACTAAAATAGGCCATATTTGAAAAGGTTCTTATTAATATGACACTCAAGTTTATAAACATCCCAGTAGCCTTCAAAAATATCATACAGGCTACAATCATTGGGTTGAAATGGCCAGGGACTTTGGTGAGAAAGGATAATGGTGGACCGTTTGCCATCCAAGTCCCTAACCAGGGAATCAATACACTGGACGGCCGTCAATTTCGAATAACCTTCTCACTTCTATGCCAGGGGGAAAACGGTCGATTGTAACCGCCACACAACAAATAACAGAAAAACATACATGAGCGCCAAGAACAAAAAAGCGACTTTATTGCAGCAATAAAAGGTCCCTTTCAGTTTGTCATGAATAGAACGACGGCACTTACCCTCCCCTCACTGACCACGCCCACACACACTTACCCCTGTATACGTGCACTTATACCAACTTATACAATATCTTCAAACAAGACAATAGGAATACTGCGAAATGTTAATTCGTTATGATACTACAATAAATGACATTCAAATCACATCCAAGTAAATATCATGTTCATAATATTGTTGCTTTGATTCATACATTAGTGTAATATGAACATAACGGAAATAATTTGTTTGGGAGATATGTGGATAATTATGAAGCCTTTAAAGGTAGAATCATACTTTGGTTTTTATCAAAAAAGTACAGATTCATGGGCAAAAATATCAAGGAAGATACAGTCACAGTCATCTGCGAAAATTTTAGTCCCATACGGTGCCCACTTTTTGAGAAAACAGTGAAAAACAGCCACAGTATTTCTTATGTCTTTTCTCTTTTATTTTTGATCTTTTAAAAGATCAAAAAGATTTTCGGTCGTTGCTTGACCAATTTCTGGATAAATACACCATTTTAGGCGGAAACATTTTAACAGTATGTTTCTACCACCACCATCTTCATACCCTGAAAGTAAATCTGTGAACATTTCTGTTTTGTTTGATAGTATGATACTACCTTTAAACTAAACGAAACTGATGAAACTTTATAGAAACACTGTTTCAAATTATGGATGGGAGTCATTAAAGCAATTTTCTCCCTTTTTTATGGGGGGGGGGGGGGGCATGAAGACAAAAAAAATCCATCATGGATCACATTGTCATCCATAAACTCGAGCTATAAGCCAGTTCAGAAAGCAGTTTGAATTATTTACTCAATAAATAAACATAATCAATTTAGTGATAATTGAAGATCTGCCGATGTTCATATAATATCCGTGCATACAATTAGTGTATAACACTGCTTGAGTGCAAGACACTAAACAGCATCTTCACGTGGCAAATGAATAAGCGTAACGAGTACAGTAATCATAATGGGACTGCACATCACAACCTCCCAAAGCATAATGTATCGAAGACTCTGGTTTATATATACTTAATGTCCAGACCTAATGCTCCGAGCTATAAACATAAACTATAAGCACACATTCGCACAATCATGTTTGATGTGTTGAATTAAATTTGCCCGCGATTTATTTGGCGCAATCCTCCCTATAATACACCCATACACTTGGGCAGAGTAATCTTTCGTCAATTGCGCTAACAAGCACTAACAAATTTCATCAGTTAGTGCAGTTAAGGATGCCACATCAAGTTACGTAGCACTCCCAGCCAGTGTGTAAACGCGTGATGGTGTTGCACTCAATTTACACACTTGCATAAGGTGTGTATACATTCACCAAACTCATCGTAGCTTACTATCAATCGTATGACTTATGATGCATTGCATCCTATTATAGGATACGATGGGTTATCCTTCGTAAGTTGACTTACGATCGATCGTAGCTGCTTCGTGAAATCGACCCCAGGAATGTTGTGATGTTACGAGTTACGACTAGAAACAATCAAACACCTACAGCATGCAACGTATCAGCAATCTATAAACGAAGTTGCGAACCGCCTCAAGTTACAACGAATTCATGTTCGCGATATTATGACGAATTCTAAAGGCACGGACCCATGTAGATTCTAGCCTCGCTTTGAAGGCAACCTATCGCCCGACAGACCCAAGATAAAATCAGTTTCATGACCAAAATTCCGGATAAAATCAATTATTTGTAATCCTGATTTATCAATTGTGAATCTTAACTGAGAACCCATACGAAGACGACTTTGAGTTCCCCACGCGGCAGTGTATGTGTGTGTTTTTTTTCCAACACTGAGATCATTTTACCAAAATCCCTGTAAAATATGACCATCGCTGGCTCTTTGGTAAAACGCACGTTCGCCATCTGAGAAATATAGACTGGTTCAAGTCCCCAAAGAATCTATATACCTTTCATTCATGTTATAGACATGGCTATCCCTTTCATCACCCTGCACTTAAACCATCCATTCTCATATCATTGCACTATCACCATGTATCTTGATTCCACGGCTGCTTTTGAAAATTTGTAGTTTTTTTTTTCTCGATTCCTTTTGGCCGTGATGATGCGAGCGAGCGCCGAACGGTCTTAAGTGGTTGTATGGCCCGGGATCGGACGCAATAACGAGTCCCCGTACGCGGTACCGGAGATATCGGTGCACAACATCACAAGACAACTGACGGGGGACCGTGTCTGATCGCCCGATGAAAGGTAGCTCGAGAACTAGTGAGCCTGCTTTGTCTCACCGTCATGGTCTGCTTAAAAACATCACAAAATACGGGACAAGGAATCCGATTATTCGACCCTTCAAAGTCAAGACGGCGAAACTGCAGATGAGTTTACAACATTTCAAATCTGAAAAACGACCTCTCGTGTTAAAAGCTATTTTTATGTCACAGAAATGAAGATTCATGAACAAAAATATCAAGAAAGATACAGTAACAGTCATCTGTGAAATGCCCAGTCCCATGCGGTGCCCACTTTTTGAGTAAACAGTGAAAAAACGCCCACAGTATTTTCAAATTCTTTTCACAGGATTTTTGATGTTCAGAAGATCAAAATTATTTTTCTTTTTCTGGTAATTCTTTCCTAAATAAATACAGCATTTCAGGCGGAAATATGTTAACGGTATGTCTACCATCACCATCTTCATACCCTTTAAATTATAGGTAAATCTGTGAAGATTTCTGTTTTGGTTTCCTACCAAAGTATGATAGTACCTTTAAACACACGCCATGACCGGACATTTTGGCCTAATTAAAAAGAAGCTTCGAATAATTTTGTCCCACATAAATGAGTATTAACAAGCAAACGAGTGCAATCAAGTATACATCAGTTCCTTCCTATAGGTCCCTTCAAAATGACTAACTCGAGCTAATATTCTACACTGATTGCTGTCCGATCCAACATTGAGATACTTCCTACAAACCGACAGGATAAAATTGGAGCAAATTGCCAGAATTCCAAGAGGGAGGAGTGGTGTTATTATCTCTGGAATAAGCTGGACATCTAGGACTGTCTGATGTAAATAACCTCGGCAAAATTGGAGCAGACTCCTTGCTCTCATACAAGTTCCACAAACACCAATAGGCCTACATCATTTATAAACCTCATCTAATTTAGATTGTACAAGGAATTTTTAAAAAGTTGTGATTATTGAGTCAAAAGGTTTCAAAAAATTTCATACACCGACCGATCTGACTTAAATGTACAGTACTATCATACTTTGGCTGTTGTCAAAGAAATTCAGATTCATGGGCAAAAATACCAAGACAGATACAGCAACAGTCATCTGTGAAATTTCTAGTCCCATACGGTGCCCACTTTTTGAGTAAACAGTGAATAACGGCCACGGTATTATCAAACCTTCTCGCTGTTTTTTTTTTGTATCTTCCGAAGATCAAAATTTGTTTTTTTTTTTGTCATCGGTTTTACTCATTTCTGGATAAATACATCATTTCAGGCGGGAAATTTGTAACGGTAATGTTTCTACCACAATCATACCCTGTAGCCCAAGTTATAGGTAAATCTGTGATGATTCTGTTTTGGTTTCCTATACCAAAGTATGATACATGTAGTACCTTTAAACAAAAGCAGCCGAGCTATAGGAGTAAGCAATCGGCACCTTAGTACTGGGCCTGGATCATTATCACCCTGTAATAAATCACAACAGGAGAGTATAATGGCCGGCGCTATCCAACCGCTAATGGATTTTCTTCTTTGAAAGAAAATATCTTAAGGAAACTTTTTGGGGGAGAGGATGATAGGAGCGAAATGATCACGGGCAAAACTGTGTTTTGAGTCGAGATGGGATTTCATGCTAGACAATAACGGCAGGTTTAGAACGACTACAATAGCCATTTTAATTCACGGTAATAAGAAAACATTAAGTTGTAAAATCATACACGACGTTTATATCGTCAGCCTACCGCAAGAGGGCGGTATGACACTAGATTACATGCACCAGGTGATCCCATAATTTGGAGGACAAAAATCGGTCAGCAAAATATTGGTCCCATTCATCAAGAAATATTATGCACAGCAAAATGATGCAAAAACAAAAAGCACACTCATAATCACACATTAATAGGTAATTATTCAAGGGTCAATTCAGGTACATAAGTCACAAAGTGTCAGATAATACGAAACATTTACAGATATTAAATACTTCCACATTTCAAGTCAATTTGAGACAATTAAGAAAAAAAAAAAAAAAAAAAAAAAAACGCAACACTTGTGTTGAGAACTATTATATGAAAATTTAAATGTTTATCACTTCAAGATTCAAATATGTGATACAGCTATGTCTTGGCTATCACCATGAAGAATTTGAGCAAAACTGGACTAAAATTGAGTGAAAAAACTAAGATTGAATTACCCAACGTCAAAACCCGATATTCATCTTTCTTTCAAACACATTATATGTGTATTGACTACTATGCGCGTTATCCTTGCAAATTTTGTTTTTAAGGAGTACTCTTTCAATTGGTCATATTTCCGCTAATTTCTGCCCAAATATGCTTAGATTGAATAGATTCTACATGGTGATAGCCAGGACATGGTTGATAGCCATCACATATCTGAATCTTGAAGCGATAAACAGTTCACTCGAATTTTAACATAATGAGTCCCGACAGTGTTGTGTTTTTTCTGGGACACCCTGTATATATGATAATATATATATATGTGCACAAACATAATGAAAGTATGACATAATTATATGAAAGAGCTAGAGGATTCAACAGTCAGGACCTGTCTACTGCTCTAGCCACTGAATCAAAGGTGCCACGGGAAATCGTAAACCATCAAAGCCAAAGATAGTGTTTGTCTTCTTCTTCAGGAGCTTTGAGTCTCTTTAGCAGCAGATATAACCAGATCTTTACACCTGTTCTCCTAATTAATTAAGCAGGTGATGCATAGTGAACTTGTGTTTACTAACAAGCTGTTACAAAAAATCATGATCCAGCACAATCATTATACTGGCTACTAAATTCCAAGGCACAAAGCAATTAATGAAGTAAAATGCCAAAACACAGGATATAGATTTAATATAGAATCGAAACTTGCTACACATCATACAGACAAATTATCTATCCATCTATCAGGTCATGTACCCCCATCAGGGGACATACCCCCATCAGGGGTCATATCCCAATCAGGGCCATATCCCTATCAGGGGTCATTAAAGTGACTTAGGACTGCATACAAAATACATGTACAAACAAAAGCCCATAACAATGATTTCTATGATACAAACATAATAATGATTATATCCCATTCATGGATAAATTTACAATTTCTTCACAATTATCAAACACACATACTTCATATGAATGCAAAAACAAAGTAAATTTGAATGTCATCGATCCCCCATGAGAGCTTCACTTTAAAAATCAAAGTGAATTTGACATCAGTTCAGGAGCAACATTCAGCCTGGCCATTGGATTCCCACAAGTAGCAGCCAATCAAACTGAAGCAAAGCATTTTCACAAGAGGGCGCTACAACTACCTTCCAGCCCAATAGTCTGGGGGCCTTTCTCAAACCTCCGCTCCGGCTCGGGCTTCTTCTCTGTCATCTATATGTTGATAATATAGCCTGTGGTTTTTCATTGAAGCTGAAGCTCTGTTTTGTTTTTCAAACCAGAGAATCTACTTCTGAACAGCAGCAGAAACCTTCATTTTGATACAAGTTATTTGAGAATGGATTCACAAAATGGAGCCTGAGCTGGAGCTGGAGCCGGAGCCGAGCTTTGAGAAAGGCCATTGGTTACAGGAATGTAGGACCATGTCTATGTCCAGAAACTAGCAGGGAACTCGCCCAGCAGCAAGCAGACGATCATATAAAGCACACAGACAGACGATGAAGCGGATGTCCAAATCTAGAAACAAGCTGCTGATGCTAAACAAGCTGGAGTGCCAAATGATGTCATACTGATGTCAACCCTAGCGTACGTGACCGTCAGGACAACTTGTCGTTAGCCTATTGATGCTGCAACGACAATACACAGCTCATGACATCATGTCGGGTGACATAATCTAATCATAACATGAACTATGAAAGTCGTTTCACCACGAAGACTCTCGTCTGGATTCACAATTTAATAAATTCTTGTTCATCGGTTGAATTTCTCTCGCAACATTCCCTTTGCATTCGTAATCACATGAAGTATGATCTCAGGTTGAGATTCAAAAACTCTGTTAAAGTTCTTGCCCCAAAGTCAATGACCAGGAACAAGGACATGAGAGGTTAAACATTGGGGTCGACTTCCGCGATGAGAGTCGCCGCAGTCTTGTACTCTTCCTCTTCGGCAACTTCCTCAGAAGTATCCTAGCAACAACAACAACAAAAATCATCAATGTTCCTTGACAGAGCCAAACAAAAAATTAAGAAAGAAGAAAAGGAGAACAGAAATGAAGTGGAACTCGAACCTGAGACCCTTGGAACACAGTACAAGCTGTGTACTCCCTTGGGCTTCTAGCTTTCTAGCAATACTGTGCTGTCACTTAAGACCTGGGGCCAATTTCAAGGCCCTGCTAGCACGAACTTTTGCTGACCATGACATTTCTGTCTTAATAAAAACAGGATTAACAATCAAATTTCAATGTGTTGTATCGTTTGTGGTCGTTCTTTGCTGTTGTTCGCTGACCATGAATATCAAATGCAATTTGTAATGCTGGTTTGTTTTATTGAGCGGGACAATTTGTACAAAGCAATTTTTTGAGCTTACTGCTTAATACTTAATAATAGCTCCATGAAATTGGACCTAGATGATACAGGAGCACCTGAATACAAGCCAATACAAGCCACCTGCAACCTGTTGTCCCCTACACACTAAATGGTCAACAGGTGCACTAACATTATAACTCATCTTAGGAATTTCTCAATTTGCTGGTCTCACTGAGAGTGCCATACAGCACATTGATCATTATCATCATAATGGTCACAGCACTGCACGGTCACTCTGCAGTATATTGGATGTTTTCCTGGGTAAACATAGTAACGGTAAAATGAAAGATTATTACTTACGAGCAGATTCTTCAAGTCTGTGAATGCCGTCTGTATCCGTCTCTTACAATCTGGAATCATCATCTTGGATTCTTGAAGAACCTCAATCTGGATTTGGCGAAAGAGAAGGGCGTTGAATGTTAGATCATAAGCTTGGACTTGATGCAAGTTAAATGCAGGCAAATACCTGTGTCCCATTGCCAAGAGGTCGAATTCACGATGCCCTGCGATCGATCGCAACTCGAGTTACGAAGGATGACCCATCATATCCTATGTAGGGCTGCAATGCATCACAAGTCAGAGCTTCAGTTTCAATGAAAAACCACAACAATGTTCAGCAAATGGAATACAGATGAAGCCGGAACCTAAGCGGGGTTAGGGAAAGGTGTACAACGGCAGATTGAATGTACACATATTCCCACCATGATTATGACCCTCCATCTTGTAAACACGCCCATTGTAAATCCTTTTCACCTGTTTCTTGACTTCATATTCATCTTTGGCCTCTGCCTTCATTTGTTCCACTTTTTTCTCCTGATCCACAACCTCCTTCTCGTACATGGCTTTCTCCTTTACGAGTCTGCAAATTAAAATAGCCAAGGAATGTGGATTGGTAAAAAGGGTGAATACAGTACAAACAACCAGTATTGAAAATGTAAAATTGGAACCGTCATCAATAACTTTCACCAAAAAATTTTGGAAAGAATTCCATAGAAGGCCATTACGGAAAAAGGGTTATGACATGTATAAACACTGGGGTGACATAACTGAAGAAAAAGAAGAAGAAGAAATTTACGGGTGTTTTTGACCTATAGGTAACTATGAATATGATACACTTCGAATGCAGCAAAAATACCCACAGCTCCGTTGGTCCCATAGGTTTATGTTTGTGCACAAGCCACAAGTGATGGACGTACGTCAGTGGAATTCTTCCCATAATTTTAGTCAATTAAAATGGAGATCTAGGCCTATCCATTTTTGTTTCAACCTAACAGGCCTATTTGTAAAGACTGGCCATGAGTTGAGCTGTATATAAATGGAAAAAAAATGGAGGTCATCAGTGATATTCTTCGACGAATCCAGGACTGAAAATGAAAGTTGTTTGCAAACTACATGTTTATCACGAAACAGATGAAGTTAGGGCCTACGTTTAAAACCGGTTGCCACCCCAAGCTGGGTAGTTTTTCGTTACCTTTTCAGAACGCCGCTCTTTATCTTAATGTTACGAATACGTGGGTCTTGTGCAGCCATGGTTACCTCACTGTTTTTTCTCTTATACTGTCTAAGAATACCACACAAAAAGCAGCACAAATGGCACTTTTTTAACAGCCAAAATGTTTCTGTATCGAGTCGAATCTAAGTTATGCAATGAGCAATGGGCGTTCAAATTTGCATGCAGCAACATTTAGGTGAAGAGCGCCATCAGCGTTGTATTTCTCCAAACTGAATTATCCTGGACTATAGAGGTCGCTATTATTAAAATTAAAAATGGCGACGACCATGCATGATGAAAGTCGAACGAAGATGAAATAATTGGTGAAGAAAGAAGGTAAATTGTACACGTTTAAAAACATATTTGTGTAAATTAAGTTTCAAATGTGTGCCCATGGGTACTGATTGCAAATACTTGGTTGAAGGAATTGCACTTGACTTTTGAAAACCTCTGATAAAAGTGATAAATCATAAAATGAAAATTAGTTTCTTGCGTAGGAACTAGGATCGCCCGACTAGGAAATTATTTTCTGTGCCCCCTCCCTCCCCACGGCCACACTTGTTGTACTTCGAAGTTCGAGTCCCATGATGGTAACCCTATAAAGGGAATAAAAACAACTTAATAGTTTCTACTGTTCCAAAATGATACTTTTTACTTTCACTCAGCAAATGTTCCTGAGTCCTAGATCCCCAGATAGAAGAATTTTGTGCAACATTTCAGAGTAAAAATATAATTTTTTTACCTGTTTGTTGCAAACTTCAAAACAGCCCGTCGACCAATTTGTCTGGTCTGGCTAGTCAAGTTTAGTCTGGTACCTACAACCAACGTATTGAAAGTCCACACAATGAGAGCAGACACTAGACCATATTTTCGTCTGCGTCCGTTACGTGCATTCATTACCGTTTTTACCCCATAATTTCCCTCAAAAATCAAAGCCCTGCCCTCTTTCCACAAATTTAACCTTGTTAATATTATTGAAGAGGACACCACGAACGTATATTTAGGTACTTAGTTTCTTTATAAAAAGTTGTTTTATTATAGGTATCGGACCTGCTTGTAAACCGTTACCCCCATGCAAATGTACCCAGCTTCTACAGTTAAATAACTCATACATTAATTTTGGCTCTTCATCTGTTGGGTCTGGTTACCAGACTAACCAGAGTGGACTAAAATGTACACGCCTCTCTCTAGCCATGATAGCGCGATACTTTTTGCCATCTTTAATACTTTTTGCCATCTTTAATAATAATAGACTGGTTTCCAGTCTACTGTATAATGTACAGTTCAGGCACCGGTATTGAAAGTAGGAATTGGATGATAGAGGGCGTTTATGATACAGTTTTGTTGAATTCGTAGATACATTGCAACACCCACACTTAGTCTGACAGACTCCCAACTCTCCAAAGATAAAGTGACACTGACAGACATTGTACATTTTGACAAATTTTGAGACGTCATAGGCCCTACTGCATAATTCTTTGCTTTATTAACATGTTCGTACAATATTTTTTGCAGGTTATTCCACCGAGTGAAAGCGCCATTTAGTTTGGTTTTTTGGGGCTGCCATCTCGCCCTTTTGTCCGTCTTGGTACAACAAGTATGGACTCCACTGTGGTTTCCACGGTGTTGGATGCCCTGACCCGCGCATCTAGCCAAGACACAGCAGTCCTCAAGCCAGCGGAGCAGCAACTCAGTTCCTGGGAGACACAGCCAGGGTTCTACTCTGTCCTTCAGACCATCTTCTCAAATTATTGCCTTGATGTCAACGTCAGGTGGCTGGCTGTGGTCTACTTCAAGAATGGCATTGAACGCTACTGGCGAAAGACAGCACCAAAGTAAATAGTCCCATGTCTCTGTCTTTCATTCATGAGATAAATTGATAGCCAGGTGCATTTTATTTATATCTGTGGTCTGTGAATATAAAAAGTAAAAGTCCATGTCTCACAACCCTAGAGTAAGACAGGCAAGACCAGGGGCCTGAAGACTCTTTGCCTGGGGAGGCAACTCAATGTCTTCGGTACTGGGTCTCTAAAGAGGATCCTTGGGTACCACTGGGTAGACCATGTGTCTAACGAGAGGTTACTGATGGAGAGTCAGATGAGACCCTTATTACCTGCATGATGCGTGAGTGCCAGATGTGACTGTACGGTCATGTGGCTAGATTCCCTGCTAGCGATCCTGCCAATCAAATTCTCTCTATGAGAGAACCTACTGGTATGACTCGTCCGGTAGGGCGTCCGCATGACACGTGGTTGTGTCAGATGGATCGTTATTTTGCTGAGATGGGGATGGGTCGCGTGGCTGCCTGGGGGATGGCTATCAGGAGACCGAAGGAGTACCGCTCGAAGGTAGATGCAGCAATTCGTTGCCGTGGCGCATGTTCCCACTGATTAATTGATTGATTGTGAATATCGGTACATCTTACAATTTCTCTTAATAGGTTCCACCCAATTGTAGAAAAGTGTTGTGAGTTGAAAGTTAGTGTGGTTTATGTTATAACATGATTTTTTTTTTTTTTTTTTTAGTGCCATATCAGAGTCAGAAAAGTCAAAAATCCGGGCGCAGCTGATCTCCAACTTCCAAGAGCCAATTGGACCAGTAGCTACCCAGCTGGCTGTGCTGATCAGCAGACTGGCTCGCTCCGATTGCCCCCGCAACTGGCCTGAACTCATACCCACACTCCTAGCAGCCATCAGGAGACCAGAACATCTTGAACAACAGAGGGCGCTGTTGACGTTCCACCACGTCATCAAGACACTGGCTGGAAAGAGGCTAGGACCGGATAGGAAGCTATTCCAAGAGGTATGTATTGCCCATTTTGTTGGAGACTGTTTTGTTCTGTAATAGTTCAAATCCTATGAAAAGTAAACAGGGAAGGATATTGCAGTTTGAGGTATATCACCCCAAATCAATGACTTTGCATGACTTTGTGTTTGCATAAACAGCTTACAGCTACTACGTTTAACTTCCTGTTGGAGTTATGGAATACTCACACAGAAGGCTTCTTACACCACGCAGCACAAGAAGACCAACACAACATGGCTGTCCTTCTAGAGCTCAGCACTTTGTCTCTTAAAGGTTGGTCTTGATTCTTGAATCCCTATTCCTACTCAGAATCCACTTGTGAGTTCCTGCACGTTGAACAGCTAGCTCTACCATCCTGATTACTTGGAGTTAGGAGGGCCTGACGCGTTTCAGTCCTACCAGAATCTTTATCGATGGCTAAATGACAAGAGGACAAGAACATGCAAGTAAAGATACACATAAATGGATGAGAGGATCGGAACAAAATAGGGGGAGACCCTCTTGTCATTTCCTTTGGTAAAGATCCTGCTAGGATCGAAACACGTCAGACCCTCCTAACTCAGCATTAATTATAAATTTCAGGTCATTATTTTGGCTGATGACCAGTTTGCAGCAGTTTATTACTTGTATACTGATTTCTTGTATTCATTTCATTTGCATTCCAGTTCTTCGTAAGCAGCTTATCTATGGCATAGTGGAGCCAGACAAAAACACTGATGCAATGGTAAGTAAAAAATGATGAATTTTCCTTAAATTTTATCCAATATCCTCAAATTGCCTTCACTTAAATGACATCTTCAAATTTGCTTCGTTGTCTTGCAGATGCTGTTGCAACTAGTCTTGCAGAGAATAAGGCCCATTCTTGAAATCCGTAAGTTCATCAAAGTCTTAAGAACAATTTGATAGTATTTGTGGAGTACTGTGGCCTAGTGGTCTGGCGTGTTGAACTCAAAGTCTTGAGGTCAGTCTATGGATTGTGGGTTCGAATCCAGCCATAGGTTAATGGTGCTTGCGTCCTTGGGCAAGACGCTCTGTCACATATTGCTCCTCTTCACCCAGGTGTAAATGGGTACCTGCGAGGGTAGAGATGGCTTTGTGGTTTGATTAGCCTCTGTGCACTGAATACGGTAGCCGGGGCTGTATACTCCCCAGGGAGTTTAGATGGTTTCAGGAATGTAAATTATGGCCCGATGACCAGGGATAATAATAAAGTTGTAATGCGCAGTAGAGTATATTCATATAGTAGCTGCGCAATATAAATGTCCCATATTATTATTATTATTATTTTGTTTTATCAAAGATGATGATTCAAAGTCAAACTTGCCCAGATAAACTTCTGTCGTTAGTCTAGCATTTGATGAGAACATGCTTGTTCAAGATCAGACTGATGTAGTCATACACTGTTTGTTCAAAATCAGACTGATGTAGTCATACACTGTTTGTTCATAATGAGACTGATGTAGTCATACGTTGCTGTTCATCTCTCAACAGGAGGTCAGTTACAGCCATCCAACCATCTAAGAGAAAAGCTGGAGAAGAATATTCTGCTTCTGATGAAAACAGTAAGTGTGTCCTCCGTTCGGTGATTGTTCCCTTGGTGCTCAAACATTGCTAATGGCCTTCACAGCCAATTCACTATCTCTTAACCTAAGATGACCATATTTTGTTGAGATGATCCAGGGACAGTGATCCGTGTCCTGGGGGAGGGGTATCATTTTGAAAAATTTTTTAATCCAGTTGGAGCCTACATGCAAAATGGTGGCATCTATGGACATCTTGTCCAGTTGACATGAGTGGGTTACATACTTACATGTCTTAGGCGGTTGTCTTCGCATACTTCTCTGAAGAATGGATCTTCTTCAGCACAGCATTTTGTCGAATTGGGGACATTTTCGGGGACAATTTTTCATCGGGGACGGCACTGTCAAATCGGGGACTGTCCCCGGAAATCGGGGACGTCTGGTCACCTTATCTTAACCGTCACCTTCCCTCAGTCCTTGGAGCTCAGTGTTATCTGCGTTTTCTTATCGTTTGAATCTTGTCAAGAGGTTACTCTCTGAATGCTTGACTGCTGATCTAAATCTTTCATTTGTCTGTTCTAGCTCCTGGACACGCAGGATACCTTTCCTCTGTCGTACGTTGCCTTCATCCCTCGGTCCTTGGAGCTCAGTGTTACCTACGTCTTCTTATCCTTTGAATCTTGTCAAGAGATTACTCTCTGAATGCTTGATTGATGATCCAATCTTTCATTTGTCTGTTCTAGCTCCTGGACACGCAGGATACGTTTCCTCTGTCATACGTTGCCTTCATTCCTCGGTCCTTGGAGCTCAGTGTTACCTACGTCTTCTTATTGTTTGAATCTTGTCAAGAGATAACTCTCTGAATGCTTAAATGATGATCCAATCTTTCATTTGTCTGTTCTAGCTCCTGGACACGCAGGATACGTTTCCTCAGTCCTTGGAGCTCGGCGTTACCTACGTCTTCTTATCCTTTGAATCTTCTCAAGAGATAACTCTCTGAATGCTTGACTGATGATCCAATCTTTCATTTGTCCATTCCAGCTCTTGGACACGCAGGATACGTTTCCTCTGTCGTACGTTGCCTTCATCCCTCGGTCCTTGGAGCTCAGCGTTACCTACGTCTTCACGGAGGCTGGCAAGGGGCTCCTGTTTGAACGCTTCATCGTCTTCAACATGAACCTCATCAAGAGCATCATCAAGTGCGACTACTATCGCGTGTCAAAGGTCATCGAAGATACCAAAGAGCAAGGGGCAATTGATGCTCACAAGGTCAGAGTTCACATGAATATTCATGTGACGTTAGACTTTAATTTCCTGGTGTACCGTTGGATCCTTCCTAAAACTGACACCGTTCAGTCCTATGCTGTATCTCTCTGGTACATTCTTGGAACTTGGGGCCTTTCTCAAAGCTCGGCTCTTGATCAGGCTCAGGCTCAAGCTCCACTTCATGCATCCATTTTGAAATAACGCATATCAAAATAGAGTCTTTTGGCTGCGTTTCAGAAGTAGATTCTCTGGTTTGAAAAGCAATACAGAGCTTCAGCTTCAATGAAAAACCACAACCTATATTGTCACCATATTGATGACAGAGAAGGAGCTGAAGCCTGAGCTGGAGCTGAGCTTTGAGAAAAAACCCTTGATCTGCATATAAAGTCACAGTGTCCAGGATTATATGTTGAATGGATTTCATGATATTTTGTTTGTGTGATTGTAATTTTTTTCTGGTGTAGGCCAAGAATGAGTTCTTCACTGAGACTACATTAAGGGAAATGTGCCATCGGTTGTTGTCACAGTACTTTCTACTAACACAAGAGGTATGTGACTTGAATTATTCTTAATAATCAGCTGCTATCTATTAATATATACCAACAGACCAGGGGCCAATTTCATAAAACTGTTAAGCACAAAAATTTGCTTAGCACAAAAATGTCTTGCCCAATAAAAGAAACCACCATTGAAAATTCCATTTGATCTTCATGGTCAGCGAACAACAGCCAAAGAACAATCACAAGTGATACACAACACGTGGACATAACCCTGTTTTTATTAAGACAGAAATGTCATGCTTAGCAATTTTTTGTGCTTAACAGTTTTATGAAATTGGCCCCTGGGGCAATTTCATAGAGCTGCTTAAGCACCCAAGTTTGCTTAAGCACTAAATAAAATCTGTATGTCAGCTAAAACTCCTTGTGAATGTTATGCTCAGCAAACAATGGCCGAATACAAGTCAAAAGCAATAAACATCACATGAAAATTTGGTTATACATCTTGTTTGATCAGGGAAGAGTTTGACTGATACGAGTCTACTGCGCCTACTTTTGAATTTTTGTTTCAAAGCCATAGTTCATCATTTCACTGTGACACTTTGTTCTGTTTGGCACTGTGACTGTATTTTGACGTCTTTTTGTCGTTACTTGTTGTTACAGGACTTGGAAATGTGGGAGAATGATCCTGAGGGTTTTACCATTGATGAAGGAGGGGAGTCCTGGAAATTCACACTGAGGGTGAGTTATTGAGCAGTTATAAATCAGACATTGCTTCAGCAAAAGGAAATACCACAGTTGCTGGTTCCACTGAAGGCATCTCACATAGAATCAAGAGATTTTAACAGGTCCCTGGTTCGAATCCCGCTCCAGTAATTGTATCTTTGTTCATTTTTCTATTATATATATATCACAGTAAAAGAAAAACATTTGTAACTTGTAGTTGGTGATGGAGGCCATTTTGATGGCCAAATTATTTGTCCTAAACAGGATACCGGCCAAACTGTTATTTGTTTTGTAATATTATTTATGACTGGTTCCCAACCTCTTTCTCTTTTCATCGCAGCCATGTACGGAGGTCTTATTCTTAGCCATGTTCCATGCATACAGGGATGTCTTTACTAATGTACTCCTTCAGATGGTACAGAGTGTTCAAGGTAAAAACCAGACAAAAAACCAAATGCTCATTTGAAATCAAGGGCCTTTTCCAAACCTCGGCTCTGCCTCTGGCTCTTGCTTCGGCTCTGGCTCTGGCTCTGGCTCTGGCTCTGGCTCTGGCTCTGGCTCTGGCTCTGGCTCTGGCTCTGGCTCTGGCTCTGGCTCTGGCTCTGGCTCAAGACAAGAACCAAATACTCATTTGAAATCAAGGCCCTTCTCCAAACCTCGGCTCTGGCTCCGGCTGTGTCTTTGACTCAGGCTATGGCTCTGGCTCCGGCTCCGGCTCCAGCTCCAGCTCCATTTTCCTAATCCATTCTTTAATAATGGGATATCAAAATAGAGGCTTTTGGCTTCTGTTCAGAAGAAGATTCTCTGGTTTGAAAAAGAAAACCTCAACCTACATTTTCAGTATATGATGACAGAGAATGAAGCTGGAGCCGGAGCAGAGGTTTGGAAAATGCCCTAAAACTGCAGTAATATTTCTTCATGTACTGTTAAACATCTCCTTGACATTGTCTGTTCAGGTATCGTGGAGCCAACCAACATGGATATGCTGCTACAGAAAGAAGCAGGTAATGTTTAATACCCTTACTTCATTTCACATTCAAACTCAGCCTCTAAAAAAAAGTCCTCTCATTTTGGGCTTTCACTATTTGACAGCAGGGCCAATTTCATGGAGCTGCTAAGCACAAAAGAATTGCTTAGCACAAAAATATCAGTAGTAAAACAAACCACCATTAAAAATTCCATTTTATATTCATGGCCAGCGAACAACAGCCAAAGAACAATCGCAAGTGATACACAATGCATGGAAATTTGATTGTTAACCCTGTTTTTTATTAAGACGGGAATTTCATGCTTAGCAAATGTTTGTGCTAAGCAGGGCCATGAAGTTTTCCTTGTTTTCAAGTTACTCTTATTGGCGGTTGTTGGTTTTTTCTTGCAGTATACAATGCCATGGGTCTAGCAGCATTTGAACTGTTCGATGAGGTGGATTTTGATCAGTGGTTTAGTAATCATCTGCTAGGGGAGCTCAATGACAAACATCCTAGGTGAGTCATCATTTATCCCTCTATATCTTCATCTAGCTCTTGGGCCTTTCTCAAAGTTCGGCTCCGGCTCCGGCTCCGGCTCAGGCTCCGGCTTTGTCATCTGTCATTCATATGCTGAAATTGAAAATATAGGTTGTGGTTTTTCATTGAAGCTGAAGCTCTGTTTTCCTTTTTCAAACCAGAGAATCTACTTCAAAACCACAGCCAAAAGCCTCTATTTTGATACCCGTTATTTCAGAATGGATTCACGAAATCAAGCAGGAGCCTGAGCCAGAGCACAGGATTATGTCCAAATTGTTCCTCCAATTATTCTAGAACCAGCTCATTACCATCCGAGTCAACGTACATTAATGGGAGACTTTTGAGAACCGGTCTTCAGTCAACAGTGCACGCGTAAACCATGCTTGCGCAACTGTGAGCATGCGCGTGTTGTTTTGCGTGCGCGTGCGCTGTTGACTTGAAGACCGGTTCTCCAAAGTCTCCAATTGTGCCAACCGTACAGGCCTCAAATCTCATTACAATCTATAATGGTCTTGTTCCCTGACTCCTTCAATTGCCTCCTAGATACAAGGTCATCAGGAGACGGGTGATCTGGTTGATCGGCCAGTGGCTTGGCGTTAAGCTCTCCCCTAGCCTACATCCCACGGTCTACCAGGCGGTCCTACCCCTACTAGCCGAGAACGAAGACTTAGTGGTCAGGATTACAGCGGCTCAGACTCTCAAAATTGATATCCTTTTATTGAATAGACACTTTCAGTGCTTCTGTGTTTGACCGGGGTCTTGTATTGAGTTAGCTGGGCCCAATTAAAATTTCCGGTGGGGAAAACCGGGAGATGTTGTCCATGCCATTAATATTCTTCTAAGTTCCTGTTCCTTTCAGGAATAAATCGCGCGCCACGTACCGAGCTTGAGTTGTAGTGCATGTAGATGGTAAAACACCACCGCAGTTTCTTTTTTATCAAAAGAGGGCGCCATTCAAGAACTTGTGTTCGGATTGCAGTATATCACAGGAAATCTCACAAGCTTGTATTTTTGAATCCTTCCAGACGACAAATCAACATTCTTCCTAAATTGGACACCCTCGAGTCTGGAGTCTAAGTCATCGATGTTGAGTTTGTAATAGCCCAGACGAAGGCCATTGTTTGTCAAATCATGGAAAAATAGTAGCATCTTCCATCTCATCTCTTCGCTCCTTTTATGTATTAGGCCGTGTCCAAAACGGGCTTCCAGAGCTATGGCTAGGTGTATTGTCTCGGTGTCTCCACATATTTCCAATGGAGCAAAGGCCTAGATCTAACTCTAGATAACAGATTCGGATGCAGCCCAACAAGCTGACCTTAAGAGCCTAAATTTCAAAGCAGTATTTACTGTTTCCTCCTTAATGTCTCGCACCGGTGGATGATTTTGAGTTCAAGAAGGACAACTTCCTTCCGGTAAGTACCAATGAAACAGGTTTTTAAAGGTAGTATCATACTTTGGTAAGAAACCCAAACAGAAATCTTCACAGATTTACTTTTAACTCACAGGGTATGAAGATGGTGGAGGTAGAAACGTACCGTTAAAATTTTTCCCCCATAAATGGTGTATTTATCCAGAAATTAGTAAAACAACCACCGAAAATCTTTTTGATATTTTAAAAGATCAAAAATAAAAGACTTAAGAAATACTGTGGCCGTTTTTCACTGTTTTCTCAAAATGTATGGGACTGAAATTTTCACAGATGACTGTTATTGTATCTACCTTGATATTTTTGCCCATGAATCTGCATTTCTTTGACAAAAGCCAAAGTATGATATTACCTTTAAACATCCTGACAGGTTTCATATAAGTTTCTAGTCTAATGTCAATAATATGGTAAATCATTGAAAAGTAAACAAAGAAAAATTGACTGGAGCGGGATTCGAACCAGCAGCCTGCGGAATACCATACCAGCGCACTTACCAACTGAGCTACTCAGCCCTATGTTGGTGGTGTCCCTAACGGTAATAGTCAATTATCTATTTTCCTTTATTTCAAAGATTGAATGATACAAATTTGATGATGAATGTTAACAGGTGTGTATTTGGTTTATATTTGGTTGCAGTATTTGGAGTCTAGCTTTGCTCTCCTCTTCCAGTTGTTAAAACAAGTCTCAGAGTGCGACACCAAGGTAATAGTGGTCTCTAAAGGCCTTTTCATCTTGAATATTAAATGATTTTGGTCGAGAAATAGATAATATGCAAATTAGGCTTGTCTTTTACCGACGTGGATGAGCTCTGTATACTCAGTGCTTGTGGCCTTTTCATACAAATAAAAAAAACTCACAAGGCTTGTGAATTTTTCTCATGGTTGCCAAATCTTTAAAAAGTGTCATCTTGTGAAAGGACACCAAGGCTTGAATGTTGATTGGTTCGGCTGATAGTATTTTAAATTAGTCTGTATACTTGGGGTGGCATGGCCTAGTGGTCTGGCGTGTCATATCTATAGATTGTGGGTTCAAGTCCAGCCATGGGATGTGGTGCTTGCGTCTTTGGGCAAGACGCTTTGTCACATATTGCTCCTCTTCATCCAGGTGTAAATGGGTACCTGTGAGGGTAGAGATGGCTTTGTGCTTGATTAGCCTTTGTGCGTTTATACCAGCCAGGGCTGTATACTCCCCAGGGAGTTGAGATGGTTGCAGGAATGTAAATGTAGAAAAATTACCAATGACCCTATAAATGATTGATTATTATGTATATTTCTTCTTAGATGCATATTCTGCATGTATTGTCTTTCATCATTGAGAGAGTAGAAGCGCAGGTAAGATAATATCTTATTTCATCTTTGTTCACACATTATTTATTGCTTTGAAAAAAAATCTTTAAACTTTGCACTCCTTTGTACACAGGTTCTGATTAAAGGTGCTATCATACTTTGGTAGGAAACCAAAACAGAAATGTTCACAGATTTACCCATAACTTTCAGGATATGAAGATGGTGATGGTAGAAACATACTGTTACATTTGTTTCTGCCTGAAATAATGTATTTGTCCAGAAATGATTAAAACAAAAGACTGGAAACAGTTTTGATCTCTGAGATCAAAGGCTCACTATAACAATTACCATACAATTTCACGTAACAATTGCAACAGGTTTTTGCTGTTTTCTACTGTTTCCAATGATCAATTGAACTGAAAATTTCACAGGTTTTGTTTTTATTTCATGACCAATTGAATTATGAACAGTCCGCAGCTGTTCTGTCAACTTTACCAAAGTATGATAGTGCCTTTAAGTGTGCATACATGTATACTAGTCAAGAGCACTTTGGAGAACCAGGAGTCATATTTGCCTCTTGATAGCCCAGATAGGCCAGTCCAAAAGAAGCAACTTAACTTGTCTGTATGAAACTGTGAAGTGACTTGTGATGTTTGATAAGGGGAAAGCAGTTTAGCTAGTCGAGCAATAACTGAGCACATCTCATCAGAAATACTCCTCAGTATGACTGTCAAGAAGAAAGTTAATACTAAAGCCATGATTCGATTTCAAGTTTATATCATCTCTGCTTATCTACTGATTATTTTTGAACGTGTAGATCAGGCCGTATGCCTCCAGCTTAGCTCAGTACCTCCCCCTTTTGTGGGAGGAGTCAGTGGAACACAACATGCTAAGATGTGCAATCCTCTCTACGTTGGTTCACCTTGTACAGGTAAGATAATTAGCATAAAATACATTTACATATCAATTTGCATATATTATTTAACGTACATATATTTGCATATTTTAAATTATTTGAACATGTGTATGCAAATGTATGCATAAATTGTATCTGGAGTTTGCATACTTTCTGTTCACCTAATATTCATTTGGATGAATGATAATTTTAGGTCGTCATGAAATAGAATGGAATTTGTTTTTCGGGGCATATGTAGAAAGTGCGCTATTAGCCACTCGCCTCTCACCAATGTGGCCTGGGTTTGATCCCGGCTTGGGTCATATGTGAGTAGAGTTGTGCGTTGGCTCACTTCTCTCCTATACTACAAGGGTTTTTCTCCGGGTTCTCCGGTTTTCCTCCCTCCACAAAAATCAAACTCTTTCAATCTCAGGCTGTGCTCCATGATTGTAATGAGTTGCTGGTGTGACTGGCAGCCAAGGGCGCCCATGAAAGCTGGCAACTCGATCACGTTGTAGCTGCATCCTTCGCAATTCAGCACCCGAGCTGCGAGTAAGGATGATCAGCCTCAAAAATTATTATAATTTATTGGAGTTAGGAGGGCCTGACGTGTTTCGATCCTCGCAGGATCTTTCTCAAAGGTTTATTACTTGTATTATTATCATTGTTATAATTAGAATAACGAGACTTTGATTTTGTTTTTGTACCTTGCAGGGTCTGGGGTCATTGAGTGTACAGTTGTATCCTTTCCTGCTTCCTATTATCCAATTCAGTACCGATGTCTCACAACCTCCACATGTGTATCTACTTGACGATGGTATAGATCTATGGTAGGTCGTCTTACATGTACAACTACTCAATTTGATCAACAATGTCTTGAATAGACCGATCCATTAAGCCCCGCCCCATTTTGCATTGACCAATCACTCGCCTCTCACCAATGTGTCCCGGGTTCGAAACCGGCCTGGGTCATATGTGAGTAGAGTTGTGCGTTGGTTCTCTCCTATGCTTACGAGGGTTTTTCTTCAGGTGATCCGGTTTTCCTCCCTCCACAAAAATCAAACACTTTTGATCTCAGGCTGTACTCCGTGATCATATATGGGTTGATGTGGCTGGCAGCCAAGGGCGCCTATGAAAGCCTGCTACTCGGTCACGTTGAAGTCGCATCCTTCGCAATTCAGCACCCCAGCTGCCAGTAAGGATGATTAGCCTCCCAAATTATTATTATTATTATTTTTACAGGCGCGAAAATCTGATCACCATTTGCAGCAGCCATATTGGTGATCTCATGCTAGCTCAAATATCTGCTATGCCAATAAGCCATTTGCGAGTTAAAGGTACAGGATTGGTAACATTTACCCAAACAGAAATGTCCACAGAATGAAACAAATTGATCATTCCTAAGAGGAGTTATGTCTATTTTAATGAAGGTACTAATTTTGCAAGCTGTCCATGGAATACTAGACAAAACAAAGTAAACATTTTAGCTGTGTATGTAGCTAAAATTACTGTTTTATACCTCTTGCTATTTACTCAGATATTTAGATTAAGAACTTTCAGCATTTACAATCCACAGACAGCTTGCAAAATGTTTGTTTGTTTGAGTGTTTATTTCTTTATTTGTTTGTTTATTTTAGGTTTGAGACGATCCAGAATGCACCTGCAATGACCAAAGACCTTCTGCATCTATTTGGCAACATGCCAGCGTTGCTAGAGTTGGGATCGGAGAATCTGAAGACTTGTTTTCAGATCATCACGGCATACGTACTTCTCGGGCCAAATGAATTTATGCAGGTATGGAGCAAAGAACGCAACTTTCAAATCAGGGCAATATGTCATGGAATCCGTTACCGTTAGCAAAACTTCCTCGCTTACGATAGCAGGTTTTTAACTTACGGTTAGCATATTTCACAAGGGAGCTGTCTTTCTTGCTATGCTAAGCAAGGACTTTCTGCAGAATGCATATGACTGTGCATTAGCAGAAAATAATCACAGTTACCCTCGAAATTCCATGAAATAGATTTCGTGCATAGCAGTGTCCGTAAGCACAAAAATAGGCCATAAAGGGTTCCATGAAATAGGGCCCAGACCAGACACAGTGATATCGTCAAAACACTCCCTAATTATCCAAAGAACTATTTTATATTTCGAAGACCTTTATCTTCATTTGATTCCAGAGGCATTACCACCCTCTATTACTTGTTTATTGTTGTTTGTTGTTTACTAGAATTACTCCGCTGCTGTATTTTCTGGTTGTGTTAGTCTCCTTGATAATGTCAGACCGGAAGGAATCGTTATCGTCATGAAGGTAGGTAGGCACAGGTTTCTTTATTTAGAAGTTTATTCAAGTATTGCCCCAAAACGAAAAGCCTAATCCCACTCTTTGCAGTACTCCTGTGGCAATTTAATTATGTCTGGCTGCAGACCAGTAAATAATTTCCCATAGGCTCCAATGCAAAATGGCCAATTAAAAAAATTATTAAAAATACAATCAAGCCATACACCAATATGAAGCTGAAATCTTCCATTTTCATTTTCTTTTCAATTTTCTATAGGGTACTCGATGACTTTTTTAGAAAAGACCATCCAAAGAAAAATGACTAACAAATGTACCCCTCCACTACATGGCAAAAGTAGAGCAACTTTCAAAAATCCAAGCAGCTCAAATGTGAAAGTCCAAACTCTAGTGACCGGGTTCCATCCATTTTCTTTACAAGACTTCCCAACTAGGGCTCAGCAAATGCTCTTATTAACAACATTTTGAGGGTTTACTAAATATGAATGAGCTCCGCGGACTGATCTGGACGTATTTACCGGTCTGCTTCCGTCTTGGAACCAAGTTGGACCATCTCAGAAGCTTTGCCTTGATGTATTTTTCTGCTTTGCGTTCACAGCTTGTGGAGACGATATTTAAGATGTTCCCCATCGAGGGGCCCCAGATTTTCAGACAGCTTCTTCCAAAGATATTCCAGAGAATATTGGACAAGGAGGTAACAAAAACTTAATTCGATTATCTTGCCAGCAAGGTCATTTCACCCAGCTTAGCACGAAAATTTGCTAACCATGAAATTTGTGTCTCAATTAAAACAGGAATAACAACCAAATTTCCACGTTGTGTGTATCACTTGTGATTGTTCTTTGGCTGTTGTTCGCTGACCACGAATATCAAATTTAAATTTTTGAATGGTGGTTTGTTTTATTGAGCAAGAAATTTTGTGCTAAGGAAAATTTGTTTGTGCTCAACAGCTCCATGAAATTGGCCAACAGGCTACCAGTCTCTTTTCGGGGAAGTGGTTCTCTGGCCCCCTCGAGAGTTAACCTTCCTGTGGTCTTCGACAGGTCTAACTGTTTGTTTCCTATTAACAGGAGTACCCGACAGTGATGTCCATGTATCTCTCCGTCATCGCTAGGATCATCCTCAAGAACCAAAGCTTCTTCTTTACCTTCATCCAGCAGTATAGCCACTCCGTTAACAAGCAGGTGGGTACCGCTGCTCAGACAGTGTGTCTAACGAGATGTCTATTAACTCAGGGAGAGTCAGATGAGACCTACTATCTGTGTGATATGTGAGCACCAGATGCGACTGCACGGTCATGTGTGGCTAGATTCCCTGCAAGTGATCCTGCCAGGCGAATTCTCTCTACGAGAGAACCTACTGGTAGGACTCGCCCAGTAGGGCGTCCACATGACATGTGGTTGCATCAGATGGATCGTTATTTCGCTGAGATGGGTATGGGTTGTGTAGTTGCCTGGGGGTGGCTATCAGGAGACCGAAGGAGTACCACTCAAAGGTAGTTGCAGCAACGCGCTGCCATGGCGCATGCTCCCACTGATTGATTGAGTGGGTACTGAAGAATCACCACACCTTGCCTGAATGAATGTGTCAAAACAGCGAAGAGCTTGTGTCAAGGATTACCATAATGTGACAAGGGATTTATTGTCTTGTCTTGTCTTTCTGCATTCCAGCCGGATGACGTCTTGAGCGAGCTGCTCGTAGTCTGGTCAGAGAAGATGGATTGGATCACCCAGGCTGAGAGACGGAAGCTGAGTGCTCTGGCCCTCATGGCACTGCTCCCATCCAACTCCAGGTATGAAAGGAAGACTCTCTTGGACTGGATGTCCTGGATCATCCAAGAGGGAGACGGAAGCTGAATGGCTTCAGTATCTCCCATCAACCTCGTTATCCCTCCCTTGTCCGATGTCCATCAGCCTCCAACTTTAATACCTAGGCTGTCATGCTCTTCTGTCTGTGCCCAACTCTCAAAAAGACCCCAAACTTTCTTGACGTCTAGTCGATAAGCATCCTTTCCCACCACAAAGCCTCATAGCACATGTTTATAATGCCCTTTCTTACTCATCTGAGACCTAGGAGGTCACCCGCTTCCAAGAAACGTTATCTTGAGCATATCCGCTCATAAATTGGCAGGCCCTTTTCCAGCTGGAACCGCCAATGGAGTGCCCCAATTAAAATGATACGAGAAGCCATTTCCCTACAGATATGTCAGTCCTGTTCCTTCTCTCCATGTTTTCTCAGGGTTGTCAAGGAGAAGTTTCCCGATGTGGTGTACGCCGTCCTAGAGGTCCTCCACGACGTCTGCAGGGAAGAGAACGGGACGCAAGTGGAGTAAGACGGAGATGCCATCGAACAAACATTAACCCTCAATCTTTAACCCTCTATCTACTCATGATTCTTGCACATTACCGTCCAGATAACACTTACAAAGATAAATGATTATTTTCCCCTATTCCTGTGACTTGGGGCCATTTTCATAGAGCTGCTAAGCACCAAAAACCTTGGTCAGTATTAAAATCAGTATGCCATCCAAAACTCCTTGTGAATGTTATGCTCAGCAAACCAATTACCAAATAAAAGTCAAAAGCAGTAAACATCACATGAAAATTTGGTTGGTAATCCTGTTTGATGAAACATAAAGAATGGTTTTGATCTTACCACGAGATCAAAACTGTTTTCAGTCTTTGTTCTACTAATTTCTGGATGAATACACCATTTCCGGTGGAAATATTTTAACTGTATGTTTCTACCAGCACCATCTTCATACCCTGAAAGTTCTACGTAAATCTGTGAACATTTCTGTTTGGGTATGTTACCAATCCTGTACTGTACCTTTAAACTGGTGGATATTCAACTTCTGAATACTGAATCAAGCTTCTCTTGATGTTGTTCGTTTTAGTTACCTGGTCATGGGAGATAGGGAAGACCTAGAGGATGAATACGAGACCGAGAATGACAAGAGGAAAAGACGGGTAAGTCTACCACACTGGAAGAGAAGCTGAATTGCTATCATATAGATACACTGTAACCTCTGACCTCTGACCTATGACCCATGACCCTCACAAACAAAGAAATTATACAATTATTATAAATATTTAATTGGAGGGTGAGTAGAATAACTGAACCAGAACTTGAAGCAGAAATCTTGTGCCAATGCTCTACAATTTACCTACCAACTATCTTTGCTCAGGGTGCCAGTCTGAAGCCATATAACCCATTAACTGCCATACCAGTGCTCTACCATCTGAGCTATCCAGCCCTATGATGGGGCCTCCCTATAGTCAACTTAACTATCTTTGCTCAGGGTGCCAGTCAGAAGCCATATAACAAACAAGTTAAACCAATTCTGGGATCACAGCCAAGGATGCACGATGTCGATATTGAAGTGTTTTGTGCTTGTTTCTGTTGTCTCTCTACAGCTATCCCTGAAGGACCCTGTTCACTGCATGTCATTGAGGGATTATGCCATCCTACAATTCACCGAGTTTGAGCGCATCCACGGAACCACCACATTCACTACGCTCATGGAATCCATAGACCTTGAGGTCAGACAACAATTACAGAACTTCTTTAAGTAAACGTAAACATATCCATATTCAAACCTTAGAGGGCTTACCGGTAATTAATGCAGATATGGATGAACAATTTCCTGTTGTTTCTTTAAAAAAAAAAAACGTTCAAAACAAAGAAGATGAAACCAATTACAGTTGAATCCCGTTACAATGAACATTTGGCTATACCGTACAGTGTGAGGGTCTGATTTCTCGAAACAAGGGGTGTGGAGGCATTTATTGCTACCTTGATTTGGACTAGGTACCCATTCCAGTCTTATTTGTACTGTGAAGAGACCATCAGTCTTGTTTCAGTGTGATGGACTGGTTTCTCCACACCATAGGGGTGGAGGCATTCATTGCTGCCTTGCTGTGAACTAGGTACCCATTCCAGTCCTATTTATACTGTGAAGAGACCATCAGTCTTGTTTCAGTGTGAGGGACTGGTTTCTCCACACCATAGGGGTGGAGGCATTCATTACTGCCTTGCTGTGGACTAGGCACCCCTTCCAGTCCTATTTATACTGTGAAGAGACCATCAGTCTTGTTTCAATGTGAGGGACTGGTTTTTCCACACCATAGGGGCTGTGGCATCTATTTCAGCCTTGCTGTGGACTAGGTATCCCTTCCAGTCCTATTTATACTGTAAAGAGACCATCAGTCTTGTTTCAGTGTGAGGGACTGGTTTCTCCACATCGTAGGGGCGGAGGTTTTTATTACTGCCTTGCTGTGGACTGTTATATTCGTGAAGAGGCCATCAGTCTTGTTTCTGAGTGAGGGACTGGTTTCATGACTACCCCTATGTAGGCTTCACGTTGAAAGACCATTTGGCTGTGTCTAGAGAGACAAACAAACAAACAAACACCCCAACAAACAAACAAACAAATAGGATTGTTTATCATTACTTAATACCAGCATAGACGAACAAGCATACAAACGCTTGCACAGCATGTCATATCAAAACAGTCAATATCTCCTTTGCAAATTGGTGTAATTTGGATGAAATAAATGAGCATTTTACCTCCAATTCCTGCCTAGACTCCATTTCCAGCCGCTATAAATCTAATTCCCCAATGGAGGGCCTGAATGTGTTCACTACTATATTCCTTCCTAAGAAGTGCCTATGCTATATGGTGCTATGTATAATGTTTAAGGCACTCCGTGTGTATATATATAAATATATATACAAAATGCATAATTTTCAAATCATTCAAAAACCTATAATATAATGCCAGTGATTTTGGATATGATTTTTTTTTTTTGGCATTATGTGTGACACAAGTGGGCATTTCTGGTTGATTAAAACTAGTTTTACTCAAATGTGGTTCGCTGCACTGGTTTTGTTTTATTTGTTTTAATGGAAAGTTTGGAGAAAAAAATTCTTAAAAAGTGAAAGTTGTCAGGTTATCCTGAGCTAGTAGAGGTATTTGAAGGCAATATACAGACCACTTGTTCAACTACAATCTTCTTATTAATAAGCCATCCGTGAGTTAAAATTGAACAATATCTGGTATACCGAATTCTGTCACTGTACGTAAACGTCAAAACCTGAATTTTCCAGACTAAAGACACTGTTGCTGTATCACATGATTCGGGGCAAGCTTTTGCTTGGTTTTACATAACAGACGTCTAGCACTGATGCACTGTTCATAATGGATAAGAATGGCACAAAGGAACCAGTCCATTCCAGAGATGGGTATATCTATGTAAAAGCTTGCCGCGAATCATGTGATATAGCAACAGTCTTTAGTCTTGGAAATTCAAACTGGGGTGTTTCTATGCAATGAAAGAAGTCTGTGTACCAGATACTATTCAGATTTAACTCGCAAATGGCTTATTATTGTCATTGGTTTGAAGAGCTTGAGATAGACAATAACCCAGATACAATTGACTGCGAATTACTTCATCATTTCAGTGCAAATTTCATCTCAATTTATGAGGTTTATGGTCAGATTTCTCCAATCTTTCTGGAAATTCTGTCCCCTATCTATTGGATATTGAATCCTAATTTTATGGCCAGTCATTTCAATTTCAGCCTTTAAGGTATCAGATAACGAGCGTTCAATTGGACTATTAAAAAGGTTTGTTATTGTGATCATATATAACCATGTATATTATCCTAAATATTGACTTAATATTAATCCTGGGGTATGTTTCACTTTATGCAATTGATTACCAAGATACAGCTGATATATATACTATTATGGGATGGTTCTATTGTTTTCTTATTGTTTTCCTATGGCACAATATTTACTAGAGTACTAAAGTCAACATGTCAAGCCTTTAAAGGTAGTATCATACTTTGGTTTTTGTCAAAGAAATACAGATTCATGGGCAAAAATATCAAGGAAGATGCAGTCACAGTCATCTGTGAAAATTTCAATTCCATACGGTGCCCACTTTTTGAGAAAATCGTGAAAAACGGCCACAGTATTTCTTAAGACTTTTCTCTTTTATTTTTGATCTTTTAAAAGATCAAAAAGATTTTCGGTCGTTGTTTTACTCATTTCTGGATAAATACACCGTTTCAGGCAGAAAAATTGTAACAGTAGGTTTCTACCAGCACCATCTTCATACCCTGAAAGTTATACGTAAATCTGTGAACATTTCTGTTTTGGTTTCTTACCAAAGTATGATACTACCTTTAATGCTCAACCACATTATTAAATGCACTACCATACCACCCATGGCAAATGTATTCAACTAATCTTTATATAATCATATAAATCTGAGTGGACCTCCCCATTTGTTCTTCTAGCTCCGCCTTCTAAGTGTAACCACAGCGATCCTTCTGCTTTGTTATGTAATATTCTTTTATCCATGTACTCTCTTTGTTTTATTGATAATTCCCGTGCACTTGTTGCTGAAATATTATAATTGCCAGTCACACTTTTCATTAATTATTAACCCAATAACGAACATAAATGGTTGGCGTGGCAATGATTTAATAACTTCTTTGCTTAAAGGGCGTGTACAATGTTGGTAAAGGTCACAGAACAGCACTCACACTTTGTCTGATCCAGTATGTATATGAAATAATAAACCTGTGAAAATTTGAGCTCAATCGGACTTCAGAGTCACGAGAAAATAGCAAAAACCCGACTCAATTTTTCTTGATCCTGCCAAGATAAAAAATGTTTTTGGTGTTTGCTTTTACTCTTTCTGGAGAAATACACCATTTCAGGCAGAAATATGTTTATGATATGTTTGTACCGGCACCATCTTCATACCCTGAAAATTATATGTAAATCTGTGAACATTTCTGTTTTGGTTTGCTACCAATGTTGTACATGATGCCCTTTAAAGGGGCTTAATATTTTGAAATGAAGCATTTTGAATTTGTGTGAGGGAATACCATGGCAACCAGATTTTATAGTTGTTTCTGTTTGTCTCGTATTTTATGTTTGTTGTCCGAGGTGTTATGGTCATATGTCCTAGTGACCTCGTTGTCAAAGGTCATCATTTTATTGGGAATATTTTTGAAAGTTTTAATTTCTTGTCCATTCCTTTTTTGCTGGAGCATTTATTGAAGTTGCTTGTAGACTAAAACTGTGGGGACTCTTTATTCCGAGCGACTTAAAAAAAGAGTGAAACTTTCTTGAAAAGTAATTTCACAAAAAAGTGAACTTTCTGAAATGAAGTGTACTGCTCTTTTCAAAAGAAATTCCAAAAAGTACTAAACATTTAAATATTTCCTTCATTTAATCATTCATACTTTTAAAGTTTTAAGTTGTTCATTTTCCTCCCATTCTTGTGGCACTATTTATCCAAGTTGTAATTTAAATACCAACAATTTTCTTTTTAACACTATGATTAGTTTTTGTTTAATATTAATGGTATGGTATCCAGTGAAACTGTGTTTTGTTGTAAGATTTATTTGATTTTACAGTTAAACTTTGGGATTTTCATATGTTGTGGGCGAAAATAGAAGATGATTAATGAAATAATGTAATTGCAAGAGTTTTAGGTGAGATATAGCCCGATTATGTCCAATTTAAAGGTATAATACATGATTGGTAAAGGTCACAGAACAGCACTCACACTTTGTCTGATCCAGCATGTACATAAAATAACACAGAGGGAGCCCAATTGGACATCTGAGTCACGAGAAAAAAAACGACTAAATTTTTCTTATAAATAAAAAAAATGGTTTCGAAAGATCAGAATTGTTTTTGCTCTTTGTTTTACAAATTTCTGGGTAAACACACCTTTTTAGGCGGAAATATTTTAACTGCATGTTTCTACCAGCACCAACTTTCATACCTGAAATTTAGACTTAAATCTGTGAGCATTTCTGTTTGGGTATATTACCAATCCTGCAGCCGATTTCACGAAACTTTACGCCATGGCGTAAGTCCAACTTACGCAACTAATGTTGCGTAAGTGGCGCAACTTACGCAACATTTGTGGCGTAAGTGGACTTACGCCATGGCGTAAAGTTTCGTGAAATCGGCTGCTGTACTGTACCTTTAAACCACAATTTGGGCAAAATAAGTGAATTATTCATTTTTTTTCTCACTCCCAGATTAAATGTTTTAGGCACTGCAACCTCTTATTGAATTTGTGTCTACAAAAGCATGGGGGTTAGAGGAAAGTTTGAAAACAGTAAATGAGAAACTTGCATATCATTATAAAGAAAATGTATCTATTTACTCAACCAGGAAAATGCATGTATGCATAGTATATACGGCAATGTTCAATGCGTCATTCTCGTGTAATCCTTGACGTTATTAAGGTTTGTTACAGATCATCAAATGACATTGATGACAGTTGTACTTTATACAAGCGTTGGAATTTGAGCAACTTTACTGCTGTAGTCACTATCAATATTTTCGACCACAGAATGCTCGGATTTTGCATTTGCAGATGACGTGATGAAATTGGGCCCTGGCAGGATTGGTCAACAGTTAACAATGGGTATGTTTACATGAGCTGCTAATTTCGCTGCAAACTTTGTTGCTAACTTCGCTGCTAAGTCCGAAAGTTAATAGCAGAAATTTGTGCTGTTAAATTCGCTTCCTCTGACTTGACAGTGAAATCTGATTCTTTAGTAGTGCACTTACTGTGAATTGCCGTATGAACGGAAAGGTTTTCATACCCTCTGCACACATTGATTGTGCAGTTAGTATAGTCGTGAACGCAGCATGACACACAGTGAATTTTAGCTTAAGTTGCTTTCTCAACCGAACTCCTACTGTGATATTTTAACAGCAAAATTATCAGCGAAGTTAGCAACTCATGTGAACATGCCCTATATCACTCGGGTTGCCAGTCCGAAGCCAGGATTTATTATTTTGTAATCTGATCAAGTATTATTAGGTGGTGATACACTTGTATAAAAATAAAATGTGCACACAATGCATGCTATTCCTGCCTTGTGTATAATAATGTAATAAAGTTTACAAATAAACCAGTATAAAAAACAAACAAGCCTGAGGGTCCTGTAAATCCGATCTTTGTTATTTGCGGCTTCTTTGTCAAGCGCCTCTACCGTACCAGCAAAATGACTGTACATCCTAGTAATGTACAATCATAGACCTTATTCACGGTGCATCCATCTTACATTCGAAGCAGTGCAATCAAACTGAGGCTTGGGGCCTTTCTCAAAGCTCAGACTCTGGCTCCGGCTCTATTTTATGAATCCATTTTTAAATTACAGGTATCAGATTTTTGGCTGTGGTTCGGAAGTAGATTCTCTGGTTTGAAAAAGAAAACACAGCTTCAGCTTCAATGAAAAACCATAACCTGTATTTTCAGCATATGGATGACAGAGACGAAGCCAGAGCTGAGCTTTGAGAAAGGTCCTTGGATTCTGAGTAGTCTGGTACCCATTTTCTTTTTTTAAATTTGGTGTTATCTTTTCCAACGGGTATACAAGGAAGATGACAAGATGGATGCACCGTCAATAGGGTCTATTCCAGTCTTGCTAATCGCACTTTCTTCTGATTATATTCTGCAGGACTTTGAATCACCCGAGGGTTGGCACAAGGATCTTGGTTCATCTCGGCCGCGGGGAAATTCTGGATGAAACATCTCTGGACCATCCATCCCCATAATGCTAACATCCAGGAAGGCAATGATTTCAGATTCTTTTTCCAAATCTCATTAATTGCAGGTGCATTTCTCTTCATCAACAAACAAAGGAGACAGATAAGGATTTGATAAGGATTGCATTTTATTCACTTGTACGTTCTTAATTATAATCTCAGTGGGTCTTCACTTCAATCTCCCTAACCACACAATTTCTGATATGATCTTGCAGAGCATTGAAACACTTGGCCACCGCAGGGACTTGGTCAGGCTGAGCTGGGAAAATGTATGGATGAAAATTCTTTGGACCATTCAACCCCATGGCCCCAACATCCAGGAAGGAAATGACTAACAATTGTTTTGTTGTGTCCTTTTCATTCGTCTACAGGTATTCTCAACCCCCCTGCATTTTGTTCACCTCCTTCTCCATCTTCCCAAACCCTCTGTAATTACTTTGTTAATCCCAGTTCCCATCTTCTCCACTCCTTTGTTCTTGTCCACCTTTGATCTTGCCTACCTCAGACTTCTCTTTCTTTAACCACACTGACCTACCCCCACCTCTCTTTCATTCTGATCCTTTTATCCATTTATTTGTATCTTTACTTGCATGTTCTTGTCCTCTTGTCATTTAGGTTTTGAGAAAGATCCTGCTAGGATCAAAACACGTCAGGGGTTGGACCATGGAAAACAGATTCCTTCCTCCATGGTTGGACTTAGTCTCTCTGAACGAAGACCTTGATGAAGACCTTCAACTACGGCCAGCCAGGACCTTCACACATCATCATCTCGGAGGCAATCCACTCTGAAGTACCTCCTCCCTTCATCTGATTTCAACACCTTCCTTCTTGTCCCATTCTCAGAACCCAGTCAGCTTCTTGATGATCTTATTTTGCTCGTTCCTATCCACTGGCTCGTAGTTAGAGAACTCCAGAGAGAAGGTGGCCGTTCCTGATGTCAGGCTTCTCAGCGACGTCGAATAGCCCTGTAAAAACATGACAACAAATGTGATGCCTTACTGATACTAATTTCTCAAATTGCTCAGTATTTTCCACACACAACAGAGCTTTGTCTTGAGATCCAGAAGGATTTACCATTTTGGTAAGTTGCATAATCCCACTGTTTTTAACTTTTTTGATCCTATAAATTTCCTGAACTGCTTACCGGTAATTGTTTTGATTATTTTACAGATTTGTGCACCCACTGAATCAATCTCCAATATGCTAATATTTACCATCATTTCTGATAATGGTGTCCTAGCGACCAAAACCCTGCTGTCATCTCTTGTCTCTATGGCAACAACTTGACCTCGTCTGGAATTGAGGTCACCAAGCACATCGCCTAGCCTAGCCTCACTGGTCACGATCTGCTCAAAAGATCAAGGTTTACACCAAAAAAAAAGGTAAAGTTGAAAAGAAAATTGTATGTAAGATATGAACGTGTGATCTTTATCATTAAGCAGGAACCTCAAAGCTCGGGTCCGGCTCAGGCTCCAGTCTCTGTCATCCATATGCTGAAAATGTAGGTTGTAGTTTTTCATTGAAGCTGAAGCTCTGTTTTCTTTTTCAAACCAGAGAATCTACTTCCGAACCGCAGCCAAAAGTCTGTACATGTATTTTGATACCCGTAATTTTAAAATGGATTCACAAAATGGAGCCGAAGCCGAGCTTTGAGAAAGGCACTAGGAATCCTTACCTCCAAATTCATCATAGGCTCAAGAATCTGACAACCTGCAATCTTGAGGGCGCTATGTAGACATTGTGATGCACATGCCGAGACCATAGCAGGGGCGGTACCTGGACTCGCTTCCACACATTCAAGCCTGATGTGAATGTCAACAACTGGGGACCCGATCACAGGACCTGTTGTTGACATCAAAATAAAAAACCAAGCTCAATTTCTCTTCATAGGTTTCCAAGCAAGATATCTATGCCCAATTCCATGGAGCTGTTAAGCACAAATAAATTGCTTAGCACAAAATGTTTTGCTCAATGAAACAAACCATCATTAAACAATCCATTTTATATTCATGGTCAGCGGACAACAGCCACAAAAGAACAATCACAAGTGATACACAACAGATGGAAATTTGGTTGTTAATCCTGTTTTTATTAAGACAGAAATTTCGTGGTTAGCAAATTTTTGTGCTGCTAAGCAGGGCTGTGACATTGGCCATTGATGTATTAAACCTGACCTTGTTGGCATGCTGACATCACTCCATTCTTAATGGCTTCCAATATATCCTTCCCACAATTCTCGGCATTCAGGTCACTGGACAGGTCATAGGTCACTGGCTGGCTGGACTCCTCTTGGGGTCGAATGGATAACTTGACCGTTGCTAGGTGATGTTGGTTGCCAAGGATACGATCAAGAGTACCTGAAACAATGACAAAGTGAGAATTGAAGCTTTTGTAGTTTTATTCTGCCCAAAGAAATAAGACTTGAAGCTTATGCATAAGTACTAAATTTTGGAAGTACTAACATTTGGTAGGCTTGCAGGAACATCGTATAATCTCTTCTGAGAGAGTGTGTGTTTCTGAGTAGAACCGGTGGTATTATCTTGACGTTCTGAACAGTGTGTTCTGTTTGTCCGAACAGTGTGTTCTGTCACACTCCTGAAGACAAACACAGCACACTGTCCGGAATGTCGAGAGATTATACCACCACTTCTTCTCAGAACCACACACTCTCACAGAAGAGATAACATGGTGTCACCGCAAACCTACCTTATTTCTCCCCAGAGCGTTTTGAGACAAGCAATTGTATTTTCCTGTGAACATTTTAGGAGAAGTTTTTGACTTACTTGATTCGGTGACCTCCCGCAGAGGCTGTTCCCTGTACGACACCTGTAGTGGACCCACGTCAGCATCAATCTTGTACTCCTTGTGTATCCTGTCCAGTATAATCTCCAGATGAAGCTCACCCATCCCAGACAAGATCATCTGCAGCCAACAACAGTCCATTCAACAACTCATCAACCACAGGTACGAGTGATAGCTCCCATAATTTGTAAAACTTCATGTACTTTTATAATAGGTTTTATAAAGGCAATAATCAAATACTTCTACTCTACGCCAATTACCTGTCCTGTGTCGTCATCTATTCTCACTTTCAGGCTAGGGTCCTCTCTCTGTAAGCACTGCAGTGCCTTCTCTAAATCTGAAAATCAACAACAACCCAAATCAATTTCATCACATTACCACAAGGAAAACTGACTGAATTTGAAGTCATTGAAACGTGAACAAAGAAAAATTGACTGAAGCAGGATTCCAACCAGCAACCTCAGCGATACCGTACCAGCACTCTTACCATGAGCTACCCAGTTTACCGTACCAGCACTCTTACCATGAGCTACCCAGTTGGTGGTGTCCTTAACAGTCAGTTATCTTTGTTCGTAAGTCAGTCAGAAGCCATGAAACCACTCACATACCGCTATATCCCAAGTATCCTTTAAGATATGCGCAGCATTTGCAATGCTGCAACACAAGAAACAGTACATGGGGAATCACTCAAAAAGGCTGACTGCCTAAACCAATAAAGATAATTGACTATTAGTGAAACCACCAACAAAGGGCTGGATAGCTCAGTTGGTAAGGGTGCCAGTATGGTATTTCAGAGGTCACTGCTTCGAATCCTGCTCCAGTCAAATTTCTTTTTTAAAAATCTGTTCTGTATTATAAACCCATATTGGACATACCTGCTTGGTAGGCCTGTGAGGCTGGTTCTATGGTACAGAAAAAGACTGGTTCCGGTACGTCTAGACTGCCCAATACAGGCACAAGGTCTTTCTTGCTGGGGTCCTCGCTAGATTTACTCTGTCTCTTCAAGGCTCTCTGGGCAGCATTCAGGGCAGACTTGGACGACACTAACGTGTCTCCTGTAACGGTCTACCTCGGTCAAATCAAAATCAACAGAACATCAGGGGCAAATTTTATAGAGCTGCTTAAGCACCAACATTTTAATAAGCACCAAAAAACTTGGTAATTGAAATCAGTATGCAAGCCAAAACTCCTTGTGAATGCTATGCTCAGTAAACAGTGGTCGAATACAAGTCCAAAGCAGTAAACATCATATGAAAATTTGGCAAAGAATAATTAAAGAATCGAAATCTGATGAGAACCAGCTTCCAGCCATACACATTACATATGTTCTGGCTGGTAACCGGTGATAATTACATGATGTTGTAACATTCTAATTTCTCCCTACCTGTTTCAGACCGACAGCCACAGCGATGTTACCAGCTAACATGCTCTGAACCTCCTTATGATTATCAGCCAGAACCCATAAGAGGCGACTAATACGCTCTCTAAAAGGCAAGGAAATCCACAGACAAAAAGTAAGAAGACTTATAAAATAGGGCCTTTACCAAACCTTGGCTCCGGCTCCGGCTCCAGCATCATCTCTGTTATCCATGTGCTGAAAATATATGTTGTGGTTTTTCGTTGAAACTGAAGCTCTGTTTTCTTTTTCGAACCGGAGAATCTACTTCCGCACCGCAGCCACACCCTTATTTTGATACCCGTTATTTAAAGATGGATTCACAAAATGAAGCCGGAACCGGAGCCTGAGCCGGAGCTGAGGTTTGGAAAAGGCTCTTAGGCTACATCCCAACTGTTGTCTAGAGCTAGGTCTAGGTCTTCGCTCCGCTGGAAATACGCGGAGACACCAAGACATAGACCTAGCCGTAGCTTTGGAAGCTTGTTTCATCTTGGTCGGACTGCAAGTTCATGTGACACAGTGCACAAAGAGAAACTGACCAAAAGTAAGCAGGCGGTGGCGCCCTTTCAAACCTTGCGCATCCCACAACTCCCAGCGGTCGCTATTTGCAATAATATGGTGTTTTGGCTGGTTACATATTTTGGCAGCTCCGTGGAAATTTAAGAGATTTCAGAATTTTTTTTTTTTTTGCGGTTTGCAAGAAACTTACGTGGAGTTTCTGTTGGCATTATAGATGGCTGACTGTGGTTTGAGAGATCCTGAATACACCCTGAGGAATACCAAGGCTCCCCTCTGCTTATCATGTATGATCTTGAAGGCATAAGCACATAGATCCTTACCATACAGATGCCTGTCTAGGAATAATTCATAAAAATATGCTCAGCAATGACGATCAGGGGTATGTTGACGATAAAAGCTACTCTTGGGGTGATGTGGCCTGGCGTGTCAAACTCAAGGTCTTATGGTAAATCTACAGATTGTGGGTTCGAATCCAGCCATGGGCTAGTGGTGCTTGTATCCTTGGGCAAGACGCTTTGTCACATATTGCTCCTTTTCACCCAGGTGTAAATGGGTACCTGCGAGGGTAGAGATGGCTTTGTGGTTTGATTAGCCGCTGTGTACCTTATGGTAACACGGGGCTGTATACTCCCCAGGGAATTGAGATGGTTCCAGGAATTTAAATTATGGTCTGATGACCAGGGATAATAATTAATACCCAGTATATCAATATAGTGGCTGCGCAATATAAATGTCTTATATTATTATCCTATTATAGTATTTGTTTCAATGTAATTTTACCATTATCACACACTCTACCAGCTTGGCCTCAGGAAATCAGATGGACTTACACAAGATCGTGTTTCCTCTCATTTGGTGCAGGAAGGTATGCATTGATAGCATCCATCAGTAGCTGCACCCCTTTATTCTTCAGTGAGCTGCCACATAGCACCGGTACAATCTTCTGCTCTAAGGTCTGTCTACGGATGGCTCTCATGATCTATGGACGAAAGAAAACACCGGTCTTAAAGACGACTTCTTACTTCCCGCATTTTCCGAGGCAATTTTGGTCAGCACCCCGTGTCCGCCAGGCGGACTTGAGCCTCACAGGTAATTACACAAACCTCATCTGGGGATACTTTGTTGAAGTCGATCTCATCTTGCTCCAGAATAGGCTCAGCAAACTCTTCATCGAGATCCATGAGCTGCCACAAACAGGAGGAGAAACAAACCAAAATGGTTTACTCATATTATTCCCTCTCATGATCACAAGTAAACTTCAAGATTCTGCCTGCTTTATAGCAAAAACAACCAATGCCAATGAGCCCATGCCAGGGGCCAATTTCACGGCCCTGCTTAGCACAAAAACTTGCTAACCATGAAATGTCTGTCTTAATAAAAACAGGATTAACAACCAAATGTTCATGAGTTGTATATCACTTGTGATTGTTCTTTGGCTGTTAAGCGCTGACCATGTATATCAAATGGATTTTTTAATGGTGGCTTGTTTTGATTGAGCAAGACATTTTGTGCTAAGCAATTTTTGTGTGCTTAACAGCTCCCAGAAATTGACCCAGGGCTCTTAGTTACTCTCCCCAGAATCTCCTGTCCTACCTGTTCTACTAGTCTAACTCTAGCGTCTGACATTCTCAGCCAGAGTTCTGCATCTGTCTTCTCCTTGACTGCCTTCCTCGTGAATGTCCTCCCCGCATCATCAGTTCCTGGTTGCCATGTTACCGTCTCCATAGCAATGACATCTATAACTCCTGAGAAAGTCTGGTGTCGGCCGATGGGAATCTATCGCAAAAAGAAACACATGATTTAAACAAGTCTGGATTTTGCAAAGGAAAATTTTTACCTGGTATGGACTTTTCGACTATTTAAAGTCATCTTGTCGATATACTTATTAAGATTAGGTGACTTAATAGCTAGATAAATTATGGGGTTATCTGGATAAGTGGAATGGCACTCGTGGAGTGCCGTAAAATACCATTCCTGAAAAAACCCTTTTGCAGCCTATTTCAGAGTTAATATCTAGGACTTAAATTTTCTTCTGACTTTCCACCTATGGCATGTCATTAATGAGACGTAATAGTCTTACACTAGGTGTGTTCGAGTAGGTCACCTAGGTCGCTCCAAGTCAGCCCCCGTACCGTTCGATTAGGTCTGACATCATTCTTGGGGTTCACCCAGGGCAGCCACCAGTGACCCTGCTCGCGAGCAGAGTCAGTGGTGGGAAACACGTCACACGAATTCAATATGGCGGAAAGGTAAGCAAGCGTTCGATTAGCCTGGCTGTAATGGCTGATCCGGGTAACGTGATCTGTATTGACCGAGGGAAGCTCCTCGAACGCACCTATTCTCATCTTACCTGCACGGGTACCGGTACAGCATGCAATCTATCTCTGATTGAAGCCAGGCAGAAGTCAAAGTCGGCATTGACCTTGTCCATCTTGTTGATGAATGCAAGACGTGGGATGCCGTACCGATTAGCTTGCCTCCACACTGTGAGTGTCTGCGCCTGTTGAGGAATTAAGTACAGCCAAATTTGAGGACTGCTGACAAAAACCTCTCAATGAGGCTCACTATCTCAATAGATTCAGGACTGGACATGGCCCATGCTTGGCCAGCCTTCACAAATGAGGCTGTAGCCCTAGCCCACTGTGGGCTTCTGGAGAGGAGCAAACAATGGATCACATCATAGATGTCTACCCTCTCCAAAGACTGGAAGGAGGATTAGATGCCCTCCATACAGCAAACCAGGAGGCAACTGCTTGGCCAGCCTTCACAAATGGGGCAGGAGCCCTACCCCACTATGTGCTTGTAGAGAGGAGCAAACAACAGATCACATCATAGATGTCTACCCTCTCCAAAGACTGGAAGGAGGATTAGATGCCCTCCATACAGCAAACCAGGAGGCAACTGCTTGGCCAGCCTTCACAAATGGGGCAGGAGCCCTACCCCACTATGTGCTTGTAGAGAGGAGCAAACAACGGATCACATCATAGATGTCTACCCTCTCCAAAGACTGGAAGGAGGATTAGATGCCCTCCATACAGCAAACCAGGAGGCAACTGCTTGGCCAGCCTTCACTGATGGGGCAGTAGCCCCTAGCCCACTATGTGCTTATGGAGAGGAGCAGACAATGGATCACATCATAGATGCGTGACCTCTCCAAAGACTAGAAGGAGGATTAGATGCCCTCCATGCAGCAAACCAGGAGGCAACTGCTTGGCCAGCCTTCACTGATGGGGCAGTAGCCCTAGCCCACTATGTGCTTGTAGAGAGGAGCAAACAACGGATCACATCATAGATGTCTACCCTCTCCAAAGACTGGAAGGAGGATTAGATGCCCTCCATACAGCAAACCAGGAGGCAACTGCTTGGCCAGCCTTCACAAATGGGGCAGGAGCCCTACCCCACTATGTGCTTGTAGAGAGGAGCAAACAACGGATCACATCATAGATGTCTACCCTCTCCAAAGACTGGAAGGAGGATTAGATGCCCTCCATACAGCAAACCAGGAGGCAACTGCTTGGCCAGCCTTCACTGATGGGGCAGTAGCCCCTAGCCCACTATGTGCTTATGGAGAGGAGCAGACAATGGATCACATCATAGATGCGTGACCTCTCCAAAGACTGACATGAGGATTAGATGCCCTCCACGCAGCAAACCAGAAGGCAACTGCTTGGCCAGCCTTCACACTGGGGCAGGAGCCCTAGCCCACTATGTGCTTGTGGAGAGGAGCAGACAATGGATCACATCATAGATGCCTGACCTCTCCAAAGACTGACATGAGGATTAGATGCCCTCCACGCAGCAAACCAGAAGGCAACTGCTTGGCCAGCCTTCACACTGGGGCAGGAGCCCTAGCCCACTATGTGCTTGTGGAGAGGAGCAGACAATGGAGCACATCATAGATGCCTGCCCTCTCCAAAGACTAGAAGGAGGATTAGATGCCCTCCATACAGCAAACCAGGAGGCAACTGCTTGGCTGAAGGGCTTTGGATTCGCTAAATAAATAATCAATCAGTGGGAGCAAGCGCCATGGCAGTGCATAGCTGCATCTACCTTCGAGCGGTACTCCTTCAGTCTTCTGATGGCCATCCCCCAGGCAGCCACGCGACCCATCCCCATCTCAGCAAAATAATGATCCATCTGACGCAACCACGTGTCATGTGGACACCGTAACTTGGTTCAACTCCAAATAATTTGGGATATTGGGATAATGCTAGGTGTCGAAATTGGTTGCCTGAGGAAGATTCTTCATAAAAAAAAATAACTAGAAATGACAACATTCAATCTTGTTTCCCTCTTCTACGATGTAGGCCTGTTTGGAGCGAGGAATATAAGGATAGCCACACACCTCTACACCCTGTGAGGCATCAAAGACAGCCACAGCACCGTCCAGGACCCGTAGTGACCTCTCAACCTCAACGGTGAAATCAACGTGACCTGTCAAACAAGCATCACATTTAGGTACCTCAATCATCAAAGATACTCAAATGGTCAACACTTCTGCTTTATTTCAAATTCAGAGTGAAATAAAAAGAATTGAAATAATGCAGTGGTACTTTGGTAAGGCTTTAATAAATTGCACAAAATTTAACAATGGATGGGTAAGGAAATTTTCAAGACAAACGCTGGAACATTTGACAGACCAACAATGCAATTTCTTATGTTTGCCTCCTTGTCAAAACTCTGACAGCAAGGCAATGCCCAGAGACACTGAGGCAGCTGCCTTAGTTTCATCCTTGATGTTCATTCCCAATGGCCTCTAAAACTCATGCCATGTAGCCTCGTACCTGGAGTATCAATGAGATTAATACGATGATCCTTCCAGAAGAAGGTGACAGCAGCTGATGTGATGGTGATTCCTCGGTCTCGCTCCTGGGGCATGTAGTCAGTTACAGTGTCTCCGTCATCCACATCTAGGGGTAGGGTGAAGAAACACACAAAGACTGCATCAGAACAGACTTTCTGCTGCATAAGGTAACCCTCCTAGCGGGCAGTCTGACCCTACAATATTACAGACTCCCTGCTGCATAAGGCAACCCTCCTAGTGTCAGGGCAGTTATTGAGCAAGCAGTCTGACCCTACAATACCTCACAGACTCACTGCTGCATGCGGTAACCCTCCTAGTGACAGGGCTGTTATTGAGCAAGCAGTCTAATTCTACAATACCTTACAGACTCACTGCTACATAAGGCAATCCTCCTATGAAGTGGCAGGGCAGTTATTGAGCAGGCAGTCACATTCATTACCTCCCAAATGTCTTGTAGTTCCTGAGTAGTATAACATTCTCTCTGTAGTGGTGGTCTTTCCAGCATCGATGTGGGCCATGATTCCGATGTTTCTTATGCAACTAGTGTCAGTATCAGATGGACCAACAGTTGTGGCTGTAAGATAAATATTGATAAGTAAGTAATTCCACTACCATGGAATTCAATCGAGAGCAAAGTGGCAATGTGACCAAGTTGGTGCATACAGTATTATGCTTTGTCAAACACTGTGAAGGCAGTGAAGCATGCCCTTAGTCTAATCCAAAGTTAATTACTGTAACCATTAAGCAAATAAATTCTGCTAAGCAATTTTTCAGACAAACAAATAACTGGAGTCGCGTCGCTTAGCTGGTTCAAATCCTGCTCTCAGTCAATTTTTCTTTGTTCACTTTTCATAGACTTAAAATCCAGTTTCCATTGTGGTTATTTGATGATTACAAACAAAAAACACTACACTACCAGTTTCAAGCAGTGACCACCACGTGAAACTTTACTTGGTAACCTTCCAAGCAAAAATATGTCCAGTTATGTTATTTTAGTGTTTTAGCTGCAGATTTGTAGTACAAAAATGCAGAAAATTACTAAGAAATGGTGATGTAGTTAAAGTAGTCTGTTTGGAAATCAATCATTCAAATCAATCAATTTGTTTCTCTAAGTTTAAACTAGATCTAAACATCCTACCAAGTAATCTGGTTGAAAGTTTCCATAAAGAACATCTTGGCATGAAATGGCTGGCATCTTTAGCAGAGATGATTCTTGCTCCAAAGATCTGACGACACTGACAACACTATTAAAAACAATTGAGAAAAGAATTTATGAGTATATATATTTCAATTTTGGCTTTGACTGATGGACTTTTCATAGGCCTACAAAAAGAATCTAATTGTTTCCAAAATGGCAATACATTGACTGAAATGCTTGTATTTCAATTAGACCTACATCACGGTCATAAATGCCAGAACAACTGCTTAAAAATAAAAATCATGAGAGTAAAAAAACAACCTGTACAGGCTGTAGTACAGCTAGCTGGTCTAAAGTAAAGTACATGTAGAACTAGTAAAAGTCTAGACTTGTGCTTTTCCTCCTAGTAATAGGCCCCTACTTAATATTATACAAAGTCAGTGAATAGGGTAGCCGCATTGACGGCCTACGTACCGGGTATACCGACTTGGCGGCTTATGTTATGCGACTTAAATGGGGGATTCTTCAACAGTTGAAGTTCAACTGCATGTTATTGTTCAAGTTGAAATTCAAATTGGAAATTCGATCGATCCTAACTTACCTTAAAAGCGAATAATCTCCTACAAAATAAAACAGCCATCATTTACTAAGCTATAAGACCCCAGATCATTTATATTTTTGCTCATCAAATATTAAATAGCCGATAAAGCATTCAATTCTTATTTTTTACGAAGCAGGAATCACATTGCACTTTCTCTCTCATGATCATGGGCGCTGACATATTGGATTTGTTTGTTTGTTGACTTTGTTTACTCAAACGGCGCGGTGTGGGAACTGCAGGCGATTTTGAAATCAGGGGGTAGATTTAGTTATTTTTGCGCGCTTTTTGTGTTACAAATCATATCAAACATGGAGAAATATCAACTAGTAATGAGTCTTTTAACTTATATTGCCATACAAGATCACTGGTGAAACTTTTTATACTTGAGAAAAAATATATCAGACTTGAGACAAGTTCAGAAACCGAAGTGTATAGCGCCCTCATTGGTCAACCTGCTCCAATGTGCTATGGCTCGACGCGCGGAATTGCAATTTTGACAAGTTTTCCGTTTTTACGAGGCCTAACGTAAATTAACTTTGCACATGATTCATGCAAGAACCAAGGCAAAATGTCAACTAACCAGAATGTTTCAGAAAGGCACAGAGAGGTAGGTGTGTTGGTATGGAAAGAATAATGCAGGTTGGGCTTATTCAACAAGTAAAATCGAAATGTGGGAAGAATTCCTCTGACGAGTGACGGCCATCACTTGGGCACAAACCTATGGGACCGACAGTCAGAGGGTGTATCAATCATTGCAGGTTTTAAAAACCCTGAAAACTTACTTTTCAGATTTGCTACCCCGGTATTTTACATCTGAGGGAAAATTAAGTTAACTCTTGGTCTTGGAGGAAACCCTTTTTCCTTAAAATGGTTGCAGTGGAGTTCTTTCTGTTCATTTGTGTTTTTATTCCTCCATTTTTTAGTTACTCATCTACTGCTCCATAAAGGTTAGCCATGCATAATAATTAAACCAGGCTGTGTTGAATGAAAAAAGTAAACAAAACTGCTCCTTACATAGCATAGGCCTAGGCCTAGGCCTAACAAACCTAACAATCATACTGTACTTTTACAATACTATTACTAACGTTAGGCCTACATCATTTTATGCCATCCATTGAATATTGATATTGATTCGTGATTGAAATTAAATTATAAATGAAGTCATCAGTCCAACTCTCGAGCCTCAATGTCACTCTTCCTGTCTAGGTAAGAGCGTGGCTAGAGAAGACGTACGCTGGTTCGCCAATCCCACAGTATGAGATCAATGAACGTACTATGGAAGTCCTTCATGGCTTGATGCTAAGGAATCAAGAGAGAGACAGGGAGACACAGATCCTTACAGAGGACGTTCGACAGAAGACAGAGGAGTATCACGGAGAAGGTAATTGATTGAAATTGTTCTGTGACAGGTGGATGAGCAGTGAAAGTGTTTATCATTCCGTGGTGAGTCTCATCAGACTACGTCCTGGGCCCCTATCTCAGTCTCAGACCCTACTTGACCTCATAAGTAGGACCATGAAGGAAGAACCAAGTACTAGATTGTCTCCATATACTCTTGCCCCTACTGCCAGTACCACTTGCAATGTCCCAACCTCACAAATAAGGCCAAGTAACACTTAGATTTGAGGCTATGCATGGCAGAAGTAAAAGGAATAGGTTTGCGGTTACACCATACTGACACGCCAGTGCACACACCAGCTCTCTCCACACTCATGGGATCCAGTCTCACCAGACCTCCACCAGGTCTGCAATAGAACAATTAGTCCATTCATCAACATACCGTGCAATGGCTTATACCAGGTCTACAATAAAACTACTAGTCCAGTCTCCACCTCGCAGCTCCAGCATTCTCCTGAAGACGGCCTTAGTATACTGGCCGGAACGTCAAGTTAACCAGCTCTTTTCAGAGACACCCCATACTCACAAAAGAGATAAATGTATGTCACATGGTGTTGCCGCAAACCTATTACTTTTAAGGTCAAGTATGCCGATAAAAACTCCAGTTTCCACTCAGTACCTGGCCAAAATTATAGGCAACACAATTGCATATAGGCCTATTGCATGCCTGCATACTCGAACACTATTTGCCACTGGATGCTAACCTGTTGAATAACGTACATTGGTCTTCTTTATTTGCTTTCAGCTGTCCGTCTTGCAAGTATTCTACAATCCGTCGGTCTTTCGTCAGCAAGTCTGTCACAGTCTGGAAATGTCAGCCTGAGGACACTAGCAAGCATTGCACATACTCTGAGCGTCAAGGATGCTTCTACCAGCAGGTATGAACAGGTCCATCAACATACAGGAGGCCAGGGAGTTCATTTCTCGAAGCCCTACGATCGATCGTAACTCAAGTTACGAAGGATGACCCATCATATCCTTTTAGGGCTGCAATGCATCATAAGACCTACGATTGATAGTAAGTTATGATGAGTTTGGTGAGATTTAGGTACCCCTGAAATTGACCCTGGGGGTACAACAGTGCCTGTTGTACCCCCGTAATCATGACTTTGTGAGACAACCACAGGTGAGTGACAAAAAAAATAATCTCACAATACTATAATCTGACAATTTTACAGTTACCTGCTGGCCATGATGGAGATGTCAAGGGTTGCCATGGATACAGAGGAAGCCAGACAGCTGGAGAAGAGACAGAGTGAGCAGCTTTTTACAAAAACGAAGGCAGCTCTCATCAAGAGCAACACTCTTAAGAAGTAAGTCCAGAAAGACGTGTCTCAAACACCTGCTGTTTTGATTCAGAATGATTGCTATTTTTCATTAATTTGGACCCCAAACAGGTTTTAATCCACAAGGGAAACTGTCTTGTTATTACCCTTGTGGTTATTTGATGATTATATTGATTAAAAACCCGCATCCTCTTTGAATGATCCCCCATATACTGTTTCTCAGGTTGCAGCAATGCTGCGCATATCGATAACATGATCCTTGGAATATAGTGGTGTGTGAGTGGTTTCATGGACCTGATTCCCAAACGAACAAAGATAATTGACTGTCAGGGACACCACCAGCAATAGGGCTGGATAGCTCAGTTGGTAAGAGCGCCAGTATGGTATTCCGGAGTTAGCTGGTTCAAATCCCGCTCCAGTAAATTTTTCTTTGTTCTTTTTTCAAGGTTTTATTCATATCAGAATTGGACATACTTTAATACCTTCAGAAAAAAATTTTAAAAATTTATCGTTGTTTTGCTTCAGCCATCTTGATATATACACAAAATGTGGACTTTATTGTTTAAATAAATAATTGTAACTTATTGTGTTTGATTTTTGCTTGTGAATGAAGAGCGTTGCAGGCACTTGAAGAGCAGGCTGAGTACCAAGGCCCTGAGCTGGAGAAGAAGGCCCAACAAGCTGGAGTGCTTAACAGTAAGGCCAAGGAATACCGAACTCAGCTTCATCAATTACAGGTATGAGTCTGTCAGTCCGTCATTTACTCATTCAACATGTCTAGTTGTTGGTCAGCTAGATAATAATTTCATTCCCATGTATCTTCATTTTAGGAGCAGCTGGATCATAATGATGCGGAGCCATCTCTGCACCACCAGAGCCTTGTCAAGCTCTCAGAGGTACGTTGATCCTGTAGAAAATTCCAAATTACATCAAAGCCAGTAGCTGATATAACCTGACTTGTACCGGCTATTGTTCGCTGAGCATAACATTCACATGGAGTTTTGGCTGGCATACAGATTTTTTTAATACCAAAGTTGTTAGTGCTTTAGAAGCTAATGTTGAGCAGCTTTGTGAAATTGGCCCCTGGTGTATGGAACCTCCAGCATATATCACATGTATTGTCCCTGTATCCACCTATGCTGTCCATATTGCGCAGCACTGTTTTTGCAAGCATCTTTTATGTCCTGAGACCGTTCCTTTTCCCTCGACAGGAGCTGACAGCTTTGAATGCTGAACTAGCTCCCCTCAAATCCAAGCTGGATAGTTACCACAACCTCCCACCCGACATCTCACTAGCTAAGGTCAAGATTGAGGAGGCAAAGAGAGACTTGGTAAGTGCCTTTTGGTTTCATTCACCATCACATCAAACCATTTCATCTGTTCAGTTAGACTTTCTTTAAGCATCTTAAACATTCATGTATGAATACTCCATTGAGATGGTATTGAGTCACTTCTGAAGAGCATCAGTAGGCCGCCGGTAAAAAGCAAGCCTTATCTCCCCAATGAAAAAGTCTTTAATAGTCATGATTAATTGCGGTACCTGCCGCGATATTGGATTTGATTCACTGCGCCGAGTCCCCAGGTAGCAAGATGGCCTAGCGGTATGGTGCCTGCACTGGTAAGCAGGAGGTCGTGGGTTCAAATCCCACCTAAACCAGCGCATGACTTTTTCATGTGCATTCAACAAGCACTGAATGCTCATCATCTACGTCGGTGAGGAGCCTATTATGATTCCCAACAGTGTGCTTTTCTCTGTGAAAATCAGTTGTGTGATGCAAGTTTGACCCAAGCAACCTGTAGTCGTTTCATAGTCATTAGAGGCTCGTACAAAATACTTACTTTAACTGTGTCAAGCCTTACTATTTGAGAAATCCTGATAGCATGTTGTACAACGATGGATATAAGTAGGACAAAATGAAGTTTGGTTTGTGTGGAACATTATCAAAGCAGTTTGGACTAAAGAAAGACAGCTTTCTATAGAAGCCATTTAAAAGGTTGGTGAAATGAGTTGTGGAGGAACCATCAATCTTGTTCCAGTGTGTGAGGGACTGGTTTCTCCACACCATAGGGGTGGAGGCATCCATTACTGCCTTGCTGTGGACTAGATGCCCCTTCCAGTCCAATATACTGTATAGAGACCATCAGTCTTGTTTCAGTGTGAGGGGCTGGTTCCTCCACACCACAGGGGTGGAGGCATTCATTGCTGCCTTGCTGTGAACTAGGTACCCCTTCCAGTCCTATTTACACTGTGAAGAGACCATCAGTCTTGTTTCAGTGTGAGGGACTAGTTTTCCACTCTCATCTCCTGAACCGCCTCCCAGGGTGGGAACAAAATTTTGTTTCTTCCACTAAAAATAAGAATGTAAACATGAAATAAAGACGACAAGCAAGACACAAAATGACTCCTTTGTTTATATTCTTTCATTAATTGATATTTTATTGTAATTGGTTTCAAACAGGCAAGAATGGAAGCAGAGTTGTCCAGGAACATCGATATGATGCACATGTAACTATAATAATACTATTAAAAATATTCTTGTTTTGCCTTGAAAAGTTTTATTGAAATGTAAAACCTGGTTAACATTTTATTTATTTATTTCATTTTTTAATATTATTTATCATTTTTGCAGTCATGTTTATATTTTCTATTTTGTTTGAGTTACGTTTTCTCAGATCCACAATAAGAAATATACAGCAAACATATGTCGCACTTTGACTTGCAAACGTTTGAGTCTATTTTACAATAAATTATAATTAATCTGTCAGATCCATTACTTTATTTCATGTAAGAAATAAAGTCACAAACCTTTGTGCCTGAGAAAGTGTTAAATGGTGATGCGAGCCTGTTAGTCTCATTTCTTCACGACATGAAATTATTAATTCAAACCCCATATTGTGATGATTTTTACAGTATACAAGAAACTATGGTAATGGACTAGGATTGAAAACTACATACTTTATGCATATTGTGTGCTGGATGGGGGAAAGAACAGAAACTTATGTTAATTTGTATGCCAGACCTGACTGGTAAAACAAAACAGTAAAATTGAAACAGAACACAGTTAACAATATATCCAATCTGAAGCTGTCATTGATTAACAGAACTGTTTGTTCACAAATTTTACAGTACACGCAGACAAATCATAGTATATATCCGTCACACTTGTGTAAAACACATTTGTGAACATAGGTTGAAATGCTTAGTATTGACAGAGTGTTCAGACTAGGTCCAGATTATCGGGGGAAGTCCTGGTAAACCCATTGTGTGAACGCTTGCCGAGACTTGTTCCGTTGCCCCTGCCAAATATATTGGGTTCTGGGACAATGTCATGGTCGGAAAGCGACCTTGGGCTCGTTGCTGACATCGTGCAGCTGTTTTCATCATACGTTACTTGTTGACCTAACACACAGCTGAAACCAATTCAGCCATGAATTGTCCCCAGAAAGCAGGGACAATCAAACACAGTGTGGACAATAACGCTCCGCACTAATGACGTCACAAAATTCCCGGATGTCAGACAAACATTGTCTCACAAACGTAGTGTACATGCACGCGCACACACAGCCACGTTTGCATGGTTGCAATGTTTGTCTGAGATCTGGTGCTATTTTTAGCGCAAGTGCGCAGCGCTATTGTCCTAAAAAAGATTAGTCATCTCCAAACTTCCCTCCGATAATCGGGACCTAGTCTGAACGCAGTGCAAGTCATACAATAGTTTCATCTTTTGTATAATATGTGAATAAATACAATGATGTTTGTATATATTAAGTATTTTAAGATTTTGTTCCAAACTACTGTCTTTTATCTGTGTCGTGATTTTTTTTTCACTTTTTGTTTTGTTACTGTCTTGTTTGTAACATTTTGTTTTAAAAATAATTTTCTGAGAAAATCTGAATTTGATGGAAAAAATTCTTTCCCCTTCCTCTCAGCAACACTTGACCTGTACAAATTATAATGATAGGTGGAACATAGGGCCTATAGATGGAATATTGCATCAGCAACACAATAAATCACATTTACATTTTGCGCAGCCTATCCTATGACAAGCATTCTTTATGAATTGCTCTGTAATTTTAAAAGCTTAAAAAAAAAAAATTTGCTGAGAAATAAATAAATGCAAAGATACCAAATATTTGATAAATAAGACATAAAATATTAAAGAGACGTCACGTTTAGCAACTATAAAAAAAGATCTTTGACAAATAAAATGATATGATAAATAAATTAGAAAAAAATAACAGCAAGTGATGATTTAAGGAATAAATATACTTCAAGGTAATATCATACATCTTGGCAAAAATGTCAAGAAAGGTACAGTCATCAGTGAAATTTCCAGTCATATACAGTGGCCACTTTTTGAGAAAACGGTGAAAAACGCCCACGGTATTTTTAAATCTGTTCATAGGATTTGTTTTCTTCCGAAGATCAAAATTGTTTTTTGTCAATTGGTTTGACTCTTTTCTGGATAAATAAATCATTTCAGGCAGAAAAAACTTTTACAGAATGTTTCTAATATGCAAATTAGGCTGTAAGTATGTTTCTACCATCACCATCTTTATACCCTATAAGTTGTATGTAAATCTGTGAAGTTTTCTGTTTTGGTATATACTTTACTATTTAAGTATGATATTACCTTCAAGGAATAACAGAGTGTGATGTCAAACTGAATGATATTTTGTTGACTCCCCTGAGGGGGATGGGGCTCCTAATCCTCATTAAACTTTGATTGGAAGGGATTCTCAGCTGGATATCTTGAATATTCATAATGGATAGCCTTGGTGGCCTCGTCGGACTGCATCATCAGCATTACTTGCTCCCATTCTGCTTCAGGATTGGAGGAGGCGGGTAGATGCGACAGGCCGAGGCTGGATGTTGCCGTAGCTGTTGCCGTGGCAACACCATCAGCTGGGTAGACTTGGAGAAATCGGTTCTCCGACCAGAAACACCCGTCAGGGATGTAATACAGAAACAGTCAAGGGAAATGATATAACAGCATTCTAAGTGAAAGATCTTTGAGTATTAGGGGGATTATTAGGATTAAAGATAGATCTAAGATTAAAGATCATAAAGAATGATCACTCCGTGTCTGGTATCTTATGACACCAAGACCCTTTTCCAAACCCCGGCTCCGGCTCCGGCTCCGGCTCCGGCTCCGGCTCTGGCTCCGGCTCTGGCTCCGGCTCTGTCATCCATATGCTGAAACAATAGGTTGTGTTTTTTCATTGAAGCTGAAGCTCTGTTTCCTTTTTCAAACCAGAGAATCTACTTCCGAACTGCAGCCAAAAGCCTCTCTTTTGATACCTGTAACGTCAAAATGGATTCACAAAATGGAGCCTGAGCCTGAATCGAGAATTGGAAAAGGGCCCAAATATCATAACTTTAGTTTACCAGTCCATTTTCCTTGCATCTTGAGATAATCAGTCAAATGTATAATCCAGAATTGTTTAACCAAGCAGGCATAATGATACAAATGACTAAACTGACTATCCATAGCTTGTTATGAAGTTTGTTGAGTCGTAAGTTGTAAAGGATATCTGAGGAGCAACTGGCACTGTGTGGAACTGATTTAGATAGCTGGGTTTGCCAGGTGGCACCATGTAGCTTGGAATCTGGAAAATACAAAGAATTAAACAGGTTTAAAACCAACTAGCCTCACTCCATTCAAATGAGATAGTTAAAACAGTTGTAGAAGATGAACAAATTATTTTGGAAACAAGTAGATTGACACACATTAAAGGTACTATCATATTTTTGTGTTCAAAGTTGATGGAACAGCTGCTGTCCTTTCATAAATTGATTTCAATTCAGTTCAGTTTGTATTTATTGTCCAAATATGCAAGCTTGAAGGAAATGTGCTTTGTTCGCAATTTAAAAAATATAAAGGGTATTTCAAACAAAAAATAAATTACATTAATGTCATTAATAAATTTGTCATGGAATAAAAACAAACCTTTGAAATTTCCAGGTCAATTGATCATTGGAAACAGTAGAAAACAGTGAAAAAAAACATTGGAATTGTTATGCAAAATTGTGAGGTAATTGTTACTGTGAGGTTTTGATCTCAGAGATCAAAACTGTTTAAGGTATTTTGTTTATACTCTTTCTGAAAGAATACGGCATTTCAGGCAGAAATATTTTAACGGTACCAGGTAGTTCATACCCTGTAAATTATACATAAATCTGTGACCACATGTTTTGGTTTCCTACCAAAGTATGATAGTACCTTTAAAACACAAAAAAATAGAATCCAAACCCATTGTTTTATACAAATGTACTTGGCAAAGTAGTCTGATTGTATCTTTAGTTTGTATTGTTTTGTGTGATACCTCTCCATATTCTGGCTCTTGGAAACCTCCTCCCCAGCTGAGTGACTCAGGCTTTTTGATCTCCCCTGGATCTGCACTGTCATGGTAGAAAGGGTAGTAACTGGAGACTGGGAAGGAGGTTGATGATGCAGGTCTGGTGGATGTGGAGTCCCATGATTGAATCTTGGCATCAGTTGTCAGTCGTGGATCAGTCAGCCTTGGCTCGGTCAGTCTAGGCTGGGTCATCCTAGGTTTGACCATCTTGGGAATGGTCAGTGTACTGGGGTCAGTGGCTGGTTTCAGATTTCCTCTTCGGACTGTGGCCACCGCCTCCTCTGGCTTGTGCTTGTTCTTGATTTCCACTGTGGGCATCCCCCTTGAGAGAAATAGTTAATATTAATAGGGATTAACGTTAAGACAGGCAAAAGAAGCAATTACCATCCATGGGTATCCCTTGATTCCCCTGGTGCCCCTGGTCAATGACTAATGACGCCAGACCCGTTCAAATGTATCAGTGTACATTACAGTCTCCCTCTCTTATAGTACCTTCTACCAAAGAGAAATTACATCCTACAGATTTGATCCCATTGCATGCTAGTCATACATTAATTCATTCAACCTGGTAATGATACAGCACAAGACTCGGACTATGCGTCCTGAACTTTTCACGGATTGATTCCTACTTTATAAGCTCTCTTCTCAGGATTTGAACCGACTGAGAAGCGATTGATTCTATACCCATTGAGACTAACCAGTTGAAGTCTTGACATTTGTGTCTGAGCTGGGCGAGATGCTTCTTGATTGACCTGGCAGGGGGTGACGACCTTCTCTTCTGTTTGGTGGTTCGTCTGTGTCTGTATAGCTTGCTGGGCTCTGGTAGATCAGATCTGATCCTGTTACTGGGCTTGCTGCCGGGATCTGCAAGAAACACTCTGCCGGTGTTTCTGCATTCTGTTGCTGCATTCACTGCAAGCTTGTATACAATTCATACAAAACGTCCCAAGTTTTACTTCTTTTTTATCTGGGGGGCTGGAATGTACTCTGGTATACATGTATGTATAATTAGCTAATGCAAAAGCATTAGCACTTAGCATTGAACCAGAACATATGGTGATGAAGTGTATTGTTCATTATTGTTATTTATTGTTATGGAAACGGAAGCATATTTAAAGGTAAAATACATGATTGGTAATGGTCACTGGACATCACTCATACTTTGTCTGATCAAACATGTACATGAAATAATAAACCTGTGAAAATTTGAGTCTGAGAGAAAATAGCGAAAACCAGACTCAAATTTTCTTACAAAACATAAAGAATGGTTTTGATCTTACCCCGGAGATCAAAAAGGTCTTTGTTTTACTATTTGCTGGATAAATACAGCATTTCAGGCAGAAATATTTTAACAGTATGTTTCTACCAGCACCATCTTCATATCCTTCACATTTCTGTTTCAGGATGTTACCGATCCTGTACTGTATCTTTAATTAAAGAAAAGGAGTCTATAAAATTACCAAGGCAACTTGTCTGTCTGCGGAATCAGTTGATGAATAGGAGCTGCAGATAAACAAAAAAAGAGAAGAAAACAAAATATTTTTTAGAAATATTTATTTCTCTGCACAAAAAGAAACTGCACTGGAAATAAGACTGAATTGAATCAAAAATTCAAACAATATTATAATTTTTCCAGTCAATTTTTCTTTGTTCACTTTTCAATGACTTCAACATTCAGTCAGTTTCCCTTGTGGTTATTTGATAATAATATCATAATTTGTTTATCTTAGAGCTTTTATAAAAGTTGTTACAACATCGATTTGTAATGTTTTCATCCCATGGACCCTTGCATTGGCAGTATGGCCGAGTATGCAGACGAACCTGGGCTTGATTTCACAAAAGGCTAAGACAGATTGCAACATGTGTATCAATCTTAATTGCTAAGCAAAGTGTGATGTCACAATACTAGCTGCTATGGAAACATGAACAACTCATCTAAAAGATGAATCGCAAATCTTTGTGAAATCGACCACTGAAGGCATAACTGATGAGAAATTGCTTAATGTGTTCTTTTAGATGCAAAAAGTGAATTTACTCTAAGGGCCATGTCAGACAAAGCCATTTTTTACAGGCAACTTGGAGGCAACCAACTACACTGCATCTAAAAAGACAATTTCATTTCAGTCGCCCAAAAGTGTTTTTTTTTTCTGGAAATTTCTCACTTTCCCCTATAAAAGTTATCATCATTTAAAGATGAATGTTATTTCTTCTTGGAGATTGACTGGAACTCATTTTGCCTGTAAATTGCCTCGTGTGACATATAGGCCTAACACCAATTTTCTTGGATCTGCTGAAAATGTCATCTTTGTCTGAATCTGTTCCCACTACATAGTTGCTAGGGAACAAACAATTCATCCTACCTCTGTTTGGCAGGGCATCCCTGCTCATCTTCAGCGAAGATGTTCTCCAAGTAGCTCGATCCCGCAGAACTTGCTGTTGAGGTATTCTGTTGGCTGTTCCTTCTCACAGTAGCAGAGGTCCTGCAAATATAATTGATTAATGAGATGTGATCTGCCTTTGAATTTCTAGGAAGACAAACCTGTTTGTAGTAGGGATGTTCACTATGCAGTGTCACTTTACTACAGGCCTGTCAAGGTGGAAATGGCCTTTACATTAATTGTTAAATAGATCCGTCACTTAGTATGCTGATTGATGTGTTTAACAGCTGACTGTAGAGAGTGTTTAGCAGGTTGTGGGTGTGAGAAACAAGGAAAAGGGTTGGAACAAAATGAATATTCACAGTGCCGTCTTTCACACGATTGTCTTGGTACCTTACATGTACCTCCACTCAGAATCCAGGGGCCAGTTTCATAGAGCTGCTTACATGCAAGCGCCAAAATTTGCTTAAGCACCAAAAACCTTCAATTGACAGCCAAAACTCAAAGTGAACGTTATGTGCAGCAAACATTGGCCGAATACAAGTCAAAAGCAGTAAACATCACATGAAAATTTGGTTGGCAATCCTGTTTGATCAAGGAAGACTTTCATGCTTAAAAGCAAATTAGTGCTTCAGCAGCTCTATGAAATTGGCCCCTGCTCTACCACTACAATGCTGTATTTAATAATGACATACATTACACTTGAAATGGAGCAATTTATCTATGGAATTCATCAATGACAGTTACATGGGGATTCCCCTTTAATGACACCACCATCATAGTAAATGGCTTCCCTGCATCTTAGTACAATAGGCTATTGTGTCAGTGTCAGTGTATAGAAAGGTCCACTGACATGACTGATCATCCCATTATCATAATGAGTCATTTGCATTTTTAATTTCAAATTAGCCAACAATTCCAAGTACCTCTTAAACTCATCAATATTTCAGGTTAGTATTTAAGTGCCCGGCCCTGATGACAAACAAGGTATTATTGATGTAATATGACAGATCATCACACAGAATTGGTCACTCAATTTTGGCTTGGATGAGCCCTTTCAAAACTTCTATCCATTTCACTAATAACTTTTAAAGGACAATGCTTTCATTCACTCATTGGTATTTGAAGGATATGAGTCGAGGTTAATGCATTGAACACTTAAATTAAAGAGTTGTAAGTGCAAGGTCTAAAATGTACACGTATGATGAGACAACGTTATTACTATAATGAGATATTGTAATTATGATGAATTTCTAAAATACCTTGGATTTTATTTTTTCTATCCACTTAAAAGGACCTGCCATAACATGGCAAACTTCCTCGGATATTTTTTAAACGAACAAGAGGTATTTGCTTAATGTTTGGTCTTGTATACCATCAGAAATTTAAATGACTGCACCGTCCTGCAAAGTATTATGTCTTTATCATGTTAAGACAAGTTAAATCTCCAGATTCCGCTTCTTTAAAGTGAATGTTAGAGCAGCTTGTGTCTGCCAAGAGCTAGGATTTACATGTGATGTATCTGACGGGCTGTTTCGCTCATCACCGGCTGATAACATTGCTATATTGAGCCAAGAAGACACATTATTGACTGCCCAAGGCCTAGCTAACTGCAATACTTACTACTGGTGTATAATCACACAGAATTCCAAATGACATTGTCAATAAATGTGACTGACATAAACGAGAAGGAACAGTCCCAAAACACCATCAGCCAAATAAAAGTAGTGTAGTCATATAATAGGTTTAATTTTGATGTACCAGGTTACAAATGGGTTTGATACAGTCAAATAATTTCAAGGCCTTTTATTTTCAAATTCAAGAGACTTCAATCAAACTTGATGACTTACTTAGCTGTTCTAAAAGAAACAAGAAAAAATAGCCTGATTAAAGCACTGTCTATTCACATTTAGCAGAAACTCGGTTCACTAATGGCTTTTACATGTACACTCAAAATAAAATCATTTCTAAAGGACAAATTTACATCACCCCAAAAATGGGGTGATGTAACCTACTGATCTGGTGTTTCAAACTCAAGGCTTTGTGGTCAATGTACAGATTGTGGGTTTAAATCCAGCAATGGGTTAGTGGTGCTTGCATCCTTGGGCAAGACGCTTTGTCACATATTGCTCCTCTTCACCTAGTTATAAATGGGTACCTGTGAGGGTAGAGATGGCTTTGTGGTTTGATTAGCCTTTGGGCTTTATACTCCCCGGGGGTTGAGATGGTTTCAGGTCAGGAATGTGAATTATGGCCCGATGAATAATACGTTTGTAATGCACAGTAGACTATATATAGGCCTATATAGCGCAATATATGAATGTCCTATATTATTATTATTATTATAATAAGATACTGGATGACCTAGAAATGGTTTTCAGGTTCTTTTTCGTTTCCATTGTACATTGCCCTTTGCACATGACCCAATTCCAGGCAGGCTACCATCAATTTACAGCCACTTTCACATTCCTAGAACCTACTTTTAGAACTGTAATCTTATTACAAGGAAATGCCACACTCACAAGGTAAAATACAGAACCAACAGAGTGTCCATGTGCAAAGCTTGTGTAGGCCTACACGTTAAGGTCCTAACAATCTCAATATGTAACTCTTTCTAAAATCCTGTTTTTGCTAAATGTCAAAGATACACTATGGATATTTGCAACTAACATGACAGAAATAGAAATTCCCTGAGGAGTTTTGGTTTCTTAAAATCTGTCTTTTATCATTTCAAATTTATTGAAATTTTTAAATCCACTTTTGATTAAAATGTGCCCCAAATAGGAAGAAATATGCACATAAATGATAAATTGAATAATGGATCACTGAATGAATGTTTTAATGTATTTTATATTGACACTTTAAACAAGATCAGATATTATCACTGTGATAATTCAACCAAAATGTTGCTTCTGACTCGTCTGACAGGCTTCCAATTTTTTTTTTTTTTCCAGGGGGTACCTTACCTCTAATTGATTTAAAGGTAATTTTTGTCAAAGAAATGCAGATTCATGGAAAAAAGATATCAAGGATGATACAGTAACAGTCATCTGTGAAATTGTCAGTCCCATACAGTGCCCACTTTTTGAGAATACAGTGAAAACGCCCTCGGTATTTTCTTTTTTCTCGGTATAAATCTTTTAACTGTAATTTTTTTATCTTTCCATGATCAAAATTGTTTTTGGTCATTAGTTTTACTGTTTTTCTAGATAAATAGGCCCCTACAGCATTTCAGGCAAAAACAAAACTAACAGTGTGTTTCTACCATCACCATCTTTAGTTATAGGTCAATCTGTGAAGATTTTTGTTTTGGTATGGTACCAAAGTGTGATACTACCTTTAAACTGAAGAAAATTAACTTAACAAATATGGAAACCATTCATTGACTGTTCAAGAAAATGTCAAGAGGATTATGCTCTATGCCTTGTACGAATTTTTTTTCCTGGCTAGCTCATCGGGCCAGCTTACTTCAGATTTTACTAGCCCATTTAGATTATTTTTACTAGGTGCCCAGCCCGTTTAGATTATTTTTACTAGCCCTTACATATGTTGATCCATACCTTGATATATGCAGATGTTCTTATTTTTTGACTAGCCCACTGGGCAACCAAGGAAGGGAGTCTAGCTAGCCCAGAGTGGTTTTTGCTAGACAGTACGACGGGCTAGTACTGTTTCGAGCCAATCATTGTGTACAATGACCTTTTCTCAGTCCAATTTACCCCCAGCGTAATTACCTGAGGGACCCCAGCTGTGATTATTATTTTGAATAATTTATACCCATAAATATTTCTGTTTCTAAGAAAAAAGTAGAGAGCGCATAGGCCTACTACCCTGATTGGTCTATAGTAATCTCAAGTGATTTGTGTTGTGGGTGCATGGACAAGTGCGTCAGTTAATTTTGCATGGGTTAATTAAGTTTATGACCTAGGATACCCTAGTGTTATAGCGATGTACTGGGGCCAATTACACGGCGCTGCTTAGCACAAAACTTGGCTAAGCATGACAATTCTGTCTTAACAGGGTTAACAACCAAATTTCCATACATGTGTTGTTTATCGCTAGTGATTGTTCTTTGGCTGTTGTTCGCTGACCATGAATATCAAATGAAATTTTTAACGGTGGTTTGTTTTATTGGGCAAGACATTTTTGTGCTTAGCAAATTTTGTGCTTAGCAGCTACATGAAATTGGCCCCTGGTAGACGATGGCTAGAAGGTCTTACCTCATGTATGGTACTTGATGCAGTGGACTATGGCGAGCCTTTGTAGATGCAGTTGTAGATGTATGTTGCTCCATGATTACATTTCTGTATTTCAAATCTGAAACAGCTATTATTCAAATGTACCATTTATCGTTTAGTATCCAAAGTTAGTTGTTACTATTGGATAAGTCATGTTTCCTGCACTAACTGTTTGTCAACTCGACTTTTCAAATGGATTTCTGATCTGCTTTAGTAAGAATAAGATTGTTGAATTGTAGAATTGTTTTCTTTTGCAATAAATGAAATACCTAAAGGCTAAACTATACTGTTAGGCCTATTAGGGGTCTATACTTTAACTAGCCTATGTTGATTTGAGACAATTTTCTTCCCTTGTGATTTCAAGGAATAACTTAACTGACTTAACGTTAGATATCAATTCAAACAAAGGTTTGTTGTGTTCTGTTTTTATTTATTCATGCATTCACAGAATTAGCCTACCATAAGTTACTTTTGATGCTGGATATAGTTTAACTATGCCTAGGCCCTAGCTAGGCTATGTCGTTTCATAATTTAGGGCCTAACTGTGTTAATCATGAATCTTCAAATTCAATCTTAATTCTCGGATCTGAAAAAGGTTTCATTGCAGTGACAGTCCTGGGACCATAGAAAGTACTAACACTGTGTCTAAAATTCTGGAAACAACTGGACTGGTTAATTGACTCTTGCCCTGACAGGACTTTACCTATGTTGGGGCTAAACATTCAAATTTCAGATAGGCCAGGCATCTCATAGTCGTACTGACGTAACGTTAGGCCTATGCTTGTGCATAGGCTGGGCCTAACGTTAACGCCGCAATAAAAACAATGAAGACAGCTAACGTTAGGGCTAACTTAAAAATCAGAAAACGAATATTTTTCACTTCATTCTTCCTAAATTTCGTAAAAAACAGTTTATTTTTAGTACCTGTCTTACGAGAGTTCAATGTTTTTGGCAAAAACTTACTCAATGACGTGTTTTTACGTGCATTTTCACGCTTTTAATAATGTGTCCATCATCGCTGAAACTGTCGTCTGCCAAACTTTTTTCCAAAGATTCGCAGCGCCCTCATGCGACGAGTAATTGGGAGTGCGATAGGGACTCTAGTGCGCATGTGTGCAAAGGCTCGATCGTCGTGAATTCATTTTAAAAATAATTTGTGTCAAGGCTTTTGGCTGTGGTTCGGAAGTAGATTCTCTGGTTTGAAAGAGAAAACAGAGCTTCGGCTTCAATGAAACCCACCACAACCTATGTTTTCAGAATATTTTTCTACCCAGTTTCATCAACTGCACTGACTCTGCACTTGAACTTTGCGTATAGGCCTATCTGCTTATCGATTGTATCTTCGATTATCTTAATGGACTCCCCTTTTCCTTGAAGTGGTAATTGCCAGTGTGATTTGGGAGATAATTATTTGCAAGGGAATAATATCAACATGCTAGACGTATTTCAAGGCAATATACATTTATTCTGTTCGATGATCCACGCACAGTTAATAGTCGCTGTCAACCGAAACTTCATTAGCATACTGGAGTTGACGCCTATACACGGTGGGCATGCAATCTTCTTGAATATTACATGAGACAGCAACAATTCAGAGAATAAGACACACGGTCTGTGACTGTGAGGCATGGTTTAATCTTGATAATCATTTCCACCAAGTTTAACAATTTGACGGGCCATATAAGTAGATTTATACTGAGTGTATGGAAACATTTTACATCGACGCTACTGCAGAAAATGGCCAAAGACTGAATTTAACATTGCATTACATACAGATATTACACACTTCGATGCTTACACGTGAAACATTCTAGGCTACAACACAGTGGTTGCATGAGTTTGGGAATTCGTTTTCAATAGACAAGCCCGTCGTTGGACTTGTAAATTTGAAAACCAGATATCAATAGAAAGCAAATATTATTAAGTTACCATGGAATTATTATTCCATGGCGCCGTTCTCTAGCGAGCAAGGTCGTTTTATCCTTTGTGTATTGAGGAGTTTCTATTGGAAAATCAAAACGTCTTTGAAGGGAGATTGGACCAAAGTCGATCAAGACTGAATCACGTCATTGTCTGATCTCTCTTAAAGGTCATTTCATACTTTGGTTTTTGTCAAATAAAATGCAGATTCATGGGCACAATGATGAAAAATGATATACGGTAACTGTCATCTGCGAAATTCCCAGTCACATATGGTGCACACATTTTGAGATTTGAGAAAATAGTGAAAAACGGTATTTTTGGGAAATAATATTCAAAGGGGTTTTGATCTTCCCGAGATCAAAATTGTTTTTGGTCATTTTGGTTATAACTCTCTTCTGGATAAATACAGCATTTCAGGCAGAAACATTTTAACAGTATGTTTCTACCATCACCATCTTTATACCCTGTAAGTTATATATAAATCTGTGGAGATTTCTGTTTCGGTGTGCTTCCAAAGTATGATATTTCCTTTAAGCTCCATGAGATAACAGAACTATGATGTCCAATATTGCCCTGGGTTGTGGCTTTGTTCGTAACAGCAAGGCTTATATCTGAGAACCATTATATTGCATGGATAATTGGGTATTACCCAATCCCCACCCCTCCCCACAAAATCCATTCCATTCATCAATAAATTAATTAATTCAAACCAACCAATGGATAAATATCAATTTTTAAACATGATGATTGGCCATTACCTTACATTATGCCAAACAATAACATATCCATTAATACATCTTTAATTAATGGATCCCTGTTTCTCAGATTGTTAGTAAAATAAACCAACGAGTTGATATTCATCCTTGAATGATAAGTTATCTTTTGAAAAATGAAAGGTATGATACAGGATTGGTAAAATACCCAAACAGATTTACGTATACGTTTCATGAAATTAAGATAGTGCTGGTAGGAAATGGTGTATTTATTCAGAAAGTAAAACAAAGACCGGAAACAGTTTTGATCTCGGGGTAAGATCAAAACCATTCTTTATGTTTTATAAGAACAATTGAGTCGAGTTGTTTATAATTTCTCGGGACTCAGACGTCCGATCGAGCCTTAAATTATTACAGGTTTATTATTTCATGTACGTGTTGGATCAGACAAAGTTAGTGTGAGCGCTGTTCTGTGACCATTACCAATCATGTATTATACCTTTAAATAACAAACTACTTGACACATGTCAACTTCTGACACATTCTGACACAATGTAATAATTGTAAATCAAACTGTAATTCAGCTTCTGGCTGCGAGAGTTTGGTAAATAAACCATAAATAATAATAATAATAATAATAATTTCGAACCCACTGTATACTCAATTGTGCATTGTTATACATTTAGAATAAAAATAATTGCTTGTGATTTAACTAGAGTCTCCAAGTTTCCCAACCAAATTTTTGAATTGCAGACAAAACCATTGAAACTCATCACAAGACTGGAACGGTATCTGCATGATTGTAGTTAACAGATATCGACAGTCTGTAATATTATTATTTCCAACAACAGATAGGCCTATGTGTATAATAACAACAATATTATTCACATTATTTACTGGTGCAAATTATGACGTTATAAATAAACTATACGAAGGTTAATTGAGTTCGCAAAGAACGGAGAATAATGAACCTAGTATTATTGTGTACATGTAGCCCTAACTGATGGTAAATTGGACGCTCGCATAAACAGGCATACACTAATATACACCATCACAAATCAAGCCATATATGCATGCGCGGTGGTGCGCGGTCTTCCATGTAATTTGGACTGTGGCAGGTTGCCATGGCAACGGACTATTCAATAATATCTGCGATATAACTGTTTGGTGGGGAAATTGCAACTCTGAATTCATGACGTGTGGGTGTGTGTTTGTGACCGTGTGTGTTTTTATACATGTGCATGTAAATTTTGTGTGTGTGTTGTGTGGTTTTTCAAATGCCAACTGCTTACATATTGACACCATTTTGTGAATAATTATGAATACAGTATTCGCATGGGAAAACAGCGTTCTTGAATTTTATGTGGTTCGTCCATTAATCATGTGACGTGGCACCATCAAATGGATTGGGAGGGAGATGCAGAAAATGATGGAAAATGCTGTTTCCATATTGGACATTGATTGCCAACATAATGAGTTCCATGGGCACTAAAGTATATGATATTGAAATGTGCCAAAATGTCTCGGTTTCAGAATAGTGCACGTCTGTGGTAATGACTTCAGATCACTGGCTTGTGGCTTCGAAAACTGGGGTCGATTTCATGAAGCCCTACGATCGATCGTAACTCGAGTTACGAAGGATGAGTGCCCATCGTATCCTATGACTTCTACGTAGGGCTGTAATGCATCGTAAGCCCTGCGATTGATAGTAAGTTACGATGACTTGTGGCTTCAGATTGTGGCTACTGGTTTGTGGCCGCAGTATGTAGCTATAGTAGGTGTACTATACTCGTGGTCACAGCCCTGGGGTCGATTTCACGAAGCCCTGCGATCGATCGTAAGTCGAGTTACGAAGGATAACCCATCGTAGGGGGTCTATCCCACGTAGGGATGCAATGCATCATAAGTCCTACGATTGATAGTAATTTAGTTACGAAGAGTTTGGTGAAATCGACCCCTGGGTTTATACAATTCCTCTTTGTTTCAAATCAAGTACAATGCCGACTTTCATTCAGATTTATAAACTTTGGCGCCAAAGAGGAAGAAGTTGCCATTAGTTACCGTCTCCAGCCAATCATTGTAAAGTCTTATAAATACGTCATTAATTACACTACAGCACATAGACACAAGAATAGAATTTACAAGTTGAGGAAAAATCAACGATGCCTGCAAAATTACTTCCTTGCAAACAGGCGATCATAAGATGGGCTCAAATGTACAGCGATATCGGTAATAATTGATATTTTGCATTAAAAATTACAAATCTTGTTAAAGAATGCAAAATGCTCATACACAATCAATATGATACCTGTATCTTCAAATCCACTGTATACATATAACCAACTATCATAATATTTATATACAAGATAGTGTATACTGATTCACTCAACGAGAGTGCAACGAACGGATACACAAATTACATTATATGAGGAAAAAAAATGTCAGTCTGAAAATTTCACACAATACTTCAGGCCAATATACATGTATTACATATTTGCAAAATCCCAAATGCATGGTATATATTTCATATAGTCATTTATAATATAATATAAGATTATTTATTTTATATACAATAATAGTATATTCATGAATATCAGATCCGTCTGTGATTTTATTCATTATTTTTATATCGTTGTAGAATTTAAAAAAAAAATAAGATGAAATAACGGCATTTGACGGTTTTTTTTTCTTTAAAGGTAATTTCATACTTTGGTTTTTATCAAAGAAATACAGATTCATGGGCAAAAAATATCAAGACAGATACAGTAACTATCGTCTATGCAAATTTCAGTCCCATACTGTGCCCACTTTTTGAGAAAACAGTGAAAAACAGCCACAGTATTTCTTAAGTCTTTTCTCTTTTATTTTTGATCTTTTAAAAGATCAAAAAGATTTTCGGTCGTTGCTTTATTAATTTCTGGATGAATACACCATTTCATGTAATGCGGAAACATTTTAACGGTATATGTTTCTACCATCACCATCTTCATACCCTGTAAGTTATTACGTAAATCTGTGAACATTTCTGTTTTGGTTTCTTACCAAAGTATGATACTACCTTTAAAGGATATGATAGCAGTTAGCATAATGTTTTATTCCACTTCAGTCCTTGCCTGTATGGTGTTTATATAAGTAAACCATCTACTTAAAGACTTAGCCGAGATGCCTTGCAGATGATCATAAGTATCGTTTACAATACGTAGATCCGTGGACTTAATTTCTTTCACCGAAGCATATATCCACCTCCGTTACAAAATGTATAGGCTTATGTCATGACAGTCGTTTCCAAGCAATAATCGCCATGACAACACACGACTAGAACATTTGTAATCAGTTCTACATTGTGATTAATACATAGATGCTTAACAATAGATACTTCTTATAGGTAAAGACGGTATAGTATTATTGCCCAGAATTATTCACAGTGAGGTAAACAAAAAATGCATTGTCAAGCGGTCATGAAAAAAGATTGAAAAAGCATATATGGATTGTTTTGTTCAGAATTTTCGGTCAGTGCGCAATTATTATTATAGCCAGGGGTTGAAGAAAACTGTGCTAGAGGTATACTGATACAAATGCCATTGGGGAAAACAAACACGGTGCATGGCCAAACTATCATCAACCAGGTACAGGCTATACGGCGTGGTGACCAATATGGCTTACAGAAATATCATGTCAAACAAACTAACCTTTTAAATGCATAGTATATACAGGATTTGTAACGTACCGAAACAGAAATGTTCACAGATTTACGTGTAACTTTCAGGGTATGAAAATGGTGCTGGTAGAAACATACCGTTAAAATGGTGTATTTATCCAGAAATTATTCTAAAAAAAAAAAAAAGACCGAAAACAGTTTTGAGCTCAAGGTAAGATCAAAACCATTCTTTATGTTTTATAGGAACAACTGAGTCGGATTCATATTTAATGACTATATAAATTTATATTTGTATGTAAGTGCTTAATTTTGACCCAAAAGTTACAAAATCAGAACATTTATGCCCCGCCCCCAAAATATCCCCCTTGGAACCGATCCACACAACAATAGCGTGTGACGTCACCTACAGAACTAGTACCGGTATAGGCTCGCACCACAGTATACTGCGTACGGTGTTCTATACAATGCAAAGTAAGCAAGGTTTTTCGTCGCGAAAAGTGGGATGCTAAAATATGGGTCTAGAATACCTCCTTTTTCTATAAACAATATTTTTAGCACAAACAATGTTAGACAGGTTGAGTTTTATAACAGTACAGATGTATTTAACTTCATAATGAGTTTTGATTACAGTAAACCTTTAAGTGGAGTTATTTATGGACAATTTGTACTCTTTCCCCTAACGAAAAAAGGGAAAGTCTCGTGGATATCTGTCTGATCACCGTCCGATTAGCCTCATTCCTCCTTCGTCCATCCGTTCTGTCAGTAAAATGAGACGGCCAGCTGAACTGTATTTAATTACATTACGATCGACCCTAATCCCAGCCCTCTTGCTGGCAGGTTGATAGCGTAACGATTGCTGCTTCGTCGGCCCAATGAACACCCTTCAAGGGTTACTTACCACCGCGCACGCACTCCAAGTTCCTCGGAGTTATACGTATACGGCTCAGAATGCTAATGGTAACTTAACCCAAATACACTGCCATCTCCGATCAACTCGATATAATAAATCATTTAAAGCGCTAGGCAGTGAATTTTTTTTGAAAATTGTTCCCTTGTCTGTTCTTCATTTTGATCTTCAATTTTGTTTAAAGACTTAAACAAATCCCAACTGTCTTTTCTAAACCTGTCCCTTGTGGCGATCTGGCAGCTGTTATCTTCATATTCATCATAGAATGTGATGAAGGCAGTAATATAATATTTTCGTTTATGGGGCAAGTCTTTCAAATGACTGAACATTTTCATCAGTGATTGGACTCCGTGTAGGAGTCCTACTGATCCATGTAGTAATATCAGCATACTGCTGTGAATATCATATTTCATAACTGTAGGGAATCCTTGAAACGTATTTTTACAATAATATCCCTGGTTTTTTTTGTATAATAATATCCCTGGTTATTTGACCATATTTCCTCGTACCGCTTCGGCTCCCTGGTTGTATAGTAAACCCATGCAGGCTCGACTGACGCAGCAGGGAGGCCAATCAAACACCATGGTCCTTTTCCAAATCTCGGCTCCGGCTCAGGCTCCGGCTCAGGCTCCGGCTTTGGCGTCTCTGTCATCCATATGCTGAAAATATAGGTTGTGGTTTTTCATTGAAGCTGAAGCTCTGTTTTCTTGTTCAAACCAGAGAATCTACTTCCGAACCGCAGCCCAAATCCTCTGTTTTAATACCCGATAAGTTATAATGGATTCACGAAATGGAGCCGGAGCCTGAGATGGAGCCGAGGTTCGGAAAAGGGCCCATGTCTCATTTTGAATGTTGAGGAGTAATCAGTGACGGACTGCATTAATCAAGGACCCAAGCACCACGATGAATAGCCGTAGCTGATCTCGTAATCATATTCTTTGGATTAATACACAAGATCTTGAAATGGACGCATTACATCTGTCACTTCATGTCACTCCATATACTTGCTTCAAATCTTACTTAAGCCCATCTTCAATTATTGATAAAAAACAAATTGTGACACAGTTACTTTTTGTAAACAATCGTTATAACAGCTTAAAGTCTTAAGAACATACGGCATTTTTGACAGATTAAGTTTTTAAATTCCCCCTGAAATTGAGAGTTAAAATCGTCCCACCAGTTGTGTACACTGTCAACGATTTCGGTAACATTTTCGGTAATGTGTTGCCCAGTTAGGGCAACACACCCGGGCAACACGAATTTGGGCCATGTGAATTCACTTGCAACATTTGACCAACATGTTACCGAGATGTTTCTGCGACATGTCACCCAACTCGTTTTGCTCTGTGTACACTGACAACATTTTCAGCAACAACGTACCTGGGCAACATGTTACCGAGATTGTTACCAAAAATGTTGACAGTGTATCCACTCTACTTTAGTCACTGAGCCAAAGTTCATTTTAGTGAAATATTTCATCCTCTCATAAAAATTCATAAGTGTGTATAGCTGATTCGTCACAATACAATGACTTCAGCCTCCAATCTAAGGAATATAGAACAGTACCGATACATAAGGAGTCAAGTAAAAGATATAAAGGATGACATGTAATTCACCAACGTACAATGTAACAAATCATGTCTCATATTGGTGTAATGACCCCACCATGGCCTCACACAATAAATGACTATCGTCATGGCTGGCAGCACCCAAATACTCATCCCAAGCTTCACGTGTCGTACTTTATATACACTACTATCTCACATAATTTGACCCTTGGGAGAATTTGACTGTACAGTGTATTTCTCGAGGGTTATTTTCAACGATTGCATTTTTTGAAGTATAACTGGCGGCGTACTTTGACAATCAAGCATGGTTGACCATGATAGGATAAAACTATGTACAAGAGTTAGAGAGAATGTCCACAAAATTGGATCAAAGATAATTTTGGTAATGTCGCTAAGGCACATAAATATTCAGGGGCCAACATCGATTTCGCAAAGATGTTTTATGCATATAATATTTTCAACAAGCTTTTTTAAATAAATGCTTTATTTTGGTCGGATTAAATTGTTTGTTTTGTTTTGGTCGCACGAGAATTTACTCAACAGAATTTTGTTCAGGATTGTATATGCATATTGTGACGCCATTAAATTACAATTATAATGTTACAAGTTTGTCCGAAAAGATGGTTTATTATTTTACACGTGAGACTGGCATCATAAGGTGAGTGGAAAATCGCAAGTGGTCGATTTCACCACACTCATCGTAACTTTCTATCAATCGTAAGACTTCATTATGAATGCACTGCAGCCCTATGTAGGTTACGATGGGTTATCCTTTGTAACTCGAGTTACGATCGATCTTTAGGGCTTCGTGAAAATCGACCCCAAGTGTCATACAACAATTCGAAGGCAACATTGTGCAGTCTCCTGAACTGTCTGAGATTTTGTCATGATATACCACGTTAAGTACTGTATACATGTACTCTCTTTAAGTTCATTACTGTGCTAACAACATCTCAGTTTTGGATAAGTATCCGTAGTATATTATTATATTCGTTTCACACGGAACCAATTATATAACATTCTTTGGCTTTTCGTTACACGTAAAATTCTCTGTCAAAAGGTTTCACCTTGAGGCCGTTCATTGGCTTCATGTCCTTCATCTCAATAACCTGAGCTCTCTGGCTCTTGCCTTTACTCTTCCCTTTACCCCTGGCCTGGTCTGGTCTTGCTGGTGCTGCTGCCTTGAGTGGCGGTGGCCTGCTTGACTGGTGAGGTTGGTTGATGTCATCTTCCTCTTCTTCGTTCTCCTTGGTTCTTCGGCGCCGTCGCGTCCGGTGAATCTTGTAGGTCCTGATGAGGATGGACATTGCCACGATGAGAAGAAGTGCTATCCATATGACTACCAGGATGATGACAGAGGCCGGTGGGGGATAGGTGGTGCACTGGACGGCCTGCTCCTGCATCACTACGTAGGTGTTCTTCATACTGGGTGGCCACTCGCAGATGGCAGCTTCCAGGCTCCTGCCCCAGGTCTGTGTCATGGATGCCTCTCCGAACCACTCCAGTTCGCAGTTACACTTCCAGGGATTGTTACCGAGTCGCACTGCTCCCAATCTGGGCAGATCTACCAATGTCCTCTGGTTCAGCGTCATGATGTAGTTATTCTGGAGGTTTATCTCTCTCAGGTTCGTAGCCCCTATGAAGGCATCCGGCGCAACGTAATTGATTCCGTTCCATGATAAGTCCAAGTGAGTCAAAGAACTTAGGTTCCTGACATTCGGAACCTGAGTCAGTCGGTTGTTTTTCAGCGAGATCTTCCTCAGCTTCTTGAACGACGTAAAACCAGCTTTAGATATATTATGGATTGTATTAGAGACTAGGTTTAACTCTTGTAAACTTGGTAAGTTCGACTTCAGAAGGAACTCGATGTCATACAGCACATTCCTCTGTAATCCCAAATAACTCAACCTTTCCAGATACTTCAGGGGACCTGTCCCCATCGTCTCCAATCGGTTGTTTCCCAGGTCCAGATACTCTAATTCGGCGCCGTCTGAAAACAGGACGTCGGTCAAGTTTGTGAGTTGATTGTAGGTCAGGTCTAGGCGTCTAAGCTTCCTCTGGCGAGAAAACACACCCAGCGGTAACGTGGCGAGTTGGTTTACACTAAGATCTAACCTGACCAGTTCCTTTAGGTTCAGAAATGCGTTATACTCCAAGCTGGTCAGCTCGTTTTCTGCCAGGTCCAAAGTATCCAGGAGTGGAGATAATCCAGGGTACAGCCAGCCCCCTGTTGAATTATCGCCAGGCGGCAGATCGGGCACAAAGTCTGACGAGTAAGCTCTCCTTAAATCCAACACCCGGAGGCTGAACAGACCGACTAGCCAGCCCATTGGTAAGTTCTTTAAGGAGTTATCAGAGAGGTATAACTCTTCCAAGTTCTCCAGGCAGTGGAAGGATCCAGGTTTGACCGTGTGGATGCCGTTCTTCCTCAGGGAGAGAACTCGCAGTCTCGTGGCGTCGCTCATGCAGCCCTTGGAAAGAACCGTAATGTTGTTATTGTCCAAGAGAAGCGTCTTGAGTCTGGACATTCCCGTGAAGCTGTACTTGGCCAGGCGATCGATGCTGTTATCGCTCAGGTCTAGGAGTTGCAAACGGCTCAGGCTACGAACTTCCCTGGGCACGGCGTTGAACCTGTTACCAGTCAGATACAGCTCGCTGACGTTGCTTATCCAGTCGAAGGCACCTTCTTGGATCTTGGTGATGTTACATCGTGAGAGTGACAGCAACCTGGTCCTGTTGATTCTGTACAGGTCGTCGCTTTCAATGACGTTCAGGTAGTTGTCGTCAAAGCTGAAGATGTGGTAGCTTCTGGGCAGATTGTCCGGGATCCTTTTCAGACCGGCATTGGTGCAGTTCAAGACCATCATGATGTCATCGCAGCTACACCCGGGAGGGCACACGGGGGCCATCTCTGCCCCAGTGGCCACCGCGATCAATATCACCATCAACCACACTTCCAGTCGGAGTAACATCTTGCCTAAGTGTCCAGTCGTTAACTCCAACGAACGCTCAATCACCGGATGATTCCCAAGAACCCCAAGACTCTAATTCTCATTCCTCCTCATGAATCGGCGGCCAATGAATCAATCTTGCAATCACCACCTCATGTCCTCATGAATTGCGTTTAAAGGAAATAAACGAAAATGCCAGGCAATGCCAACAAGAAACTACGCCATTGTAATCGTGCACGATGACTTGCCACAGGACATATCACAGGAAGATCTGATCAAGCTGAACATCTAGGTAACAAAAATGACGTATATTGGATTCAAATGAATCGGCAGTTACAATGTTATAGACTATTATACTCCAGCGGTAAGTGAAGACCGCTCAACTGATGGAGAGTCCGTCTCAAGTTCACCGGCGCCGAAAGGCCGCGGCGACACGGTCGTTAACCTAATCGTTGCCGACGTTTATTCCACTCCGCTACGCTCCATCGTGAAGTAGATCAAGTTCATCTCTCGCAGGCTCTATCGGCCCAATGCCCTCTCCTCTCACCGTGTCGGTTTGTAATGTGGAGAAATACTCGCATGCAGCAGGCTGATGAGAAGACGAGTATATACCGGCTGATTTGACCTGATGGTAGGGCCTGTCCGCATAGGTGATCCCTTACACGCTGCTGGCAAGGACGTGTAACCGCTGGCGAGAGAACTCAGTCCAGGTCTCGCTGACAATCTCCCCCAGGTGCATGGATGTATACGGTGTGTGTATTATATACACTGCCTGGAATGATACAGAAGGATGAAGACAAGGATCAGTAAATGATCGTATAATAATGTGTGAGCTTTGCGTAGTAATAGAAAGGTGTGGAAATGCTACAAGCCGTGTATCTGACACGTAATAGCCTACAGGAAGAACTTAGCCTCAAGAGAGATATACCTATAACGTTCATCAGCTTCTCGCTCTACTTCTAAACACACCCACAAGCCAATGTACTTATACAATGTCCATATCACGTTGATGACAAGATCTAATTCAGTCCGGATCCCATGGCCTATACAGTATCACACACCCCCAAATACCAGTGATCATGCGCAGTGGGTGTAGAGTCGAAAATGACGTCACGGCGCTTTAAACGACTCCCCCAGCTGTATTGCATGCAGAAGCCCCATCATCTCGAGTCCAATGCGACCTGCTTTTAGTTTCCAATTCCGTTTTTTTGTTGGTTTTCTAAGACTGGCCCCCAAGGCGCGAAGTCAGTGGAATGCGACCGTAATGGGCTATCTCCTATCATGATATATAGTGCTCACTCCCTTGTTAATAACCTTCTTTGTTTTATATTACATCCTGGAATCAAACCCAACGTCACGAACCTCTTCAATCATTTAGGAGCAGTCCGTGAAACGAATTACCATTTCTCTCTACTCTGGATTTTCTTTAAAGGTACAGTACAGGATTGGCTACATCATGTATAGGCCTACCCAAACAGAAATGTTCACAGATTTCACTTTCAGGGTATGAAGGTGGTGCTCATAGAAACATACCGTTAAAATATTTCCGCCTGAAACGGTGTATTCATCCTGAAATTCAGTCAAACAAAGGCCGAAAACAGTTTTTATCTCGGGGTAAGATCAAAACCATTCTTTATGTTTTATAAGAAACATTGTGTCGGAATTTCGCTATTTTCTCGTGACTCAGATGTCTGATCGAGCTCAAATTTTCACAGGTTTATCATTTCATGTACATGCTGGATTAGACAAAGTGTGAGTGCTATTCTGTGACCTTTACCAAGCATGTATTTTACTTTTAAAGGATGACAGTCATTTCACTGTTGAGCCGTAATTCATCTTTTTACTGGTTATAGGAAAAGTCCACTCAGATCTTTCGTTGTTTCCTTTCACCATGTGTAAGTTAAGGCAATCGATATAACTTATAAAGTATATTTGGAAATGGTTTGTTTTAAAATAGAAAAAGGGACACCAAATGTGCTACCAAAAGTAGTTCAATCAAATGTAAAATCCCAATTGACATCTAGGTATATACATTTTGAGATAGATGGAAATTAAAGGGGACTTTCGTCAATTAAAAAGCATTGCGCTTCATAACGAAGAAGCTTTTTACGTAAATAGCTATTACTGACGTTATGCCTGCAAATTAGCAAAAATAACAAGAAATTAATTAATGGAAAAAGCAACATTTTAAAGAATTATGGTGTCATTATATTGACGTGAAGTCTCCCAAAGTCAGATTAAAACTGATAATTAATTTTTTAGATCTTGATCAACATTAATTGAAGAGTTCATTTGAAAAATTAACTTAATCATGTTTTACATTTTAGTATCATGGAAACCGCGTACATTAATTTATTGCAAATTTATCAAAGTAATGTATTGGTGTATCCTTCAATAAAAAATAGAAGCATCCGTGATGATAATGTAAATAGGAGTTATCTGTTTTTGCAAATGAACTCCTCTTTTTGTGTTGATATTCCAGAATTTGTTTAATGATTTTGGACCCTGAACAATTTACGTTGTTAATATTTATGATGCGGCCACACAGCAGCACCACCATATTGAGGTATATAGCGTGAACGTCAAAGGCATTCATACCGTCCAGATTGAGTAGTAGACGGCCTGGTATATGTCACGACTCCACGCTCACAGTAGTGGGTCTCGGTCGCTACCCGCTGTGACTCATTGTAAATGCATACATGTATACATCCGATGCGAATGTCAATGAAAGATGAAATTCCCAGGAATGCCTGCACGATGACAAACGTTATACCAGAGCGATACGAGTTATGGTACATAAGGGGTCAGATGTAAGTTCGTAATCAAATACATTTTTGTAATATGATTGACTAGATATATATGTTATACATCTGTACGACCATCCCAAGTCATTATCTAGTTTGTTATAGGCCGGAGTTTCTTCAATAAGACAAAGGACCTAATGATCATAGAAGAAAATATTTCCCAGTCAAAAATGAAAATATATCAAACTTCTTAATGGTACTATATATCACACTTTGGCAGCATACCGAAACAGACATCTTCACAGATTAACCTGTAACTAACATGTATAAAGATGGTGATGGTAGAAACATATCGTTCAGGTTTTTCTACCTGAAATGCTGTACATATATTTTGTCAAGAAAAGAGTAAAACCAATGACCAAAAAAACAATTTTTATCTTTAAAAGATCAAAACTAACGGTGAAAATATTTTAAACAAAACACCCATGGACGTTTTTCACTGTTTTCTCAAAATATGAGCACTGTATGGGACTGGATATTTCACACAAATACTGTATCTGTCTTGATATATTTGCTCATGGATCTGCATTTCTTTAACAAAAAACAAAGTACATGATATTACCTCTAAAGGTACAATACATGATGGTATAGGTCACAGGACAGCACCCATACTTTGTCTGATCAAACATGTACATAAAATAATAAACCTGTGAAAATTTTAGCTCAAGTCGGACATCTGAGTCACGAGAAACTAGCGAAAACCCGACTCGTTATTTCTTATAAAACATGAAGAATAGTTTACTCTATATGTTTGTTCCAAAAATCGTTCGGACTAACGGTCTTTGGAAAAGACACTAAATTTTGATTTCCTTGAAAAACTCAGCATCTGATGAAACCAAGATTTCCCATGGTGACTGTTTGCACTGTTTACGAACTGCTGAGTCCATTTTCTGTCTCAAACTCAAAAAAATTTTTGGAGGCCTTGCAAATCCTATATGCTCCCTTTAAGTACTTAACCAAATGACTCTCAACAACTATAACTATAAGCGACAAATCAAGCGACCAACAAATTTAACTAATTCTTATACGTCTCAAAAAATTTGAATATAAAACTGATGATCAGCACACATCTTTCACCCAGCAATGTATCTGACCTCCCATGGATATGCCTACACAGTGTGAATTCCTATTGTATATCTGGCCAAGGTGCATATTTTATTTCCGATCCTCTACACCCAAGTTGTGAATAATTAAAGCGTTTGATCGCTGTATCCAGTCGTTTATTCACGATATGCATTGCTAATCATACTTGACCCAGTAGCAGAAGAGCGATCATAGCAACATCCCTAGCTCGTCTTGCATACTGATGCCTTTCTGTATCAGGTTATCTTAAAGGTAGTATCATACTTTGGTAAGAGACCAAAACAGAAATGTTCACAGATTAACCTATAACTTTCAGGCCATAAAGATGATGCTAGTAGCAACCTACCGTTAAAATTGTTCCGCCTGAAATGGTGTATTTATCCAGACATGGGTAAAACAACGACCGAAAATCTTTTTGATCTTTTAAAAGATCAAAAATAAAAGAGAAAAGAGTGTGGCCGTTTTTCACTGTTTTATCAAAAAGTGGGCACCGTATCGGACTGAAATTTTCACATATGACTGTGACTGTATCTTCCTTGATATTTTTGCCCATGAATCTGTACTCCTTTGACAAAAACCAAAGTATGATATTACCTTTAAAGACTGTCAGTATGTAGGTTTGGTTCCACACTCAAGACATGGAACATAAATACTTGACACGATACATTGACAACTTGAGACACTATATTCTGCAAATAAGTAGGTAATATCATACTTTGGTTTTTGTCAAAGAAATGCAGATTCAAGGAAGATACAGTAACAGTCATCTGTGAAATGTTCAGTCCCGTACGGTGCCCACTTTTTGAGAAAACAGTGAATAAAGCCCACAGTATTTGTTTTTTAATTTGTTCATCGTTATTTATCGTTAAAACATCACAATTGTTTTTGGTAATTGGTTTTACCCTTTTCTGGATAAATACAGCATTTCAGGCAGAACAATTAAAACGGTTTGTACATCACCTATATACCTAGTTATAGGTAAATGTGTGAGGAAGCGCTTTAAAGGTTCAGTTCATAGATTGGTAACATGCCCACACTGAAATGTTCACAGATTTACATATAACTTTCAGGATATGAAGATGATACTGGTAGAAACATACCGTTTAAATATTCCGCCCGAAATGGTGTATTTAGCAGAACAAAGACCGAAAATGTTTTAACCTTGTGCCGAGATCAAAACCATTCTTTATGTTTAATAAGAAAAATCGAGTCGGGTTTCGCTATTTTCTCGTCACTCAGATGTCCGATTGAGCTCAAATTTTCACAGGTTTATCATTTCATGTGCTGGATTAGACAAAGTGTGAGTGCTGTTCTATGACCTTTACCGATCATGTATTATACCTTGAAGTCTATGTTTTTCAGCAGGAAACATAGGTTTGATATCGCTGTGGATATTTGATATAGCAATGATCCGGCGCTTCTAGCATATCGCTACATGTTTCCACAACATGGAGATAAAACAAATAATATCGGTAAACCTGACTGTTATATCCTCTTTATTATAAGGAAATGTCAGGCTTTCCTTTACGACCCGATGGCCTGAATAGGTGATGTGACGCTTGGGACAATTCCCGCCAAATTGGGAAATTAAAGTAACATAATTCCCCGTCTTTCTTGTGATTTATTCAGAAGCCAGGCCACCAGTGGGCCAAACGACGCCTTTTGTGGCATCACCCGGTTATTGCAGTCTGATAATGGTGTACAGTCTTAAATAGTTAATCATCCAACTTCTTTTTTTAAATTGATCATTAGGTCAAGCTGTTTAGCATCAGAAACAGCATATGGGGCTTGTGTATTTAGTGACTTAAAGGTAGTATCATACTTTGGTAAGACACCAAAACAGAAATGTTCACAGATTTACGTATAACTTACAGGGTGTGACGATGGTGCAGGTAGAAACATACCGTTAACATGTTTCCGCCTGAAATGGTGTATTTATCCAGAAATTAGTAAAACAACGACCGAAAATCTTTTTGATCTTTTAAAAGATCAAAAAGAAAAGAAAAAGACTTAAGAAATACGTACTGTGGCTGTTTTTCACTGTTTTCTCAAAGGGTGGGCACCGTATGGGACTGAAACTTTCACAGATGACTGTAACTGTATCTGTCTTGATATTTTTGCCCATGAATCTGTATTTCCTTGATAAAAACCAAAGTATTATATTACCTTTAAGTTATAGTCCTTTTTTTTTGCAACGTCACAGCCCAAGTTGTTGCCAACCAAGATGGCGGAAACTATTGAGAGCCATCAAATCCGGATATGTAGATATAACCACAATTTGAACAGAATTTGTACACAACGATTTATTTACTTCGAAAGATGTTGCTGGATGTAATGGAAACAACATAAGCAATGATGGTTTGTATTTTGTACAGCCATGGAAAGTTTGTAAAAATGTTGAATTTGGTCACGCCGTCTTTCCAGAAGACGAAATGATTTGCAACATTTGGCCGCCCATGCAAACCACGAGTCAATATTTGTAAATATAAGAAAGGTCTATAATGAACGATTTATCAAAATGTGACAATTTTGCCGATGAAAGTAATGAGCAATAATCATTGTTCTTTTCAAGGTTAAAATCCAGCCTCGCACAGTTAACAATAAGCAATCAAGTTAATTTTTCAACAATCCGATAAAAAGCACTGTCCTTGTCTTAAAGTGCTTCGGTCACGTTCTTGTGTTTCATCCACTTCCGGAATGAATAATGTATGACATGATCCAGCGCCTATACACTATTAATACGAAGGCTGATAGTCTTGTCCTCAAGCCTGTAAGTTCCATGTCCACCATGGGCGTTTTCAACTGTATAAGCGTATTGTATTTGTACTTTAATGCTGTACTTTAATGCTGGGGCATTATTTTCTGTACATGTTCTTTACAGTAATTTATGACTTTCAGCGGGCACTTTTCACGCATCTGATGAATGAAAATGTTTGCCAAATTGATGTAAAGAATCGACAGTCACAATTTGTCTAGGCTGGCAACTCTTTGACGCTCATGATTTCTAACTTGAGTTTGGCTGCCAAACGAACAAAGATAATTGACTATTGGGGTCACCACCAACTTAGGGCTGGATGGCTCAGTTGGTAGAGCGCCTGTACGGTATTCAGGAGGTCGCTGGTTCGAATCCTGCTCCCGCCGGTCAATTTTTCTTTGTTCATTTAACAAGACTCATAATTCTTTCTTGGTGATTTTGCTCATGATTTATTTCTCCTATATCAATTAATGTGGGTCCGATCCCGTAGGTTAATGTGGGTTATGTCAGTGACGAAAGTTCCAAACCTTGTTTAAAAGGTCTCACCCCTCCGCTGTAACATCTTAAGGCATTGATCAACAATTCAGACTGGAATCAAGTCTACGAGCTACGACTAGCAGACACCATTGGGCGATGGATGTTGACGCCTTGCCATGCATTCTACACCTACACACCTGCGTACATCTACTACTCGGCATACTACCATAATCCACTCCATAGCCTTGGCCAATACACGGACTAAGATCTTATAACATTCAAAATAGAAGCAGCTCAATCCCCTGGGTAAAATGTCCAGAAATTTCCCTATAAATTTAATAGCCTCTCAATTAGACCATTAACAATTGGGAATCATGATCACCGTGATATACCAGTCGTTTAATTAAAACACCAGCCTGATTAGTCTTTGTGCGGCGCGTTCTATTGATGATATACATGGTCCATGAACAGTAGATAAAAGGTGTTTGACATAGGGAAGAACTTATTGCAGATTTCCTCTCTGGGTTTTTTTTTTTTTCATTCCGGATTTGAAATTACTCTGCACTTTTCAGTGAGTACACCATACAGCGACTACTTGGGCAGCAAGCCGTACGTAATCCAATCAGTAGTGCCCATGGCAATATTCCCTGGCACTTTATTGCTTGAAATAGCTGTTGAAATGAGCTGGAAAACGAGATATTGGTTGAACTTGCAGATGAGATGAGTGTATATTAACAGTGTTTGTTTTGGAGAGAGTGTTGGAGCATATAGGTGAAGTGCTTTGCGGCTCCCGCACTTTTTTTTGTTTTTACGAAATGAAGTATGGCATGCAGAATTCGCCAGAATATACTACGAGTCTTAAAGGTATACTATCATATTTTGTTTGGTAGCATACCGAAACAGAAATCTTCACATTTACTTATAACTTACAGGGTATAAAGATGGTGCTATAGTAGAAACATACCGTGACAATGTTTCTGCCTGAAATGCTGAATTTATCAAGAAAAGCGTAAAACCAATTGACCAAAAACAATTTTGATCTTTAAAAGATCAACAATCCTGTGAAAAGATTTTTTTTTTAACATACCGTGGGCGTTTTTCACTGTTTTCTCAAAAATTGGGCACTGGAGCATGGGACTGAATTTTTCACAGATGACTGTTGCTGTATCTTCCTTGATATTTTTTTTCACATGAATCTGCATTTTCTTTGACAAAAACCAAAGTATGATAGGCTATTACCTTTAAAGTTTTAAACCAATCGAAATAAAATAATACATTTCTCACATTGATGTGATGATTAAATATCGCTAAATACCACCAGATATCTTTGAATGCACTAATATCTCTAAAATATCGAACGAACTAACTGATGACGGAATTAGTAAATGGGAGATATATGGTTAGTCTATATCTCTTCTGCTTATACAAAATATCGCTTGCTTTTCGAGTTGCGTTTTGTTTTGTTGCAAAATCACAAATTATTTGGGTTTCCACAATGGTGCCGGTTTTCAACGGATTGCAGGAATGGAATTTTGTTTTTCAAATTTGTCCGAACACAAACAGCAGAACAACGAAACACTACCCGATAATGCACGTCCTTCGTTGCACTACTCTCTAGAAATATGAAGTGTAAATCAAATAGCTGAACAGCCCCGTGCGTCTGTTTTAAAAACCACAGAACTTCGACTCCAAATGATGATGGGTTTTGAGACATGTCTGGCCCGCAGTTAGATAGCAGTAATTGCCCGAGGTTAATTCTGGTTGTTTTTGTCCCCGTCTCTTTCGTTTTGGACCCGTGGGTTTATTTAAAGGAACAAGAAATCCAACTTAGGGTCATTGAACTTGCAGTTAGTTGCACCTTTGGTAACCTGGGCCCTTTTCCAAACCTCGGCTCCGGCTCCGGCTCCTGCTTCGTCTCTGTAATCCACATGCTGGAATTATAGGTTGTGGCTTTTCATTGAAGCTGAATCTCTGTTTTCCTGTTCAAAATAAAGTATCTACTTCCAAACCGTAGCCAAAAGCCTCTATTTTGATACCGGTTATTTAAAAATGGATTCACAAAATGGAGCCGGAGTCTGAGCCGGAGCCGAGGTTTGGAAAAGGGCCCTTATTGCTGGCAGGTCTGGTTCCCTGACGCTGACTAATCTGCTTCCTATGTGAACTTTCATGAAAAAAATACATAGACTATGATCACATTTCGTGGGGCATGAATTCAAATAATAGTTTAGGGGGCCACGGTTTACGAAACGGATGCTCAGGCTCAGGCTCAGGCTCTGGAGGCTCAGGCTCAGGCTTAGGCTTGGGCTCCATTTCGTGAATCCATTATAAAATAACAGGTATCAAAATAGAGGCTTTTGGTGGATTCTCTGGTTTGAAAAGGAAAACAGAGCTTCAGCTTCAAAAAAAAAAAAAACACAACCTATATTTTCAGAATCTCGGATGACAAAGTCTGAGCCTCCCTACATCTGAGAAAATATTTCTGTATAAGCACCAGTAAAGGCTTGTATCATATTTGGGCTCCTCAACTATGATTGGTTTAATACCGTTCTTGAATGACCGAAGAAAATGCTAGTAAGCATAACATGATGACCTATACAGTATCCTTGCTCTCTTAACTGATTTCATGTATGATCACAGTGACTGTCTCAATTCTCATTATGCAAAAATAAACCTTGCTTCCGTGTCTATAGTTTTCATCTACGCTTTACCTCAATGACTTCATCATCTCCTTGAGTTAAAGGTAGTATCGTACTTTTGGTAAGAGACCAAAACAGAAATGTTCACAGATTTACGTATAACTTTCAGGGTATGAAGATGATGCTAGTAGAAACCCACCGTTAAAATTTTTCCGCCTGAAATGGTGTTTTTATCCAGAAATGAGTAAAAAAACGACCGAAAATCTTTTTGATCTTTTAAAAGATCTTTTAAAAGATCAAAAAATAAAAGAGAAAAGACTTAAGAAATACTGTGGCCGTTTTTCACGATTTTCTCAAAAAGTGGGCACCGTATGGAATTGAAATTTTCACAGACGACTGTGACTGTATCTTCCTTGATATTTTTGCCCATGAATCTGTACTTCTTTGACAAAAACCAAAGGATGATACTACCTTTAATAATCATAGTCTACAAGGACTTATCAACAGAGTTTTTCATCCAAAACATTCCAACAAAAACGAACGAACGTTCGACAGAACAAACAAACAAACAGCCTTAAAAACAAACAATTTTCCGATCGCAGCGATTTTACTGAAGCAGAGAATTTTCTGAGCGATGCACTCAATCGTATAAATTGATCTTTTCACACATAAATTGTGTCGTTTATATTTTTCAAGATGATTATAATATTATAATAATGCATGTAAAGCAAGTATATAGGGCCTATACAGTGCGAGGTGCAACAATAGCTATATAGTTGATAATGTGTGTATACAGGAGGGTGGCTGTGTATAGTAATTGATCACACGAACCATGCATGTATATACATCCATGAGACCAGCTACAAAAAAATAACAATTTGGATTTAAACGTTTTCATAATATCAATCGTTCTATTCGAAAACTGCTTCACACTATAATGAGTATATATAAATATGTATATAGGCCTATATATCTTCATGTATGAAATAATTATGTGTTATACCAAGATACTCATGTCATAGGAAAATAAAATAATAAATTATTGAGTGAATATACATAACCGAGGATTTGTACTTAGGGAGACTTTCACATTATAGGGTCATGCACAGACCTCTCTTCTTCTTTTAAAATATGAACAATAAAAATGTGTCTTTAAAAGATAGCGAGTTAGGGAGACATCGAGACGAATCAGTTTATAGACCACGGCAAGCATAGTCATTTGCGTGAGGTCGATTTCACAAAGCCCTTACGACCGATCGTAACTCGTGTTACGAAGGATAACCCATCGTATCTTACGTAGGGCTGCAGTGCATCATAAATATGTCCTACGTAGTTACGACGAGTTTGGTGAAATCGAAGCCAGGGGCCAATTTTATAGAGCTGCTTAAGCACCAAACTTTGCTTAAGCACCAAAATATGTTGTGTGGAAAGTCTTCCTTGATCAAACAGAATTACCAACCAAATTGTCATGTGGTTTTCGCTGCTTTTGACTTGTATTCGGCCATAGTTTGTTGAGCATAACATTCAAAAGGAGTTTGGCTTCCATACTGATTTTATTAACCATGGTTTTTGGTGCTTAAGCAAATTTATGTGCTTAAGCAGCTCTATGACATTTGCCCCTGTTCATTTGTCCTTACTGACGCTTCAGGGTTATATTTAGATTAGGGGTAGAGGGCGCTTCGTCATGAACTGACGTACCTAAACGTGTGCTCCGGGAAAACCGACCTAAATATTAGCAAAATTCTCCTCCATCTCCACGACTGAGATCCTGTTGTGAGTATACACATCATATGTCACAATATTTCAAGGCCCATCCATCTGGAAGTCAGAAATATGCCTAAAAAAGAAAAAATCAAACCACCTGTAACACCACTACCTGAGGATTCAGATCTCGCGCCTCAAGAGTCAGGTGACCATCCAGGTCTGCATACCGAAGACATAGCCAGCTTACGGCGGGAACTTCGTTCGATGGCACAGGATTTGAACAGTAAGCTTGACAAAGTCATCTCCAACCAAGAAAGCTTCAACGCAAGACTTCAATCACTGGAGACTAAGCAACTGGAGATGGAGGAGGCGATGCAGTTTTCCTCCAACACTATCGAGGAAATCCATGACAAAAATAAGACCTTGTCAGATGGCGTCGATGACTTGACGACACAGATCAACATGGCGGTGTCGAAAATCAAGCTACTGGAAGGAGCCACTCTTCAGCTGGAACGGCACTCCCGCAGTTTCAACTTGAGATTTGGTGGGATACCGGAGAATCCTACAGAGCCCACCACCTTCCCATATGACACGGTCAAGAAGATTCTGACCGAAAGGTTCAACTTGCCGGATGCTGAGATCGAGGCCGCCCATCGGACTGGCAGAATACCAAAATCAGCGTCTGACAAGCCTCGACATGTCATCGCCAGGTTCCTCTATCGTGCCGAGCGTCACTCCGTCCTGACTAATTCCAGATCAGCACTTTCCAACACCGGTATGTTTATCCTACCTGACCTTCCAGCCGCTGATGTCGCCAAGAAGAGATCACTGCGCGACGTCATGAAGCGAGCCTATGATGCCGGCCATCACCCGGTCTTCCGTAATGGTGAGCTTTTTATCCAGGGCAGGAAGTACACCGTCTCCTAAGTCAGCAGCATCATTTTTGTCAGAACTGAATCACAAAATAATACATGTCATTTTAACCATGATTTTCCCGGGTCACGTTAATTCATTACCTTCTATCAAACTACATTCCTTAGCGCTTATTTACTGATCTTAGTTGTATCGGCCTCTGTAAATTGTGTTTCTTCATTATATTTATGTATACTTCTCATTTACGAGCTTGTTTACAATTTCCATGGCTACGTAGATTGACCTGTCAAGTCCAGACGCAATTACGTAACTTACCGGTAAAGAGACCTAGTCAAATTGAAATACGCAATCCTTACATTCTTATATCGTCTAACTGCCATCGTTACGTCATTGTATATAACGGCTACATGCACATTCCCTTATCTACCCTAGTTAATACCTTTTTCTGGGTCCTCCTATTTAATTGTATCACTTATTGTAAGGTAAATCTTCATGTCTAGTCATAGTGATGATGATAGCCCTGACGTAAGTACCACCAGTTCTAACTCTACAGACCATTCATCTATAGATTGTGCTCTTATAAATCGTCTCAATCATTATGTCTTTCATCCCGTGCCTTTAGATACTGAATACCCCGAATTCTTACAAAGTTCTCGCGGGTGTGAGTACCTTAGTGAAGAACAGGTGCATACAAAATGTGCAGAGATAGGAGACTCCCTTTCCTTGTATCATGTTAATGTAAGAAGTATAAATAAAAATGTTGACTCCCTGCATCACTCGCTTTTAGATATATCACATGAATTTCAAATAATCGGTCTTACTGAAACTTGGCTCAAGTCCGATCCTGACCCTCTTCTGACTATGCCAGGTTATAATATTGAGTTCAAAAACAGACAAAATCAAACAGGAGGTGGGGTATTAATGTATATAAAGAATTCTTTAACTTATGTTACTCGTCCTGATTTATCACTTCAGACTCAATCCTATGAATCTTTATTTATTGAAATTAAGTATAATACAAGTAACATTATAATTGGTTTGATCTACAGACCCCCGGGTCTACGTCTCCAGGCTTTCGCAGAAGATATTGAACCGGTTTTGGAAAAAATTACATTGGAATCAAAACAATGTTACCTGTTAGGTGATTTTAACATAAATCTTCTTAGCAACGAAACGCATACTGCAACTAATGATATACTTAACCTCTTCTATACTTATATGTTTCGTCCAACAATTGATAGACCAACTAGAATAACCCAAAACTCAGCAACTTTGATTGACAATATCTTTACCAACAGTAATGATCCGTTTTCTACCTTTATTGTTTTGTCTGACTTCAGTGATCACCTTCCAGTAATTTTGCTTAGACCAAATTTGGCCCAAGCTAAGTCAAATAAACCTATCTTTTTCTGGAAACGTGATAATTCGGCACAAAATCAAGCTGCTCTGAAATACGAATTAGAGCAAGTTGACTGGAATTCAGTCCTGACCAGTGACGGAGTAAACCTGCAATATTCGCAGTTTATTTCTAAGTTTAATGAAGTCCTTGACAGGTGCATGCCTTATAAGAAGTATAAAAATCGAATCAAAGGGCGAAAATATCCCTGGATTACTGCTGGTTTGTTAAAGTCTATAAGAAAGAAAAATAAAATGTACAGAATATTCCTTTCCAAACCCACGGTGGGAAATAAACTCAAATATAAAAGATATAAAAATAAACTAACTAACCTAATAAGAGCTTCCAAAAAAATGTATTATTCAGCGTCCTTTGAGCAAGAAAAATCCAACATAAAAAATACCTGGAAAATTATCAACGAAATTCTAAAGAAAAATCGCAAACATTGTCAGCCTTTAAACTCGTTCAAGATTAATAATTATGATGTCAAGGACCCACATATAATTGCTGAACATTTCAACCAGTATTTTGTAGACATTGGAAAAAATCTTGCCTCCACCATTCCTCATAGTACATCCGACCCAACTAAATATATCAATGCTGACTTTCCTGATTCCTTATTCCTAAGCCCTATTACTCAGGAAGAACTCCTTGATTGTATTAATAAACTGCCTAACAAGAAAAGTTCAGGACATGATGAGATTAATAATATACTGATCAAAGATGTAGCTCCTTGTATTGCCCAACCTTTAACAAATATCTTTAACAAATCCCTAATCTCCGGAGAAGTCCCCAATGAGCTCAAAATAGCCAAAGTTACCCCGGTTTATAAAAGTGGAGACCGTTCCCAGTTCACCAATTATCGTCCCATATCGGTCTTGCCTTGTTTCTCCAAGCTGCTAGAAAGGCTGGTTGCTAACCGCCTTAACAAATATATTTCTAAGTTTAATCTATTGACACATTCCCAATATGGCTTCAGGGCTGATTATTCAACCCAGCATGCTCTAATTAATTTAGTTGACAAAGTTACATCTAGTCTGGACAAACTTGAACATACCATTGGCATTTTTCTGGATCTTTCAAAGGCTTTTGATACAATTGATCATGATATTTTAATAAACAAATTACAAATATATGGTATTAGAGGTACAGCACTTGACTGGTTTAAAGATTACTTAAGAAATAGGAAACAGTTCGTTGTTTGGCAAAATAAAAAGTCTAGCTATAAATCAATTACTTGTGGTGTTCCTCAGGGATCAATCCTTGGGCCCATCTTATTTCTTATTTATATTAATGATATTTGTAATTCTTCCAAACTTCTGACTTTTGTAGTTTTTGCAGATGACACAAACATTTTCTTTAGTAAAAACAACTTGAATGATGCTGTTAACGTTTTGAATGCTGAGCTTACCCATGTGTTTGAATGGTTTGTCTGTAATAAATTATCGTTAAATTTGAAAAAAACCAATGCAATGGTTTTTACCAATGGAAGTGTTGATAAAAATATTAAGATTGAATTTAACAATAATGATATTAAAAGGGTTGAGTCCTGTACTTTCCTAGGTGTTATTATTGATGACAAGCTAACGTGGAAAAATCACTGTCAGAAAGTTCTTACACTTGCAGCTCGGAACCTTGGCATTCTTAGAAAACTTAAATATTATGTGCCATCTCGTATCCTACTTTCCATTTATAATACTTTATCATTACCCTATCTACAATATGGTATACTTGCTTGGGGGAACACCCACAAAACCCTTCTTGATAAATTGTTCATTGTCCAAAAGAAATCTCTAAGAGTGATAAACGGATCCAGCTCTCGAGAACACTCTGCGCCACTATTTACTAAATTCCGTACCTTGTCTATATTTGATCTGTATAAATATCATTTGTGTGCTCTTATGTATCAATTTGAAAAAAATGCTTTGCCCTTAAATATTAAATCCCTCTTTATAAGAAACACGAATATTCATAACTACGACACCAGATCATCAAAGAAACTCCATCGGACAAAAGTTAGAACATCTATACACCTATCCACTGTAAGACACCAGGGACCCCTTCTGTGGAACACTATTAGGTCTACCTTACCAATGACATCAATCAGGGCATGCAAAGGATATTATAAAGAGCAACTTCTCTCTGCGTATAATTATTAATGGTAAAAAGGAATAACTTTTATCCTATTAAGCATTATAATGTAAAGGAATATGATTGCATGATGCCGTTATTTGACTTTGTCTATACTGTAATACTTAACATTATTAAATTGCGATACTTTTGTAAGTTAAGTTAAACAAACAAGTTATATGATTCTAGCCTTACAACGTTGTATTTTGTTATATCTTAAAATTCCCTTAATTAATTTTAATTATTATAACTATTATTATTCAATGAAAAGGGGGCAGACCTTTGTACAAGCTACGGCTTCTTGTCTGACCTCCTCATACTATTAGCTTACCTTGTAAAATGTACTCAATGTAATAATATTATAATAGTATGAAATAAACCTGAACCTGAACCTGAACCATATGTACCCTGCTATAGGAATACGGAATGTTATAGGCAATTTTTTATATGAATTATCATACCTTTTCACTCCTAAGATCAAGCTTTGTTGACAGTGCTTTATGAAGAGTATATTAAGGGTATATTACTATTACATTAGCCCCTAGGCAGAAATGTTTATCGTTGTTCTTGATTTCACAACGCACTATACGGCCACCATTAGCGGCAGGACATCAGTGCCATTTTTCCCCTAATCTAAACAAAAAAGCTTTCTTACGACACGCTTATTTGATTCCGTTCCCATGGCGACGCCTTCAGACCGGCAAACCAATTCCAACTTAATGCTTTATACACTTAGGCTGATACACTGTGCAGCCGCTTTTAGGCAAATTGCTAAAAGCACAATGCAAGATACATGTAGTTTGTGTCATAATAAGAGTGTTTGCATATATTTTTGCTGATCGTGCATTAGTCCTAACGTCTCATCCACTAATATTTTCGACCTTGTCAGTTTTTGTCGTTGAAAGTCGCCATTGCCTCCTATTAAAGGTATAATACATGATTGGTAAAGGTCACATAATATCAGCACTCAGACTTTGTCTAATCCAATGATATGATAAGCCTATGACAATTTAAGCTCAATCGCGGACATTTATCTGAGTCACCAGAAAATAGTAAAATCCGACTAAATTGTTCTTCTGAAACATAAAGAATGGTTTTTGATCTTACCCCGAGATCAAAACTGTTTTCGGTATTTGTTTGACTAATTTCTGGATAAATACACCATTTTAACGGTATATAATAGGCCCCCTATTTTTACCAGCATCATATTCGTACCCTGACAGTTATACGTAAATATGTGAAAATTTCTGTTTAGAAATGTTACCAATCATGCATTAAACCTTTAACGGTATGTTTGTACCAGCACCATCTTCATACACTGATATGTAAATCTGTGAACATTTTTGTTTGGAAATGTTACCAATCCTGTACTGTACCTTTAAATGCTTCTTGAGGTACTGCCATTAGTGAATCACAATGCCCATTCTTTATTACTCTAAAAGCGAAACGTGCGGATGTACACAACGTCGGTAAAATTAATAACTCTCGCCTCTTATCAAAATAATGCAATGTTATGATTCACATGCTGTCCAAATACACCATGACAAAAGGAAGAAATACTGTTTGTATTTTTCCTTTTGTAAATTGACATTTAGTGAATCTTGTATTCGATAAAACATGTATTTAAGGTGGATCGAGTGGCCATGCATGGAAGGATAATTCGACGATTTAAAGTTAGTATCATACTTTAGTTTTTGTCAAAGGAATGCAGATTCATGGCAAAAACATCAAAACAGATACAGTAACAGTCATCTGTGAAAATTTCAGTCCCATACGGTGCCCACCTTTTGAGAAAACAGTGAAAAACGGCCACAGAATTTCTTAAGTCTTTTTTCTTTTATTTTTGATCTTTTAAAAGATAAAAAAGATTTTCGGTTGTTGTTTTATTCATTTCTCGATAAATACACCATTTCAGGCGGAAAAATGGGAACGGTATATGTTTCTACCAGCACCATCTTCATACCCTGTAAGTTATAGGTAAATCTGTGAACATTTCTGTTTTGGTTTCTTACCAAAGTATGATACTACCTTTAAGTTCCATTCACCCCATGGCCTGCCAGTATCTCTTTGGCTGAAAACGTGTTGTTTGCGACATTGGGCAACATTGTGTATATCAAACGGTGCAATATGCCTATCTGGGTTGATGGTCAATTGGTCATCTATATTAATATTAAAGACCACTAGCACTAGCCTCTCACTTATTACACCTTGTCATCGCTTGACCATCAGAATAGCATCACTCTGTATTCCCAAGCGCCCTCCATGCTGCCATATACAAGGTGTCAAAAAACCGCCAAATGAAAATTCATGACAATTTGAAACGCCTTGAAAGTGTTATACCTAGCGGTCATCTGGAATCTCATTGGATGACGCGTGACCAGTACACGCCCCCGGTGCATGTACACAGCGGGTTAGATTTAGGGGGTTTACGAAACGGAGGCTCGGGCTCAAGGCTCAAGGCTCGGGCTCAGGCTGAAGTTCTGTTTTTCCTTTTCAAACCAGAGAATCTACTTCCGAACCGCAGCCAAAAGCCTCTATTTTGATACCCATTGTATTAGAATGGATTCACGAAATGGAGCCGGAGCCTGAGTCTAAGCCCAAGCCCGAGTAGTCCATTTAACCCCTATATACAGCTTCACAGTGACTGGGTTGGTCTCACTCCATCCCATGTACACTGCAACCTCATCCTCAAGTTCTGTTTATATATATAGTATATAAACTGTATTTATGTAAGTGGTAATTTCACTGCAATGAATGATAAATCATGAATTTCAAGCAACAACTGTACTTTTCACGAAATAATTAAATGTAACCTTTTAATTCGCGTAGCACCAAAATAATCGTATGCTCGTATATGCATGTAATCCTTAGAAAGCGGATATCATCGTTGACATATCTCCCTACCTCCTCAGGTAGGATGACAACGATACAGCAGGGCATTCACCAGTCTATTAAAGCAGCCATGCTAGCGAGATGTCCCGTGGACAACCGATGCGCTATATGCAATCATGAACTTTACCCATCCCACACGGTCCTTGTTTTATTCTCGCTCGCTGCGTCTTGCTACACTTGTCACACAGAATTTCATGCTCAGTTTGCGAGGAATATTCAAGTCCAATTCTGCATAATCATTTTCCGACAACAGACCCTCAAAGTAAGAATGAAATCGACAGTTTAGACGAGTTTGCGACTTCAGACCGGTTCATGCTTCATGTCAACGCATATTGCCAAGCGAAAGCGACGGCATGGATATTCACTATGAATGTTTCATTGAAGATGAGAGCACATTATTTTTAACTTAGGAATGGTTCATTGCGAATTGAAGACATCAGATTCGCTTTGGTTCGCAATTCACATCAAGTGTGAACCGGGCTTAAAACAAACAACCATTTCCATTCAGTTCGGTCACTTTGAAATGAAATGATCTCATTGAAGTAAGGAATAATGATAAGTAATGAAGCTTTAGAAAAAAAAAAACCTGATTGGTACGCAGGGTAACAACTTGAGCTGGGCTGAAAATTTGGGCGCGTAGAATGCAGCTTAAAAACACATACACACCGTAGTTAGAATACACCAGTCATATCGTATGCTGCATTGACTATCAATAGTTTCTTGTCTATTTTGGGTGCGATGGTAATGTCTTCGTCCTTACAGTTACCCCAAAGGGTGTGTCCCCATAAACCCCGCCTGTGTGCGCGATAAGGGCGTGGTCGCTGTTAATTACAGACTGGTTAAGGAATTTCTTCCCACTGCTCATGCGCGTGCTCTAAATATCGAGTAGGCCCTATCCATTATTTTCAAAACTACTATTTTGTGTATTTCTGTTTTTGTAACTTAATTTTGATATTATTTTTAATTGTTTGACTTTTTTCTCTCATGCCCCGAAAGGGGCGGTTCAGAGAAATAAAACTTCATAATCATTGTTGTCATTGTCATTGTCAACAATCACATTTAAGATCTGTATCTATGCGCATAATTATGTCAGGTTTCAGTGCACAATGCGCATGTCGATCATAAATCACGGCTCTGTGATTGATCAAAACACAATGGGGCGGGGCTTTACAGGGATTGGTCAATTAACTTTTTTTTGTTATTGTTTGTGTTGGAGTCCTTTATCCGGTAGCAATTTAAGCATGATACGTATACGTAAACACTTGTGAATGCAAAATAAATAGAAGTTAATACCCTAGTCAGGTGCAGCCTTCACTCGATGTTGTTGCTGTGTGTCACAGGCTAAGTAATTATATCTAGGAAATACTCCCGGTCTATATTCAGAGATAGAGAGTTGTGCGACCACAGGGAGCTGTGCTTTGCACCCTTGGAGCCAGAAGTGGCGTCTTCATACCGTCTTCTATATCTCAGGCTCCTCCTTGCCACACACACACAACCTCCCTCGTCCACCGTATACCTCCATCGGACGTGTCTGTATTCCCACTTCGGGTAGAAACCATAACTCCCCCCCCCCCCCCCGAGCCATATCATAACATTACCTGGTGATTACGGATTGGTCATATGATATTGCAAGGGCTAATCTAGCTGAGTGGGTCATGTATGATGGACGCTCATCTCGCAGCATGCACGTATGAGGAGACGGTATTCATGATATATACTAGATCTAAAGGATTTAGCCAAAATAAACTCCCAGGCGCTTTGCACTTCAAATGCAGTCTGCAAGAAGCAACCCGTTGATGAGATGCTGCAGGCATGCAGACCTATACGGGCGCAGATTGTCACATGCACAGGAATAAATCTTCACTTGGAGTTTTTTTTTTACAAACTAGATTCCGAAGTTAAGACGCCATGCAGGCAGAAATCTAGTTCAAATATTCTGCCATCCTGTCTCATGCACAAGTTCAAACTTGAAGAAAAACAACTCTGACTTTCAACTAAGAATCTTTCAACAGAATCTGAAGAATAGTTCCACGGGGACTGACACAAGTCTGGTTGTGGTTGCTTATAATACAAGAAGAATTTAATACCGTATCTCTAGCTCTCTCTGGTTCGGATACGTATGTCACTATACGCCTTAAGTTATGGTTGCACCCAAGTAAATAAACTCCCATAGACAGTTATAAATCCTCAAACTTCAAAAATCATTTAAAAATATACAGAACTCTCACAGCTGTTCAAGTTACACAGAAAAATGATGATGAACATATGTCACCTTTCATTTTCTTTTCATTTTATGGTAGGGTGACCATTGAATTTTTGAAATATACTCATTCTCAGCTGACCACCCCTAAAACAAGGTATGGATCACTCCAGTCAAAGAAACATCCCTCTGCAAAGCGGCTGAAATAGACCCACTTTCTCACCAAATTGCATCAAAAATGGTCACAAATGGAAGCCCAGAGTTCAGGCAGGAGGTCCAGTGCCATATTTCTTCAATCCTTCATTTTCATAGCTCTCACAACTCCCTTATTTAAATTATATTGAGTGCTTAACTTTTATTAATGAGCTCGGCGGACGGATTTTGGCTCTATTTACTTGGGTGCACCCTTATTCACGGTGCATCCATCTTGTCACCTTCCCTGTGTACCCGTTGGAAAAGATAACACCAATTCTAAAAAGAAAATGGGTACCAGCCTACTGAATTTAAGCCTCGGTTTGATTGCAATGCTTCGAATATAGGATGGATGCACAATGGACCCAAGCAGCAGTAGACCCACGTTGTCAGATGTTACACTAAAATTGTCTTCATTGGCGCGTATCGGTTTATCAATATTGCAATGGATTTGTAGTCGATGCTGAAATTTCTGTACACATTTACTGAATGCTGCACTACCGCTTAAAACAGTTTCACCATTAAGTATACCTATAAACCCACGATAATCAAAAATGATCATAAATCTTTCATTCGCTGAGAAAATTAAATATTTCATTTCCCTTTTCAATAAGCAGTTTGAGCTGGTGTTTGGTGGGATCTTTCTGCCAGCTGATCTCATTCATTCGGCTCTTTAACGGGGGCCTTCCTCCTTATTAACTTTCTTGTGCCAGTCAGAAGCCAAGTCTGATGAATCTGCTATACCAGTGCTCTAACCATCTGAGTCTACCGTGGGCCTCCCTCTCTTTGCTCATGGTGCCAGTCAGAAGCCATGTAACCCATTAACTGTCACACATGGCAGGGGATCATCATAAACGATGAATATAAATATAATACGAGTTGTTAACCCTGCTATGTGGTTACTGGCAATTTATTAGGAATTCCAATTATATCTAGCTATTATAATCTGTCCTCTTTCTTCTTATATTTCCCAAGGGCAGTGCCGGTTCAGCTGCGTCTATAGTCAGTTTCACGGCAACACAAAATGAAAAATTGTCTGGAAAAAAAATTGACGGCCAGTCGGCTTGTCTAAACTAGGTTTGGCCTTTTTAAAGAGTTCCCCGCGAAATGTTTGAACGTTACTGCGCTGCACGAGTGCCATTGATAACGTACCCGGCCGGATAAAGGTGGTAAAAGTCATCCTGTCTCATTAATAACTCCCAGCAGGAACTTTTTAATTGTAGGACAATGTTCTTGTCCTCATGTCATTTAGCCTTCGATAAAGCTCCTGCTAGAATCGAAACGCGTCAGGCCCTCCTAACTCCAAGCAAATATTTGATTCATATGTAAAAAAAAAAATAAAAAAATAAAAAAAATATAAAAAAAACATGTACTGCCAGTTGAAGGTAGTGTCATATTTTGTTAAGAAACCAAAACAGAAATGTTCACAGATTTACCTATAACTTGCAGGGTATGAATATGGTGATGGTAGAAACATACCGTTAAAATATTTCCGCTTGAGATGGTGTATTTATCCAGAAATTAGTCATACAACAACCGAAAATCTTTTTGATTTTTAAAAGATCAAAAATAAAAGAGAAAAGACTTCAGAAATACTGTGGCTGTTTTTTAACTGTTTTCTCAAAAAGTGGGCACCGTATAATGAGACTGAAATTTTCACAGATGATTGTTGCTGTATCTGTCTTGATATTTTTGCCCATGAATCTGTATTTCTTTGATAAAAACCAAAGTACAGGTATGATATTGCCTTTAAGTCACGGATGGGAATACTACCTATATTAATTTGTGCACTTCTCTGTCAGTCTGGAGTTTCTGAGAAAAATTGGTCAGTAAATGAATAAATATGTAGAAATTATTCTCTCTCCCGTTCATTTACCTTGCTATTTTTAAATGCCAACGCCCGCAGTCACCTATATGGGAATGTATAGCATCTCTGTGGGTGAAATTATTTTGCATAGAATTCTGTGCAACTCCATCATGGTATTCCTCGTTTGAATGAGGTATGCATGTATTTAGATGCGATTTTCATAGGTGCCTATACTGTAAAGTAATTCAGCCTCGTTTGGGTTACAAATCTAAGTACAACGGACTCCACATTCCCTTAGAAACAGGAATACTTAAAGGTGTGATACATGATTGGCAAAGGTCACAGAACAGCACTCACACTTTGTCTAATCCAACATGTATACATTAAATAATAAACATGTGAAAACGGTTATATCTGAGTCACAAGCGAGATCAAAACTGTTTTCGGTCTTAAGTGTACTAATTTCTTGATAAATACACAATTTTAGGTGGAAATATTCTAACGGTGTATTTTGTACCAGAACCATCTTCATATCCTGAAAGTTATACGTAAATCTGTGAATATTTATGTTTGGGTTTGTAACCAATCCTGTACTGTACCTTTAAGCTAAAAATGATTGAATAAAGTTCGGCCTGGTTTGATATCTAGGTACACGACCACAGCTGCGCACTGAGGACATATCCATTTTCCAGTGACGGTATAATTGTTGTCTTATTACATTATGCAGAGGAAACGGAAAAAAATCATAACGTTATTTACAGACCGTTTTGTTCCAGGCAAAATAAGTCGGTCTGCCTTAAATTTCTTGTGAACTATTTTTCTGGTGGACAGAGAGATATAGAGGCACATATATGTGTCACTACGTCACGCTTAGAATAGTATAGTTACAAATGACCATCTTGCAAATACAATGAAGGATGACAAATTACTTGAATTAAACAAGCAATAATTATTCATGTATTTTTTAAGTGCATACAAATTATGCATGACTTCGGTTCTGATGACAATGTATTCAGGTTTTAGTATGCGATTCATTATACACACCTAAATAAACCATTCCTATCAAAGCATTGATGAAAACCCTAATCTTCTATTTTTCGATCCTCATCAATCCGAATACATGCGGTTACTATGCATGGTCACGCCCCACTTGACGAGCCATTAACCAGAGTGCACAAATCTTATCACGAAACATCCAAAAATCGATATTCCCGAATAGTCGATACTGGGACAAACCTTGAGTGCATTTGGGATGAATGTCGCTTCCCACGTGCATAAAGTCAAGTGTTTTGCCAACGAGGTTCTTGTAGGGATTCCGTAAGTTGATCCTTACGAAAAACAGCTGCTACCGATGTCCTGTTGCATGTTTAAAATAAAGGTATATTGTGCCACTTATAATGGTAATGTAATTTGGTGTTTTGTTTAAAGGCCATAATATACAACATTGGTAACAAACTATGACATAATTGTTCACAGACTTACGTATAACTTAAAGACATATAAATGGTAGAAACATACTGTAAAAGTGTTTCTGCCTGAAATGCTGTATTAATACACGACAGAGTAAAAACCAAACACCAACATTTTTGATCTTGGAAAGATTAAAAATGACAGTTATTCTCACACAATATTTGGCAACACAATAATTGCAACGATTTTTCGCTGTTTTCTACTGTTTCCAATGATCAATTGAGCTGAAAATTTCACAGGTTTGTTTTATTCCATGACAAATCAAATTATGAGCAGCCTGAAGCTGCTCTGTCACCTTTACTAATGTTGTACATGCCCTTAAATGAGAATATGTTCCTTGTATACAAATACAGCGTCCAAATGAAACTAGAAAAAAATATATGACTGAATGAAATGAGAAGGTTATGTGGTTAGGTAAATAGTGCACCGTCAGAGCATACTGCCGAGAACCAGCGATTTGCGCGCCATATTTTGTTCAGGAGACCTAAATTCCAACTGCAGAAAGGGGACATTATTTTTACGCTATAATTACTCAGAATAACTGATGATGACTAGAGCAGGCAAGTCGAAACGTTGGGACCTTGCGAGAAGTGAGAATGAAATAGAAGTGCGAAAGTACGAACGATTCTTACATGGTGTTTCCCGATCCACATACCAATTGTCACCATGCAGAGCCTCAAATCTTTCTTAACACACGCTTTAAATTGTCTTGTTTTATGTATATTCTCAAATTCTTACATAAATAACCTCGGAAGAATCGTTCCTCGATCTCAGCACAAACACACACGGTCTTGGGAGGATCCCTGCATGAGCTTCTTAGATAATTTAGACGCCATGATATACCCACGAAGCGGCATGTTCATCAGTCTTGCCGATCCCATGCACCGTCTTTAATTAGATCCACCCAGCCGTGAAGACCGGTCCTCACCCGGCCCTCGTTCTTCATCAGAGCGATCAACATCAGGCCGGGAGGAGGATGACGTGGACCGGCCAAGATGCCCCAAGTTCCTGACAACGCGGATCACCCCTCGCTAAATTGAACTGGGAATCTCCACGTTAAAAGACGGGCGAAATGCGATCCGCCTGACGAGCAGCAGCGTGAAAAACGCCCCACCTGGCCCGGGAATTATTGATTTGTTGCCGGTTTGGTGAATGGTGAGATCACGGTGGATGCTGTACAATCCCGGACATTATCCTCTTTAAGCTCTCTTCCCCTTGGAAAAAGAAAAAGGGCTTCGTGTAAAGTTAATTACACCGAGAGACGACAGATTGATGGGAAGATGATCTAGAGCATTAAATCTCGAAGTGATGGAGAAATGAAGACGATGTTTTTGTTTTTGGTGGAGGGTTCATGGCAACATCTCACAACCGATCAAACAACAAAATAACCGTCAATGAAAATTTCAAACGGAGGAAACATTTTACGCAAATAATCACGGAGTCTTTCCTGATATTTGCAGTATATTCACCCTGAAAGTTTCCATCCCTCCCTCGGGTCATCGTTCTTGAGGAGACGATGGCTTCCTCGGACGGAGGCAAACAAACATGACATTCAAGGAGGATGGGTGTCATCACCCTCAAGGGTATTATTTATGTCAAACTTGTTATTTGTATGATAGTCAATGATAAATTTACCAGTTGAATGTACTTTATCTCGATGTGATGGAGCTTCAGCTGCCTACTGTGATGCAGCTAAAATACAAGTTGAATAATTCATAGGTCACAATCTTATAGGTAGATTAAGCACTATACTTGGTTACCAGCGGGAGCTCTTGGTATACGGTCTGTGCATGTTTCCTGTTATCAAGCTGTCATGTGGAGACGTGAAGATACAAGAATGTCCTCGTACACGTTATAGACAGGGTACAGGATTTGCAAGGCCTCCAAAGAAACATTATTGAGTTTGAGACAGAAAAATTGACTCAACAGTTCGTTAACAGTGCCAACTGTCACCATGGGAAATCTTGGTTCATCAGATGCTGGGGGTTTTGTTGCAAGGAAATCAAGATTTAGTGTCTTTTAAAAATATCGTTCGTCCGAAAACCAGCATTTCGAAAGCGTGGTGTAACCGTGAAGGATTTAGAGTGGGGTAAGATTATTTCAGCCGTATTTCTGCTATCCAGATGAACAAAGCATAAAAAGGTACATGAAACAACGTCTGTAAGGAAGTTAAAGACCTTCACTTCTGTTTAAGTACCAAATTCAGCCAAAACGCACATCTTTGCAAATCATTATATGCTCCCTTTAAGGGCTATTGGATCTCGATAGACATGTTATGGTATCTGTCATCGGGTATATCACCCTGTCTGACACCGTCAAATTCTCCCCTCAAAGACGAGACATTTCGAGGTTTTTTTTATAAACGCAGTCTGTGTCTGTGCTTTGACCCAGACCATTTATGTTAACCTTGTAGATGAAATTCCTGGTATTATACAGTACATTCAATGTAGAAAAAAATGCTTAGAATGTTGTCACGCGATAAAGAGATGCTGAAATCTTCGACTCGAATGAAAATGCTTTTAGGAGGACACTCATGTTAAGCTGCTTGTTCGGATGTTTGTTTCTTTTGAATGCTTGGAGTAAGGAGGGCCAGACGCTCTTCGATCCTAGCAGGATCTTTCTAAAAGGCTTGAGAAAGGCTAGGATCGAAACGCGTCAGACCCTATTCATTCCAAGCATTTTATCAAATAATTTCAGGTCATTTTTTGTGCCGATGACAAGTCAGTTTGCAGCAGTTTATTACTTGTATTGGTGTTTATTGAAGGTTGCTTTGTTTTAATTTCTTTGTTGGTATATTTCGGTTAGTATGAGGTAGTGGAAATCTTCTAGCTCTGGGGATGATTGTTTGTTTGTTTATTTATTTGTTTTTGCCCTTCATCGGAACAGATGAGCACTGCATAATTATACTCAATGCTTGTTGAGTGCACATGAACAAATCATGCGCCGGCCCAGGCGGGACCCGAACCCACAACCTCCCTCCCACCAGTGCAGATGCCATACCGCTAGGCAACCGAGCTACATGCTGGGGTCAGCGCCAGCGGGGCGAATCGAATCCATGCCCAAATTGCATATTTCTATTTCTATCAAAATTAATGGTCATGATTATTTGTTGCGTGATGCGTCAGATGAATTGTTATTTTGCCGGGATGGGGATGGGTCGCGTGGTGGCCTCGGGGATGGCCATCAGAAGACCGAAGGAGTACCGTTCGAAGGTATGCGGCAACGCGCTGCCGTGGCGCATGCTCCCACTGATCGATTGATTGATTTGTTGTTGTTGATGTAAAATATTCACTTGTTTCTCGCTTGATTGGACATTAACTGCCCCCATGGTTTGCTCTTTGATTTAGTGCTCGATGAAGCGTTCACAAGTTTGGTCTTTTACTTCTTTTCGTGGCTGATTACAACTCACACTTAGACCCGAAGCAGCCCGATTACCATCACAGTATTACCTACACGAAGCAAGCTGGGCGTGAAATAAGAAGATTTGAAGAAAATAAGCGTCTTGATTTGAAAATGACTCAGTTATTAGTCTTATTTCAAGGTCGGAGCTTCAGCCTTAACTCAAAGAGGGTATACCATAGAGGTACTGCTCTGTGGTATATATACAAGGTCCCGGTGGACGGAGAATTAACGAACTCAGCAGCGGTATACAAAATGAATAGAAGCACTGAGGTATAGTCATGCCCTTAAACTGAATGAGGCAGATCAGACTAACGAGTGCAGACCCACTGATCCTCAATTTCGGATGATGAGTTTTTCTGTTTTGATAAAATGGCTCTTGGCTATCTGCTCTATACCTTGTTGAACACGATACGACTCCGTGGTGTTTGAATCACAAGCCGACGTGACAATAATATTTTCATTGACGAAGTAGTTTGGTGATGATGAAATGGAGACACCATAGTCTTGTTTTCTTAAGTTACCGACGTGCCCATTTTGGGTAGTGGTTCGGGTTACCTATATAGCCCTGCATGCTTGTCAGGGATTGCTCGCCGATCATTCTGCCTGCTAGACGGCGGAGGAGGCAAGAAGATACACGGTATAATTCGTGGTATGCTTGTAGCCTCAATATACAATCAGAACCTAATGGCTTTGGAGTTTTTATAACATGAGTAATGCGCCTTTGGACAACACCACAAAGAAGAGAAAAGGAAAAAAAGAAAAGAACGCCATAAAATAAAATAAAACACCAAAACAGAAACAAACAACAAAATTTTGATAAAACGCGCTGGATTGAATATCCAACAGTTCAACATTGCAATTAACATAACATTAAATTACAAATATGTTAAAGGCTATAAAAGTACACTGCCCCGAAAATGATAATTAATGTGTAGGGTATTGAATTATGTTATCCATTACACAATTATTAATATCCTCTAAATCGACTTTGCCAATTCCAGACAGGGTTAATAATCATAATGTGGGTTGAAATTGTTTTATAAAAAATGGTTTTATAGTGGAGACTATGTAACAGGGCATAATGTACTAAAACAAATACAATTTTCAGCCGTTTCGTTATGTGTACTATGATTATTCATCGTGCAGTGACAACAAAATGTATAATGAAAAGCACTAATAGTGTTTTGGCTTCATCCCAAACAATGTAATTATTTGACAAGGCCTTTTCGCATCAGTTAGTAGAATAATGTGAAGGTGCTGGTACCATTAGATGGGACGAAATAATTAACGGTAATGACATGTGCTATAAACTGAATGATGCGGTACGTCATCTTGTGACATTTTCGAATCTGGTTTTGTGGAACTTTCCTCTCGTGCAGAAGAATCAATTTAATATTATTTCTCACTCATACGCCTGGTATAAAATTACCTTTCTGTGGACAAAAACTATTTGGACATTCAACATTTTACATGTGCGTGTTGAGCAGGGAACTGAGCAGATTATCCATTGACTATCTTCAGTGCGATAGTCAATATATTAAATAATGTTACCCGTGACTATCATCAGTCACTATACCAATGTTACCCGTATGATCATCAGTGCGATAGTCACTATACTAATATTACAGTGACTATCTTCAGTGTGATATAGTCACTATATCTTCAGTGCGATAGTCACTATACTAATGTTACCAGTGACTGTCTTCAATGCGAAAGTCACTATACTAATGCTATCTTCAGTGCGATAGTCACCATACTAATACCAGTGACTATCTCCCCGTGCAATAGTCACTTTACTAATGTTACCAGTGACTCCCCTCAGTGCGATAGTCACTATACTAATGTTACCAGTGATTCCCCTCAGTGCGATAGTCACTATACTAATGTTACCATGGAATGACATATCTGCAGTGTGATAAGCCCATCGGTCGGAACAATTTAAACCATCTTGTATCTGAATGGCATAGTAATAGTATAGGCTTATAAGTGTTACATCTTGAAAATGAACGCACGTGCTTCAACAAGACTGTTGCTTACTAACCTTCTATTTCTAGTAGAGTACCTTCACTCTCTGGGTAGAAGTTTGATCATTGCTTCAGGAGTAGAGTGATAGTCACTAGCTAGGGTTGTAGCTCATCCCGTTGTCATATCACAGAGGCTGACGGAGTCCGAACCAAGTCCGTGTTATCTTCCTTGCGTCAAACGAAGTACTGGAGAGCGCTTATCCCATAACACGTTCACACACACCGCACGGCCAAGTCACTATGAACTCAGAGCGTGGTCTCAACAATGAATTCGATTCCCACGCAGTGACCGGACCACATCACAGTTTTCTGATGACAAAAAACCTACGGGCTTTCCGGACCTGCCCATCTAACTTACTCATGCTAGGGTGTATCGTTATATACGCGTTTCAAACTCTTTTACTTTCCCAATTTCAAGGAGGAGAGGGTACTATGAAGTGTATAATCCGTCAAAGCATAACATATCGTGCTCTTGAACGTTTAATATGCATCGGTTTGAAATATTCATCAGAGTGGCGTCTGAATATCATCGGTGCATCGTGCACACTTCATCACCCACTGTACCTGATGGCCTAGCCTGTAACTATACCATACATAGGGCAATTACTACAACAGTGGGAACATGTAGGTCAAATACAGGCTAACCGATGTTGACTAATGGTTATTCGTCTTATAATGAAGTGTATTTCTTCATCCAATGGGAGCCGTTGATGAGAATTAAATGCACCAATCAGTGTAGATTTATTCTTGTGGTTTGAAAAAAAAAGATGCCGTCTCATTTATATACAGTACCTTTCTTTGAAATCCATCCACGAAAAGACATTTAAAAGATTAAGCATCGACACAAGTTGAGCAGGTGTTTCTGATGACAGATAAAACTGCTATCAAATAACATCGGTCTCAAATGAACAGGTTAATTATTTACATTAATAGGGGGTCACATGACCCCAGTACCCTTTCGATCTAAGCAGTCTTTTGAAAATGTCACGAGCCGGGCGTGGCTGCTGAAAAATTGAAAAATCGTTCATTCTCGATTTCACTTTGACAGATTGAAGAAAACAATGTCAATTTCACTTTTTTTCCCGATATGAACGATTAAAGGTATAATACATGATTGGTGAAGGTCACAGGACAGCAGCACTCACACTTTGTATAATCCAGCATGAACATGAAATAATAATCCTGTGAAAATTTGAGCTCAATCGGACATCTGAGTCACGAGAAAATAGCGAAAACCTGACTCAGTTTTTCTTGTAAAACATAATGTTTTTGATCTTACCCCGAGATCAAAAACTCCACCCCAAGGCAAGGAAATGCCAAGATCGATCATAGCAAGTTAATTTGGTAGGAGCGAGTACTCTTAACCAATCAGGCTTAGGCTCCCCAGCTCTGTCATCCATCTGAAAATATAGCTTGTGGTTTTTCATTGAAGCTGAAGCTCTGTTTTCCTTTTCAAACCAAAGATTCCGATTTTCTACTTCCGAATCGCAGCCAAAAGCCTCTATTTTGATACCCGTTATTTTAGAATGGATTCACGAAATGGAGCCCGAGCCTGAGCCGGAACCGATGCTTGGAAAACTAGGCCCCAACATTCTATCTACCTACTTCCTCCTCATTTTTGTACTGTCAGGAGAGGGCGCACTAACCATTTACGTTACAGTCCTCCAAATGATGCAGTGATCTACCGCAACAAAAAACGGCACAGCATATTAAACGTTATAGTTTTGTATGTGACAGATACGTGTGTTGCCACAGAAACTCGTGCTTTGGGGTTGTTGATTGTTGTTATTGTTTTCTATTATTATTTGTTTGTTTGTAGTTGGGTATGTTTGGTCTGTGTCTGTTGTTCTTTTTTACAGAAAATACTGCAGAAACTTCAACTGGCTTCTTTTCTCATCTAAATCATTATTATGCTGTATGCCCAAACTAAATTGAGATTTCCTCTGGTGAAGTTCCTTGTACTTTTTTAATACAAACAGTTGCCAATCTTTTATAATGAAAACCATTTACTTTTACACGCACCAAATTAAGGAGACAACAGTAACAAACCAACGTACACCACGACAAACGTGTATGTAGAGTAACTATAATTTCAATATGATGCAAGATTGACCTTATGATGGTATTGATTATATCGATCATTACAGAGCGAAGACGCTGTAATTAACTGTACTTATAGAGCCACCTGCAGCCAAACACTCAGACATGGCCTATATCCTCCTTTATACCTCCATCTGACTGAATATAGAATAATGAGACATGGCTATTTCCTTTCACCAAGTCATTTATTAGGTATAATGAGTTGTAATCAGGCCAGTGCTGTGCGTTTGTTGTCGCACTATAATCATTACGAGATCGATGACCGAACCGGTGGTTGTCTTAGTATCGTTGGAGCTCCCCATAGAAGTGGTAATATTAATCATAATCGTGTATTTATGTTGATACTGACGGTCTGCTTTTGTGAACTCAAACTATGGAGTTTGTCCGTATTCTTCTGATGTTGGAATCACTCCTGGTTGTGGCAGGCGAACCGATGCTCATGTGTCCTTATGTTTGCGACTGTAATGCCGGTAAGATGCTAGTGGATTGCAAACATAGTGGGCTGGATCGTTTGCCTGTTGAAGGGATAGCTAACTGGACCAGGAGTCTGTTCTTAGACGGGAACGTCTTCAGTGAGATTACCGATGGGACTTTCTCTCGTTTTGGTCCGTGGCTGCGCCGTTTGTCTCTCGCCAACAACCTGCTTGAGAATGTGTCCAGCAGAAGTTTCTATCAACTGCCAAGGCTGCAGAGTCTGGACCTGAGTGGGAACTTGCTCTCCAACATGCCTCTTGACGGTTGGCATGGGCTGCCATCCCTTCAGAGTCTGGACCTCTCCCGAAATCATCTCACCCATCTACCTGGAGATAGTTTCCTTGGGCTGTCACATCTGGAGGAATTGTACCTGAATGAAAACAGCATTCTGTTCTTCCCAGACGCTACTTTCTCGACTCTACCATCGTTGAGAAAGCTTTCTCTTGCCGGTAACTTACTCAATTTCGACCCAGTAGGACGGTTTGAAAACATCACTTTGGAAGAGCTTAACCTCTCAAGCAATCGAATACCTCTTACTGCTAGAGTCAAGGAATGGTTCAGTCCCAACTACACGACGAATTTGAGGTCTTTGTTCTTGGCACACAACGCCATCAGGATACTCCCTCAGAGCGCGTTCATTGGACTCGAATATTTATAGCTTCTTGATTTGGGAGGGAACCAACTAAGGGTCATCAAGGAGTATAATTTCAGAGGTTTGCGTCAGCTTAGAGAGCTCAATCTAGAGGGAAACCTCATGTCCTATTTACATGAAAGAAGCCTCGATGGCCTGTTGAATCTCGAGGTTTTCTCGTTGGAGGGAAATGATTTGATTCGCCTTCCCTGGAACTTGTTCAACCTCGATAAGAACCTCAAATCACCGAGTGAGGATTCTGATATTTTGACCGACACCTCAACAGCAAGTCGTGGAATCCATGACTCTTCAGACTCCAATTTGACATTTGAAGTTGGATTCAGGCGACCGTATTTACTGTCAATCCTAAAGCTCGGCAGTAATTCACTCCACAAAGTTCCCAACATTCAAACCCTTGGCTCTTTGATGGTCCTAGATCTCCACAACAACCGAATAGATAAGATCAGACGGGACGCATTTAAGTCAAACAGAAACCTCCTCGAGATACACCTTGACTTGAACAACCTGGCGGCGTTAGACTACCGGGTCTTCGACGGTCTAGATTCCCTCCAAACAGTCACACTTGGAGGTAACCCCTGGTGGTGCGACTGCGACCTGAAGTGGATCCAAGACATGATGTGGTCGGAGCATCAGCCCCCGTGGGCCAAACACCTCACCGAGGACATCATCTGCGCTTATCCCACCATCCTAGAGGGGAAGGGCCTCCAGGAAGTAGACATCCAACTCATCAAGGATCAGTGTCCTAGCTTCGTGGTGGGCATCGTCATGCCAGTTGTCATCTCGGCCTGGTTCGCCCTGCTCGGATTCCTCGTGATTCGATTCTGGGTCAGGAAGTGTCTGAGAGTTCGCAAGTTCGACAAAGACCGCAAGTCCAACATCCAGTACTCTAAGAGGCGGATACTGCGACGACGAAGAGACGGGATAACCAGTGGTCAGACGTTCTATCTGACAACCAAGGTCAGCCAACGCCGCATGACCTTCCCGTTGCAGAAGAGAGGACACTGCTACATGGAGGTGACCATTTCCCAGGATCCTATTTGTAAAACAGAAATATTGAATCGTGAGAAAAACAAGGTTTGGGATAAGATTTGATATAACTTGCCTATTAAACTAGAAACAATGGAATAAAAAAACTGTCATGTCAGAGAACAATGACGAATTCAATGAAAAACAATTAAAACAACAGCTTAGAACAATGGGGAACAATAATTAAGAGCATTACAGTGAAGCAAATCTGGTCCTTAATTATGCCCGCCATTAGAATTAGAATTTAATATGTGATGCTGTAGCTTGTAATGTACTTAGTAATACATGTACTGCTGCCTGTCCCTTATTAATTAAAACCTTTCATGCTTATAAAGCTAAGACTATACGCCGTGCCACTGCAAATTAAATCAAATGAGTGCAGCAACAGCACGGCGGTAGCGCGACAGTTGCGCTAAACGCCGAGCTAAATATTGAAAATGCCGTGCCACTGCCGTTCCGACTACCGATAGCGCGGCAGACCCTGTCGAGCCAAAAAGCTTGCCGTGCCGACCTCAATATTTGCCGAGCCAAATTCACGCTAAACGCCGTGCTATTGCCGTGCCAAACTTGAAAATGTTAAATTTATTTGAGTTCGGCACGGCAGTAGCACGGCGTATAGCACAGGCCTAAACCATTCAAACTTATTTTAGAATCATGGGGAGGGTTGTGCCCAACAGCACGTAAGGAAGCTGATAGATCATTGGTATCAGTGCAGAAGTTATCAAATATTTTAATTATCGGCTAAAAATCTGTTTGGAATCGACTTGTGACAAAGCACAGACGAAAGTCCATATTATTGAAATGGCTTAGGAACGAACTTCCCTTTGATATATGACACTTATGCGTCATTTTGCTCTTTCCTTTGAAACCTTATCTAAATTATTCAGCATATTAAAATGCTCTGAGTAAGGATATCCTGAAATTCCGATCCTAGCTGGTTATTTTTCAAAGACCTCAAAGGTTTCTTCACACGATGCTTAAAAATCTCGCAAGGATTGCGAGTTTTTCTCTGCTAGAGAAATCTTACGAAAGTGTCATCGTGTGAAAGGACACCAGGGGCCGATTTCACGAAGCCCTGCGATCGATCGTAACTCGAATTACGAAGGATATTAAACCCATCGCAGGTGGCATGTCCTACGTAGGGCTGCAATGCATCATAAGTCCTACGATTGGTAGTAAGTTACGATGAGTTTGGTGAAATCGACCTCAGTGCTTTACATGTTTTGTGATACATGTATTAGAGTCAGCACAGTGTTTCTTTTTGCATCAGCTGACGTTATACTCATTTTGGGGACTGAATATTTGATCATGATTTTCCTTCTGCTTTATCGATTCTATTATATTTCGACTAGACACCCGACCGACGCGTTTTGTTCAGCACCATGACGTGGTCCTACTTTACCAACAAAATTTGTATCAACAAGAATATTCCGCGCGTCATAAAACGCTGGATTACAATTTTTCTATGCTCTAGTGAACAACTGATATATGACGGTATTTTTCTCTGTATTTTATATTTTTTCTCTACTTTTATCCGGTGACTTTTGTCGTGAATTAATCGTGCATAATGCTGTCTAGTAAAGGGAATGAAGCCACAATACACAGAAAAAAAACCTAGAGGTATTATAAATCCAGAACTATTCTTTCATACATGACCTCTCTCAAGGTCACTCAAGTAGAAGTTGTGTGGTGTTCTACAAAACACGGGTTGGTGTTTGGGACTGACAAGTTCATAGACATACAGACCTTTATGCAGTTTGCATCGCGATGGATACAGCTCTCTGTTCCCGTGGGGGCGTACGGCCTCGGGATGTGATAGTACGGATTATGGTTGTCGTGATGATGTTCATAGCATGCTTACTGTGTGACGATGTACCGTCGGCAGAGAACGGCTGTCCTGCAAGCTGTCAGTGCGATGAGGACATGATGTTGGTGGACTGTACAGGTGGAGGTTTGCAAAAGGTTCCCGCCATGGGAATGCCCAACTCCACCAGGTCGCTGATTCTAGACGGGAACGTCATCAGCGAGCTCGACGGCAAAGTCCTTGCCCTTTATGCATCCTGGCTTCGAAAGCTGTCACTGGCTGACAACAATCTTCACGAAGTGTCAAACCAAAGTCTGTCCCAACTAGGGCGGTTGAGATCTCTTAACCTCAGCAGTAACCACATCTCTAGTTTGGCTCGTGCTGCCTTCAGAGGAATATCCTCCCTCCGGAAGCTCGATCTCTCTCGCAACAATCTGGAATTTCTGCGTGAGGGCGATTTTGTCGGCTTACCGAGATTGCAAGAACTGTACCTGAATGAAAACAGCATTTATTCTGTCCAGTCAAAAACGTTTAATAACCTTCCATCCTTAGCAGTGTTATCCCTCGCCGATAACCTCCTCAGTGGTGATCTTTCTGGATGGTTTATCAACTCTCCCATTGAAAGTTTGGACCTTACAAACAATCAAATACAGTTTTCAGGTCAAGTCAAAGGGTGGCTTAGCAGAAACGAGACTTCAAGTCTGAAGACCTTGCTCTTGGCAAACAATGGAATCAAGTCCCTGCACAAAGATGCGTTTCTGGGACTGGTAGGATTAGAGGTCCTTAACCTGGCAGGAAATGGACTTAGTGCGATTGCCGAGTATGACTTCATAGATCTGGAAAGCCTAAGAGAACTGGACATTGACAGCAACAGATTAGAGGTCATCGCCGAAGCGTCATTCCAGAATTTGATTCATCTTCGCGTACTCATCCTGGACAATAATCGGCTGGAGAGCCTTCCTCCAGGTTTATTCAAATCTACTAAGAGTCTCGAAGTGCTGAGTGTGACTGCAAACAGTCTCATGAGCTTAGAAGCGATCGCTGGAAGGAGTGTCCTCCACGAGTTGCGAGAGGTCGACCTGGCATCCAACCAGATCAGAGATGTCTCCATCAGTACATTCTATTCGACACCAGCCCTAACAGCACTTTGGCTGAGCGACAATCACCTCCATCACGTCCCAGACCTCCAGAAACTCGTATCCCTCGAGGTCCTGGAACTGGGCAAGAACCAGATAGCGAAGATAGATGCAGACGCCTTCCAACATAACCTGGAACTCCGAGAGATATACCTAGATGGCAATCTCCTTAGCACCCTGGACAGCAACCTGTTCACCGGCTTACCACTGCTCCAGACCCTGACGCTCTTCGACAACCCCTGGTGGTGCGACTGCCGTTTGATTTGGATGCAGGACATGATTTGGGCAGGAGAGGACTACCCGTGGGCTGAGAATTTCGCCCCCGAGATAATCTGCGAACACCCCCCGCAGCAAAAGGGTGAGAGCTTGGAGTTTATGAGTCTGTCGACCCTCCAGGAGCTATGCCCTGATCTCAGAATCGGCGTATTCTTACCCGTCGTCGGATCGATCTGGTTTTTAGTCTTGGGATGTTGCATCGTTCGGCTCGGCGTCCGGAAATACACCAACGCTCGCAAGTTTCATAAGCACAGCAGATCGAACCTCAAGTATCAAAGACGACAATACAGGGCTAGGAAACATGGTATGATACATGTAGGTAAATCGCCCCGCCGATTGGGAACACTGCTTCCCAAGACGTATAAAGTCAAACATCGCTCCGTGACTTTTCCTCTGACAAGAAAACAACGCACATACTATGAACTACCCAGTACCAGCAGTAAACATTATAACAGGCGCAGACGAGTCGCAGTAACGTCTGTATAACCTCGCATAATTATGCTATGCAAGCAATTTCAGAAAACCCCCATTACAAAAATTGAAAATGACAAAAAAACATAATGGGAACTTCAATGTATAACTGTTAAGAACTGCAAAAAGCAACCCAACAGTATATGAAATTTAGTGTTCTGTTGAGGCTTGAACTGCTATTCTAGCTTGACATGCATAATACAGGTTATCTTTAGAGGATTTAGTTTAGATATGGATTTTAAAAACTTTATACCGGATTTATTAAAAAGACATTTTCTATTTACTAAATGAGCCCTGTTATCGGTATTTTTTATACCGAGATAGTAATTTAGTATCAATATCTTGTTTAATGTTAATGTTAATTATTTTGTGTTTCCTCCACGGGATGATTTTCAATTTCGATTTTTCAATTTCGGTTGATTAAGAACTCCCAATGAAAAGTCCGACGACTAAAAAATATTAGGTTTACAATAAATTATTATAAATTATCATTTCTAGTTAAAAATTTTACAAAACTGTTAACATATAAATTAAAGGTAGTATCATACTTTGGTAATAGACCAAAACAGAAATATTCACAGATTTACATATAACTTTCAGGGTATGAAGATGATGCTGGTAGAAACATACCGTTCAAATGTTTCCGCCTGAAATGGTGTTTTTATCGAGAAATTAGTAAAACAACGACTGAAAATCTTTGTTATCTTTTAAAAGATCAAAAATAAAAGAGAAAAGTCTTAAGAAATATTGTGGAGGTTGTTCACTGTTTTCTCAAAAAGCGAGCAACGTATGGGACTGGGAATTTTCACAGATGACTGTTACTGTATCTTCCTTGATATTTTTGCCCATGGATATGTATTTCTTTAACACAAAACAAAGTATGATACTACCTTTAATTATATTAGTCTTGCATTTTCATTTATTTAATTTGTAATTCACTTTTAATAACTGATCTACGCAAAACTGTAGATAACAACATTATGATTCTTGGTAATAAATAATGTATGGTGACTTTTGATACTAAATTGAATAATTTTAGTCAAGTAAAATAAAAGACTTAAGAAATACTGTGGCCGTTTTTCACTATTTTCTCAAAAATTAGGCAACGTATGGGGCTGAAATTTTCACAGATGACTGTTACTGTATCGTTCTTTATATTTTTGCCCATGAATCTGTATTTCTTTGACAAAAACCAAAGTATGGTACTACCTTTAACATTATAATATCCGCTGCATATACTCGTGATATTGGGGGTTTTATGTGTTCAGTTATGGTATGTGTCAGGTATAATAATATTAGGTTCATTCTAAAGTACCTCCCCACATTTACCAACTGGAAACTGGAACCATAAAACCGTTCACGGTTCGCCTGCTTTTGGAGTTTTGGGATTTTTAATTTTTTTTCAGTTGGTGTTTACAGCCATTCCTAGCACACAGCACTATAATAACTCATTTTATAACTACACAGGATTTGTACTTCACATATTGCTATTGGTACGGTGTAGTCAAGGTCTTCGTTGACAATAGGTGTAAATATAGCCATTCATAGGCAAATTCCATTGTGTGAGACTCTTACCTGTTGACTAGGTCTCGGCTCCCTACGTAACTATTGTACAAACATATCGAGTACCATAGAATAGACTGGTATCTCTGTCTGAGTGAGTGTACTGACGATGGACATCATTCATGGCCTGAGAAATATTTTGAAATGTCATTTATGGAAAAACTTGGAAAATACTTTTTGCAGAATGAGATTTTTCTGCTAGAGTGCCTGAATTTCCTTCTATCATACGGTTACTGAACAGGTTTTGTTTTCATTACTAGCTCAAAAAGGCATAAAGTTTTAGTACTTGGGAGTCAGGTTGGCGTAGTGTTTCTTTCCTCGCCTTTCACCTCTGTGGACCGGGTTCAAGTCCGGCTCGGTCCACAAGTGGATTGGGTTTTCAGTCCCTATACCTGATTCTGTGGGTTTTACCCAGAATATTACTCTGGGGTTTTCCTCCCACCTATAAAACTGTATCTTCTTCTCATCATCTTTCCATAACAGGTTCGAGCTACAGTGCCTAGGGAGCTTTTGAGGTATCATTGGTGTCAATACCAGAAATAAATAATAATAATAATAATAATAAATATAATAATAATAATCGTATTCATTTGAAGTACGTACGAGTTTGTGAAATTACGGTCTTGAACATGCCGGTGCGAAGTAACAAGTGTTCGTTCACTCGCAGTGTTCACTAGCCCTCTTTCTTCAAATGCAGAGCAACACACGATTTCTATTTCATAATAACTACCCAATTGTACGTATTGTGAACAAACACCCTTTTCTGTATGGGTCAAGTTCATATCTGCACAGTTACTGAACTATTGAAATAAGCTGTGTTAATTATATTTATGCAAGCACATCGTATTGACCGTTACCGTGGGCCTAGTACGCCAAACAAACAGCCCACCTTTTTCATCCTGTTTTCACCTGTGATCTGGGTTGTGTATAGTGTTAAGTCTGGATTTACTGAGAAGTCCAATCAGAATTGCAATACACGGGTTTACACTTCGGAGGCCATCTTGGATTTTATCGCAACTTCAAAACGAGGCACTTCTACGCATGCGCACTTTTCGAAGTGTAAGCCCGTCCATTGTCGAAGACAATACACGTGTTTACACTTCTGCGGTTTTTATCGCGACTTCGAAACGAGGCACTATCACGCATGCGCACTTTTGGAAGTGTAAACCCGTGTATAGGACAGCAGCACCAGTCTATTATATTGCCTGGTTGCAACTGGTGTAAACACAGTGTGTGGGATGGTATGGGACGTATCGATCATAGTCAGGCAGTATATACACGCTTTTTAATTAGCATAAAGGTGTGCTATACTGTAACTTGTTAATAATGACCGTATACACTGTACACGGTACGTCCACCTGACTCTGCCGGCCATGAACCGGCCGAGTTATAGACCAATATCCCCCACGAGAATCATCACTCTGGCTCGGTAAAATCATCCCGGAGACGGTGATTAAAACTTCACACTTGATATTTACTCTGTTATGAGGAGGACCTGAGAAGCAACATCGATATACTGACTGTCATCTGACTGCCCATAGTGGCTTATGAGGCATAGACCAGCTGACAAGACTGGAGGTAAGCATCATTCCCATAATCATATAGTATTAAATGCTGTATTCAGATGTTTCCAAACCTTTAGTTATGGATGAATGAAAAGTAAAGGCACCTAGCTATCGATCCCTCCGTGGTTTGATCTTACAGAAGATGGCAGTAACTTTTCAACTTGTCATCAACTTTGAATGTCCGTACGGTTCTGCAATGATAGAGCACTAAGGCAATCATGACAAGAGGTATAGGGTAGTGATTGATCAGGCGTGACCACTGGTAGAGGACTGAGTAAGCCTATCATTATGAAGTTATGAAAGCTGTTCTGAATTTCATTATTCCATTAGCCTTCTATGCCTAGTCAACGGCTATAGTGTTATTTTCCCTGGTTCGAGAATGAAGGCAAAATGAAGCCATTGCCCCCTGAATAGACACAGTGTTTGCTGGGAATGCACTTCTTTGGACGACCTTTATACCCAATCCTCATTGTCACATTTTGTCATTGAATCCAACGGCACGGTCTCATATATGGAGGTATAGAAATAGGATTTCTACATCCGTAGTCTCAATAACAACTGTGGGGCTTTTCGCAAAAGTCGCCTCCGGCTCAGGCTTCGGGTTCGTCTCTGTAATCCATAGACTGAAAATATGGGTTGTGGATTTTCATTGAAGCTGAAGCTCTGTTTTCTTTTTCAAACCAGAGAATCTACTTCCAAACCGCAGCTAAAAGCCTCTATTTCGATACCAGTAATTTTAGAATGGATATACGAAATGGAGCCGGAGCCGGGGCTTCACCTGAGCCGGAGCTGAGCTTTGAGAACTTGGGGCCCCTGGAATATCTAGCACCAGGGACCGCTTGGCTTGACTTGGCTATAATACTTCCTCTTCTGCTTGAAGCACAGTGTGTTTATCTCCTAATCAATATGTATAGGCCGAAATAACTTTTAATTCAATTTGTTTGAAAGATGCCAAGTCTGGTCTCTATTTCAAAACATTTTTCTTTTAGAGATGTTTTAGGGTATATGGCATGGGCAAATCTGCCAGTGATAACTTTATTTTAGAGATGTTTTAGGGTGTGCACAATATTATATTATTTAGGGTGTGCCATGAACAAATCTGCCAGTGATGAGTACAGCTTATAATTATGACTAAAAACTAGATATAGTTCATGTAATAAAACTAAAAACTAGATATTGTCAGAATCTCGACAATTATCACTTCTGCACTGCTGAAGTATTATTTGCGAGAAATCTGCATGGCATGCATAATTCATACAATTGTGATGTGAATTATTTCAAACATTTCCTACATCCTAAAAAAAAAGAAAAAACTTAAAAGACACAACTCATTTATTGACGCGGATACTCTTTTAAGATTCGGTCGCTCGTGAAATTTAAAAGTAAATAATCGATTTCACGAAGCCCTACGATCGATCGTAATTCGAGTTACGAAGGATCACCCATCGTATCCGTATCGGACGTAAGGCTGCAATGCATCATATTAGTCCTATAGTGAATGTATGGTTAATTTAATTAGTAAAAAGTGTTTCCTTAAAATTTTTCACTATTTGTAACGAAATGTAAAGGATAAAAAGTATTTTACAAAATATCTTGTGTGCTATTCTTTTCCAGAATCTCTGTGAACGTTTATTGACGCAAATTGCTACACGTGTCTGTGAAAGTCATGAGAGTCATGATGGCAGAACGCAAGATGTTGCTCCGATTGGTTCTACATTTCTCCATCATATACGCGCTTCTCAAACAGTCGGACTGTCACGCCTTCGTCTGCTTAGATACCGTGACTCTCTGTGACTGCGACCCGACAAAACTCGCCATCAACTGCTCCAATCTCCGCTTCCACGTGGTCCCCCTTGCTGATATACCCAATGATACTTCATCACTCAGTTTTGGCGGGAACTTCTTGACCGCCGTGATGACCGACACGTTCGCAACATTGGGGTCGTTGCTGCGCATGTCCCTGAAGAATAACCTGATTGGTTATGTGGAGCCTTGGGCATTCAATGCGACCAATCAGTTGACTTTCTTGGATTTATCTGGGAATAGGTTATCAACCGTGCCGTCTGCTCTGAGTGTCCTTACTTCATTGAGGGTTCTCAATATGAGCGACAACGGGCTTACTTACCTGTCAACAGACGACTTCTCCACTCTGACGAAATTAGAGACTCTCAGACTCGAGAACAATAAACTTCACACCATCCCGGATACTTTGTTTTATCCAATGGCCGATCTTAATCTTCTCTATCTGGACGGGAATTCCATAAGCGCCGATCCGATTGGGTGGTTCGCCAACACCACGCGTCTGACGCAACTGCGCCTGTCTGGCAACTCGATCACGCTCTCTGCAAATGTGGAGAACTGGTTTGGCGCCAATTTGCAGAGCGTCCCCCTAGAAGAGTTGCATCTGAGCAACAATGTCATCCAAGAGATCTCCCAAGGAACGTTCAGAGGCTGCGTGAACTTGAAGGAGCTGCACTTGAGCAGCAATGAGATTAAGACCATCGCGTCAGGAAGCTTCGACGACTTGGAGAACCTGCAAAATTTGACTCTTGACGGCAACATGCTTTCCGGGGAATTTCCTGAGGATTTATTCGCAAATGCAGAGAAGCTGACGGGTCTCTATTTGCAGGATAATTCCCTCTCTGCGATACCACGCGACGCAGCCAACGGTCTCGACCAAATTCTGGAGGTGAATTTGGCGAGAAACCAACTGGTGGATGTCTTCACTTGTGATGAAGCATGCTCAGACACCGTCATTCTTCCAGCAATCACGATCCTCCATCTGCAGTCCAACTTATTATCCGTCGTGCCAGAAGTAAGAAACTTCTCCAACTTGCAGATCCTTGACCTCAGTGCTAACAGCATCGCGACCATGGAATCGTACGTCTTCAACGGGACATCAATGCGACTGCTGTCTCTGCACGACAATACTTTGTCCACGATGTCCCTGGAGAATTTCCAAACTCTGCCTGATCTGGAGGTCGTTACGATCACCGGTAATCCTTGGATATGTGACTGTAATCTCTTCTGGATCGTTGATCCCGATGAGGAGCCCCTGGCTTGGAGGACGAAGATCCACAATGAAGTGCTCTGCCAGGCGCCTGACTTTGCCAAAGATCTCGACTTGAACAATCTCTACTTGATTCGCGAGAGGCATCGAAACTCCGGTCCCTTCGTTCCCTGCGAGACGGCAAACTGGATCGTTATCGCCATCATCTGTGTCGTCTGGGTCGTTGCTGTTGTTGTCGTCTTGGGATGCTACTTCTCAAAAACGATGAACTACCGAAAGGGCTACGTCAAACGCACGATGAAAATCCCGCTGCCCAAGGCGCCGCCAGTTCCACCGTCAACAGTGCCCTCTACGTCGGCTCACTTAAACGAGGGCGCCACCTTCGACGAGCTTGACAAGAGTACTGTGACGGACGTGACATACCTGCACAGTGCCAGAGATGACGGCGGTGAAACCCCAGAGGTACAAGGCAAGGACGTGTCGCCAAGAAAAGAAAAACCTCGTATCGAAGAGTATAAAGAGACCCTGACCAGTGTGGTGTGACCGTCTGATTATGCTGCAAAATGAAAGATCTCGTCCTTAAAGAGAAATTCTCAACACAAAAATCACATCACAAGCCGTCCAACCGGTGTCGAACACCGTCAAAATTATTCATGAAAAGACGAGCATAATTCAAAACTGGGACAAGGCCAGTTAATGGGAGACTTTTGGAGAGTCGGTCTTGAGTCAACAGCACGCGCACGCGCAATACAATGCCCGCATGCTCACAATTGCGCAAGCATGGTTTGCGCGTGCGCTGTTGACTCAAGACCGACTCTCCAAAAGTCTCCCATTGATAATGAGCTTAAAAGGAACTTCCCATAAGTGTAAAAGCACAACATCTTCCGCCATTAAAACAAAAACCCCATGCAGTTCAGGATAGTAAACGGTATAAGATTCACTCCGCTGACCCCAGCTAGCTCGGTGGCCTAGCGGTATGACTGCACTAGTAAGCAGGAGGTCGTGGTTTCGAATCCCACCTGAGCCAGCACATTATTTTTTTTTTTCATGTGCACTCAACAAGCAGTATAAAGCAGTACTCATCCACGTCGGTGAAGGGCAAATCTAATTTGCATAAAGTATGAGATTGTTGGAAATCCGATAGCAGTAGCGGTTGATAAAAGTTATGACTTGCCGCTCAATAGGCCCAGGTGATGTCAGGATCCTTTCCCAAACCCCAGCTTAGGCTCCAGTTCCGACTTCGGCTTTATTCGAAATCTGAGTTGGCTTTGCAATTTGGGCTTCTCTTTTTAAACAAAAAAACGGAACTTCACCGACAAGCCACAGCCAAACATTTTTGAAACAAAGCCTGACAGAGCCGAAGCCCGAATCAAAACTTAGAAAAGTGCCCAGATCACCCTAGGATTTTTATATAAAGACTGGAGCTTGAATATGAAATGAATTGATACACTGTGCACATACGTCTTGGACCAAGACGGAAAAGCTTCTTGGTTTTTTCTCCAGTACTATGTAGCAGGTTTACAATGATGTGCTGTGTTAGTGAAAGTAGTTGATTATAGCTTGTCACCTAAAATATGACTCAAGAGACAAATTTTATAGCTGCTTTGTCTAGCCAAAGCATTATGCACGATTTGAAATATACTTAGATAATGGATAAGCGACAATTGTACTTATAGGTTTATATATTTGAGCTTGTTTTAAAAATAAAACACTATCATGAAAACGTATTCTCCATAATTATGATGGCACGTCGTTGTTACAATAAACCAAATGTGGCACGGTAGACATTCGAATCCAAAAGTTCCTCGGCCAGAAATTTTCCTACCTCCATTTTGTGTCCTAAATGAAATGAAGGGCTTGGGATACATAGTGAAGATGGAGCCTTTCTTCGGCTTCGTCGTGTGGCCCAACCCCTTTCGTTTCGTTTTGTGGGCCTCAAAATTTAGCCTCGAACCTGGGCTGGATTTCACCAAACACTAAGATTAATCTTAAGATGAGTTGATGAGTAAGATGAGACGATATTTGCTTAGCAATTAGGATTAATTCACACTTAAGATCAATCTTAATTAGTGCTTCGTGAAATCGGACCCTTACCTGGTTTCGTAAAGTGGGCTGACATCTGTCGTTCGGTTAATACCGCCCTCATTGACTGGTTCAGTCCAGTCCAATGTGCATTAATTGAACAGCGCCACCAATCTATTTTTGCCACAATAATTTTATTATCGATGCTAATTTGTAATATTTACTCGCTCACTATGCCTGTCGAAGTTTGGCCTCCGATTTGCCATTTATAATCATTATTTTGTTGTCATTATTTTGACGACCGCGTAAGGTCCCATCGGCACACACACTTGTCTTGTACCATCTTCTAAGATCCTGGACAAGGCGCCCTCTCCCGTCCACATACAATGTCACTAAATGTTGAAGCAGAATGTGTACGGTGTACATGTACTTGTCCACATTATGTTATTATAATATATTCAGTCATATAACTCCTAATTAACATAGCCGAATCTTCCTTTGCAAAGTGCATTGATCAAATTTCAATCCAATTTGGAAAACATCTGTAAATTTCCACTCATTATAAAGTATAATTAGAATGCCACAAGTTATGCTGATGTTACCTGGACACCGTACAACCACCCCAACCTGGTAGAATGACCTCAATAATTATGGTACAAGTCTGCTGATGTTACGTTGACTGCATATTAAACTTCTCTTAATTTGCATAATTATTGTCCTGAACCATCAATAACTTATAAAAACAAATTCAGTTCTGCAATATTTAAGCAAAATAATAAATAAAGTGGCTACAATGTGCAGTTTCCGTTATTGTAAAAATGCAAATGCCAAAAACCTTTCCATATCGTGAAAAAATTCCCAAAATCGATTACTTTTCATGCATAATTAATGAGAATATGATTCAGCTGATGGAAGGAGACAAACAATCAAACTGAACGGTGTGGTTATTATCATGCAAATTCGTATTCCAGTATACGCACTGAGATTCAAACCACGTTCGTTCAGCCAACCAAAAAAAAAACCCCGAATTTTCAATTCATAGATTTGCCCTGATCACGTATAGCAGACCTTTCTTTATTACCTGCTAAGAGAAGTAAGGTGTACTAAGAGCGTTTACGAAACGGAAGCTTAGGCTCAAGCTGAAGCTCAGGTTCAGGCTCAGGCTCAGGCTCAGGCTCAGGCTCGCTCATGTTCAGGCTCCAGCTCTGTCATCCATATGCTGAAAATATATATTCTGAGTTTTCATTGAGAATGTACTGCCGAACCGCAGCCAAAAGTCTCTATTTTGATACCCGTTATTTCAGAATGGAATCACGAAATGGAGCCTGAGAAGGAGCCTGAACCTCCGTTTCCTAAACACCCCAAGACTGGTTGCCATTCATGTTAATGTAAAAGACTGACTCCATAAATAAGTAAAGTTTATCCAATTTATATATTACAATAGTGAATACATGTATAATATAGAATACAGGAATATACAATGTTTACAATATTATTTTATGTCTCCATGTGTTTTTGTGTTTATTTGGTGTCTCCCTAATGTTTTAGGAACACTTGAAAGCCACTTTCACCGTTCATTTGTTTGGAGGATGTTTAGAAATAGGTAAGTAAAAGTTTGTGTACGACCCTATGGGAAAGTCACCCTATAAGGTACCATGCAGTAAAATATACATGTACAATACGTATCTATCTGACCGTTTCCATTCTCACGTTTCAGATGCAATGTAATTATTTCTCCCAAATAAATTTGAGTGCCAAGTTAAACGCATGGTTGATCATTGACAGATTAAGTTTCGTCAAAGCTGTATTGTAAATAAGTACGGTAAACCCTACTGGTAGTAGGCCTACGTGTAACTTTGCAATGAACATTTTTAGCTGATAATCTATATCTGATATGGAAAACATTACATATGATTATGTGCTTAGAAGACAACGTTTCAAGGATCATCGACCTATTATATATAAACTTAAGGTAGTATCATACTTTGGTAGCATATCGCAACAGAAAACTTCACTGATTTACGACAGGGTATAAAGATGGTGATGGTAGACACATACCGTTAAAAATGTTCTGCTTGATATGCTTTATTTATCCAGAAAGTTGAGCCAAAACAATTGATCTCAACAAGTGGGCACCGTATGGGACTGAAATGTTCACAGATGACTGTTACTGTATCTTCCTTGATATTTTTATGAAATTAAAAGAATGAAATTACCTTTAAGAGAAAAAAAAAATTGGCAAAACAAATATATTTTGAAGCAAATTCATAATCCGCCGTGGAAGGTTAACCCCATGTTACCGTCAGTGTTTAAATTAATAGATTTGGATGAGTAATTTGTGCGTTGGTTCCCGTGCAAGATCTGAGTATAAGAACGGACGAAGGGAACCAGCGATCGGATTACCGATCTAGGGGCCGATTTCACCAAACTCTTATCTATCAATTATAGGACTTGTGCAGCCATACCACAGGATACGATGGGTTATCCTTCGTAACTAGAGTTACGATCGATCGTAGTGTGAAATCGACCCCATAATGTAAGATCAATCACGTTTGACAGTACATTATAATAAAGGTTTGAATTTGGAACCTTCTAAAAACAAAAAATTGCATTTTGCTGCATAATGCTGGCCGTGGACTTAATGGTATTTTCTAGTTAATGGTATACCATGTTCTAGTTAATGGTATACCGTGTTAGACGACACATGATAAATGCTGGTATTACTTGCCAATCAGAAATGTTTTTTATCATCACAGAATCTGTATAAAAAAACAAAGATGCATGACGAAAAATGAAATAAAAATGTCAACACCAAAAAAGAGAGTGGAATGATATATTTACCTTTAGGTCGGTTAACACATGAAACTGCTATTTGTTTTTACCAGTTCATTTTTTTTTGTTCTGCTAAATCATATGAAATATTTGAGAAGCAGATCATATGAGTTGGTCATGCTCAAAATTTAAATGTTATTTCATACTTCGGTTTTTATCAAAGAAATGCAGATTCATGGGCAAAACTATCAAAAAATGTACAGTAACAATCATTTGTGAAATTTGAAATTCCCAATCCCATACGGTGCACACTTTAAAAAAAACGGTGAAAAAACGCTCACAGTATTTTTTAATTTAATCAAAGGTCTTTTTTATCTTCCTGAAATCAAAATTATTTGGTCAATTGGTTTTACTCTTTTCTTGATAAATACAGCATTTCCTGCAGAAGACTTAAACGATATGTTAAGATTGGTTGTGCTTTGACATTTTTAGCCGATTCGAACTTTTCAGAACAAAGTGTGACATCCCTCGTTTACCACATTCAGTTATAGTCCCAATCCTTTCTGCATTTTGAAAAGTTACCTTGCATAATTACTGTATCAGTCCCATTTCCCTTACAGCTTTTGTATTTGGAAACGATCTTCTAAACTGTTCGACCTTTTAAGGGATGTATAGGTTTAAAGGTAGTATCATACTTTGGTCGCATACCGAAACAGAAATCTCCACAGATTTACCATAACTTACAGGGTATAACGTAGTGATGGTAGAAACATACCATTACAATTCTTCTGACTGAAATGCTGTATTTATCCAGAAAAGGGTAAAAACCAATGACCAAAAGACGTTAAGAATATTGTGGGCGTTTTTCACTGTTTTCTCAATAGGTGGGCACCGTTTGGGATTGAAATTTTCACAGATGACTGTTGTATCTTCTTTGATATTTATGCCCATGAATCTCCATTTCTTTGACAAAAATCAAAATGCCGTGTCAAAGACCAGGTTTCATTATATTGTCTTCTACTTCTTCATTTACCATTCCGGTCATGACATGTTTATACAAAAATAACCTTCAAAATTAGTATTCACCCTAAATCACCGTTTATTATTGAGCCGTAATATGCATACAGCGTATGGCAAAGCATATGCATGCATTCGATTTTTGTTACATGTTTTATTATAGCCTCTTGAACTAAAACGTTTTATGGCACGGTAAACAATACAACAGCATATGGTACTGTGTGTGTGGGTTGTCGCTATTGTCTTCAAATACAATACAAATCGATATAAGTATCCTCCATGACTATAATTTATATCATTACATCGATACCATTTACAGGTATTGCCTATACAATACTCCATACCTTTATAAGATATATCGCTTGCTAAAATGTAAACAACTACACTCGTGTTTATTCAATCATATACGATTTATTCATTGACTAGTTCGTTGCCATTTTTGGTGGACTTGGGTAGGATATTTGTCATTTTATTGACTTTTTATCTTGTGGCCACTCCTTCTTCTTTTCCCCTTTTCTGTCTTTCTTTGTTTTCCCCATAATAAACATCATTGTCAACTTTATATAGGACAGTGTGTATATCACAACATGGTCTGGGAAAATTGTTTAACATTTACAAATCCCTCAACCTTTCAACTACCATTTGATTTGCTTGGGAGAGAATAGGGGACATGTTTGTTTGTATTGCATGCAAATATTAATCTCCATTTGTTCATTACCGATGTGAACCAAGGCTTAATCCATCATAATCCAACTGAAGGTTGCACAGTGATAAATGGGACATGCTATAATTATACTTGGTACAACTTGAGTAGACTGCTGCAAACTGCTCATCGGGCAAAAATAATGACCTGAAATGTATCAAATGCTTGGAGTTAGGAGAGCCTGACGCTATAGGATCCTGCTAGGATCGAAACGCGTCAGGCCCTTCTAACTCCAAGCAAAATGTGAATGGGATAGTAAACATCAGTGAGTGCCTGAAAGGTAGTATCATACTTTGGTAAGACACCAAAACAGAAATGTTCACAGATTTACGTATAACTTACAGGGTATGAAGGTGGTGCTGGTAGAATCATACCGTTAAAATGTTTCCGCCTGAAATGGTGTATTTATCCAGAAATTAGTAAAACAACGACCGAAAATCTTTTTGATCTTTTAAAAGATCAAAAATAAAAGAGAAAAGACTTAAGAAATACTGTGTCCGTTTTTCACTGTTTTCTCAAAAAGTGGGCACCGTATGGGAGTGAAATTTTCACAGATGACTATCTCTGTATCGTCCTTGATATTTTTTACCATGAATCTGTATTTCTTTGACAAAAACCAATGTATGATACTACCTTTAAGTTAATGCCAGTTACCGTTTTTCAGCCCATTAATGTGATAGTAAAGCCTCCAATTCTTGACCATGCCATTTGCGATAACATAATTATGAAAATCAAGCAACAAAACTATAGAAGTGGACCTTATTCCTAATGATATTGACAATTTCTGTTCAGATTTGTGTTTTAGGATAGAGTTGGCAGCGGACTTGGTAATAATTCCAACATAATGATGAAGCTCCGTTAAATGCACACAAACTTCAAGCAGAATTTAAATGATACGAATTAATCCTTTTCGTAAACATTTCTTATCAACTGTTTAAGAAGACACCCCAATTTTATCGGACTTTGGTATATGAGTGCGTAAAGCATATACATGAGTGGCAATTAAATCCATTGATTATTACACCAAAAGCCTATCAGTTATGTGTTCCCAAACCAAACTGAAATACATGTACAATCGTTTAGCAGAAAGCAGAAACTAATTAAAATGAGATTTTAATGCTTAGCGCAAAAAGCAATTCAACACAAGAGAATAATTATTAATTACCTTGCGAAAAAATATATAATTGATATTGTGGAAATGCCCATAAAATGCTAAGGAACAAATACCAAGTTAGGAGTATCATGACGAGGAAACAAATGGATTACAAATGAGGAATATAAAATATAAAATGTTCCGTTTATAACTGAATATCAACTCTCTCAAGTGTGTTGTTTTTATGTAAAAGGACATAAAGGGTTTTCGAAACAGAGGCTCAGGCTCTGCCTCCATTTCTTTCCAATTCATTCTAAAATAACTGGTATCAAAATAGAGACTTTTGGCTGCGGTACCGAGGTAGATTCTTTGGTTTGGAAAGGAAAACAGAGCTTCAACTTTAATGAAATCTACAATCTATATTTTCAACATATGGATGTCAGAGCAAGAGCCAGAGCCTGAGCCAGAGCATGAGCCTGAGCCTGAGCATAAGCATGAGCATGAGTCTAAGCATGAGCCTGCGCCTGCGCCTCAGCCTGAGCCTGAGCCTCAGTTTCGTAGACCCCTTAGCTTTACCAATCTTGCTACATCCTTTGTATGCTCACACAGTCGTTACTCTGGCGACTTCAATACGGTTGAGTTTGAGATTGCCGTTAGTTCTCTTTCCTCGACTGCCACTATTCTGTTCTTTGTCTGTATCCCGGACAATCAGCTCATACGAGTCAGACCCACGGAAGGTAGGCCTAAACCCTCCGATATGGTTAAAAATCAGACCGTTTCTCCTCTTTCGAGACAAGCGTTTTTGATACTTGGAGTTACGACGGCCCAAGTTCTTCCTCTTGTAGGATTTGGCGAACTTCCTGAACCAATAACGAGCCGTACAAGTGAAAACAACACCAAACCAGAGGACGAAGAGGGATATGATGACGTTACGATCTGGGAGGGTCGGACATGGGAGGACTATGCCTTCATCTGAGATTCTAATCAGGGACAGCGGTCTTAGTTGCGGTGGATTTTCGCAGTAGATGTCATTAACAATGTCATCCGCCCAGGGAGGCGGGTACTCGCTAAAGATGACATCTAACATCCACTCAATTCGACAGTCGCAGTACCAGGGGTTGTCACCCAGCGAAAACTTTTCCAGGCCGTACAAGTGAGCGACGGGGTCGTAGTCCATCTTCTCCAGTTGATTGTGCTCCAGATAAATCTGCCTGATGTTCATACTGCCTTGGAAGGCGCCGACCGGGATTGACTGTATCTTGTTTTTACTCAACTCCAGGATGTCCAGCCAGGGAAGATGCGTGACGTTCGGGATGCGTGTCATTTGGTTCCCTCCTGCTAACAGTGTCGTGAGCCCAGGAAGGCCTGTGAAGCCACGACCTCCGATGTCTGGGATTGAGTTGGAGAAGATGTACAGGTCTGTAAGTTCTTCCAAGTGCTCGTCTGTGATCGCCGAGATGTCGACGAGGTTGTTTTGGGCAGCATGCAGGGTCGTCAGACGCTTGGTCTGGCTGAACAGGCCGCTGGGAAGGCTCTCCAATTGGTTTTCGTAAATTTTCAGAACTTGGAGATGGGACATGTTCTTGAAGCTTTCCTCGTCTACATACTCCAAGGAGTTGGTGTTGATAATCAAATCAGTCAATTGAAAGAGTCCTTCCATGCTTTCTTTTCCGATCCTGCTAATTTGGTTTGAACCCACGTCTAGCTGCTTCAAGTGAACCATTCCTCTGAGCATGCCTTCAAGAGATTTTATGTCGTTGTTGGTGAGAAACAGGATCTCAAGAGGTGCAGTGTCAACGGCACCAAACCACGTCCGGACTTCACTCACTAAGGGCACCGCATTGTGTGAGAGGTAAAGTGCATGTAGTTGACTGCAGTTGACAAACCATCCCACTGGATCCTCGGCAATCAAGTTCTCCGTCATGGACAGCATTTGCAGGGACGGCAGGCCATGGAAGGCCGCTCCGTCGAAGGCGTAGAGCCTGTTATGGTCAAGATACAGCATCTCCAGCTCGTCCAGTCCCTTGAAGGTGTCTCTCCCGAGAGACCAGATCGCGTTCCGGGACAAATCGAGCTCCCTGAGCGTGAATAAGTCTCTGATTGCCGGAGGGACCACCGTCAGTCTGTTACCACTGAGCACCAGTCGGTGAAGCATCGGGGCCAAGTGACTGAAGCTACCGTTTGAGATGTCATGTATGCGATTGTCCATCAGGGACAGCTCCAGGAGACCGGGGAAGCTTGCCAACGTCTCTGAGTCGATCTCCCCTAGATAGTTGCCTCTGAAATCCATGGACTCGATCCATCCGAACGACTCATTGGTAGCATCGGTTTGTGGCATCGTGTACAACCCCAGAGTGCTGCAGTTAGCCATGAACTGTTCGAAGACGCAGTGACAAGGCACTGGACAGATTGTCTCCTCAGAACCACCAACCATCCTTCCGTAAGTTACAGTCACAGTCAGGATTAATACCAACAGGTACCTATGGATGGTACCGATGGAATCTAACGACCGGCTCATGGTGTGCTCTCAGTGTTTCTCTGCACAGTGCAACTGACATTCATATCTATTTACTCATTACCATGTACCACCAGTTCACCTACGGGTTGGATTGCCATCGCATGCATGGAAATAGACCAATAATCGCCTCGTGAAGTACCACATCCCAAAACTATACACGCAATCATCTTGTCATCCCCGCAGTCTCTACAACCCGCTGCTCCATTACATACACAACAATACTATTTGTTTTCCTGACGTTGATTTGAAGTTCAGGTATGAGTACACAGTTATTCATGTACAGTATTGAGTCGAAATAAAACGAAAGGGCTAAAACTAAAAACCACCTGTTACCGCGATCAATTCACTATCTATAATTCCTGTCACATCGGGACGCATGTATATAAAACCCAGTCACACTCATGTTGCGGGCTGTGAATTCATATAGGCCTGTATATATTTTTAAGTTCTCTTTCCCATGTCTGTTCTCTGTTGCGCTTGAACAACTCCTGGCTGTACATAAATATATATATACATGAATATATACTGTACATATATAATGATGGCATTCGTGAAGTCGGGCTCAGCTCTGTACAAATGTCGACACGTTTTTGTCACTGTAGGCCTATACATCCATCACGTGCTCATTTGTTTTAATAAGAGAAACCTAAGAGGTGAAGAAGGTTGCCATCCAGTTTGCAGGTGTATTTGGAATTACCGGCCTTGAACAAATTGAAACTTTTGTGCCAAAAATGTAGCTGTGTTCCAAATCAATGGTTTTGAATGAAATCTCGTATTTGGGCTACGTCTACACTCAATCCCGCTGCCATTTCCCGTCTAAATCTATATACGTCAATACCAAGTTCGACACAATGCATATTGTTATGAGCAAGTGTAGCATATCGATCTTACAGTGTACTAGGATTAGATTGCAGTGTAGGAATTACAATGATGTGAACGAAGGCCTTCACAATATGTATCAAAAGTGTATTGATTTTGTGTTCGGTTAACTTTGTAATAAACCTTTGGAAACATTTCAACATTTTCCCAAAGTGATCGTTATGATTGAAAATAGGCACAGAACAGCACTCACAGTTTGTCTAATTAATTAAGCATGTAGGCCTACATGAAATGATAAACCTGTCAAAATTTGAGCTTAATCGGACATCTGAGTCCCGAGAAAATAGCGAAAAACGACTCCTTTTCTTTTCTTAAAATACACTGTACATAAAGAGTGTTTTGTATCATGACTGTGGTAAATCTGTAAACATTGGTAAATGTACCAATCCTGTGATGTACCTTTAATGAACATACGTGTAACATGAATACGAAAATGCGTACACATAGGCTGGTTTACATGAACTAAATTGGAATCGTTTTTTTTTTTTAGTCTGCTCAATATGGAAATTCCTGGGCCCTTACACAATATTTTGTAGCGGTGCTATCTTAATTATTTATTGGATCAACTGATAAAATCACTAATCTCTGACAAAATTGTATTTGTGTAGTGGCAGCTAAATGAAATCGATGTTTTTTTATGATGTAACCATTATGACGGTTGACTGATGACGGTGGTACAAGTTTATTGCAATATTGTAACAATGGATTCGGTCCAGCAATGACATTCGATATTCGAGGATAGCGCCCTCATCGGCCAAACAGCGCTCAGTCGATATAGAATAGGGCCCTTTTCCAAACCTCGGCTCCGGCTTCAGGCTCCGGCTCCGGCTTCACGAGGCTTCGGCTTCACGCGGCTCCAGTTCGAAGTCGCGGCTCCACGTTTGGAACAGTCAGACTTCGAGCGGCTTCGAAATGCTTCGGCCTAAAACGCTGGGGTTCGAGCGTGACGCGTCACGCGCTCAGGAGCGCCGCGCCGTTGCGTGACGTTTGTTTTAATTTAGCTGATTTTGTGTTGAAAACATGGGTTAAGATTAGTCCCAAGTATGTTCCATGGAGATTTTTCTACCTTCATAATTTTAATGTGTTATAAATAGTAATATATGTATGATGAAAATTAATTAGCCAAATTGCACAATCTGAAAACCGTTGCCATGGAAATTTGTCTATCAATTTACACTAAACTCGATGCAACTTTCCCCAAAATATCCTACTGTATGTAGTTTCCATAATTTCACTAGTTTCGGTATTTAAATTGCGCGCCAGATACAGACGAAAAACGATGAAAAGGTGTCAAAGTTTACTTTTTATTACTGTCACGTGACTTTGTTCTCAGTGATTCAAAGTGTGACGTCACGAAGCCCCACGAAGCCACCTCCCCAGCAGACTTCGTTTGGCTCCATTTTTTGGCCAAAATGAAGCCGCAAATATCAAGCCGGATCCGGAGTCTTCATTTGGTACGCGGCTTCATGGAGACGGAGCCGGAGCCGGAGCCGGAGTCGAGGTTTGGAAAAGGGCCTAGGCCTTATTCATGGTGCATCTATTTTGTCACCTGCCTTGTATACCCTTCGGAAAAGATAACACCGGTTCTAAAAAGAAAACGGGTACCAGACTATTTTGAATCCAAACCTCGGTTTGATTGCACCGCTTCGAATGCAGGATGGATGCAAAGTACTGGCGCCCTCTTTTGATTCAAACGAAAAACTGCGGTGGTGTCAATAATTATATTATGTTGTACACCGCCAATCATCTTTTATTGAAATCTGGGAAGCTGGAAAGCTAATCATGAGCAAAAGACCGGCGGGGAAATCTGGGAGATGTTGTCCATGCCGAATATTCTTATAACTCCGTGTTTCTTTCAGGAATAAATCGAGCACCACGTACCAAGCTAGTCTGGTTCCCGGACCCCAAAAGCGCCAGACTATTGTCTGTCAAATATAGGGTCCGGTATCGGCTACGTGTACTGGAGGGTCACGTGACCAAAAAGACCAAGTTTTGGTCTTTTACGGAAAAATCCGAATGATTACGAACTCGTTTTCGTTCAACTTCGGATAGTAACGTTGACTTTCGGCTATTTCCGACAGGTCACGCGAGGTCACGTAGTTCAGGAAAAGACACGTCATGTAAATATGTTTCATTCCGGCTACAGTTAGCCCAAATAGAGCATAATTATTGTTCACATACAACAGAGCACTTTTCCTATTATGCACTTTTGAGGAGTTTGTTGTATGCTTTTTTTTCCCACCCTTTGATTTCTTATTCTGTCCAGATAAAATTGCATGTGCTTACAAAAGTGCAAAAATGAATGCTAAAATTGATTCTCGGTAAACGCTAAAACTAGCTTCCGCGCCTGCGCAGACATGACAGCTGTGTCATTTTCTATTTTTAACCGTTGCCGATACCTGACCTAAGATTTTTAATAAGAGTCGTCAGGGAATCTTTGGGCAGGGAACCAGACTAGTACCAAGCTGGAGTTGTAGTGCATTACAGATCGATAAACACCACCTCAACTTTTTCTTGTTTTTATCAATAGAGGGCGCCATTCAAAACCGTGTGCTCGGATTACTGTAAAGTGTGTAAGGATGTATAATTATTAAACAAACTCAAAATACGACAAGCCAAATCAGTACCTTTGAAGTCAATTATCTTTATTGAGACTTTTGTATTTTAACATAAACCTTCTCCCAACACGAAATGGAAAAAGACACTTAATATGAATTTCCCTCTTATAATCTTCTTCAATATTGATCCCGTTGTCAAGTTCCTCAAGGATCAGTGACAATACCTCCAAATAATTGCAATTGTAAAACTTACATTTGTTTCCCTGTCACCATTTACAAATAATAACTTGAGGGACGCTTTATAGGCAATGATTAGTATAGGAATGCGACCGACCCAGATAGGATTGGATATAGCTAGTTGATCACCACAGTTCCCAGGAAATGTATAATTTTTTCATCGAAAAGCAGCCATCAGCCGCCTGAAAACAAAATAAAATGCCAAATGGATCATTTTGATTGACTCTTCTTAAAGGTAGTATCATACTTTGTTTTGTTTTTGTCAAAAGAAATGCAGATTCATGAGCAAAAGTATCAAGGAAGATACATTATCAGTCATCTGTGAAATTTTCAGTCACATACGGTGCCCGGCCACTTTTTGAGAAAACAGTGAAAGTGCCCACAGTATTTTATTTTAAGCTTTTCACCATTACTTGTTATCTTTAAAAGTTCAAAATTGTTTTTCGTCATTGGTTTTACACTTTCCTGTATAAATGAAGCACTTCTGGCAGATATATTTCAATGGCATGTTACTATCCTTATACTTTGTATGTTATAGGTAAATCTGTGAAGATTTCTGTTTCGGTATGCTACCAAAGTATGATATAGTACCTTTAACAAAAGTAGTAGTTAGCATCATTTTAAAGTCGCATACAATTTAAAAGTGAACAACTCAACGTGTAAATAATAATGAGGTTGGAATATTAATTTCAAAAATGACTCATGAGAAATGTTCAATCAAATGAAAATAGGCCCTATGGTGTTTTTACAAAGGTGGCCAAACTTTGAAACGTCTCTATGAACAAACCGCGATCATCTTATTTAAAAAAATCTTTATTTAAAATCTTTATTTTTTAGAATCTTTATTTTTAAAAAAACTTATGAAAGCACTTCTCATGGATTTCTTCAACTCGTCTTCTAAGCTTTTGTACGGAAGCTTAAAGTGGTCATCCTAGTTTACGCGTTTCTGCAATATCTTATCTCGGAAAGAAATCTTTGTGTGATATCATAATCTTCCCTACGCTAACGTTAGATCACGCACATTGCATGCTGTAGACTGACGGAAGCTTACGCATCCCGATTAGGGTTTTAAGGGTAGAGACGTCTTTCCGAGATAATTATTTGAGAAACTCGGAAACTCGGATGGTCGCTTTAAGCTTCCGTAGCTACGCCATAATCTCATCCCTTTATTGTTCTCATCTCGATTCTGGTTGCTGCATGTGTATAGTGCACGTACCATATGGGGCCAATTTCATAAAACTGCTTAGCACAAAAAACCGCTAAGTATGACATTTCTGTCAGGATTAACAACAACATTTCTATGTGTTGTGTATCAATTCACTTGCAATTGTTCTTTGGTGTTGTTCCCTGACCATGAACATCGAATCGAATTTTCAATGGTGGTTTATTTTATTGGGCAAACCATTTTTGTGCTAAGCAAATTTGTTGTGCTAAGCATCTCTATGAAATTGGCCCCTGAAAGATTGTTGATGTTTCTCAGTGCTAAGACGCAGCTGTGGTGTGGCCTGTCAATATTACAGTGGGGCGCCCTCTTCGGCTCATGCATTAACATAGGGCGCATTCGTTTAGCTAACACGGGTCAGCCCTTACTGGGAATGGTCGTGCTATACTGCACAAAACAAGCCAGAGAATAGGGACGAGGTTGACTGGTGTCGACCCGGGGGAGCTAAACGAATGCACCCATAAACTACTCTCCAGAGTTCTGACGGTACCCTCCATTGGTTAGTGTTTTCTTGGGAGTGGAAATATCCTCAAATTTAGCACTGAGAAGTTTTGAACTAGCGCGTTTTATTTTGTTATATTCGTGCAAAAACCTGTAACAATTTTGTTGGTTACATGCGCCTCATGCCTCATGCATTTTGTCAGATTTTTATAATTTTCAAAATGGCCCCTCCTGAAATATTCACAGAAAAAAAACAAGATGATGAATTCAAAGTCACATTACAAACTTCACCTCATGTATACCAATATTAGCCTTGTTACTTAAAGGGATGGTACTGAATTGGTAAGACAAAATACACTTCAAGATCACAGATTCACATAAAACTTACACAGTTATAATGGTGATGATAGGAGAAAACATCCCATGAAATGTTTTTGTCTGAAATGCCGTATTCGTTGAGAAATTAATGAAACTATTTTCCGATTGGAATAAATCGCTTCGAAGCGTTTTATTATGAACGCTAATATCGTTGAAATGTGTAAACGGGTTTTCACTATTTTCTCGTTACCCAGATGGCTGATTGACCTCAAACTTCTACAGGTTTGTCAGTTAAGGTATATGATGGATTACATAACATAATGTGCTTTCACTGTCAGCAACGGTTTTGTCGCAAAAACCAGTTCTGTACCATCCCTTTAATATCACCATCGAGGCACCGACGCGATTTCCCCAAACATATCAGACCCATGTGACATGAGTCAATTTGTAGGTAATCAGTACTGGCTTGCGATTCACAAAAGTGCGACACCGAAAGTTTGCAACGCGTTGGCCAATCACAATGCGCGGAATCGGTGGATCGATTTTGTGCACTGTGATTGGCCAACGCGTTGAAAACTCTTGGTAGCGCGTTTTTGTGAATCGTACGTGTTCAGGACAAGCTCCAAGAAAACAAACCCAATTTAGCAGGCTTTTCATTTGAATCCTGCGTGAATTTCCCATAGAAAACCAGACACTACCAACAGAAAAAAAAATGTCTTTCTTTGCTGGCACCTTTTCCTTTAGTAATGCAGCGTTCTTAGTTGCCCTCCAAAAACACAGCGATTTTAGTTGTAAATTGTAATTCTCTCGTGTGTCTTTGTATGTCAGTTCCTTCACACTGTTGTTTCGTCATCATCCAGGCTTTCAGTCTCAGAATCTAAGGCCTTGAATCGCACATTGGACATACCAGTGGTGCTTGTGCAGCCAGCATTCGTCTCTGTAGGGTTCTTAAAGAGGAGGAAGCGTTCTCTAGGCTGCCTGGCCCTGAATCTTCGCCGTGCGTGGTGAAAGACTGCCGCCCAGAATACCAGAATCAAGAAAGAAACCACTCCAAACCACGTGCCGATCAGAAAGTACAAATGTGTCCTCTTGGGATAGGACGTGCAGACAAGATTAGCTCCTGAGCTATCTCCCTCGTAAATCGTTTTTTTGTCGAATGGTTTCGGCCACACACATTTAATGTAATCCGAGACCATGAACCCTTGGAATTCGGTGTCCAGTGTCCACAGCAAATGGCAGTCGCAAAAAAATGGGTTGTCGTCGAAATAGATTTTTGCCGAGACCGCGTCGGGAATTGAAAGAAAGGTTGACTGCTTAAAACTATGGAGGTTGTTACCCGTCAAGTCTAGTTCAAAAACGGACGTACCGCTAAACGCATCGTCGTCCAGTTGTGTCAAATAATTATTGGATACATCTAACTTGTACAGGGATATGAGGCTGTTTAATTTCGGCAAGTGCGTCAGGCGGTTGCCGGACAGATCTAAGATCTCTAAGTATGTTAAACCAGACAAGCACATCGCTGACATGCTCTCAATCTCATTATTTCCTATGAATAACTTTGTGAGGGACACTAAATATTTGGAGGATATAAAACTTGTATCAGACAATCCATTGCCGGTCAAATCGAGAATGTCCAGAAAGCTGTGGTTCCTGAAGAGATCCGCAGGAAGCTGAAGCAGTTCGCTGTACCTGATTTTGAGCATCACAAGGTTGACATTGTTATGGAACAAACCGGAAGGCAGAGTATGCAGCGGTGAGTTTCTGCTGAGCTTCAGAGTCTCCAACATTTCCAGATCTTGAAAGAGATCAACCGGAATCTCGAGTATGTAATTGGAGCTCAGGTCTAGGTCGGTCAGCTCTACCATATCCTTGAAACACGAGTGGGAGAACATGTCGATGTAGTTGTTGGAAAGAATTAGCGTCCTTAGTCTGTTAGGCACCGTGGCTCCAAACCAAGACCGCACGCTGAACACCGTGAGCGACTCTGAATCGTTCACAAAGGTCCCGATCCTGTTAAACGACGCACTGAGATAGTCCATTCGGGCGCAGTCGCTCAGCGACCCAGAAGGGATCTCCTGCAACGAGTTGCCGTCCACCTTGAGAACGCGTAGTGAGACCAAACCGGCAAACGCACTGGGGTCTAGTGCCTGTAACCCGACGTAGCTGAGCGAGAGGTTCTGCAGTTTAGTCAGATTTACGAAGCTGTTGGGACCCAGGTATGTGATGTTGTTCCCATCGAGCACAAGCGTCCGAAGAGATCGGAGATAGGCCAAGGCCGCCACTGGGAGCCTGGGTAAGCGGTTGTTGCTTAGGTCCAGGTGGATGAGCTTGGGTTGGTTCATGAAGGCGTCCTCGGTGATCTGATTGATGTGATTCTGGGCGAGATTGAGAAGTCGCAATTGTCGGTATCTTCGTAGGGTGTTCCTATGCAGGAATTGGATGCTGTTTCCCGACAGGCGCAATATACGGGTATTATTGCGCACTGTCTCGTACGGAATGGACGGGAGATTCAGATGTGTGCACTCTATCAACTGATAGATGTTTTCGCACGTGCAGCCATCCTCACAGATGGGGGCCACCGAGATGTCGTTTGATGATGGGGGTGGTAAACTGGCCTGAACAAGGGTCAGCATATCCTCAGACAGCATGGCTGCCAGAGCAAATATCATGACAATGTTGCTTACCCAGCTACGAGAACGCGTCATGGTGTTGGAGATTCACTTCCAATACATCAATATCGATTTGCACCGGGAAATGCCATTATAATGTATGATACACGTCCGTTAACATGACGCCATTTCAGGCAATCGCTATTGGTAGTGGGCTGTCAAAGTCATATCGTTCCAGTGGCCTAGCTGTCACATTATTCACATATTCTCGTGGTACACCACGTTCGTTCAGTTGATCAGGCAGGCGAATACCTATCCACAATAACAGCGAGGCTCAGACCTTTTCGCCATTCACTTTGCAAGCAACAAACAACGCTGTTAGGTGTCATTAATGTACTGGAATGAAGTTTAAGCTTATAAGGCTGCATCATCAGCCCTATGTACTGCCGAGTCCATCTCAGTGTACTGACTCGATTCCGAAGAGTTATAAATCGAGGAGACTGCCAGACGTGTCCCTCCTACTTGCACTAGCTGTTCGATTCCCTTGACGTTTCATCAGAGAAGTCAGAAATCAAGTTTTGTCCGAGAGCGAAGAGATCGAGAAAGAACAGAAGCTACTCTTAAGTCTCGTGAGTGGCTAGGTGACCTGTTCTGATCTAGACAGTATTCTGACCGTCCTGCACACTCACACTGCCGTCACCCGTACCGTGCACATGGTCTGAATTTTATTCAGTCAGAATGGTATACGTGACTCGATCGTCTACGGTCTGTGCATGATGATGATTTCACGTACGGCCTTGGTATAATGTGGATTGGTTTATAATACCCATGATGGGGATGTTCCTCTGGGAGTTAGTGCTGCTTGGTGACCGGACACAACGCGGTGCAGTCGGTAATGACGCGTTGCCGAGGCGGCTATAGCTAGTCGCTTGATGAGGTTGAGGTCCAGTCGATAGCTTTCTGACAACTCCCCTGGGAATGAGAATAGAAGAAATTGCTGTTAGTATTAGGAGGTGAGGGGAAAAAGGCATGATGTGTACGGCATGGCATGGCATGCACAGAGGAAAACATATGTTCTGTTTTATCTGAACACGGAATTTACAAACAATAAATGGCTAACATTCTTGACACAAAATAAAAAATTGGCGCTTTCAAAAATGGAATTGGTTCCGAAAAAGTGAAATGTCCATCCAAATACAATTTTCAGACCAAAGGTTATGATTCCGTTTGTAGGTCATTTTAGATCGGAAATAAAAATAAAACAAGATATTTTGGCATAAAAAAGAAAGCGCGCCCTCTAGTGTTGCGCCCTCTGTTGTTTGACTTAAAGTTCCAAGGTCAACACCGGCTGAAGTGTCATGTCATGGACCAACGTGGGTTTGTTTTTACCGTGAAACTAATGTAACATTACATAACTCAAAAAGCATGAAAACTGTCCAGACCTACTGACTGAATCGCCTTGGAAAGAAACAAAGTTCACATGGATTGCAAGTGTTCAGTGCGGTATATTTAAACGTATGTTGTTTTTAACTTTTTTCAAGTTGTTTATGAAATACATTATGTGCGTCCTTGATATTTTTGCCCATGAATCTGTAGGGGCCTACAGGGAAAGAATTCCACTGACGGCCATGACGGAAACAGGATGATTTCCTCCAAGAGTTAACTTATTTGATGCAAGTCATAATGAACTTCAATTTCAGGAGTGAAAACTGGTGTAGCTTACCTAAAAAGTGAGATTTTCATGGGTTTTTTTACCTACAATTATACACTTTGTATGCAGTGGTAGCCATTTTTATCAAAACGCCCTCTGTTGGTCCCATAGGTTTGTGCACAAGTGATGGCGGTCAGTGGAATTCTTTCCAATTTCACTTACACTTTCGTATTCTTCAGATTTAGATTTTTTACACCAGCCCCTGAAAGTTGTCCAACTTGACCATACCTTGCCTTTGTAAAAAGTTGTATTTCACCTTAAAATTTAAAATCCCAGGTTGTGGAATTGATATGCCGAAAGTGCACATTGCCTATTGAAAAATGATGAGTATATTGTTGCAACGCTTTGTGTGTCAGAAGTCTAGGCACATGACTGGCGTTCACACCATTGGTTCCCTGCTCATCCCTTATGCAAGAACGGTCTAAATGGGGACCAGTTTTGTATGTCACAAAATTAACATGCGCCTGTTATAGCGTCAGATACCATGAAATGAGACGCACAAAGGCTGCTTTGCTGGTACTTGTAACCTGGAACTTATTATTTTCTTTAGATTTTCCAGGGAGCAACATTTTGTACGTGAACGATGACAAATGGAATTAAATTTATCAATCTACTGTAAAGAGCCACGATATAAAAATACAACATTGCATTAACTGATGAGTAGTCCCAGTGTATGTTAGAGCAGGACTTGAATTTACCTCTTGAAGTAAAAAGATGGTCTTCCCTTAGCTAAGGAGTTTTATATTGTATGTGAGAGAAACTGAAATGTCTTTATGAACATTGAAAGAGTAGATGTACATGTTGGAGACGAATGCACATTGCTTGTCATCCTCGCATCAGCAGAACAATTCAGGCAGAAAACAGAGACTGAGAAGAAAAAAAAAGAATCGACTGTGAAGATGTCCACTTGAAACGATTCTGGGGAAAAAAATCTTTCCATGGAGCAAGAAATCTCCAAGAGTCTGAGACTTGAGTGCTTTCACACCTTGTCTAGGTCTGTCTCTGTCTGTTTGTGAGAATCTGAGACAGCTCAGGGAGATATATGAATGAGACAGGTCCAACATAAAAGCTGTCCTTTACAAGTGGACAGGCTGATGACACCTGGAAACTTTCACTTTAGTGAAACTCATCTCATTTTGTGCTGTCAAATCATTCAGGCACATTTTGTAAATCTTTGCATGATAACTGTAGGCTGGTCATGCTGGTAGGAGTAATCATAGACCTATACTTGCATAGCGTCCTGTGCGCCATTTCTCTTATGAAAGTAGACTAGGCGCAAACAGGAACCAGAGGTTTAAAATCTGCATGATGCAATCCCTCATCGGTAGTAGGGCTAATTAGTAGTAAACAGTAATCAGAAAATGCAGATCTGTGTCAGTACATATATATGTATGTATAATTATTACTTTGTACAAGTTCTGCCAAATAATCGTCAAATTATTGAAATCTGGGAAGCCTTGAAAGCAAAAGACCGGAGGGGAAATCTGGGAGATGTTGTCCATGCCGAATATTCGTCTAACTCATTCATTGTGTGTTCATTTCGGGAATAAATCGTGCGCCACCTACTAAGCTGGAGTTGTAGTGCATTTAGATCGATAAACACCACCGCATTTTCTTTTTTAATCAAAAGAGGGCGCCACTCAAAAACTTGTGTTCAGATTACTGTATAAACAGTCATGAAATTATCCAAACATGGACACGCCTTCATATCCTTCATAGATTTTGTCTTGTCCCGCAATGCATGTAATGTATGTGGTGGTGCGACGAACAGCATCAATTACAACATGATACATCTTCACTACCTCTAATATTGTCATCACTGTGTTCGTAACCTTTGAAATCCAACGCATCCAGAACCTTTCAGTGGACGAGGCGTTGTTTGTCTATCATTTCATCGTGTTTGTATGTTTGTTACGCTCTTTCGTCTTTCCAGCACCCTTTAAACCTCATGTTTTTTAAAGAGGTGTTTCACTGTTTGTTGAAGTCTTTACTTTTCACGGAAGTAAAATGTAAATTTGCTTTGATGCTTCTGATGTTTGCCTTAGTGCCCCCGGTATTTGCCTCTGGTAATTGCCTTGGTGCCTCGGGGACGTTATTTTTCAGCCCTTGTAATGGTTGTTGTGCCCGGTCATTGCCTTCATGTGTTTGCCTTGGTGGCTTGGGTCGTTGCCTTGTTACCTTTGGTAATTGCCTCGGTGTTATGAATTTTAAAATAAATTCCCCTTGTGCCTGTTGTTATGTTTGCCTAGCTTGGTGCTCCTGATATTTATTTTTGTGCTAATCATTGCCTTTTTCCCCCTGGTCTTTGCATCAGTGCTTCTGATCATTGCCTTGGTTGCCCTTGTCGTTGCTTTGATGCCCCCAGGGCCAGGGCATTTCCTTGATGCCCTCAGTTAAGTTTCAAAGTTGCGGTAGCACATATTTGTCAGTGTCCTTAATATCATGGTTTTTGTCAAAGAAATGCGCAGATTTATGGGGAAAAATATCAAGGAAGATTCAGTAGGCCTAACAGTCCCGAGTTGTCTGTGAAATTTCCAGTCCCATACGGTGCCCACTTTTTGAGAAAACAGTGAAAAACGCCCACAGTGTTGTAAAAATCTTTTCACCGTTATTTTTTATCTTTAAAAGATCAATTGTTTTTGGTATTGGTTTTACTCTTTTCTGGATAAATACAGCATTTCAGGCAGAAACATTTTAATGGCATGTTTGTACAGTCCATCTTTATACCCTGTTAGTTATAGCATGGAGGAACGAAAGACGGTACATGTACATCTTTGGAGATTTCTGTTTCAGTATGCTACCTAAGTATGATACTACAGCGCCTTTAATAATTCTTGATGTGTTGAAACAACAACATGAATGAATGAACAGTCAAGCGTAAATTATTCAAGCTATCATACCCAGAACCCCCCCCCCCCTCCCACTCCCTCCTTGGTGGGAATGTTCCATTATGAATGTTCACAGTTGCGTAAATGCTGCCATGCCGTAGGAATTATAAACCATACACATGTGATGCGGAGAACCTGCTTGGGAAAGTGCAGTGCAATTATCCTGCAGTCATCCATGCACAGGTGCATCATGCATGAAGACATTGCAGGTGTTTCTAGTTGACACTAATATAAGTTGGGCAAGTACATCTGTGTGCCATTATGCATAATATTAATATTAATAATAATTAATCTTTTAGAGAGCGCAGAAACTATGTCTATATATTCTACTGCGCATTATCATTATCCCTGGTCATTGGGTTACTTTAACATTCCTGAAAGCATCTCAACTCCCTGGGGAGCATACAGCACCGGCTGCTGTGAAGCGCATGAAAACTAATCAAACCACAAAGCCATCTCATATCTCAACCCTCGCAGGTACCCATTCACACCTGGGTGAAGAGGAGCAATATGAGACATAAGCATCTTGCCTAAGGATGCAAGCACCACTAACCCATGGCTGGATTCGAACCCATAATTTTGGAGATTGATCACAAGATCTTGAGTACGACACACCAGACCACTTTGGCACGGCATGCATACATGTACCCAACATATTGTGCTGGGAAGTAGACATCTCATATATCACCGTACATACCAAGCAAGATTTAATGTTCAAGCATCTCACAAATTTGTTTCACCCCAGAGCCATAATGTAAACTTGAAAAGGTTAGCTATAAACATGTGATGTAAACAGTTCAGACTAGTCTTGAAGGATGATCAGATGACTGCCTTCATCACAGTTTTTGGGATTCATAATCTTTAGCACTTGGAACATCCTGTCTTTCATCGGACTTTGAATTTACATGCTTGTCAGAGTCTTACATTAAATTACTTCCTGTAAGTTCATGAACAGTACATGCGGCTCATACATGTAAATACCAAGAGTGGCCTTCATACATCACTCTGTGCCCTCATTAAGCATTAAATCTTCATATCCTCTGAAAATTTGTGATTTTAAAAACAAGGGGCAAGCTTAGTTTTCTTTCTTTACACATGTCTAAGGAATGCTCTCAGTGAAATTTCAAAATGTGTACCATTTGATGGAGGCCCTAAAGCCAAGACTGTGGCAACTCATTCAGGGCATAACCTCTTGAATATTCACTAATCACCTAGCGAGCATCAAGTCCTTTTAAACTTTAAAGGCATATACCCATCCAACACACAGATGATGTGACCTGTATTCATGTGGCACAAACTATGGAGCACCTCTTTAAGTGTCCTTTATTGGCATGATTGGAGCATATAAATGCAAAGCTGAAGACCTTGTGGAGTACAATGCTTTTACTAGGAGCTGTGTCCAGCTTTTGTTGAAACACAACATTTGATGTGTGTGGATGGAAGACTAAGGTATAAAAGTGTTCCGCACTAATGATGTCACACCATGCATGCACGCGCACACACTCATACCCCAACTCACCACACGTTTGCATGGCCAGTTGCAATGTTTGTCTGAGGTTCGGTGCTATTTTTAGCGCAAGTGCACAGCGCTATTAGCATTAGACTTATCAGCTTAGGTTTTTTTAATATGGCATCTGATTTCTGTTAATTGTTTGATTTGATGACAGAACTAGGAGCTGACGAGGAAGATGGCCCAGACTGCTAAGAAACTGAAGTCTGATGAGGAGGACACCACATCTATCCCACCGCTGCCACCAGTTTTCGCAGCATCAACAGCAGCAGCAGCAACAGCAACACCAAGACATCATGTCCTTATAGGATGCACAGGGAGTGTAGCATCAATCAGAATCCCTCAACTGGTTCAGGAACTGGTCCAACACAAGCAGGTAAGTCATCAAGACCACAGCGACTGCATGACAGTCTCCCAACTGACACCATGTCACACCAAAAGACTCAAGAACAGTCGCGACGTGTAACCCGATGACGTGACTGTAAAGCACAAAATGGGTACAATATATCTGACAGATCCAAAAAGCTGCGATCTTGTTACAGCTGGAATGAGCTTTGAAAGGAGCTTTCCAGCGCTAAGTGACACCCGAGTTTCATCTTCCTCGGTCTTACGAAACCTGAGACAATTCAAGAGAGTAAAATGAATCCCGAAATGTTACAAGTGAATAGATGGACAGTCTAACGATGCCTGGTAACTTTCCACCTGTAAAACCCCTCCTTTTCAGACCGTTATGGCTGGTATTAAAGATATACATGTAATACATGATTGGTATTGGTTACAGAATAGCACTTGATCTTTGTCTAATCTAAAATGTACTTATAATACTGGTAATGGTGACACAATTTGTGAAAATTTGCGATCGGACATCTAAGTCATGAGAAAATAGTGTAAACCCAAGTAAATTTTTCTTATTAAACATAAAGAATGGTTTTTATCTTACTCCGAGATCAAATCTGTTCTCAGCCTTTGTTTTACCAATTTCTGGATAAATATACAATTTCAGGCTGTAATTTTCAATGGTATGTTTCTACCAGCACCATCTTCATACCCTGAAAGTTATACATAAATCTGTGAAAATGTCTGTTTGGGTATGTTACCAATCCTATACTGTACCTTTAAAGATCAGACAATCTCATTTTGCAAGAGACTAAAACCATATTCCACACGCATAACACGTATACATTGTACATAAATCATTCAGGGCTCAATTCCAGCGATTTACAGTTTATCTCGACTGGCTTTTTTTTGCTTGTACATACCTCCCACCCATCTCCGTCAGTGCATGTTGCTAGACAGACATGAATTTCCACTGAACCTGAACCTTCCCCCCCTCCCCCCCCCCCCCCCCCCCCCCCCCCGATCACACGACTGTTTGATTGATGAGTGTAATCTATGTAAACCTGTGTCCATCAATAATGAAGATAGCATATGTGTAGCCAAAACAGAAGACTAAGAAAAAAAGAAAAGTACAGTTGCTCATGTATGGAGATGGTTGCTGGATTAACCGCACATGCAGTGTACAAGATTCTAGAAGAAATAAGGAAAGAAGAGTCTACAAAAATAGATTGTAGCAGCTATTTTCAAATTGAAATTTCAAAAAACAAGAATGCATAATTTTGTGTTCACATAAGAAGTTACGCATTATAGTGTAAATTATAATGCTTGTTCTGCTTTGTTGTTTTAGTCTTAGATATATATTGTATAATTTAATTGACCTGTGATCTAACTGCATCCCAACCCCAACCCCAACCCCTCCATAAAATCCCCATCCAATCGAAGAGACCTTTACCGCAATTCGCTATCAAAACACGGCGGGGGAAATCCATGTACATTATATATAACGACGATCCGCGCTATCATCGCACACCAGATTACTCGCAAATATTAGATTTTACGCTCCGACAGCTAATGTCACACATTTTTCCAATTTTCAGCACGGCGCGTGCCCGAGCCAGGCCCAGGCCCTAACCAGAAGCATACGCACAGTACCGGCACACCCAGGGATATATATCAGATTAGCTCAATTTCTTATGCTGGATGCATTGAGACTACCCTCAAGCACAAAGTATCTTTCTGTTTCCAGTGAAATGTAATCCGTGTACACACTCGGTAAAATTCCGCAGCCTGGACATATTGCGGAGGGGGACTTGACGAGGTGCTACACTGACTCATCTGACGGTTTTAGTTTGTCTGGCAACTTGTCCTCAAATTGAACACTAGATTAATAAAGGAGAGTGTTTATGGGAAACCCATATCACCCTACAGATCACTCCTATCTTGCCTGTCAGCTTACAGTGAAGTTCAAAGCCAAACGGTTTTGATTAACTTGACATTCCAACCTTTGTGCTTTCTCTGTCACCATTTCCCTCAAATCAGTTTTTCTCTCAAAGACATATTTTCAGAACTTAATTGAACAACTGTTTGTCACATTTTCTTGGAAACAATGGCATAATAACTAGGGGCGCAGAAGGGGGCACTTGCCACAGGCGCCACTTTTTAGACGGCACAAAAATGCAGAGGCAAAACAAAACAAGGTAGTTGTACTGTCAGTGAAGTTATTTTGGAAATCGAATCCAATGAACAAAGAAAGAATGATTCCAATTTCAAATTGTCCGATTTTTTTTTTTTATTGGCACCAGAAGTTTGAATTAGGGGCGCAATTTTAGCGCTTACCCCGGCCGCCATTTTCCCTAGATACACTTTTTCCAAGGCTGTACAGTATGTTTTAATTTTGCGGCACAAAAAGTGCTGTTAAATGTATTCCGTGTACTTGATGAACCTGGGTACTAACAAATCATAATTTGAAAGTTATTATCAGTATTTCTCTGAAATTATTTCAGAGAAAATTTTTTTCAGAGATTGATTTTGATGATTGATTATTTGTCACAATATTTGGGGAACTTATACTGCCTTATTTGTAAAATAATTCTTTCTAGTACCTTTTGAAAAAATGCTGTGCACAGATTTGCATCAGACAAAACTAAAATCCAGACTGTGGAATCCTGAATCCATTCAAATTCCGAAATGATTTTGATGGATACTGGACTTATGCACTAGATTCAGCGCTGCCTGCATCTCTAACACAATGTGTTTGGCCGTCGTCTTATCAATAAAGATCCTGCTAGGATTGAAATGCATCAGGCCCTAACCCTAACCCTAACACCAAACAAATGTGTAGACCTAGATGTAAAACTAAAAGGCCAGAGCCCTTGTTGAAATCTCCATTTTACTTTTAAGTGTTTCAGAATAATAAGATTTGTATCTAGGCAACATCATATCTTTGTCAGTGTCTGTTACCGTTCAAACTCGGCAACAGACCACAACGTTCAGCCTACATGCATTTTGTAGCCCCTAGAACAAAGTACATGTACTGCTAAACCTGTACAGTATGTACACTGTACACAATGCTCTAATAGTGTCTAATATGGCTTAGCGTTTCCGTGGATTCAGGACTTGGGTTTTATACAAGGCCAGTCATAAATCTGGTGTTACGTGTAATTTCATTGAATACCAGACTTCCATTATATTATATCTTCTCTGTGTTTATTTCACACGGCTGCCATGGTAACCATATTAATAGGATAAAAACAACAAGATTAAATCAGTTCTGAAAACAAAATTTTGCGCAATTCTCCCGCTCCGACATCTGTCTCTTTGCCCCAGTTGAATATTTTAACCCAGTTTGCCTCAGACAGATGTAAAATGATACTATACATATGTAGTCAATAAACAAATCTCCATTAAACGTATTAAAATTTTCAGCTAAATAAAAAACCCGACATAGCATGTGTACGTATAAAAATACAGGGTGAAACTGGTGGAACTGCGTAGCACTGTAGGTAATAAATAGCTGGAAGAGATAAGAAAAAAGTGCTCACCAATTAAAGTGTTGGCCAAATTTTCCAAGCCCTGATGAAGACCCAGTAGGGTCAAAAATTTGGCCAACCCTTTAATTGGTGCGCCTTTTTTTGTTATCTCTTCTAAGCTTAAAATACAGGGTTTTGCCACAATTTTTTTAAAGGACACTGTTTTTGTGTTTCTGTGATATCGGGGCCTGATTTCACAAAGCACTAAGACTGATCTTGAAAAAGATCACTCTTAGGCAAAATGTGATGTAATAATACAAATCACCATGGTGACTGCGATTATTAAACTCATCTTAAGATTAATATTAGTGAGTGTTTTTAGGTGAAATCCAGCCCAGGCATGTCTACATGTAGCTGAAAATAGAATTTTGAAGTTGAATACATCGTCATTTCTTGTGACGGCAAGAAAAACCATGGTAACCAAACAAGTTGTTGCTGTGAAAATTTGCACTATACACACCTCATTATCTCAAAGCAATTTCATCGGAGTAGTCCCTGAAATCACCTCGGAAATTGCTTTGAAAACCCCAGAGGACATCAGTAATGCTCACTTTACGGTGGCATTCATTTTATGCTATGCAGATTGCTGAATAAACGTGACCGGGACAGAAACAACAAAATTCCCTATTGAGATTGTGTGAGAAAGAGGAAAAACATCAATTTTTCATAATTTGACTTGGTGTATTTTTTTCTTACAGGTACATTGCTTTTTATAAAGGCATTTCCTATGATAGGATGATGTTCTGCATATTGTACTGTATATTCAATCATTGGCCAATTTCATAGAGCTGCTTAGCAGGAACATTTGCTAAGCATGACTTTTCTGTCTTAATAAAAACAGGGTTAACAACCAAATTTCCACGTGTTGTGTATCACTTGTGATTGTTCTTTGGCTGTTTCTTTGGAATGTTCAATGGTGGTTTGTTTTATTGGGTGATTGGGCGAGACATTCTTGTGGTAAGCAAATTGTTGTGCTTTAAAACAGTTTTATGAAATTAGCCCCTGGGCTTTAATTTGTAGAATTAATAACACACCACTAGAAGGACTCTTAGGGGCGGGGCTGGCTGCAATTGAAGGAGGGAGGGGGAATGAATTCATGAAATCACACTCAGACTGCAGGATTGATTTACCGGTGTTCAATGACTGTTTATTTTGAATTCCCAAGCACTCATGATATCCACAGTCTGCATTTTGCCTTCCCAAAAGTGTTTTCACAGTCCAGTGAAAAATACAAAAATAACATACATCCCTAAGCCGTTGGACATGTACATAGGCTTTCCTGGGATTCCGTCCGAATTAAGGCGGGACTGCTCTCCGGTCTCAACACTCTGAAGACAACTTAGATATTGCCAGTGGACACAAGAAAAAGAAAGAAACAAATCCATACACTGAATAATTCCGAGAAATAAGATACATTACATCTCCGGGAGAAACGTTTTGCGGGCTCATGCATGGGGAAAAGGTCAAGTCGGTTTAGAGGAGTTATTTTTTCCAGGACTGGACAGGTTGGCATTTGGGCTGGCCTGTATCTATCGGGCAATATGTAATATCCCTCACTTTTTGTGTGGCACACAAATGAAATTTGAGCAAAAATCTTTGTGCATCAAATTACATACATGCACTGTACCTCCTACGTAGTGTGGTGGTTGTTCGATATACATTACAGAGTGTGTGTGTAGGTGTAGGGGCTAAAATAGCGCTGGGTGTCTGGGCGTGTTGCCAGAAAAATAAAATCAATCATTTAGTAAACGAAAAGGCATTTGACAACATTTCATCATTTTCCATGTTTGTGTTGATGTGCAACTTACAAACTTGAATGCAAATATATGTACTGTATATATATGTATATGCAAAATTGTGAATTAGTTTCGAGTACAAATACGCCTTCTATGCATAATGGTATGCCGTTCCAGCTTTGCCCTTAAGCCCTGCCCACCTGTGTGTTTTACATACGCATGTGACTGAGTTTGACCGAGGCTTTCGTGGTCACCTGATTAAAAGGCATCCTCCAATTGGTCAATGCACAGTTTGATTGACAGGCCGGAAGGGTCCATTGGCCTATTAAGAAAACTTCTGTTTTGAAAAACATACATGCCTACAGATATCTTCCTGTACATGTATCCTGTTCAAATTTTAGAAAGCCTTTGTTGGACTGAGGCATGGAGGGGACATTGTTCATTCCTTGATTCAAGTTTTAAAGGTAATATCATACTTTGGTTTTTGTCAGAGAAGTACAGATTCATGGGCAAAAATATCAAGGAAGATACAGTAACAGTCATCTGTGAAAATTTCAGCCCATACCGGTGCCCACTTTTTGAGAAAACAACGGAAAAACAGCCACAGTATTTCTTAATTTTTTTCTCTTTTATTTTTGATCTTTTAAAAGATCAAAAAGATTTTCGGTCGTTGTTGTACTAATTTCCGGATAGAAAACCATTTCAGGCAGAAAAATGTTAACGGTAGGTTTCTACCAGCACGATCTTCATGCTCTTGTAAGTTATACGTAAATCTGTGAACATTTCTGTTTTGGTGTCTTACCAAAGTATGATACTACCTTTAAGGACTACTACCTTTAAGGACTTTCTCTGTGACCCAGGGTCGATTTCACCAAACTCATCGTTATCAATCGTAGGACTTATGATGCATTGCAGCCCTATGCAGGATGTTCATAACTGGAGTTACGATCAATCGTACGGCTTCGTGAAATCGACCCCTGAAGAAAATTCCCCACAGTGCAATTTTTTAAAGACGGGGACAATAAGACAATACCGTTAAAATATTTCCGCTTGAGATGGTGTATTTATCCAGAAATTAGTAAAACAACGACCGAAAATCTTTTTGATCTTTTAAAAGATCAAAAATAAAAGAGAAAAGACTTAAGAAATACTGTGGCCGTTTTTCGCTGTTTTCTCAAAAAGTGGGCAACGTATGGGACTGAAATTTTCACAGATGACTTTTACTGTATCTTCCTTGATATTTTTGCCCATGCATCTGTATTTCGTTGACAAAAAACAAAGTATGATACTACCTTTAAACATTTCAGCGTAATCGGCACTATAGTCTGCCTTTGTTGTCTTTTTGTAGTATGCAATTTTCCAATAAGGATTTAACGTGCCGGCCCATCCAGCACCAATTGCATGGACACGCCTCAGTGGGATTTGAAGTACAGGCTGCTGACAAGCCTGGCCAGGCCAAGCCAGGCCTAGTGGCAATGGGTCAGATTCTATTTCCATAATGGGTCCTTGTGAAGGGTGCGATGCATATCGGTTAGGGCATATTGCCAATCTTTATGCTACACGTACCTCAACAGTGATTGTTGTCGGAATACAACGTACTTATATATCATGGCATTTAGCTTTCAAATCAATTATGTCGCGTTTTGAGGGAGCGACAGATTGCACGTGTTGAGTTTCGTGCATTTATTTCATGATCGTACACTATTTCTCCGTAATATCCAGAGCTCTGTATGGGTTTGACATGCATGCATGACTATCCTGCCCGTCAATATCTAAATAGTTCAGTAGGGTTTAAATGAGTGGCCTTGCATGCATTGGGCTTGATAACAAACTTGATCCAATTCTTAAGAATATAAAGGCTGGCTCATACTTGCTGCGTTTGCGCACACGCAATGCACAATGCAAAGATGTCCATACTCTGCAATCTTTCAAGTCTCAACTGCGTATACGTATCCGGTTGATTTTGAAATACTTGAACTTGCCCGAATATGGATTATATTGGTGCGCAAAGATGCGCATTTTTCAGTACGCAATGCGCGAACTTTACTCACAGCTAGGGCAGACACTTTGAAATGGAATGCCGCAGATTCACAGGCAAAAATATCAAGAAAGAAGAAAGATACAGTAACAGTCATCTGTGAAATTTTCAGTCCCATACGATGCCCACTTTTTGACGAAACAGTGAGAATCACCCACAGTACTGTATTTTTTAATTTTTTCACAGATCAAAATTGTTTTTGGTCATTGGTTTGACTCTTTTTCTGAATAAATACAGCATTTCAGACGGAAAATGGTATGTTTCTACCATCACCATCTTTATGATACCCTGTAAGTTTTAGGTACATGTAAATCTGTGAAGATTTCTGTTTTGGTATGGTACCAATGTATGATACTACATGTACCTTTGAAGGTAGTATCATACTTTGGTAAGAGACCAAAACAGAAATCTTCACATATTTACGTATAACTTTCAGAGTATGAAGATGATGCTAGTAGAAATCTACTGTTAAAATGTTTTTGCCTGAGATGGTGTATTTATCCAGAAACTAGTAAAACGACCAGAAATCTTTTTGATCTTTTAAAAGATCAAAAATAAAAGAAAAAAGAAAAAAAAAAACCGTGGCCGTTTTTTGCTGTTTTCTCAACAACTGGGCAATGTAAGGGACTGAAATATTCACAGATTACTTTTACTGTATCTTCCTTGATATTTTTGCCCACGAATTTGTATTTGATACTACCATTAAATATAATATTCCTTCAACTTAAATACCTTTACAAAATATGAACTATATATAGCGATATTATTGAGTATATGGTCAGAGAGATGTTACATGTATCTGCATTGTGTATTTGAAGGGTATATACCACCTGTATATATATATATAGGCTTCCTACTTGTCATCAAGATGCCATGCATCTAATTAAATCACACAGCATTGAGTGGTTGCTCTGCTCTGATGAATTTCACTTCATACCTGGCTAACCAGACCAGACCAGACCAGACCAATCTCATGCATGCACATGGATCTTGTCATCCCGGTGCATTTTGAGGGAAGCTTGAAAGGTTCTTCCTAAACAGGTGCATGTGTGCATCTTGCAAACTAATGAAATTACATTGAAGTGCAGTATTTATTAGAACTTTTGTTAGTTTGTACATGAAGGCTACATTTCAGTCGTAGTAGAGCCAAATCGTCCCAGCTCTAGTCTGCGCTTCAAACTTGAGGCCACTAGGAAAATATGTGAGGCCAGCTAGGGTAGTTAGAGTATGTGATGTTACTGGGATCAGACTGAGCTGCTAGTATAGGAATTCATTGTGAGGCCAGAGTAAGGTGAAATGTGAGGCCGCTAGGACTGATGAGTGAGGCCACTAGGACTGAAGTGCGATGCCCCTAGGACTTAAGTGTGAGGCCACTTGGACAATAAGTGTAAGACCACTATTACTGAAGTGTGAGGTCACTAAGACCAAAGTGTGAGGCCACTAGAATTGAAGTGTAAGGCCACTAGTACTGAAGTGTGAGGCCACTAGTACTGAAGTGTGAGGTCACTCGTACTGAAGTGTGAGGCCACTAGCACTGAAGTGTGAGGTCACTAGCACTGAAGTGTGAGACCACTGGCACTGAAGTGTGAGGCCACTAGCACTGAAGTGTGAGGCCACAAGGATTCAATTTTAGCTCCTTGCGATTGAAACAAGAGGACACTAGTACCAAGATGTGAGGCTGTGAGAATTGAAATGTTTATTTAACAAACTACTCAAACTGTACTGAAAATTGTGGCACAGTTTGGCTGCAAGGCACAGCAGTAATAAACTGTGCATGTATACATCAAACATGCCGTCTACTGCAAACCATGATCAGACTACCGGCTAATCTTACCAATAAGCCTGCAGTCATCAATCATGTATCTAGGGTTCAGGGTGCTGGGATAGATTCCATTTTAATTTGACGAGCAGCTGGAAATGTGCCATCATTTGAAGATATAAGAGTTGGTGGACTGATGTCACATGGATCGTTCACATGATCCTAACCAGCTGCAATGACTCATGGGTAATTCGACTTCTTTTGCCGCTTCCAGCAGCTTAAGTATGAATTTCTTTTCAACCATAAATGAGTTTTGCGCTGCTTTCTCTGTTCTTTCGCCTCCTAAGTCCTACTGCGATGTACCATTGGTAAACCTCAATGATGTCAACAGGTTTTATTGGGAGTGCAGGATTTTTTTGGCCTACCAGTATCATCTTGCATCTGTTGCAAAAGGGCAGATGGTATGTCGATGGCGAGGGAATAATCACTACAGCTGTGATTGATTTTGACAGACGAATATCATATGAGAGCCATTGCTGCATCTTATTCGTCCTTTCTCCTATGTGTATTTCAATATCCCCCTACCCCCGTCTCCCTTCCCCCGGGATGACCGGTCATCATTTAGCTGGTGACCCGGTACCCTGGACGCCTGCCAAGACTTCGGCCTCCCGCTTTCTGCCTCAGCATGCCTCCGTAACATAATCCTTTCTTCTCAACTCAAAGACGTTTGTGTGGGGCACAAATTTGATTTAGCAGGCAAGCTGTGATGAGGAAACTAACATAATCATGTACAGCTGATGGCAGATTTGTCAAGTCACAAACACTGGCCATAGATGAAGGAAGTCAAGGGTATAGGTAGAGCTAGACATCTGACAGCGACAGCGAGTGAGGGACCCATGATGAGAAAATTAGCTACATTTATCACACATACTGGATACATTTTTTGCCCAGACACCGTAAGCAAGATGTGTATGGCAACCGTTTACATGTAGACATGTTTACATGTAAACTCAGTCAGTTTCCCTTGTGGTTATTTAACGAATATATTAATTAAAAAGCCGTATCCTCTTTGAGTGATCCCCCATGTGCCGTTCCCAGGTTGCAGCATTGTTGCATGTATCATTGAAACGATCCCTGGGGTGTGGCGGTGTGTGCGTGGTTTCATGGCTTCTGACTGCCAAACGAACAAAGATAGTTGACTATTGGGGTCACCACCAACATAGGGCTGGATGGCTCAGTTGGTAGAGCGCCTGTACGGTATTCAGGAGGTCGCCGGTTCGAATCCCGCTCCAGTCAATTTTTCTTTGTTCACTTTTCAATGACTTAAAATAACTCAGTCAGTTTCCCTTGTGGTTATTTAAGGAATATACATGTAGACATGTTAGATTGATATTGTTTGTTCTTACATGTACATGTAGATGGAAGGACCATTGGTTTTCACCAAACCCATCGTAACTTACTATCAATCGTAAGACGTGTGATGCATTGAAACCCTACATAGGATAAATAAGATACGATGGGTTATCCTTCGTAACTCGAGTTGCGATCAATCGTAGGGCTTCGTGAAATCGACCCCAGAATTGGTAACATACCCAAACAGAAATGTTCACAGAAATGTCCACAGATTTACGTATAAAGATGGTGCTGGTAGAAACATACCTTTAAAATGTTTCCGCCTGAAATGGTGTATTTATCCAGAAAATAGTCAAACAACAGTTTTGATCTCGGGTAAGATCAAAAGCATTTTTTTATGTTTTAACTTTTATTTTTAAAAATTGAGTAAGGTTTCGCTGTTTTCTTGTGACTCAGATGTCCGATTGACCTCAAATTCTCACATGTTTGTATTATTTCATGTACATGCTGGATCAGACAAAATGTGAGGGCTGTGACCCTTACCAGCACATATTATACCTTTGAAGGTCATACAATCCGAACTAGAGGCCACTCAATAATCAGCTTTACAAAATTACACATAATTTCACTTGCTAAGCAGTTTGAAGGAAATTCTTGTTCGCGTTTGTTGCCATGTCAGATTTTTACTTAAAAACATAAAAAATGTCCGAGTTCTATTTTCTGCCTGAGACACAGCTGTAAGAAGGTTAAACCATGTACAATACTACGCCAACTGGCTGGACTGATTCAGATATGAATATGAATGTCAGTTGTCACCATTAGTTCATCTAAAACCCCTCGGGACTCATTTGCCTGCCATTGCCAACCTTCCTCAATTTGCCCAGCTCCCGAAAGGTGGCACATTCTGTCCTACATCATATCTTTCAGGCTCATTACACAGCACCATTTACTCCATTCATTCAGCTACACCACAATTAGCCTAGTGTGCTATATGGTTCACCTCATACCCATTTGTCAATCTCACCTGCAGCATGTGGTGCAGTACAGTTCAAAACCCTGGGGAGAAGGTTGTCAAAAAAAAAAAATGGCAGCCGTGAGTCCCTTAGCAACAATTGCCCGAAGTATAAAAAACAGAAGACCTCAGCGCAATCTTGTGATTGTAAAATTTTCAGGGGAAAAGGGAAATTGAACATATAATTGGATGCTGCTTCAGTGCAGAGGGGACTCAGACGTTGAAGGTAACATAAATCAATCATCCTAGCCACATCCTTCATTCAGTGTATACATTAGCATCAAGGCCTGCCAACTACAGGTAAATGCCAGAATCCTACAGCATATATTGCCATGGCAATGTCATGGGAACAATAAAAATAAAAGACAAGGATTGGAATTGTGAATACTAAATTTGGTGTATTTTAGAAAATGTGTGAATATTTTTTTTACGTATATGGGAGATTGTTGTGATATATAATACCTGTACGGTATTCAGGGGGTAGCCGGTTCGAATCCTGTTCCAATTTTGCTTTGTTCACCTTTCAATGAAATATAAACCAATTAGCAATAGATCCCGACAAATCTTCACAGATTTACCTATTACTTACAGTTAGTAAAGATGGTGATGGTAGAAACACTGAAACCTTCGTTACAATTTTTCACACAATTTTTCTGCCTGAAGTGCTGTATTTATCCAGAAAAGAGTGAAACCAATCACCAAAAACAGTTTCGAGTTTTGATCTTGAAAAGAAAAAAAAAACGGTAAAAAAAATGTTGGGGTGTTTTTCACCGTTTTCTTAAAAAGTGACAACCGGATTGGGAATTTCACATTATGACTGTTACTGTATCTTTCTTGATCTTTTTGCCCATGAATCTGCATTTCTTTGACAAAAATCAAAGTATGATATTACCTTTAATTTGTAATATCTTTCAGATCAGATACTGATCTGTAAATGTAACCTGTCACCACAAAAAGTGGGCACAAAGTCTTACAAATCCGGAGTTGATGTATTCAGTATTCCTGCCTCTGAATTGAGCAGGTATAAAGGGCTTTATGTAACATACGATGTATGACACCTGCCGAAACCCGAGTCAGTTCAGAAGATTTGAATAAGATTAGTTGCAGGAACGATGCCTTCTAGTAGCTAGACTGGCCTGACGATACCATGGCGACATGCCACTTATTCCTTAATTCCTAGGTTATTGAGATGTATTAGGCACTGCATAAAAGCTCAATTATGATATTTAAGCTGCCGACTGAAAACGTCAATTTGTGCAGTATTTGCCAAAAAAGTGTTGTTTTTTTTCAGGCAAGCCGCAACGTGATGCATTGCCAGCCTGAGAATGGATAAGATTTGTCAAATAAATTTGGAAGTATTTGTTGTCGTTCGGTCCGTCTGTTGCCGATGACAGTTGTCACCTCATAAAATTTATGTCCTACCAGCTTCATGCATTGCTGAGTGCGGGCTCGTGTGCCTGTGTATACATATTTGAAGTTATATTTCTGCTGTCATGCTTTATGTATACAAACAGAACCCACGCAGCAGAAGTACTGTACAATATGCAGCTCATAACAGCCATTAAAGTTTGACTGATTCCGGCAGCAACGTTGGAACAGCACCGGGCGCCGTTTGGCAAAAAAGCTCATCAATTATTTCCATCTCATTACACCATGTAGAGTGCCATTGTGATCAGGTCAGCCATTAAGATCTTGCTACTTGTGCTCTTGAGGGACGCATTTTGTCACAGTAATTTCACGGTTCTCTCCGCCCAAATCGCGTAAATGAGTACCCATGAGAGTAGAGATGGCTACATTACATTTTATGAGTCCCTTCCCATGCCTAGCAAACAATTCAAGGGCCTTTTCTAAACCTGAGCTCTGGCTCTGGCTCTGGCTCTGGCTCTGGCTCTGGCTCTGGCTCTGGCTCTGGCTCTGGCTCTGGCTCTGGCTCCATTTCGTGAATCCATTCTAAAATAACAGGTATCAAAATAGAGGTTCAGAAGTAGATTCTCTGGTTTGAAAAAGGAAAACAGAGCTTCAGCTTCATTGAAAAACCACAACCTATATTTTCAGCATATGGATGACAGAGACGAAGCCGGAGCTGAGGTCTGGAAAAGGGCCCTTGAGCTTGCTCATCCTACTGTAAACTGTAACTACGTAGTCATGCTAGGGTAGACTTCTCACCAGGGAAAACGTTGAAAAAGTAAAAAGTTTCGTGAAACCTAGGGCAATTTTGACAAGGAACCTTCCTGAATCTGCCAAAGTGATCTCGGTGTGATAGTACGTCTTGAAGCAAATTCATTCAAATTGGAAGAGAATTGGGACATTATACCATATGAAAGTTATCGGTTCACGTTTTTAAACATTTATCCTGGAGTACCAGGGATGGGTTTCAGTATGAGGGGGGGGGGGGGGTGATTGAACACCGGTAGGGTAAAATGCACTTGAATCGTAGACAGAGATACGTACTGTACATACAGGGTGTCCCAGAAAAAACGCAACACTGTGTCAGGACCCATTATGTTAAAATTGAACTGTTTATCACTTCAAGATTCAGATATGTGATACAGCCATGTCTTGGCTATCACCATGTAGAATTGAAGCATATTGGGGCTGAAATTGGCAAAAAATATGACCAATTGATAGAGTACTCCTAAAAACAAAAAACATTTGCAAGGATAACACGCATAGTTGTCAATACACACATAATGTGTATGAAAGAAAGATGAAAATTGGGTTTTGCGGTTGGGTAATTCAGTCTTAGTTTTTTCCCTCAATTTCATTCCAATTTTGCTACAAATTCTACATGGTGATAGCATAGCTGTATCACATACCTGAATATTGAAGTGATAAACAGTTTAATTTTCCTATAATAGTTCTGATGAGAAGTGTTGCGGTTTTTTTTTGGGACACCCTGTATACATATATAGGCCTATATACAATTCATGTATAATCATTTCAATGAGTGAAATATGCAGGTACAAGACATGTAGGCCTCTATTAATTGCTGTACAATAAATGTTTTATATACCTCTACACCTGGTGTATAAAAATGCAATTTTCTTTTCTTTTTTAATTATCAGAGTTCACCCAACCATGACAAGCAAGCAATTGTCACGGGACCATTTTTTATTGAGCTATTATCATGTGTACAGTGCATTCAAAGGGTTAGTTTCCTAAATTCCATGCCTTGGCAATTTTCATGACAGGCAAAAACAACACAAACAATTTTTTGTTTGTCACTATTTGTTCCCAGCAGCTCAATGTAATCGGTTGTTGTTCTAAGCTAAGCAATTTACATGATTTACATCCAGACTATCAGGGGCTAATTTCATGGAGCTGTTTAAGCACAACAAATTTGCTTAGCACAAAATGTCTTGCTCAATAAAAACATGAAACCACCATTAAAAATTCCATTTGATATTCTCCCAAATGTTCACTTTCATACACTATCGTGTCTCCCTAATACCCTATTTGTAAAATAAATGCATTTTTTAGCATCAGATTGAAGCTTTGTGTAGCAATGATCAAGCATCCATTGTATTCTTTTCGTATTTTGGTCGTTTTTTTTTTTTTCTTTTTCCTTATTTGATTCATGATTCTTTGCACAAATCGGATGTGTTTCACGTTTCATACGTGCAGCTGCCCGTCTGCAGCGCTCAATCAGCGTTCAAGACGCGGCATTGTGTGAATCAATAATGATTCTTGTCCGATAAAAGGGAAATTGACCGATGACCCAAGGTTCTTGCAATTGGCCACGCTCGGAGTGAATTTGTGACGTACCTGGACACCATATTTCAACGGAGTCGCTTGCGCATCCAGTAACAAAAAAATGGAGAACAAAAACAGATACGAAAAACCATACAGTGTTCAACACAACAAATGCAATATTTAATTTTTTCCCGCGATCGAATTTAGCTTTTTAATTATTTGTTTGCAAGTAAAAAAGGCAGGCTAAGCTAATATTGTTCTTGTGCAGCTGTTGTATTTTGAGATATACATGTACATGTTGGAATGTTCACGAAATATAATTTGCTTTGAATGTTTTTTTATAAAATGTGTTTGTTTATTTTCCTTTGCACATGTTGCATATATCACCATTGTACATCTGTGAACGCTTCATGCCGGCATTTTAATGTTTTATTTCTGTGTCTCGTGGTAAACTCAGTAGTCTCTGTGTGTTTATCACAGGTCAAAATTTCTTTACAAATAAAATTTTTTAGAGTGAAATTCAGGTCTTTTCATCCAGCATCAAAGAAAAATTAATTATATTTATACTATTTAAGTACCAAGTCTTATTTTAAGAAGAGGATAAAAATATTAAATTTTCTTTAATGCTCCCATTACTTAAACCGTGGAGAAATTTCTCCATGCTTTTACACACTATGAAAAACACATACATGTGCATTAGAGCTGCTTCTCGCACAAGATATTCGTTTCAAGAGAAACAATGATTTTTATTGTTGTGTCTTTACCTTCTATATGTACATGTATGGTCCGTGCATATAGTATATATATGAATTATTATATGCATGATTATTGATTGCATTGTGTATAGGAGGATAATAAGCCCACGTGCATATATGTAAGTACTGCATGCTGTAATTTAGGAAAAGGTTATTTTGTACATCTGGCTTGACATGTAGCGACTGACCATTGACTATTATTCATAGGGCCACTTTACAAAATCAGGCTTGAGGCTATAGGCTTTGGATTTATTTCGCTACCGCCATTTGAGCCACGCAAAACGAAATGAAGGGATTGGGCTGCTCACGTGATGAAGTCGAAGAAAGGCTCCAACTGCGCCATGTATCTCAAGCCCTTTAGTCGTTTAGGACACAAAATCATGGTGGTAGCAAAATAAATCCAAAGCCCGGCCTCAAGCCTCATTTTGTATACAGGGATGCCAGACTTCCGGCAATTGCCGGAATTCCGGCTTTTTCATATTTTCGGAAAAAGCCTCCGGCCGTCGGCATTTGTGGTTCGGAGCGACAATAAACACTTGCGAAATTACCGAAACTACCATTCACACATCGCTTTCCTACATGCCTGCCGCTCAATACAGATGTAGTCCACGGTCCGTCCGAGTGCTACTTTACCATGTTTACCGTGCATGCCACATTATCCCACATACATACATCGTACGCACGTTATGTACTGTATACATGTTGATGTATGATGTGTACATGTACGGAAAGCTTCCTGCCGACGCACGTGGTTGAGACTTTCGCTGCGCTGGTGCACTTTGCGCGGAGTACCAGTATCATGCATAGGAAATTCAATGACATGGCGTGCGCGATGATTGTTTACGGCTTACCATGGGGGAAGAAATTCTCACGCTTGTCACAGTGCGATCGTTGATTTCGGAGGGATTTCACAATGTTTCTACTTAGCCAATAGGACAAAAATGACTGATTGTAATTCTAGTAAGATTTAGCTGCTCAAGAAAACGCGATTTTTGATACTTCGGATTTTCGGAAGGAATATTTTACAGGGATCTTGCAACTAAATTACAAGCGTACATCGGCGTAACACTCGGTACTCAAGCCGTGTTTTTTGCACGTGTTCGATGTCGGAATTCTTTATGTTTTTCCTTATTTTGGGGGTCACCAAAGTACGTAATTTTTTCGTGAATTAATTTATCGGAACACCGGATCCCGACCGAAAAAACTCGGTCGGGTTCCGGAACAAAAAAATCCCGAGATGACCCAGCCTTGCAGGATACATTAGGTGAGTGTTTTTAGCATGACATGTATCAATGTTATGTGTATACGTGCTTTTTTACGTCCGGTCCGCGCGCGTACGTGCGTGCATGCATATTCGCCTACTTTATCCATTCCCCCAAAAATTCCGGCCCTGGACTGATAACCCACTGGCATCCCTGTGTATAGACCTTAGGGTATTTACGAAACGGAGCCTGAGCTCCGTTTTACGTTTCGGTCTCTGTATGCATGGTACCATTTTGTGATTCCATTCTGAAATAACGGGTATCAAAATATAGGCTTTTGGCTGTGGTTCGGAAGTAGATTCTCTGGTTTGAAAAGGAAAACAGAGCTTCAACTTCAATGAAAAACCACAACCTATATTTTCAGCATATGGATGTCAGAGCCGGAGCCTGAGACTCCATTTCGTAAACCCCCATAGAATCAAGCAGACTAAGCATCAGTAGTTGGTCATGACTGATGACTGCTCACACAAGTTCTTCGTTTTCATGCCTTCCTTCTGTTTTTCATCATGTTCATGTTTGCATATGATTTCCTTCCGTTCCTGCATAGACCCTTCTCCGTGTATTACCAGTTTCTCCCCCTTAGGGCTTAGTGTGTTTGGAGAAGGCAAGGAGAGTTTCAATCTGAGATGCAGAGGAGCCAGGACTCCCTGCCCAGACCGTCCATCTTAGAGATCAATACTAATCTGCAAATTGCCTATGGTTGGATTCGAACCGGGGCACTTCCCCCAGAGGAAGACATAACCGACACGGAGCATGCTTTGCTCTCGGAATTAGAAATCAAACTTGAAAAGGCCAACCTGTATAACAAACGTGCCCCTGGAATGGTTCTGCAGATCAATAGTAATCTGCATTGTGCCTCGGGTGGGATTTGAACCCGGTAGCCTTGAGCCGAAGCCTCATCAAATTTAATCCTTTAGGCTCAATTGGAATCCGCTACAGCGTGAATTGTGATGAGCACTTCATTTGCAGTCATGATAGCATTAATGCTACAGTCTCGTTGTATTCATGTGTATTGTAGCATGACATTTGGAGTTGAATACATGTACATGTTATAGACCTTTAATTTATTTACTAACATTGGCTCGTGGTTGGCATTGGCGGCCAAATCATTTCGTCTTCTCGACAGATGACATGACCAAATTCAACATTACAAATGTTCCATATCTGTACAAAATACAAGCATTGCTTTTGTTGTTTCTATTACATTCAGCAATATCTTTCAATGTTTATGAAACATTGTGTACAAATTGTGGTTATTTTTTATGCCTGGCTTTGATGGCTCTCCATAGTTTCCGCCATACTGGTTGGCAAAAATTGGGCTGTGACATCGCAAAAGAAAAGTTCATTGATGATTGTGTCCCTGTCTGCCATGTATTTGTGGCACATATTACTACCAATATTAATTTTCTCAAGATGGTAGAGCATTTAACTGTCCCTTATCATGCTTTAGAATAGAGAACCTAGAAGTTAAGGCCCTGGCTTTCAAATGGCTGTGAACGCTTTATTAATTATTACATGGTTTCCAAACAATCTGTTGCATTGCCCTGTAATGTGTAGAGCATTTAAAAGGCCACCATTCGTGCGTTATTTCAGGGATGTGAGACTTCAGGGCCCAATTTCATGGAATCCGTTACCGTTAGCAAAAATTCTTTGCTAACGGTAGCAGATTGTTTTTGGTTACGGTTAGCGTATTTCACGGGAGAGTTTTCTTTTTGGTAACGGTAAGCAAGGAATTTCTGCACAATGCATACAATAGCCCGTTAGCAGAGAATGATCACTGTTACCCTAGAAATTCTTCGCTAACCGAGAGTCTTGCTTACGGATTCCATGAAATAGATTTCACGCGTAGCAGTGCCCGTAAGCATAAAAATAGGCCGAAATTGGGCCCAGATTTTAATCTGATTTCAGATTTTCTTGTTTAGGTTTTAACTCAAAATTTCAGCTTTTTGTTACGGTACACCTGCTCTAGTACAAAGGTACATAGGAACTTTTAAATGTCAGCTTTTTCCTTGGTGTTTTCAGATTATTTTTTCATCAGTGGCCACTCAAATAATCCCTGATTATTTGCAATTAGTAAGAATGTTGATAAGGCATTGGATCGTTCTAAGGCTGGAGGTTGCTGAAGCTGCAAAAGTTGCTGCTTTTATACCGGAATCACAGCAACAGCGCTCTAAGTCTTGGGAATTGATTTTTGTTCTAAATGCACTTGCAGTGAGAGACATTTATATTCAAATTTGATTACAGATCCGTTCAGTTCAGAGTCTAGTTCGAGTCAAAGTGGAGGATCTGGACAGCATTGCCTGGGCTGGCTGTACTTTCTAAAAAGCCCTGCATATCGTACAAGAACCTTTGCTCAGAGCTCAAAATGGTGGGAATCAGTTTATGGCAAATGCAATCAGTAAATTCCCTGATTCAATGAGTTTCATTCCATGAATTCCTTAAAGGTAGTATCATACTTTGGTAGGAAACCGAAACAGAAATGTTCACAGATTTACCTATAACTAATTACAGGGTATAAAGATGGTGATGATAGAAACATACTGTTATAGTTTTTCCGACTGAAATGCTGTATAGTAGGACTGCATTGTAGCCCTCAGCAAGGCGGCAGTACATACTGTATTGACATGATTGAAGTACTCTCTGTCCAAATTCATTATTGCACAGTCCGTTAGACAATTGACTAGATGACCAGATGAAACTAAGACACCAAGCTCATGTCCATCAGATACAGACCAGGGGCCAATTTCACGGCCCTGCTTAGCAAAAAAAAAAAAAAAACTAACCATAAAATTTCTGTCTTATTAACAGGATTAACAAGTAAAAACCGAATTTCATGTGTTGCGTATCACTTGTGATTGTTCTTTGTTGTTCGCTGACCATGAATATCAAATGGAATTTTTAATGGCGGTTTATTTTAATTGAGGGAGACATTTTGTGCTAAGCAATTGTTTTGTGCTTAGCAGTTCCGTGAAATTGGCCCCAGGAGAGGTAATGGCTTCAACAGCTGGAAACAGCAGGAAGATATGGAGTTAAAAATCCTACACATCTGAAGGAATGCTAACCACAAAGGCAATATCCCAATATACCTCTGCTGTTATCCCCATGGGAGTCAAAGCTACATAACCTATCAACTTGCCCCGTCGGCTTCTAAATGATTAACAAAATTGCGGTGATGAAATGAAGCCCAGTGGCTTGCAAATCGTCTTGGGCCAAGGCGCTGCTATATTCTCACTCAATTAATTCTGTCCTCTGGTTTTTTTCCCTCTCAAGTAGAAGTAATTCTGTATTACGTCTAATACAGCGTCTTCCTTCCTAAATCCAATGTTTTATTAAATAGTTACACCGTACTTGCCTCCTTGCCACTTGGAATGCTCCATTATATTATTATCACCTCGTTCTGTTGAAATTAAACTCTCCATCGCATTTCTTTTCATTCTTTCTTTTTCATTCTTTCTTTTTCAAGGAATCATACCTTGGTAGCATACCGAAACAGAAATCTTCACAAATTTACCTATAACTTACAGGGTATAAAGATGATGATGGTAGAAACATACATGTACCATTCAACATTTTCTGCCTGAAATGCTGCATTTATCCAGAAAGGAGTCAAACCAATAATGACCAAAAAAAACAATTATGATCTTTGGAACATCAAGAATAATTGCGGAAATCTTTTTAAAATACCATAGGCGTTTTTCACTGGTTTCCCAAAAAGTGGACACTGTATGGAACTGGGAATTTCACAGATGAATGTAATTGTATCTTTATTGATATTTCTGCCCATGAATCTGCATTTGACAAAAACAAAAGTATGAAATTACCTTTAAACATTTTTCCTGATCTAACCGGCATTATTTAATGAATTGTACCTCAGTTTATTGTTTTGTCCATATGTTTTGTCCAGTAAATCATGAAGATTTTATGGAAAAAGCATTTTTTCACTCAGAGGTTAAAAATTAAAAATGCCTTCCTGTACCGGTATTTGATTATATAAACTTAAGATTTAGCCCCTCAATATTCAGAAATGTGAGTGCTACCCAGAATTATGTGCATTTTGTTCAGAAATGTTTTCAAAGGGTGGCTTGGAAATTATTTGAATTGAACGGAATTGAACTGGATCCCGTACCAGTATTGATTATATAAACTTAAAATTGAGCCCCTCAATATTCAGAGAATACCAAAAAATGTGATTCCTACCCAGAATTATGAGCATTTTGTTCAGAAATGTTTTCCAAGGGTGGCTTGGAAATTATTTGAATTGAACGGAATTGAACTGGATGCTGTTATTAGAAACACGACCTGACTTTTAGAAAAGGAATTGGAAATCATGCAAGTGTTATTAGCCCATCCAGCTATATGTCCATTGGCAAGTTACTGTTGTCTTAATATGCCATTAAAATCTCCTGAACTATCTCGGGTTTCAACGGACTGCAGTCCGTGAAGATATACATGTACATCCAACCATCCAGCGCCACCATATACCGTTGAAAAGCTCGTCTTCAACTCATTTCACTCGTAATAACATCTTGATGTTTGGATTTGTTCGACTTTTCCTCATCCATTTTACCGGTGCTGGGTTACAGGCTTGCCCGTGGGACATACTGTACAAAACCTGCTAGATTTTCAAGCTATTATAGCCACAAGCTTGAAATTACAATAATGTCGGATTACCACGGCGATACGTCATGTCACAGTAGAGACCACCTGTGGCCGTCAGTCAGACTGTTTTCAGCAAATGCATCGCAAAACTGCGCTTGATTACAATTTTTCAAGGTTTCATTTCAAATTAAAGTAGACATTCTGTAAAGCAACATTTTTTTAATATCTTCACTTTGATTATGACATCCGTCGCTGTCATATGACAGTCACATTACAGGTTCTGATGAAGAACGTCTGCATGTCACATTGTATCTCAGATCTCGCCGGGGTTTTTTAATACCGTGGCTGAAAATTCCAGGCATTGATAAAGATTACAGCCCACCACCCGACCTACTCGAGGCCTATTTATAAAATCTGTAACTCTAGCTAATGAAGGCCGGTGACATGCTTGTTGAAATCTCCAATTAGCACGGCGCATGTGAACCGGTGCTTCACGTGCACGTACTTGTATCTATTCCAGCCCAATATAGACTGATACAAGATACATCCCGGCTTCTACACCAGTCTAGTGATATATTCATTTTGTCTTTCCTTAAGGCGCTAAGGTTTTTTTGAGATTTCTATGCCATGGCACGTTCAAGTACGACATGTCTGACATTTTAATTGACTGCCTATAACTATACAGTCTGTCGTCTGTAAGTAGATTTGATATCCGAGACGGTTTTTCTCAACACATGAAGAGCTAATTTTATCCAAATAGCCTCGGCAAAAATGCCTGCAAAAAAATTGTGTTTTTTAAAGTCGTTATAAATGCAAATTAATACGCACATAAACTAACACACTTCATACATAATACTACTCATGGCCATGGTAAATGCATAATACCAGTCAATACCATTTTGCTCCACGCATTTTTATTTTTATTTTTTTTTTTTTGCTGCTTATTGAGTTTTTCCATGATTATCTGCATTTGTAATGTATTTGTGAACTTTTTCTGAATTGTCAATTATCTTCTCATTACTGATGTGTGTTTTTTTTGCATCTATTAAAGCATTTTCCAGGCTTCGAGCCAAAATGTGATCTAGTGTTTGTTTTTAGCTGTGGTATATATGCAGATGAACAATCAGTGGTTACTATGGAAACACACATGCACCTCATCATTGTATGTGAATTTCGTAGTTGACTAAAGCTGTTTGCATAATGTTTGTTTTTTTCACTCAGTCAGCAAGCTTTGCTGTTATTTTGCGTTCAATTTTGTCTATGTATGTGTGCATATTGGAAAAGAAGGGAGGGCTATATTTGTTATAAAGTCACATGTTATGTATATTTACTATTTGCAAAGCAATACTATTATTTGAGGCTTTGCATGGTGACAATTGGTATGTGGATCGGTTTGCGGAAACACCATGTAATAATCGTTCGCACTTTCGCACTTTGAGACCTAATTGCGAGAAGTGCGAACGATATAGAAGTGCGAAAGTATGAACGATTATTACATGGTGTTTCCGCAAACCGATCCACATAATACTATTATTGTGCTAAGCATGTTGTCCATGGTCCAATTTCATGGAGTCCGTTACTGTTAGCAAAATTTCTTCGTTACGGTAGCAGAATTATTTTGGTTACGGTTAGCGTATTTCATGGAAGAGTTTCCTTTTTGGTAACGGTAAGCAAGGAATTTGTGCAGAATGCATACAACAGCCCGTTAGCAGAAAATAACCACTTGCTTATACGGATTCCATGAAATAGATTTCACGCGTAGCAGTGCCTGTTAGCACAAAAATAGGCCGTAACGGATTCCATGAAATTGGGCCCTGCTTACATGCTCTGAGGGTCAATTGCTAAGCCAAGACAAATTTAACCTAGCAATTACACCGGTTACGTTCCTGTGCCTACATTTCATACTTAGCAATCAGCTACTATTTTTCTTTAAGCTATGTTAAATTGCTTTTAAAAGCATGGAAATTTGCTAAGTAAGATTTTTCCCTGATACTCCATTCCATTTGATCTAACTTAAAAAAAAATGTTGCATCCTAAACTTTGAAAAGACATGCATCATATAATGTTTATTTTCTACAATGGTTTTCAATGTAGCAATGGCTAAAATGCTTTCCTATTAAATTGTCAAAGGAATAAAATATTATATCGTCTAAACAACAAAAACTTCTTACCTTGTTTTAATTACGTAATTCCTTAATTTTTCCGTTTTTGTCTATTGTCTTGTAATCCAGTTGCAGGTTTCAGTTGTTGCCACGGACAATGCCTGTCACTTTTTCAATTCGTCGGATTTCCCCGAGGAGGTGACGATGTACAAAGATGCAGATGAATGGGAGGTGAGTGACAATGCTGCTTGAAGAAAATACCGACAAACTCGATGTGTGCGTGTGTATACAGAGGGCACTGGTATGCTACGATACAATGCTTGCCTCCGTCTGTTTCATTATAAACCATGCATGTCTACAGTGTGTTTAATATCGGGTACTGGGCTGCATCCCTACTCTCTCACACACACTGTACGTCAGTCTGTGGTGGACTTGGCCTTTTATATCAAGCCTGACGGAGTATAATCATCATCACACACACGTGTACATCACTGGCAACCCACATACATACACATGCACACCCGGTTTGGTTTAACTCACTCCCAGTGCAGGTCAGGTTTTGTATTTTGTTGCTCGGCTGTGTTCGGCGGTGACGAGGAGTTCACGACCTCCTCCTCAGCCTCGGACTCAGCCTCATCATTGGCAAGTTTCTCTCATCCTTTGGCTCTCGCAAGAGGCTAGGGGTAGGGGGATGGAGAAATTTATTCAAGCAAATTTGGACAATGTCATTATCAGGACTGAGTCAGAAATTCAAAATCTTCATGACCGTCTGTCGTATTTTTTTTTTTTTTTTTATCGGGGAGGGTGGTGATGGAAATGTGGTTGTTTTGGATTTGTTGGGTAAATGCAGTCTGCAAAATGTCTAGGGGTCAATTTCACCAAACTCATCGTAACTTAATTATCTATCGTAGGAGTTATGATGCAATGCAGCCCTACATATGTAGGATGGGTTATCCTTTGTAACTCGAGGTACGATTGATTGCAGGGATTTGTGAAATCAACCCCAGGGATCGATTTCACCAAACTCATTGTAACTTACTATGGGCGTTTTCGAAACGGAGGCTCAGGCTCCGTTTCAGGCTCCGGCTCCATTTCGTGAATCCATTCTAACACAACGGGCATCAAAATAGAGACTTTTGGCTGCGGTTCTGAAGTAGATTCTCTTGTATGTAAAGGAAAAACAGAGCTTCAGCTTCAATGAAGAACCACAACCTATATTTTCAGCGTATGGATATCAGAGCTGGAGCCTGATCCTGAGCCTAAGCCCCCGTTTCGAAAAGGCCCTATGAATCGTAGGAGTTATGATGCATTGCAGCCCTACGTAGGATACGATGGGTTATCCTTCGTAACTCGAGTCACGATCCATCATAGGGCTTTGTGAAATCGACCCTAGGGATCGATTTCACCAAACACATCGTAACTTACTATCAATCGTAGGAGTTATGATGCATTGCAGCCCTACGTAGGATACGATGGGTTATCTTTCGTATCTCGAGATACGATCCATCATGGCTTCATGAAATCGACCCCAGGTATTCGGTGGTCATCTTGTGGATGGAATAATAGGTATCATTGTTGTAGCTTGATTTACCAGATTGATACATGTACGTGGTCGGTTTCCTATTTCGCTTTGAGGATTTAGCCTTTACTGGGATCATGGGCCGAGGATCAACATATCTGTCAAGTTGTTGCCATTTATCTATAGATAGTTCATCCTCTGTTATCAATTGTAGGAATTTTTCAATTTTTTTTTAGCGTACATCCTACGTCTTTTTTCTATTTGGGGAATGGTACAGCTTTGATTAAAGGTAGTATCATACAGAAATCTCCACAGATTTACAGGACATAAAGATGGTGATGGTCAAAACATGAGGTTATTGTTTTTCTGCCTGAAATGCCATATTTATACAGAAAAAAGTAAAACCAATTACCAATTACCAAAAACAATTTTGATCTTTTAAAGATCAAAAATAATGGTTAAATGATTTCAGCAAAACTATGCTTGCATTTTTCACTGTTTTAACTCAAAAAGTGGGCACTGTATATGGGACTGGAAATGTTCACAGATGACTGTTAGGCCCTACTGTATCTCCCTTGATATTTTTACCCATGATGAATCTGCATTCATGCTTTGACAAAAACCAAAGTATGATACATGTATTACCTTTAATTTTCCACTGTACTCATCTCAACAGTAATTCAAGGAAAGAAGCAATTTCATGATTGTTTATGTTGGAATTGCCTGTATAAATCTCAAATGTCAGTAAATATTTATCGGATCGTGCCAATGGTTTGACCATTGTTTATAAATTAAGACAGTTCATGGACGCCATTCCAGCATGTGTTTTAACCGACACATTCAGCAATGAGTCATTCGGGACAAAAATAAAAGTGTGGGTTCCGTAAGTTTTTTCATTATTTCATTGTTCTTTTTTTACGGTCTAGTTTCTGTTCTCATGTACTTCTATGAACCTACATTTAAAATAGGAAAGAATTATAGTTTTAGAAGATAAAAGAATTATTGTCAGTTCAAGAAATGAATATTACATGATCATTAAGTATCCAATCGTACATCTGTTTGTGGACTACATGCTGCCTACTCTCATTCAAGAGAAAGGTCATAATTTGGCCGGAAAGGTTACCAAATTGTTGATGTGATGTAAGATTTTTTGCTCAGAGCCAGTACTGTTAAAATCAAGTTACTTTTTGCCCTGGAACTTAAACACGACTGACTAAGCAAAAAACCGAGATACGCTGTCTTTAAAGGTAATATCATACTTTCGTTTTTATCAAAGATTCATGGGCAGAAATATCAAGACAGATACAGTAACAGTCATCTGTGAAAATGTCAGTCCCATACGGTGCCCACTTTTTGTGAAAAACAGCCACAGTATTTCTTAAGTTTTTTCTCTTTTATTTTTGATCTTTTAAAAGATCAAAAAGATTTTTGGTCGTTGTTTTACTGATTTCTGGATAAATACACCATTTCAGGCGGAACAATTTTAACGGTATGTTTCTACCATCACCATCTTCATACCCTGTTAGTTATAGGTAAATCTGTGAACATTTCTGTTTTGGTTTCTTACCAAAGTATGATACTACCTTTAAAGTGAATTATGGTCTGCCTCAGACATAAACCATAATGCTCCATCAGTGAGCTGTTGAACTACGGACTTGAGTGAAACGTACATGATGTTTGTGAGTACGTGCATATGGCATGCTGAGATCAATTTGTCCCGGACTAGCCAGTTCATCTTGCCCACGGTATACCTCCTATATATTTATAACCATCATGAATGCAAACTAATATTTAGGAATAGTTGATTGCTAGAATGCATAATATGAGTATCATGATGAGAGTGTACTGTGTATAGTACATGTATGTGAGTGTACATTTTGGATGTGTGCGGGCTAACAGCCTTGACTCTAGAGCTGTTAATTTGTTCAATGTTCACCGTCACGTTTTTTTTTACGTCTTCTCTGATTAATTAAGGACAGCCTAATTAAATGAAACAGGGTTATGAACTGCGCTTATTAAGCAGGGAAGTGAGTGGTTCTTTTCAATGAGGTAAGCTAGTCCATCATGGCAGTGGTTGGCACACTTGTCATGTGGTTAATAAGGCTACATACACTCGTCGTTGCCATGCCGGTCCTAGGTTAAATGGAATTGTGAAGTTTTCACCTTACAGCTGTAAAGTGCGTGCTCCGTTTTGAAGGGATAGTGCCAACGAATGGAAGAGGAGATTGGTATGTGATTAAAGGTGCACTGCACTGCACTCTCAATGGTGCTACCTTTCTTCAAGATGATCTGTAATATAGATCTGAAGTCCCCTTAAAAAAGTCCACTCTTTGAGATCTGGGGCTGGATTTCAGGAAACTTAGAGATTAATCTTAAGATGAGTTGTCAATATATCACCATGGTGATTTGCATTGTGACATCACACTTTGCTTAGCAATTTTAGACTGGTTCTTGATTTTTAAATGATTTCACCAGGCACTAAGATCAATCTGAAAAGACCACAGGTTCATGTAGCATTTGCTGTTGTCAGTCTAGAGATCAGAGGGGCGATCTGTTTTTCAGATGGTTTTCAGATGGAAGAGTTGATGAAAATGTTTTCTACAAAATGGGGTACATTTTTTCGGAACTGGACAAATTCTAGTGGGATTAACATTGGTTGATATTATAGAACCCAAGATATGCCCAATCCCCTACCATGCCTACCTAGGCTCACATTTGCTTTGCCAATTAATTTCTTTTGGAATCTGCATTTAGACTACTACTGCACCCCCCCCCCCCTCCCCCGCCACCAATAAATTGCCATTCCACATTAAAGTCATACCCTAAACGTAGAAACACACGACTAATTTTCAAATTTACAGTACACAAACCATAACTTAAATGTCAGAGAGTCATTTTTGGCAAATACAGGAAATTGCACTGCAATAAAAAAAAACAACCTTATAATGCGTAGACAATGCAAGCCTCGCAGCAGCAGGATAGGCTTAAGAATAATCTCATGATTGATAAGCTTCTCTGCTGAGTTTGATGTTTAGCGTTCTCCCAGTCGCACTTAGCATTTGTATTCACTGCCGTTTACTGTAATACGTACCTCAAAAGGGAGTTGCCTACGATTGGTTGGTTTGATAGCCGATTGACTGGTATGATTGTACAACAAGAAATAGCACCTGATGATAATGATGTTATGTCTAATCCAAGGTCAGTCATTGCCGGGCAAATAGCGCTCGTCACTTGCGCTAAAAATAGCACCCGATCTCAGACAAACATTGCAACCATGCAAACGTGTGTGCGTGGGCACGTGCATGTACATGTACACTACATGTGTGAGACAATGTTTGTCTGAAATCCGGGGATTTTGTGACGTAATTAATGCGGAGCGCTATTGTGGATTATTGTTGCAGCACCTGACACTACAAATTATGTAGAAAATCCCTGTGGCTTTAATACCAGTGAAATGCATGTATCTTGGAAATAAAAAATGGTACATGTGCATGTATATGACGCTTTCTTCCCCTTTCTGGTGAGTTTGAGACAATACAGAGGTCAATTTCACAAAGCCTTACGATCGATCGTAACGATTGTAAAGTTACAAAGGATAGCCCATCGTATCCTACGTAGGACTGCAATGCAATCACAAGTCCTATGATTGATAGTGAGTTACGACAAGTTTGGTGAAACCGGCTCCTTATGGAGAGATTTCTAATGGGGTCTTGAAAATGGCATTATTTTATTTTGGTCTGCATTATTTTTCTCTGGCAAAATTCTTTTTCATCCATCCACAGAAATGAATCATCCATAAAATAAATTTTCTCTGGCCGTCCGAGAAATAAAAATCGATACTGCTGGTGTATACATAGCATTCTGCTTTTAAGAATATTGGAGTTTATTTTATTAAAAGAACGGGCAGCTACCTTGAGGGATCATTTCCAAGAGCCTATAAACAGGTAAACCTGGAAGGCCGTGTTTAATCAGCCGCGAATGTCAAGGTCTTCCATAAGCATTTTGCTTCGAGAGATTGAGGTGCAGTTATTTCACATCTTGCGCCCGGCACTATGCCTAGATGGCTATGTTGTTGGTTTAGTCGATTCATTACCGGCCGAGAGAAGCAAGGAATGTTGGCTGTGATGAGCCTGCCTATAGCCGGCTGTTTTCCAATCAGCCTCCGGTTGAAAGTCTGTGACGTCTTCTGCCATTTTACCAATGGGTGATGTGAATACGCCGAGTGTCAGTATTAATTAATCATACATATTAGTCATTGTCACAACAAGTACATTAAAGAATGATGGCAGTTTCTTACATACGATGGTTAAAGGAACACATGTATGACGGGCCAATTTCATAAAGCTCTGCGACGCGTCGCAACTCCATTTGCGATGCTTCCTAGCTGCGACGCGTCGCATCTATGCGGTGAGTCCATAGAGAAAGGATGCGCCTTAACTCAGACTTATGAAATCGGCCCCAGGATTGGTAATATGCATCTTACCCAAATACCCAAACAGAAATGTTCACAGTTTTAAGTTTAACTTTCAGGGTATTAATGGTGCTGGTAGAAACATACCTTTAAAGTATTTCGGCCTGAAATGGTGTATTTATCCATTAAAAGCAAAGACCGAAAACAGTTTTGATCTTGTGTAAAATGAAAAACCATTCTCCCTGAGATTAACTTTTATACATTCTCATTGTGCCCCTCTTCTTTGGAACAATCTCTCTGTCCACATTCAAAATTCCTCCCACAGTTGCTATCTTCAAAAATTGTCTCAAGCCTTACCTTTTTAATCGGTAGAATACTGATATGTTTCACTCATTGTTTGTTACAGTACTGTATGCTTCCTTGTTGTTATTGTCCCCAAATTGATTTAATTTTGTAGATGATAGGTCTTTGAATTTGTATAATTTGTCATTATGCCTTGCACATGTTTATTGTAAAGCGCCTTGAAATTTTTGTATAAGGCACTATAGAAATATCATTTATTATTATTAATATTTTATTGTTCTTAGTGGCGGTACCTTGTCCCCTCTCATTATTATTTTCGTTTTTCTAACTACATGCACAGTGTAGGATTTTACTCATCCTAACCCTAACCCTCACATCCCTAATAATACCTTGGCATATTCTACGTGCACATAGCTACTAATGCTGTACAATTACAATACCATTTTATGATCCATTATTCTTACGACTCTTCAACAATGCCATTTGTAATTCCCGTCATGGTGAAGTAATTGACTTTGTCCTAATTTGACAAAACAACTGTGAATAGGCACTTGAGATAATAAAAGGATAAATAACTACACTGTAATTCAGTGTGTACGTGATGTAAACGAGGATGCAGTATTTACCTCGTTGCTGAGTAAGACCTCAGCCCCAGCCTACTGTAATGACCCAGTTATTACGTGTTGATACAATTTTATGCTCTGGCATTATCGAATGTCCTTCTTATCTGCTTGAGATGACGCACATTATTCCATCCATTCTAATTTCCCGACCACAGCTCCCGGGGCTCAAATTGGATGCCAGGAATTAGAACATAGCTATATGCACTTATGATTCTGCTGGCGCAATTGAGCGAACGTGAACCAGAGAGGGATGGTTTTTCGTGAACATTCATCTCGGATGTTTGGAATTGCACACCGGCTGCAGCTCCTTGACAATCCCTAGAACTACACGTACGTGTACAGACATGGTTTCGGGAATTGTGCCATGATAACATAAACTGACAGTTGATCCTCTATATGTGTAGCTAGCTAGAGCAGGCACATGAATGCATGTGCTAGAGCAGTTTGAAAATAGAAATTGCCTGAATACATATGCATTGCTAACCATAATAAGAACATAAGTGATCAAGAAAGTTGCCACATCTTTTTAAAGGTACTATCATACTTAGGTTAGTTAGGTAGCATACTGAAACAGAAATCTTCTCAAGATCATAAAGATGGTGATGATAGAATTCATACATGTACATTGTACCATTAAAAAAAAATTCTGCCTGAAATGCTGTATTTATATAGAAAAAAAACAATCATGCCAATTGACCAAAAACAATTTCCTGTGAACAGATTTAAAGATAATATGGGCATTTTCACTGTTTTCTTAAAAAGTGGGCACCGTTTGGGATTGGGAATTTCACAGATGGCTGTTACTGTAACTTCCTTGATATTTTTGCCCATGAATCTGCATTTCTCTGACAAAAACCAAAGTATGAAATTACCTTTAAGAGATCATAATTCAAGAAAAGTTTTATTCATAATTATTTGAGGCCACATGAGTAGTGAGTACCTTTTGTGAGGGAATTCGGTTTGATTTTTGGAGATTTTAGGAAACCTCAAATTTCTATTGATTGTGAAGGACTAAAGAGGGTGTACCTAGAAAGGACCTGCGAAAATGCGTTAGGATTTAGAAATAAATTTAGGGAAATTATGCTATACCTTTTTTAATCAAATACGTGAGCTACACGTATGACTGTTAGATTAAACCAGTCTGGCCTACGTACACTTATTGAAAGCGGCCGTTAGAATTGATCTGTTTACGAATCGAAGATACATCGCAGCGCCCTTGTGCACAATAAATTACGAGCCTGAATAATTCCGTTAGGTAAGGCAGAACTATTACATACGCGACGAACGACTCGGACGAGGGAAAAAAAAAGTCTGTGGGCGTTAAACGCCTTATTGAATCAATTCATTAATTAGCCTCGGCGGATTCAAGGTCTTGATCGTATCTTGGTAGAATTGCGCCAAGGATCGTGGAGAATCAGCCTGAGTGCTGTTGGGAGGATCAAAGACCCAGGCTGCATCAAGGCTGGGGGTCGTTACTTCATTACATCCAATCGGACATCAATCAGGCTGATGCCAGCTGAGTGAGGTTCCTCCGACAGTAACCTAGACCCTGGGTAACGGACAAACGGACGGACCGTCTACAGAAACCTCAGACCCTTTAGGGTTTACTAGGGGCCTGTTTGTTTCACGCACAATATCACGGATCCTACTGATCCGGATCCAATTTTAGCATCTATATCCTACATGGGATGTGGATCCGCAGATTTGGGATCCAGTGCGTTAAACAAACAGGCCCTAGGATAAATTCAAAACCTTGCAAAACATGCCGCCGACGGGGGATTAATATAACAGCAGATCTATGTAGAGATAATGACTAATAGACCTCAGGATGTATGTAGCTAGCATAAGTATCATTCTCACAGTTGCTAAAATACCTATAGATTCGTTGTATGTTGATATGTACTGTACTTATTTTCAGTATCACCTGCATGCTGAATGCAGGTATTATGCCGTGTGTATTGGCTTATAGGGAAGGATCAATGATAGCATACAGAAGAGTGTACTATCGCCGTGGTGATATGTAGAGTTTACTTAGTCCTTTCTGCTTTTTCATTTGACATTAAATGACCGGTCTCAGGAACTGCGATCTGCAGGAAAAAGTTGGTTGAAAAGATAGCACTTGTTTTACCAGTCATGATTAGTTAAGAAAAGAAATGACTTTTCCCCCATCCCCTTGGCGCTATAAAAAAAAGTCTTTTAATCTTTTTGTTTTTTTAGTGTGACAAATGCTATGAAAGTGAGCTTTATTTATTTTAATATGTCTAAGGGCATGTACAACATTATTTAAGGTGACAAAGCAGCTGCAGGCTACTCATAATTTGCTTTTTGTCATGGAATAAAAACAAAATCTGTGACATTTTCAGCTCAATTGATCATTTGAAACAGTAGAAAACAGCGAATTTACACAGCAATTGTTACACCAAATTGTACGGGAATAGCTGTCTTATTTTTTATCTTGCCAAAAAAAAAAAAAAAAATTGATGTATGGTTTTACACTTTTCTGGATAAATACAGATTTTCAAGCAGAAACTTTTTTAGTCAGTTTCCCTTGAGGTTATTTGATGAAACATGTTTACAATATGTTTCTACTTTTAATGTCTTTATATCCAGTATTAAAGTTACACAGAAATCTTTGAAAATTTTTCTGTAAATTATTAGAACCTGAATGCCCTTTAAATTGTTGCTCTGAGTTTGTAAAGCATGAGCCAACCAGGATTGTGGCACTCAACATGCATGCATGTGTTCATCATGTTTACTGGATTATGTTAATTTGTTACCTCCTCCTTCCTTATAATTCTCCTCAGTCAAGTCCCTACATGTACAACTTCTTCTTCTTCTTCTGGCCAAGTCTGTTGGGAGACTCCATTTAGAATTGTCTCCTACATTTATTCCAGTCACGATTCGCAGCAGTTCTCCGGCCTGAAATCCACCTGCCCCTAATGTAAGCAGGAGTTGTATTGACTAGTAGTATCCTTGTCCACCTTGATTGAGTGTACGTTCCACCTGCTTTAGCTATACCATGTCTTCCCTTCTCAAAAGCAGCCTAGTGTACCCCTTCATCATTTACATTACTTAGAGGTTAGTGTTCTTTTAGTGCAGCTTGGGAAAGGCAGTCATCATCAGACCTCGGTCTGCTGAAAATAGGTGGAGAGAATCAGAGCGAAACCCACTAAATGGAGATAAAATGACCATGGAAATGAACTGACAATTAAAGAGCTTTCTAATTACATACAACACTTGGGACACTGTCTTTGTCTGTCTCTGTTGAAAGCTGAGAAAAATCAGGGCATTTTGAATGGCATACGCTTGGTAGCAGAGTGCTCTCCTTGTAAAACCAGGCGGACATTTAATTCATTCAGCTAATTCATTCTTTATTTTTGTAATTGCGAATTATTTTAAAGGTAGTATCATACTTTTGTTGTATACCAAAACAGAAATCTTCACAGATTTACCTATAACTTACAGGGTAAAAGATGGTGTTGGTAGAAACATTTCCTACCTGAAATGCTGTATTTATCAAGAAAACAAAATAAAACCAATTACCAAAAACAATTTTGATCTTTGGAAGATCGGCAATTCTATGAAAAGATTTGAATATACCGTGGGTGTTTTTCACTGTTTTCTCAAAAAGTGCCCACTGTATAGGACTGAAATTTTCACAGATGACTGTTACTGTAATCTTCCTTGATATTTTTGCCCATGAATCTGCATTTAATTGCTTTGACAAAAAACAAAGTATGAAATTACCTAAAACAAATACTTATTTGGTCTGAATTGAATTGAAATTGTCCCATCATACAAGCAAACTCATGTTTCTTACAATTTGCACCAGTGAAATAATAAATTAGGCTGAGTTATTAAACATATGGAAAGTATAAAATTGATCTTTACTCAAATTTTACAATTTTTCTTCTCTTCTGCACCCCAAATATACAATCTTGCAATGTGCAGACATGTACTACTGTTGTCCATGCTTAATTTGTCATACACCTGTATTCATAAAATGGTGTCCATTGAAGTAGACGCAGACCTTGATAAAAATCAAGAAAGGTTAAGTTTACATAGTCACAAACAGGGCAGGATTCTCAAAATGTTGGACCGGTCAATCGATATTTGATTACAGCCTCGAATGCCGGGCCCATTAGGTTGAGTTGTAATTGGTTTTGGCCAGACCTTCTCTCTACCGGGTGGGTGCAGTGCAAATGGCATGATTAGAATTGATTTGTTGTGTCCATTCTAGTCGCCAGAGGCTGTAATACAAGTTGAAGTATTGTGGAGCTTGCATACATATTAATACGCAACCAGCAGTTGGCAACAGAGACTGTTATGCTATAGCTGAAGTTCAAATGCTTGTGTCCTGGGCCCAATGTCATGGAATCCGTTACGGCCTATTTTTGTGCTTACAGGCACTGCCACGCAAAAATCTATTTCATGGAATCCGTAAGTGTAAGAGGGCTACATACATGTAAGCAAGACTTTCGGCCTTTAAATTGGTTAGCAAAGAATTTCTAGGCTAACCTTTGGTGTTTTTTTTCTGCCAACGTGCTGTCATGTGCATTCTGCAGAAAGTCCTTACTTATTGGCTTTAACAGCGAGAATACCGAGAAAGACAACTCTCCCGTGAAATACGCTAACCGTAAAACAACCTTAACATTAACCATAAAAGTCTGCTATCGAAAAGTAAAGAATTTTGGTTTACGGTAACGGATTCCGTGAAAATCGACCCCTGGTCCAACATCTTCTCTGGAGACTGTTGGGCGGGGAGGGATAAGTGACAAATTATCCTCTGGATTTAGGTGTCATATGAAGTACTTATCCCCCAATCAGTGGGATTGTCTGGGAATTGCTGTTGGACAAAGTGTCTGTAGTTTGGTACGCCTTTATGCCATCTCCTGTTTATATTTGAATAGTATTAATATGGATCCAGTATTTGGATTTACGTTCTCATTTTCAACATTTCTCATTTTGCTGGGCAAATTAGCACGACCTAGTTTCAAATTCTAGCTACGTGTACTATGCCTTTCATCCAATTTTGCCATCTGTGGGATGAAGTGTTTACATTGGTTAGGTTTTTTGCATCGTGTCATCGGGATCTGTGCTGTAAAAGGTTTCATCAGCTATGCTCATCATGGTTGTGCGATGCCGGTTTACTGTACGTCTGCAACACTCATCACGAACGACGTATTGCATATCCACGTGTTGCATGCACGTAGACTGGCTGACCTATCATCAGTAGTCTGGTGGCTACGGGTGGTCGTAGGTTAATTAAAACAAGAAGCAGACGGAATGTTATGATTACGGGAGGAAGGGGAACTAGTGAGACACGCTGTCATGTTTCAGTAGGCCGTTCTGCTTTCTAGGGCATCTGTTAACGCTTGAAACTGTTACCATGGACCTCTCTCATGTCCCCATGGATACATTCCATACGAGTATGCTGACATTGCATCACCTGATTGTAAATCATAAATTGTCTCATGATATAGACTTAAAGGTATACTTTGGTTTTTGTCGAAGAAATGCATATTCATGGGCACAAAATCAAGAAAGATACAGTACATGTAACGGTCATCTGTGAAATTCCCAGTACGGTGCCCATCTTTTGAAAAAACAGTGAAAAACGCCCACTTTATATTTTGTTTTTAATCTTTTCACAGGATTTTGGATATTCCGAAGATCATTTTTTGGGTCAATTGGTTTTACTCTTTTCTTGATAAATACAGCATTTCAGACAGACAAATGTTAACGATATGTTTCTACCATCACCATCTTCATACCTTCTAATAAGTTATAGGTAAATCTGTGAAGATTTCTGTTTTCTGTTTTGGTATGCTGCCAAAGTACATGTATGATATTACCTTTAACATACTCTCTCTATTTCCAATGGAATGGGTCCCCCTAGGCTCTAAAACTCGGTTAAATGGATGTGAACGTGTGTTTAATGTACAGTACAGTAGTCAAAGTGTGCTTCGTGATTTCATATGCGCAGTTCTGGTGAATTGTTTGCACATTCTAAGTGAAGAATGTTTTCATTCTGATGCGCGGCCATCGTTCATCCAAATTCAATGGGGAGTTTGACTGGATAACAGCCCCCTCATCCAACTCTGTCTTTGAAATCATGCAGCAGAACATGCTTAGTAAGAGTCCTGCAGAAGACTTCAGGCCATTCATGGTGTGTAGGACTTAATTAAAAAGCCCGTTGAAAGACCGTTTGGAGATGTCTTCCGAGAAAAAAGGCTCAGATCCATGAGAGCAGTATGTATTAAAGGTAGTATCATACTTTGGTAGCATACCAAAACAGAAATCTTCACAGATTTACCGTACTTACAGGGTATAAAGATGGTGATGGTAGAAACATACCTTTACAATTTGTCTGCCTGTAATGCTGTATTTATCCAGAAAAGAGTAAAGCCAATGACCCAAAACAACTGTGATCTTCGGAAGATCTAAAATCCTGTGAAAAGATTTTAGGTTACTGTTTGCTTTTTTCACTGTTTTCTCAGTGGGCACCGTATAGGACTGGGAATTTCACAGATGACTGTCACTGCTGTATCTTCCTTGATATTTATGCCGATGAATCTGCATTTCTTTGACAAAAACCAAAGTATGAAATTATCTTTAAAGCAAAAAAACGTTGCCTTCCTTGATACAGGCTTTATTAGAGCATAGATCTTTCATTGAGTAGCCCCACCACCCCCCCCCCCCCCTTCCCCACACAGAAAGAGCGTGATGGATACAACAGATCTTGCTTTCAAGTCGTGAAACGATATCTGTCACATTTCCTCGGCAGACTGATGAGAGCATTATCTGAAGACCCTGTTTCCATCTTCATGATTTGTCATTTGATTCCCCCTCCCCCAAGCATATTAGGTATCCCCCTAGCAACCTGGAAAAAAGAAGAAGAGGAAATCCCTTGTCAAAGCTTTCAGTCCGAGATGGAACTAGAGTACATGTCAACCCTGTCCCCACAACCCCCCCCCCTCCAATCAGCTGAAGATGCATGCCTCAACCTCTGCTCCAGGGATCTCATCCTCCTCCCTCCCTTTTCATATTAAAAAGCACAATATATGATGCACGTCCTTCTTCCCAGAGGTGTGTGTGTGTTGTTGTCAATTCCCCCTGGTTTGTTGCAAGCCATCCATCCAGAACGTTTCATTGGATGCTCCATTTAGCCTGATTTGTATCGATCAGTTTTTCATCTGTGCGTCAGTGCTAGAGTTCATTCTGCCCCCAAGTTCCTGGTGTTCAATAAAAGAACACAAAACACAAACAAGAAGAAAAAGAATTGGGAAAAAAGAATGAAATAAAAACCCCAGAGACGTCGGGGACGAGTCAATAACGATCGATGGCAGGTCTTATTTCCTCGGTAAACACGGTCCCCTTTCAAAAATTGAAATTGCCTGAATTCGTTGTCGACCATTTGAATTTGTTTGTACGGTAAAATCAAAATGCTCCTTCTTTTCTTTGCTTGTGGATTACAACACAAAGTGCATATGAACTAAGTTCCATAAAGAATGGATTGGTAAGATTCAACTTGAACCAAACATTAATCCATGTTTTTCACAATCTCCTGCCCTATGTATTCACATAAATGTGATTATATTGTGTATCCAAATCTCATTTGATACACATACACATATTGTATGTAGGCATGTTACATTTATGCTCGAAGCAAATTATTTTCAACCTTTGCTTCTTTAGTATCCGAGACTACATGTATTACAAAGTGCAAACACAATTTGTCTTCTTTTTTTATCAACCACCAACTGCCAATTTATGTTTTTGTATAAATTTGTGTTTTTTATCTGTGTGAAATTGGCAACCTTTATTTAAATGAAACTCTGCAGTCTGCTATTATCACTACGTGAAAAATGCTCAGCTGGGCATAAAGTACACGAAGTAGAAGAATTTCATGTTTTTCAATTACAGTACACACATTGCAAACCATAGTTGTAAACAATTTTGTATCTCATTATTCATGAATGACAGTCTGCTCAATTATATTAAACTCAACATGAAAAGCAGGTTTTCTCAAAACTGGGCTCTATTCAAATTTGTCCACAGATCCTTACATGTGTATATAATATGTACTTATAAATGTACTATCATACTTTGGTAGGAAACCAAAACATGTTCACAGATTTATGTATAACTTTAATACAGGGTATAAAGATGGGCCTGGTACAAACATTCTGCCTGAAACACTGTATTATCCCAGAAATTAGTAAAACGAAATACCGAATACAGTTTCAATATTCGAGATTAAAACCTCACAATTACAATTATCTCACAACTTTGCTGAACAATTCAAAACATTTTCTACTGTTTCCAATGATCAATTGAGCTGAAAATTTCGCAGGTTTGTTTTTATTCCATGACGAATCAAATTATGAACAGACCGCAGCTGTTCTATCAACTTTACCACAAGTATGATGCTACCTTTAAGGTAGCTTTTTGCAAGAATGGTTCTGTGGCCACCCTTTAACACGCATTCCCCCTGATTGAGTTTATAGTTACAGCCTCCACAGATTTCAACCATTAGTTCGATGATGGATCCAGGTCCCCAGTTAGGTCCCTGGGAGCTAAACATCGTTATTTGTACAGTAAATGAGTAACTCTCACGTCAGACAATGGATTTCTACATGCATAGGCAGCATGCTGTGCAAATTAATGTACTGTCAGTCAATTACTCAAGTGTGTTAAGTACTTAATGACTCTACTGTCATAATCCACTAATGTGGGATTTGAAGTGATTGATATGCCAATTTAATGTTAGACCTTTGAGTAGGCCTACATGAACATGTACTCTGTTGTCAAACACATGGTTCCACATTATGTATGGCGCTTATGCTACAGCCTGTAATACAGAAAAAAGACAAATATGCACAATGTGTAGGCTTTTGGTATTCATATTTTAGGTCAAGTTATTTAATTGAACATTTAGAAATCCAAGCAAAAAACACTTGGGCCCTTTTCCAAACCTCAAGTCTGTCATCCATATGCTGAAAATATAGGTTGTGGTTTTTCAGAGGAGCTGAAGCTCTGTTTTCCTTTTCAAACCAGAGAATCTGCTTCCAAACCACAGCCAAAAGCCTCTATTTTTATACCCGTTATGTTAGAATGGATTCACAAAATGGAGCCAGAGCTTGAGCTGGAGCCGAGGTTTGGGGCCTTTTTCAAAGTTCTGCTCCAGCTCTGGCTCCGGCTTCGTCTCTGTCATCCATATGCTGAAAATATAGGTTGTGGTTTTCCATTGAAGCTGAAGCTCTGTTGTCCTTTTCAAACCAGAGAATCTACTTCCAAACCACAGCCAAAAGCCTCTATTTTTATACCCGTTATTTTAGAATGGATTCACGAAATGGAGGCGGAGCCAGAGCTTGAGCCGGGTCTCAGCTGGAGCCAAGGTTTTGGGCCTTTCTCAAAGCTCGGCTCCAGCTGCGGCTCCGGCTTCGTCTTTGTTTTCTTGCGCTGAAAATATTGGTTGTGGTTTGCCATTGAAGCTGAAGCTCTGTTGTCATTTTCAAACCTCTATTTTGATACCTGTAATTTTGAAATGGATTCACGAAATGGAGGCAGAGCCGTAGCCTGAGCCGGAGCCGATCTTTGAGAAAGGCCCCAGGCATGCCAGGAAAAGGCTCCTTATGTCCTGAACATCTTGCTTTGAGTCCATCTATACACTGTACATCCAATCACAGTGCAGGAGTCTTCCTCTTGTTAGTGCTGAATGATGTCCCAAGAATCCTTGACATGGGACAGAGTAAGTTTACTCTTCTGTTCGTGCGGTAAAACCGTTGTCCTCAACAAACAAGTGTACATCGGGTGTTACTCTGGAAGTCTGTAATGCAAACATACTACAGGGGTATATGCTCTTCACTTCTCACACAATGGTGTACACAAGTACAGTACCTGACGAGAGTTCATTGAAATAAAAAGATTTGAGATGATTTAAAGGTAGTATCATACTTTGGTAAGAAACCAATACAGAAATTTTCACAGATTTACGTATTACTTACAGGGTATGAAGATGGTGCTGGTAGAAACATGCTGTTAAAATTTTTCTGCCTGAAATGGTGTATTTATCCAGAAATTAATAAAACAACGACCGGAAATCTTTTAGATCTTTTAAAAGATCCAAAAAAAAATTAAATACTGTGGCCGTTTTTCGCTGTTTTCTCAAAAAGTGGGCAAGGTATGGGACTGAAATTTTCACAGATGACTGTTACTGTATCTTCCTTGATATTTTTGCCCATGAATCTGTATTTTTTTTGACAAAAACCAAAGTATGATATTACCTTTAAGGCCGATCAGTTTAGGCCAATGCAATCATGAGATGTTCAGTACAAAGGTACTACATGTACATTGTATCTGGCATACTTTGATAGCTTACCGAAACAGAAATCTTCACAGATTTACACTTAACTTACAGGGTGTAAAGATTATTTTGTATTATTACTATTTTATAGAACACAATAACATTAATCAAAAGTGCACAGTATGGCAACGGGTAGGTTGAATTGCACTATGCATTTGTACATCCTATAAGAAATGTTTCATAATTAAAAAGTGTCTAGACTATTTAAGAGAGATTAAAATAGGAATGTTATGAAAGTAAAGACACAAATTACAGACAGCTTACTGCCTTTTACAAGCCTTTACACATGTTACACTTGTCAATGTTCAAAAAAGGGGGGGGGGGACCACAGCCGGTACACGGAATACACAGATAAAAAATATACAATTAAAAATATATCTAGGATATCACATACATGTAGTAAATAAAAGAATCACACATATAAGCTCAAAACTGCTTGTTCAGTATCAAACTGGGTTAAACTTGGAATGCAACTGTTCTTATATCTGTTACTAGTTCAGTGTATTTTGCAATGGTTAATTGAAGCATTTCTTATGCTCAGCTATACTGTAACACTTCATTATAAAATGGTCTTATTATTAGACCGCATCATTTACTCATCAAATACAAAATGAGCAATTTGGGACTGCTGTCTGTGTTGTCGGTCTGCTTATTACATATATGGTGATAGTTTCACACTACCTAAACACCTGCTTGATTGCAATCGCTCGTTGTAATTGACCCCAATTATTGTCTCTCAGGTAATGGGGCCCATAAGTGACAAACGTCAAAGAGCTTGAAGCCATTCAAGCATGAAATGCTAATCATGGGGTACTCTGTACTCTGTTTGGTTTTATATTAACCTTTCTTTCTTGTCCTGTTTTTTTATTTTTTTATATTTCAGACGTGGAAGAAGTGGAACGATCCGGTCTTACATATTGAGTTGCGTCGTCAGGCCGACCTTCTGGTCATTGCGCCCCTCGATGCTAATACTCTGGCCAAAATAGCCAACGGCATCTGCGACAATCTCCTGGTACGTACTTGTAATTCCCAGCCTCCATTCTGTCTCCACTGTCCCCTATTGAGTTTGTGGAAATAAAATCCGAATGATTATCCATTACGCTCACTTGATTGCATCCGATGACATACATCCTATTAAATATCAGGGAGGTATTTTAAACCTACGGGGCGAGTCAAAAAGAAGTTGACCGGGATTGGTGATGTTTTTCAAAAGAAACACGACACTCAAAAGTTCAGTATAAGCATATATTTAGGAAGCATTCTCTTCTGCTTATTAGAAAAACAAGAATGAAACAAATTGACCATTCCTAAGAGGAGTTATGCATATTTTAATAAAGGTACTCGTTTTGCAAGCTGTCCATTACCAATTCCAGTCAATTTCTTTTTGACTCACCCTGTATGTGAAGAAAACTTGTTTTTTCTGAGGCTCGGTAAAATGTCTGCGTTTATCACTGACTGAAATTACACGAAGCTCCCGACTAGCGAAAAAAGCACTCTCGCATTTTATTTTCGCTCGCACACATTGTCCCCGCTGATAATCTTTGCTTCGTGATGTTCTGAATTATAACATCCCCTTGAAAACATGGCCTCCAAAAAAACCGTGTTATCTGTATTAATCTACTCTCAAGACTTTCATTTATTAAAAAGGAGAAGAAGAAGAAGAAGAGGTAAGAAAAAAAAAACTCCCTGGGCCTGTCACATGTGATCTGCGTGTGTGCAGGAGATGAGTAGATCCTAGAAAGGCCAGTCAATAATGAAAGCCTCGCTCAAGCACGTCTGATGCTGATGAAAGGGCGAAAACATCAAGGGAGAAGGTCTCAAACTTGATAGCTTTATGTTCCTCTACCTAGTACCGCTTGGCAAACAATCAGTTGATTGAAATGATTGTCGGGGTGCCTGAGTCATTTCTCCTCTTGTGATAACGAGCGGTGGCGTGCCTACGTATACGTGTGTAGTCCGGAGCTAGCAGTAATTACTCAAGCCATGTATGCCTTACTCTAAGTCTCTGTACACACACGTGTCTTTATATTTTCTGCCCGTTTATTATGAAGTGGTTGTGAGTGCTTGCTGTGGGCGCAAGATGCTGCTTTTTACAAAAACTCCCGGGAGACGATTATTCCCCGGTTTCCGCTCCAAAATCGTCTTGATTAGTTTGGCTCTAAGCCCTCCCTTTCCTCATCATTCTGCTTCAAGTTTGCATTGGAGCCGATGTAAACAAGGACTGGTGTGTTGCTCCTAAACGGCTCTCAAATATTTAATGTTTGGTAAATAATTCCCTGATTTAATTATTGCAGGCAATTCCGGGCACCATTTTAAAGGGCATTTGTTAATGAATGCAGTGCACTTATGAAACAAATCAATTTTGTTTGCTGCTTGTTTTGTTCTGTTGATATGTGTTTTTTCCCCAAATGCATAAAAAAAAACATCAAACATGCTTTTTCAGAAAGGAAAAATGAAGGAATGTTCAGGTTTTCCTATAACCTTAAAGATGATGTCATACTTTGTTTTTGTCCAAGAAATTTATATTCATGAGCAAAAATATCAAGAAAGATACAGTAACAGTGATCTGTAAAATTCCTAGTCCCATATACGGTGCCTTCTTTTTGAGAAAACAGTGAAAAACCTCTATGGTATATTTAATTCCTTCACAGGATTTTTGATCTTCCAAAGATTGTTATTGGTCATTGGTTTTAACGGTATGTTTCTACCATACCCTGTAAGTTATATGTACATCTGTGAAAATGTCTATTTTGGTTTCCTTCCAAAGTATGATATTACCTTTAAGTTTTCTTTGACAGTTTGCCATTACAGCCTGTTCTAGTTCAAATGCAACATTAAATCACAAAGTAGTTGCCATCTCAGGTGAATCCAAGAATCCAAAGGTTTCCTTTAAGCTAGTTTAGGTGAAGTAGGTCCTCCCTTCCACCTGCCTCCAGCCTCCTCCAAATAATTGCCTGGATATTTGAGGCTGTGTATCAACAAACACGACACCAGGATGGGTTGGCTCATCATCAGGGCGCCCCAGATTGATCCAGTTTCCTCCTCCGCTCCGTCCCCAGCCCCGTACCCGGCCCTCATCACCAAATAATTTAGTTTGCCGTGCTCAAGGGAGGTGGGGCCCGAATGGCACTCATCATCAGACACATCTCTCCATGATAATAACACGGTCTAGCTGCGGTACGTCCTTTGGCCGGGATTTCATCAAATGTCTAGAGAACGGATGTCACATCGCTCATCAAACTGGCGATGCCATCATGCGTCACTAAATGCATTCCCAGATTGAAGTTTCCTGCCTTGATCCCTTCTTTAGATGCCACTGCCTTTCCATGTCTGTCTGTGACAACAGAGTGGGCTTTTATCCTAGAAAAAGCATTTCACATGTTCCATGTACTGAAACATCCTACAATGACATACTTCAAAGAGACTAAATTCTCGAAAATTAAATGATTTTGGTCGCGAAATAGATAATACAGGTATGCAAATTAGACTTGCCCTTCACCGACTTGGATGAGCACTGTATACTCAGTGCTTGTGAGTGCCGGCACGTGGAAAAAATCACGTGCTGGCTCAGGTGGGATTCGAACCCACGACCTCCTGCTTACTTGTGCAGATGCTATACCGCTGGGCCACCGAGCTAGCTGGGGTCAGCGGGGTGAATCGAATCCAATATCGCGACTAAGCTCTCATTTTAGATTTTTAGAAATGATTTCTTTTTTTTTCACGCAGACTAGTTCAATGTTAAGGATGCAGACTCTTTTTACCCTTCGCGCCGAGAACACTGTCCCTATCCTTTGGCCGCACCTCAGATAACAGGTCAACTTCCGGGCATCCGCTTAGAATCATGTGTTTCCATGGTAACAATCCATCACATAGGCCTGTTCTATTCCATCATATTCCGATTGAACTGTCACCCTATGGGATCTTAAAGGTAATATCATACTTTGGTGTTTGTCAAAGAAATGCAGATTCATGAGCAAAAATATAGTCATCTGTGAAAATTTCAGTCCCAAAAGTTGCCCACTTTTTGAGAAACTGACAGCGAAAAATGGCCACAGTATTTCTTAAGTGTTTTCTCTTTTATTTTTGATCTTTTAAAAGATCAAAAAGATTTTCAGTCGTTGTTTTACTAATTTCTGGATAAATACACCAATGCAGGCGGAAACATGTTAACTGTATGTTTCTACCACCACCATCTTCATACCCTGTAAGTTATACGTAAATCTCTCAACATTTCTGCTTTGGGTTCTTACCAAAGTATGATACTACCTTTAAAAAAAATTGACCGTTATATTTTATCTTATGAAGATCAACATTGTTTTGATCATTGGTTTTTACTCTTTTCTGAATAAATACAGCATTTCAGGCAGAAAGGAATTAAACTGTATGTTTCTACCATCACCATCTTTATACCCTGTACGTAAATAGGTAAATCTGTGGAGATTTCTGTTTCAGTATACTCCCAAAGTATGATACTGTACATGTGTAGTACATTATCTTTAAACAACAGCACTTAAATCTCTCTTCTAGTTGGAATTATCTTTTCAATACTGAAAAAAGACAAAATCACTAGGCCATCCCAATATAGCCCATTGAGAGACATTACATGATGCTATCTCGGACCTCCTTACTTTATCGATAAAAACTTAAACCGATAGAAGACTGATATAAACCTGTGAGGATTCCATTTGGAAGGCTTTCCTGATATATCCCAACCGAAAAAAAAAAAACTAAACTCGTAAAAAACACCCTGGGATGTCTTTCACCTTGTAATCCTACCATTAGAATCCGTCATCGGGGGGACGATGTCTGATTGCCACTGGCCCAACCACGATCTCTCATCTCCTATATAGTCAGTGATACTCTCCACCGCTGTTACAACATGCAACTGTAAATATCATGAATTTCAAATTGTGCTCGGAAAATATACCTTCCACAAAAAACAAGGCGAGGTTGATTTTTTTTTGCCGTCACCATTTCTCCGTCTTTTTTGTTCTTCTGTGGTTGCCAATGACAACAGCATAAAAGGAGTCTGTCGGGTTCTGTCTGAAATGAAAACAGCGTACTGTCAAGGGCCAATTTCACGGCCCTGTTCAGCACAAAAATTTGCTAACCATGAAATTTCTGTCTTTTAATAAAAACAGGATTGACAACCAAATTTTCATGAGTTGTACATCACTTGTGATTGTTCTTTGGCTGTTGTTCACTGACCATGAATATCAAATGGAATTTTTTAATGGTGGTTTGTTTTATTGAGCAAGAAATGTGCTAAGCAATTTTTGTGTGCTTAACAGCTCCATGAAATTGGCCCCAGGTCTTTTCAGATACTTTTCACATTTGGATGAGTGAGTTCCTGTTTATGACAGCAGAGGTCTATGACAGTGTTAAATGGATGGAAAGTCACGACAAATTCCAGAATTGAGATCAAATTACCACTAAAATGTATGAATGCAGAGAAAGAGGTTGCCAGATGTGACTTGAAATGTTATCTTCCTCTATCTATTGAAACCTGAGATGGTTCAGAAGATTTATAAATGGTCCAAACAAAAAATGTTGCCTTTGAATAGAGCTGGACATGGCGATGATAATCAGTGACGTATAACAGGCATTTTCCGATTGCTGGATCACGTATAGAACAAGCTGATGTATTTTTAAACACTCCTCTACCTTCCCCTGCCTCATGTTGGTTTAATGCCCGCAGGCTTCCACATTTCCTCAGTCTCCTCCAAAGACTTTCAGAGAATGTCTGGCCCTGAATTCCCAAACCCTTCACTGTTCTTCCCATGTGATGTATGCCATGGAGTCCGTCCTACAATGTACTGTTGAAAAACAGGCTCCCCGAGCCTGAAGAACTTAAGTCAACCGAGATAGTGCCTTTGGAAATCTTCCCCCGCATTCATTCTGATCCCATTTTGGCGCCGTTTGTCGTTGTTGTTTTTTTGGCGGCATGTCACTTTTTTGCGGGGCATGTTCAATTTTTTTTTTTTTTTCAAGTAAACATGGTAAAAGTTAAAAGGCAATTATGATCTTGGTACATGTATGATTCACTAGTGACAGATGATCATGATTTTGATACATTATAATTCCATTTTACAGTGGAAAGCCGCTACAAAGAGCGTACGTATTATGTACATGTGCAGTGTATATATTCGGTCGTCTTAACTTTGGACACGCGGACCTATGTTTTAATAAACACCTCAGTCTAATGTGCGTGGTGGTCAGGCAGGCTCGTTGCTTGCCATTATTGATCCCGGGAGGTAGAGCGATCTCTTGGGTTTTGCCCTTGAGGCAAAATTGCCCCGCCGTCGTCATCACCTGGAGTGGTCAGGTTTCGCGGAGGTCCTCGCTGCGCACACGGTTCTTCACTCTGTGCGGTTCGACCATCCTACCTATCTAGCTACCTGATTGAATTAGCTCCACCATCACTCTATAGAAGTCAATGTGTGCTCGCCAATCGGTAGTGGAATAAATCATCACAATCCGGTTGACATATCGTGGATGCAAAACCGTCCAGATTCAACCAATTCAAAATCAAAAGTCTACATAATCCGCAGTATAGCTAGACTCCAGTTTGAGGGAAAAGATGGGTAATATAAATCATCTTAAATACGATATAGACATTATCAAGTAGTTGGGAAGTCCCTCTTGATTTTTGGTTTGTCTTTCTACTGGAAGTCCCTCCTCAGTGCCTCTTAAATGAAATTCCCTCCCTGAGGCCTTGTAGGTAGAGCTCGTGTGCTAACAGGCTGGAGAGCATCTGAAGTTAGTCACTGGTTTGCAAAGTGCCTCCGCTGACTAAATACGTGGAGCACTGAAGCAGCTATGTACTGCCGTGGATATGTAACGCTATGTTTGCTTTAACTACTCTGGTGAAAATGAGCATGGATATATTGCACATTTTGACAAACTAGGTTCATGGCGAGTTTGAGTTTGACAGATTGAAGTTACTGCATTAATTGTGTCAATCTTCGAGTTGTGAAGACAGAATCCTAATTTTTTCAATTTTTTTTTCTATGAATCTTCCTTTTTATTTGCCAATAATGGTGTGTGACATCTACAGGGTACTCTTTTTCATGAAGCGTGTCATATGCACACAAATAGCGCTCCGCACTTATGCTAAAAATAGCACCGGATCTCAGACAAACATGCAACCATGCACGTGCGTGCGTGTGCACGTCCATGTACACTAGGCGTGTGAGACAATGTTTGTCTGACAGCCGGGGATTTTGTGACGTCATTAGTGCAGTGCGCTATTGTACCTTAACTGACAAAGCAAGCCTTGTTATTATGGACTAGCAGCTCAATGAATGGGTTTCTCACTTTAACAATTTTTCAGAATTAAAAAGCTGTAATTCCTCTTTGAGTGATCCTCCATGTACTGTTCTCAGATTGTTGCATTGCTGCGAGTATCGATAAAAATGATCCCTGGGATATAGCAGTAGGAACGTGGTTTCATATGGCTTCTGACTGCCAAACGAACAAAGATATTTGACTATTAGGGATACCACCAACGTAGGGCTGGATAGCTCAGTTGGTAGAGCGCCTGTACAGTATTCGATCAAGAGGTCACCGGTTCGAATCCCGCTCCAGTCAATTTTTCTTTGTTCACCTGTCAATTTTTCAGATTGTTTAAGGGACTCCCGTTCATTCCTAATTAATTCACATACTGATTTCTGTAAATCCCTTGGTCTCAGGTAATTAATAACATAAACTCACAACAATGCAGGGCCCTGCAAAAATGAATAAATGATGAAAAACTCAGTTGAGTTTCATTCATTTGCATTCATCACAAGCTGACTTTCAATGCGGAGTTTCCCCTAGTATTGATTTTGTTTCTGTTCCCTGTGGAGCAAATTGACAGTGCACAGGCGTGTCTTCTTATTAGTCTAACCCTTTCCTTCCTCCCCAATGAAGAGAAGGGAGAAAATGAATCGAATAACAGTGGGATATATATACCCAGTCCTAATAAGCATGCAGCTCAATACTCTAGGCTAAGTCCAACCCTACTCCCCCTCCCCTAAAGCTCCTCGTTCTGTTTACCTCCCCACAGCCACCCATCCCCCCCCCCTTTACATTGAGGTTCCGATTGAAATCTGACGCTGGATAAAATGTGAAAGCACACCTACTCTTGTCTTGTCTAGCTTGCCCCGATAGCTTTCCAGTTAATGGAAATTTGCACACTGGGGTACTCAGGCCTGATGGTGAAGGCTGGGGCTTTGATCTCGGTGGACTTGGGCTGTCAGAGTTTCCCCCGTCACACCGGCGCTCGATCTCTATAGCTAAATGAGAATCAAAACCAATCACAAAATGTTTGCCCGGGCGTCGGTGCGGTTCATGATGTGATGAAGTCCCCTTTGTTTAATAAAGCACATTCTACACTCTGATCCAACGAGGGACATTATTTGATGGAGATGGCAGATTATATGACTGGTTAATGTTGTCTGGTTGCCATGGCAACATTGACGAAACACCCTTTCATATTGGTGATTCTGCTAGGTATGACAGTCACCTTATGATGTCTCATGCAATAGACTCCATGCCTAAGACCGACCAATGACGGATATGCATCCTGAACCTTCCCAAATCAGTCTTGAAATTGGGAGGATTTTCTTACTTTTAAAGATGATGGAGCTTATCACTAAACCAAAAAAGGAAAAATGTTAGAATGATCTTTGGCAATAAGTATATTAATTCGGTTTTGTTTTAAAAAACTCATTGTTCTTTTATTTTATTCGTTTAAAGTTGTCTTATTATTTGCTTGGAGTTAGGAGGGCCTGACATGTTTCGATCCTAGCAGGATTAAGTTAAGTCCTCGAGAAAAATTCCACTAGGATCGAAACGTTCCAGGCCCTTCCAAACTCCAATCATTTTCTAAGTTTCAAGTAATTGTTTTGGCTGATGAGCAGTTTACAGCAGTTTATTACTTTTATTGTTTTATAATTTGGGGTTGTTTTTTTTGTTTTTTTTGGGGGGGGGCGGTTCATTGATATGCATTTTAAAAATCACAATTAGTAGATACTGGTATTAAAGTGGAAATTCCACCTAAAATTTAAAGGTTACCTGAAATAGGGATGAAAGTGCTTTCAGATTATTGCTTAATGCATAATTAATGACTATATAAATTCTAACTTTTATGTTAGTGCTTCCTTTTGGTCCCAAAGTTAAAAAATCAATACACGTTTGCCCCGCCCCAAAAATCCCTCTCGGAACTGATCCACGCAACAATGCTTCTGACGTCATCGGCAGAACAAGTAGGCTTGCACAGCAGTAGCTCTTGCTGGCTCGTGCACATTGTATGTAGGATTTTGCTCTTTCATTTGAACAAAAACGCGGATTCGGCAGTTTTGCGACTTGTATACTGTGTGCCGTTCTGCAGGTGATGTAGCAAGGTTTTTCGTCGCGAAAAGTCGGGTGCTTAATTATGGGTGTAAAATACCTCCTTTTTCACGTGCAATATTTTTTAGCACAAACAATGATATACATATTGATTTTTATGACAATACAGATGTATTTAACTTCATATGAGTTTTTATTTCAGGTACCCTTTAACTTCATGACCTATCGCTATGTACAACCTACAGCATTACCTTCCGAAGAATATATCGTCAGCCCCTGTTGTAGATATCACATAATATCTTGGGACTCTGAAATGGAGCATGAAATGATCAATGTACCAATTAACCCATAAACCTACCAACCCGGCCAACCGTGCAATCATCTCATCACTTTACCAAATCAGACAAATCTTGTGCATGTGTCTCCTATATCGACTGACTGGATAGTTAACTTGTGCAAACGTCTCTATGTACTCTTAACTCAGAGCATGGATTGCTCTGGTCCAACACTCGGTCTGTGTGCACAGCTATTGAGCGGTAGCATGCATTACAGGGTATCTACTTGGTTTGTAAATAGGGCTAGCACTGAGCCTACACGTAATTACATGGATCTGCTTAAACTCCAAACATTGCTCAGCAAATATCCATGATAAACAAAGCACAAATAGATAGCAGTGAACTTGGTTGGATAGGTGTATTTGCTAAGCAGAATGTTTCTGTGCTGAGGAAATGTATGTGCTTATTTAATAATTTAGGAGCTGTATCCAAATTGACCCGAGCTTCGCTGCTCTGCTCTCAGCATCATTGATGCACACACAGACAAGGTCACTATAATTACTTTTCCCATTTCCTGCGCAGTCTCTCGGGCTACATAGACATCAAAACACCAGCTTGTTTACGCAAGTGGTCAATTATTCCGTCAAGCTTGCGGACATTTCTTAAACTGCGCCCCATTAAAGGTTCCGACATCATGCCAAGAATATTTCTGCTTATTTTTCTTATTGGGAAAAATAACAAATTGACCATTTTAACTTGTTAACACAGAAGTCTCGGATGCAATTAGGTCAGAGATATCGGTCACTATACGAGTTACCTGATACGCGAGGGTCGCGAGTGAAGTCGTTGGTCATTGAATCGATTCAATTGACCTAGTGACCAATAAAGCCAATTCGGCATGAGTTGCTATATGACAACCGGTATTTGTTTCGGGTAGTACAACAACATTTCCCATAAATTGCTTGATAATGTACAGTATAACCCACTGTTTTGCAACCAGAGAACATGAACGAAAAAGCGTTTTTATATTTTTATAAAACAAAAATTGTATTTTCATTTTTTTTTTGTGTCTATTGTCCTCCTCTTGTCATTTATAACCTTTGTTGGTGTCCACCTTCGATCTTACCCTCCCTCACCCTTAGCTCCCTATACCCCCTTTTTGTCCTGATCCTCTCATCCATTTATGTGTATCTTTACTTGTATGTTCTTGTACTCTTGCCATTTAGCCTTCATAAAGAAAGATCCTGGTAGGATCGAAATGCGTCAGGCCCTCCTAACGTTTTATAAATTTCAGGTAATTTTTTTTGGCTGATGAGCAGTTTGCAGCAGTTTATTTATACTTGTATTGGCTTTATTTCCTTTTTGTTTTTATACAACAGACATGTGTGGTCCGCGCCTGGGATTTATCGAAGCCTCTTCTATTCTGTACTGCGATGAACACCCATATGTGGCACCATCCCATCACGGCCAGGCAGATAAACACCTTGAAAGACCTTGGCTATATAGAAGTGCCTTGCGTGGAGAAGAAATTGGCTTGCGGTGATGTAGGTAATGATGAAGCGTGGGCCCGGGAGGGTTGGGGGCGCTAGAGGGGTGTTTATCTGTTAACCGAGGAAGACATAGGTGATGGGGTGACGGGTTTTCATATTGAAGTCAAGTCTGCCGTTGGGGTGAAGTAACAATGTTTGATTGAAGCCTTGCAGCTAAAGCAATATCACCTTATTACTCAGTAAACGAGACTATGGAAGTGCAGGATGCATTTATTAAATGTATGTGAGCTTCCATCAGACTTTTGGCAGAAATAGGGCTCCGTGCTCGTGACGTCACATTCAGATGTTCGGACAAACATTCAAACAAGTCGCACGTTGCCCAATTAACTTACACGTAAATTTTGTGAAGTTTGTCCGAACATCTAGGTAACTATAGCTATCGATATAAAGGGCATTTTCAATAAATAGGTCAAGCAAGGAGCCCTATTTCTTCTCATGTCTAGAATGGGCTGGAAACGGAGCTTTTTCACTAATGAAGCAAGTTCCCTGGGTCTGATTCAACCTGGGTTACATTAAATTCAGGTGATTTGAATGCAATACAAGACAAAAGAATGCCTGTAGGGAGGTTGAACAGGTTAATGACACCCGGCGACTTTCCACTCATTTTCTCTCTAATGCCTTGCATGTATACAATGATATACCACAGTCTCCCATCAGTTCTCTTCTAGAACGGAGAGCACGTACTTCATTTTGGACGTAGCCCCTAACGGACGGATGTTATTACAGGTTATATAGCGTGAAGCTCCCTCTAGCTAAGGATAGCCACCCACACACAGTGATTACAATATTCAGATCATGTCTCTGACATACTACAGACTGGTTCAGAGAATCTAGGCAATCCCGATGTGACTGTCCTTCTAATGATATGTTAATCGTGTTTTTAATACAAGAAACAATCAAATGAAAAACCCAACAACTGCAGCAACAACGTTTCCTTGGGGTGGAGTTTGAGAGGGCAAGGCTAGATCAAGAGAAGTTCTTATATGTAGATATGATGTACAGGGGTCGATTTCATGAAGCATTACGATCGATCATAACTCAAGTTACAATGGATAATTACAAATGCGGTATTAGGGAGACACGTTAGCGTCTAAAAGTGGACATGAGGGAGAAATCGGGACTTAGGGAGACTTTTCGATGTCTCCCTAAGGTACCAGCTGCATCTACCTTTTAGAGACATATTTTTACAGAGAAGACAGAGAATGCTCTCAATATAAACAAAGTCAATTTCAAGTTCGTTGGTTTGGAGGATGTTTAGAAATAGGTAAGTAGAGTTTGTGCAAGACCCTATGGGAAAGTCTCCCTAAGATCCCATCATCGGTTAATCAGATAACCCATCGTAATTATCCTATGTAGGGCTGAAATGCATCATAAGTCCTATGATTGATTGTAAGTTACGATGAGTTTGGTGAAATCGACCCTAGGATGGACGATTAGTCCTAGGATTGCCTTAATTGTGAAAAAGGGACTTTTGGCGGGAGATGTAAAGATCCCAGGATAATATTACATAAACATATATATACCAGCTTAATAGAAAGTGTGGACAGGATTTAAAAAAAATTTGTATAAGCTTGTTTTATTTCCTGTGGAACTTGAAGGAAAAAAAAACACAGTTTCAGCTCCTGAAAATAGTAGGCTTTCCATGTACTTGTAATATTCAAAGGCATGTGTATTGAAACCTATGCATGTGACCAAATTAAACAAATACATACAGTGTATACAATTGAGATTAATTCAGCATGATTCTTATTTTCCATCATCAGTAAGAAAAAACATATGCAAATTAGGCTTGCCCTTCACCGAAGTTGATGAGCACTGCATACTCAGTGCTTTTGAGTTCACATGAAAAAATCATGCGCTGGCTCAGGTGAGATTTGATAAACACAAACCAGAAACTATGATTAGATGAATGCATTGAACTGACCTTCACATTTAAACAAAATAAAAATAAATGACAAGATAAATTAATGGGTTATTAAATGCCTGAGACTAATGAAACAGTGAGCAACGGACAAACAAAACGAGACGTGAAAGGGGAACGAGGACCAAGTACAAACAGTCAACTCCAACAAATTGAAACGAAATACAAAATGGAGGGTTTTTTTTAACACAAAAAGGGAAAGACGAAATATACGTTAAAAAAACATCAGTCTAGGGAACAAATTTGCCTTTGAATGTTTTTCCAGATGCTCCAGAATGAATAAGAAGAAATTTGACGCCAATCCTGTCCCCCTAGCTCCCATATCCTGTCTCTCAACTCTCAAAACATCACCACAGTCGTATTTATTCAAACAACTGAATATTTTCTCCAAGGGTTTTTTTACTTCCCCCAAAAAGCTTCTTTTTTGTCATCCACGGGGACGACCACTCTTCAGCTGTTTAAATACTTCACGGGTCTGTGTTTGGATTGCAAGAACTTGAAACCAAACCATCAAACGAGGATGAGTCGCGGGAACTAGTATCGTGAATCGGCATGCATTGTAAATTGCAAGTGGGAATTCACTGCATTAATGGATGTGAAAGGAATTGTTTGCAAAAGAAAAAAAAAAACATCAAAATCAAACAAATTATGCAAACTGCAACTGTGTTGAGAATGCAACAGGTGGTGATTATAGATTCCTATTTATGTTAGGGAGGAGGCGAATTGGCGCCATTGTAAAGCATGTATTCAGTTTTTGTCCCGAGGGATATATATTCAAATATTGCGAGTATCATAACGGGTGTTTTAGCATAAATTGTCAATTGTAAAGTATGATAAATAAACCTAAGTTTGCTCGAAAAATGTAATCAGTATTCAGTAAAGATAGGTTGTGTTATTACTGCTTTAAAACCTCGAGTTTTGCCAAAATTTGGTTGCCATGGAAACCGGTTGCCTACGTAATTTCCAAGATTATGCCCCGTGGGTCGTTGCCACAGTGATATCATGGTGGTCCACCTAATTAGGGTAGTGTACAATTTGCAGCATGCGCACGGTAATGTCCAGAGGCTTACTACGATCGTAGGGTCATTTTGGCTGTGCGTGTATTTAAATAATTGAGAATGTATACGTGTATCATCAGCATATTGTTGCACAATGAAGTACTTTCATCTCTTCATTCGTTCATTCAAAACTCAAATTATTTCTGCATTTTTCTTTAAAATCTGCGTTTTTCTGTGTGTTTTTTTTAGACAAATAAAAAAAATGTGATCAAATGTCATACAAAACTGCTTGATGAAGGCTAGCAGTTCCAGCAGCCGAAACGCTGTTACCAGCAACATACGACATTGCGTAACTTTGATCACCATATCTGTATCTACCGCGATGCATAACCCTTTCCTCTCTACATTAGACAAGGTGCATGTGAAACCACTTTTTTTTTTGTTCCAATGGGATGGTGATGGGTATTTCTGGTCAATGTTTTGAGAAACTCACCTGCGTCCCAAATCAACATTGCTCAAGGAATGAAGTCAATATGAAGGAAAATGTCAATCAGTTCTTATGCTACATACATGCCCTTACGCATTGCACTGCTCCTGTTTTCATGCTACATGTATATAATTTGCCTGGGGTTTTGTAAGCTACGGACACAGTTGAATATCAAAGGTGGCGGGTCCATTTCTGTAGGGTGTTTTTCGGAGCTTGATGTGTTACAAACACTTATAATTGCGTCAAACGCACTAAGGCTACGGAAAGACATTTGTGTGATATACTTCCGTGTGACATTCAATTCATGTGTCAAGTGTAATTACAGGCACATGCATGAGGGGTATAAGACCAATAAACATGATATCGTCAGTATGTGAAGTTTGAATGTGAAAGAATTTGGGACAACAAATTCCCCAAAATGTTATCAAGTTGAATATAAGGTATGATACATATATGTCTATGCATAATAACAAGTTCAAATCAAGAGCTATTTATACAATGCACCTTTTTAATTTTATATACTGAATTAAAGGTAGTATCATACTTTGGTAAGAGACCAAACAGAAATGTTCACAGATTTACAAATAACTGACAGGGTATGAAGATGATGCTGGTAGAAACATACCGTTAAAATTTTTCCGCCTGAAATGGTGTATTTATCCAGAAATTAGTAAAACAACGACCAGAAATATTTTTGATCTTTTAAAAGATCAAAAATAAAAGAGAAAACACTTAAGAAATACTGTGGCTGATTTTTACTGTTTTCTCAAAAAGTGGGCACCGTATGGGACCGAAAATTTCACAGATGACTGTTTCTGTATCTTCCTTGATATTTTTGCCCATGAATCTGTACTTCTTTGACAAAAACCAAAGTATGATACTACCTTTAATACTAAACAGGGATAGAAAAGTGAGAAAAGATTCATGTCTACCCTGCTGCAATGATTATCATTTATACTATTAGAACTCTTTTTGCTGTGATCGCACATTTAGTTTTTACTTTTGTTTTTGTCCCTTGTCATCTGTCTGTTTGTAGTTTGTGCTTTGTTTCTGTTTGTTTGGGTTGCTCTGTACACGCTCCTATTTATATGAACAAAGTCACTTTTATCTCATTATCACATATTAGACTTTATATAATTGTTCAAATTCAGTTTCTTCATCTTTCTGTTTTCTTGTATGTATTCATTGTTGTTTTTCACTTTTTTTATGGAAATGGATGAAAGATAGAATAGATAAATCTAAGTTAATTTCATAACTTACATTTATAAAGCTAATTAATTATAAATAGATGACACAGAATCTTCCATTTTGGACCGTTCCATTTCACCCTCAAGGGAAGCCAAACACTAAAATAATAGAAAAGAAAAGGACCAATAGAAAGATATAATTGGATGTCCATTTTGTTGGAAAAAGGGAATGGATGTTGGAATAGAATATGATGCCACACTTATTCCTGACAATAATCATTTCAGTTAGTGATAGCAAAATAAAGGGATTAAAAACATATTGCCATATCCTACTTGTTCCTGATCCCATATGTAACTTTATGTGGTAAATTTTTGTTTGTACATGTACTGCAGTCAGAAGAGTCTCTTGGTATTTCAGACCACCAATAGAGGGCGGTATTGTCAAGAGAAATTCAACATTTTCCACTTTCAGCTCCCTATGAATTCCAATGAGTTTAATAGTGTCTCCTGCAATGAGCATTGTGATAGGCCCTTCCCTCTGTCACTTTGTTAAATTATTTCCTGTTTTTAGTACAAATCATGTATTAGGTACAATCTGGGGCCAGTTTCATAGAGCTGCTTAAGCACCAAATTTTGCTTAAGCACCAAAAACCTTGGTAAATAAAATCAGTATGCCAGCCAACATTCCTTGTGGATGTTATGCTCAGCAAACAATGTCCGAATTCAAGTCAAAATCATTAAATGTCACATGGAAATTTGGTTGATAATCCTGTTAGATCAAGGAAGACTTTTCATGCTTAAGCAAATTTTGTGCTTAGGCACGCAGCTCTATGAAATTGGCCCCAGTTGTTCTGGATGTTATGGTGTGGGACTAATTAGTTGCCAAGTTGTATAACTTATACAATGCTTAGGAGGAATTACAGCTTATCAATGGGAGACTTTGGAGAACCGGTCTTCAAGTCAACAGCGCACGCTATGTGTGCATGCGCGCATTGTTGACTACTGAGAAGACCGGTTCTCCAAAGTCTCCCATTACATATGCTCGTCATTTGAGAATCAGTAACATGGTACAAAATTTGTCTGTTTGCAAGATTTTGCTTAGCATGCTGCCTACATGCTAAACAGCACAATGAAATTGGTCAAAGTCACTAGCAAGCTTTTCCCCATCACCTTTACATTTGTATGCAATGTGTACAATTTGGGGGCAATTAGTTACTTGTCGCAAAATTAATCCGATTTTTGTTTTGTTTTTTCATTTCCTCAGGTCAAGGAGGAATGGCGGCCGTATCAACAATTACCCAAGCGGTTCTTGAGGCACTGGAGAGGTAGCTTCATCCATGACATTGGAGCACAGAATCCAACTACTGTACTTACCTGCAATGCTTCAAACCACATGGCCAGTTGTAGGTGACCTCATATGGGAATTCAACTCTTCGAGTCTCCCACCTGCATGTAATCCTGAATTTCAATCTCTTATTAGAGCTAAGCCAGTCTATTTTTAAAGAAGGAATTTCCAAATAGAAAATCCATTTGAAGATTTAGTAGGTGCTCCAAGGCCAAGAGTTACAGGGACTGTGACTGAGTTAGATTCACTGCCTGTTGTAGGTAATAAGCAGAGGTTACTGTCTACTATATCTAGGATGTTTTGCTTTGAAATGTTATGCTTTCAGATGATCTATGATCTAAATGAAATGAATATTATGTGTAATACACAATGCACATCATTGCCATCATCAGTAGGGACAGGCTCTTGAGATATTTAACCTAGAGTTGCTGTTATTGTAATGAAGTAATATTGAAGGTTGAGACAAGATTTGTAATGTCTATCGGTGCCCATTGTAGATCATTTCATAAATGCATCAGTTCCAATAGCATTCCGCACTAATGACGTCACACCACGCATGCACGCGCACACATACCTCCACTCACCACACGTTTGCATGGCCGGTTGCAATGTTTTTCTGAGGTTCGGTGCTATTTTTAGCGCAAGTGCACAGTGCTATTGAAAATTAAAAAATGTAATGGAATCGTCTTGCTGTAACAAGTTACATACAATGAAAAGCGAACAAAAAAAAATTGACTGGAGCGAGATTTATCATTTGAATACCGTAGTGCCACTCTTACAAACTAAGCTATCCAGCCCTATGTTGGTGGTGTCCCTAATACATGTAATTGACTATTAGGTACACCACCAACACAGGGCTGGATGGCTGTATTTGAATCCCACTACAGTCAACTTTTATTTGTTCACTTTCCAAGGCCATAAAATCCAGTCAGTTTCCATTGTGGTTATTTTAATATTTTTAGTTACATAAATGACAGTTTTAAAACGTAAGGGTCATAGGTGGTACACTGTATGTAATTACATTTAATACAAGGAGACACCCAGCGTGTCTTTAAAAAAAATATATATAACTCAATGAAAGAAACATTTGGTTAAGTTTTTAATTAATTCATTTTTACATCTGTTTTCTTGATGTCATTTTGTATATTTGTATCCACCAATTTATCAAAAAGTACAAAACAAAATATCATTTACAGTGCAATACTGTACATGATGCCTGGTTGTACATCGATTTTGTCAAACAGCTCAAAAAGTCCAAAATGTGTTTATAAAAGAAATTATAAACAAAATTTGAATAAATATCAGTCTTCTTTGAAAGGAAATAATGATTCCAATTTTACTCTTGCATATAGATCATATATGATTACACACTGTACACTTATATGAATTTAAAGTACATTTTGTTGAATACCTAATTCCTAACGTGAGTGCTAACATGGCTAAAGGGTTAATATTCATAAACTGAGAAAAAAGGTCCCTATTCCATAGCGACCTCATTTACATACATTTAAATATGTCTGCATATTCATAATATATTTTAAATTCAGTGACCTTTGAGGCTTTGACCCTGAAATAAACTGTTAGTGTTTCGTAAATGCAAAATTTTTACTTTTTTATCGACATTTTAGTACTCATGAGTCATGCAATGATTTACTACTCATCAAAGGTTCTATTATTCTATAAACTGAACTCCTTGCATTTAAAGTTAATATCATATTTTGGTTTTTTTGTCAGAGAAATGCAAATTTATGGGCAAAAATATCAAGGAAGATGTATCTGTAAATTGCCAATCCCCTACAGTGCCCATTTTTTATGAAAACAGTGAAAAATAGTAACAGTATTTGTTTTTAATCTTTTCACCATTATTTTTTATCTTTGAAAGATCAAACTTTTTGGGGGTCATTGGTTTTATTTATTTCCTGGATAAATGCAGCATTTCAGGCAGAAAAATGAAAAAAAAGGGTATGTTTCTACCATCACCACCTGTATATTCTATAAGTTATATGTAAATCTGTGAAGATTTCTGTTTTGGTAAGCTGCCAAAGTTTGAGTACCTTTAAATAAGTTTAAAACTTCAAGTCCATAAGCTTTGTATTGAATGGGAAATTGAACAGTACTGAATCTGCACAGCTGCTTGCACATACAAAATGGAGACACGAAGGAATGATTTAAGTAGGCCTAATATGCAGAATATTATAGTTTTGTGGTTACTCTAGCCATTTTTTCAATGTTTCAGCTTACTGCCCAGTACATTGGGCATTAAACTTGGGTTGTTAACTTCTTCTTTATCTACATGTACATGTTTTTAACAAATGAGTCAAATGTCATATAAAATTTGTTAGCAGCTCTATGTACTGTTAAATATATGAAAACATAGTAAACACTTCAATTTTCTGAATTTTCTGAAACACAGTTCAGAAGGGTTACAGAAATACATGAGAATTTGATGGACAAATTATGTCGTTAATGTTAATGTGTGTAATATTATTACATGTATATACTGTCTATCAGTCATTCAGTCTCTCTCATACATGTCAAAATAACCTTAACACGGAGAAGACTGACGCCAATAGCGCCTTGTTCCTACACCAGGGGCCAATTTCATAGAGCTGCTATGCTCTAAATTTTCTTAAAAGCATGAAAAGTCTTCCTTGATCAGACACTGGATTGCCAACCAAATTTTCATGTGATGTTTACTGCTTTTGACTTGTATTCGGCCATTGTTTGCTGAGGATAACATTCACAAGGAGTTTTGTTGACACACTGATGTTATATACCAAGGTTGTTGGTACTTTTAATATTAAGGCAAATTAATGTTGATGCTTTTAAGTAGCTTCTATGAAATTGGCTCCAGGACAAATAGTACAAACGTGGTCAGTCAACATTTGAGTACATCAGTGCATCTCTATGAATGTTTCTAGTGTCAGGGGAACCAGACCTTTGTACCGAAGATCGTGATTTCTCACAGTTCTAGCAGCCATGCACTTGAGCGACGGTTTGATGAGTGCAATGAGAATGATCTCAGCTACACCGGTTGTTGCCACATCACAAGCTGTCTTGCCCTCTTTGTTAGTTCTGTCAAGATGACAACCTTTACCAGCTAGGAGTACAATGATAGAGTGCAGCGTCATGAAATCACTGATGGGCTTGTTGTACTGCACGACAACATGCAGTGGCGTGTCACCCATATTATCTATAGCATTGGGATCAGCGCCGCACTCGAGGAACAGCTCTACTAGTTTGTAACTCGGGAAATAACAGACGTTGTTGGTATGGAAGTCATCCACCAGGGTGAGCTGGTTCACCGCCATGTGCAGAGGCGTGAATCCATTCGTTGTTATCGGGTTGAGAGACACCAGTCGGTACACCAGCTTCTTGTACTGATATTCTTGGTCTTTGGTCTTGATGATGTCTTTATTGGTCATCACCATGAGTATGTACAACACGTTGAGGATGTCGGCATCAAGTACACTCTGAATGGACCTTGCATCAGAATGGTCCTTGTGGGATGCCAGCTTAGCCTGCCAGGATTCTATCTCGATCACGGCCGCAGCAAGTATGTGGTAGATTTCCCGGAATGAAACTTCCTCCCCAATGTGCAGCATCTGGGAGAAGACCTGAGCAAAGCGAAGGATGTCCTTCTGGATGGAGCGGTTGAGCCGCTGCCTGATGTCCATGGCATGCATCCACAAGCAGATACACTGAGTAAACTGCATGTTATCCGCACACACCGCTCCCCTGAAGATGATCGGGTGAAGCAGGTCGGGATTCTGCTGACCAAGGATGCGCTCCCTGACAGTCAGTGCTTCCATCTGAAGAGCAAAGTGGTCATTCTTGATGTCCTTGAGCTCCTTCAACGTGGTACATTCCTGGTGGTTGCAGTAAGCTGGAGAAGGTTCACTCTCATCTACCACTTCGACATCATCTTCAGATGAATCCGTGGATCTGTGGAGCATGGCCAGGTAGAAGTAGTGATACGTCTTAGCGATGTCATTGTGCTCCTTGTCATTTGCATAGGCGGCTCCGAGCAACTCCAGAGCCTGGATCTTCTCCTGCTTTGTTACCTCCGGAAGAGACATGAGGAATTCTGCAACCTCGGACATACCGTTATCACAAGCCACCATCAGAGGGGTCAGGCCATGTTCATTTTTCAGCATTTTGGCGCTGTGTTTCTCCAGGAGTTTCACAATTTCCAATCGGCCGCACTCTGCTGTGAAATGCATGGCCGTGGCACCGCAGTTTGCTTGTTCATTCACTTGACCACCATTCTGCAGAAGGTACTCCACCACTTCACCGTGGCCCTTGTAGCTTGCGATCATGATGCAAGTATTTCCATACTTGTTGGGTTTGTGAATATCAGCTTTATTGAGCACCAAGCACTTAACCACGTCCAGTCGTCCATCATAGCACGCTGCCCTCAATGGCGTTGAATCGGATGCGGTCGAATGATTAACATCGGCACTGTGACTCACCAAAGTTTGAACGACCTCGTAATAACCAGCACCAGCAGCACTCCACAGCGCTGTAGCACCCTCAATCACATACCCATTGAATTTAACTGTCCCTGTTTGTTCAGTATCAACTCCATACTGGTCAAGTAAAAGTTGGACCACGGTATTGTGGCCATTTCGTGCCGCGGCGACCAGGGCAGTGCAGCGGTAATCGTCACTTTCTACGGATTCTGACAACACCGATTTTATAATTGACTTCGGCTTGTCGTGCAGTAACGCCCCTAAAGTTATGGCCTTGCCGTTTTTCGCTGCTTGAAATACTCGCCTGCTCAATGCAGAGAGACTCCTCAGCTGTGGTTCCTGAAGAGGTGGTGGTATGGCCGAATAAATTGTCATTTTTCATAAAACATTTGACGAAAACAAAATTAATATCTCGATGTCAACATCGATCTTCCAGCTAAAGTTTGTCGTCTGTTTTTAGAAAGTTGTCGTGGTGACATTTTTGGCTGGTGTCTGGAGATATTTGCTATCCGTATGTATGGATTTGCAAGATACCAGTCAGCGCGACACCCAGACGTCTTGTTAGCATACCAAACGCCGAGGCATGAATGGGCTCATACGTATATAAAAACTAGATGACGCACCCGTGCACAAACCAATGGGAGCTATATCCGTCATGCAGGACGCGGTCATTGTATGTAGGACCATTTACTCTATGGTAGGACAAGCGCTTATTTAGAACGATCGCGCAAACCGCGCGGTACGCGGTTCCGGCCGTTACGCGTTACGCGGTACGCACTGCACCAGAAACAATGATGGAACCATATTATATAAAAAAAAAAACTAGATGACGCACCCGTGTATTAACGAATGGGGGTTGCACTACGCTCACGCGCTAATAACAAGCCGCGCCGTTACGCGTTACGCGGTACGCGATGCACCAAGAAACATGATGGAACGCCGTAGCTATATTCGGTGGCTTAGATTGTTTGTCGGTAATTCCATCATTTAATTTGCCAATTTCATCATTTTATTTGCAGTTTTGTCATTCCGGTCGGCAATTCCATCATTCCGTTTATCATTCTGTCATTCTGTTCGAAAATTCCATCATTCAATTTGGCAAAATGAGTGATGGAATTACCGAAGCAAACAATCTAAAAAGATAGCTACGGCATTCCATAAAAACGGATTCGAACTAGTCCCATCGAAAATGGCGCCGTTAAGACGCGGCCAAGAGCAGCCAATGCGACATCTAGTTTTTTTATATATCTATGCGTATGAAGACCAACCGGACTGGTTGTTGTTGTATTGCGCATGTGTACAATTGTGTTAGTCTCTATTCAGTCGTCATAACAAAAAGTACACATACAATCGTTTGGAAAGATACTACATGCTGTGCTGATTCTTCAAAATAGCATGCCATTTAGAATAACTATTTACGTTAAATAGGAGAAATATTCCCTTCAAAAGAAAACGAGACGAACAAGAACAACAATTCTCTGATTAAGATAAATACATATCACGAGTATTAAAGAAGCAGTCTAGCGAAATCAGATCTCTCTCATGCATATTCATTTATTTAAATTAGTTACTTGCCCTTACTTTAAGCCAATGACCATAATAGTTTTCCTATGGTGCCTCTTAGGGGACACGGGCAAAATAAAAGTTGGAGAGAGTTGAGAGAAGAAATATATAATTATTTCGTTCCCGCAGCGTACTATTTTGCTTCCTCAAAATACTATTTTGTTCCCTAGAAAATATTGATTCATTCCCTGTAAATATTTTCATTATTTCTGGGTTATTGCAGCCACTATGGCAGCCCTAAAGCTGAATTGAAATGGTAAATATTTTCGAAATTTAATATATTTTTAGTATTTATTTCATTTCTCGGGAAAAACAAGTTTCTAAGCACAAGAACAATAATTAACACTTTCAGTAGAACAGGACAAGACAAAATAACTACATAAGAATCTAATCAGCTTCAGAAGGATTGCCCAAAAGTAATTTATTATGTCAAAGGTGCTCTCCAGACTCATTGAATAAAATAATATGAATGAATATGAATAATCATTACAAATAATTAAAAAAAAAATAATACTCATGCAAAAAAAGTAACCAGAATTAATTTCTTTTCCTCAAAATAATATTTTAATTCCCTTAAAATATTAGTTCATTTTCTCGAAACATTATTTCGTTCCCTCAAAATCATTTCGTTCCTCAAAATATAATTAAGGTCACAAAATACTATTTCAAGGGAAGGAATTTATTTGGAGGTAACAAAATATTCTTAAGGGAGTAAAATAAATTATTTCAAGGTAACGAAATAGATGTTTCGGTCCCCACAAAATCATTTCGTTCCCCCGAAATGTTCCCTCGAAATAGCCATTATTTAATTCCATCGAATTTATAGGTATTTATGCTTGAACATGGCTCTTTCGTTAGAAACCTTTATTTTATTGGTCGTCGGACTGAAAACTTCGCTATTTGCGGCAACACCGAGTGGCTTTTAAGGGACAGAATTAAGTGAGGAAAATCTGGAGCAACAGCAGTAACGTAACTAAACAGCAGCAGGAGCTAGGGTCCCTCAAGAAACCATTTGAATTATTTGGCAATGACAACTTTGGCAACTGAAGACCTAATGCGGAGCGCTTCTTTTTCATCTAACAGTACAAGGTTTCCCAATTGAGTTTAAACAACTTGGAGCCTTTTCCAATTCGTTTCCACTATAACTTTAAATCAACCCCAAAAATTCGTTGTCAGTTGCTCATGTTGGAATATTCTCACTTTCACAATTTTACAATGCATGAAAAGTAGGCCCTACTATAATTTGGTAGCATAATATATCAAAACAGAAATCTTGAATTCATAGATATACCTATAACTTTCAGGTTATGGTAATGAAACCTAGAAAGTTAATTTGTTTCTGCCTGAATGGCAGTATTTATCCGGAAAAGAGTAAAATCAATTGACCAAAAGCAATTTTGATCCTCAAAAGATCAAAAATACCATCATCGGGTATAGGCGCCGTGTTTTCACAAAAAGCGGGCACCGTGTGAAGTTATCTCTTGATATGTTTGCCCATGAATCTGCATTTCTTTGACAAAAACCAAAGTATGAAGTTAGCGCCTTTGAAAATCAAAATGAACAAAAAAATAGTCCATTTAAATGAAATTAATGACGGACATAACTGGATAAACATCATGAACATCATGGTTATATACTCGTGCATTGCGCAGAAAAATGGTAAACAACCAAACCAGATGATGTCAGTTTTGTTTCATTTACAAACAAATTTAAAAGCTTACAGGCAACTGTTAACTTAGCTATTTCAAAAGCAACATATTAATAGAAACGGTGACTAAAAGCAGCAAAAACGCACAGAATTACAGAAATATGCTTTGAAACTTCCACAAACTTAAAAAAAAAAAAAAAGAATAAGGAAAGGAAAGGGGGCTTATATGCAGCATCTCGTTCCTAGTGATTATTATGCTAGGAAAACAGAGCTAGCAAGAGAATTGAAAGGTAGTAGGGGAGGGGCGAGAGGAAGACCTTGACTCTTTTTATCTTATAATATCAAATGTTGCAGTCTCCTGTTTTTGTCTTCTTCTGTTTCATCCATCTTTTTCTCATTTATTTTATTTTCCGTTTTCATCCCTTCCCCTATTACCCCGTCCTCTTTCCTCATGCAAACATATACCCCACCTTCGGATTGTTTTAGCTTTGAGTAGCTTTTGATGGTTCCCATCTCTCATTGTAAATGTTGAGACAATTGACAGTGATGGAAAGCTTCTTAAAAATGACTTTCAAAAGTGTGATCCGTTTTTTTTCTACGCATAATATTATTACATGTCCCTCATTTAATTTCACTTTTTGTTTTTAATGCACTGTAACAAAACCAAACTGTATTTAAAAAATGACTTAGAATGAATAAATTCCAACATGAACAACTGGCAACGAAGGTCAGGGTAGACTTAAAGGTATACTGTACTTTGGTAGCATACCAAAACAGAAATCCTCACAGCTTTATCTATGACTAATTACAGGGTATATATACAGATGGTGATGGTAGAAACATACCGTTAAAGTTTTACTGCCTGCTGTATTTAACTTTTAAAGATAAAATTAAAATAAAAGAGAAAATACTTAAGAAACACTGTGGCCGTTTTCACTGTTTTCTCAAAAAGTGGGAGCCACATGGGACTGAAATTTTCACAGATGACCGTTAATAATTGTATCTTCCTTGATATTCTTGCCCATGAATGTGTATATTAATGTGATATTAATTATATTAGTATTTAAAGTTAAGTGGATATAAATTCAACTGGAAGACTTTTAAAAGGGGAATCTTTTTAAAAGGACAAAGAGGCGCTCGGAATTATATTTTATTTTCATAGGCATGATTCTAAAATTTGGTTTTCATTTTTTTCAAATGGTTTGAAAAAACACCAACAATGTAAAAGACCAACCGTACAGGGGCTTCATACGTATTGAAGCAACAACCGGCGTACACATAACCCTATGCAAAAGACCAACCGTACAGGGGCTTCATACGTATTGAAGCAACAACCGGCGTACACATAACCCTATGCAAAAGACCAACCGTACAGGGGCTTCATACGTATTGAAGCATCAACCGGCGTACACATAACCCAATGCAAAAGACCAACCGTACAGGGGCTTCATACGTATTGAAGCATCAACCGGCGTACACATAACCCTATGCAAAAGACCAACCGTACAGGGGCTTCATACGTATTGAAGCATCAACCGGCGTACACATAACCCAATGCAAAAGACCAACCGTACAGGGGCTTCATACGTATTGAAGCATCAACCGGCGTACACATAACCCAATGCAAAAGACCAACCGTACAGGGGCTTCATACGTATTGAAGCATCAACCGGCGTACACATAACCCAATGCAAAAGACCAACCGTACAGGGTTTTCATACGTATTGAAGCATCAACCGGCGTACACATAACCCAATGTAAAAGACCAACCGTACAGGGGCTTCATACGTATTGAAGCATCAACCGGCGTACACATAACCCAATGCAAAAGACCAACCGTACAGGGGCTTCATACGTATTGAAGCATCAACCGGCGTACACATAACCCTATGCAAAAGACCAACCGTACAGGGGCTTCATACGTATTGAAGCATCAACCGGCGTACACATAACCCTATGCAAAAGACCAACCGTACAGGGGCTTCATACGTATTGAAGCATCAACCGGCGTACACATAACCCTATGCAAAAGACCAACCGTACAGGGGCTTCATACGTATTGAAGCATCAACCGGCGTACACATAACCCAATGCAAAAGACCAACCGTACAGGGTTTTCATACGTATTGAAGCATCAACCGGCGTACACATAACCCAATGCAAAAGACCAACCGTGGGAGCCACATGGGACTGAAATTTTCACAGATGACCGTTAATAATTGTATCTTCCTTGATATTCTTGCCCATGAATGTGTATATTAATGTGATATTAATTATATTAGTATTTAAAGTTAAGTGGATATAAATTCAACTGGAAGACTTTTAAAAGGGGAATCTTTTTAAAAGGACAAAGAGGCGCTCGGAATTATATTTTATTTTCATAGGCATGATTCTAAAATTTGGTTTTCATTTTTTTCAAATGGTTTGAAAAAACACCAACAATGCAAAAGACCAACCGTACAGGGGCTTCATACGTATTGAAGCATCAACCGGCGTACACATAACCCAATGCAAAAGACCAACCGTACAGGGGCTTCATACGTATTGAAGCAACAACCGGCCTACACATAACCCTATGCAAAAGACCAACCGTACAGGGGCTTCATACACATACACATACACATAACAACCGGCGTACACATATAATTAACCCTATGCAAAAGACCAACCGTACAGGGGCTTCATACGTATTGAAGCAACAACCGGTGTACACATAACCCTATGCAAAAGACCAACCGTACAGGGGCTTCATACGTATTGAAGCATCAACCGGGCGTACACATAACCCAATGCAAAAGACCAACCGTACACGGGCTTCATACGTATTGAAGCAACAACCGGCGTACACATAACCCTATGCAAAAGACCAACCGTACAGGGGCTTCATACGTATTGAAGCATCAACCGGCGTATGTAAAAGAACAACCGTTATAGGTATCGAAGCACCAACCAGCATACGCATAACCCAATGCAAAAGACCAACCGTACAGCGGCTTCATATGTATTGAAGCAACAATATCGTACAGGGGCTTCATACGTATATTGAAGCATCAACCGGCGTATGTAAAAGACCAACCGTTATAGGTATCGAAGCACCAACCAGCAATATACGCATAACCCAATGAAAAAGACCAACCGTACAGGGGCTTAATTAATTCATACGTATTGAAGCAACAACCGGTGTATGTAATAGACCAACCGTTATAGGTATCGAAGCACCAACCAGCATACGCATAACCCAAGGTAAAAGACTATAATTTATCACTGGATGACAAATTCTGATTCAAGATTATTATGCCGTCATCCCGAGATAATTTTATTTCAGGACTAGTCACATGGCACCTCTAGAGCTCCGTACGCACTTATTAATGTTTATTCATAACCTCCACAGTTACCCACATGCTTAGCGAACATGTCATGATGAGAGACTTGTGAAGAAGACTAGGCGGATTTCACCTGCTGCACACTGCCATACCAATTGAGCTGGTTCCCAACCATTAGGTAGTAATACGCGAAGTGCGGGTACCAGGGACCGGTCAACAAAAACATGTACATGGTTGGTGTTCCGGTTTGTCTTCATACGTCTGTACTGTTTTATATCTCCAAACGCCTTAGAGCCAGCATGATTAAAGGGACTCGCAAAGTGCATTAAGGGGATTTCTTGACAGTTTTTAATCTGTTTCTTTTCTTCTCCATTTATTCTGTCAAAAAGACGACATAATTGTACTCACTAATAAGTTTTATTTTTAAGTATTTCAGGCACTTTTTTAATCGAAAATTTTAGACCTTGGAGTTTTACTTGGAGATTTGTACTTTTGGACAATAAAATATTTGTCCAAAACTCCATACATGGAATGACAATATGTGTACTCCTTTAATTGAATTGAACAGCAAGTACCTGCAATGGCCCCCGGCCAATGCTAAAAAAGTCATACTCACACAGCTACTCAAAGTTAAAATATTTGAAGACCTATTTCTGTACGGGGACAAGTCATATTTATATTACTCACTAGTATACTTGTTACTAACTACTACTCATCCTTGGAACCCGAGTACTCATACTCACACTGGCACTCAGATTTTTAAAAACAATTATACTCAAAGATCTATGCTTGTACAAAATTACTCATATTTATATTCCACTCTCTCAATCTGTATACTCGCTAGTATATACTCATACTTGGAACCAAACTACTCATATTCACACTGTCAGAAGCTCACAATTAGTACTCAAAGAATGGCACTGAATTGTACATGAGGAACCAACTAGTCATAATCATATTTAAAGTATGAGTAGTTGTACTCAATCAATAACTCACTACCACCAGAACTCACACTACTCTGTACTCAGAGTAAAAAAAAAAACTTAACAGATCGATTGAAGAAATCATTTCATTTTTGTTTCAAAATCTGTTAAATGATTTTTTTTTATGATATTGAAAAACAATGTGTGTAGAAGTCCAATTCATTAAAGTAAAAAATCGAATGAAAAATGTACCATAGAAGTTGAGGTGGAGCATCATTTTTACTTCCCCTTTAATGCATAAAAATTCATGAACAGAAAAATTAAACAGCGCCCTCACTAGGAATATAGACGGGTGCTCTCTGTGATCACAGTTTGCCCGTTCTGAAGCACGTAGACTTAGGTCTGGTATCCCGTCTACAATTTGAATCATAAACATAAACATGATGTATGAAACCAATATTGAATTCCCATGTGAAATGGCAAAATACACGTCACTCCGAATAGGAAGTGGTTTAATTGTAGTTTAAATAATCCTCGTAATTAATCATAACATTTGTGAATAGAGTGACTGAGTCTGGGACGACCAACTCCTTCAGTCAGTGACAATCAGGGCGACATTTGGAGTCAAAGAATTTGCTGTTTCTTCGGTTTTGAGTTAAGATTGTGTACTGCACTGGACTGCGCTGTATGCAGTGCAGACTCCAACTGCTACAGTCATGTTGACTGGCAGTGCAAACCTTGGCAGGGTAGACTCAGCATCAAGGTAGGTTATGGTTACTCACAGATAACTTCAGTAAGTGGATGTTTGCTGACAAGTGGTTCGCAAAACTATAAAGGAAATGAAAGCAACTGTTTCTAAAAAGAGACTTTCTTTTAAAATTTAGGGCCTTTTTGTTTAATTAACGCACAAAATCACGAATCCAACCGATCCGGATCCCATTTTACTAGTAAATTTTTTTAGCATACCCTGCATGCATAGGACCTGGATCCCCAAATCTGGGATCCTGTAAATTAAACAAACAGGCCCTTACTAAGGCTACATAAAAACTACATAATATTATTAATCATGTTTCGTGGTGTCATCCTCAACATTAGCAAAGTTTTTAAATTTGTAAAAAGTTTGTATTGTTTAGTTTCTGCTGTAATTTCGACGTCGCAAAATGAAGTAGGTAAGAAAATTGTACCTTTTCACTAAAATATTGGAGAAACTTCTTCAACCTTGGGTTTTAAGGACTCAGGAACATATTTGCTGAAAGTAAAAAAGATCAGCGATCCTGCTGATCCGGATCCCATTTTAGCGTATCCTGCATGGGACGTGGTCATTATTTAAACTGATGAGCAGTTTGCAGCAGTTTTTACTTGTAGAAATGATACATGTATATTTATTGCCGTTTTTCTCCATGTATTTCTATCTCCATTTGCAGGCTGGTACCCTACATCGTCCTTCTGATCCTCACCAAATGCCTAAGAGCCCTGGGTCTCTTCCTTGCCTATGATCTGCTCAAGGTCGTACATCTTATCATCTTTGTGTTTCTTGTCAAAGCTGGGTGAGTATTCAACATGTGTAAACTGTCCTTCAACATCATTCTTTAAAGGTAATATCATACTTTGGTTTTTGTCAAAGAAATGCAGATTCATGGGCACAAATATGAAGACAGATACAGTAACAGTCATCTGTAAATTTCCCAGTCCTATACAGTACCCACTTTTTTGAGAAAACATCAAACTTTTCAGAGACATTGCTTTTATTGATTAAAATTGATTAGAATTGATTTTTATTGATTGTGATTAATTTGTTTACAGGTCAGCTGCATTGTTATTGCCGATCCAAAGACCATTTTCATCAGGGAAGAGATTAAGTAAACGTCAGGTAAGATGAAAAAAAAAAAAAAAATTTTGTTCTGAGCAAAAATATTCTCTCAGTGTACCTGAACATTCTTCATGCAATAATGTGGAGTACGTAGGCTCATTGAGCGCCGTAACATCATTGCTAAGTCTGTTACAGCATTTAAATGTTTGAACTACAATCAAAACTCATATGAAGTTAAATACATCTGTATTGTTATACAACTCACCCTGTCTATCATTGTTTGTGCTAAAAGATATTTTATATAGAAAAAGGAGGTATTTTAGACCCATAATTTAGCACCCCACATTTCGTGATGAAAAACCTTGCTTACGTCACATATGTGCAGAATGCCATTCAGTATACTGTTGTGTGAGCCTCATTCCGTATGTGACGTCACTTGCTTTTGTTGCGTGGATCGGTTCCAAGGAGGATTTTTTTCAAGGAGCCGGGCATACATGTACTGATTTGTTTCAAATGTTTCGTCAAAATTAAGCACTTACATAAAAATAAAAATTTATATACCGGTAGTCATTAATAATTTATTAAGCAATAATTTTAAAGCACTTTCCCAAATTAACATTCTGCGTATCATATTTTATTTTTAATTCTGTTACTATGGCAATGTTTTTTTCTCTTGTTGCAGTGGATAAGGGTTTTCCAGCATGCATTTTGTGGTGCCCTTATTACTCTACTATGGGTATTTGGATTAACACTGTGTGGTACAGTCAGGACAATTCTCCTGTTTGAGCATAGTGATGTCATAGTGTCAGCAGCTGTAGCAGCACTCTTCACTGGCAGAGGAGGGGGTCCGTCAAGGGTGAGTTTCTGCACATCTTGCTAAGCTTCTGTAAGCTCAATAAGATTTGGTCCCGGAAGCACTTTAATAAAATTGCAATTTGTTTTTAAAAAGATTTTTCAATTTGATCTACAAAAAGAATTTTTATTGTGGACATTTTTCAGCCCAAATTACCCTAAAAGGTAGTATCATACTTTGGTTTTTATCAAAGAAATACAGATTCATTCGCAAAGATATCAAAACAGGTACAGTAACAGTTATCTGTGAAAATTTCAGTCCCATACGGTGCCCACTTTTTGAGAAAACAGTGAAAAACAGCCACGTTATTTCTTAAGACTTTTCTCTTTTATTTTAGATCTTTTAAAAGATCAAAAAGATTTTCGGTCGTTGTTTAACTGTTCTCTGGATAAATACACCATTTCAGGCGGAAACATTTTAACAGTATGTTTCTACCACCACCATCTTCATACCCTGTAAGTTATAGGTAAATCTGTGAACATTTCTGTTTAGGTTTCTTACCCAAGTATGACACTACCTTTAAGGCCTTTTCACACAATGCTAAAAAAAACTTGTAAGATAGTGAGTTTTTCTCATGCTTGAGAAATCTTACAAAAGTGTCATCGTGTGAAAGGACACCAATGTTTAAGAGTGACCGACGTCCCTGGTGAATCTTTGAGAAATTTTTCAAGCATGAGAACAACTTTTTTAGCATCGTGTGAAAAGGCCTTTTGAGTATTATACTTAGAATCCTGAATCCATCCGCGTACTGCCAAACCTGTGTGTGGATTTGGATGAATTCGCAAGAGTTGAGTATTGACAATAAAATCATATGGATATGTTAATAAATTAATATTTCATTTGTTTATTCACAGACCAGAGGAGCTTTTGTATTCCTGATCGCCATTTTGTCTCTACTGCTCTTTGATATGGATCTGAAGGTCGCCCATGTTGAACACCGTATCCTTACCAGTTTTGTTATATTTTCCAAGGAATTTGTGCTATTTTATAATTTATTGCTCTATTATTCTTTCAATAACAATTATTCGTATTCATTTTTGTCTAGATTTTCACTGTAGTTTTTCATTTCCATGAATGATGAAGTTTGTTTATTTTTGCAAAGATTATCAAAGCAATGGGATAGGCCTATTATGTTTGTGTGATGATAATCTGAATTAAGGATCTCCTTTCTAGCTGTGGCCCTGCTTAGCACAAAAAATTTCTAAGCATGAAATTTCTGTCTTAATAATCAAAACAGGATTTGGAACCAATTTCCATGTGCTGTATATCACTTGTGATTGTTCTTTGGCTGTTGTTCGCTGACCATGAATATCAAATGGAATTTTCAATGGTGGTTTGTTTTGATTGAGAAAGACGTTTTGTGCTAAGCAATTTTTTTTATGCTTAACAGCTCCATGAAATTTACCCTCAGTGCTCAGTGCTCACTAAGAGTTTGTTGTAGAATAACAGTTTGGCAGATTGTTTACTTATCAGTTCCTTAACGATTGTGTATCGTTCAGCTGAGGGTCGTCACAGTAGTGCTATAACCCACATCTTCTACCACTCGATATCACTGCTAGGAGTCTCTGACCACAGGGTAAGAGAACAATAGCTCCTTTGTTGTCTTCCTTTGTTCTCATAACAATACTTTGTATTGTTATCATTAATAATGCTTTTGTATTGAACATGGTTTAATTGGTTTCCAGTAAAACTTCACAATTGTGGTATGGAAGGATCCCTCTTCTAAAATGTAATTCTGGTTAAACAGCGCCACAAGAGATGTCGCAAGATTTGTGGTCTTTCAATTGTTTCCCTTTCCAGAAAAGATTGTTCAAAGTTTGAGGATACCCTAGACACATGTGTCTGGCATATAAGGTTAAGGAAAATTTATATTTGGCCTTAGAATCAAACCGGGAGCCTTTAATAACCAAAGCTCGGCTCTGGCTCAGGCTCCGGCTTCGTCTCTGTAATCCATGTGCTGAAAATATAGGTTGTGGTTTTTCATTGAAGCTGAAGCTCTGTTTTCTTTTTCAAACCAGGGAATCTTTTTCCGAAACGCATTTCGATACCCGTTATTCTAGAATGGATTCTCAAAATGGAGCCTGAGCTGGAGCTGGAGCCGATTTTTGGAAAAGGCCCCAGGGGTCGATTTCACAAAGCCCTACAGTCGATCGCAACTCGAGTTGCGAAGGATAACCCATCGTACCCCAAGCCTTGAATTTAACGGAGGCCACAGAGGCCATGGCCTTCGTTGCCCTGGTTCTTGGCCTTCGTACCCCCTTCAAATGTTTCCATAGAAATTATGATTTTCCAGTGGAAGTGCCCCCTGCAATGGAAATGTGGCCTTGCCCCTTTCAGAACCAAATTCAAGGCCTGGTACCCTACTTAGGGCTTGTGAAATCGACCCCAGGACTGACTCTGCCTGGAGCTCAGTGTATTATTGATTCTTTCTCTGTCCGTCGTTCACAGGGTGGGGTGTTGCTGCTCGTCCTTATGCTCTGTGTCAACGTAGCATACAAGAACACATCGCGGAAACTCTCAGTGGACCTCGGTGGATCTAAGAGGCTCCACGCCTACTCTACCCTCATACAGGCTGTCATGCTCCTTCCTTGGGCTCTGTTCCACATGGTTATTCATGAGGTAGGTCTATCATCATCAGTCTTTCATTCATTCTCCCAATTGTAGAGGGCTTTTCGCACTATCCAAAATCTCGGGGTTGGAACCAGATTGAACCCCCAAGATTTTTTTCAACCATTTTCACACTTCAACCCCGAGCCAACCTGGGTAGAACAGCCTATCCGTATCGAAATCAATCCTGATATGGACCAGGGTTGAAAATCTCAACCCGGTTCCAAGCTGTGGTTTTTTTGCTGTGATCTGTGTCGTATGAGCCGGTTCACCAGAAACGTAGTGTGAATGTTGCATCTCTTCGATCCGGTTGAAAAACTTGCCGGGCTGAACTGGGGTGGATCCAGGTTGGTTTCAACACGGATCGAAAAGGAGATAGTGTAAGAAGGTCTTGGGTATTCCTTCCTGATGTGACGATACTTTGGAGAGACCATCAGTCTTGATTCAGTGTAAGAGACGGGTTTCTCTGTCTTTCCCACTTGGAGGTGCTGTGCAGCTTGGTGTTTTAGGCAGCTTGCCTTTTATCTGAATAAAAACTTGGGTTTTGGGTTTTACCTTTGATCTGTTTCCTCCCTGGCCTTCCCAGAGTCAGGTGCAGTCCTGGTGGTCCCTCCTCCTACCACTCTCCGCCGTCATTCTCTTTGTCTTCATCCTGGACTACTACGTGGACTCCATCTGTGCCAACCGCCTGGACGTCTTCAAGACCAGCCGTATCGGAGCCTACGCCATCTTTGCCTCGGCATTGGCCCTGGGATATCTGTGGGGCTACCAGGGCTCCGGCGATGCCATCCTCGGCAAGATTGGGAAGGAGAGATCGGTGGAGCACGACTTATCGGGAGGGGTACTCTTCAGCTGCCTTCTGTTCATTTTGGGTGAGTTGTGAGTTGTGAGTTCAATGCAGTACCTCATAAATATTCACAATTTCGTCATGCATAACTTCATGTAGGTCGAGGTTCACGCATGCGCACGCTGCAAACCTTTCCTATAGGAATAGGATGCGCAGCGAGATGTTACATGTGTAACAGTTCCTTCAGAGATAGCCCCACCCTAGCTACTCACTGGTGATCTGCAAATATATCCACTGGCAGGTGATGGTGAATTTACCAATGGGAGACTTTTGGGAACCGGTCTTCAAATCAACAGCGCACGCGAACGCAAAACAACGCACGCATGCTCACAATTACATGCACGTGCACTGTTGACTTGAAGATCGGTTCTCAAAAGTCTTTCATTGGGATTCGGCTCTAGGTCATGTATATTTATGAGGTATAGTAATAACAAATATAAGTTCATTAACACTTTTACCATTTTATGACTTTCTTCCAATATTTTGTTGCCATCTCAGCTACGAGAGTCCTTGGTTTCCCGATCCCAAAGACCAACACCAAAGGCAGCCTGGTAGGCTACACAGCAGGGGGGCTCCCCCTATATAACTTTACGGGGGATGCACTACACAGAACGTCACAGTCTGTCATGACCATCTCTAAGAATATCCTGCGACAGATACTTGAGGAATACGACTCCAGACAGATCTTCTACTATTTGTGCATCAATTTGGTATGGTCTCATTTTTTTAAAATCTGAATTCAATTTTTAAGTAAAATATGAATTTTGGTGGGTTTTTCTGTTCTTTCAAAAACATAATCAACAAAATTAACCACAGGAGAAAATGACTGGATTAAAAAGCTGCATCCTCTTTGAGTAATCATTCATGTGCTGTTTCTCAGGTTGCAGCATTGCTGCACGTATCTTAAATGATCCTTGGGATATAGCTGTGTTTGAGTGGTTTCATAGCTTCTGACTGCCAAACGAACAAAGATATTGGACTATTAGGGACACCACCAACATAGGGCTGTGTAGCTCAGTTGCTAGAGCACTGGAATGGTATTCTGGGCTCTTGGTTTTAAATCCCACTCCGGTATAAAATTTGTCATTGTCCACTTTGAAATGACTTTCAAAAACTTGTTTATTTTTACGATCCATGTGCTGAAATCTGCCTGTAATGGGAGACTTACGAGGCGTTTGCGGCAGCAGACGGAAGTCTCTTTTTGCTAGCTCTGAGCATTTGTGAGCATGCGTGCGTTAATGTGCGCATGCGCTATCAAGTTGAAGACCCAGCTCCAAAGTCTCCCATTAGGATTAATTAACCCCTTCAGCCCGGGATTATTTTCAGCCCTGCTTGTTCCGACCTCATTATCAGCCAACGGTCACAATAGAGGTCAGCTGGCCCAGCTTTGTGTGCAGGGCTCGACGTAAACAATGCAGGCACGCATTGGTTGAATAGCACCGCACAAAAGATCGCATTCAAGGCGGACTCTTATCCGTTCACGCCCAGATGTTCGGAACTCGGAGATTGCCGTGCTCTCGAAAATGCAGATCTTTTCAAATGCAAATTATGGGGGTGAATGTACCACAATGAGCTGATCTTTGTGGACAATAAAGGTTCAAAGAACCTCTTGTTCCAGACAATGCCCCCATTCAATGCATTTCAATGGAAATAACAAAGCAATCATGAATATTCTCAGGCCATGACGTGGGGCTGCTATGGATGCTCCCCGGGCTGAAGGGGTTAATATATAATGTCAGAGTCCATAGAATGTGTACCATACGGGAGTATTGGTTCATAAACATAGTTGTTTGTTTGTTTATTTATTTGAACAGGCGTTTACGTTTATTGAGCTGGCCTATGGAGCATGGACAAACAGCCTTGGATTGATATCTGACGGATTCCACATGTTATTTGATTGTACGGCACTAGTTGTGGGACTGTCTGCAGCCGTCATGTCAAGATGGAAGGCTACCAGGATCTTCTCTTATGGGTAAATGGCCAGGGGCTTGAATAGACAAATCAGACGGCATGATATACTGTCCGCCATTACTGTGGTGTCCCCGCCTGCCTTTTGTCCGGCAACAAAAAAATGTACACTCTATAATTGCACGGTGTACGTCCCATGATTACTGGACATACACCCTGCAATATAGAGTGCGGCGGACGCAAATTCTTCTGTTGACAGACAAAAGGCGGGCGGGGACACCGCAGTAATGGCAGAGTAGCTACTCAAGTTTGCTATCTTAATATATGATTATATTAATTTAAAAGCCATATCCTCTTTGAGTGATCCCCCATGTACCGTTCCCAGGTTGCCGCATTGCTGCGTGTATCATTGAAATGATCCCTAGGATATGGCGGTGTGTGCGTGGTTTCATGGCTTCGACTGCCAAACTGACAAAGATAATTTATTATTTGGGTCACCACCAATGTAGGGCTGGATGGCTCAGTTGGTAGAGCGCATGTACGGCGTTCAGGAGGTCGCCGGTTCGAATCCCGCTCCAGTCAATTTGTCATTGCTCAGCTTTCAATGATCTTTAATAATATTGAGGTATATCTGATATTGATGCAGGTATGGCAGAGTAGAGGTACTATCAGGGTTCGTCAATGGTCTCTTTCTGGTCGTCATAGCTTCCTTTGTCTTCATAGCGGCCATCGGTAGACTACTAGATCCTCCTGAGATCAACACTGAAAGGCTGCTGGTAAGAACAATAAGCCTTTTGTTTGGTTTCCTTTGTTCTGTATTCCGCAGTTCTGTTTCCATTGTTAAGAGCAAACGAAATGGTTGCCATCAGGTTCCGATTTCATGGAGTTGTTAAGCCTAAAAAAATTGCTAAGCACAAAATGTCTTGCTCAATAAAACAAACCACCATTAAAGATTCCATTTGATATCCATGGTCAGCGAACAGCAGCCAAAGAACAATCGCAAGTGATGCACAACGCATGGACATTTGGTGGTTACTCCTGTTTTTATGAAGACAGAAATTTCATGGTTGGCAAGTTTCTGTGTTAAGCAGGACCGTGAAATTGCACATCATAGCGCTAAATACAAGAATTGATTCTTAGTTGCCACTGGTTCCCCGCTGTTACCGTAGCAACAGACTTGTTCCTCCTCAGTGTAATAAAATTCCAATTCCCTCTGCGTGTGTTTAGATCGTTTCCGTTGCGGGCTTGCTGGTCAACATGATCGGTATCTTTGCCTTCAGCCACGCCCACAGCCACGCCCATGGAGGGGGAGGAGGAGGAGGAGGAGGATGCAGTCATTCACATGGAGGCGGTGGCCACGCCCACTCTGGTTCTTCTCATCATGGTCACAGCCACAACAATGTCAGTCAGAGCCATAGCCACAGTCAGAGCCACGGCCACGGTCACAGTCATGACTCGGGAAATGCACCGAAGAAAATCACCAACTCTAACATGCAAGGTACAGAGCAGTCTGGAGGTTTGCATGATGAGTTTGTGTACGGTATCATCACGTAGTTATACTCAGCATACCAGTATTAAACTTGGGCCTATCGGGCCTTTGGAGCATCACCCATACCGTCTTTATATCCCTGGGAAGTTGACAATCTGAGATTAGCTTATCGGCCAGAATCATTAAACAATACTTCCAGCTTTACACACTAAAAATAGCGAATAGAGACGTGTATTGCAAAGTGTCTATCTCAAGGACACAAGTTGTACAATCCCTATGGCTAGGCCAAACTTTTTGTCAAAGAAATGCTGATTCATGGGCAGAAATGTCAAGGAAGATACAGTAACATCTGTGAAATTCCCAGTCCCATAAAGAGCCCACTTTGTGAGAAAACAGTGAAAAATGCTCATAGTGTTTTCAAATCTTTTCACAGGATTTTGTTTTTCTTCCGATGATAAAAATTGTTTTGGTCAATTGGTTTTACTCTTTTCTGAATAAATTTTCATGCAGAACAGTTTTAACCGTATGTTTCTACCATCACCATCTTTATACCCTGTAAGTTATAGGTAAATCTGTGAAGATTTCTATTTCGGTACGCTACCAAAGTATGATAGTACCATTAAGCTTGACACACCAGACCATTGGACCATGGCACTCCGTAAACATTATTTTTTAAATATTCTCTTTCCAGGCGTGTTCCTGCATGTATTGGCAGATACCCTAGGCAGTGTCGGAGTCATCGTCTCCTCATTCCTGATTGGTCAGTTTGGTCTCCTAGTGGCTGATCCCATCTGCTCCGTCTTCATCGCTGTCATGATCTTCCTCAGCGTACTTCCTTTGTTGGGTCAGACGGCGGCCATATTGGTCCAGAGAATACCGCCCGAACTCGAGAACAGCGTGTCCGACGGCCTGAAAAAGGTGAATACAGCTAGTGTCTGTCTTGTAAATGAGTGAGAGGTTTAATGATTTGAAATTTTTTCAAATTTTTGTGCTAAGCAGTGACGTTAAATTGGCCCCAGACGAATTTGATTCGCTGTTCATTTGTACTTGCACTGAGTTTCCATCTAAGATGTAGCTTGGGCCTATCGGGCCCTGCTAAAGATTTCTTGCGCATCCACTATCAGACTGATTGTACACATTGATGTAATTTTCTGCTGTGTGAGTCTATGCAATCACAGCTTGGAGGGGAATAAGCAAGATTATAGCTGACTATAGGGGGTTTTCGATTGACGCGATCACATAGTGAACTGGCAGAATCTAGTGCGCGTCCACAACACTTTTGCCGTTTACCAACGCGTGACCACGTTCACATTCACAGGTATTGAATTAGCGCCATTTTCCAACATGGAAACAACTTCAAACAACATAAATTCATCATCATCCAACACGTCGTCAAAATAACCCAAAACAAGAGCTTTACGGAGTCGGTGGAGGTTTACCATGACACTTAACAGCTGATCAATCTGTCAAGATGGCGCAGGTTATGAATATTAATTGGAAAGACATCACGTGACGTCTTGACGTGCGTCGACTGTTAACGAACCGCCTCCAAAAGGAGGTGAACACGGGGTGTTGACTAATTGAGTGAACGTCCGTTGTGGATGTGAACGGCGTCCTCGTCGACACAATTCAAAAACCCCTTAGTATCAAATGCTGATGCTCAAAACTCCTGCCAGATCCAAGTTCACCGGCCAGCTACTAGATGTTCAACTAGTTGATGTAGCTAGGGAGTGCTCTGTATTCAGACATATACCATGGATTCGTATTCATTTACTTTGGTGATTTTCATCTCTCCTGTGAAGGTTAAACTCTTAGATGAAGTCCTGTCTTACAGGGAGCATCACTTCTGGTGCCATTCAGCGGATAACATCGCAGGCACGCTTCATGTACAGGTCACGTCAAAAGCCAACGAGCAAAAAGTCATCCAGCAGGTAAAATACTGTACTACCATTATATTGCCTCAGCACAGCTTCCTATTCCTGTACAGTTCATAATTATATCTTTCACTCCTTTATGTAAACCTGGGCTACATACATAGCTTTGATCGGTTGGCAGTCAGAAGCCATGAAACCACGCACACACCGCCATCAAAATTTGCTCAAGCACCAAAAACATTGGCAAATAAAATCAGTATGCCAGCTAAAACTCCTTGTGAATGTTATGCTCAGCAGACAATGGCCGAATACAAGTCAAAAGCAATTTAAACATCACATGAAAATTTGGTTGGTAATCATGTTTGATCAAGAAGACTTTTCATGCTTGAGCAAGTTTTGTGCTTTAATAAGCAGCTCTATGAAATTGGCCCCTATTTCTTCCAATGGAATCAGCCTAATCACTGAACTCCTAGGTAATTAGAGTTACCCTTTCAGACTGCTTGATTTTTGGTCAGGGGTGTGTTCCTCAATCTTAACCATCTTGTGATTGGTGTATTTGACCCTGTATAGGTCTCGGCCATCTTCAAAGAATGTGGAATCCAAAACTTCAGCGTGCAGGTAGAGAAGGAAGCCTACTACCAACACATGTCCGGCCTGAGTGTGACCTTTGACCAGATGGTGGAGATGACCCAACAGTTGAACGCCATCGGTCAGCAGGACGACGGACTCTATGACATCAAGGCCGTTTGAATGTCCAAGGGGATTATTAGATTAAGGAAGATTAACACTGCATGGTTATTTATTGGTCAAACATCAGTTGGATATGTGACATGAGATCGAGTGTAGCGTACTAGCACATGAGCACTACCTGTACCAGACCTACCAAGTCTCATGCCTAGCCTCTGTCGTGACAGTCATGCCATAGAGCTCTTTCTCACACTCATACACAAGGCAACCGGCATCACGCCTTTGGACCAGGAAAAAAAACAGCAATTCAAGGCGTATGCTCGGCCGACGGCTACCTATAGCTAGCTGTTATGCACTGCACTAATTGTTCAAGATCCTTAGAGGAAGATGCATTGCCATAATAAGTGTAGCCGCTGCCAGTACGACCTCCAGATGACCTCCAAATGACCTCACAAGGACTACCACACAGCATGACTGTTCTGAATGTCAGAGATATGCCTTAGTTTATGTCACAAGACAAAGCCAGTTTTAAAACCTTACAACAATGTCAGTGCGGTTACCGATTTGACCAGTCAACTGGTACCCTGGTCATATACTATTGAAGTAACTGGTCTTGGAACCGACAAAGAACGTCAGCCAACTTATAAAGCTTTCTCATTTGTGATGTTTTTTTGTTGGAGGGGGCGTTCCTATTAATTATTTGAATTATTTCTTTTAAAGCCAACCTAAAGATCACCCAGACAGCCACCAATATACACGTTGATAAGGTTCTTCTTGGGGTAAATTCCAATCCCCATCCCCTCCACCCTTTGCGTGAATATCTTTGTTCCCCAGTCAGAAGTTTAAGGGGGATAAACAGGAACCAACTACTGATGTCCAACATGGTCGTTTATTCATTGAAGTATTTTTTAAGAAGAGAGCTTATTCCAAAAAGCTGTTTTGCCTATTTCAGTCTCTGTAGATGCTTGTATTTATGTTCAACTGCGAAGATATTATCAACTTTCCATCTTATTCGCCTCTCTTATTTTCTAAAAGCATTTTCCGTGATTTTGTTCAACTATTAAGCTTTTTTTCCAGAGATGCTGCTCTTGAGAAAGTTTTGATCAAGACTCATCAATTATTATTGCATTAAACAACAGTTTGTCACAGTGCAACAAGCCTATATCTTTAACTCATAGCTTAATTTTGTCATCCTTAAAGAAGTATGTAATACGATATTGGTGTACCGAGACAAGCCCAATTTAAGCCATTTGCGAGTTAATCTGAATAGTATCTGGTACACAGACTTCTTTCATTGCATATAAACACCCCAGTTTGAATTTCCCAGACTAAAGACTGTTGCTATATCAAATGTATGATTCGGAGCAAGCTTTTGCGTAGCGATACCTATCTTCGGAATGGACGGGTTCCTTTGTGCCATTCTTATCAGGCGCTGTTCTAGAGCCAAAATGTTGGGGGGCTAGAAGAGCCATTATTTTTTGGGGGGGGGCTAGAAGACCCAATATTTTGGGTTCTTCTAACACTCGCTTCTGCTATGTCTTATTAGGGGTCGAAAAACATGCACATTATAGCCCACACAACGCGTTTTTATGTAATTGCCGCTTAATAACTGAAAAAATCCAGTATTTTCAAGAATTGTTTTTTTCACTTGCATTTTTTTTGGGTGGCTGGACAAAATTTGTTTGGGGGTTACAGCGCCCACACCCCCCCCCCCCCCCCCCCCCCCCCCGTCCCCCCTGGAGAATTCAGGTTTGGATGTTTATGTACAGTAACAGAATTCGGTGTACCAGATATTGTTCAATTTTAAACTCGCAAAAGTCTTATAAGGCAACAGAATCATTTCTGAAATGTATGACCCTGTTGCATTGTGTAAATTCCACCTTATGTCAGCATTATTCTGCTGCCATGTTGATTTGAATAAATATGAAATGAAATACATTGCCAATTCAGTTTTTATCTTCTTGCAGTTGCGTTTGGTCAGAGTTATTTTACTCAGACAGCTTTTGGGGACTAGGTTTTACCTCAAAGCAAAGATAACATTAACAGAATTCTGCACTAGACTTTGCAAAAAAAGTTACATGGAAATAGACTTGCGTGGTGTATGCCCCCGGTAGTTCCCCTAGTAGTTCCCCAGTATGAAGTAGTGCCCCCCGGTAGTTCCCCTAGTAGTTCCCCCAGTATGGAGTAGTGCCCCTAGTAGTTCCCCCAGTATGGAGTAGTTCCCCCAGTAATTCCCCCAGTATGAAGTAGTGCCCCCTGGTAGTTCCCCCAGTAGTTCCCCAGTATGAAGTAGTGCCCCCCGGTAGTTCCCCTAGTAGTTCCCCCAGTATGGAGTAGTGCCCCCTAGTAGTTCCCCCAGTATGGAGTAGTTCCCCCAGTAGTTCCCCAGTATGAAGTAGTGCCCCCCCGGTAGTGCCCCCAGTATGAAGTAGCTAGTGCCCCCCGGTAGTTCCCCTAGTAGTTCCCCAGTATGAAGTAGTGCCCCCCCGGTAGTTCCCCGAGTAGTTCCCCCAGTATAAAGTAGTGCCCCCCCGGTAGTGCCCCCAGTATGAAGTAGCTAGTGCCTCCTGGTAGTTCCCCTAGTAGTTCCCTCAGTATGAAGTAGTGCCCCCGGTAGTTCCCCTAGTAGTTCCCCCAGTATGAAGTAGTGCCCCCCGGTAGTTCCCCCAGTATGAAGTAGTGCCCCCCGGTAGTTCCCCCAGTATGAAGTAGTGCCCCCGGTAGTTCCCCCAGTATGAAGTAGTGCCCCCGGTAGTTCCCCCAGTATGAAGTAGTGTCCCCCGGTAGTTCCCCTAGTAGTTCCCCCAGTATGAAGTAGTGCCCCCGGTAGTTCCCCTAGTAGTTCCCCCAGTATGGAGTAGTGCCCCTAGTAGTTCCCCCAGTATGGAGTAGTTCCCCCAGTAATTCCCCCAGTATGAAGTAGTGCCCCCTGGTAGTTCCCCCAGTAGTTCCCCAGTACGAAGTAGTGCCCCCCGGTAGTTCCCCTAGTAGTTCCCCCAGTATGAAGTAGTGGCCCCGGTAGTTCCCCCAGTATGAAGTAGTGCCCCCAGTAGTTCCCCCAGTATGAAGTAGTGCCCCCGGTAGTTCCCCCAGTATGAAGTAGAGCCCCCCGGTAGTTCGAACCCCCAGTATGAAGTAGTGCCCCCAGTAGTTCCCCCAGTAGTTCCCCCAGTAGTTCCCCCAGTATGAAGAAGTGCCCCCCGGTAGTTCCCCCAGTATGGAGTAGTGCCCCAAGTAGTGCCCCCAGTAGTTCCCCCAGTATGGGTTGGCAGAACATCCGGACATGAGGCCGCCAGACCGCCGATGACGAAAACGATGAGTCCAATTAAAACCCAGATGAACTTAGTCCAAAATAGTCCAAAAGCTTGGTCAAACGCAAGAATCCAAAACTTGAGTTAGTATAACTTATAAATATTTGACGACTCCAAACAAAGAACAGACAATTATATTATTCTTTCCAAAGAAACAAGGCACTGAAATAAGAACACAGTTACAAATGAATTCATTCCAATATTATTTCTTTATTGGAGAAAAAAAACAATCACAATATTTATGTACAATTGACATGCCAAGATCTGATGAATGTTTTCATGTTTTATGCCCTATAATTGGAGAAAAATCTCGACAAAAAATATAATGTTCTGTAAACGAAGAATTTGATGTGCTCTAGCCATGACACGTCCCACGATAAGTTTTTCAGATTGCGACTCAGTTTAGGACTTGATTTCATCGAAATGACACTTAGTTTGCTTTCCAACCCCCCTGTTTTCTGAAGGCTAAATCTGCCCGCCTGCAAGGAGCCAAACAGTTGCAATCCTCTGACAATGGTTTCTTCTCTCAAATTGTTCATGTAATCCCATTAACATCAAACCAATCTGTATTCCACTGGCAGTTGAATAGGTACTTAACCACAAAACCATTACCTTGAAGTTTCCAAGTCTAGCATTCTGTACCAAATGCTCGTTTTATGAATATGAAATCAAGTATAATTGCTTCACCTTATGCTAAATACTTAGAGAAAAAAGTACTTACTAGAAGTATTTACTTGGAAGCACCTGCTAGTTTTTATGAATACGAGCCAATATCTAGCAAATAAACTAACAAAACAAACTCTCTGAAGACCTAAGATGTCTGGAACTAACAAACTTAGAGCCATTTCAATTGTTATCACACCAGGGGTCGAATTCACCAAACAAACGTAACTTACTACCAAACGTAGGATACGGTGGGTTATCCTTTGTAACTCAACTTTTGATCAATCGTAGGGCTTCATGAAGTCGACCACAGCTTACTGACGTCTTTGAACCCACAAATAAGACATCTTGGCAATTGTAAGCATAGTAATTAACTGTACCAAGATATTAACTATTGCGATTAATTCTTGGTTAGAGAGTTCATTTCCAGTAATCAAATTCCCCAAGAACCTAATAAAAAACCCAGCAAAGAGACACGTTGTTGTGATTATAGAAACCCATCCCATGCATTTCAAGAAATACTTAAAGACTCCATTCAAATACTCTTCATTGCTGTAACTGACACAAACCAGTCCTAGGACAACCAGAATCAGAATAATTAATAGATCCATGAAGAATGCTTGCTCAACAAGAAAATCTTCATTTTTTTTCAGGGTGGAACGACTCTCAAGAACCAGTTCATCGATGCTTCTGTTCATTCCGGCAAATGACATCTTACCAGATTCTACAAAGTCTTTCAACAAACTATCTGCCGCTTTCAGGGATACCTCTACCCTACCGATCAAAGCGTCAGTGCTTTTGTGCATGTTCTGAATGGCCAGTCTTAGGTCTCTTTCAAATTTGCTCATCATCTCCTCGTGTTCCTTGTTCATTCGTTGGCGTTCGGCATCATCACGGTTACGTTGACGCTGTTCATACCCATCATCTCTGTTGAAAGTAGAGAAGGTCAATTTGATAGTGGTGAAAGCCTTCCAAGTTTCAGAGATCCAGCTGTATATCTTGTACAGTGTGCTTAAGCCACTGACTACTGTAGACAGAGCACCATCATCAGCATCCTTATCAGTGGCATCACTGGAACGCCACTGATCCTTATCACCTGCATGCACTTGAAGGCTGATGGTAATACACAGCAGCACAAACACTACTCTGAGAACCAGACTCCTCAACATCTTGAAGATCTGAAATGATGACCAATTAACATACATACTAATTATTTATGCAAGTAGAAGTAATAAACTGCCACAAATTGCTCATCAACCAAAACAATAACCTGAAATATATATTTTAAAAAATGCTTATATTTACATTGTGGGTAGACTGCATGAAATTATGTGCCATATAAACTGTCATTAATAAAAGTCATTCAAAAAAGTAATTTAAAGGACTACCTAATGTTGATTTAATTTGCTTTAATCATGTTCTCCAATTTACAAAGCCAAAAGAAATAGCTCGTTAAAAAAGCATTCACAGGGACCCATTCAAGCGACTGTACATGTATATGTCAATAACACAGCAGACTTGCTGTGTGTGATCAAATATAACCTTGATCTGTGACCTACTATACTGGGTTGTAAAAATCAAAAGTTCAAAACTCTCCTGTGGAGTACAAAAACTATTAAAAAGCAAAACCCAAGTTTCAAGTTGATCCAATAAACTCTACCAATTGTGGTCCTTTTTTTCCTTAAAGACCAGTCTGCGTACATAATAGACAGGAAAGTTAATTTCCCATAGGATGTGAATTACATGAATGTCATAAAATGTCATCATAAAGCCACTGTTATTGAAAGTAACTCTGTGCAGTCTCAAATCACTCATGCATACATTCTAGTATATATTTTTACCATGCACGTACATACATACATACTGTACATCATGCAATATTCTTACCAATTGTCAAGCAGGCAGCATAGAATGAAACCAAACCGTGTTGTTAGCGGACGATAATCGATCTGCCTTTAAAGTATACCGAGACCACCAGAGACATATCCTATAAATACTGAAGTTCTAAAGGCTGACGTGGCATTAGGAGGTATATTGCAAGTATGAAGAGGGGGAATTCCCCATGACATCATGGTATGTATTCAACAGCTGCAGCTGGAAACACATCCCATCATTTGCTGAAAGTGCACTTAATTATACTTCTATCATAATGCCTTTCATAACAAAGGCTCAGGCTCTGGCTTGGGCTCGAGCTTCGCCTCTGTAATCCATATGCTGAAAATATAGCTTGTGGTTTTTTATCGAGGCTAAATTTCTGTTTTCTTTTTCAAACCAGAGAATCTACTTCCGGACCACAGCTAAAAGCCTCTATTTTTATACACATTATTTTAGAATGGATTCACAAAATGGAGCCGGGGCCTGAGACGGAGCCTGAGCCTCCGTTTCGAAAAGGCCCATAGAGTGAGGAAGTGCTTCTATCCAGCAGTGTCACAACATGTATACACCAGTATGACAGACCTATCGATCAGCTCTCCTATATCATTCCGTGAAACTCCAATGAAATCAGTCAAACTCCTACACATTCTAAAATGTATTGGTAAATCTCCCAATATTTAAAAAGTATATGCTGTAGAATAGTCATATCTTTTGTAATGCATGTGGCATTACATTTGTCTTAACAAATCAATAATTCTAAATCAATTGAGCCATCTGGCTGGATGGGCACTGTTGACAGCCACACGCTGAGCACAACACAATGTAATTTCATTCATTACAAGGTCGATCATGTTATTTCACATTTGATAGGAGAACGTTTCCAAACATAACATTCCATATCGGAATTATTTAATCATGTTCAAAGGTACAATACATGATTGGTAAAGGTCTCAAGACAGCACTCACACTTTGTCTGATCAAACATGTACATGAAATAATAAACCTGTGAAAATTTGAGCTCAATCGGACATCCGAGTCTGAATTTCTACCACCACCATCTTCATACCCTGAAAGTTATACCTAAATCTGTGAACATTTCTGTTTGGATATGTTACCAATCCTGTACTTACATGTAATTGAATAGTACTTGAAATGACTATCATGGGTTTTTATTTGTTCAAATTATTCTTATAGCAGGTGGCATATTGAGGTCTGCAGTGCACTGAGGGGGATTTTGTTTTATAATCCTATCATTTTTGCTTAGAAACAGTTAAGAAATTAGCAATTAACAAATATTCTTCTGCCATAAAATGACTTTCATTACAAATTCCACGCCCATCAACCCAAGTGTGTAAAGTGCAATCGTGGATCCTTATTGTTCCTCTTACGTTTGGACTTAAACCTTTTGGCAGCAGTTCCATTGGTTTTGTACATTTTTCCAATCATGGACCTTTTCCTTATCGTGGCCCATATTGTCCATTTTGTTATTAGTCCACGGTTTGAATACATGTCACTACAAACTCACTGATTACAACCTCAAAAAAGCAACAAAATCAAGGAAAATTCTTAATATGGTGACAATTTTTTAATTTCGACAATGCTTTTCATAGTATTCAACTTCCTGAAAATACAAACTCAACACACAAGAATTGTGATCAAGGTAACAGCTACGGGCTTGTTTAGTTCGACAAGCAAAGCTGACCAAACTCCTAACTGTTAAATAAAGCCATTTCAGTCATTCTGTGCATCTAATTAATGATATTTGAAAGAATTATGCAAATAAGTCTGGGCCCAATTTCATGGAATCCGTTACCGTAAGCAAAAATTCTTCACTTTTATGGTAGCAGACTTTTTTGCTTACGGTTAGCGTATTTCACGGGAGAGTTTTCTTTTTGGTAACGGTAAGCACAGACTTTCTGCAGAATGTATATATATATGACAGTGCGTTAGCAGAAATAAATCAAGGTTAGCCTAGAAATTCTTCGCTAACCGATGAAGTGCTGAAAGTCTTGCTTACGGATTTCATGAAATCTATTTCATGCAAAGCAGTGCCCTTAACCTCAAAAATAGGCCGTAACAGATTCCATGAAATTGGGCCCTGGTCCTTCATTCTGTGATGGCGCTTCAATGCAAAGCTTGTAACCTGTATCAATTTATCATAAAACTAGGAGCTTTTCAAAGATGGTTGAGAACATGTCAAATAACAGCTTCAAAAAACTAAAATTCATGATGTTGTCTTATTTTCATTATCTTTTTCGAATTAAACTTTGCACTTGTAAAACACAACACCACAAACCATATCACTTTACCATTACAAATTAATAGCAATTTTTTTCCAACAAATTAAAAATCTTTTCAAGAATTATGTACAACCGATATATTTTCAAAACAGTTTACTTTCAATGTCAAAAACAATAAGGCACTTCATAGAAATTGCGACAATATTTTGTATCAAAACTTTCCAACGGTAAAGCCACAAAAACTAAGTAAGTTTGATCAAGAATTGTGGTGATCTACAGCAAGACTTAAGGCCTTTTCACACGACGCTAAAAAACATCTCAACCATTGAGAAATTCTCTCATGGGTCTGGACCTCGGCAAAATCTCTCAAGGATTCACCAGGGACGTCGGTCACTCTCAAGCATTGGTGTCGTTTCACACAATGACACTTTTGTAAGATTTCGCTACCAGGGGAGACTTTCTCAATGGTTGCGAGTTTTTTAGCGTAGTGTGAAAAGGTCTTTAGGGCCTGTTTGTTTCAGGCACAAGATCAGAAATCCTGCATGGGATGTGGATTTGCAAGATCACTGATCGCGTGGCCAAACATACAGGCCCTAACTTCCCACAACTTTACTAGTTAATGATGGTTGGACTAGGCAAGTCTATGTATGTAACTAACCTTCAGAGCATTGCTGTGCTGGTTACCAACTGATTTGTCTTCATGCAGACTGCTGAACACAACAGGGAACCAGTGATGACCAAAGAGCCCTTCACATCTTACTAGGTGTGTTCGATCAGCTCACCTAGGTCACATCGAGTCAGCCCCCATGTCGTTCGATTAGGTCTGACGTCATTCTTTGTGGTTCACCATCACTACGATGGGAAAAACATCACACACATTCAAGATGGCTGATCCAAGCAACATGACCCGTGTTGACCAAGGTGAACTAATGGAAATCACCTAATATCACTTTATACATGTCCACACTTAAATTGTTGCTCAAACTTGCACAGTTTTTCACTGCTTTCAAAAGAAGAATACAGAGAAAAATGGGTGATTTTCCAGTTAACACATATACATATACAGTATTTGCAAGGCACTTCAAGATAGCACAGTCATTCCTATTGAGATATAAGAAAATACTAATAAAGCTGAAAAATTCCTTTTAGAGCAGCAGTTAAAAGTATGATTGTCTGACAGTCATGTCCAATATCTAGTTATTAACTGGATTCTTGTTGAATTCAATGTGATCTCTCAAATGTTACAGAATGTGTGGAGAGTCAGCTGGTGTCATCAGCCGGTACCACCTCTGCCTTCTTGCTTTCTAAGTCTCTCTAGGCAGCAGCCCTGAAGCCACCTCTAACGTCTTGCTTCCTCTCATGTATCAAGGCAACATGTCCTGAAGCCACCTCTCATGTCTTGCTTCCTCTCTCAAGGCAGCAGTCCTGAAGCCACCTCTCATGTCTTGCTTCCTCTCTCAAGGCAGCAGTCCTGAGAGAATCTCCACCTTCTTGCTCTATCCGTCTCTCAAGGCAGCAGTCCTGAAGCCACCTCTCACGTCTTGCTTCCTCTCTCAAGGTAGCAGTCCTGAGAGAACCTCCACCTTCTTGCTCTATCCATCTCTCAAGGCAGCAGTCCTGAAGCCACCTCTCATGTCTTGCTTCCTCTCTCAAGGCAGCAGTCCTGAAGCCACCTCTCACGTCTTGCTTCCTCTCTCAAGGTAGCAGTCCTGAGAGAACCTCCACCTTCTTGCTCTATCCATCTCTCAAGGCAGCAGTCCTGAAGCCACCTCTCATGTCTTGCTTCCTCTCTCAAGGTAGCAGTCCTGAGAGAACCTCCACCTTCTTGCTTTCTCCATCTCTCAAAGCAGCAGTCCCGATACCACCTCTGGCCTCTCTACCACGCTTCCATTGGGGATCTGGATCTGGGAGACACATCTGGAGTAGAGCAGCGACTGAACGTACTCAGCTGATCCTGGAAGGTATCTATGCAGCGGAGCTTGCTGGTCATGAGGTCCTTAGCATATCGTAGGTACTCCGACAAACCCTAACATCATGCACAAAAAAGTCAAAAGCAGAAAAAATGAACAATTAAGCTGCGATACGTAACTTGGATTCCACAAGTCCACTTGACGGAACTTAAGCGTGCTTTGCCTAAGATAACAGCGACATATATTTTCTTTTAAATCAAATTCTTTCTGATCAGTCATTTGCAGGTCATTTGACATTTCCTTGTATAAGAAATATGAAGGCGCTATTTAGGTGTTGGACTGGAGAAAGCAGAAGACATAAAACACCAAGAAATACACAACAGATAAACTTCAAACTCTCTCCAGAAGGCAGTTAGGCAAAGAGGCACACCACTGGTTGGCAGCAAGAAGCACAAAGGACCTCGGAGCTACAAGAGAGTGAATTCAGAAGCCTTTCAGAAGCCTTAGAAGTTCAACTGTCAGGTTTGACTATTTCAACAAGGAAGGGCCCCTAGGCCACAATCATAGGGCCTTTACGAAACTAGGCTTGAGGCTAGGCTTGGGACTTATTTCACTACCGCCACAAACACAACAAACACATGACAAAATGAAACAGAGGGATTGGGACACACATGATGAAGCTGGGGAACGACTCTTGGGGCCGATTTCACTAACGCTTTGCGATCATCGTAAAGCCCAAATCCATCGCTAAATGGAGAATCGATCGCTGCTTTGTATAGCAATTTCCGTTTAGCGATGGATTTGGGCTTTAGCGATATCGCAAAGCGTTAGTGAAATCGGCCCCAGCCCTGTATCTCAAGCCCTTCATTTCATTTAGGACACAAAATGGCAGTAGAAAAACAAATACCAGGCCTAGCCTCAAGCCCCATTTTGTAAAGGCCCATGGAATCCCTGTATCCCTGACTATATCAGTTAGACGTCCGGACTCTATGCAACATACCTTCTCTCCAGTGTGAAGCTGCTTGATAAGTCTCCATTCCTTTTCACAGAGTCTTTCCAGTTCGTCTATCTGCTCAGCGTGGGCTGATACCAGCAACTCCCTACATCAAATCAAACACATCGAAATCAATACGGCACCGCAACAAATCTGCTAAATCAGAGTTACATACTTTAGTTTAAAACCAGCAACATTAGCACAACAAAGATTGCATGTGCAAAAGTTTCTGACAAAACCAACTGCCCAGACTCATTTTTGTACAAATATTTCTTAATGTATGCAAATTTATGCAGGATGACATAGCAAATTACTCCAAACAATAGAATGTATACCAAATATCAAGTCCCAAATTCACGGTGCTCCTTAGATGACAGAAAATTCTGCTTTCTGACAAAATATGGAGAGAGAAAACAGCTGAAAACCAGTCACAGGGTACATTGATCACAGGCAACTGACTGGCAGGTACCCTGTGCTGTATGGTTAGCCCCTCCATGAATCTGGGGCCAATTTCATAGAATTCCTTAAGCACAAAATTCGCTTAAGCATGAAAAGTCTACCTTGATCCAACAGGATTGCCAACCAAATTTCCATGTGATGTTTACTGCTTTTGACTTGTATTCGGCCATTGTTCGCTGAGCATGACATTCACAAGGAGTTTTGGCTGGCATATTTATGATTTTATTTATCATGATTTTTGTTGCTTTAATAAGCCAATTTTGGTGCTTAAGCTTATGCTGGTATGAGTATGCTTACTTTGCTTTCTCAATAGCCGAGTTCTGCCTTGGTGTCAGCAAGCTTTTTCGGACATCCTCTGATCCACCAGTCATTGTATTGTCAAGTTGAAGCTTTGGGACCAGTACCTCAGTGTTGATGCTCGAACCTGTGACTTTCTCTGGACAGCTGCTGCCTCCTTGGTTGACGGAGAGGTGTTGCTTGACCAGCATTGGAGGGACGATCTGCTGCTTATTATCCCACTGATGCTGAGGTATAACTCTCTCTTTGGCTATTGGGGTTGGCCTAGGAATGGTCTCAAGCTGGGTCTGATCTTGGATGACACTGCTGGATAAAGATTCCTTCATGAAGGCTTTGTTTGGTGTCGGTTTAGTAGACAGAGAGGACGAGGGGCTTGAAATCGGGGAGAAGGCTGAGGATCTATTCTCTGTCCGAAGAACCTCGACAGTAACAGGAGACAAGACCACTGTGCCGTTACTTGAAGACAATCCTCTGTTTCCCCTCTTGAAAGGTGTAGTGTTCACTATTGAGCCACTGTGGTTTTGGCCGATAGGAGCTGGCCTTATAGGGTCAACTCTTGTCACATGATCTTTTGGAGGCTCTGATGGGGTGCCTTGGTGAGGCTCTGCGGAAGCCACATACTCATGAAAGCTTGTGGACACAATGACACCACTTGGGTTCTCGATATTCTTCTCGTACTGCTCAGATCGCCTTGTGGGAGGGATGTTGATAGTTTGGTCTCTGCTTTTCACTTCAGAGGTTGGTTGAACAGCAGCTTGGGGTGCAACCCGCTTGATGTCTCTTGGTGAAGGGAGACTCTCTATACCCTGGACAGTCAGTTTACTCCTGAGGGAACTACTGCCATTCTGAACGAGAGAGTGATCAGCTTTCTTGCTAGGAGTTCTAACTTGGCTGTCTTTTTGTGTAGTGGTGTGCTGGGCACTTGGATTTTGCCTCCAAGTCTGATGGCTCAAGATTCTCTCGGCTTCAAGATCTTGGAGGGAATCTGTGCTCATAGAGTCCGGACTCCTGTTGATGCGGATTTCAGGGTGGAGTGACATTGCATGTGATGCTGTGACTTGTTTATTAAGGGTAAAGTCTTGTTTCAAAATCCCATGGTTGTCAGTTGCTGAAGGCATATCCCTACATTCAGGAAATGACTTTGGGTGAGGTTCAGACTGAGTCCTGTGTCTTTTACTGTTACTCCGAGCCGCATTCACCTCACTCTGAGATGCTCTAAAGGCTGGATGCTTGTCAGAGTCTAGATTATCACTGAGTCCACTTTCAGACACTGGGGAAACAAGGGAATTCCTCAGGGCATGATCAATTTCTGCTAGGAGCTCTATCGTACTGTTGGTGTCCGTGCTGCAGCTGGTCTCACTGCGTCGAGCCTGAAGACTATACTTCACGATGCTGGAATCATTTCTCCTGGACCAAGTGTCGGTCATCTCGTCATCTGCAGAAAACCGCAATTCCTGGTCTGTTGAGTATTGCTCAGAGTTACTGACGTGACCCTCCTGTAGTTCATGCCCCGGGTTTGCATCTAGAGTTTTACTTTTGGTAGGAAGATCAATTGGGAGTCCTTTCTCAAGCGTCTCTCGTAGAGGTGGAGAGCTGACTCTAACAGGAGCTGCTGGCATTTGGGGTTTGTGAGCATAACGTGGATTATCTATCTCCCATACCTTTCCCACAGTCTTGGGTGTTGCTTTAAAAGGCTCCTCTTCCTCAGGAGGGAACCAAACTGGCAAGGTGTTATTGTGTAGGAAGGCCTCTTTGGTTTGAGCTCTGACCTCCTTGCTTCTCTTTGACGGTGTCTCGTTGTTACCCTTGAGACTATCAAAGGTGACATTCAGGCCCTTCTTCGCAGAAGACGACTTCCTGTTGGAGTCTTGGCACTGTATCTTGCCATCGCCAATCTTTGGCATTGACTTGGCGTCAGGAGTTTCGCAGTTGTTTACATCTTTCTTGACAACCTCTTGACTGACATTTCTCCTGGAGTTTGACTCTTCTTCTCTGCTCTCGTCCAGTTTTCTCCTGGGCTCTCTCTGCTGGCTGCTAGGTTTGGCAGAAGCCTTCTCTGAGCTAACCTTCCTCGTGGGCGTGATTCTCCTGCCTGCAACAGGATTTTGGTGTGACGGCACGCTGCCCGGAGTATTTCCCTTTGAGCGATTGCTTGGGGTAGACATCTGGGTCTTTGGGGTTTGCATCTGCTTATTATTAGACATCTTCAAGGGCGTTGATGTGGTGCCAGGGCTGAACGTGTTTGGCGTTGATGGATACGGAGAGGCAGGTGACTTAGATGATGTCTCCTTTTTCAACTCTTTCACCCTGAAGAATAAAAAGTCACCAAAAAATAGTAATTATGTGGAATAACTGGATGAACGATTCCTTTTAAACTGCTTGAAGGTAATATCATACTATATTTGTTGTCAAAGAAATTCAGATTCGTGGGCAAAAATATCGAGACAGATACAGTTACAGTCATCTGTGAAATTCCCAGTCCCATACAGCGCCCACTTTTATAGAAAACAGTGAACAACACTCACAGTATCTTTTCAAAGGATTTCTGATCTTCCGAAGATCAGAATTGTTTTTGGTAATTGGTTTTACTCTTTTCTGGATAAATACATACAGCGTTTCAGACAGACAAATGTTAACGGTATGTTTCTACCATCACCATCTTTATACCCTGTGTAAGTTATAGGTAAATCTGTGAAGATTTCTTTTTCGGTATATGTACTACCAAAGTATGATAGAACCTTTAACTGCTTAACAGTCACCTTCTTATGGCATGTGACTTGACCCCTAGCTTAACTTAGAAGTAAGAGGGATATTCAAGTCCCAAGTGGTCAACGGTGCAGTGCGGCCCTCCAACTGACCGAATCAGAGTGAAGTTTTAATACTGGACCCATGACCCAGACTCTGGCTTGAGGAAGATAGCTTAGACATACAGCAGTAGTACAAATGAAGGAGAACAAACAAACAAAGCATCTTTACCTGTCAGCATATCTCAAGGTGTTGAGAGTGTGCTCCACGGCAGTGCTGTTGGGGGCAATGTTGGCTATCATGCAGGTCTTGGACTGTCCCAGGAAGGAATCACGAAGAACCTGAGTCAACTTGCTCTGACGGAACGGGGTATGCCGCTGCTCCTGGTCCAAGGCCCTTATACATTCCTTCAGCTGATCAAGACAACAAAACAAATATTACAATGAGTAATTTCCATATAACCATGTACACTGTACTGCTGCAGGATTTCAATGGCCACATCAGACAGTGTTGAAGCCATGTAACCATCTAAATCCACAGCCAGGTTTGGCAGTATTTGGATGGATTCAGGATTCTATCAAAAACCATGTACTGCTGCAGGATTTCAATGGACACAGACAGTGTTGAAGCCATGTGTCCTGTTATCCATCCAAATCTAAGCCCAGTTTTCAAAGCATTTGGATGGATTCAGCACTGTTCCAGTATACTGTTACAGAAGAGCAAGATAAAAACTCATTAACTTACTGTCAAAACCTCCATCACTGAAAGTTAATGGAAAGTTGGAAAATCACGATAAAAGACGGGTAGAAATATTCTATACAAGCACCACAAAAGATGTATAATACCCTAGCTGAATGAAACATCAAACTGGTCGTCTCTTTATCAAATATAGAATCCTTATAAATGTAGACCAGGAACTGTGACCAATCCAACAGTGACGAGCTTCTTGGCCTCGTGTGAGAGAAAACACTCCCCCATACCCAAAAACGGCCGGAAAACCTTAAATGCTTATTCAGCCAATATATGAATGACTTCCTGAAACGCTTCCTGTCAACGGGATCACGTCTCAAACAAGGGAGACAGGAAATTACACCCTTTGCCAATTCAGCATGCGGATCTGGTACGTACCAGCCCATACCTGCCAACCATTCTTCTTGTGGTTAATACTGAAACTGTGAAGTCACAATCGACTAAAAGATCACGCCCACAAAACACGGCTGCTACGGCAACCGTGGTTGTGGTTAATACTGAAACTGTGAAGGCACAATCGACTAAAAGATCACGCCCACAAACGCGGCTGCTACGGCAACCGACAGGAATCATTCAAAGCAAAACTAAAATGAGAGGCCAGGATATGATGTTTTGTGGTTTTTATTTTTATTTTTAGGCGTTAATGTAATAATGTTCATCTACAGATCTGATGAGTATCGTTTTCCGGCATAAGGATTGCAGACTTATTCATACAAAAAATAATGTTATTAAGGAATACAAATCTGAGATAAAAACTTGTAAAAGTTTGATCACAGAAGTATTTCAATCTGATGATTATAAAAAATTACCAATACATAGAGTTAGTCAGAAAATTAATCTCCGACATACTCCCTGGTTTTCCCAATACAGTACTGTGATTCAGTTGTTTTAATGGACGCCTAATAGTTGATATAGTAAAGGATCCTATGGATCTATGAATTATTTATCTAATTTGCATTTTAGGTAGGAACCTTCCCAAACACTGTGCATCAGCTATGAAACACAATGTAATTGGTTTGTCACTAAGTTGGGCCATATCCTTTACAAAGTGCCAGTGATCTACAGTGCCAGGGCCTTTCTCAAAGCTTGGCTCTGGCTCTGGCTCTGGCTCTGGCTCCGGCTCCGGCTCAGGCTCAGGCTCAGGCTCCGGCTCCGGCTCCGGCTCAAGCTCAGGCTCCGGCTCCGGCTCCAGCTCCATTTCATGATTCCATTCTAAAATTATGTGTATCCAAATAAAGGCTTTTGGCTGCCGGTTTGGAAGTAGATTCTCCGGTTTGAAAAAGAAAACAGAGCTTCAGCTTCAATGAAAAACCACAACCTATATTCTCAGATTATGGATGACAGAGACGAAGCTGGAGCCGGAGACGAGCTTTGAGAAAGGCTCCTAGTAAAAAACCTGCAGTTTATGAAGGTTTAGGTGATATGAGATGGTAGTAGGATAACAGGGAACATAATTACAAATCAAGGAATTGTTCGTTTACCGCTAGCAAGCTGGTGTTTATCTCGGCCCCTTCGTAGCGTGTCACTTTATCTGGGTCAACTGTATCACAAGCCCTCTCACTACCAGCAAGATCAATGAAAGAGAACCTGAAAAACCAAGGTCAAAGTTCAACAACATAAATTATTCATACCGATGAAAAATTCCCACCTTTGTACCTTAAGTAGTGTTCAGCGTACTGTAAAATAAAATAATGGGTTGGTGTTCTATTACTGAAGGCCATGTCCAGGATAAAAATTGAAGTGAAAAGATGATCATAAAGCGTGGGAATTTACAGAGTTGCAAGGAGGGCTGTCAGGGCCATTGGATTTTGTAACCATGAATGAAAAGAGCATAAATTTCATTCAGGATTCTGGGCTATTCATGAAAAAAATAATAATTACATAGGTCATTTATATTGCTCATTAAAATTTCATACAGCATATATCACAATCTGAATGTGAGATGTCTCTATGCGCGAATCCCTGATCATCAAGCCATATTTACATACATTGTGAAACCATCTCAACTCCCTGGGGAGTACCTATATAGCCCTGGCTGCTGTAAAGCGCATAAAGGCTAATCAAGCACACAAAGCCATCTCTACCTTCACAGGTACCCATTTACACCTGGGTGAAGAGGAGCAATATGTGACAAAGCGTCTTGCTCAAGGATGCAAGCACCACTAACCCATGGCTGGACTCGAACCCACAATCTGTATATTGACCACAAGATCTTAAGTACGACACGCTAGATCACTAGGCCACAGCACCCCACTTATGGAATGAGTTGATTGACAAGCAATACAATACCCACACTGAACAAAAAGAAAAATTAAATAGAAATATCAGTATATTTCTGAACTAATGAATTCAGCAAGCACACGTTTCAATTGAGCAATGGTAACAATGCGTGAATAGCAGAACATCTGTCAATTGGTAAATAACAGGAAATACAGACAACCTTGTCCAGTGGCTTACAAAACACGACTCAAGGACATAAGCCTTTCACAAGTTAAAATTGAACAATATCTGGTAAACTGAATTATTTCACTGTTACATGTACACTGTAAACATCAAAACCTAAATTCTCCAGACTAAAGACTCTGTTGCTATATCACATGATTCAGGGCAAGCTTATACTTGGTTAATGTACATAATTCACGTCACTGATCATAATGGATAAGAATGGCACAAAGGAACCAATTTTGTTGTTAATTCTGTTTCTAATATTAAGACAGAAATTTCATGCTTAGCAAATTTGTGTGCTAAGCAGGGCCGTGAAATTGCCCCTGATGAGTTCTACCCCTGAACTTGCTAGTTATAATTAGTGACGCCGGATGAATGTGGTACTAACATCCTACAAATGCTAATTGATACCTTCCTAATTTGTGCCTTCCTCCGTCCTGTAGCTGCAGCTGTAGGATGGCATGAGACCTAGAGGAGTCTATGTTCACACCTGATGCTCCCTTAACTCTCAACCTGTTCCCCTGCTCAACAACCTGCAACAAATGATCAAACACAAAAACAAACATTAAGGAAATGTCAGGATCAACTTGACTTGACTCTGCAAGCTTCAACTCAGTCTGTTAATATTGGTTTGTGTATTCTACAATCTTCAGGGCAGAATCAAAATTTCAACAAGAAATAATAAAACAGTGAACTTAATTAGCACTGGGTCAACTCTTACATATCATAAATTACAGGGAAACAGCAATAATCTGTAAAAAGAGGAATATTGTTTATCAAATGGGAGATCCAGTTTTACAGTGGAACATACCACTACAAAGAACACTGTTATACCGAACGAACACTGTTTTGGCTAAACCGAACATCATTCTTGGCTCCCAATTTTCATGTACAATGTATAGGCCTGCTGAACATTGTTCACTATATAACAAATGACCACTATAACAAACGATCTCTGTGCATCCTGGCATAGTCATTATAGCGGCGTTCAACTGTACCATATACATCAATCACTAGATAGAAAAACTCAATGATAAACTTGCCGGGAGTTGATTTCACGAGGCCTCACGATCAATTGTAACTCAAATTACAAGGGATAACCCATCGCATCCTACACTGTACGTATGACTGCCATGCACCATTAGTCTAATTACAACTGATAGTAAGTTATGATGAGTTAGCTTAGGTGAAATCGACCCCCTAAAGGTTAAAAGTCAACTTGATTCAGTCAATCCTACAAAATGTACATCCTAACTTCCTAAGCTAGCCCTGCAGCCATCCAAATCCATGGCCAAATCCCACAGTATGCATGCCCTACACCAATATTCCAATCTATAGATAATGCAAGGATAGTTATTTGCATGGTCCTATTGTGTAAAATCAGGTAGAATTTAACCATTGATCAGTGGTATCAACATCCCATACAAGTTCAGTAAGTAATTCAGTCTGTGAGTTCCTATCAGATGTAATGCTAGGATTCCATTGAGCACCCCTAGTAGAGATACATGTACCCCAACACAACCAGAAAATTAGATAGACAATGTGAACAACCCGGGGGGCCAGTTGCTATGCTGCTAAGCATATTAAATTTATAGAAAGATTTGTTTACAAGGAACACAGTTTACAATCAATATTCTACTAAATATGAGCTGTATGCCATTGGTTTTCATTGCTATTGCGTAATTTGTGCTATTTACAGGAACATTTTCTGAGCATTGAGCAATACTATTTTCCAGTAACTGCTATTAAATAGCTTAGCAATTACTAGCCGATAACTAATCACTCCTTTTGACTGGTTTTCACTAAAAGGATTTTTTTTTCACTGACCATGGCAATTTGCTAAGCAAAATTATTATTTCTGCTATGAACAGCTAAGTAACTCAGCAATGATAATGTTTCCAATGTTATCTTTCCTTTTCACTTTTTTTTGTGATTTTGACAAGGGTCCAACATGTAACCAGTCAATCAATACACCATGTATGTGTATGTATATGATCAGCTGGGGATGGAAGGTAATGAGGTAGGCCTACCACCTGGCCTTCCACCAGGGGCCATCTTCATAGAGCTGCCTAAGCACAAAATTTGCTTAAGCATGAAATGTCTTCCTTGATCAAACAGGATTGCCAACCAAAGTTCATGTGATGTTAACTGCTTTTGACTAGTATTGGGCCATTGTTAACTGAGCATAATTCATTCACATAAGATTTTTTTGCTGGCATACTGATTTTATTTACCAAAATATTTGGTGCTTAAGCAAACTTTGGTGCTTAATAAGCAGCTCTATGAAATTGGCCCCAGGCCAGGACTGCCACTGAGCCTTCCAGGGTTCAGCCACTGGGGAGTTCAGGTTATAAGATTGATGATCATTGAAAAATGTGGATGTCTGACGTTAAACCTGTGAAGCTGAAGGTTGTACATATGATTCAAGGGGTGGCTTTTCAGGGAAAGTTGGACTCATTCCATGAACACAGAGAAGGATATTGACACAAGTCATTTGGAAGCTGCAGAGACGGAGGTTTGGTCAATCCTCAAGGTGAGGCAACTACATATTTCACTCATACCACTGAAACAAAGAGTTGGGCTTGACTGCAATCAAGACAAAACTCTTGAACTGAAGGGGTGCACGGAAGGACTATAAAACATGTCACAGAAGGAAATGGATATGATGTCATCAGTCAATGGACCAATGGGTGGATCAGGTTGGCTAAGGGAAGGGATTGGTCATGTTGACGGTCAGCATCGAGTCAACCTCCGCGACACGGACAGTATCAGGGAATGGATGAATGTGGGGTTGAGTTAGAGATCCTAAATGGACTTTGTTACAGGCCAGGCAGATACTTTTATGAAAGGGAAACAGTCCACAAACAATGATGATCGTCTGCATGATGCCACAGTTACAGGAACATGTATTCTTAAAAACCCACTGTGAAGCATTCAACAAGTGGCAAGACTGGGCTGAATACCTGACCATGGAGCTATCCTTTTAATAGCTTTGTGACCTGACTAGGGCGAGTTTGCACCATTGGGTTGGGAACACACAGCCCAGCTCGGGAAGATAATCTACCGGTATGGCAGTTAATGTGTTCTAATTAACATCCTCACAAAGTCACAGAGCTACAAAGCTTAGATTGGAAAGAAACACCCTCCCACACACACGAACAGTATCAATTCAATTCAATTAACATTTTTTCAATGCTTGACAGCTTTCAATGCTCCAATGCTCATAAGTGACACTGACTGCTATGATTTCCAGACTGACAAGTTTTCTGCCTCTCTAAATACACAAACGTTTACAGAAAACCACCAGTTACTTCCCAACCTCAACCAACTGACATTCTGGCTAGCAACCTTCCCGATTCCACCAAAATACAACACTACGCACTTGCCCCTTACATGCCCCGAGGGCACAATCTTTCAACCAGAACAAGTTATGAATACCTCATGATATAGAAGCACACACTTACCTTTCCTGTCAACTATCAACTGCCCAATAACATGGTACATGCACACGTATGAACTACAACACACAAGCACTCATATACAGGATGCGTAGGACTCTAATACTAGTTTGCAATAAGATCACGCATCACAGACGCTGAATCATATTGAAACATTTTGACTAATGACAGCGTTGATCAATCCATTCAGAATGTGCATTGAGGTCGCACCTACATGTATAGTCATGTCATATGTGTGATGTCGGTAGGTTTACCCACTAAGCATCAATCTGTTGTTCTGATTAAAGAGGCATCCATCAATCATCTTTCAGACCGAACAAAAATATACAAAACTCACAAATGACCACCTGGGATCATCTGTCATTACATTTACATGAGAATCCCATAGACAAACATTTCATCCAACCAATTTCACTTAAGATTGACATCATCTTCCATGAGTTTCACCCCAGTAAATATACCCATCACGGAGAATCCCTTTAATCCAACATTTTTCTGGCACCCCAGGCGACACAATTTTTTTTGGAGAGTGTACCTGGAGGGTGCCATGGGTCATGGATAACCGACCATGTGATCGTGTTAGGAATTGTAAATCTTGTTTTGTGGGGTTTAATATTTCACCTGTCAATCCAGGTAGTTGGACATTGTAAATATTTGTTAGATGGTTGACCTATGGCAGTATGGGGGAGGGGTTGCATGTGCATGTAGAGTCCATGCTTTTGGCTGAACTTTTGGAGGTGATGACTGATTTCAATTTCATGATAATTTCAGGTTGTAACCAGTAGAGTAAAATAAAGTCATATAGTGATGTTTGTGGGCGAACCATACCAATAGTGTTTGTTTTTTTGCTGCTGATGCTGGTGTTGTTGTGCTTAAAATGAAAACTGCTGAGATATTTTAACGCTAAGCAGACTTGAGTCTTACCAGGGGCCAATTTCATAGAGCTGCTTAAGCACAACATTTGTTTCACTGACTTGAATATGAACACGATACCTGGCTGACAGTGTATAACCTTCAAGGCTTGTCTAGTATTAGGGGGTGTTCAGACACAGTACTAAAAGTGGTCTATCTTCAGTTTAAAACCAAAAGGGTCTACCTTCTTGTGTCTGAACGGTCTCCGAAAGACGTTTTGGGTGTTAAAAGCGAAAACTTAGACCGCTGAGGAGGGACAGTCTAGACTATGTAGACTCATTAGACTGGTCTACAGATGGGTCTTAAGACATCTGAATTATTTTCTATCTCAACCACATCCGGTTAAGCTTGACTGCGAGCGGGTGCATAACTCACCGGTGATTTATGTTACTACTTGTGAATTAAGGGAAGTTCGGTTTCGGAGTTATGCAACACGAGTGACCTCTAAACACCAGACTGTTTTAAGTTTAACCTTGTGTAGTATGGACGTACACAAGGGGTTTGGGATGAAATGTTTACCTCCCGCTGTGACCGCAAAGGTAGACCTTTCACGGTCTCCGGATGACTGTGTCTGAACCTAGACTTTAGGGTCTCTAGTTTCACACTGCACACTGTGACTTCAAATATCTCACCTGGGATATCAAACATATCTCAAATACCACATCATCCCACTCATATGCCAATGACATACATCATACAAAAGAACACTGCACTCATACACACAGTATAAACTATACCTGACTCCTTTAAAACATCAATGCAACTGATTTAATTTATAATAAATAAATATAAAATGTCTGGAATTTGTTTATCCAGAGAAATATAAAATGGTTTGCTACAAGGTCGGATTTAGTTCCAAAACATTTTTCTGCAGATTATATTTTATATTGAATCTAATGTTGAAACATGTGAAATGCTATTAGCCTCATACTGTCACGTAAATGTAACCCTGGATATAAATATGATAGTATTTTAATATTCGGAATTCCATAGGTTAGTGTCCCATTACAAACACACCCAGAAATGTAACACTAGTAAAAACAATACCACCCTGGGCATTCTGTTCAGGGCTCAATTTCATGGAATCCATTACAGCCTATTTTTGTGCTTACAGGCTAATTCATGGAATCCGTAAGCAAGACTTTCGGTGCTTCATCCTTAAGCAAATCATTTCTAGGCTAACCTTGGTTTTTTCTGCTAACGCACTGTCATGCGCAATTTGCGCATTCTGCAGAATGTCCTTCCTTGGTGTAGTGAGAAAGACAACTCTCCTGTGAAATACGCTAGCCGTAAGCTCAAAAAGTCTGCTATTGTATGCGAAGGATTTTTGCTTACGGTAACAGATGCATAATATTGGCCATGATGAAACAATTTCGGGTTTAAAATTAAAACATCAGGCCTCCCTACTTTTCTATTTTGCTCTTTTTCACGCCGTAGTTTAAAACCATTATTTTCATAACCAAAATAAGGGTTGTTACGTGATGGTCCCAGCTATGGCTGCCTCCATCTGGACCATTAGAGGTCTGGTTGAAAAAGTCTGTACGTGTAGAGGTTGGCCTATTGGTTGGTATGTGATGGTCCCAGCTATGGCTGGCCCCTTCTGGACCATTAGAGGACTGCTTTGTACGGGATATAGCAATTGGCCTAGATAGGTTAGTAGGTGATGATTCAATATGGCCGCCTCCATCTGGACCATTAATGGCAATGGTCCGGTATACTGAACTACATGGGATCTTACCTGCATGAGAGTCTGTGGACCAGTGACTTGTACTTCTTTGATGCCTGCTATGCACACACGATGCTGAGAATCCTCCCTGGCATAGACTCTGTCATCGGAACAATGAAAGGGCAAGAACAGAAGAATGAGACAGATTTGGGTTGATTTGAGTGGTTAAACTTCAAAGGTACTGGTATGGCACATATAAAACTGCACTAAAGTAACAAGTACACTTAGGCCATCAAGCACCATATAGATCCATGGAGCCTGAGCTCTACCATCCCTTATAAAGTGGAACGCCACAGTAACGAGCATGACGGGAAACGCAGAAATTGTCCGTTATAGTGCTCGTTCGTTAGTGAACAATGTTCACCAGGCATATACATTGTACACTAACACTGGGAGCCAAGGATGATGTTTGGTATAATAGCGGCATTCGTTACATTGGCACTCCACTGTACACACTTTGTCTTTTCAAAGAGTTGGAATATTGAACAAATTTTCCATGGTCAGAATTCAATCATTTGTACATACCTTTGACGGTCATTCAACAGATCAAAAAGCTGCCCGCAGTAGATCTCAAAGTAGCTGGCCCAGACACCCAGCTCGTTGCCTGCCCGCTTGGATGATTGCAGAGCAGCAAAGATGTCTTCCGCTGCTAGGAGATACAATCCTCTGACGGTGTCGTTGCCTAGCATCGTGTGGGTCTTGCCGGCACCTGTCTGCCCATAAGCAAAGCAGGTGGCTTTGCCTCTGTGGATGGAACAATGAGCGATGAATGGTGATGCAGGATGTAGAGGAGAAGGGGTTAGGAGAAGAGAAGGAAATGGAGAACGGGAAGTTGGTGAGAGCTAAATGCAGTGATTTTTGCAACCTTTCAATTAAAATTTTATCAGAGCCAATATTCAGTGATTATACCGTAAGCTTCATATGTTTTTAAAAAGATATTTGAAAATAAAAGCGGAAAATTATATTATTCTAAAATTTAGAAACGCTGTAAAGGAAAAGGGCAGAGTTTGAGGCATGTTGATATTTTCTAAGGTTTTTAAAACAATTTGATTCTTGACATTCGACTTCTAAACATTCCATTGCAATTGTTCTACTATGCCACTATTTAACTAAATGACAAAAACATTTTTTTAAACCAGCAAAGTCACTTGTAATGAGCAAATTTGCATAGGCTAAAATGTAAAGTCTACAATAATGGTGTGTACAAGTAAATTTACAATAAGCACATGCAAGACCATGCCATGGATGGAGAAATAGGTCAACTGGTACATCCATAGAGCTACTGTACAAACAGTTTGTAGCTCTCTTGGGTACAACAGATCTCTCAAAATATTAGAAGTAGATCATCCTAAGACATGTAAGATGGACCAGGCCTGTATATCAGTGAGATTAATACCACCTCCACCTGTCCTCCACAAACATGACAAAGAGCCATGTCACAGTACACCAGGCAAATTTTAGAGGTAACTTACAAGGGACAACCAACTATACAGTACATAATACACAACAAGTCCCTTTTCTGGCAGTTGCTCACAATCCTCTGGACAATTATATGAGAGTTAAAAATGGAACATAGGCCTACTGTACATGTATGTATGTTTTTTTAGAGATTGCCTGTATGTGTAACTAATTGCCTGTAACTATTTACCTGTACATTGCTGTGTGTGACATGGACCTTAGTGAATGAAGACGCTAATCAAAAGATGACATGTAATTATACAGGAGCTGCTTATTTAATTAACGCACCTGTTAAACATGGTTGAGATGAGAGGCTTGGCAGTCCGGGCGTAGACCTCCTCATTGCTGCAGCGTTCACCAAAGACTTCATCAAAGTGATATTTGTGCTGTGGGTTAGAAGGCAAGAAGAGGACAACTCCATGAAATGAGACACAGAACATGACAGTGGAAGTATTGTGGACACTAGGGTTACCTCCACCAATGTTACAGTATGGCATCTATAGGTCAGGCTCAGCTTGTACCAAGTATCGAATGAGTGCTAATAGAAAGAAATCTTTCTATGAAAAAAACAGAAAAAAATGTAACAAAAATCAAATTACAAAGATGCATGGCAAGACACACAAACTTTGTCTTAAAAGAATTTACAATATGTGTACTGTAAAATAAAAAAGGATTTGTGTAATTTGTAGGTCCACATCTTGCAAAGGTGTTAGTTTGGGCCTTAAAACGAGAGCACAGACAAGTACACATGAACTTGTGAAGACATCCCTGTACAACATACCAATACATTACCAGTAAATCATCAACTACACATGTACATAACTATGTAGTTGGAATGAACATGGAGGTAGTTTTACCTCCATGGAATGAATGAACCCCTTGATGTAGAGATTACTACCAGCAAACATTGAGCAAATCTCCCTGTCAATCAATACCATGAATGCCACAGTGTCTGGGAGTAGGAGTGTCTCATGCATTCCCTTAATATCCAACCTCCATACATAGAGACCCTGACTGAACATCACCAATTCAATCCCTCTATGACCATCAAGTAGCTGACGAAGGATTGTCTGCTAATGGATGACTGGGTTTAACTTCTACACATTCTGAACTGAGGAGATGTTTGCTAATTAGTGACAGTCTGTTATTCACAATTTCACAGATGGATACAAGAATACTGTAACATTTGTAGGAACACTATTTATTTGTATCTACATGTATCTAGGGTATTTAGCAGGACCCTGGGTTGAGTGTGCATTGTTAGGATGCCTCAAATTGTCCCTAGGCAGACAGTGTTGATGTTGATAAGAGTAGGATTCCTTGCCAAGAGACACAACTCTGAACTGCTGTCTGGTTTAGCATCAGAGCCAAAAAAACGATACAACTGTATAGCTCTCAATGGTGGAGCATCAATGAGTGTAGTAAGAAGGATCTCACCATGGTGTATTGAACCATGGAGTGTTCTTTACTCCATGATTACACCATAGAGATACAAAGAGACATTCTGCTCTAGATACATGTTCATAAGTAACTTGGGTCATTTGGCAAAAATGAACTAATATAAAAAATCACACAAATTATCAAATTTTATACATGTACATGTAACACCCTTCGAAAGACTTAATTCTGAGTGTTTTGTCCTCCCACTGTGTATGAAAACCTGAGAAAATTCAGGAGATTTGAATGTAAATTACAATTCTATAATCAGTGAAAAAATAACCTTAAAATCTGTTCAATAATAAACATCAATGAACTTGAAGCCATGGAGGAACGCATGATAAATATGACTAGTTACAGAACTTATAAGCTAATTAAAAAATCCCAAGTTTGGAACTGAAAAGTTTTGAGAAACTTTTAAAAACAACATAAAAGAACACATTTTGTAAATTTGTATTATTAGTGGCATTTTATCATTATATGTGGAGGGCAAGGAGATTATATTTTATATTTATTGATGAGGAAGGCTTGACCTTACTGGCTAGTATTTCAAATTAACCTAATAAATCATATGAGACGAAGAATAGGCCAGAGGGGAGACCATTCAGTATCATCATTGGAACCCCTCCTACCACATTCCACTCACTGCCTCTCAATGACCAAATGGTCATAAACATCATGTCCTTGCAGGAGATCTCAGGCGGAAAATCCCCCACTGTTTGAGGAGAGAGGCTGATCCCATATTCTATTGTGAGTGGGTTTATTTAAGGAGGATTTAGCAGGTGAAAGGGAAGCTACAATGTAAGATACAGGTACTGCAGCACAGTGTGGCTGAGCTAGACAAGCCCTCGTAATCACAAGAACAAGGATATTTGGTGCTTCATAATGAGCCTACCAGGTCAGAACTCATTGCTAAGTACCCTTTAAGGGCCTTTCTCAAAGCTCCGCTCTGGCTCAGGCTCCGTCTCTGGCTTCATCTCTACATGTACATCATGTATTTATGCTGAAAATGTAGGTTGTGGTTTTTCATTGAAGCCGAAGCTCTGTTTTCTTTTTCAAACCTTCTTCCGAACCGCAGCCAAAAGTCTCTTGTTACAGGCTGTCATTTTAGAATGGATTCACAAAATGGAGCCAGTGCTGGAGCCTGAGCCGAAGCTGAGGAAGTTTCAAAACCAGATCAATGCACTTATACTTACAAGTGCAAAGTGATGTAGGAGCAAATACATTTAAAAAGTTATGTGCATTTGTTAAAAAATATATGGCAATGCAATAATTCAACAATTGATGTTTGAAGTAACAAAGGTTTCAGGAGAGGCAGGTTTCTGTTAATTTTGTGAATGATACATTGTACACATGTACAAGTCACTATTAGTCTAAAGATGCAGTGCTAGCAGCTTTTTTACTAATTAATCATTAAAAATTACTACTAATGCAAGTAATAAACTGCTCCAAACAACTCAGCCAAAAATAACGACCTGAAATATTTAAAATGCTTGGAGTTAGGAGCTGGCCTGACGCATTTTGTTCCTAGTAGGATCTTTATCGAAAAATTATTATTACCATTGCAATAACACCTTGACAATTTAAAAGAAATTTAACCACTCAGTAAACATACATGTAAATGTCCACTTTGGAAAAAGTTCCTTAGTTCATAATTAGATTCTTCAACAAACTACTGGGACATGGCATACAGTACACACTGATGCAATATGAAACAAGGAGAAGCTGCTTACCACTTGTAGAAACTTGGTCAGATCCACTGCCACCTTAGCCTCATTCATAACCACAGTCCCTTGTCCCTCCGTCTGAACAACATCCACTTCATTATCTCGCTCTTCCTTCTTGTTAAGGGGTCGTTTCCTGACACAAACTTTGATTCTCTCAATCTCGTCGCTGGTTCTCGCCTGTGGTGTTCCAGGAGAACGATGGTGAATTACATTATCCTGGAGCTCATGACTGGGGATTCCGTAATTGTAGACAGTGCTGTCCCGATGATCAATGACCTCAATGAAGCTCTTCTTGAGAACGTTAGGAGCACCAAAGTTTGTCCTGTTGATGGTATAACTGTCTGTGAAATCGGAGTCTGTGATGTCCGAGTCAGAGAGGGACTCCCGGAGAAGCAGTTTTTTCCTGGCGTTAGGATTGGAACGGCTACGGGGACTTGTCCTTGGAGAGGCAGAGGTGGACTTCACAAAGAGGATGCCACCTGTCGTTTCCAGCTTGCGCAGAGTGCCAGGAGACAGCGCTCCCTTTTTTAGCTCCTTCCTGGCAACGGAGAGAAGACTGTCGGATTTCTTTGGCAATGAATTACTCCTTGGCCCAGAAGAATCATCTTTGGTACCTATACTCGTTCCAGATTTCAAAGTTGGAGACTTCTCCTGGACATTTGATGGGCGGCTTAATGGAGAAGGATGATTTGGGGGACTGTTTTGTGACCGAGACTGCTTCTCATCATCTTCCAACGACTGCTGCTGCTTTCTTTGACCACTACCCTTGCCTGCTTGCTGCTCTGGGCTCTTCCTCTTGTCTGCTTTGACCCTCTTGACGATGTGGATCAGGCGGAACAAACGCTTCTTGTCGGCAAGATCAGTGATGCCAAACTGGGAGTACTCCTGGATAGTGAGATTACTCAGGGCGTCCAGACTACCAACACCAAGCTGGATGAAGTTGTTGGTGTATTGAGCAAGATTGGCTTCCTGCAAGCAGTCAGAGAGACCATTCACCATGATGGTTGGAGTACCTTAGCAATCTTTGATGTTACAGAAGAGGAAGCCAGCCCGAAGCCTTACCACTGGTGTAGTACAAGCAGATGCCCATGTAACAAGTAGTCAGTCAGGCGATTCATTGCAAATCCTTCAAGGCTTGCAGATTACCTGTGGATTACAAAGGATTACATTTTTAAAGCAGATTAGTTGGTGTTATTGAAGACAAAGGATTACCAAGAAACTTACAATTCAGAGTGACTGTTCAGGAATATGAAGGACTGTTTCCATTTTGGCTTGACTTCAACATCAGCAAAGAACCTCTGCTTACCACAATATACAACCCGGGATTCTGGGAAGTTGTGAACTCGTGCAAACTTTATCAGTGATTGAGAAATTGTTTGGTACAGGTGATATTGCTAAGTTTGCAGGAAGGTTTGTTGGCTTGTTTTTGTACCGCACAGAATGTACAGTACACACACCTACTGGTATTTCACACACTATAAACTCGAGAGGCATTTGAGCTTGGAACTTCCTTAGCTAGAGCCTACTAAAGTACATTATACAAAAAGAAATGTAGCAGAAAGTTTTTTTTCGAGCAAGCATCAGCAGAATTAATATCAGAATTTCAGATACAATACAATGCAACCTTCAACTCATATTATTTATAGTAGGCCTATAACCTAATAGTCATAAATCTGTCACTTTGTCATACATTCACAACAATGTACACATGAGCTACACACCTCAGATCTAGAGCAAGGGACAATAGCCATTGGGTACATGTACATGATGGACCAAGTTATTATGAAGGCAGTTCTGCTTGCACATTACCACAGATAGTGACAAGTTCTGTTCTAGACAGATTTGAGGCTTTGCATGGTGACAATTGGTATGTGGATCGGTTTGCAGAAACACCACATATACAGTAAGACTCGTTCGTACTTTCACATTTCTATTTCGTTCACACTTCTCATAAGGTCTCAGCATTTCAAGTATTTCGACTAGCCTACTCTAGTCATCATCAGGAGACAGAAAGTTCTGCTCTGTTGACTCATCATTACTACTGCCTAGTCCTACTCAACTTTGAATCATCCTCACACCCATTTAACAGCCGATTGGCCAGGCAGTGTATTTGGAAAGAAAACAGCAAGATGTAGTAGGCCACATAGAAAGCAAGGGCTTTGCAAGGCTAGACTGGTACATGTGGGCCTAAATATTGTTCTTGTGCCAACTGTTCTACAGGTACTATATCATGACTATACACACAACACCCATACCGTCTCTGCCCTACTCCATACACATTGAAAAGCTCTGCATGTGTCCTATAGTGTCTGAGAAATTCAATAAAACCTGAAGGTTGTTGACCAAGCGATGCCTAGACAATTATTGACAAGAGGGTTGTGACAACACTACCCTAACTGTTCATCTTTTCAGAGTTTATGGGATTCTAAAAAGGGTCATTTGTTCAACTCAACCTTCCAAACTGTTAAGTTCTGTTTTTCATCAGGAAGAATTTCAACAGCTTGTTGACAGTGCAATTTGGTGAACATAATGGTGACTGTCAGGATGCATTCTAGTTTTCTACCCATTGCTGCTGTTTATAATTCGCACTGTCTATGGAAAGTTCTACAAAGCTAGGCATTAATGCACAAGGGAAAAATATTGAAAACATTCAAAAAATGGGGTGCGTTTTATTTACAATACAGTATGGCATGTATTTTCAAACAATTTTTTGAAGAAAGCGGTTTGACAATTTAGATAACTTTAATTAAAATGAATTTATGATGAACTTCGGTTTTCTGGCCAACCTTTCTGATGTCACTACTGAAGGAACAACAACTGGAATAATGTCACTGTCAGTTCAACTAAATTCTGCAAAATTGAATGCATTTGTCAGCATGAAATATATTCCATACAACATTCTGAGAATGTTTCCAAATCAGAGTAAGAAGAAGTCTAGCCATCTGATCGTTTGAACAATGTGCTCATTTAGTAGACTCTGACTGGTATCCTTTCAAAATATTTTAAGAATTCACATAAACTGCCATCAAATTCAAAGTGCATTGATGCGTACAATTTATAAATCAATACCGACAATGAAAAGCTTGCAAAACAGAAACCCAATGGATACATTCAACAGTCAAACAACATATTGATTACTTTACTATGAAAAGAGATTTCACAAACATGTAGCTTAGAATGTACATCATGGATTCAATTTAATGAAAAATTTATATAAGAACATTTCAAGATGACTGCGCGTATGAGCTATGCTAAATTTCTTTAAACAAATTCTCATTTGTTTAAATGAAATTTGAAATTAGAATTCAAAATTTAAAGGGAGGGTACAGAATTGGTTAGACAAAATACACTTCATCATGATCACATATTCACATAAAACTTACACAGTATAATGGTGATGATAGGAGAAAACATCCCACAAAATGTTTTTGTCTGAAATGCCATATTCGTTGAGAAATAAATGAAACTATTTTCGCTTTGAAGCGTTTTATTCATTCCTTGAAATGTGTAACAGTTCTCTGTACACGGGTTTTCACTATTTTCTCGTGACCCAGATGGCTGATTGACCTGAAACGTCTACAGGTTTGTCAGTTAAGGTATATATGATGGATTACATAATGTGCTTTCACTGTCAGCAACGGTTTTGTCGCAAAAACCAGTTCTGTACCATCCCTTTAAGTAGATTTGTTGTGATATTAGAAAGAATTAAGAATTTTAAATAATACCAAAAAGTGTGAATTTCACTTTAAGGTTCACTACAATTGTATATAATTTATGCACATTTAAAAATATATTTAAGCTTTGCTGACAAAAAATAAGGGCCTACTGAATAGCGCTGCGCACTTGCGCTAAAAATAGCACCGAACCTCAGACAAACATTGCAACGTGGCCATGCAAACGTGTGGTGAGTGGAAGCATACATGGAAGTATGTGTGCGCGTTGCGCGTGGTGTGACGTCATTAGTGCGGAACGCTATTGCAATTTAAATAGGCCAGGCCTACTTTACTTATCAATTTTTCAACATGAAACCATGGAGGAAGAAATTGCCATTATTCTTGACTCCCAGTATGCCAGTAATCAATTAGTGAATTACATCATCAAACAGAACATGGTAGTTTAACTAGGAAAATTTCCCCTTCCAATTCCCTTAGGAAAATAGAAAAGCTGAAAGTTCTGGTTCTAAATCTATTTCTCCCTCCATGAGCTGAGCAAGCGCCAAAGCAATGCACCAGCGTACATGTACAACAGTACTGAGTGATACACAATGTACACGTTATAAATACATTTTACACACCACATACCAAACGACCTTTTGCATTTCTATGATTCTAATTTCTAACGTTAGCCTACAATTTTTGCAGATAGAGGGCTTAGACAATTTACTTACCATGATTTTCCAGACGAACTTGGACTGTGCATGTTATCTGTCCCGTTTTTGGCTTCCAATTTAGTTTCAAATCATCCCGCCTCAGAGATATTTACCTCGTAGAAATTGAAGGTAGTCGTACTTTTCAGTTTGTTGTGAATCAAATCAAGCAGCGCGGCGCGGCGCTACAGCTTTGTTTTGAATGGTGCAGAAAATACACCCATTCGCGAACGGGAAAGTCTTCGCTACCTACCCATTCAATGTAAGCAAAGCAATTTGACAGGTCGGGCACTTTCAGCTCAACAGAACATTGAAAAATAAATTAAATAATGCGTGCAATAATTTTTTTTTATCTCATTTTTTTTAACGTTAATTAAAAAAAGATATCATATTTAATAAAAAGATGAAACGTATAAGCATTTAATATATTTTTAATGCGCTTTTTGAAATGGAACATCAGAATCATCACTACATTATTTCACATAAAAGCGCAGTGCCTTGAAATCAGAATTTCCAAACAATTATTTTTTGCCTGCAAAACTGATCCTTCCTTTGTTTGGACACAGAAGGATGACGAGTTACTGATCATCTGAGTTGCTACTTTAAAAAAAAAAAATTTTACTGTAGGCCTATCTTATTTTATAGAACTTTTATCGATTTAATTGTGAATTAATTCATCAATCAATAAATCAGTATTTATCACATCCATCCATAATGTAATACGTGCGATTCACAACTTAGTGCGCCTCCAAAAGTTTGCAATGCGATAGCCAATCACAGCGCTTGAAATGTGTCGGTGTAATGCGCATTTCTGTCGACAGATTCCGCGCAAATTGTGAATGGCCAATTACGCATTACCAACTCTTGGAGGCGCACTGTTGTGAAACGCCCGTTTACATTATAGGCCTATGCACTTCTCAATTAATTCCATTCATTAATTTTATTCCTATTTTTGTACGTCGATCGGAACATGAATAGCAAATAAACATTAAAAATTTACACCAAAAGGCTGGATAATTATGATTACATGAAAAATTATTATTACCATTTGTCAAGGAAGCGGTTAGGCCGAGACTCGTTTGCGGTGATCATCAGGCGCGGGCGTGCTGCCTTATTCTTCGAGTCTTTGATTTCCTGGCGCTGAAAACTGAGATAGAACCTGGGGCCAATTTCATAGAGCTGCTTAAGCACCAAAATTTGCTTAAGCACCAAAAACCTTCGTTAAAAAACTCAGTATGCCAGCCAAAACTCCTTGTGAATGTTATGCTCGGCAAACAATGGCCGGATACATGTCAAATGCAGTAAACATCACATGAAAATTTGGTTGGTAATCCTGTTTGATCAAGGAAGACTTTTCATGCTTATAAGCAAATTTTATGCTTAAGCAGCTCTATGAAATTGGCCCCAGGTGTTATCTCGGGGACTATCTTGGGATGTTTCGTAAAACGTCGACTGTTGGGATCTCGAAGTGATCGACTTTGTAAACTTGAGTCTCATCAAATTGTCCATAACCTAGTTTGATCTGACCTATCAGTCGATCTAGAACGAAGTTCCGGCTCAGTGGATCCAAGTTGTGATCGCAATCGGCCGCCATAGATTGTGGTCGACACCTGACTGGAATTTGATCGACACATATGGGACGGTAAAAAAAAGTCTAGATATATAGTTTGATAACTTGAACTCTAGGCTGGATTGCGACCGACACCTACTGTACTGGACTGTGATATGGCAAGTCTGGATTGTGATCGACACTGACAGGCTGTCGCGGTCGTGCGTGAGGATACGCATCAGTGGGACATGTCACCAACAAGAATAAATCATTCTGATTGGATGAACCGGCCTATGAAGTTGCCCGCCTTCCACGAACTTACGCCTGATTATCTGTATAATTCCGAAATTCGTCATATAAATCATAATAAAAATCTGCAAAAAGGAAAATGCTCACTGTCATGCAATCTAAGCTAACTGTTCCTATTTCAAATGTGTTATTAAGACTCAAAACATGCGGATATTTGAGCATTTTGAGTCCAAACCCTTCATCAAATAACCACAAGGTAATATTACTTTCAGATTTTATCAAATCTAATGCACTTATTTTCTTGTACAAAGCCAGTGAAATCGAGCTAAGAATGAATTATTATTATTTCAGGATAAAATAGCGGCTTGGAATCATGCTTTCTTTAGTTCTGGGTCTTGTAAAAAAACAATAGGATAAATTTAGAACATTTATTAGAAACTTACGTTGAAATTATTACAATATGTACCCCAAAAAAATTATATCTTTCCGAGTGAAGCCGAATCGCGAACGTTGTACCATTCGAAGTTGGGCAACAAAATAGACTGGTGCCTTCAAAATTAATGTTCACTCATTCATCATGCATGCTGTGAAGATGGAAGCAGACGTCATGTTTTATGCACATTACATGAGCACATACATTATGTTATGATGGCGTCCGTAGATCAAATCGTCAAAGCTGGCGGTTTACTTGTCTTTCGACGTTTTAAGAAGGAAATACAGTACTTGTTGCTCCAGAAAACCAAAAATAATACCAGCTGGACTCCACCTAAAGGTACTGTATGTGCGATGAACAAGGAGTGAACGGATTTCAAACGTAAACATGATGTAGCCTAGGCCCATTTATGATTTAGCACTCGTAGGCAAACGAACCCGTTACGGAATGAGACTAGCTAGCCTAACGTTAGACCAACATCAATAACAATATCACATTTTTTCGTCGTTAATTTGTTGTTCAATTTACGGTCAGCATTGAATTATTCACTCTTTCAGGACCCTGCAATAATTTTCTTGTTGTTATTTTTATAGGCCCCCTATTTGTCTTAATCTGTTCAGTACGTGTAATCTTCATTGTTCGCTAGCGCTGTGTGCACATAAATTAAATTGACTAGGGCTTGGCCTTCCCGGTTTCAAAAGCATGCAAACTGACCCATGCTACTCGGGCTATAGTAGTTGCAATGATCATTAACCCTAGGTCTGACATGGGGACTGGGACCTAACCCTAGGTCTGACATTGGGTTACGATCATCACAACTACTCAGTCTACTTTAATGAGAGACTTTTGAGAACCGGTTTTCAAGTCAACAGCGCACGCAATTGTGAAGCATTGTTTTGTGCCTGCGCTGTTGTGCGTGCGCTGTTGACTTGAAGACCGGTTCTCAAAAGTCTCCCATTGAGATGTTTATGACGGAAGACAAAGCAAGTATTATTATAGTTGCGATGATCGTAACCCTAGGTCTGACATGGGGACTGGGACCTATGGGGAGTGGGACCTAAGGTCCCAGTCCCCATGTCAGACTTAGGGTTACGATCATCGCAACTAGTATTATTACATGAATTATGGGATGTCCATGACAAGTCTGATGACAATGTTCTCCAATGACATGTGAAAACTGATACTAGTACTAGCCCAATGATACCCAACACAACGTCTGTCGTAAATTGGGTCCAGTCCCAGTCGCTTCATTTTATCTGTCTCAAGCTTTAGATTAGATATAATTGATTTAGATTGAATTTGATAGCCATCTCTCATCATCTGGAGTCGATTTCACAAAGCCCTAAGATCGATCGTAACTCGACTTACAAAGGATAACCCATCGTATCTCACGACTTCTACGCCGGACTTGCAATGCTCCAAAATACCTACGATTGATAGTAAGTTACAATGAGTTTAGTGAAATCGACCCCCGGACGTATTGGCTGAAATAAAGTCCATGGCTTGAGAAAGCCCATCCTTTGATTCCCTGATGCATGATAGCTTTGAAGAAACTCCCAAAACTGATAAAGGGTTATTACGGTCATCACAAGTACTATATCAATAACAGTGATGAATGGCAACTTTCTTAGCTCTTTGACTCCACTGGGCATGCGCACCGGTCACTGCACTTTTTTCCCTTAAATTTACAGCTGTTTCATGAATCATGTTTATTTTTAATCTAAATAAGTAGGCCTTGTGGGGGTATAAATATGAACATGAAACAGTTGTAGGACAAAGTCTAAAAAATAAATGTCAAAAGAATGTAGACAAGATTTTTTTTTGTATCCTTCGCAGGTCACGTTGATCCCGGTGAAAGTATCTACGAAGCCGCCCTCCGAGAAACAACCGAAGAGGCGGGGCTCCTACCAGAACATCTGAATATTCATGAGGACATATCCTGGACAATAAAATACCAGACCAAGAAAGATAAGACTAAGGAGGTTGTCTATTGGCTGGCCCAGATGAAGGACAGCAGCACGCCGATAGTCTTATCCAATGAACATCAAGGTTACAAGTGGTTAGGAGTCTCTAAAGCTAGTTCAATTGCTAAGTACCGGGACACCAAGATGATGTTTCGGGAAGCCGAAGACCTCCTGAATCAATGACATCGATTGGACTCTGCATAGTTTTATTTCTTGCAAATTGCAAAGTTCTACCTTGTTTAACACAAAAAAAATCATCCCTTTTAAATAGTGTGTGATTTTGTTCTTCTCCTTTTATCAATTTTTCTAACATTTTGTTTTCCCCATTTTGAAAATGACTAAAATAATCTGTAAGAATCATTGCAGTATGTTTCCAGAATCCAAATGAATAATTGTAGCAAACAAACATCAATATGAACGCATGCAATGACATGTACCGTCCTACAAATATTTCTAAGGATGTCTGATTATATATAGGTGCAATAATGTTATTTCAGAGTTGATTGTAAAAATGTATCTTGTAAATCAACCTTATTTTGTTTTGTTTCTCAAAATTCTTGTCGAAAAATTATGTACAATTTTTCCAAATTTTAGAAAAAAAGTCTGTACGGAACCGTAAATATTTTATTGAAATTAGAGTGCTTATGTAAACTTTATTTCATGCAATTGAAATGATTGACAACTCTAGGCTGATAACACACAAGTACATGTACAAGATGCCTCTCTGTAAGTGTTATTGATTGGTACCAGATAAGAGTGCAAAAGCATTGGAACCAAAGTAGGTTAATTTCCCAGCACTCTGCACAATTCAATACAGTTCCCATCAGGAAATGATAATTTGCTTTCATAAAGACCTCATATACATGTACACACACACACTGATATTTCGGTTATTTTTTTTTCCAAGACCATTCATGAAGTTAATTTGTGAAATTTCCTCTCAACTTTGTTTTACAACAACGATAATGGAAATTAAATTTTCAACATTTTGCTCTTTACTTTATCTGTGCAATTCAAATTTACTAACAAAATACCCAGAAAATATTGAAATCTATTTCATATCCTAAAATTGGAAGAAAAAAAAGCACAAACCGCCCACTATACATACCTTTCACTACTTTTCAGGTACTTAGGCATATTTCATTGTTTGTAGAAAGACTGTTTAAAAAAAATACTTTAGAGTTACTTGTTAAAATCTTGTTGAGAAACTACTGGTCATTTGAACTTAATTATTGTGGAACTGAAATAGGATAAAATACCATAGGACATGTACGGGTCATTGTTAGTGAATGCTTAACCAGACTTCAACAAATACTGTATGTTGTCAACTTGTCATAGAGATAAGAGTGTATTTAATTCCCCTATTTAAGATGGAAATATTTAGGATGTAGGTCTATTTGAAATTGGTGCTTTTTTTAAATGTGAAACACATCACACTGCAATAAGTGAAACAAATTTTTTGCAGAATTTAAAAATTTGCAGAAGGATTTTTTGCAGTATTGATATAGAAATGGGAAGATTTAGGGGCTGAAACATTGCTTAGAACTTGTATAAAATGTTCAATTGCATCATTGGTATGTCAGGATTGTGGAACTATTACTCGCCAAAAACAATGCATTGTAGAAAATTAGTAAATTGAACGTAGACAAAAAAATAGTTAGATGAACTCCAATCTCCTGGGTGTTTTGGATTGGCCTGGCAAGTGCTGTTTAGTTGGCCTTCACCTTATGAACAGGGGGCAATTTCATAGAATTGCTAAGCACATAGAGCTGCTAAGCACAAAATTAGCTCAAGTTTGAAAAGTTTGAAAAAAAACAAAACGGGACTACCAACCCAATTTCCATATGATGCTTATGACTTGGTTTCGGACTTGTTTGCTGAGCATAACATTCACAGGGAGTTTCGGCTAACAAACTGATTTTACTTACCAAGTTTTTTGGTGCTTAGACAAATTTGGGTGCTTAAGCAGCTCTATGAAATTGGCCCCTGGTGTCCATCTTCTTTGGACATGGACTAAAGTTGGGTCGTCAAGCCAGCCAATACCTTGGATCTACAGTCACTTTGTACTCGATAAAATACCGCAGTACTAAGTAATGGCTTGGAGGCAATTTGAGAATAATTAAGACATTTCATGATAGCTGGACATTTACAAAAGAAAGGAAAATGGATAGTCCATCATTCCTATTCATAGTGGAATAGAAAATTATGCTGTAAAAAGGCATCCCTGGTTTCAAAATTGTATGGAAGTTTCCTTCAACAGAATAAGATGTGATTAATCATAATGTCCACTTAATGACACGTGACAAGTGTTTAGCACAAAACAGGTTACCAACTAAAATTCTGTGTTATGTATATTGCCTGCAACTGGTTCCCAGCTGAACTTCGCTTAGCATATAAATCTGCTAAGTAATTTTCCCTGCTATGTGAAAGCGGATCTATAAGAGTAGGTCAGGGTCTTTAAAAAGAAAACTGAACTCTGTTGAGACTTGAAAATATCATGGTGAAGGTGGTCATCATTTAAGCATTTTTACCCTTTAGCTAATGTTAAGTCTGCTCCAACAATTTGATGATGTCATTGTATGTAATCTCATATCCACATGTATACAAGTTTGAAGTTTTTAATAGTAACGTGTACTTCATTCTCTCACCATTAAATTTAAAAAGGCGTTCATGAACATAAGTCCATTCTGGTTGGTCTGATACCCAGCTTCTAGAGTAAAAGTGACTCACCTAAATATGACTCTTCATCTGTTGGGTCCGACTAACCAGAGTGGACTAATTGTCCGGGAACACCTTTAAACACCTGTATATGGTATCGATCTAGACATGGAACAAGGCAACTTTCAAACAGAAATCATATGCACAAATCAAAATAAACAGCTTTCACATGCCATATTCATGCCATATATATAAGTGTATAGACATGTACGACATTGTATGTATATAAATATTTATCACATGTGCAGATTATACCAGTGTAATTGCTGCATCATTTATCTAACTGTATGTAAAATACTGTTGGTTGTGGACACCATTGGTACAGATTTAACACTTTTTTGATGCTCTTTTTCTTTGTTTTGTTATTTTATTATCATTATTATTATTATTTATCTTTATCTACATGTTCAAGCTCAAACCTAAACAGTATTACAGTTTGTTTATATAATTCCTAGTTTATAATGTATGCATGAGTCATCCACCGAGGGGCGGAGCTAGGCCTTCTAAAGGAAGGGGGCAAACAGTATGAATTATGGCTCTATTTTGTATTTTAGCAGTCTAAATCTGCCATGGTAACGGCATTTCTGATTTATCTATTAAGATGATATTTTATGGCAAATTCATCTTGGGACGATTTGTGGGATAAATGATGGATTGCAGTGTTTGACACTTCTTCCCTATCCCACTCGCGTTACCATGGTATTCCAAATTATCCAGCCTATCAAATGCTCCATTAATACCAAGTTGTTTTATACAATTTAAAATTTCATCAAATCAATCATTTAAAAAAAAAAGTGAAATCTTTAATATATGCAAATGAGTACAGTTTGTAAAACCTCCGTTTTGTGCTATATTGGTTGTTGTTGTTGTTGTTGGTATCTTTTCATTGTAATATAGATTTGCCAGTTTTAATTAAATGCCGTTGGAATGTTTTACGGCCAAACCAAACATATAATGTTGATGGTCTTGCACTGCAGTGAGAAAAACCAATATAAAAAGACAAGTTGGAATTCACTTTTCATAGATGTACATGTTCACCAAGTCTACCGGGGAAAGTAAGCCTAGTAACATTTCCCCGCAAGGAATAGAAAAAAAAAAACAATCAAAATATACAGTTGGTTCAGAATTATACTACTGAAACATACACGTGTAGATTTATTTCAGAGAAAACTAATAAAAAATTGACGTTGTGTTGAAACAGTTTGTGTTTGTTGCTTTGTGCAAAGATAAAGCGTGATCTTCTCTTTGTGGTTCAGATGAAATGGGAATCGTACAAAGATTTGCTAAGTGAACATGGTTGCCAGTCAGATTTTCATGAGATGTTCATTGGCTGTGACTGGTACTCGGCTGTATTTTGCTTAGCATGAATGACAGAGTCTCCATGAACTGGGCCAGGGAGCTTACTGCTCATTGTGACTTGGTAGAATATAATAAGCAATATGTAGTATTGTGCAATGTGCATCTTTGGAATTTCTTGCCAAAGGGTGGCTGTGTCACATGACTGGGTAGTGGGTACCCCCGGGGCCAATTTCATAGAGCTACTTTATAAGCACAAAATTTGCTTAAGCATGAAAAGTCTTCCTTGATCAAACAGGATTACCAACCAAATTTTCTTGTGATGTTTTACTGCTTTTGACTTGTATTCGGCCATTGTTTGCTGAGCATAACATTCACAAGGAGTTTTGGCTGGAATACTGATTTTATTTACCAAGTTTTTTGGTGCTTAAGCAAAGTTTGGTGCTTAAGCAGCTCTATAAAATTGGCCCAGGTGGCAGAGCTATGGTAAAGTATTCCTCAGATGACAAACTGAGCTTCCAGTCACAAGTTCAGTCAAATTTTCTTGGCTCGTTCCATAACCTTAAGCAGCACATAATGCACAACCTACAAAATTTTGATATTAAAAAATGAACAGGTGTAACGGGTGAAGTTTTGCAGATGGTTTCCAGAATAAAGAAAAAGCAAAAATTGTATTTCTGAATACAATTTGCTTGGGTCAGATCAGATGTCAAACCTGTCATACATTGATGCACCTGTTAATTGATGTTAACATGCACCTGTTAACTTCTGATGTCATGTTGTGTGTCTCTCCGATGTCCTGTCATTAACTGCAGCTGCTAAACTCTGTGGAGGACAAAAAAGAATGAATCAACATTAACCAAAGCAATTCCAACAAATGTTGGGCATGGTCGTGAGAAACAAGGTAGAGTCATTTGTAACGGTCAAATGATCAGGAAGGCATGGAATATACCAATATTCATCAAATTCGGTCTCCTAATGTTACTGGGGTCGATTTCACCAAAACTCACCGTACCTTACTATCAATCATAGGACTAATATGATGGGTTATCATTCGTAATTCGAGTGAAATTGACTCCTGGACTCATCAAACTCAGTTCAAAAATGGGAAAAGGGTGGCAGTTTATAAACATTCAACTCTGACACAACGACAAAATATTCACCCAAAGTATGAGGAATCATAACTTTATATAGAATTCAGGCATGCAACTTGGACTTTACCAAAAATGAAGAAATTCTAATCTTTACCTTACATTGTACAGTGTTCTTCATTTTTCAATGGCATAATAGTGAAGTGAAAAAAAAAAAAGTCAGCTGATCCAAGGAAAAGTTGCATGTCTGGAAATCTTTCCAAGTGTCAATTTTTTTGGTAACCAGAGCCTCTTTTCAACTTATTCCATGCTTCCTTGTAGAAGTCTGAAGACTAACTTGCAAAATACGGGCCATTCCAAACAGTGCGCCTCCAAGAGTTTGCAGTGTGTTGCCCAATCACCACGGAATTTGTCAACCCTTTCCAAATGTGCACTGGATTGACAAATTATGTGCATTGTGATTGGCCAACGTGTTGCAAACTCTCGGAGACGCACTATTTGGAATCGCCGTATTGTGGATCCCCTTTTCAGAATGTGGCACATCTGACTTAATTATCAAGGTGACAGATAGAGCTAATATTTCAAGATGTCTTGGATCTTACCCTAAGTTCTGCTAATTGATCGATACTGTCTGGAGGAAGTTGAATGTCAGAGCTCGACTCCTCAAGACGGGATGACAACCTGTGATTAAAAAAAAAATACAACAATACAATGCATTGTCTCACTTCCTAACTCTTTACATTACGGAATGCAGAATTACAGAACTTCTTTAAAATGAAAATTTGCCATCTACACAGCAAGAAACAAATTGTCACATCCAAAGGAGTCAAACGTAAAGGAGTCACACTTTATAAAGGAGTCACACTTTACAAATGAGTCACACTTTATAAAGGAGTCACACTTTAAAATACATGTAAAGGAGTCACACTTAATAAAGGAGTCACACTTTAAAATACATGTAAAGGAGTCACACTTAATAAAAGAGTCACACTTTAAAATACATGTAAAGGAGTCACACTTAATAAAGGAGTCACACTTTAAAATACATGTAAAGGAGTCACACTTAATAAAGGAGTCACACTTAAAGGAGTCACACAGGGGTATTGAGATTTATGTTACCTTTTGATCGACTGCTCAAGGCTGCCTATTTCCTCTCGTGTAGACTTCAGTTCCTACACAAACAGGTCCAAGAGTGTGGTTTATTCCAAACTATTCATACAAATTCTTGCTATTCATTCAGATACCTTCTCCTTTCATCAAAATATCTTGCTATTCATTTAGATATCTTCATTACTCTTACAGATATCTGCTATTCATTTGCAATCCAAATGTCTTTGATATCTTCAATATGAATGCAGATATCTTTGTTTTTCAGTCAGATATCTTTCCTATTGACATAATGACAGACATGTATTACTGGTTGCAGCTTTTAGGGCAGAAGGAGAAATGGGACTGATGTTGAGATAGGATATTAAAGTGGAAGGGTTGGGTTGGGATTTGATGGCCAATAAAGGCCTTTTCCCACTAGATCGCTCATCCCCGGGGCGAACTAACCCCGGCGCCACTCCGGGGTGAAAATTTTAACCCTGGTCCTGAGCAGGGTTGAACTATTAACCCCGGAGAAAAGGCAATATCGGGGATGGCTCAGGGGTGACGGAGGGGTGAACATTTCATGTGGGGATCGTGGCTTATTTTCACCCCCGGGGCCACCCCCGAGATTGGTCAAGTGGGAAAAGGCCTTAACTAATCTTCCTCACAAAGAAACAGGAATGGAGACAAGGTACAAGGCTTTCCCTCCATCAGGAAGTCCGGCCTTTATAAGCTAACCTCTTCAGCTTCAGTCTGTTTGCTCTCCAAGAGGTTCACGGCTTGTTCCAGGGACTGATGCTTCAACGTGCTGCTGTTCTGCACTATGCTGCCCTAGTGTGGATAGATAGAAATCAGTTTCGAATCATTTGACAGAGTAGACCACGGCCGACTGGCTTGGGGTGTACTGTACATGTATACTGACCAGTGGAAAGATGAGTTCACAGTTAAGGTTGGGAAGATCAGCACTCCAACTGACATACGCCAGCAAAAATGATCTTACTTCTTTCTGAGAGGATACTTGATGCTAACTAACCTGAAGGCCTCTCTTGTATCTTCTGTGTATGTCTTTGGCAACCTTTTCACGTAACACCCTACGCTGCCTCTGGAATGCTCTATACAGAAGACGTGTATCTGGATGGTCCCTGGATTGAGAAGGTGCACAAATTGGAATATTAATAGTGTCATAGATAACTATCACACAGTGCAATGTAGCAAAGACCATCTGGGTATTCTTACAAGTTTTTACTGATTATTACTAATACTGGTATTTGGAATTATAAAGAGAAGGGAAGTATTCAACTGATGGGCAACACAAGTAATAAGTATGACACACCCTGTGCACAAACCTTATTGGAGACTGAACCGGTGCCCAACAGAGGGCATTTTGAGATTAAAAAAAAGGCTGCCGTTGCAGCTTCGAAGTGTATCATTGTATGTCAAAAACATTCCGTAAAACTCACTTTTCAGATATGCTTCCCCAGTTATTCTGTTGGTTGTGCCTTATTGTGTAAACACATGTGTACACTCCAGTATTTATGCTATGTGTGCTTGTTCTTACTACAAGCATTGTTCAGTGACCAAAAAGGCCAATATGTTTGACCAAGTCCAAGAGAATACATAGCTGAGATTGAAGTTCGTCCTATAATTAACTTCCATAACATAAGTTTTACTTTCTTCTTGAGTTAATACACAGTGAGTGAGTGACAGTACAGTAGGCCTACTGTCTGATTTAGGCCATGTACTGTAGGCCTAACTTGTAAGTTGTAAAGAATTTCTGTTGCCAAATTCGCGACAATATTTCATTCTAAACCATCAAAGCATGCACTGTACGAATACAAGCATTTTCACTGACCTGTATTTAGGAGGAAACATTTCTTGAAACTGTGGAAACGAGTCAAACGGACCCAAAATGACCGCTGGATCCAGAAGCAGTTCCGCAAGCAAATTACTGCGCGTTAGTGGTAGCCTTGTTGCCATCTTGTGATTGGTCCGTGTGCAGCGATGCGTAGTCGTGCAGTCAATGTACATACACATAGGCAGTGGTTAGTGCGTAGTCGTTGCCGTACAGCCTCGATTCATGTACAAGTACAGTGCATCCGCATTGTACGGGGTACGTGTGGCTGACGTGAGACTTGAAATTTTAATCTGAATTCCGAATTTTTTTTCAGATTTTATACTCAGAATTTCAGCTTTGCTCTGCACGGAAGTATAAGAAAAAGGTCTTTTAAATTTGAGCTTATTTCTCGGTGTTTTCAACTTCAGATTTTGTTTTGTTTGGCCACTCACATCCCCGACGTACGTGCGTGCGGTACTTGTATATAGCACACGAGTCGCGCAGTGCATGCAGTGTGTAGCACACACGGATGGACCAATCACAAGATGGCAACAAGGCTACCACTAACGCGCAGTAGCAAATTGACAGCCGCCATTTTTCGTATTATTTACTGGCTGTTTTGTGCCCATTGGTGGCGCTGTTTCAATTTTCCTGCCGAAGAAGAAGATGACACTGCACTCAAAGTGATGGTGCATGCACCAAACTGATTAGCATAAAATAATTAATGAACACTCCTAAAATAATTATTCTTTTAATTAGGGAGTTCATGCAGTTAAAATGTTGTGTAATTATGACAAGTTATCACAACCTGGGTGTCCTGTGCTTTAAATAATTTATTTGAAAAGACTTGACTTTTCTCTGGGGGTAACTTGGCAATTAACTAAATTTCTCATCTGCAACCCTACCAAACATTCGAAATAATTTGACAGATTTAGATTCACACTCCAATTCCCAGTATTGAGGCAAAACCTGAAAGGCTCCTGGATCCAGTTTCAATGTCAAGTTTAGTTTAAACATGGAGGAAGGAAAAGCTTTTCCTTCCCATGGTTTCGAGGTTTACACCACTGAGTCCAACGTTATGTATTGTGGCAAACCTCGCCGAATGAGGGCGCATGCTCAAGACACTGTTTTGTAAGACATTGTCACATCTTTCCGTCGCATAAGAACAAAAAGTGTCATTTGATTCAATGGAACAACTACAAGTGGAGCAGATTTCAAAGGGATTATTTTGATTACTGACAAGTCTAATAACTTCATAAGTAATTTGTCCCAACTCCTTTTCAGTGATAATCTCCCAGTTGTAAACGTAGGCCCTACGCCTAATTACCTCCGGGCGTATCTACCGACATTGGCCGGCGTTTTGTCCGTCAATGCCAGGCGTGCGCTACAAAATAATTATTGCCGATCCTGGTGTCAATGTCAAGATGTCATAAACTAAAAACCAATCAAGTTAGAGACTGCTTCTAGTTCTAAGGATGTTTGGTTCAGTGAAAAGACTGGTTGGAAGTTATAGTTTATAGGTCGGTGGGTAGTGAGCCTGGTATAGGTTGGTCGGTCGGTGGATCTGGTCGGTCCATGATTGGTGTTTGGCAGGCGCGGTTCTACGGGGGGCTAGGGGGGGCTGTAGCCCCCCCAAAAGTTTGTCTAGCCCCCCAAAAAAAATGCAAGTGAAAAAAAATTATTGAAAATACTGGATTTTTTCAGCTATTAAGCGCCAATTACATTAAAAAATCGCGTTGTGTGGGCTATAATGTGCATGTTTTTCGACCCCTAATAACACATAGCAGAAGCGAGTGTTGGAAGAACCCAAAATATTGGGTCTTCTAGCCCCCCAAAAAAATAATGGCTCTTCTAGCCCCCCCAAAATGTTGGCTCTAGAACCGCGCCTGGTGTTTGGTATAGTCATTGTTTTTCCCATGGCAATCCAGCATTTTTACGAGGAGTCCTGAGGAATCCTCGATGTTTGTACTTGCCAATATCATGAAACAAACAAGCGGTTTGGTGCCAGGCTGTTTCTAGGAGATATATAGGAACTGTGGGGCGAATACATCGACTGGTACAAGCGATCCAGTCCCTAGCACAGACAACATGCAGCGGCGCCGGCTGCTCACATTCATGGGGGCTTGTGGAGCTTTTAACGGCTCACAAACAGCTGATCTCCACGGCAGTAAAACGAGAAATAGATTGCAATGTTTCACATGCTTCACAAAAACCCCCCAGAATATTTCATGATTCATGTTTTGCATGGCTGCTGCAGCTTGCTTTACAATGCTTGAATAATACTGAATTTAAACATACTATATTTATAGTATACTTCGGAAATTACAATCCTATACTCCATTTTTAAAAGACTTTCGGCTCCACTCTGCTGGGTTTTTCTTTTACAAACCTTCCGTATAACTTAATCTATATAGAGTTATATTTTTCTGTTTTATTATCAGTTTGCGCAAATGAATATCCCATGGGGATTCCTACAGGATGAATCCAGATAAAAAAGGAATATATCGCTTACATCCGTGGATAATTCAGACGGATTATGATCACTAACCAAATACGCCCACTTAAAGAAAAAAAACCTGGATTATCTGGTCAGAGAGCTGATAAAGTTAACTCGAGTTTGAAATTGTTATCAACATGCCGCACTTATCCTTTGAAACTGATAATTCCCTTTGGGTTTTATTTAGTTGCTTTAAAGGTAGTACATGTATCCATGGATGACGGAAAAGCCTTCCTCCATGATGTATCATACTTTGGTAGCACTGCCGAAACAGAAAACTAGGCACTGTAGCTCTTAAGCCTGGTGAAACCTTTTATGGAAAGATGATGAGAAGAAGGGAAAGTTTTAGAGGTGGGAGGAAACCCCCAGAGTAATATTCTGGGTAAAACCCACGGAATCAGGCAGGGACTGAAAACCCAATCCACTTGTGGACTGAGCCAGACTTGAACTCTGTCTGCAGAGGTGAAAGGCGAGGAAAGAACCTCTCCGCCAACCTGACTCCCCATCAGTTGTTTGGTAACTTACTTAGGCCAGTGAGCGAAGCAACATTCCTAGATAAAGCTGAACCATTGTTTCATTTAAAAGGTCATCAGCTTTACACAACGGATGTTTCACTTTTATTTTCGTTCTTAATTTTTTTCTTTGATTCGTTGTTGTTTGTGTTTTTCGTCCTTTTGTTGTTTATTCGTTCTTGTTGTTGACTCATTTTGTCGCGATGAACAGTCAGTACAGTGCGCATCAGACGATCGAAGCCCTCTGATTTGGTATAGGGCATAAACATATATACGGCAATTAAATAATTCAAATTGTTTGCCCAAAAATAGATTACTCCTGTCAGTCCCTGTGAAATTGGAAGATGATTAACTGTCATTGCAGCGTGAAATGACTGAGACATACTGCTATGATCACAAGACAGGATGGGTTATGAAGGCGAGCAAAATAAGTTCCGCACGAGGCTCCCTAAGCAAGGGTAATATTTCCCGTCTTGCAGGGTCGGCCGTCCGGCCGTGGAGGAGGAGGAGGAGGCGCTACCGATTGCGGTCGGCGCTAAATCCGGTCTGCCCGCAGGTGGGCCGGATCTTGAGCCCCCTTCTTAACCTCCCTGGGGCTATCCCCGGTTGTTTGTGTAGCCGATTACGGGGGCAGCAATTTGAAGAAGAAGTTGAGATGCCGGTGATAGCGTGTCAGCTATCATTAAGTGCAGCGGGAGGTAATCCACTGATAATGATGATGCCGAAATTCAGGATGTAATTCACAGAGTTTAGATGGAGGTCCACTTAACTCCTTAAACCATTTTTCTTTTATTGAGGATTCAGCCTGGACAAGGCGGCGGTTTTTTTTATTTTCAGGTTGGATCGGGAAACTCCCACTCACTCTAAAACAAACATTGTCCAAAATATGACAGCACGGCCGGGTTATCCGTGGTGCATCATTTCGAGCGCTTTCGTGAGACACGAGGGCGGGGTAAAGAAAGTTCTCTTCTGCTGTAGTGCGGGGGCTGAGGACAGCCGCTCCAAAGTTCTGAAGAACTTGGAGATGAAACTGGGGCATTTGTAAGGCAGACTACACCTGATGATATGATCAAGATGGATTGGTCATCATGGTTCGGTGTCCCTGGTGCACAGCTTGCATGATGGCATACACCAACGCAAATGTCCATATTGACGCGGTTGTAGATAAACAGGTTTGCACACAGCAGTGTCATCTCACCTTGTGTTGACTTTAACCATGAAGCAGAAGCTAGCTCAAACCTCGCAAATATCCCCTAGTCACGGCCTAAGTTTGAGATTGCCTGTATTCCCTAACCCTAAACCAGCTCTCTTCTCAACCGATAATTAGACGGACTCGGACGAATTGCCCAACACCCAAAGAATGGCTTAAGACTAACGTCAATATCTATAAAGCGAGAAGGGCATAGTCCGTTTTGACCTAAGGCTAAGACAGACAAATTAGGAATAAGATGAAATCCTGAAATATCTACCCGTGATTGCCCTTTTTGCACTGATGAACTGTGGAGTGCTGTGGCCAATCTACAGATTGTGGGTTCGAATCCAGCCACGGGCTATTGGAGCTTGCGTCCTTGGGCAAGACACTTTGACACATATTGCTCCTCTTCATCCAGGTGTCAAAGGGTACTTGCGAGGGTTGAGATGGCTTTGTGGTTTGATTGTTTTTCTAAACACACATCCCTTTTCATTTTATTTTTGTTTTAATGTGCACTCCATCCTGTTTTCTGTGAGAAATGATATGATAAAGGTATACATGTGTAATTGCTGGTTCTATTTTATTTCCTACAAGTTACATTCCCGTTTGAGGCTGTTTCCACTTGAGAAAGAAGGTTCAAGAAATAAAGATGCTAAGCTGAACTTGAACAGTGGCCAATTTCATAGAGCTGCTTAAGCACCAAAATTTGCTTAAGCATAAAAACCTCTGTCACCTTTATGAAAAACCTTTGTAAAATAAAATCAGTATGCCGGCCAAAACTCCTTGTGAATGTTTTGCTCAGCAAACAATGGCCGAATACAAGTCAAAAGCAGTACTAACATCACTTGGAAATTTGGTTGGTAATCCTGTCTGATCAAGGAAGACCTTTCATGCTTAAGCAGATTTTGTGCTTAAGCAGCTGTATGAAATTGGCTCCAGAAGAGAATTGTTATAATGGACAACTCCAACTGGCTCGATACGATCGAGTTTGACAGAACGGCTTTGCCCGCGTTCGCACCCTATACAACCAAATCACTTTCAGCCTTCTTGGAACATCATGAACACGCAATAATACCCCCTCCATCTATACCGCTAACGGCCACAAACCCCCAAAAATACAGACTCAAATCAAAACACTGGAATCGCTTTATAAGACAAGTTCCACGAAAAATGCCGTCTTGAGAAAATAAATTGACAACACACACAAACATGCCTAGAACGAAAGTAACTCCGTGTTATTGAATTGACGGCGTGTGCTCAGTGCGGGAAGATGAACGCTTCTTTTCTCGCTTGATTTCAGGCCGATATTATTGCTCGTAGTTTCGATCGAAATTTACAATCAGGGTTGTCAAATTAAATTTGTCAGCACGAGAGCTTTCTCGGAACGTGGCCATTGTCTTTAAAACCACCTCCTATATGGACAAATAGCCTAATGGCAATTGGTTATTAGGCCCTAAAGGTATAATACATGATTGGTAAACGGTCACAGAACTGCACTCACACTTTGTCTGATCAAACATGTACATGGAATAATAAACCTGTCAACATTTGAGCTCAATCGGACACCCGAGTCACAAGAAAATAGCAAAAACCTGAAATTGTTCTTATAAAACATAAAGTGAACAAATAAAAATTGACTGGAGCGGGATTCCAACCAGCGAATCCCATTTAATTATTAATCAAGTGGTACAAGACAAAAGAAAAACGGCTCGAAAACGTTAAGAGGTTTCAAATCTGTCGAATCTGATGATTCCTTGGAAAAAAATATCTTTTGTGGTTCACCATTGATCACCCTCGCACTAGATACTATAGCTTACCATACAGAACTGGCCTAAATGTCAAACAGCCGCCCCCATTTTACACCTCCCCCGTTCACCAGAAGCGAAGGAAACCTTCCCCGACGTGTGGATGTGTCAAGTTGTCAAATTTCTGGCACGAAAAATTGCAAGCAAACATGCTGGAGTGGCCGACGAGCGAGGGAGACGGGACCAACCCACGCACCGACCGAAGAGCCGTTACACCCGGCAGTCACTGCACTGCAGCACGCTGCTCTGAAGTGGTTTTACGCGATGCCTCTTAAGTTTAGCATCTGGAACGTCAGAGATTCAAGTGAAATCCATCCCCAGTCCGTCGATGAGTGCACAAGAGTGCAGTCCAATATTTCAAAAAAGCTTTTTTAAAAAAACCTCTAAATTGAATATTATTAACACGAATCGCAGTCGCTTCGTCCCAGATATATCGATTGGCAGAAAATGACCACGCTGGGGCCGATTTCACTAAAGTTTTGAGATCATATCGCTAAAGCCCAAATCCATTGCTAAACGGAAAATTGCTATGCAAAGTAGCAATCGATTTTCCGTTTAGCGATGGATTCGGGCTTTAGCGATGATCGCAAAACGCAGTAATGAAATCGGTCATCCCGGGTCGATTTCACCAATCTCATCGTACCTTACTGTCAATTGTATGATCCATTGCAGTCCTCGTACTGTGGGTTATCCTTCGTAACTCGAGTTACGATCGATCGTAAGGCTTTTTTTTTTAATTGACTCACATCTGAATTCCGAGGTATCATTACCACTGAAATTAGCAGGTGAAAAGGTCTTTCAACGGTGGATCGCAGCTCGAATGTCGTGATTTCCTGTGTCCGTTGATACCTGAGATAATTCTGGCGAATTTGAAATATCTTCAAATAGCTAGACAGGCTCGTGACATTCATTGCTTGACGACTCATTCCGTACTTGCAACTATAGGACCGTAAAAATGGTATTTTGGCTAGTTAATGAATGTATAAAGGGCATGTTGTGATTGAGCAGCTGCCGGCTGCTCATACTAGTTCGATTTGTCATGGAATAAAAACAAACCTGTGAAATTTTCAGCTCAATTGATCATTGAAAACAGTAGAAAACGACGAAAAACCGTTGCAATTGTTAGGCCACCTTGTGTGGGAATAGCTGTGTCATTTTTGATCATCCGAAGATCAAAATTGTTTTTGGTGTTTGGTTTGACTCTTTTCTGGATAAATACCGCATTTCAGGCAGAAAGATTTGTACAGTATGTTTCTACCATTGTCGTCTTTATACCCTGTTATAGTTATACGTAAATCTGTGAAAATTTCTGTTTTGGTTTGTTACCAATGTTGTACATGCCCTTTAACACTTTTGCATCAGTAAGAGTATATATACGTATCAGAACCTAGCACCGTCGAGCAAGAAACGTCATGGTAATATGTAAAATATGACTGGCAGTGACGTTAATAGGGGCAATGCACGTATGGCATTGGTAGCATTCAGGATTTTTAAAATATCACGAGCTTCAGGCTATTGTGCGTGCTGAGCTTGTATTCGTGCTGATATTGTACAACCTGTACGCGATCCATGCACTCAGGAATAACCGAGATGTATCACGGCATACAATCTCCTTACGCCGACAAACTTAATACACGACACCAGTCACGTCGCATAGCGATCAGACGAGAGTTCGGCTTCACATTATATCACAGATTCAACCCACGTTTAGGTTGAAGATGCTGCGAAGAGTCCTCATTTGGCGACTCAAGATGCCTGACCGTATACTGTAGCAGTCCATGCTATACTTCCTCCAGGGGGACTAGTACTTTGACGTCAGGCCTTCTTGACTTTCAGGAGGGTGTCCTATTACGGTATATCTGACCCACGGAGTTCACATCTCACTCTGCTCAGACGCAGATCCATTCAGAACATTCTGTTTGAAAATCAACCGAGCCCTGCGCCGTATAAGGATGTAGTGTGGGCCTTTCTCAAAGCTCAGCTCCGGCTCCGGCTCAGGCTCAGGCTTCGTCTCTGTCATCCATAATACTGAAAATAATTGGTTGTGGTTTTCCAATGAAGTTGAAGCGCTCTTTTCTTTTTTCAAACCAGTGCCTAAGTCTACTTGCCGAACCGCAGCCGTTATTTTAGATTGGATTCACGAAATGGAGCCAGGGGCAAGAGCCGAGCTTTGAGAAAGGTCCCATGTTTCACAAAATAAGATTAATGTGCCAAAGGATGCCATTATGATGAGATGCCCAGATACTCCAAGTAGACTTAATTTAACTAAAATATTCCAGATTGCCACAAATACCAAGTTTTAGCAGACAAGAGGATATGGTCCTATAGGCCTTATATACGGTTTTATACTCTTATAATCAAATTCAGCTTCTTTGGGATCTGTTCAACATCAGTCTCCCGTCAAACAAGTCGAATCGCCAAAGATGCAGCGGTTTCACGCTACGAGTGAACCTTAGCACAAGTATCTCGTCTTCACCTGAACACAAACTAAAATTTGAATTCAGTCAGAGACGTGTTTTCACCAACAATCAAAGATGGGGGAGAAAACCGAGAACAAAGGTCACATGGTTAAGATTTTATCCCGTAGGTCTAACACGTTTTAACCCATCGAAGTTTGTCAAAGTTTTGCTTGTTGAAAATAAACAGCCCACGCACCAACACGCCAATCCCTCGATGCTTAACCAGCTGCATCGAATGCCGCCGTAATTTCCCTGTCGACTAAATCTTAACACGTCAAGGATTCACGGACTTTGAGACCGTATATACCGTCTCCGTAGTGCCAGTCCACGGGGGCCTGAGGGTCACATCACGCCCACCGAGTTATCTTCTGATAAACCGCGCCAACTTTTGAAACGTCGGACTTTACCGTGCTTCCACACAAGCATATCTGGTGTCGTGTTGGTTTTTTGGTTTGAGGTCTCAGGGAGTCGGCACGACACAACCAGTATGCTGTGTACGTGTTTACGCCACAAGAATATACGTCATTAAGTGACAAAACATCACGCACAATGACGTCATTTATTATCTCTAACGTTACATCAATGTTGGTTGGTGAAAAAAACGAAATACGAGTTCGAATTTATCGGAAGCACCAAGTGGCTACAACAGCTTGTTGGTTTCTTGCTCCCATTGGTCATTTTGCTTCCTGCGTGGCAAAAACATATTGGCGCGTTTTCAAATGAGAGATTAAACAAAGTAAAATTGACATTTTGACGTAAGTTTACACTCACTAACACAGTCTCCATTGAGAAAGTTCCAGTACTTTTTACTATAGGAGAAATTAAGAACTTAATTCAGAGAACTTGATATCACGCAATGAATATCATTGAGGCGTTCAGCTGGTAGTCTTTCCAGCCATAGAGGGCGCTATACAAGTCACCGACTTGTATTCTCACAATACCGATAGAAAACATCAACATATTTCTGAACCGAATATTATGCACTGAATCTTGGAATCTTTCACCTAAGCAAAACAAAAATGCTGTTTTCTGGACATGTTCAGTTTTAAAAGTTATTCAATTGATCAAATAATTCCCTAGCGGTGGATCGCGTTTTTAGTTGCAGTTTTCGAAGGGATCCGTTACACTGATATTTGTGAACCGTTTGTGGGGGAAAATACGAACAATGAAATGAGGAAAACAGAATGGTTTTCATTATTAAGATCGACATAGCCTACTCGACTAATCTTACTCATAATGTAACTCGTACAGAGGTCAGTCCCCTATGCCAGGGTGATACCTATACCCCATTCAGATTTCCTGAATTTGTCTCAGATTTCAACAGACTGGGTGAAAGATAGCACCCCAAGTGTCATATCCTTTTTTTAGAATGAGCTCGAATCCGAGCTAGCATCCTTCGGTGATGGCAATAACATCTCAGTTTGGAGTGAACGTGATGCGACATTTTAGCTATTATCTTGAAGTAAGAGATCGAGACGAACCCGCGGGAAATTACTGGACTTTTGCTCCGACGATCTTTGAATGGAAGCCACACATGCGCAGATCGGATCAATTAATTGACTATAGGCCGCCGGTTCCTCCGGCAGTGGGGGTTGAAGTTAATGAGCCCTTTTCATTCATATCCGCAAGGCGGACTAATGGAAAATTCCATTTTTCTTCCACTGAGTGCAAGGAACCAACAATTTGGGCCCTAAATACGTCGCCTCTGTGCGGTATACCTACAAGATGTGAGACTCGCTAAGGCACAGATTAATTACCACCGTTATCGGAAGCTAGAATGCATTAACGTTCTAATTAATGTCCGACTGAATTTGCACACGCGTCAAGAAAGAGCAAACTAAAACATCATCAGTTACATTTATCATAAAACCTGACGTAAATAAAGTCCCAGTTCTATCTACTTTAAGCTGACATTACCACCTACATTTTGTCACCATTAGCCCCTCCCCTAAAAAAAAAAGGACGCTAAAATTGAAAAAAAAAAAAAAAATACCCACCTTCAAAATGGATTTTTCTGGGATAACCTCGCGTTGCTAGGCAATCACTATGACGACACTGGCCCCGCTAAGTAATTGTAATTGGCTGATGGCTGTCTTGCCCGAGCGCGGTGTGTGCGTGATGCATGTGAGCTGAAAAGAAATACGTACGTATACAGGTGGATGGCATGCTATGCATAATTCATGTACATCAAGACGGCAGTATATGGAGAAGAGAGGGGAAAAAATCCATTGACAAGCAAGCCGTGCAGAAAAAAAAAATCATGGCCGCGACGATGCTGACATAGTCAAGGAGGAGGGAGACGTTTCATTTCGAACAAAAATCCTTAAGCAGATTTTTCATCCATCCCCCCTCCCCTCAACCTCACGCTTCTCTTGCTGAGTTCACATTTTTCTTGGCCATATTTTGACTATAAAAACCCCCCACCGCGGACTGATAACAGTCTGGCTGGGTGAGTGGGGTTGCGACTCGGTGGTTTGAACTTGGACTTGGAGAGAATTTTGGTTTTTGGTCGTTTACCTGAGATCGGAGACCTGAACACATTGGACGGTGAAATCTTCATTTCGCGAAACCATCTGGGTTGTTTTTGGGGCAGAGCACGTTTTACAACGGCACACCGGGGTCTGGTATAGCAGCATCATACGGTGTGCTTGTGTAGATAGACACACTGTGCGTGCGGTTTGTTGTTTGGATGGTCACAACGGGAACGACAACCAAAATGGCGAGAGGCTGGACCCGTTTCGCTACCGACGCTCCGTGCCTTAAGACCCTGGTCCTCCTCCTTGGCGTTTTCCTGGTCGTTTCATCCATCGCTTCAGCGGCTGATGGATTCCCAGATGACGTGATCAGGCGACTGAAGGAGGAGATTCGACAAAAGGGACGCCAGAATCGCGACTTTGACGAAGGCGAGGAGGGAATCATCACCATGAATATGCTCATTCAAGACTCGGCTCAGAAAACGGTAAAAAAAAATGCTATTTTTCTTTCAATTTGTTTCAATTTTCTTGTATATGAACAGCTTGCTTAGTGTTGAATTCCATAGGAACATGCGAGACCCATTAGGCCTAATTATGTTTCAAAGCTGTAGCAGCTTGAGTGTATCATATTAAGTGTGATCACAGCCATATGGCAAATACCGTAGCTGTTATAAGGCTACATATGGCTAATAATATAACCATGAGATACATACCTCAGATACATAATCCGCTGGTTTTGCTTATTACTCCATAGATTTCAGGTTTAACCTCCATCTTATAGTTGAACTGTCCCTGGCCTGTTCACACAGAAAAAGAATTAATTAATTTCATCCGAGTCTGTTTCGTTTCTTTCTGAATATATTTCATTTATTATATTAATACCCAACAAATGGATACATAATGAGATAATATTCGTGAAAACCGTTCTGACAAAATACTGAAATGTACCATGAGATCACATAAATTATACGCAAAATGATAGTAACTACATCATTATTACATTATTTTTTAAATAATTTCATTGCATGTTCTTGTCCTCTTGTCATTTATCCTTTGGGACAGACTGTTAGGATCGAAACGCGTCCTAATTCCAAGCATTTTTATAAATTTCAGATCATAGTTTTGGCTGATGAACCGTTTGCAGCAGTTTATTACTTGTATTGCACATCATTTATTTCAACATTTTACTAAATACCATTTCGAAAACGTTATCTATAATATAATTGGTATGACACCGTACACAATTGTGTATAACTTGAAACGATCACAATTTGAATGTCAGATCACAAAATTTTCAAAAGAGTGAACATGTGTGAATGGCAGCAAAATATCAGAGTGGATAGGCTATATCGATTAAAGATTGTTACAACTGAAGACAACGATATCAGACAAAAATCATAGTGAAAATAATATGAAGGACGTAAGAAAATAACCTCGCAATGACAACAGATCGTTTTAGACAGGCCCTATTTTCACACGAAAAGTATTTATTAAGTATTCCATGAACGTTTTTCTGAATCATCCGAATTGGAACAATTTAAAAATTTGATTATTGATTCATTTTTGAAAAGAACGTTTCACTGCGATACAGGCCCCTTATCCATCCCAAGCAAAACAGATATGATAAATGAAAATCGAGTCATTTACCTTCGTGAAGATGTTCTTTTTAAGGGCATATACAAAATTGGTAAGAAACCAAAACACGAATGTTCCCAGATTTACGTTTAATTTACAGGGTATAAAGAAGGTAATGATAGAAACATATTGTGAGAATTTCTTTTACCTGAAATGGTGTATTTATCCAGAGAAGAGTAAAACCAAACACCAAAACATTTTTGATCTTCGGAAGATCAAAAATGAGACAGCTATTCCCACACTTGGCGTCACAACTGCAATGGTTTTTCGTCGGTTTTTTTTTTTACATTTGCAATGATGAATTGAGCTGAATGATTCACAGGTTTGTTTTTATTTCATGACGAATCAAATTATGAGCAGCCTGCATCTGCTCTGTCACCTTTACCAATGTTGTGTACATGCGCGTTTACCTTAAATATTTTAAATCGAAGTGAGATTCTTAAAGATAAATATATACTGCCCAATGTAGAGAAACTAGCTCCATGGGAATTATTGTCCCACATGTTGAGTCAGCGCTGTAACTGGCGACCGAGTGTCTAATATTAGATTATATTACATCGTGTAGGCCTATATGAATATCACACCATTGAATCAAATTGCCTATGTGAGCCAAGGGTTTATATAATATAATATTACAATTTCTGTCATCGTGTATGCACCATGAGCCTGTTTCACATGGTACCAACGCATGCTGGATTTTTTTACAAGAGATGAAACCTAAACTTCGAGTGAGATTTACGAGAATAAGACAGATTCACTGGGTCTTAAAGGGAGCATGTATAGAATTTGCAAGGCCTCCAAAACAAAATATTGAGTTTGAGACAGAAATTTGACTCAACAGTTCGTAAACAGTGCAAACAGTCACCATGGGAAATCTTGGTTCATCAGATGCTGGGTTTTTCAAGCAAATCTAGATTTAGTGTCTTTTCCAAAGATCGTTCGTCCGAACGATTTTTGGAACAAACATAAAGTAAACTATTCTTCATGAAAATCGAGTCGGGTTTTCCCTATTTACTTTTGACTCAGATTTCCGACTGAGCTCAAATTTTCACAGGTTTATTATTTCATGTACATCAGACAAAGCATGAGTGCAGTCCTGTGACCTTTACCAATCATGTATTGTACCTTTAAATCTACACCAGTGGTGTCAGCTATTATACTTCTCTGTATTATTTGAAGGACGAGTATGGGATTGGTAAATCCTTGTCTAGTTTCGGTCTCGATCAAAGCTTCCCATTAAAGGTACTATCATACTTTGGTAGCATACCGATACAGACATGTTCACATATTTACCTATAGCCTACATGTTTAAAGATGGTGATGGTGGAAACATACCGTAAAAATGTTTCTGCCTGAAATGCTGTATATTTATCAAGAAAAAAGTAAAACAAAAGACCGAAAACAGTCCGATCTTTCGAGATCAAAACCTCACAATTACAATATACAATTTCGCGTAATGGGTTACCGTTTTCGCTGTTTTCACTGTTTCACTGATCAATTGAGCTGAAAATTCACAGGTTTGTTTCTATAAGTTATGACAAATCGAACTATGAACAGACCGCATAGATCTGTTCTATCAACTTTATTAAAGTATGACCTTTAAATACAAGAGAACCGCGAGAAAATTCGCACACTAAAACACACATGGTTATACGTAGGGTCTCGTAAAGGTGAACATCGAATTTGACTCGATTTTCATACTCAAAGGTTAAAGTTACTCGTTTAGTTACTAAGCAGAATGGATAATTTCTTAGATACTCAGATACTATGCAATTTTAGGAAAACGGAAGACATAACTAATTTTTGCCTTATCGCAATAATAATCTGCATTCTATATTGTCACAATATAGAATTCAGATTAACATTGCGATAAGGAAAAATTTAAAAGTTAAGACTTGTCCACCATGGGCCAATTTCATAGAGCTGCTTAAGCACCGAAATTTTCTTAAGCACCAAAAACCTTGGTGATTCAAATCAGTATGCCAGCCAATACTCCTTGTGAATGTTATGCTCAGCAAACAATGGCCGAACGCAAGTCAAAAGCATGTAAACATCACATGAACATTTGGTTGGCAATGTTAGATCTAGGAAGACTTTTCATGCTTTTAAGCAAATTTTGTGCTAAGCAGCTCTATGAAATTGGCCAATGTTTAGTGTGTTCAGTACACATCGAATTTTGGACGGTCCGAGAACTATACAAGTTATTTACACGAGCAGAATTCGAACCTCCTTACTTCATACAGAGATCTGTTATCAGACTTCTGAACTTCAAAGAGTGGAATCAGCCAGTTCATACTCAACAAAATAGGCGGGAATGAAAGAGACAAATTTATATGTCTCTGTTACAACGCAATGGACATATGGGGCCTTTACCAAATAAGGCTTGAGGCTAGGCTTGGAAATTATTTTTCTACTGCCATTTTGTGCTCTAATTGAAATGAAGGGCCGCACATGGCGAAGCTGGAGCCTTTATTCGGCCTCGTCGTGTGGCCCAAACCCTTCATTTCGTTTCGTGGGCCTAAATAGTCAAATGGCGGTAGCGAAATAAGTACCAAGCCTAGCCTCAAGCCAGGTTTCGTAAAGGTCCATAAACATTGTTCTATGTTTATTGGTGTGATATTAAGGTCTTGTCCAAATTGTATGGCTATGGCTGGGACTCATCAATAATCATTAAACAGTGACTGCTGAGTGCTGAACGTCAGTCATATTATCATTTTTAATAAATTTGATAGGTTATCATCATAATGGTACAGATCTAGAGAAGCGTTTGTATAAGAAACCACCGGTGTTTTTGTTTTGTTTTGGATTTTTGTCATTATTCATTTGTTTGTATATTTGGTCTACATCTTCTTCTTTTCGTGTTTTCAAATCAATCATTCCATTCTGGGTTACCAATACACACGGCATACTGCAGATTCAGACATTGAATGACAACCGACATTAAATATAATGAAACCAACAGGGAGCCACCTTAGTCATCAGATATACATGCCCTCCTCCCGTTCCCATCACGCTGTGCTTAATAGACCTACGTCTTCATATACATAGTTTGAAATATTAATAGTTGATTCATGCGACCTATTCATGGTGTATAGCCCTATATATTCACGCATCGTAGAATGGAGATGCATGGTGTCCATTACGTACATGGTAGCCGTATATATAGCTACATGCCCCCAGCTACGAACGTCAAAAAGAGAATAAACCCTGTATCTTCTTACAGGCGATATACCGTATCAAAATAATACACTCGCGTAATGGCTGACTATTATTGAGATGAAGATCGTGGTCCAATTAATTTGCTTCGTATAGAATATGATCTGGTAGTGGAATTTGGCTGGCGATTTATTTGTATGCTACGGCAAGACTCCATCTTGAATGGAATGCGGTATTTTTTTTACTACGGTTACTGCGCAATGCTCATTGCGCAATGCTCACGATATATGGGTTTGTGACGTCATACGTATTCAGTAGCAAATTCCTATATGAAATGAAAACGACACATTTGGCATAATGTTTGACATGTTTTTTATTTTTAATAAAGGTATTGCTTTCAATATTGATTGTGTGAGTTTGAGTTTATCATCATCCCCAATGGAACAAACAGTCACATATTTCATCATACCATTTTATCATTATTTAAAGGTACATGTAATACCATTCTTTGGTTTTTGTCAAAGAAATGCAGATTCATGGGCAAAAATATCAAGGAAGATACAGTATCAGTCATCTGTGAAATGTTCAGTCCCATATGGTGCCTACTTTTTGAGAAAACGGTGAAAATCGCTTACAGTATTTTTTACAATCTTTATACCGTTATGTTTTAGTCTTTAAAAGATCGATCAGAATTGTTTTTGGTCATTGGTTATACTCTTTTCTGAATAAATACAGCATTTCAGGCGAACAAATTTTAACGATGTTTGTACCATCACCATCTTTATACTCTGTAAATTATAGGTACATCTGTGAAGATTTCTGTTTTGATTATGCTACCAAAGTATAATAGCACCTTCAACCCAAACCAGAAACGTTTATGTTGAAAATTTCTAACAACTGTCCTGACAAAAGCAATACGGAGATGTTATACGGCTTGCAGTTGTGGCCATTTTGGCCGCCAATTATTATGTCCGTGACGGTAAGATGCATAACCAGCTGAACGGCACAACAGTAAGAAAATGACATTTCTAATTTAATATGCTCCAGCACGATGCTCGTTATAAACCTATACAATGTACAATGTATAGCCACAGCCATATACACTCCAGACAATTTGCCCTGTAAGCTAGGACTGCCTTTTTTTATAATATAAAAAATGAGGATTATAATCAGCGTGGCTTACTGACAATGTTCAGATGTAAGCTGCTTATAGTGTTACAGCACCATACGATCTAGTCGCGGACTCTACACCCGCCTGAGGCCATATAGGGATCGTGTGATTAGCCGAGTCAGTCTGCAGGTCGTCCCAATAACACGATGATGACTATACCGGTCTATGGTCAGATATAGGAGAGGTCGGTTCACTTCTGACATTTCAATATCAATTGAATTTATTTCTTATAACTCAATTATACGAGCACAAACAACAACAAATGCGAATTGCGCAATGCTACAGCAGTTAAGTTGTTTACATGGGCGTACTTATCCACATAATGTTGTTTTTGGTTCGTGTTGTTGATGTTTTTCTGATAATTTCAAGAGTTTACATGAAATGCATGCAGCCACATTATATACCCACTGGAATACTGAGTCAATAAAAAAACGGAAACCTTTCACTTTCATTCAAACTATATCTTTTTCAATCAGCGAAATATTCACGTGGTGCCATCGTGCATAATACACGACTACCTCAATATGAAAATGGGCACAAGAAAAGATGAATCTAATTTGTTTGAACGATTGTAATGGTGAAGACGTTACGTTGAGATTTTGTCAAAGCAGGACCTCGCATATAGGCCTGGCGTACTATGCTTAGCAAACATGGAGGAACTTGACAGCGCTGTGCAACCTAATCCATCCATATGTAGGTAGGATCGATAGGTGGGAATCAGACTGGCCGCCTGTAAGTGCTGATTCCCAAACGATTCCTGCTTCCGTTGAGCAAATACTAGTGAAGCACAGCCACGAGCATGGAACTCCAACATTATCATATGTACACAGTGTTGGATCAAACAAGATGGAGAAAGTACTGGGGGATGTGCAGTACAATCCTCCCAGTACTTTAAGGTACTATCATACATTGATAGGAAACAAAATAGCAATATCCACAGATTTACCTATAACTTACAGGGTCTAAAGATAGACCTGATACAAACACACCGTTAAAATTGCTTGCGGCCTGAAATGCTGTATTTATCCAGAAAATGTGTAAAACAAAAGACCGAAAACAGTTTTGATCTCCGAGATCAAAACCTCACAATCACAATTACCTTACACAATTTCGCGTAACAATTGCAACGGTTTTCGCTGTTTTTCTACTGTTTCCAATGATTCAGTTGAGCTGAAAATTTCACAAGTTTGTTTTATTTCATGACAAACCAAATTATGAGCAGACCGCATCTGTTCTATCAACTTTACCAAAAGTATGAAAGTACCTTTAACGTGATGCATCTTGAATCATAGTACACAATCCCAATACCAAGTGCAGCCACATTTAAATCCTCAGGAAAGCGCCAACGTTCAAACTAGTAAATTGCAGCATTTTAAAGGTAATGTCATACATTTGGTAGCTACCGAAACAGAAATCTTCACAGATATACGTATAACTTTCAGGGTATGAAAATGGTGCTGGTAGAAACATACCGTTACAATATTTCCTAAAATGGTGTCTTTATCCTAGAAATTAGTCAAACAAAGACCGATAAAACAATCTTGATTTTGTGTAAGATAGTACACTGTCGTTATTCACCCTCTCTCGAACACGGAGATTCCCTCAAATATTTGCCTATATACATCATCAATCTCGACTGAAACATGCGAAAAGAAGACGGTATAAGTACAGTTACCAGTATAATCATTGCATTGGCCACTAGGGGTGTGGGCAGGAGCGAGTATAGGCCTATCCAGAGTCAGGCGATCGAGTATAAACCACAAACTGATGATATGTGGAAAATTGGTATATACCAAGGAAATGATTGCGTTTGGTGCTGAGGGATGGTGGTCTGAGAGGAAGGTTTGGTAGTCGGTAGTCCACGGCTACGATCGACATCTTAAGGATCATAGGAGGTCTAAGATCGATTTCATAAAGCCTTACGATCGATCGTAACTCGGATTGCAAAGGATAACCTACCGTAGCCTACGTGGTTCTGCAAGTCATCATAAACCCTACGATTAATAGTACTACGATGAGTTTGGTAAAATCGACCCCTGGCTCGAAAGGTCTTTAAAGGTTGACCTTGATGTTGGTATGTGATGACCTCAACCGTGGCTGCCTCCATCTATAGACCATTAAAGGCCTACTGGTTAGAAAAGGCTATTATAGGGGATGGCATGGAGGTTGGTATGTCATGGCCCCCAGCTATGGCTGCCATCCTCAGGACTATAAGAGGCCAAGGTTGACATACCTGCACAACAACCATCATCACAGTTCAATGTCAATGATGGTGTCTTGTTACATACCGCACGTTTCATCATCAGGACATGATGCTGTCAGAGCTTTGGAAGATGTGACAAAACAGGTTCATCTTGAAACAACAGACCGAGCGTCGAGGTATGGCAACACAATGTGTCAAGCTATAAAACGGCGTCAACTCGATCCGTTTACAATTTGAAAAATGTTTGGCTAATGCGACAGGGCAATTACCTATCTCGTTGACAAACAGCTTGGTAAAGTGTCAGACGCAATTTAAATGTAAACCAGTCTGTATAATGTCACGATGCCATCATTTCCTCTGGTTGACGTCTGTGGTGGGGAACTCTGGATCAGCAGCCAAACTCAAAGATGATTTCTCATGTAAACAGATCGACCATTTAAATAGATCCTGAAATAGAAAGTTGTTGACAAGCAACTCCATCAAAAACAAAAATCAGAGGCCCATAAAGCCAAAACAATTCAGTCGCAAATCCCCATTGCTTGCCCTGGTACAATCTGTGGATTCTCACCGCCTGCAATTAAGTTCATTTCGGATTTATTTCTAGACATGGTCCGATACTTTTAGGAGGAAATCCAAAACATCTTATACAAGATAATTTTGATATTTCTTACCCCGAGCTTTCTTTTATCCGCATGGATTGACTTTGAGGATTCTGTGGATTTGGGCGAAAATCCGTTCGTGAATCCTCTGATAACCGGGGGATTTATTGCCAGGGGTTAGATTATTCACTTGAGTGGGAGGAACGCTGGGAAGGAGGATTTGGAGATAAGGGTGGCGTGAGCTGTGGTATACATGTACGAGGCTGAACGGATGACTGGCCTATTTCAAAAGCTAAATATAATCCCCAGTACACTGGACACTGTTGTTTTTCATTTCAAAAAAGTCCCAGGCAAGTCTTGTTTTTCAAGGAAATGTAAATCCTTCAGGCTGGAGTAAGTTAAGCCACATACTATACCATGCATAGCTTTCTTAATCCAAGAACCAAAACTTGTCAAATTTATGCCACCCACTCTGCAATCTCTCCCACACAACCTATCTGCATGCATAGAAAGTTGGTCCAATCAAAGCAGGGTAATGTATTAAAGGCATCGATCACAGGAAATAAGTTTCGCCAATGAATGATAAGTTGGCGAACAAAATGTTAGATAATTGTTGTTCCTCCATGACATTTTGCTTGAAGGCATCTGCAAACGGCACCTACGGAATTACACGAAATGCCTTTGGCGGCACTAAACCAAACGACCAGTTATATTCTCACATTCTCCAGTTGAGGACTGGTAAATCTAACACCATTTTTACGACGTTCCATCTCTCCACGAGTATACAACAGCAAAAGAGTGGTTGGAATTACAATTCCCTGACGCTATCTATCACCATCCAATGCTGGGAATGAATTAAAAAGTGACAAATCAAGACTATAGCTCTTAGAGATAGATGGTTGAATGCAAACTGCGTCAAGTCGCTGTATAATAAAGCATGAAGGATGACACCTCGTGGCTCTAATGTGTTTTTGCTCCAGGGTTCATTTCGTGTTAATACCAAAAGGATAATACGTCATGGCTTATAATGAAGCTGGTCGGCATCAGATCAAGCCTAGATCAAATAGATGGGGTGTCTTAAGGGTGCCGTTAACGAAGAAGAAGAAGTAGAAGAAGAATGTTCAAGTTATTCCACTCACGACACATAGCCATGTTGGATTGTGATCGCATAGACGTGTACGATAGAAACATAATCACATCGGATGACGTCAATATGTATGTAACTTTGTTCGTTTATCACCTCAGGCTGCATGGGTTCTACAGCCCTTATAGGTATTGCGCTGTGTGGTATGAATTTTAAGTCTCTTTCTGGCGTGACTCCAGCCCCGCCACAGACAGACACATCTGTACCTGGCATCATATGTAATTAATCGTCTTTCCCCTGGGTACAGTTGCATATTATGCACATAGTGCAAGATTTATGAGTCCCATTGCTTGGTTGTGTAACATTTTCATGGAAATACAATCCCGACTGACATGTTGACGATACTCATTAACTAAATGAGTGACGCAGTTGTGAGTTGTGTTGTTTCACCAACGTCCTCTGAGTTTAAAAACAAACAAGTCTAAGGTATAACATAATTAGGTTTGCATGCGTAAAGGACCAACACGAACTTCTCGTTTGTTAAAACAAGTTGGAACTAATTAGGGCCTGTTTGTTTCAGGCATGCGATCAGCGATCCTGCTGCTCCGGATCCCATTTTAACGTATACCCTGCATAGGACGTGGATCCGCAAGATAACTGATCGCGTTCCTGAAAACAGGCCCTCGGCAGAACTGAGAACTGTTATATTAAAACGTTCAAGTATTGAAAAGAGATATATGAAGATGGTACATATACTTTATAAAGCACTGTATCTATTTTGTTTTATTTGATTTGATATTCATCCTTTTGCTAGACTTAAATATAGGTACAGTACAGGATATCCAAAGAACTTCCTCACCGATTTACGTATAACTTTCAGGGTATTAAGATGGTGCTGGTAGAAATATACCATTAAAATCGCATGAAATGGCATATTTGTAATAAAAAAATAATAATAAGTGGAACAAAGACCGAAAACAGTTTTGATCTCGGGGCTAAAGATCAAAACCATTCTTAATATGTTATATAAGAGCAATTGAATCAGGTTTTCGGTATTTCCTCATGGCTCATTGTCCGAGTATAAACTCAAATTGTCATAGGTGTGTTACTTTATCTACATGTTGGATCAGACAAAGTGTACTGTTCTGCGACCTGTACCAATCATATTACCTTTAACATCCATTTGGTGATAGCGATATAGAGGATTTTATGACCGTTCTTTAAAAATTCCAGACCCGGTTCGCACACGATCGGACCCATGAGCAAACTCACGATTGGTATGAGTATAAACCCTACCATCATTAACCACTGCAGTAGTGCTAGTACACACCAATTCCCTTCGATTTTATTGTATTACCAAATCCCAATCGTCTTCATAATTTCTCTTTCTCTTTTTTTTTTCTCGAGGAGGGCGCGTTCTACGGCTAAATCAATTGCATTTCTCAAGCATGGCCGAATTTATCTCCGTGCCCCACGCGAGTCCGGGCAGTTCATAGAAATTTACGCGAATTACCGTGCGGGGCAACTCCTGATGGGCCGTAATCTAATCAAATTTGACGGCAGGATGTGTGCTCAATAAACCCGGTCCCCTCGTACAATTCACAGCTGGGGGAAGATGTTGGTCTATGCAAAATGGATAAACCCCGTGTATTTTCTATTTTCAAAAGTTCGCACGCTAACCTATAACGCGACCGCTTCATCAATGACCCAATTTATCCGGCTGGAACTAAAAGGTCATTTCTTTTTATCCAATATTTTAAACCCCTGAACTTTTTCACCCACTATAGCGATGGGTATATCAATGCATACATCATTCTATTTTCTTCACACAGAGACAAATACTAGAACTGTACTTTAGTATTGGAAAAATTAAGCTGACTAAATTAAGCTATAGTACACAAACATAAATAAGGGAGGGAACACGCAAGGCATGATGGGAGTGACGTCACATCCATTTGCATGTGAAATTGGTTTTTATTTAAATTAAATATATATGAATGCATTCGTGATTAAATAGTTCAAAGGCTGCTACGGGGAATTTCATGTTGGGAGATTTAAGAATTGGTTAGAAAAAAATAAAATTTCCCTTTCAAAATCGGAGTCCAGTTTTTGCAAGCCAAGTTCCACTGCCAGCTAACACACGTTAAAAAAAAACACAAACAAATTTCTACAAAAATAATTGGTCACAATTTCACAGATGGAAGCTTGAAGCTTCTAACATAGGCCTACTACAGATGAAGCCTCGTGCATTGTAAATAAAGAGAGACCGAGCCTCAGTCCTGGCATGGAGCTAGCGTGAATGTCAGAGACGAGGCAACCGTTCCGATCGATGAGATGACGGCCGGGTTGAGTATACCGCGGCAATGAAGCACCGTGAAGGCTGCTTCGTGTTGAGCCCTACGTGGGCGTTCCTTCCTGTGCATGCCTAATTGCTTTATTCAAAGGTCGTAAAATAATTATTGTTCACTTGACGGGCACGGGCACTTTTCATTCATGAAAACAACAGCAGGTGCGAGCCGCGAAGACTTCAAATACATTTTTTATTTCCCATAATTTTTCTTCCAAGGTGGGGCCAAGGTGCTTATTTTGACGGATCGAATTAAAAGAAAAATGTTAGGTTTAAAGGTACTATCACATTTGGTGGCATACTGAAGCATGATCTTGGCAGATTTACCTATAACTAATACAGGGTATAAAGATAGCAATGGTAGAAATATAACGATAATTTGTTACAGGCTGAGATGATGTATTTATCCAGAAAAGAGTAAACCAATGGCCAAACACTCGCGGTTTATTTGATATCTCCAGGTAAAACAGTTACTGTGTAATTATCAAAATGCAATTACACAATTCCCATGAAGAAAATACTACCTAATTAAAATGTACAATAGCCTTTGTTATAACATTTGAAAGAGCCCATTAATTGGTTACTGGGTACCTCGTGTGCTTGTAGGACCATAGAGCCAGGTTTGGCACACTAGGCATCATTGTCTTTCACTTGTCAAGAAGAGGACGAAAACCAAAACAAAAACGGCACAGGGGTCGATTTCACGAAGCCCTACGATCGATCGTAACTCCAGTTACGACGGATAACTTCCATCGTATCCTAAGTAGGGCTGCAAAGCATCATAACTCATACGATTGATAGTAAGTTACGATGAGTTTGGTGAAATCGATCCCAGGATGTATACGATCCTGAATCAAAGTTAGAGAGGGATCGAATGATAACAGGAATGACTGGGATCTATTTGGTATAGTCATTCTCATTGGCTTATCCAGCTGAGGCTACAAATATTGCAACAGAAATCATTAGGAGTGCAGGACTGGGCCATACACTCCTGAAGTAAAACAAGCAATGCAATCTCTTGTATTTTGAATGTTTAAACATAATATAATATAATAACATATAATATTATATACGCTTTGTGGTACGCCCGTGACTATGGGCTTGTTTGTTTCGCACATGAGATCCGTGATCTGCAGATCCACGTCCCATGCAGGATACACTAAAATGGGATCTTGATCAGCAGGATCACTGATCTTGTGCATGAAATAAACAGACCATTATACGGTACCATTAGGTTCACAAAATGCAATCATTCTCAATGGCAATAACAATTTTAACTGGTTTCATTCTTTCCACCAGGGGGGCGTTTCGGAAGAGACTGAATTTTCCTGTTTAAACAGACGCGTATCGGATGAAGACGGCGAAATCCACATAGGTAAGACATAATACAATCTAATCATCAACCTCGTTCCCTTAGGTTTGGAACTCGTCCATACCTCACTCACACCCTGGTTATATCACACACTAATTGACAGCCAATTAGAAACATTACTTCAATGACGTCACTGTGCATGTATACTTCTCCATGAGATTATGCAGAGTGAAGGGTGATGACAGAAAAACCCTTTCTCCCCGTTGATAGTTCAGCTGATTTGAGGGTTGTAGATGCCTGATGAATCTCATTAAACCATGGTGAATTGGGTATTAATACACCTTGTCAGTGCCACCGTAACACGCGATGAATCCCCCGGGCCGAGCTGACCTTTTCCCCCGCTAGCATACCGGCGCGATTACCGGCAAAAGATGTATGTTTCTCGGAATCCCAATCATTAACGGAAGCTGGTAGCACGCTCCGGTAATTCAGCGTATATACAATCTTTCAAAATTACATTTTGTTCAGTTGGAACCCATTATCGGAATCTCAAAACGGAAATTACCATCATTTCATGTATACAATATAAGCATGTCAAGTGACGTGTGTGAATTAACATTTATTGGTAATTAGGCCCGCTGCAATTTATTTAAAGCTCCACGACTTGTAAAACCGTGTACTTCGCTATATACCTTCTGGGTTCTGTCTCCCCATTCACAAAAATGTCGACTCAAGATTTAAGTCTTCAGCTCTTACGGTACGATATCTAGGTCTCCTTAATACTGAATCTACAACTTGCCAGTGAAATAAAACAGAAACAGATTCCAGCGCAATTCCCAATCCTGGCAGATACGATTAATTTAGTGGATTCGTTCAAAATGCCGAAAGCCATCAAAGGCAAAGCCAACAAAACAACCGATACTTAGAGATGATAACAATGAAGAGGAAAGTGAAAAGAAGAACAGAAAAGACTTTAAGACGGGCAGACATTCAAAACTATGGAGGAATCATGCTTAAGTTCATCTTGACGTTCACAGATGTCTTAAAAGAGTTAATGAAACTTCGATAAAGACTAGGATATGTAGAAAGGAAAGAGGACAAGAATTTGGTGGCGATTTACCTCGACAGGGTTCGATTTCACGAAGCCCTACGATCGATCGTAACTCAAGTTACGAAGGATAATCCATCGTATCCTACGCAGGCCAGCAATGCACCATGCATAACCCTACGATTGATAGCAAGTTACGATGAGTTTGGTGAAATCGACCCCGAGATACACTGCAGTGTGGTTGACATTTATGTTAATAAAAAGCTATATACCAATGCACAGAGGGGCAATGACGCCAGACGCCTAAAGGGACACATTTTCCCCCACTTCTCGTGCTGAACTCCTTTCAAGACAAACCTCGATATGGCATCTTGCTATACTGAGTTCTAACAATACATTTCTGTTCTGTTTCCTTTCCCCACGCAGTTGGTTTTAAGCCCGAACCCCGTGATGACAGCGTCGATAAGATTGTTCTGTACGGATGCCCGCAGATGGCAACTGGTGAACCAGAGAAGTAAGAACGAACTTCTTCAAAGTCACACGATGTCGTGTTGCTGGTATAGCGACGTATCGGCTGATGGATGGAACTTAGCCTTCATCAGGCAACTGCAAGAACTGATGCTGCGGTGTCCGTTAAGTTCTTCAGTTGACTGATGAAGGCTAGCTGTCGCCAGCAGCTGAAACGTCGCTACCAGCAACACGACATAACGCGTGACATTGATCACCTTTATTCCTTATCTGTATTTACCTCGATGAATAACCCTTTCCTTTGTGAAACATATCTTCATCACATAATAGGACAGTTTATATCAACAATTAAAGACATTTTCTGATGAGGACTAGAGCAGGCTAGTCGAAACGTTGAGACCTTAATTGCGAACGAAATAGAAGTGCGAAAGTACGAACAATTCTTACATGGTATTTCCGCAAACCGATCCACATAAAGACAGTTTCTATTAATGAATAATTATAATTTGGCAAACGGCCATCTGCTTCAAAATTTAGGCCCAGTGATGACCTGTATTTTCAGTTCGTTGACCACTTTCAATAATCCCATAGACGTGCGCCCTCTATTTATAGTTTTCGAAATACATGTATAACTCTATGATTATTCCATGTCTTGGAAACAGCACGTGTATAAGCGGGTGCCTTGGTCCGTCTGTCGTGATCTACGAGTGGGTACGAGACGGGTGTCCAGACTACCTTACCAAAGGGGAAACGGTGACAGTTGGCGGGGATTTCCTCATCCACGAGTTGGTATTGGAGGTACAACACAAGAAAGGTAATTTTTGATATCACAGCATGCAGACGACCTAGCCAAAAAAGGCCGCGAAAACAAAATTGACGTTTTTACCAAATCTATATACGGAATGAAATATAAACTATATATAAATATTTCTGAGTTCCAATTTTAACAAAATAAATTATCATCAAATGACCACAAGAGAAACTGACTGAATTAAAAATAAATGAAAATAAATCATCGATACAAGTAATAAACTTCGATGAATTAGCCTTCCATGAAGATCCTGCTAGGATCGAAACGCTTCAGACCCTCCTAACTCCAAGCGAAAGAAAATGACTGAGAACGGTATGTTACTCACCCTAATAAAGAAGTTTGTTCCCTTTCCATAGGCTCGGAGGTCTCATCGGGGATAACTCTGAAGATTCTACCGGAGTCTCGTGTGCGGTAAGTTTGAATTCTGATACAAATCGACAAAAAAGTAACATAAAAACAAGGTCATTCATTTCTAAAACATAGGAATGGTCCTACTTAGCACAAACATTTGCTAACCATGATATTTAAAAATGAAAACATAATTAAAAGCAGAATTTCCATATGTTGTGTATCACTTGTGATTGTTCTTCAGGCTGTTGTTCGCTGACTATGAATATCAAATGGAATTTTTAATGGTGGCTTGTTTCATTAGGCAAGATATTTTTTGTGTTGAGCAATTTTTTGTGCTTAGCAGATCTATGAAATTGGCCCCAATTTTCATCAAGGAAATTATTCCCGATGGTGAAGTCATTGATTTTCAGCATCAGTATAACCAGTCTAGCTGCCTACCACGCTATCGGGAATCTATCATGTGATAGCCTAGTGCCATGTTTTCTGATATGATTTGTGGATTGAGGATTTCATTGGAATTATTTTCGCAGCTCCGATACCACGGTTGCAAAGTTGATGGCCTACTACAACAGCCAGCCTGGTTTCAAGGCTTGCGATGACAGCAGCAGTAGCAGCAGCAGCAGTGCTAGCTCATCCCTTGGCTCATCCTTGTCTGCCGAGGAACAACCGGACAAGGAGACACCAGAGAACGCCATCTATCCCAAGAAGGTCAGGGAGAGTTTCAGAAAAGCTCAACAGTAATACTGAGTTCAACATTTCAAAAACAAACTGTCTCTTTCATACAAAATAATGTTTGACAAATACAACGTTTAAAGGTAATTCCATAATTTGCCAAAGAAATGCAGATTAATCGGCAAAATATCAAGTAAGATGCAGTAACAGTCATCTGTAAAATTCTTAGTCCCATACGGTTCCCACCTTTTGACAAAACAGTCAAAACGCCCACGGCATTTTAAAATCTGTTCACAGAATTTTTAATCCGAAGATCAAAATTGTTTTTGGTCAAGTGGTTTTACTTTTTTCTTGAAAAGTACAGCATTTCAGGCAGAAACATTTTAACGGTATCTTTCTATACTTTCTACCATGACATACCCTGTAACTTATAGGTAAATCTGTGGAGATGAATGTTTCGGTATCCCATCAAAGTATGATGTATCTTTAAAGTCAGCCAACCAGTGTACCCATTATTACTGCAAAAATGCGAATAAGGGGAGAACACAGGAAATGAATATTCATAAGATCTGAAAGTGACAACCCAATGAAAACATCTTAAAGCAGACGCAAGTACGGCCGTGTACAATCGTGGAACCAGCTGGGGTCGATTTCACCAAACTCATCGTTACTCCCTATCACTCGTAGGAATCGTAGGATAGGTCCCCTACGATGGATTATCCTTCGTAACTTGAGTTACGATGGATCGTAGGGGTTCATAAAATCGACGCCTGAACTTTTGTGAAAGTCGATGTTTTATAACATAATTTAAAAATGTAGGCCGCATTAGGAGGAACTTAATAATGTGTAATTGCTATAATTATACAAGCAAAAGTTCCAAAAAACATTTCTTCAGACAGAGGATTTATTCATCCAACTTCTGACAGGGCTTATTTTATTGTCTCCCATGGACAGGCTTACCTAGGTGACTACCGGTATGTACGGGCCTTTCCCCCGCCAGCCGAGAACGCTGCCAACGGCCTGGAGGCCGAGGAATGGTGGCCAAGAGAGAATATCCTCATGGGTCAAGTGGCCGGAGTGGCTACCGATCAGCATGGGTTGGTCTACGCCTTCCAACGGGGGGAGAGACGCTGGCTTCCCAGGTATGACTTGAAAGTATACCCTTAAATTAAGGGATATGTCTGATGTTTTCTGTCGTAAAAGCAGGGCGCCTGCACGCTTTATCTTGTATACAAAACCTTTCTTCACGGTGCTCGCGCGACGTCGTAAGCGTTCTAAAAGCAACAACATAGGGGCCTTATACTTTAATTCTGAAACGCTCTATCAACTTTACATCTGGCCAACATTGCTTTGTGTTCTTAAATGCTAGTGTTAACTTATTATACATTTATAAAGCTTGCTTCTTTCTAAAACAGGCTATGTGAATTGTGAACAAGTTCCTGTTTGATAAAAGAAACTCTTCCACTTTGGTCGAAAAGTCATACCACTTAGCGACAATTTTGTAAGTTTTTACGATTGCAAACTCAAAGCCACGCCTCCTTTATTATATGCAGCGATTTTGACGACGATCACGTGTTCAAGAAGAAAAAGCACCCTATCCGAAATGACGTAGTTCTGATGATGGATCCACACAGTGGATACGTGCTGGACTCCTGGGGAGGAGGCAGGTAAGGTCCCGAAGCCAGACTATCAAAGTTTTTTCATTGCAGGTTTTGGCGCCAAAATCCAAGCGGTGACGGCAAAAACACTCATTGTATAAGTCACTGACATTTAACAACCGAACCGCAATGACTGCAAATCAGTAACTTTTGATAAGAAAGGGTTCTGTTAGCTCAAACAGAAGAGGCCAATAATTCTTAAAAGCATTTCGAAGATTTTTTGTTGAATTAACTCTCCACCAACAGTTACATCAACTTCACTACAAGCGATACATCTAACAAACAAAATAATTGGCACTCTTATATAAAACAAATGCGTAGGTTGGCTCATAGTCGAGATAAGAGCTTTACAAATACATGGAGTGCATTTTATAGTGGGACTTGTAATACACACATTGCATAGCAATTTTAAAATGTTCGGGCAAAACATATCCTTGCAAAATATTTACAGTTTATTCCTAAAGCAAGTACTGCATAGAAACAAATCACGAACGTTTGTCACCAGGCAACGTATCCAAAAATTAATTTGTCCGAATAATATACTCGCTATATCAAAGCCCAACACTTTTGTGTGATATCGTTTGTCATTTGTAGCCAATATTTACCATAATAAATATTTTACCATTCTTTAGATTAATAGAAGATATTTTGTAATAGACCAGCTAAGGCCAGTTTAATGGGGCTTTTAAACACAAACAATTGCTTAGCACAAAATGCCTTGCTCAATAAAACAAACCACCATTAAAAATTCCATTTGATATTCATGGTCACCAAACAACAGCCAAAGAACAATCACAAGTGATACACAACACATGGACATTTTGTTGTTAATCCTGTTTTTGAGATAGACATGTCATGGTTAGCAAATTAGTGTGCTAAGCAGGGCCGTGAAATTTTCCCCAGGTCAAAACAGGGTTTTTTTTCTAACAATACACAATGAAATTCTTTTTTCATATATTTGGTACGTAATCTCACAACGCCTACCTGTTATCTCATTGATTTCAGGTTTTACATGCCCCACGGAATCACCATTGACCATGCCGGCAATATGTGGCTGACCGATGTTGCCCTGCACCAAGTCTTCAAGTTTCCGCCCGGAAGCATGAAGCCAAGTCTGACCCTCGGTAAACGATTCCAGCCAGGCTCAGACTGGAAACACTTCTGCCAGCCTACCGACGTGGCCGTGGACAGCAAGACCGGCAACTTCTTCGTTGCTGACGGGTGAGAAATGAGACAATTTTTGAAGGAATACGGAAAGAGTTCTGCACGGTGAAAAAATGCTGCGTCGCGTTTGAGAAACACGTTGTGAATTTGCTGCCACCAAGAGCTCTGATACAGCATCATTATTGCTCAATAGAGGGCGCTTCGGGATGCCATATTTGGGGGCTCAGCCCTCTTCAGCCTATTTCAATCTAATCCCATTCATCATTTTTTTAAGAGGCTTGCTACTTTTCTAGTGTTAAATCAAAAATGCACGAATACATTGGGACCTAAGGCCTCCATATTAAAATGTATACCAAAACAAACAATTCAAAAATTGAATACATTTAAAAGCATTAGTTTCGTGACTTTGTCTTATATGAAACAAAGTATCAATGGACATTCTTGTGAATTTCTTTTCTTTATCAGGTATTGCAACAGTCGGGTGTTGAAGTTTGCTCCAAACGGCTCTGTCTTGATGGAGATAACAGCGCCCTCAAGTTAGTATACCAGCAACAAAAGTCATCAATGAAACTGGTCAATAAAATCATTATTCATTTCATGTCTGAGGTTTTCAACGACGCTAGGGCGTTTGTGGGCCCTTAACTGAGAGACTTTGTCACATGTTGATGAGTAACCTTCTTAAAGGCACTACGTGTATCATAGGCCTACTTTGGTAGCCATACCGAAACAGAAATCATCACAGATTTACATATAATTTACAGGGTATAAAGATGGTGATGTTAGAAACAAACCATTAAAATGTTTCTGCCTGAAGTGCTGTATTTATCCAGAAAAGAGTAAATCCAATGACAAAAAGCAATTTTGAACTTCGGAAGATCAAAAAACCTGTAAAAAGGTTTTAAAAGTACCGTGGGCGTTTTTCACAGTTTCCGTGGGCAAAAAGTGGGCACCGTATGGGACTAGGAATTCCACAGATGACTGTCACTGTATCTTTGTGGCCATGAATCTGCATAACTTTAAACGAAAGTATGAAATTACCTTCAAGAATGATTTTCCTCCGTCCAGGCCCTGACCAGCCCGAGGACCTACGTACCTTCGACATCCCCCACAGTCTGGCCCTTGCCGAGAAGCGTCAGCTGCTCTGCGTAGCTGACAGGGAACACGGCCGTATCGTCTGCTTCAACAGCACAACGGGCGAGTACGACAGGCAGATCTACAGCGAAGACTTCGGTGGCAGAGTCTTTGCCATAGCCTATGACGAAGCAGAAGGTGGGTCGATTTGGGGTAGAGATGCAAAACGTTTTGTTTCCGTTTTCTTTGTTTTAAACGTCATTCACCTAGATACCCTAACTGGAGCTGTGGATAAAGTTAGGAAAACCGGAGTCTGAAGCTAAATTGCTGCACTTTTGCCTGACTCACCCACCACTTTGGCCCCAACTTTGAGACTTTGTTCTTGCTCTGCCAGGACACAAGCTTCATCAGACATAAACAAGGAAGAAATCCTACGTCGTCTATAAGACATACTAGGCCTATAATGCAAATGTTCATAGGGATTCGAAAGGCCAATCCATTGATACCCTTTCGATAAGTTAGACCATTCTTAATTCTTTTTCTGAGTCACTAGATAAGTCAATTCCAGTGTTGTGTACATGGCATGGCAGGGGGAGTTAGTACCATTAGGTCCTCATGTGTACATGGCTCTGGCATAAGTGAGCAGACAAGAAGATGTTGCATGGTCTGCTCCTCTCCACACGTGCAGCTGGTGTCTTCAGTGTCTTTTTTGGCACCTGGGGGTATAGGGCCTCCTTGTGGCTTGTTTATGTGGACCATAATGAGGTGGGTTGGGGAGGTATTCAGCCCACAGTTAGACCCTAAGAAGGAGGAAGTGTCGGGGGAGTGTACCACGCCCATCTGTTTGCTCCTTCTCATTACCTTCTTCTATAACCTGTTCCTTCTTGCTTTGCAGACGTGCTGTATGCAGTCAACGGGCTAACGGATGACGAGTACTACCCTCCTCAGGGCTTCACTATTGACCTGGATAGTGGTAGAATCCTATCCAAATGGAATCGCCCACCAAGTGATGAGGAGGTAAACAAAACAACCACATTCTTCGTCATTTTAAGACAAAAGTCCTAGTCATTTTAAGAACAAATATAAATTACTATTAGGGACACCACCAACATATGGCTGGATAGCTCAGTTGGTAATATTCGAATCCCGCTCCCGTCAATTTTTCTTTGTTCACTTATCAATGACAACAGTTTTCAAGAATGATTCAATTTATTCTACTACTGTACTTGAAAAAAAGGGACAGCCGGTCTTCAGACCCTTATATAAATATTGTCACCGTTTTTCATCCTTTTCCAGCAATTGATTGAGCCTCATGATCTTGCCGTCTACTCGGGAGCCGTATACGTGGCCGATGTTGGAGCAAACCGAGTCTGGAAGTTCTGGGACGAGGCTACTCCTAGCAACGAAGTATGGGAGAACCAACCCTGGAAACAATAGACTGCACAGCAAGATGGGCGCCCTCTGTTATATCCTGGGACATTATTCCAGTCTAACAACTAATTCATGATACCGGTTATAATGTTGAATTTTTCTTATTTTTTTTTGTGTTCGGTAAAACTTGAATCGATTAGCAATTGCTAATAATACTGCTAGACTGCAGAGTTATGAATTATTTTGGTCAAACATAAATTTTTACTAAGCACACGATCTTCCGGAAAATCTCAAGTCGACTTATATACTAATGAAAAATACATGAATTCTTACATTAAAGGCAGCGTACAGGATTTGCAAGGCCTCCAAAAAATTTTTTTGAGTTTGAGACTGAAAATCTACTCAACAGTTCGTAAACAGCGCAAACAGTCACCATGGGAAATCTTGGTTCATCAGATGCTGGCTTTTTCAAGGAAATCAAGATTTAGTGTCTTGAAAAGATCGCTCGTCCGAACTATTTTTTAGCATTTCGAAAGAGTGGTGTAACCGTGAAGGATTCGGAGGGGGCAAAGATGATTGTCGGCCGTATTTCTGCTATCCAGATGAAGAAAGCGTAAAAAGGTACATGAAAGTACGTCTGTATAAGGAAGTTTAAGACCTTCACCAAATTCAGCCAAAACGCACATCTTTGCAAATCCTATATGCTCCCTTTAAGAATTTTTCCCGTGTTAAGAAGTACGGTGTTTTTGTGGCAACAAAAACCACCGCTGATTTTGTTCTAAATGTATGTGTAGTGATGTGTTGAAATCATCACATCGCCATTCTATATGCTAGTATACTGTATTAACGACTATTCTAAAATGTTTGCAGATAAGTAAATTTGTAAAATGTGTGCACAAAACGAAATGGAAAGAATCAAGTCATCTTTTCAGTGTGTAATTGAATGCATAAAATAGTCGACGGTATAAGTACTTCATAATTTCATCTTTTCACGAGTCTGTAGCCAACTTGAAACGTTTTAACTGATGTCGAGGACTGCTTTGTGTCATTCCTCAGAAACCAGCTGTGATTTAATCATTCATTCAGGGACTAATTATTACACCTTATAAATTCATTTATATAAAATCCAGTTGAAAAAATCCCCATAACATTATTTTGACGAGAAGTATTAGAATATAAAAAAGGTTTATTTTTGTGACTATATGTATAGATAATTATACCAGTGTGTTAGCAAATAATGTTTAATTTATGCCTAAAACAAAATAGGGCTTGATGATGTGGTATGTATATTTGTGTAAATACTAAAATAGCCGATAAAAGATTAACAAAAAAAAATTATATGAATTATGATTTCTGCTACTGGTGTTACCCTGAGACGGTGCCCATGCCCTTGGGTCATCAATGTGTTTAAAGCAGTCTATTTTATAATACATTGCACATAGGTTCTACACAGTTTGAAAAAAAAGAAGACTGGGTACCATACTTGGAGGATTGCCTATCGAACAGGTCATAGGTTTCTAGTACACCCTTACAGCCATGGGATAGTATTAATTTCTTGTTTGATTTCTGTTACTACAAAGAAAAATGAACTTGTACACGTGCTAAACTAATGACAATGTATAGAACCTATGTGCTAGTTGTTATAAAATATTATGTGTGTGTTTATTAAGAGGAACAAGTGCGTCAATATTAATCAAAGAACATTAAGAATAATATTGTAGGTTATTTGAAACGCTCTTCATGTGTGTTAGTAGATTAAGTTGTAATGATTTACCTTTAAAGTTCCAAACATCCACAAATACTTCGGGAACCAAATTCTGGTCTACGTACAGCCAGCCTCCATGACTAATGACGTCATATAATACCCAGCATGCATCTGGAGTGTCTTTAAAGCACACGATGTGCCGAAACTAAGGCCGTGTACGAAACGGGTTTCCAGGGCTATAGCTACGCCTTAAGTCAGCGTGTTCCAATGCATTTGCAATGGACTCAGACCTAGACCTAGACCTAGCCTCTAGGCAACTGGTTTCGGATGCAGCCTGAGTTGAAATTGTTATTTGTTATTTAAAGGTAGTATCATACTTTGGTAAGATACCAAAACAGAAATGTTCACAGATTTACGTATAACTTTCAGGGTATGAAGATGATGCTAGTAGAAACTTAACCGTTAAAATTTTTCCGCCTGAAATGGTGTATTTATCCAGAAATTAGTAAAACAACGACCGAAAATCTTTTTGATCTTTTAAAAGATCAAAAATAAAAGAGAAAAGACTTAAGAAATACTTTGGCCGTTTTTCACGATTTTCCCAAAAAGTTGGCACCGTATGGGACTGAAATTTTCACAGATAACTGTGATTGTATCTTCCTTGATATTTTTGCCAATGAATCTGTATTTCTTTGACAAAAACTAATGTATGATACTACCTTTAAACTGAAGATTTACTGAGATATAAATTGATCGAAAACCAATTAGCTTCACGCTCTTTATACAAACAGTACTAGAAAATGACTGGCGTTTTATTACGTAAAGGAAGTATTACAGATACGACATGAACATCTTAATGCGAAATTTGTTCGGTAAATGGGACTCCATGTTGAAAGAGAATTAACGAAGAATGAACATCGTAAAATAATCTGAAAATGGTAAACATCTCTAAAGCAGGCATTCAATATGAGATCTAGTGTCGTGATGATGTTAATCTCAAAGTCGTGATTTGGAGAAAAGAAAATTGGATTGAGTTTTCCGAGGGCGGGGTCAAAATGGTGACGCCTACAAAGTTTAACCACAATACTGTTTGATGCCGTAAATACATACAGTTTGTTAAATGTGTTGCATCAGTAGTAGGTTTGTCTGCATGGACCTAAAATTTGAGAATCACCCACAACAAAAGTGAAGTGTTTCGTGGGAAATGGGCGGCGGTCTCTCCATAGACATACATCGTTCAGCCATGCACCAGTAATCAATTCGTGTTTTCTTTTCGTCGTATGAAATAACAGTACTGTGTGACTGGCAGAAATTCAGTCCAATGTTTACTGATTAAGTATTATGAATTATTAGTAAATACCAGTGTGAATAAATAAATAAATAAGTGCTCATAGAGTTACCTGATTTTGTCGACATGTGTACATCTGTAAATGGGTATACATTTCTGTATTACATGTAAAAATTAGTACTAGGCCTATATTTATCCATGGCCCACCAACGTACACGTAGTTTATCTATATGAATCAGAGATTAAAAACCCAAACAAATAAACAAAACAAAAACAAAAGGTATGTCATTGTTTGCGGTCATCCCAAACAATGGCACATTTCACTGAGGCGAAACCGGCCTACAATAGTTCGTCGTTAAGCAAAACACCTAGATTAAATAAAATAAACAGATTAATCGAATCAACCAAGAAATGGAGAGCGGTAAAATTCAAGTGTACATGTTTATCATGACTATAGCCTTGCAAACACTTAGTCTGATCTCCCAATTTGTCGGGGTGTATTTGTTTGTTTGTTCATTAATTTGTTTGTTTGTTCGTTTTTAATAAAACAATACTGTTTGTACTTAGCAGCCTATTTTATAAACCCGACCCGTCTTAGGGCACATAGAAGCTTCCGTATCTTCATTTTGTCCTCTTGAATTTTCAAACATGTCCTTAGACACTTATTATGATACATTTCGTATATCACATCCCCCTTTGCTCGAGCACGCTTTCATCTCGCCCAATTATATCCCTCAGTGGGCCTAATGAAATGTTACCATAGCAACCACGTGTCTAATTTCCCCTCTCGGCTTTTACTAATTATAAAAAAAAAACGACACTGTACGGCTGCCGGTCGTGAGCCATCCACAATCGAAAGAAAAGAACCGCGCGCATCTATTTGTTCATTTTTTTTTATTTGAGTGGCGAAATTAAGGCGAATTGCATACATGCAAGAATGAGTATATAATAAAGATACCTTGCGTTGCTAATGGAAATGCTGACGAAAGAAGTTGTCATAGAAACACCTCTATATTGAAACAGCTATTTTATGGTCCAGTCCCTCTATCCACATGGTATGGATTCCATTTACTATGATAATCATGTTGACATTTTAAACATGGAAGATTTCATTTGCACTGTGTACAACCGGACGGGTGGCCAAAACATAATATGCACACAATACATATAACAAAATGACGTATAATTTTTCGTAGACGTGCATTTACAATGAATGGGGTAATTTTGTTCTAATCTTGGCTCGATATCGCCTCATACTCTCCGATTTTCAACAGGTAGGTAAATAATAATTTAATGGTATTACATATTTAGTAGTCCATATACCTGATCAAAGGAATCAGCGACACGGATTAAAACAACACAATGAAGCAACAATTTCATAAATTTTACTACATAAAAAGTGACTGTTGTAAGGACGAATCTTTTTACATATTTACATATTCATAAGCCTTTTGGGTTGGTTCTTGTGTCAATCAGATTGAACGGCCTGCAAAGTCCCAAGAATCGTACCACACTGTTCCTTATACAATTACTTTTATACTGTAATAATTTTAAATATTTAATCCTCAAGGTACAAACTTTAATATTTCAATCTGACGACTCGAACCAGGATATACCATTCAAAATAAAAGATGGACTAAAAAAACTGACCAGACCATAAAGGTGCTTCATACTTTGGTAAAGTTGATAGATCTATTGGTAATTTGATTTGTCTTGGAATAAAAACAAACTTGTTCAGCTCAATTGATTACATGTATTGGAAACAGTGAAGAAAAAAGGCGAAAACCGTTGCAATTGTTACGCGAAACGGTGAGATAATTGTAATTGTGAGGTCTGTTTTGGGTCTTTTGTTTGACCTTTTCTGGATGAATACAGCATATCAGACAAGTTTTAACGTTATGTTTAATTTGTCCCAGGTCCATCTTCATACCCTGTAAGTTATACGTAAATCTGTGAACATGTACAGTGTGTTTTGGTTTCTCGAACAAAAGTATGATAGAACAGAACATGGATCAATCCTAGACACAAAATACTTATTTCTATATTACTTAATGTAATTAGTACTGGTACAGATAAAACAAAAATTCAGCCATCACCTTAAAAGAAATGTCAGCAAATGTTCACCTTGACAGAAAATAAATTTTTATTTTTTTTAATTATAAGTATAAGCACCCTGAAGTGTAATTGGACGCATATGATAGTAGGCAGCCTCAATTCTTTAATTTAGAACGCAAGATTCGTAAGTAGGTACCATGTACTTGATGTTGATGAAGGCGTCCGGACCACCGTGTTTCTCAAGAAGTTCAAGGGTGGAGTTGATCAGATCACCCATGTTCTCTCGCTTGCGCTGGTTGTACTCGATGCGGTCACCGAGGTTCTTGTTGCAGTTCTTGAAGAGCTGGAGGACGGGGAGAATCTGACGATAGTACGGCACCAAGGCCTGTCCCACCAGTTCATTGGAGTGGACAAGAGCTTGTAAGATTTTCAACGTGACGCATATTATCTAGGAAGAATGAATAGGAATGAAGATGAATTCAAAATGAATTGTCAAATTTGTTGGAAGTATCAGTATTACGTATTGTCTGTCTGGGTTTTTGTCTTGCTGCTGCTGCTGCATGTTGCTGCTGCTGCATGTTGCTGATGAGTGCTGCTGCTCGTGTTGCTGCTGCTTGCTGTACGGTTGTTGCTGCTGTTGCTGCTGAGTGCTGCTGCTGTTCCTTCTACTGTTGCTTGCTGATCGTGTTGCTGCTGCTTGCTGTTGTTGTTGCTGTTGCTGTTGTTGCTGCTGAGTGCTGCTGCTGTTGCTTCTGCCGTTGCTGCTGCTGCTGCTTGCCCATGATGCTTCTGCTGTTGCCGCTGCTTGCCGCTGTTGCTGCTGCTGTTGTTGCTGTTGTTGCTGCTGTTGTTGCTGTTGTTGCTGTTGCTGCTGTTGCTGCTGCTGCTGCTGTTGTTGTTGTTGCTGCTGCTGCTGCTGCTGCTGCTGTTGCTTCTGCTGTTGCTGCTGCTGCTGTTGCTGCTGCTGTTACTGTTACTACCGGTACTGCTGTTGCTGCTGCAACTGCCGCGCTAATGCAACTTCTGCTGCATGCCAGTGCTTCTGCTCTTGCTTACCTCTGGGTTTCGTGTCTGCAGTGCTTTCTTGATAGGCAAGATAAGCTGTGGAATGACTGGTACTACTTTGTGTCCTCCTTGAGACAACATGTCTAAGATCCCTTGACGGGCAAAGAAACTGTATGGAAACTGCGTCTCAGAGAGTCCATCGAAGAACAGTGGCAAGTAATGGTGGTAGTCCAGCTTCGCAATGTCCACCTGGTGAAGAGTGAATGAAGGACACAGGGACGGTTATGCATAAATCAGAGTGTACACTGTCAACAATTTCGGTAACATTTTCGGTAACATGTTGTCCAGTTAGGCCAACACACCTGGGCAACACTTTGGGCCTGTGTACACCAGCAACATTTGGCCAACATGCTACCGAGATGTTGCTGCGACATGTTACCCAACATTTTCAGCAACAAGGTATACCTGGGCAACATTTTACCGAGATAGTTACCGAAAATGTTGACAGTGTAGGTCTACATTCTGCTTATAGCATAAGTCATCTCAGTTTTAGAATCTGCTCGTCGATTAATAATGAATAAGAAACAAAAGAAAGCGAATCAATATCAAATGTGACTGACATTTGGGGGAATTATTAAGCTTATTAGGACGACAAATTACACAGAGTTGTTTGTTTCATATATAAACCATGTCTGCTGCCACCACGAGGCCAAAAGTCTCCATTATTTTAATATTATTTGGAATGGGTCATTAGGGAGACTTTCCCATAGGGTCGTGCACAAACTTTACTTACCTATTTCTAAACACCCTCCAAACCAATGAACTTGAAATTGACATATGTTCATATTGAGAGCATTTTCTGTCTTCTATAAAATTATGAGCAGTAAAAATGTCCTTAAAAGGTAGCTGGTATAATAGGGAGACACCGAAAAGCCTCCCTATTTGCAGATGTCTCTAAAATGTTTACTTTTAGACTCTAAAGTGTCTCCCTAATATGCAATTTAGACTATTATCATAACCCTCGGTGTTAATAATTATATTCAGTGCCTGTCAAGCGCTTACTGATGGTGATTTTCGACGTCTCATTGCTGCCTGCAAATTGGACATTATTTCCAACTCACTGGGTTGTAACTGAACTGGCGCCTAGCCTGTCATGTTGCAATAAATATAAAGCTATTTCAAGCTGCAGACCATTGACGAGCCTCTTGTGATGTGTGATTGCTCATTATTTGGCTACGACTTATGACCACACGCTTGTCCTATAGCGAGTGGCTGCCCCGTAGACCTATGGGGAATTGCAAGCCGTAGACCCAGTAATTCAGAATTGTTCAGGATTTTTAATACAGATGCTTTTAACATTTCTCTGAAAGGCATAATTGGTAAAGGTCACAGAACAGTACTCACACTTTGTCTGATCCATCATACACATGAAATGATAAACTTGTGAAAATAGCGAGAACCCGACTAAATTGTGTCTTATAAAACATAAAGAATGCTTTTGATCTTGCCCTGAGATCAAAACTGTTTTTGGTCTTTGTTTTACTAATTTCTGGACAAATAAATTTTAAAGGTATATTTTCTACCAGCAACATCTTCATACCCTGACATTTATACGTTAATCTGTGAACATTTCTATTCGGGTATGTTACTAATCCTGTGCTGTACCTTTAAAAGCAAACACGGATATTCGTCCATAATACCACGTTTTAATTGTTTTGCCTGGTAGCAGACATCAGATTCTTTTTTTGACTGGCGTAGTATGATAAGCACAAATTAATACAAATAATGATATGGCCTACCCTTTACATTTGTTCATTACCACTAAGAGGTTGGTGATACTTTTGTACATACAGCAATGTCAGCACAACAAAGATGAACATCAAAGATGATGCAGCATCATACATTTTCATTACTTTACCTTCCATAAGATTTTGTTATTTTTAGAGTCATGGTCCACGGCGATTGGGAAGTCTCCTCTCTCGTAGAAGAATCTGAACTCCGATGGAGGCGTTGGTCGGACGTGGAAGGCCCCGGCCACCGGGGGACATTTCACCTTGATGTGAGGGTCCTGTCTGAGGGACAATACGGAGAAAGGGTTCACTGTGATCGTCTTGGTAGCGGTCTTGCCTCTCAGGAGTGGTCGAGGGGTGATGGACGGGGGTCTCAGGTGCACCGGTGGGAGGCTTGTGTTATTAGGCCTACCCTTCCGAACACGAGTCTTGTTCTGCTGACTGGCATCCGATCGAGCTCCCGGTGAATATTGGCCGCGGCACCCATTCTTCTCACCGCTGTTGCCGCTGCTGTTGCTGCTGCTGCCTTGGCTCCGGAGATGGTGATGGTGAAGATTAGGCCCGCCATCTTTCGTGGCCCGGCGAGCGAGGAATATCTTATCACGATGGCCTCGGTCGCGGGATGATGCCTGTTGGGGGACCGTGTGGCCTTTTATCGGCTTAGAAACACCAGATGACACAGCAGCGCTTATCATCGTGACGAGCCGGATTCAAGAGACTAATAATTGTTGATGCACGGCGAATATTCTGATGAGATGCTCTTAAAAGGAAGCAAGAATGGAGAAAAGAAGATTGCACAAGTCTTAAGACGCTGCTCATCACTAATTCACATTTGCCATCACCAACAGCCTGACCAACCATTCGTATACACGATAATGCATTCACCGCACGTTCCCTTAGCTGTCGCCCCAAGAATCACATCTGAGATATAGGTCACTTCTTCTTTGCATATGTAAGTTGCCACATACGGTACATGTTGGGATACGTAATGGACTCACCGCATACCCCATGTAGGATGCCTGATACAGTGATAGCGACGACATTCAGCAAGCTGCATTGCAAATCACGGCCCTCACTGAATTAAAACATTTTTTATTAAATCACGGTTGCACCGGTTGCTGTTTTTGCTGAGGCAGTCCTTAGAAACGACCTTGCTAGAGCATTTTCTAATTTCCCCAGCCCTGAAATATTGGCCTTCTTTAAAGCAATACCCTTGTTTTCGTTTCTTGTTATTTTAATACCTGTCTTACGGTTGGTTGACAAATATTAAATTAAATTTTCCCAATTTTACAAGGAAAATTCAATACCGAGTTCTGAAAAGATCTATTTTTATTTTGGTATGGAAAATGAATCATAATGGCCTTAACCTTTAACTACTAGCAGACTAAGATTACATTTCCATATGCTGTACATTTCACGGTATAGTGGTAATCCATAAGTCTACTTATGTACCAGTCTACTGATTAATTCAGCTAAAACCATTAGGCCACTCGAAAGCGCAGGCCTGATTTTTAATTCTATTAAACGGAGTAGAATCTCATTCTACTTTACAGTAATATTCAATTGCTCTGGGGTAGTATAGCCACACTGTAGCCCTTAAAGGTAATCATACTTTGGTTTTTATCAAAGAAATACAGATTCATGGGCAAAAATATCAAGACAGATACAGTAACAGTCATCTGTGAAAATTTCAGTCCCATACGGTGCCCACATTTTGAAAACAAAACAGTAAAAAAAAAAACAGCCACAGTATTTCTTAAGTCTTTTCTCTTTTATATTTGATCTTTTAAAAGATAGAAAAAGATTTTCGGTCGTTGTTTTACTAATTTCTGGATAAATACACCATTTCAGGCGGAAAAATGTTAACGGTATATTTCTACCAGCACCATCTTCATACCCTGTAAGTTATAAGTAAATCTGTGAACATTTCTGTATTGGTTTTTTACCAAAGTATGATACTACCTTTAATTATTATAATGCAAGATAATTGAATTGAGATTCCTGGATTACAGCTGTATTCACAATTTAAAGGTCATATCATACTTTGTTTTTCGTCAAAGAAATGCAAATTCACGCGCAAAAATATCAAGAAAGATACAGTAACAGTCATCTGTGAATTTTCAGTTCCATATGGTGCCCAGGTTTTGAGAAAAAACAGTGAAAACGCTCACAGTATTTCTTTTCACAGGAATTGTAATATTCCTGATATACAGTTTTGATCGATTGGTTTTAATCTGTTCTAGATAAATACAGCACTGTTTCAGGCAAAAAGATTTTTAATCCTGTACTGAGTTTTAATTGAAAAATCTAATTAAAGGTATCATACTTTGGTTTGATAGAACACATGCGGTGTGTTCATAATTGGATTTGTCATAGAATAAAAACAAACCAGTGACTTTTTCAGCTCAATTGATCATTGCATGGAAACAGTATAGAAAACAGCGAAAACCGTTGCAATTGTTACGTGAAATTGTATAAGGTAATTGTAATTGTGAGGTTCTGATCTCTGAGATCAAAACGGTTTCGGTGTTTTTCTGGATAAACACAGCATTTCAGGCGACAAATAATTAATGGTAAGTTCGTCCCAGGTCCATCTTTATACCCTGTAAGTTATACGTAAATCTGTGAAAATTTCTATTTTGGTATTGCTACCAAGTGTTGCAGATGCTATAATGTGTCTGTATTGAAAATAAATATGTTTGGTAAACGTATGAAATGAGATCAGTGACGATGCCCCCCCCCCCCCAAAAAAGGTCTTAATCGAATGAAACACAAACTACTGCGAATACATCATCAGATATAGCGTCCTATAACTTGCATCTTGATTTCATTTCTACCCAAATTAAGATTTCCACCGAAAATCTGTAAAATTAATAAACATGAGGAAAAATGAAACACACACTAATTTAAAGAACACTCATCACACATGACGCGGACGACATTTCACAAAATTGGCGCCATTTTACCAACGGCAACTCTTTTTAATTGTCGTACACCTAGTGAAATCTGCAAACACGAGTGCACAGAAATTATATATCAGTACCATAAACTGGACTTATATAATGAGTTCAAATGAGTTGTGGAGTTATTTTAGGGACCCAAGCAATGAAATGAATCCCAACCACTGCTATCATGAGTATAGTTATATTGGGTGCATTCGTTTAGCTAACACGGGTCAACCCTTAGTGGGAATGGTCGCGCTATACTGCACAAAACAAGCGAGAGAATGGGGACGAGGTTGACTGGTGTCGACCCGGGGGAGCTAAACGAATGCACACAATGTTGATGATCATTATTATGGCTATCGGCATGACTTACCATGTGTTAATTTAATTATGAGTTACATTTAAAACGAACATTTATTAACTATAATTGAAATAACTGAACAAAAATTAATGTATGCAGATTTCGAATACATAAAATATTGGAGATACATATCATATTTAAGTTCGTCTTTTAATGAAAATATAATAACCCTAATATTTGTTAACACAAAAATAACGTCCCTACGGTCACTAGTTATTTATGACAACTGATGCAACATTAATTTATTTCAAAAGAAAAGGAATATATTTAAATACAAAACGAAACAACATAAGAACATAAAATATGGCAAGCTACATATATGTTTCACTTCGTGTGCATTTTACGCAGTGTGAATTTCAGGAACAACAACAAAAATCACGTAAAATACTTGCGAACAAATTAAAATTATGCAAAAAACAAGAGTCGAATTGTGTTAATAAAAAGAAAAAAGAAAGAATTCGATGGCTACATCAAGATTATTTTATTGTGGATTTTGGGCGAGATAATCTGAAGATTAAGGATTATCTTGTAATGATAATCTTCCAGTGGATAACTGATCCAGTAATTGATCCTGGATTAATGTTGGAATCAAGCTAAGTACGTTATTGTTAATTTTGGTGAGTTAATCGGCAGATTACGGACGCTCTCGTAATGATTCAATTGTTAGAAAATAATCCTTTCTAAACTTAATCTGGATTAATGCAGGATTAATATCTTTGTACTGCTCGAAACATCAAGTTCATCAAATAGTTCTCAATCAGAATGTACAATCACGTGAGTTATTTCTTACCATAAATATTCTTAAATTAGTACCTAAAACAACCAGGAAAAAGCAATGAAAATTCTTCAGTTCAAAAGAAAAAATTGTTTTTAGTCTTGATAAACTTTGGTAGTACTTCTAAAGCTGGAATTTGGTGTCACATATGTGGAGCATCATCCACGACCATACTTATCCCATGATACACACACATATTAATATACAACGATACACTTAATTAATTCTCCCTAATTGTTATTTACAATATATACACACACATTATGCATAAGACAAAAACTAAACGGTCATGAATATGTATTAACTGTGAAAATAAGTTTTAATTTTCCTAGTACCTGCATGGGCATATTTTCTTAAAAACATACTGTTTGCATTGATATGTATAAAGCAAAAACTAATTTATACCAAAATAAAAAGCAACAGTACTTGATACATAGCAGACATGGACATTTTTAGACAAAACTGAAAAAAGCGCATTAACATAATTGTAACGGTTATGTCCTACCCAGCCAATACACAAGCTACATCGGTACATCCACAACTTTCTGGTAGGGATTGTTTCACCCACCGAGTAAACCGTAATAAATAACTGAGTATGATTAAAAATAATCCTGTACAACATTTCATCGAGAATGGGAGACTGAAGAATCAGTATTCAAGTCAACAGCACACGTGCATGCAATTGTGAGCATGCGCGCGTTGTTTTGCGCCTGCGCTGTCGTGCGTGCGCGTGCGCTGTTGACTTGAAGACCGATTCCCCAGAGTCTCCCATTATGTACTGTACCACACCAAGCACATATTTCCTTGATTTGAGCAAAGTCACAAAATTTCGACTGAAGCCGGAATTAAACTTGTTACCACTGCTGTAATCCAGAGGTCTCCGGTTTAATTCCGAGTTAGCCAAAGTATTTGTGTTTCGTACCCTATAATCATTATAATGTCAGTTTCTCAATTTATTCTCTTTTATTTGTCGATTTATACATACAAGGGAAGATTTCCACAATTTTAATAATGAAATTGAGCAACTGTCATGGAAACAATTTTTCAGTTTTAATACTATGACACATTCAGAGGAATGAAGAAGCAAAAAAGTAGATTTCTCGACCCGGCAGTAGGTGGTGTGGGCATGGAATACACCTGTATCAAAAACCAATCAATTAACATGTCCCTTTGTATATACCCTGGACTCAACGATACATGACTTGCTCAGCCCAGACCAAACTTTATTTGTGGCTTGATAACCCAACTTGGTTCAAGTCTCCAAAGACGTGCCATGTATAGGTCCTTGTTCACAGTGCGGAACTTTTAAAGGACATGTCACTTTAAGAGCCCAGACTACGGTAACTTTATATGAGGCCTACTGGCTCAACTTGATCCAAGTCCAAAGAATGTGCCATAGGGTTACTTCATACTTCATAGTGTGGATTTTTGAAGGACACAGGACTGTAGAGCACATCAGTCATTGTAACTTAATAATGCTTACTGGTTCAACTTGGTCCAAGTCAAAATAACATACAGTAGGGACTGTAGAGCCTAGGCATCAAACTTTTTTTCACAGGGGTTGAAGGCCCGACTTACTCCAAGCCCAAAGAATTTTCTCAAGAAGTTTCCCAACAGGAATACTGCATAGTGTGGTATTTTGAAGGAAACAGGGGTCGATTTCACGAAGCCCTACGATTGATCGTAACTCGAGATACCAAGGATACCCATCGTATCCTACCTAGAATTGCAATGCATCACAAGTCCTACGATTGATAGTAAGTTACTATAAGTTTGGTGAAATTGACCCCAGGAATGTGGATGGCAGTGTGACCAAGGGGGTTTGGCTTGAATGATTTCCCCGCAATTCCCTGATGTTAATTTCCTCCTTCACCACATCCATCACTAAGAGGAAAAGGAAAAAAAAATTTTTTTCAGGATATTCAGATCTTTTCTCTTCAACTCTCATTCTCATAAATTCTGCGTTTTCTTTGAGTTCAGTATGCTGTACTCCTCCACGTCCGAGTCATCGCTCCATCCCATCCCTCCGTCGTGGTCCGAGTCCTCGGTGTTGACCTGATTGAAGCCCTTCCGCCGGTTGAAGAAGTTCCCCAGGCTGAACTTGTCCGTGGCCTTGTAGCCCGCTCGGATGGCCATGCCCGACTCGCTGCTGCGGAAGAAGCGCATGCGCCCCTGGGCGCGCAGCCGGACCACCACGGCCACCAGGAGCATGAGGAAGATCGGGACGGCTAGGACGGCTACGATGATGGCCGTGGTCGTCATGCTGGCATCTGTGGCTGCGTTTGGGAGGTGCTTAAGTCTCTCCTCCAGTCGTGGTTCGATCTGATTCTTTGTCTCGTCATCCATCAATTCATCAATTTCTAAAATAAAATGACAAACAAAAAATACTCCATCAAAATAATTTGGGAGGCTATTCATCCTTACTGGCAGCTTGGGTGCTGAATTATGAAGGATTGTGCTACAATGTGACCGAGTTGCTGGCATTCATGGGCGCCCTTTGGCTGCCAGCCACATCAACCCATATATGATCACGGAGTACAGCCTGAGATTGAAAGTGTTTCATTTTTGTGGAGGGAGGAAAAATGGAGAACCCGGAGAAAAACCCTCGTAGCATATGAGAGAACCAAACGCACAACTCTACTCACATATGACCCAAGTCGGGATCGAACCCGGGCAACATTGGTGAGAGGCGAGTGCCAAACGCACTTGCCACCTATGCCCCCTAAACATCACAATACAACAAGCGTTTTCAATCATATTCAGTCTTGTCAATTATAAGAAGACCTCAGCAATGTAATGCTAAACCGTAATTTGGCTTTACTTTCTGTTAAAACAATCATGAAACGTGAAAAGAAATGGACACTGTGATTTAATTTCCATACCAAGGTGTCTTTCAAATTTCCAGATTTTGTTGGGACCGATTTCTGCCACATAAACGTTCTTGGAGTCAGGAGAGGCTGCAACGTCATGAGGTTGACCAAACTCCTACAAGAGGAAAAAAACCCAGGATCGATGAATAACGGAACAACTGTGACTTTCAGTATAATTCAAGATGAAAAACACATTCGTAACTTAATAGACCCTGGTTCAACCAACAAAGAAGCTGATAACAAGAACTGGGCAGGCAGAACTTACGGCATTGTGTGGCGACCACGTCTGCAACAGCTTGCCAGAGTCAAAGTCCAACGTGAATCCCTGGACGGCCGGCCTCTTCATGCCACTACGGGATGACCCTGGGCCATTCACAGCATACAGAACACCTCCTGCAAGAAATTACACACAAAGAAAGGTGACTCAATGACAATGAGAGGTCAACGGCCAATCAATCAATCAGTAGGAGCATGCACCGCATTGTCGCATCTACCTTCGGTCTTCTGATGGCCATCCCCCGGGCAGCCATGCAACCCTTCCCCATCTCAACAAAATAACGATCTATCTGACACAACCTCATGTCAGGCGGACACCCTATGCGGGTCCTATACCAGTAGATTCTCACATAGAGAGAATCCGCCTGGCAGGATCGCTCCCAGGGAATCCCGCCACGTGACCGTGCAGTCACATGTGGCGCTCACGTATCAGGCAGGTAATAGGTCTCATCTGACTCTCCCTGAGTAACCTCTCATTAGACACACGGTCCGACCAGTGGTACCCAAGGATCCTCCTCAGAGACCCAGTACTGAAGACATTGAGTCGCAACCCCATGCCCCAAGTCGAAGTCCATGTCCCAGAACAGTCAACAATCACATACAAACATAGAATCATTCAAATAATAAAATCTTCGACAAGGTGCCTAACCTTTATAAGAGCTGTAGCTGATGGCAAAGAGCCGTGTGCCAAACTCCTCTGGTTGGTATTCACGTACAAATTCCCCCGATTCAGCTTCAAAGCATTGGATACGTCCGTTCTCCCTGTCGGCTACACACAGTTGTCGTTTGTTTGGGATGAAGGCCAGGCTGTGTGGGATAGAGAAGGTACTGGGCTCTGGATTGACGGCTAGCTCCCTTCCTGGAAGACAACCAAAGCCAAAATTACGATTTAGAAACTGCTGTGCGTCAACTGAAATGACTGGAATATACAAATGAAATACAAGATATTATCTCTCTTTTTTGAAAATGTGTGGCTCTGAATAGAGCCATTTGTTTTTTGTTAAATATGTTGTTCTCACAGGTCGAAACCATCAAAGTCGTCATCCTCACCACCTTTATTTCTAAACTTTTTTATTTCTAAATGACTATTAAGAGAGACTGGCTGGTTGTGGTGAGGTTGTCTTTACCGATGTAAGAAGAAGCCTTCCCCCACTCCATGAGGTAATCACCAGTTGCAGAGAACTTTACGATCCGGCTGTTGCAGTACCCGTCGGCAACAAAGATGTCTCCCGTCACAGGATCCACGGCTACGTCAGTGGGCTTGCAGAAGTGGTCCTTGTCACTACCGGGAGCCAGCTCCGTCCCTAGCGTCAGCAAGGGCGTGTCCCCGCCCCCTGGAGGGAACTTGAAGACCTGATGGAGGGCGACATCCGTCACCCAGACGTTGCCCTCGTGGTCGAGCGACAAACCGTGGGGCATGAAGAACCTTGAAAAAGAAGCAGAATTTGAACCATGGTTGATTTTTTGAGTTGTTTTTTTTGGAGACCTTGCCTGACATTGGATCTTGATAACAGGAGGACTGTCACATGAATCCTGATAGCAGACTAGACAAGAATAACTACACAGGGTTTGGGCAAGGGTAGACTAGCAGTCTAAAGGTTGCCTGATGAAGATTAGCAGTTTCAGCAGCCGAAATGTCGCTACCAGCAACACAACATCGCGTGACTTTGATCACCCTCTTTATCCTATCTGTATCTCCCGAGATGAATAACCCTTTCCTTAATATTGGTAGTCTAACCGTTTCTTATAATATACTTCCCCACAGTTTATGCCTGTCTTGATTTTGTTGAAAACATGTTTTTAATACAGACAATGCATCATTAGGTGCGTTCGAGTAGGTCACCTAGGTCGCTCCAAGTCAGCCCCCCGTACCGTTCGATTAGGTCTGACGTCATTCTCAGGGTTCACCCAAGGCAGCCACCAGTGACCCTGCTCGCGTGCAGAGTCAGTGGTGGGAAACACGTCACACGAATTCAAGATGGCGGAAAGGTATTAAGCAAGTGTTCGATTAGCCCGGCTGTGGTGGCTGATTCGGGTGACGTGACCCGTATTGACCGAGGGAAGCTTGAACTTGAACGCACCTCTTGCTCTAAAATGTAACAAAATGTTCAGACTTCCAATACTAAACTGAGTTTAATAAACCATGTGCAGATATGACACTCAAGACTCACAGGTTGGCACCCCACTGCCGTTTGATGCGACCAGTATCCTTGTCAAACACCAGTATTGTGTTGTTTGTAATCCGGCCCAAGTCAGTCTTCATGAAACGGTTGTCTGTACTGAAAACCCTGCAAAGTGAACAATGGTGTACAATAATGAAGACGAACAATCCATGTGTTAGCCGAATAATGAAATTAAATTTTTTATAGTGGATGCAAAGAGAGACATGAAAAACAGCGAAAGTCGAAACGATCAAAGTGACAGCCTTCCATATAATCCAAAATAATGACCAGACACATAAAATGCTCAGTGTTGGGAGGGGCCGACATTTCCATCCCAGCAGGATCTTTCTCAAAGGCTAAATATAGATTTGAATCAGGTCCTGCCAATACTGGGCATTGGTTATCGGGCCTTTTCAAAATGGAGGCTCAGACTCAGGCTCCATTTCGTGAATCCATTCTAAAATAACGAGTATCAAAAAAGAGGCTTTTGGCTACGGTTCGGAAGTTGATTCTCTGGTTTGAAAAGAAAAAACAGAGCTTCAGCTTCGAAGAAATACCACAAGCTATATTTTCAGTGTATGGATGAAGGAGCTGGAGCCTGAGCCTGAGCCTCCATCTCGTAAAGCCCCACTGTCTGTACTTACCCTATTCCCCAAACCCTGTCAACCCGATGGAATATATGCACATCACCCTCGGAGTCTACAGCTACTCCAGCGACCTGACCAAGGGTCACATGATCACCCTGTGGCCAATCATCAACCACGGAGAGATCTGGTAGGACAAGAAAGCGAGAATCAATTGTGGGTAACAGTACTTCACAACAAATGTTTGTGGACTGCAAAAGAATTCAGGTAATGGAAATTATTGAAAGATGAACAAAGAAGCCATGGTTTCATGGCTTCTGACTGCCAAACGAACAAAGATAATTGACTATTGGGGTCACCACCAAGGTAGGGCTGGATGGCTCAGTTGGTAGAGCGCCTGTACAGTGTTCAGTAGGTCACCGGTTCAAATCCCATTCCAGTCAAATTTTTCGTTGTTCATCTTTCAATGACTAAAAGATTCAGTCAGTTTCCCTTGTGGTTATTTGATGATTACTGGAAATTATGGCAGATATAGCAGCCAACTGAAAATTGAGTTGGATTTTGGCTATTTTCTCGTGACCAAGATGTCCGATTGAGTTCAAACATTTACATGTACATACTGGATCAGACAAAGTGTTGGTGCTATTCTGTGACCTTTACCAATCATGTATTATACCTTTAAGCCTCAACTCTCCTTCAACTCACCTTCAGACTCTTCCTTTTCCTTTGACCCTTCATCAACACCACTGGTCTCAGTCTTAGCTGTTGACGTATCGCTGTTGACCGACGTCTTCCCGGGCGATGGTTTGGAGGTGGTCATGTCCTGCTCTTTTCCCTCTCCGGAATCCTGTTCACCGCGGTCATCATTCCCCTGGCCCAGGTCCCCGTACTTGCCCAGGAATTTATCCAGGATGTTTTGGTAATCGGGATCCTTGTTGTCATCAGTGTACCAGTTGTCATTGTCATTGTCATTGTCATCGGTGTACCCGTAGAGGGACGGGTCAGTTTCGTAGCGAGGAGGCTCTGCCTGCTGGGTTGTGTCTTTGCTCATTGTGGGCGGATGTTGAGGAACAATATCTGATCCTGTATGGTTAAAAACCAAACAAGTAAATACAACTCTTGGGCATTAACGAAACAGAGGCTCAGGCTCAGGCTCAGGCTCAGGCTCAGGCTCAGGCTCAGTCTCAGGCTCTGTCATCCATATGCTGAAAATATAGGTTGTGGTTTTTTAATTGAAGCTGAAGCTCTGCTTTTCTTTTCTTTTCAAACCAGAGAATCTACTTCCGAATCGCAGCCAAAAGCCTCCATTTGGTTACCCATTATTTTAGAATGGATTCACGAAATGGAGCCGGAGCCTCCGTTTTGTATTAAAACAACCTATGATTCACTATTTACACAAAAAACCAACATGATGACTCGAGTACAATTTCATCATGAACCCTGCTATCATCTCGGCTCCCAAAAGAAATAACAAACACAACCTGAAATTTAAACGAATTTTACAGAATTTTCACAAACAAGACAAGAAAATAACTTTCGAACAATCATAAAATTCTTCAAAAGTCAAAGATTCAAAATGAAAATTTAATTAATTTCAGGAATATTAAATTTTAGGGGAAAAAAACCCATTTACAAGAAATAATTAAAACTATCTGTTTTTTTATCTAAAACTGTTTTAAAACTATCAGCACTTTTTACATTTTGAAAAGTTTCACATACAAAACTTTGCATCATACCTGGTGGAATGTATTGAAAGAGCCTAGGATTGCCCTCCTGCCAACAGGTCTTATAGCTCTCTCCGTTTATGGCGTCTGTGTAGTACATGATGTAGAAGTTGCACATTTCATCATGGGATGTGGGTCTGTGGATCGAATACAATGCAATGAACCAGAGGTTTGCTAGGATCTACGATATGGTTATACAATATCTTGAGCATGGGGTACGTTCACACATGGGATCTAGATGACCAGAGTGCCAGAGTGGGCCTAACTTGAACCCAAACACTGTGTAGTACATGATGTAGAAGTTGCACATTTCATCATGGGATGTGGGTCTGTGGATCAAATACAATGCAATCAACCACAGGTATGGTAGGATCTACGATACAATATCTAGCATGGGGTACGTTCACACATGGGATCTAGATGACCGGAATGCCAGAGTGGGCCTAACTTGAACCCAAACACTGTGTAGTACATGATGTAGAAGTTGCACATTTCATCATGGGATGTGGGTCTGTGGATCGAATACAACGCAATCAACCAGAGGTATGGTAGGATCTACGATATGGTTATACAATATCTTGAGCATGGGGTACGTTCACACATGGGATCTAGATGACCAGAGTGCCAGAGTGGGCCTAACTTGAACCCAAACACTGTGTAGTACATGATGTAGAAGTTGCACATTTCATCATGGGATGTGGGTCTGTGGATCGAATACAACGCAATCAACCAGAGGTATGGTAGGATCTACGATATGGTTATACAATATCTAGCTTGGGGTACGTTCACACATGGGGTCTAGATGACCAGAGTGCCAGAGTGGGCCTAACTTGAACCCAAACACTGTGTAGTACATGATGTAGAAGTTGCACATTTCATCATGGGATGTGGGTCTGTGGATCAAATACAACGCAATCAACCAGAGGTATGGTAGGATCTACGATATGGTTATACAATATCTTGAGCATGGGGTACGTTCACACATGGGATCTAGATGACCAGAGTGCCAGAGTGGGCCTAACTTGAACCCAAAGATTGTGTAGTCTATGGGCCTTTACGAAACCAGGCTTGAGGCTAGGGGTGCTGTGACCTAGTGGACTGGCGTGCCGAACTCAAGATCTTGTGGTCAATGTACAGATTGTGTGTTCGAATACAGCCATGGGCTAGTGGTGCTTGCATCCTTGGGCAAGATGCTTTGTCACATATTGCTCCTCTTAACCCAGGTGTAAATGGGTACCTGTGAGGGTAGAGATGGCTTTGTGGTTTGATTAGCCTTTGCGCACCTTACAGTAGTCAGGGATTTATACTGTCTCATTTAAAGGTAATATCATACTTTGGTTTTTGTCAAAGAAATACAGATTCATGGGCAAAAATATTAAGGAAGACACAGTCACAGTCATTAAGTTGTGAAAATTTCAGTTCCATACGGTGCCCACTTTTTGAGAAAACAGTGAAAAACAGCCACAGTATTTCTTAAGTCTTTTCTCTTTTATTTTTGATCTTTTAAAAGATCAAAAAGATTTTTGGTCGTTGTTTTACCTATTTCTGAAAAATAGACCATTTCAGGCGGAAAGATTTTAATGGTATGTTTCTACCAGCACCATCTTCATACCCTGAAAGTCATATGTAAATCTGTGAACATTTCTGTTTTGGATTCTCACCAAAGTATGATACTACCTTTAAGTGTCAAACCAGTCATTACTTACCCAGCATGAGTCACTGTGTATTTAGACTTGGAGTTGTACGTACACCTCGCTGCCATGATGTCGCCCTCTTTGACTTCATAGGTGCGATCCATCGGGTAGAAGGCCTGTACAAAGAGCAAAACAACCGTCGCTTTCAATGGAACAATTCTACAACATGAGCAGATAGCTGTATTTAAAGCACACTGACAATGCATGTCACAGCGCCCTCTGTAGACAATACACAAAGCAAATGAAACCTTCTTTTCAGTGAAAAGTGAACAAAGAAAAATTGACGGAGCGGGATTCGAACCGGCGACCTCCTGAATACCGTACAGGCGCTCTTACCAATTGAGCCATGCAAGCAGTAATGAAGAGTCCTTACATACATGCAGCTCTGAAAAATCAGCTTACAATTACGAATCATTACAACCATTTTTCAGAGGGGAATATATGTCATTCCATATGTAAAGCAATTTCCATGATCTCCCCCTGGTAAAGGAACAGCTTACCCATCAGAAATCTATTTGTCACTTGAAGGGCTCAATATTAAAATTCATATTAAATCTATATATAAATACAAGTACGGTATTCAAGAAAGATTTGAGGCTTTGCATGGTGACAATCGATATGTGGATCGGTTTGCGGAAACACTATGTAAGAATCGTTTGTACTTTCGCACTTCTATTTTGTATGTACTTCTCGTAAGGTATTAACGTTTTGACTAGCCTGCTCTAGTCATCATCAGCAGACGGTAAATCATCAAGTACGGTATTTCAAAGGTCTCAGGTTTGAATCCAGCTTCACTCAATTTTCGTTGTTAACTTTCCAATGAAATCCATTAACTGTTCCAAGCTGTAGCACGTACCTGAGCCCACTGGGGATTTCCCTTGCCCAGTATCGTCCATTGTCCATCCCGTATACGGTACCCAGTGATGACGGTGCTCATCCCGTGGGCATGGGTGCGGAATGCAAATGGGTAGATGGGTACCGGGCTAAGGTAGGGACATGAGACGTCAGCATGGTAGTCTGTGAAGAGACAACACAACATTGCAAAGGTGCTAGAGTTGCATTCCCAGTTGTAACAGAAGAAAATACTTTTTAAAAAAATGGAAATTTGAGAGAATTCAAGTCAAACTTCAGAAACTTGCTTGTTGAAACCATAGCAAAATAAATGAATATGAGTCGTAATTGTTGCTGAGATAAATTTTTCTTGTCAAATAAAACAAAATATTAAAAATTTAAGTAATAAACTGCTGCAATCTGCTCATTAGCCAAAAATAAAAACCTGAAATTCATAAAATGCTTGGAGTTAGGAGGGCCTGATGCGTTTCGATCCTAGCAGGATCTTTATTGAAGGCTAGCCTTTGATGAAGTTCCTGCTAGGATTGAAACGCATCAGGCCCTCCTAACTCCAAGCATAATGAAATATTCTCAATTATTTCTGAGTCTCGCTATAAGAGAGCTCTGCAGCTCTCTCTTACCAGCTAGAAAATAAAGGAAACTATTTTTTGATTAGGTAATTTAGAAAATTGTAACTACACTTACTCTCCATTCTTGGTGGAATGGATATATATCCCGATCCAAGGAGGTAGATACCGCCAGCATAACGTTGTCTGTAGGTTAGAAATTTGAGAAATTCACACATTAATTAATACAACAGGCAATGGTTAAAACTCCTGGCACTAATGTTGTGCTAGGGTGAATGGAGGGTTCTTATTGACCAATTACCGGAGCAGGTGCACATGAATGCAACGTCGAGTTAACCGGCTCTTTTCAGAGCCACGCAACTCATAAAAAGAGTATAATATATGTCTTTTTGTGTTACCGCAAAATCAATTATGGGATGCAATCTTGCCTAACCAAAGAAGCAAGGAAGTGAAGGAATGGATCTTTTCCTTAGTCTGTGGTCTAATACCAACTACCTAGAACTGTCTGGTGCTTTAAGGTAGTATCATACTTTGTTTTTTGTAAAAGAAATGCAGATTCATGGACAAAAATATCAAGACAGATACAGTAACAGTCATCTGTGAAAATTTCAGTCCCATACGGTGCCCACTTTTTTAGAAAACAGTGAAAAACGACCATGGTATTTTTAAAGTCTTTTCTCTCTTTTTTTTGATCTTTCAAAAGATCAAAAAGATTTTCGGTCGTTGTTTTACTCTTTTCTTGATAAATACAGCATTTCAGGCAGAAACATTTTAACGGTATGTTTCTACCATCACCATTTTCATACCCTGTACGTTATACGTAAATCTGTGAACATTTCTATTTTGGTCTCTTACTAAAGTATGATACCACCTTTAAGCATATTTTGGTGCTTAAGCAGCTCTATGAAATTGGCCCCATATACATGTACATGTCTGATGGAGAAGCTGATGAATTACTTCCTGTAGGAATCAGGCACGATTTTCCCGTCGGCAAATTAAGAGCAGAACCCCCTGAGTATTGCAGATGCACCCCTTAAAGCTTCTTAGGCCTGCTGGTTTATGGACTTAAGTCTCTAAAATTGACAAGGATTTGGGGCAACATGGGCCAGTATTGGCATATTCGACAGAATTCTTGAAGGAGTTCCGTGTCCAATAGGTCAAGTATGTCAAAAGCTTAAAATGGTATTAGATCTTCCAGAAAATTTGCAAGATATTAGCTCAGTCTAAGAAATAATATCACGGTGCTTGCCTTCTTGGGCGAGACACTTTTACTCACCACCGGCACCCAGGCAAAATTGGGTGGGGCTGGGGGGGGGGGGGGGCGGGCTCAAATCCCTCAATACTCCTCAGGGTATTGTGAATATTTTTCACGAGTGATAATTTGGACTTGCATGTAAGACCAGGGACAATACCACAATGAACATGAAGATTTCCTTTAGTTCTGCATTGAGCATCATCAGGACAATAAAACTACGAATGTACATCTGTGCTAGCTTTATTTTTTAAATGCGGTATGAAAGTATTATATCTTGTTCTGTCTACAAAACATTAAAATGTAAAGAGCAATTTGCTTCAGACGTTTTATTTAAAAAGATAAAAATATTTTAATGACAGATGTATGCAAGCAATACCAGGGTTTAAAAAAATAATTGTTCAAATAATATGAATGCTTAGTGGAATGATGTTGGAAATAGATTAGTCATGCCCATATTATACAGTACTATATCAGGCATATCTAATAACCAAGTCTACTCCATTCTAGTGTAACAAGATTACCACGCTAACTGGCCAGGGACGCACCAAATGCTTTCCCAGCGTCCATCTTACATAATCGGATAATACAAGGGTGACTGACTGACTGCCAGTGCTAAACAAGCCAATGTACTGTACTGTACGTACAGTTTGCAACAGTACACTGTTTATGCCCAATGTAGCGGGAATATTGCGAGGGCGTTTTGAAAGGTCACACCGATCCCTTAGGATATAGAGGCCATGTCTTCCAAGAGCTAAGTATAAACTACACTCTTATTCCCGTTCTGGGAATAAACTGGAGAATCTAGTTGGTAACCCGGGGCACCAGGGTGTTTTCAAATGTTTCCTCGTCGTGTGAAAATGCACCACTCGTACACCACAGGGAAAGGTATTAGGGCTAATTTTACTGAGCTGATGAGCGCACAAAGCAAGTACTGGTTACCAACCAAACTTGCGTGCAATAGTAATCTGCTTATAGCCGGTACACTGCTAATTTTTTTTTTATCAAAACATGGATGAAAACAAGCTTTAATCATTTGCAATATTTTCTGCTCCATTCCTCGATCCATGCACACACCATTTTCTCCCTGAGTTTAGTTTCTAAAATTCCAAAGAGATGCTGAGCACAAAAGAGAAGAAACTGGTAACCAAGCAAAGCTTGCCAGAAGCCGGTTCTCTGCATTGAATTTTTGCTCAGCATAAAAATACTGCTAAGCATTGTCTCATGCTGAGAGGCACTCTATTCCGCTTAGCGATTATGCAGTTTGGCAGGAAAAAGACAGAAGCAAGGTCAGGGATTAGAAAGAAAATAAATGAGAGCCAAGGAAAAAAAAATTAAAACAAAAACATCATAAATCATAAATTGCTATGGTTACTTACGGAGTGTGAGTCATGACTAGAGACAATCCTGAATGATCCCTTTCTGTAAAAAAAAAGGTAAAGAAAGGTTATAAATAAAACTGTGACTCTTTCACAATAACATATTTTATTTTTCCCCAAGCATCTCTATATAATATCTCTATATGAGACTTATGGTCAGGGAATATTAATCACAGATGAAGATTTATGCATGCACGCGTGGCCACATCATTAGAAAATGTTGTTTCTTTGAAAAATCAGACAAAATAATATTAATATTATTAATTTCACAAAAGAATGATAATAATTCTTCCATTATTTCAAAACCATTTGAAATTTGAAGATGACGATATTTGAAGATATTTGAAAAAATTTTGAGATACAAATGCAGGTTTACAAATGAATCTCTCCTGAAAACAAAATGAACATCAGAACCTTTTAAAACATGAAGGCTACATGTACATGTTTGCATACAGAACACTTTTGATGAAAAAGTAGTCCCAAATATTATTAGTTTCATTAATAACATGATACCAGAGATAATGTGTATTCATTCTGAGTAAGATTCTTCAAAAACAAGCTTTCTGTTATGAAATCCATAATAATTATATTCCATATGTAAACATGTAATGTATGCAATATAACAACAGCATTGAAAGCAAACAACGTATGCAAATGCAGGACGAGCATTCAGTAATCAGAATTCCTTAATAACGCCTCTGGTAATTTATTCATAAAGGCACAGCCCAAAGACATAAATGTAAATTGAGGAATCCATGCTCATAAATAAAGTAATTATCAGTGAAGATATTAAAATTCAAAACAGGCATGGAATCTGAAGGAATTTGAGTCTTATGTAGGTATACCTATACACTGTACTATCCCCACTGACACAAAGAATGTTCTTGAATTTCACGGTGATATACTAAAGCCTGGACCGTATTTAATTCACAACGGTGTGTGAACATAATACTCCCCACTCAACCTATTTGCAGCTTGGCCAAACACCCCGAGTAATCCATTTCTTTCTTAATAACATACAGCAGACATATGCTAACTGCTTCATACCACTTCCCATTCTAAAAAAAAACCACAAAAAATGTCATAGTACACGACAAATAGCCAGTGGGAAAAAAAAAAAAAAAAAAAAAAAAAAAACAGTGAAGAACAAGAAGTCCACTGCACAAGACTGCTGACGTAGTTCGTCAGCAGTTGCTATAGCAACAACTGACAAGGCCGCACTGGTAAACAAGATGTGCAGAGAATGGAGGAAAAAAAAATTATTTTGATTCGTGTGCGTCGGGGCATGATACGCAGCCAAAGCGAAAACCAACCAGTGATGAATTGTCAAATCAGAAATTGGTTCAATTATTTTCCCTCCAAAACGGTTACCATAGAAACGTGGATATATTTTTTTGCTCTCACTCTCTCTCTCGGTGAGGGCAGGAGTCAGGTTGGCATAGCGGTTCTTTCCTCGCCTTTCACCTCTGTGGACCGGGTTCGAGTCCGGCTCGGTTCACAAGTGGATTGGGTTTTCAGTAACCTGCCTGATTCCGTGGGTTTTACCCAGAATATTACTCTGGGGTTTTCATCCCACCTCTAAAACTGTATCTTCTTCTCATCATCTTTCCATAACAGGTTTCATCAGGCTTGCTAGCTACAGTGCCTTGGTCACTTTTGAGGAATCCTTGGTGTCATTGCAAGAAATAAATAATAATAATAATAATAATAAAAGGCACTTCCATGAGTGTCAGTGGCTGATGTTAGTGTCCTGGAGGGAATTCTATGTAATGAAGCAGTTTGCCACATGTCTTTTTGCTTGCAACCTCAGGGACAACTGCACTATAATCAATTTACGGTCTGAAATTCAGAAATTCATAGCCTGACGTCCTCGTCTCATTTTCCGCACGAGCACACGGCGATGACGCTATACATGTACACACAAGGATTATTAGGCTCGTATTTCAGTTGAACTGTTTCCCAGACTGCAGGAAATTACAAGAAGAACAAGAAGACCAAGGACATGAAGGAGATACATCTTCTCTTTTTGGAGCAATTTTACCTACACTGAAAAAATAATGCTTAAAGGTACAGTAGTATCATACTTTGGTTTTAGTCAAAGAAGTACAGATTCATGGGCGAAAATATCGAGGAAGATACAGTGACAGTCATCTGTGAAAATTGCAGTCCCATACGGTGCCCACTTTTTGAGAAAATCGTGAAAAATGGCCACAGTATTTCTCTTAAGTCTTTTTCTCTTTTATTTTTGATCTTTTAAAATGAAATTTTTGAATTTCTGAAATTGTTGAATTTCTGAAATTTTTGAAATTCTGAAATTTATGAATTTCTGAAATGTTTGAATTTCTGAAATTTATGAATTTCTGAAATGTTTGAATTTTTGAAAAGTGGAAAAGACAATGGAAAAGGCTTGCTTGTACAGGCGCCACAGTCACTTGAATAGTTATTAAACCAACCTAGCTGAGATAAGCTAGCTGGTCCCAATCCAATACTACGGCAGGTACTGCTGCATTCAATCACAATTATGATGATTTTTTCCCACTGCCACCGGGGTAATACTAATAATAATGTACAGCATTAGCCTTGTGTGTACATTCAATGCACACCGCCTCTCAAACGGCCTACCCATTAAAATGGTCTACCCTTCAAATTGCGCAAATGACACATAAATTGTGATTAGACTTTTCACTGGCAGCAAGCGGCATATGGGGTTTATATGTTGAACCTTTATACTTGCAGTGAAATGAATATCAAAATGGCGAACCTACCTTGCAAGTGTGTTATATCTCCGTAGTGTATCTGTAGTGTGAGATAATTCAGACCACTGGTCCCTCCAACATGGAAACCGACATCTAGAAAGAGACACAGTCACAGTAATGGTCAAAGTAAGGTTGTGAACATTTACCTTTTTGGTAAAGTGGTGGTTTAAAAGGTACAGTACAGGATTGGTAACATACCCAAACAGAAATAATCACAGATTTAAGTATAACTTTTAGGATATGATGATGGTGCTGGTAGAAACATACCGGTAAAAATATTTCCATCTGAAATGGTGTATTTATCCAGAAATTAGAAAAATGAAGACCGAAAGCAGTTTTGATCTCGGGGTAAGATCAAAACTATTCTTTATGTTTTAAAAGAAAAATTTAATCAGGTTTTCACAATTTTCTCGTGATTCAGATGTCCGATTGAGCTCAAATATTCACAGGCTTATTATTTCATGTAAATGCTGGATCAGACAAAGTATGAGTGCTGCTCTGTGACCTGTACCAATCATGTATTATACCTTTAATCACCAGATTTTGTGTTGCCTCAGCCTCTAGCAAATTAGTAAAAACATGATATAAAAACTTGTGGTTTTTAAAGTTATAATCCCACAGATGTAAAGCAATTATTCAAAACAGTTTCATAATCTCCATTGGACAGCTGGCTTGCTTATGTGGGATTCGAACTTGTGACCCACTGTTTACTATTGATGCTGTCACATCTGCTAGACCACTAAAGGGTGCTAGGTAACACAGGCTATCATGTACCAGACAGACATACAATATTGCAAACTATACTCTGAGTAAATAAACCACAGATGAAGACTCTGACAAATCAGAAGATGACGAGATGAGATGTGAGAGCAGGATGAGAAACCATGGTAACAGCTGCTCCAAGAAATGGAAGCAGAGGAAGATTGGTGAGGAGATTATCAGTCGGCAGTGGAGCCAAACGTGGCAACAACAACTGACGCAGACAATACAAATTCTCAACCTTACCTTTTGGGAGAGTAGGCTGTGTCGCATTTCGTGCCCACGCAAATAGGATTTTGCCTTGGCCACGACAGGTACCCATAGCAGCGCAGTCACTGAGAAAGAAATTAATTTAAAGTCGGAAATTTAAAATATTACCTGTTTGGTTATTGCACACCCATAGCAATCCTCACACATAACACAGAAAATAATATGCAATTAGACAACATAACACTGTTTTTTTTCTAGGCACATCTTATGGACGGAACAAGGCATACACTTTTATAAACCAGGGTTTTAAATATCCACTAAACCGTGAACAGAGTCTAGTGATTTCAGTGTGTACTGCACTAGTCCAGCTGTCTAGTGATTTTGTTTTCCTTGCACAATTAAAACGCTGCCTAAATTGGTGATTGTGATACAAGGATACAATTACGGTTTTCCTACAGTATGTTTTTTCACACAATTCGAGCATGGTAAACAAAAATGACTGGAGACATGACCGCATAGAACCGTATAGAATCACAAATGGCTTCCCTTAGTCTTTTTGGAGTATGTACATATATCATATTGAATCACATGTTTTAATATGAAATAAACAAGACCATTTCTTTTACATACACATGTAGCAACTAATCTGAGCCTACACAATCAACCAACAAGAAATGTTTACTCTATCGACCATTTTGTCATAGAGACCTCAAGTAGTCAATGAAGACACTTTGAGAGAAGTAGGCACGTTATTAAACTTTAAGACCACGGAAGAACGTGCATACTGCAAATACAGGCAGTCAGTAAGTGCTGCATCCATATGGCAGGATGAATGTTACCATTTGATGCACAGTGGACAGTCTAATTGCACAGGACTTGTGTGTGGTTTTCATCAATTATGTCCGCCCAAAAACCGGGACACTGCGGGGGCACAAATGTCAAAGATTGTGATGCATGCATTGCATGTTGAAGGTTTAATAAAAAGGGCACAGAAATATATGACTTGCACTGGAAATGAACTATGTCCTTTAAAGGGCAAAATTTCTGCTTGGCCTTTTTCTAATGGTTTATAAGGAGAGAAACTCAAACTAAAAATGACATGAATGATGAGGTGATAATAACCAGGGGCACCAAGGCAATGATCAGGGGCACCAAGGCAATGACCAGGAGCACCAAGGAAATGATCAGGGGCACCAAGGCAATGACCAGGAGCACCAAGGAAATGATCAGGTGCACCAAGGCAATGACCAGGGGCACCAAGGCAATGATCAGGGGCACCAAGGCAATGACCAGGAGCACCAAGGCAATGACCAGGGGCACCAAGGCAATGATCAGGGGCACCAAGGCAATGACCAGGAGCACCAAGGAAATGATCAGGTGCACCATGGTAATGACAAGGTGGCATAGAGGCAACGACCAGGGGCACCAAGGCAGTGACCAGGGACAAAGAGTGACCAGGGGCACCAAGGCCATGAACAGGGACACCAAGGCACTGACCAGGGGCACCAAGGCAATGACCAGGGACAAGGAGTGACCAGGGGCACCAAGGCAGTGATGACAAGGGACAAGGAGTGACCAGGGGTACCAAGGCACTGACCAGGGACAAGGAGTGACCAGGGGTACCAAGGCACTGACCAGGGACAATGAGTGACCAGGGGCACCAAGGCAGTGATGACCAGGGACAAGGAGTGACCAGGGGCACCAAGGCAGTGATGACCAGGGACAAGGAGTGACCAGGGGCACCAAGGCAGTGATGACCAGGGACAAGGAGTGACCAGGGGTACCAAGGCACTGACCAGGGACAAGGAATGACCAGGTGCACCAAGGCAGTGACCAGGGACAAGGATTGACCAGGGGCACCAAGGCACTGACCAGAGACAAGGAGTGACCAGGGTCACCATGGCGCCAAATGATCGCATCCACTGCCTCTCAGAAGTTCAGGCCCTGCCTAATGATAATGATAATACTCACTAGTACGTTCCTGGTTCAGTTTGTACATCATTACAGCCATACAGGAGCATATGGTGGGCTGTGTACATGTTTGCATGCGGCTCAAAACCAACTACGGAAAAATCAACAGAAAAACACACACAATCAACATCCATCTTTCTCTGTTTTCAAAGGAGTAGAGATACAATTAAACAAAACACTCCCCACACCTAGTCTAGTTTCACGTTCCGTTAAAAGAACATGAAATGATTCAGACATAATTATTTGAAATTTAACAGCTCAATGGTTTCTACAAAAAAATTGCTGGCATCATTTATTGTAGTTTTCAACCTAAAGTTTGTTAAAAACATGGCAGCCTGCGTCTATAATAGACTACAGATATTGATTCTTTCTAGGACATGTAATTGTTGTGCTGTAGTACTATAAAACAAGCACAATCCTGAACAAAAATCTACCCTGCAAATGGCAATACAGTATATTTATGCAGAGTTTACATGCCCGTGTACATTCTCCACATCCAGTATGCTAAACATTGACATTAGGATGCGCCACGACAGTCAACACCTCGCCAGGTCATTGATCATAACCGGCGTGATTATCACAGTCGGGAATAAATTGGGGGAAAATTTCTTGGCACAGACAGTCCCCCCGGGAGAGGTGAGACCTCCTGAATCCCTTGGGATAGGGAAAAACCTGTCGTGGGATGTGGGGGAGCTTCGTCAATTGAGAAGACTTTAATCCTAGCCGCACTACGGCGCATTTTGTCAACAGCACGAAGCTGAATTGCCTCCTGCAGATGGCGGACTGACAAGTACGTTGAAGAAAACAAGTCATTGACGAGGATAAAATATCACTCAAGCTTATCAAATATTTTCCACAGTTTTCAATACTTGAATTCTGGCGGCCATCTTGGACTTTGGCAGCTCCATCCTGAATTTTGGCAGCCATCTTGGACTGAGTTCTGCCACTCAGCATCAACATGCACAAATATTTTCACATGAACAATGTGGGTTTTTTTTTTAAAGGATGACAAAATCAAATGTTTTGAAGTTGAATGTCAACACTTCTTCTTTCAAACAGGAACACTGTCCTACTTCAGGAATATTTTTTTGCCCGCAGCCCAACAGTCCAATTACAGCACATTTGAAGAGAATGTAATAGGGGGGAGGGCCTACCAGACTAGGGCCCGCTATTTTCTATTTTTCTTAGTAATTGGCACCTCCTCCATACTTACTGATATATGAATCTTCACGCGGAAGAGTTATTGAGGTACACATATACTGCTCCGACTACAAAAACAAAGAGGAGAAAGAACATTATTAATACAGAACGAAAACAAATAATAGTAATTAAGAACAACATTGTCATACTTGAAGAAAACAAATTTTGAAATTATATGAAAGAATTTATATTGTATGGGGCATCCAAACTTAAAACGTTGGAATTCTTTATACAAGATAGTTTAAGGTGAAGATAAAATGAACACAGAGAATATTATTTGGGAAGGAAAAATCTGTTTTTCATTCTAAAAGAAAAATGGGAATGGTTCAACAACATCATGAGTACAGTATTTTCAAATAAAAGAATCTTTTTGTTGGAATGGGAAAACACATAATTTATGTGGTGTACATAAATGAGACTTGAAGGCTTGTATGGTAGATACAGCAATAAAGAAAAAGGTGATCAATGCCACGCGATGTTGTGTTACTGGTAGCGACAGTTCCAGAAGACAAAATGTCGCTGGCAGCGACATTTTCCTTATCTGTATCTACTGCGATGAATAACCCTTTCCTTTCTATTGAATGAAGAAAAGGTTAGTGATAGCACCATGTGATGTTATCCTATTTTCTGACCAAGACAGAATCTGGAAAGCAAGACCCGGAGGGCTCGACATTTCGCACATTACGAGCTGTTCAACTTTATCAACAGGAGACTAACTGAAGAGAAAGGTATTCTCCAGATGACCTGGGCCCAATTTCATGGAATCCATTACGGCATATTTTCGTGCTTAAATGGACACTGCTGTGCATGAAATCTATTCCATGGAATCTGTAAGCAAGACTGTTAGCGATGAATTTCTATGCTAACCTGCTATCATGTGTATTCTGCAAAATGTCCTGAGCTTAGCGTAGCGAGAATGAAAATTGCACTTAGCATTGCGAAAATGAAAATTCTCCTGTGAAATACGCTAACTATAAGCCAAACTAAAGTCTGCTATAGTAAGCGAAGAAATGTTCTGCTTACGGTAACAGGTTCCATTAAATTGGGCCCTGCACAGTGCAAACTGTCAAGCTCTCCTCTTCTTTTAAGATATTAAAAGAAGAAGACATGATCAGGTACTACATGACCTCATACAGAGGTCACGACGGACCGCTGCATCCACACCGTCTGTGTTCAGACCTAGTAATCAATGAACTTGCTGTGCAAACATGACAAAGTCAATTCCATACGCGCTCACAATTTAATTTAAAACAACAAAACCGTCGAGTCATCCACTGGTCAAGAATGTTTGTACTGATCCTGCTGTCTACTAGGCCTATACTTGCTGAGTTCATTTCTGCCGTTTATTAGGTAAAAAAGGGTCGTTTTTAATATATACATTTTTTTTTCTGATACATAAATTAGTCATAATGTACATTCAATTGATTTTTATTTGTTTTATTATAAAACAAAACCAACAGGGACAAAAATCGCCAATTATAAGGATAAAAAATCTAAAACAAACAAACAAACAAACACCCCGACAGCCATTTCAGGTTTATCAGGCATAGGCTTATGCACAGATACAATTTGTAAATAAATATTTCCACATATATGTTATACGCTGAATCTATAAAAGAGTCTAAGCCTAAGGCCTATACCTTATGTCAATGGGTAATATGATTCTTTCCTTCCAGCAATTCTCAATTTATGAAATTACCTATTTATGCAAAATTTGATATAATTTTTAACCCTTCAGATTATACAAAACCACTCAATGATCAATTTTCCATTTTATGAGAGTGGTTTGTGTTGGTCATTTTAATTGTGATAAATCTTACTGCCAAATGACAATCGGTCTGTGTATAAATTAAGAATCTTCCACTGAGTGCATAATATAGGCCTACATGTGTGTGGGTATAGCCACGGAGCCTGCCAGCCGACAGGGGTACCAGTTAAATACATACATCTGTGGATTAAGTACCGGCCATTAAACATGCACGCTCGCTACTCCTCATGTACATGTACACACGTCTTGCAATTCAATAAACCTAGCTATATATATGCAGACCATATGGTTCACAATCTAACTGTAAATGTCACCTCATTAAACACAATCACCTGCTTACTGCACACACCTGTGCAATATACAAACACCGCCTGCTGTCAAACCAACCACACAAATTATATGGATTTTTCCCCCTCGTATTTTTCATGTCGTCGTATAATACATGAAATATTGATTTCGCTCTCCATATAAATGTACATGATGTACAGTGTATAATGCTCTTGTTCTATAGCAAGCTCTATAGCAATTGACTAATGATCAGAGCAGTAGAATTTTTACTAATTCACAAAGCCTTGGTGGAAATCCACAGTATTAGAGAATTTATTAATTAAAAAAGTTTCCATGTAGGGGCCTTTATGTATCACATGGAGCGTACATGTACATAACCTGTCACATTCAGTAGAACAGAGAGATATCTGTTTATGCGAAACGGCATGTTGACATCAGAGTGGCAGAAATGTACAGTGTAGGTTTGTGGTACTGTACTACTCAGAGGTGAGATGTGGAAGAATAAATCCATAATTTGTTTAAATCTGACAGCAAATCAATTATCATAACACGGTTTACAATCACAAGTAGAGCACAGAATTGGGACACTGGAGAAAAAAATCAATCAATCCGATTAAATCATTATAATATAATAATATAAATTCTTCAAAAAACGAAATAAAAATCCTCACATATAGGCCTATAGATTTTGATTTTCAATTCTTTCACAAATTATTGAAATTATTTGAAATTCAAGTTGATGATTTTCCATTGCAAAATACCCATGGACACACAAATGAATGTTCAACATCCACAAAATTGCTTTTTAAAAGTCGTTAACTTCATCCGTACAGTTCAACAGTTTTATTTCTTTTGGGGGGCATTCAGCTATAACAAAGATTTCACAGTGGTTTCCCCTTTTCAAGAGGTCGTGTTCTTCGCGTATTTGATGAGATTATGAGACAAACACAGCCTGTAATCCAAGCATTTAACAGGATCAAAAAAACCCGGTTCATGGGCGGGTTTTTATCAAATACCGCTATCAATAGATTTGATGTGATTGGTTGCAACTGTCACGACTGATTAATCAAGGGAGGACTGTATCTTGGGAAAAAAAAACCTAAAAAAAACCCAAACCAGGACATTCCTGCTGAGAGCTTGTCACAGCATGTTGCCAATTTTGACTACAATTTAGACTGACGTTTGTCATACAACTCTGTATCATTCCAATCACAGATTGTTTTTCATCCAACCGCAATCCCCATCCAATTTCACTGAACATTACCGCTTTGAAAAAAAAAAGCAGCTTAGGAAATTCGCACACGAGATCCGGGATATGCAGATATCCACGTCTCATGCAGGATATTATGCTAAAATGGGATCCGGATCAGTAGGATCTGTGATCTCGTGCCAGAAAAAACAGGCCCATACATGTCGACACATACTACATGATTGTACATGTTATATGGGTTGAATTTGTGAATTACATGTACTTCTTGGCCTTTGTCCTCCCTTCCTATCACATATAATTATTCCCATACTTCCGAATTTCTAATAGACGTGCCCTTTGAAAAGGAAAATGCCTTCTCGCTGTAAAAATCCACTAGCCAGCCCGCTGCCATGTTCGTACGTGTTCTTGTACAGCTCTTGAGCTTTACAGAGGAAAATTAACATGCAGTAAGATGACCCATTGCCCTGGGTCTTTGTCTCCAATCTCCGCATACATTCTCATACACCAATATAAACCATGATAGAGCTACAAAGAGACTGAAGGAGGGTGTTCAGTTTGTGATGGAACTGGGCTTTGACGAATTGACGATATGCCTGGCAGCATTTTGAGAGGCCCGTATTAATGTGTCTGCATCCCATATATCTTGTTTACTGCATTCCAACAGTGCGTTACGCTCGAGCACTGGGTGACAATTTGAAGACTTCAACGAAAATCACAATTAAGTGCAGACTCATTTTCAAAAACTGAGGTTAATGCTAAAAATCCCCTAAATCTACAGATTAACAGCTTCCAAGATGAAGTGCATTAACAATATTTCTAAAAATGGTTCAAAAAACAGTTCTGCCTCAAGGATTTCATACAGTGCCCCCCCAAAAAAAGAATACATTTTTGTTAAATTGCCATTTTCTTAATACATTTAGTATTATTAGTATTATTATGTATCTATTCATAGTAACCATCAAATAACCCACAAGGAAATGAATTGAACTGGATTTTAAGTCATTGAAAAGTGAACAAGGAAAAATTTACAGGAGCAGGATTCGAACTAGCGAAATCCTGAATACTGTATAGGGGCTCTTACCAACTGACCTATCCAGCCAGTTTCTTTCAGCATCTATCCATGTAGTTAGTCCAGTAAATATTTGATATAAACAACCATTTCAAAAATTGGTGAACAAATTGTAAAGTCTACTTAGTGCTCCTTGGGGTCCTGGACCATAATACGTTGATGTGAAAAGTTCATGGCTATTAATTATTATATGTAACAAGGCAACAAAATTCAAATGGATCACTTCAAATTTTGAACAAATGAAACACCATTACACGTTTGTTTACAATGTACCGGGTATTCCTTTTGTGTGTTTTTCTAGGACAGAAGCTAAATATAGAAATTAATGTCAGTAGAAGTGATATTATATTGTAGACTGTGTACAATGCTAGGGCTTCACTTTGGATCACAATAGACCACTCAAGCCCAGGGATATTGAAGTCTTTCTGCAGATCTATGACAATGAGTGATTACAGTCTGGACTGTGACAAAGAGAGATATGTGGCATGGAACACAAGTCGGTTAAGTGCAAAAAATACTGTTCATGTACTGGTATGCATGTTATGATATACATACACGAATGCAGCAATACATTAAGCCTAGATGTACACGAAGGCCCACTGCTGAGGCCGATTTCACTAGCGTTTCGCGATCATCGCTAAAGCCCAAATCCATTGCTGAACGGAAAATTGCTACGCAAATCAGCACTTGATTTTCCATTTAGCGACGGATTTGGGCTTTAGCGATGATCGCAAAGCTTTAGTGATTCGGCCCCTGGACTGGTTCGTCAAAATTCCTTAAAATACCATTTACAAGGATTTGACCAAACTCATTGTAACTACAATATGTACAGTACTATCAATCGTAGGACTTTTGACACAATTGCAGCCCTACGTAGGATGGGTTATCCTTTGTAAATCAAGTTATGGTCGATAAAAGGGCTTCGTGAAATCAACCCCTGAACTTTCTCAATTTGAAGGGAAGGAAAAATGTTGTTATTTGTTGAATTAAATAATAAAGGCTAAATTTTTGGGGGCATAAAAGAAGAATTTATAAGCGTAATTGATGATATAAACTAAATTTCTCAGAACAGCCTGGGTTTTAAAAACTAATGAGGAGAAAACGCAGACACACTTTAAAAATTTATGAAAATAAATATACTCACATGTTGAGGTATGACGCCCGGCATAAATGCATCAAAGTAAAAATAGTTCGGATTTGGATCGCGGGGGTCGTCTCCTAAATCATCGCCATGACGACGCATCATGTCTGTTCTCCAGGGGCTGTAGAGCGATCCGCAGCAAATACCAAAGATGGCCGACAGTAGGACGAGGGAGGTGGCGCTGGTTTCCATGGTGATGAGACCAAAACAAAGAGAAGCTTCTTTTTCAATTACCTTCTAGCGAATCAGTTCAGCATTGGAGATTAATTCCTCAATTATCGCTGCAGTTTCTATCATTCGGGCCAACGTCGTATCACTCCAGAGACCAAACTCAGTCTGTGTTCACCAGGAAACTGGAATGGTACCGATTTCTCGGTACATGTGAATGTTCAGTCTCCAGTGTTTAAACAGCTCAGACTAATTTCCCGTGTCCGTGCGGAGCTACGGAGCCACAAACCAACAGTGCCAGGAGTTAGAATAATCCAGCCTCAACGTATGAAGCCAACTGTGAGCACTCCCAGATGTTTGTTTCCAAGCGCTGCAGAAAATCTCACCTGCAAATAGAACAAGTTGGTGGAGACAGAAAGTCAGAAACGCTGGCTGAATAATTTTATAAGTACAAGTCTGTAATGTTCACATGTTCAACCACTGCACTACAAAACATCCTGTATGTCATGAAATGAAATGGAAGCAGACCCGGATACACCAATGTACATGCGACCTCCTTCCACACCACAAATCTCTCAGGGGAAAGGGGGAGGGGTAACTTGAGAAAGGGAAAAGGAGTAGTGGGGGGTCAATGAAGACAACTGTCTTGGTGCTGCTAGCCATTACCATGTAGTGTACGCCCTAGATCCATTCAGTTTATATCAATTATCATGGTTTTTCACCATTTCTTTAAAAAAGCATTTTCTAAATTAGACTCAAGTGCATCTCAAGTCTTTAATTTAACTGTACCATGGAGAAATCTTATTTCTCCACTGACATATACTTTGGTAGCATACCGAAACAAGAATCTTCAGAAAGATTTCATTTGATATATATATGATCAGCGAACAACAGCCAAAGAACAATCACAAGTGATACACATCACGCGTGAATTTGGTTGTTAATCCTGTTTTAATGAAAAGACATGAATTTCATGCTTAGCAAATTTTTGTGCTAAGCAGAGCCGTGAAATTGGCCCCTGGGCCTAATTTCATGGAAACCGTTACCATAAGCAAAAAATCTTTATGATAGCAGACTTTTTTTGCTTATAAATACAGTTAGCGTATTTCACAGGGGAGTTTTCTTTCTCGCTACGCTAAGCAAGGACTTTCTGCAGAATGCATTAATATGGCAGTGCGTTAGCAGAAAAAAAAATCAAGGTTAGCCTAGAAATTCTCCGCTAACCGAAAGCCTTGCTTATGGATTCTATGAAATAGATTTCAAAAGTAGCAGTGCCCGTAAGCACAAAATTAGGCCGTAACAGATTCCATGAAATTGGGCCCAAGTCTGACCGTACGGTGCATTATGCATGTACTGTAGGCAATATCACCTCACCGACTCCCACATAATCAGCACATTGCCAGCCTCACTACTTGTACCACAGTACACTAATGTAGGCCTACATCCCCATTACAAATTAAGTTACCCCTTTAAATCAAACAGACCCAAACCATTTAAATGCTGAGCGATGCTGAGCGATGGTGACAATAGACCGCAGGTCTTGTACATGTGACAATGAGTACTATCCTAATAACATGATGACTGGAACATATTGTGGGCTTCTGTTCTCGAGGTCGGACAAATTACCCACCAGGAATCATACCAGCAAGGTTCCATCCATCAAGCAGCACATTGAAATTTAACAGGGCGTGCAAATTGTACCCGCACTAATCATGCAAAAAGCCAGGGTATTAATGGTTAATTACCTATAAATTTCAGTGTTCAGTGTTAACAGCTTCCATGCAAATAACTGGGGAAATAGGAAGCCTGAACCAGCAAACACTCATTAAACCTTAGGCTGTCATACTGGCATACAAAGCTGGTAAGAAAATTCAAAATGTTTGTGTACAGTTAGCATTATATTTGTTTTCTACGCTGATAACTGGCACAAGTAGACATCTACATGGCAAAATGTACACTAGATTAGACTCACAAGATTGATGAAGATATTGCTGGTTTATCAGGTGGCACTGTAATTGAGCCATACTGATAATGATTACACCATACTACATGTACATGTACATGTACATGTATGTACACGGTATAGGCTTATCTATACTTGGTGAAAAGGAGTCGGATAAGTGCTATGTTTTTGAGTTATGGCCAAATGAACTTGTGAAGAATGCATACAATGATATGAAACATTTTTCTTCAACATGTTCAAAGAGTAGGCCTATTTGTAAATGTAGCCTACATTGTACATGTACCTCAATACCCCATTAGGTACATGTATATTGTACAGTTCTCTTCTCAAAAAACCATCATTTGTGAAATTAAGACATTCAATTTATTTTCACACATTTTATTATCCTGTATAGTGTATGTAAGAGTTTTGAAGTCTTACTACTGTACAAGTCACATGATTCTTGCAGGATACAATTCAGCCAAATAAATAATCCCAACTTTAAACTACAATTTTGTATTCCACTTCAGGCCAACAGTCAGGCTGTATTTTATTATTCTAACTAGTGTTTTGTAAATTTGAATGTTAAAGTTTGAACAGTCTTGAACTTGTACAATATGGAGGCTTTGCTTTCCTAAACTTCCACCGGGATTCATGATTTGTACATTTTAATGTTTTAAAGAGCTTAAAATCATAAAATACAAAATTTCAGATTTTTATAAAATTATGCCAGTATGACTAGAACACAAGGAATAATTTGTTATCGAAGTTCTCAATAACCTACACTGTACATGTACATGGACATGTCTGTGTAGGCCTTCATCTGATTAAATTCTCCCTCTAGGTGCATTTACCAGGCTGCTTATTTTAGCTTGTACGAGGGCAAAGTCACTTTTCCGGCCATCCACCATTGTGCATTAGAAAAATCAATAATTCAATGGAAATATTAAGACAGGGTAGAAGCGTTCCTTCCTCCATGGTAGGAGGCATCAGGCCAACAAGGGAGGCCAAGGCCATTAATGCCAGGCCTTAACGTCCACATTCATTTGTATACAGCATTTACAGCCATCTTGATAAATATCAACAGAATAGGCCTACTAGGGCCTATTAGGCCTATATCAGAAAATCAAAAAGTAATCATTTTACTTCCAATTTTATGTACATGATGTACAATGTAGGCATTTTGCTCAGTTAAATGTCTTCAAATACACTGTGCAGTTGAGAAGGACAGACAAAAATATGTGAAAATTAACATACACTGTATGTTGTGCAAATAAGTAAACATCACAATGTCCTATAACTTATAAGGCTGTATACTGTACATGTATTCATACAGTATATACGATTCCTTACTTGTATTTAAAGGGGTCTCTGCAATGGGAATATTATGGCTTGAACATGTACCAATAAAAAAAACTGTACATGGGGACTGTGATTTTACCCTCTTCCTCACACTGATTCAGGGTTAAAAACAGGTTTTTTGTTTGTATGCTAATTAGCTAATTTCCATATTCATCAGCAAAACTGGGATGTCATCTGGGGAACTGAGAGCAGTAACCCAATTGATTTGTGCACAGAAAGTTGCGGTTGTTTTATAGGTTTTCTGACAGACCTTTTCCTCCACAATGGGATTTATTTTGCCAAATACATGTATGTTCCTTTCACTCAACTGGTGGTGTAACTTTTTTACCAAACCATTTCTGTAGGTCAAGTTTGCCTCTTCATTTCTTATGTTTTTTCATTATATTTTTGCTGTTGGTTCCCTACATGAGTATGCATGAAAATCCCCTGTTTTACAAAGCCATTCAAAGGAAAACCAAATGCTGATTTGAAACCAAAATAAGACTTGCCATTCATTATCTGTCAATATATTCTCTGTATGAAGGCAATAAAATAACCTGACTAAAAAAAGCACTGCAGCCGCCCTTTAAAGAAGGGCAGTGGTATGTTATTGTGTGCATTAATGTGCTTCAGTGTTCATTCAGTGAGGTTGTAGGCCTTTTTGATGTACAGTGTGCCTTTCATACTAGTCTACAAATATTTTACATGTCAACAGGCCTGTTCTTTACATTTCAATGCAGATTGTCTGTACAGTAAACACACACTGAGACTCTGGACAAACCTCAATTTCTACATATCCTGCTACAAACTGGCCATTCCACAGTGAATTCCCACATCATGAATCCCTTGGGCCTCAGTACTCACTGCCACCTGATGACAGGTATTTCAGGGAATTCAACATCCACACAGGATTTGCTGAACAGTGCCTCCTGCAGTTAGTATCCTGGTAAACTTGTACATTTGCCAAATCTACCTTGAACTCCAAATTCAACAACCTTGGCTAGTTCTGGGTACTTCTAATCATATATGTCATAGTTTAAGGTGACCAGACGTCCCCGATTTCCGGGGACAGTCCCCAATTTGACAGTGCCGTCCCCGATGAAAAATTGTCCCTGAAAATGTCCCCGATTCGACGAAATGCCCCCGAAAATTCAAATTGTCATAAATAAAAACAAACTGAACACAAATGCTGTGCTGAAGAAGATCCATTCTTCAGAGAAGTATGCGAAGACAACCGCCTAAGACATGTAAGTATGTAACCTACTCATGTCAACTGGACAAGATGTCCATAGATGCCACCATTTTGCATGTAGGCACCATCTGGATTCAATTTTTTTTTCAAAATAACACCCCTCCCCCAAGACACGGACCACTGTCTCCGGATCATCTCAACAAAATATGGTCACCTTATCATAGTTTAGAGCTACAGTACAGTAGCTCTATGAATGTACCAGGGAGGTATATGTGTACATGATTAGACTATCCCCATGCTCCTACCAAGTACAGCACATGAACCATACAAAGAAACTCCCCATTTGCTCTTCTTTTAACCATCTAGATAAATTAGGCCTACTAATGTCAAAAACATACATGTACATGTACATAAAACAAGTTACCAGCAAATTTGTACATGTATACACAATTTTAAAATAGTCTTCTTTCAGTTTCTTTAACTTCCCAACAGAAAATACTTAAATGTCCATAGTATACAAAAACATGTATGCATTATAAAAAGAGCATCAATGCTGGATGTGAGTGTGACTACAATTTTTAAAATACAAAAATACATGTAGGAACTGTTTGGAAAAACATTCCCAACACACAATTGTGTTTACATTAATATAAGGTGTGGGCAACACGGTTGTGAGTAGGCGTCTGAGGCCGATGTACAATACACATGTTGTTTGTTGAGTCGGTGGGCAATCTGGATTGGTTGCAGAACAATCAAGACCTCCAACAGGCACGTACATAGAGCCATAAGGTACTTCCAATGCATAACATTTGATAATATAGTTCTCCCTCACTCTCTCCCCATGAGAAACAAAACACCAGGTTAAAGATCAGCCACATGTGGAGGCATATGACAATCACATGCTCTGACCATGTTGTGCCCTTGAACTACCCATAAAACCACCTTAGTATTGTGAAGCTTTGATTACAAGCACATGTTAAGTCTAACTGCAAGTATTAACAAAACGGAACAGTGTATTAAAGGGAATGCCCCTTTTGAAATTTGAATCTAAAATAGTCAATTTGTAGGTTACATGAACGTGTTCATTTACTTCATTAGAGTGAACTTTATGAAACATGAAGAAGGCTTATGTTATTAAACCAGATCAGCATTGAACTTGAAAATCACACATGATTACTTTTCAAAGGAATTGCGCGATGGGATTAACGGTCTACATGTATGCTACAAATATTGACCTATGATCCTCAATGTGCTGTGTCCTGTGTACATAGTATGGATACAAGGAGAGATCCAAGCCATAATGGCAAAATGCCATGGGAATTGAAATAAATCCCCTCTAATCTGTCGCTCCTAGTAAAGATATTTGACTATGGTGCAGGAAGTCCCAACATGTCATTTGACATGTAGTGGTTACAGTGATTTCTGAATCAATGTCAACCTGATTCAGCGATCTTAGTCAAATGTTCATTTCACACTTGTGAGTCTGTTTCCGCAACCAGAGCCACTTGAAAAGTACTGAATATAATCGTTTGATTAAATTATTTAGGTCTATAAATGTAAAGTACATTACTCTTCACCAATTACATTGCAATGACATTATGTTTCAGATACATGAATCCTACCTTTGACTAGGTAGTATCATACTTTGGTTTTTATCAAAGAAATACAGATTCATGGGCAAAAATATCAAGACAGAAGAACATTGGATTAAAAAAACTATGATCAGAATTCTACATCAAATGACACATTGGGTTCATTTTACCATGAAGGTGTGAGCCAGGCTAATTAGCCAATGTACATTTATTCAGCAAGGAATGAGTACCAGTACCTGCCAGTACCAGTGTCAGTAAGGGAGTATCATGGGAATTCCTCCCACGCTGATTGATGGTATGCTCAGCATAATGCTCTCCCACCACAAGTACAAGGGAGAAAGACGAGGTGCCCAGGGGTCAAGGCATTGTCAAACACCAGCAAAGAGAATGGAATGTGGTCAACCAGCAGATTTTTGGCAGGGTTTCAACCAGGATATACATGTATGTCTTCTGTAGTTCTGTTTGGTCACATCTGTCAAATGTGTCGATTCTTTAGAAACTTGTAGGGGCCTACTGATTTTTGGTGGCAATGAAAATTCATGATTTTGATATTAAAATATTCTCTCCAATCTTTGGAATCTACTTTAAAATAACATCTATGGACTGGGTTTTACACCCTAGGTGGTTGTCATTTTCCAAATTGCCCCAACCTGTGTGACACTGAATGTATTATACAGTGTAATTATAAATATTTTATGTGTATTAATAATAATAAGGTAGAGGTTTGCTACTTTTAAAAGTATGTTTTTATTTAACACATTTTTAATGCTACATAAAATGCAATTTAGGCATTAAGGTCAATCAAATATTTATAACTGGATAATTCACACCTGCCTCAAGATCGTGTTACAATTACCCATGATCTATTCACAGCATGCATACTGAGTGTGATACCAATACTGTGCATATGCTATATGCATACCTTGTGTATTGATTGAATTGTAATTGTACAATGTACAATATCAGGCCACCTGGCTCATACTGTGCATGAGTATGATTGGCAATGTGTGACCCAATTATGTTAAGCTGACAGGTGTCATTGGCCAGGCCAGTTAAATTCAAAGGCAACGTCCCGATGATTGACTTGACTTGTTTCCAGGTTTCAACAGACAGAGAAAGATCACACCACCCTAAAGGTGGCAAAGTTCTTTGTGATTTCAGTAATTGTACAGATTGTTGTTTTCATTTTATTTGGAATATTAGTTAGTTTCTAGTTGCCTGATGCCATAAAATGCAATAAAATGAAGGCTACTTCGTCAATACCACAATTATAGACAGTATTGCAGGGCTCGACTTTCGTGAAAAAAGCACTAGACAGCAGGTCTAGTACATGTTACTGAAGTATTTTACCAGACCTGAACCTTTTTCACAAGCCCTGTGGCATTCAACATAGAAAAACCCTAATTGTATCCAATATTGTTTCAAAATTCATAAATTTAGGCACCATTTCAATTGTGCAAAGAAAAAAAATCACTAGACAGTCGGACTAATGCGGTACACACTTTTCTAGACTGACACAGTCTGTACATTTCTAGTGGTTTCAATCTTAAATTTGTTTAATTCAGCATGATGCCCATTCAATTTATAAACCAATGTCCGTTTATCTAATTATTTGGATCAAAATAACCACTAGAGTGGACAACTGGACAAAGTCCAGTGATTTAAGCATGAGTGATCGGTCTGATGCATTGCTTACTATACAGAGAACTTTGTGTAATTTTCAATGGTCTAGTGGTTTCTCTTGCAGATGTACGTCAGTCCTTGACAAATTTAATTTGTTTTTTCGATGAAGTCTTAATTAAGAAATGCAGGTCAACACAAAGTATGAATTCAAACACTTAAGGTGACTCCAGCAATGGCCCCATTGGTCATGTTGGTTTTTGGAGATAAGAATAAATGTGCTCATTTTTAAAAATCCTGAAAACAATTATGGTTTAAAACTAAAGGAGTAAAGGCACAGTACAGGTGTCGATTTCACAAAATGCTAAGACGGATCGTGACATGCATATCAATCTTAATTGCTAAGCAAAGTGTGATGTCACAATACTAGTACTTACTATTGAAACAGAAACAACTCATCTAGTAAAAGATGAATCGTAAATCTTTGTGAAATCGACTGCAGGATTGGTAAACATATCCAAACAGAGATCTTCACAGATTTACATATATATAACTTTCAGGATATGAAGATAGAAGATGGTGCTGGTAGAAACATACCGTTAAAATATTACCATTTGAAATTCTAGTGTATTTATCCAGAAATTAGTAAAACAAAGACCGAAAAAAGTTAACGTTAGGCCTAATTTATAATTGATCTTGGTAATTTCCTGTGCGTGGCTTGAGACCAGCCCAGTACGTAGTGCACTCTCTTGCTGCATCTCGTAATTTTTATGTCTAACTATAAAAAATACATCGTAAAATTAAAAATTGTCAGCCTATGAAATAAGCAATCGCCGGATTCCACTCAGTCACCAAGGTCGTATGGCTATGGCCATCCACTGTGTACATTGTTGTAGGCCTATGTACACATTATGCCTACCACTACGGGAGTACGTGTGTTCCTTCCGGATTGCATACCCAGTTCCCATCCACCAAAACAGAAAATGCACCGATCCAAACCTCTTCGTTCATTCCATTTTCTTCACAACACACACCCGAATTTCGAACTTTTCTTATCGCTCAAAATCTAACACATGTAAAGGAAACTTACCTCGTCCTAACAGCTGGCTTTCATAGGGGGAAATTGTTAATCTTTGTCGTGATTATCCATGTTAGACATCGGATGTCAACCTGCACTTGGCTCGTCTTGATTGGAAATTGACAAGAATCAAGTAAATAGAGGGCGCTATTTCATCTTAATGGTCGATAGACTGGTACCCCTGCACTTGTACACTTGATTCGAGCGAGTAGCAAAAACCCATCTGTTGATCGGACTTTCTGTCTATAAATTTACCGATTTTCCTGTAGATTTAGATCATGGATTGGGTGCTTTTACTTTCGAGACTTTGCGTAGGTGTTACGATCGCGAGTAATGGAGGAGGAATGTAAGTATGGGGTCTGTTGAGCTCTTTTTATTTAACTCTTTTGGTACATGGATGATGGAATGCGGTAACACAGTTTATTATAACAGTTAACACATTAACAGACTTAGTTTAGTGTGGCCTAGGCTAATTACTAAATTAGGTCATGTACAATAATGTACTAGGGATGTGTGTGTGGCCTGGGGGGGGGGCTACTCAATAATACTACATCTGTACATTCATGTACTCAAGTCAAAGTATTTCAAGTTAAAACTAACTTAGGCTTATATTATAATTTTATTAGGCTTACACTTTTTTTACAGGTGTCAAGGGATAGACTGCTATAGTTGCGATGATCGTAACCCTAGGTCTGAGTCCCCATGTCAGACCTAGGGTTACGATCATCGCAACTAAGACTGCTACAGAGTACAATGCTAGTGCTAACTTAGTAACTTGCGGTGTCACTGCGTGTGGCGGATCAATATAACTTAGGTCCTGATGCGTCACACCATGCATATGCGCACAGCATGACGAAAAATTGGGGTCCATTTGTGCCAAGCTTGCCCGGCCTAATAATTGTCTGTCCATACAGTGTGCCCCGTCCGTACTGCATATTTGTGGTACCGTTTGTCGTATGTACGGTTTCGTCATCTGGACAGCTATAGAGGTCATTCATGTGACGTCATTGGCCGTCAAGCACAATGATTGCATACCCGAAACAATACGCTTCAGTGCACACCTTCTTGTACAACATACAGTGTCCTACGGGTCACCATGGACAACATAGAAAAGCTTGACAGCCAATCACGTGATTTTATGACGTCGGTGAATAACCTCTATAGGCATGCCAGATAGTTGAGCTCATGACATCGATAAGTACATTGCCATTGGTAATTCACTGCAGTCCAGTGCAAGGAGAACTTGATTGATATTGATATAATTGATCAATAAATAATCACTATGATTGTATAAATTATTTATCATTTACAGACCAGTCTTCATGGATATCATCCGAAAGGGGAGTACCCACACCGTGCCTTTCCTTCCATTCCTAGCTGGTTTCATCAGGTAAGTAGACTAAGGGTGTTTACGAAACGAAGGCTCAGGCTCCGTCTCCATTTCATGAATCCATTCTAAAATAATGGGTATCAAAATAGAGGCTTTTGGCTGAGTTTTGGAAGTAGATTCTCTGGTTTGAAAAGGAAAAACAGAGCTTCAGCTTCAATGAAAAACCACAACCTATATTTTTAGCATATGGATGACAGAGCTGGAGCCTAAGCCTTGTGGGATATATCTTGGTCAAAATGCAAGTTCACAAACACAGTGCACAAAGAGAATTTCAGACTGTCTGAAAGTAAGCACGTGGTGGCGCCCTATCCACCCTTATGTATCCCATAATTCCTACCGGTTGCTGTTTGCGATCTAATATACCTTATGTGACAGGAAATCTAGGCCCATCTTTGTTTTTTCTAAAAAAAATAATTTTATATTTGTAATGAAATGCTGCACACTGGCATTAGCCAAAATTATGACTTGAAATTAATTAAAAAAGCTTGGAGTTGGGATCAAAGGTTTCGATAAAGATCCTGCTTGGATTGAAATGCGAAACGTGCCCTTCTAACTCCAAGCTTAAAATTTGTATTTGCCTTCTTTTCTCTTTTCAGCAATATAGCTTGCCTGGCCTATGCAATGCTGAAAGTAGATAGTGTTCTGCTCACCGTTAGTGGTGTAGGAATAACTATGAGTACAATCTATGTGTCTTTATTTCTCTTCTTCAGCAGTGATAAGGTACGTCCAACATTTCATGATTTTTAGATAAGATTGTTAAGGCAGATTTGCAGATTTTCCCAGTCAAAGAAATTTCTGGCCAAACAAAATCTCGGGTGAAAGTCAGGGCAGAGCCTGACTTTCACCTTGCTTGCACTTCTTGCTATTTTCAGGAGTAAGTCAAATTATTTGTGTAAATGGGGATCTCTTCTTTTAAGGTATCATCATACTTTAGTAAGAAACCAAAACAGATATGTTCACAGATTTATGTATAATCTTACAGGGCATAAAGGTGGACCTGGTATAAACAACACTGTTAAAAAGTTTCCTCCTGAAATGCTGTATTTATCAAGAATTGAGTAAAACAAAAGACTGAAAACAGTTTTGATCTCCGAGATCATAACTTCACAATCACAATTAGCTCATAATTTCACGTAACAATTGCAACAGTTTTTTGCTGTTTTCTATTGTTTCCAATTATCGATTGAGCTGAAATGTTCACAGGTTTGTTTTTATTTCATGACAAATCAAAGTATGAACAGACTGCAGCAGCTTTACCAATATATGATAGTACTTTTAAAGGATGCACAATCATCCCCCATTGGAGGGCTTTAATCCAGAATTAGAATCCAGAATCTTTAGTCTAACTCTAGACCGCTCTACCTACCGTGTTCCACTGCACTGATTAATGATCCCTTGTAACCCTTACCTCCTTCATCCTGTTTCTCTGTCATCATCAGAGCTCCAACCTCCGACAGCTTCTCATCTCTGGTATTGGCATCCTGTGCTTCTACGTCTACCTGACTCGCTTCGTTCGTGAGCCCTCTGCTGTTGAAATCCAGTTAGGTCTGGTTGTGGGATTCCTCATATCTGGAATGAACATAGCTCCCATCGCAGACGTCGTAAGTCAGTAAAACGAATACCGTTCATTCACGTTATCTGCAAATAAAATCTCTTTAATGCACTTTTGGAAATGTACGAGCAAAGTGTTCAGATAGTGTTGAAGATTATTTTCACAAATTTTTGGTGTGATTTGCATCAACCGCAACAGCCTTGGAAAATTCCATCAAATAGAGCATTATTTAGTAATGTGAGTAGTCAGAAGGCCTTTTCGAAACGAAGGCTCAGGCTCAGGCTCAGGCTCAGGCTCAGGCCCCAGCTCCAGCTCCGGCTCCGTCATCCATACGCTGAAAATATAGCTTGTGGTTTTTAATTGAAGCTGAAGCTCTGTTTTCCTTTTTCAAACCAGAGAATCTACTTCAGAACCGCAGCCAAAAGCCTCTTTTTTGATAGAATACCCGTTATTTTCGAATGGATTCACAAAATGGAGCCTGAGCCTGAGCCTCTATTTCGAAAAGGCCTTGTGAGTGACTTGAACATGGAATGAAGTTTGGTTCCAGTGCAAAGCTCATTAAGCTCTTCTCGACGTTTGTAATTTCCTCGTTTTCAGGGTGAGATGATGAAGAAGAGGTCCAGCGAAGGTCTGTCAATCTCAATGGCGCTGGCCATCTTTGTAACCTCTGTGCTCTGGGTGCTCTACGGGATTGCTGTCAATGATATTGTTCTCTCGGTAAGTGGAGCCATGTTTGATAGTAGAATAGAGGAAGCAGTCTGAAGTGTACTCAGTAATGAACCAAGATTGCTTTGGATTGGCATTGTAATTTTCTGAAGACAAAAAGAGCACACTGGTTGGAATGTTAGGATTAGAATGTTTTCTTGGGGCCTTTCTCAAAGCTCGGCTCCGGCTCAGGCTCAGGTTCTGACTCCGGCTCCGGCTCCATTTCCGTACCAGAGCTCTTACCAACCGAACTACCCAGCCCTATGTTGGTGGTGTCCCTAATAGTCAATTATCTTTGTCCATTTGGCAGTCAGAAGCCATGAAACCACTCAGTTTCCCTTGTGGTTATTTGAAGATTATGGGGGTTTACGAAATGGAGGCTCAGGCTCCAGCTTTGTCATCCATATGCTGAAAATATATGTTGTGGTTTTTCATTGAAGCTGAAGCTCTGTTTTCCTTTTCAAACCAGAGAATCTACTTCCGAACCACACAGCCAAAAGCCTCTATTTTGACACTCATTATTTTAGAATGGATTCATGAAATGGAGCTGGAGCCTGAGCCTCTGTTTCATAAATGCCCAAAGATATTTACATACTGCCTTACATATACATGGTGTTAATATTGAACTTCCCAAGTACATCATATGTGAATGTTTCTTTTTCTCTTTGGATTAATTTTCCTGTAGCTTCCAAGTGTATCAGGCGTCCTGTCTGGAGTCATTCAGTTTTATCTGCTGTTGGTGTATCCGTCAAAAGGCAAAGAAAAGAAAGTTGATTAAAGATGAAATCTCCAAGAAGACTGCTCCGCAAGCTCTCAACAGAACTATGAATTTGAATCCCACCTACAACGCAACGACTGTACGGCCAGGGGCCAATTTCATAGAGCTGCTTAAGCACAACATTTGCTTACTGGTAAGCATGAAAAGTCTTCCTTGATCAAACAGGATTACCAATCAAATTTTCATGTGACGTTTACTGCTCTTGACTTGTGTATTCAGCCATTGTTTGCTGAGCATAACATTCACAAGGAATTTTGCCTGGCATACTGATTTTATTTATCAAGGTCTTTGATGCTTAGCAAATTTTGGTGCTTAAAGGTAGTATCATACTTTGGTAAAAGACCAAAACAGAAATGTTCACAGATTTATGTATAACTTTCAGGGTATGAAGATGATGCTAGTAGAAACCTACCATTAAAATATTTCTGCCTGAAATGGTGTATTTATCCAGAAATTAGTAAAACAACGACCGATAATCTTTTTGATCTTTTAAAAGATCAAAAATAAAAGAGAAAAGACTTAAGAAATACTGTGGCCGTTTTTCACGATTTTCTCAAAAAGTGGGCACCGTATGGAATCGAAATTTTCACAGATGACTGTGACTGTATCTTCCTTGATATTTTTTCCCATGAATCTGTACTTCTTTGACAAAAACCAAAGTATGATACTACCTTTAAGCAGCTCTATGAAATTGGTCCGTGGTCACAAGTTTACAATAGTACTAAAACTTGACATTTCATTGATCAACTTCACCAGATGCCCATACTCTTACATAAATATTTGGAATTTTTCTCACAACTCTGGCCTGTTACTGTGCCTTCTAAATAAATCAGAATGTTTTATTATCACTGGATTTTTGTATTATTCTGTAAGCGTAATTTGAAGCAAACTCAATTGTTTTATTGAGTTACATTGACAATCAGGACATGCAATGGAAAGTACCGGTAGTTAAATATGCAGTGTCACTCACAGTCATCGTTGGGCTAAGAAACCTTAACATCAAAATTATAAGACCCGATGAGACTCATTAAAAAATTTTTTTACCAATGAATTTTTATGTAAATTATCAGGAGAAAATGTCTTCAAATCCCTAAGTCTTTCGGGAAAATAAATTATTGAACTTTTTTCCCACTACTGGATCTGCCAATGATTAGAAAAGAAAGGAATTTGTGTAAAAATGTATCTTGTATCTCAAATTATTCCCAGTCTTTGAAGATTTATTCAAATTGCCTGTTAAATTAATAATTTGTATGCACCGTGCCTTACAGATTCTCAGATAAGCTCACTGTTTAATATTAAGTGGCTTGATAATGTATAAAAATTTGTATGTGAATTAAGTAAATAAAATATATTTTGATGATTATTTTTTATTTTAAATTTTTTTAATACATGTATTTGCATATATTTGGACACATTGTTGATTTTCAGAGCCATGTTTGGTCATTGTTTTAATTGTGTAGGTTTAATTAAAGTGAACACTCATTAGCGTATTGCAGTATTTGAAGGCAGGGTACTAGCATTACATTCATTAATATTAGTTAACAGGTTATATTGCTGTAGACTATTGGCTGTTCTGGAGTGTTATAGTAATACTTATTGTCACAGAGGCTATATTGATAGTAACTATCGGACTGCTATGGAGTGTTATAGTAATGCTATAGCCATAGAGGTTATATTGATAGTAACTATTGACTGCTATGGAGTGTTATAGTAATGCTATAGCCATAGAGGTTATATTGATAGTAACTATTGACTGCTGTATAGTGTTATAGTAATGCTAGCCACTGTACAGTGTTCCATTCTAAGATAGAACAGTAGACAGGCACATGTTTTGTGGCACCTCGCCAAAGATTCTGTTCAGCAAAGTAAGCTGCCATTTGAAGGTTCAAGTTGCTATGGGATAGGTTATCAGTTGCTATATGAATAGTATTAGATTTTGTGCTATTAAAATAAAAATGCATACAATATATGAAACTCCATATATAGGATAGAATCTGTATGCAAACCTTGTTTTCGTTTAATTTGCTTCGAATTATTTGCATTTTTGTGACAGCTTTAAAAATGTATTCATTTAATCATTTTAAAGGATATATAATAATGATGTATTTTGCTTAAAAAATTATACCTGATCTTGTTTTTTATATCGGATTATTTGATCGTTTGTAGGGTGAAGGGAAGAATTTATTTCATATGAAACATGATATGAAAGGAAGTGAACATTTTTAAATTAAAAAAGGATTATAGTGCCTTTAGCATTGACTGAATTGGGGATTAATTTGCTCGTACTTGTCAGAATTGTTACATACATTGATTTTTGATAAAATAAAAGAATATATATTCAAAATATGAAGGTTACTTAATTTTGTCCGCCAATTTTAACCATGTCTGTTTCCCCAGCCCATAGAAATTCATATTTTTATTGCAAATTCAAAGAATAGACATAATTGATTCTTGATTGAGGAAATTATGTCAATAAAATAATCAAGAAATAAGAATTTCTAAATAAAAATAGACAATTTATAAATAAATATCCAAATTTCGTTTGGGTAACATTTTGAGTTCATATTATTGTAACAAAGGTAAAGTTTCAACAACTTCAGCGATTTTGTTGTAAATGCAAAGTGTATTTTTTTTGCTCAAACCATTAATAGTATCTGCCGCCCTCTGGTGACACCCTCTTTCCTATAAAAAAAAATAATATGAATCGACAATTTTGATTGGTGAAGTTTCTCAGCGTACTGACAAATCAACCAATCAACATGAACCTAAAATAAATCTATTCTGCTGCAGCTTCGTAATAGAAACAAGATGGCAGCCTACATGAGTATTACGACTTTCGCTGGTCTACTTCCAATTTTGCTCTGAATTTTGCTGTAACGAATAGACACAGAACAAGTTTAAATCTAGCGAATATGGAGCAGGATGAAGTTAAGGTTGCAGTCAAGCCAGAAGTAGAAAAATTGCAGCAAATCAAACGAATATATCGGTAAGTTACAGTAGGCCTTTGGCCTAAAAAAAATGTAACGTTAGCCTACCTAACCAGCTAACGTTACTCGTTAGCGCTAAGCTTCGGTGTTAAAGCTTTGATCGTTTCAGTGCTGATTGTGGTTCACAGTAGTCCTGTCTAGCTCTATGACCGGGGAGAGAATCTTAACACTAATGTCATTAGTATTGAACAACCTTTTTATGATCAGGATGATGATATCCTTGTTGATGTCAGAAATTTAATAGGCCTACAGAGTTTGACAGTGTGTTTGAGTTGAGCAGGTGTTGAGCTTTGTCTTAAAAATAAACGTGTACATGTTCAGTTTAAATTAGGCCAAACAAAAGAAAACTATTTTTAATTTTTATGCCTTAACTTCAGAGGGAATTTGAGTTACTTATTCTTGGCACAAAGACCAAATTCTTCTTGGCTTAGTTAGTGAAAAATATTGTAGGCCTAGTACATAATGTAAACAGCTGGGTTAAGTTGGTAATTGTATGTAATTGTTGTATCTCTGTATTGTACAACTACAAGTTGTTGCAAAATACATTTATTGATTTTTAAATATCAATTTATTTCAGAGGTGCTCAAGATATCATCGGCAAGCTTGACAATGTCCTACGTCACAAGCAGCCATACCGTAGTGTGTTTGAATGGGATACGATTGAACTGCGTATGAAGTGAGTTTTACAGACAAATTATTGAGTGGTCAAAAGAATTTAACAGGCAGCCCAGTATTTTTTATATTAAATTAATGTAGGCCTTATCTTGAATGGTCATAATTTGTGTAAACAAAATCAGAACTGAAAAATATTTCTAAATTTAGGTAAAATATACTCATTTGCATTTCTCCTTATGAAAACGTTCGTGAGATTTGCAATGCATGCAATGCAGAAATACTGAAATGTTTTTGAGCAGTATAATTGGTGGCATTTTAATGTCAAACCTGAGTTTCAAATGCTCGGACAAACAAGTCCTACGTCATATACCCAACTTACACGTAAACGTTGTACAATTTGTCTGAACATCCGGGTAACTATAGCTGTCGATATAAAGGGCGTATTCTATAAATAGCTCGAGTGCGGAGCCCTATTGAAAGAGCCCATTGAAAGTGTTCCACAATTTGACAATGCATGTTTCATTAATAACGTACTAAAGAGCTGAGTTATCTGTGACCTGCCAGGCTAAAAGACCTCTGTGAGCGCCTGATGTTTCTCCAGCCTGTCGACTACGGACGTAAGGCAGAGGAACTTCTGTGGAGGAAAGTCTACTATGATGTTATAAGTATCGTCAGAAAAAACAAGAAGGTATTTGACCTCAGATCCCCATTAAAACTATTTCTAGTCCTCCACCAATCACCAAATTATGAATGCAACTATGTTTGGTCACATATGACCCTGTTTAGTGGCTCTGCTTGCTTTGTATTACAAAGCAATATACCAATCCAGTAGGACACACCCACCATAGCAACGGCCAAGCAACAGCACATAATTATCACATGCACTCAACCAGTCACGATTGCCCACACGCGACATGTTGCACACCCTCAACCACCGAAAGCACTTCTCTATGTTTGACTTTGGTTTTGGAACATGCCGAAAATGTACAAATTTCCTCTCAGTCAGGGCTTGGAGAGTCAGAATTACATTGAAAATATATATACACCGCTTGACCATGGTTAAGAATAAATGTCGGGTTTGTAATTTCAGATTTGCCTTGTACATAGAAACAAAAGTAAATTGAACGAAAAGTGTGTAGTAAAGAATGCAAAATTTAAAACATTATGTTGGACAAAATGGCATGAATTTGTTCATGTGCACTCAACAAGCACTGAGTATGCGGTGCTCATGTACGTTGGTAAAGGGAAAGCCTAATTAACTAATATTAGTAAGAGCTTGTTAGCACATAATGCAAGATTGTACTGCGCAGTGGTTTGCAAAGCCATGACATAGTCCCATACAGTGTAGCTACTCCATGTTTATTATGACATTGACGTGAAGGTCTTGTTTCTTCTTCCTCCACTCAGCATGTGCGCTCAGGTTCTTCCCTGGAATGTGCCTACCGCACCCACCTCTTGGCAGCCACCGGGTTCTACCACCACCTTCTGCTACGACTACAGCAGCAGTACAAGCTGCGACTGTGTGGCATTGTGGACTTTGTGGATGCTGGAGACCACTGGAATAGCAGAGGTATATCCAGGGGCCAATTTCATAGAGCTGCTTAAGCACCAAAATTTGCTTTTAAAGCATAACAAACATTGGTAAATAAAATCAGTATGGCTTATACAGCTTTTACAGCTTATATGATTTTTTCGCAGGTCCACTGCCGCCACCAGGCAGCAAGAGAGCCAAGGCCAGGGACTGGGCAGAGAAAGCCTGCCATCGATGTCTCATCTACCTTGGAGATCTGGGTGAGTTTCCCACTGGAGGTCATCTTAACAACCAAACTTCCATTCAGGCTGATTCTCGGCTGTTTTATTTAATCATTATCATTAAAGGTTCTATCATACTTTGGTAGCATACCAAACAGAAATCTCCACAAATTTACCTATAACTTTCAGGGTATAAAGATGGTGATGGTAGAAACATACCGTTAAAATTTGTCTGCCTGAAATGCTTTCTGCCAGAAAAGAGTAAAACCAATGACCAAAAACTATTTTGACCTTTGGAAGATAAGAAATAACAGTGAAAAGATTTTAAAATACCGTGGGCATTTTTTCACTGTTTTCTTAAAAAGTGGGTACTGTATGGGACTGGGAATTTCACAGATGACTGTTACTGTATCTTTCTTGATATTTTTGCTCATGAATATGTATTTCATTGACAAAAACCAAAGTATGATATTACCTTTTAAAGCTAAGCAGTGTTTCCTGCATTGCAACCCTATGAAATCAATCCTAGGATGTTATACTGACAGTACCTCAAATTTTTCAGCTCGCTATCGGCAAGACTTTGACGGACTTCGTAGCCGACTACAGGCTGAGAGATTCTACCACCAGGCTCTGCTCTTGAATCCAGCCATGGGAATGCCTCACAACCAGCTGGGAACACTGGCTGGAAACAGGCACCAAGGATTAGACTGTGCATATCACTACCTCAGATGGTAAGGTTATTACTTGGATGTGGTTAGTATGCTGGTTAAGGTTATGATGGTGATGGTCAGGATACTGGTTAAGGTTATGATGGTGATGGTCAGGATACTGGTTAAGGTTATGATGGTGATGGTCAGGATAGTGGTTAAGGTTATGATGGTGATGGTTAGGATACTGGTTATGGTTATGACGGTGATGGTTAGGATACTGGTTAAGGTTATGATGGTGATGGTCAGGATACTGGTTAAGGTTATGATGGTGATGGTCAGGATACTGGTTAAGGTTATGATGGTGATGGTCAGGATACTGGTTAAGGTTATGATGGTGATGGTCAGGATAGTGGTTAAGGTTATGATGGTGATGGTTAGGATACTGGTTATGGTTATGACGGTGATGGTTAGGATACTGGTTAAGGTTATGATGGTGATGGTTAGGATACTGGTTATGGTTATGATGGTGATGGTTAGGATACTGGTTAAAGTTATGATGGTGATGGTTAGGATACTGGTTATGGTTATGACGGTGATGGTCAGGATACTGGTTATGGTTATGATACTGGTTATGATGGTGATGGTTAGGATACTGGTAATGGTTATGATACTGGTTATGGTTATGATGGTGCTACATGTAAGATATATCGATCATTGATGGGATGCTTGTTATGGTTACAGTGATGATATGTAGGTTATATTGGTAATGGTTAATAGGATACTGGTTATAGCTATGCTGGTTATATTCAAATCACACCGGTTAAGGGAAAGTGGCTGGTTATGGTTTAGCTCAAGCCTCAAATGAAATTTGATCTGTTACATACCCTCTGTCTGATCAAACCATTTGTTACCATTTGTTACATATTGTTACCAGCTGGTTGTCTGAGATCCCCTTTGATGGAGCCATAGCAAACTTGGAGAAGACGCTGGAACAGAACTCAAAGCGCTACCTGGAGCTCCCTCGTCAGGTTACACGTGACCTCCCTCCTGACCTCCAAAGGTCAGAGTTCATTGAATCAATCCCTCTTTCTTTCATTATTAAATATTTCCTCAGATGGTTACACAATTCCGTGGAAATTAAGTCATTGAAAAGTGATCTACCCAGCCCTATGTTGGTGGTGTCCCTGATAGTCAATTATATTTGTTCGTTTGGCAGTCACAAGCCATGAAACCACTCACATACCGCTATATCCCAAGGATCATATATCAATAGCTCAGGTGGTAGAACACGGTATTCCGGGGATCGCTGGTTCGAATCCCGCTCCAGTCAACACGTCTTTGTTCACTTTTCAGTTTCTTGTTGTTCTTCAAGTCTGACTCGGTTTTGTCTTGTACTTGTTCATATTTTTGTGTGCACAGACCTCGAGACCTGAAGTTATTCCTGATCAAGTTCCTGTATCTACAGGAACTGCTTCAACCAGGATCCTGGCCTTCTCAGGACCAGCTTGCCAGCCTCTGCCAGACCGTGGTACATGACTTCAGTCTTTGTATGTACCATACTCTGACTCAGCGTGGTACCTGCCGGCCTAAGGCCGTTGCTCCTTTGCAACGGGGAACCGATGCCATCAGGGAGTCCACCATGTCTGATGATCTCGTCTTTAAGCTCTTCACCATGACGATGATGACCATTTACAAACTGAAGAAAACGGGTACGATGATAATATACAAATATCACATGGTTTGAGGGTTGGCAGTCGATTCTAGCTCCCGACAAACTAGTTTGTCAACTTCCAACACCGAGGGAATGTAGAATCGACTGTCCACCCGAAATAAACCATGTAATATTTGTTTTACTATACCTCATAAATATTCTTTATTGTCCACAATTTTATTGAGATCGGTATCAGTAAGTCCTAAATGCAGCAAAACATTCGTGTTTGTGAGCCTTCACATAGGTCGAAGTTCACGTACGAGCACTGCAAACTTTGCCTAGGATGCGCAGTGAGATGTTACATGTGTAACAGTTCCTTCAGAGATTTCTTGGCCTTCTCAATGGTGATCAGCAAATATATCCACTGGCAGTTGATAGTGAATTGACCAATTGGGATTCAGATCTTGGTCATGAATATTTATGAGGTGTAGTAAAATACTATAGTATACTATAACATTTTTTGACTCGAAGTCAATCTTTGTCATCATCACCAAATTGCATTGAATTTCATCCGTGTCAGATCGTAAGTGGGTCTCTGCAGCCATAGCCTTCATGCTGGCCATGTTCACCCACCTCCTGACGCACGTCAACGAGCGTCTGCAGAGCGCCCTCTATGAGGCCCAGCACCCGAAGGTCAAGAACGACGAGGATGATAGTTCAGGTAAAACCACTAGACTCTTATTTACACTCATTTAAGATTATATCCAAGTATACTGACTATTTACTGACGTACGTCTGCTGCCCCCATCACGGACAATAGGCCTAGCTTATTCACGGTATATCCATCTTACATTCGTAGCAGTGCAATCAAACCGATGCATGAATTCAAATTAACTGGTACCCATTTTCTTTTTTAGAATTGGTGTTATCTTTTCTGAAGGGTATACAAGGAAGGCAACAAAGACCTCTACAGAGAATAAGCCTTTAACCATTAATCCTGCTGTCCGTTGGTATTTCAGATGAGAGCAGTAGTCAGACGGACGAATCAGGCAACGAGCAACACAGCGTGGCTGGTACCCTGACTCCTACACACAGTCAAGAGGTAGAGAGTTCAGGCACATGCAGTGACGGTACCGTCAAACATCTGCCTCAAAAGGTAGCTTGAACGTCTCATTCCTTTATTATCCCACGTTGCTTGGAGGTCGTCCGTCAACTGTCAACCATACAAATTATTGAGCTTCTTTGTTGTTGTTACCAGGACAAACGACGTAAAGCGCTGAACAGGCTGAGACGCAGAAGGCGTCCACTTCGAGAAGGTCGTATGGAGAGCGATGACTCAGACCTGAGCGAGGGAGCCCTGAGCGCTAGCGGAGAGTCGGACTTCAGCTCGTCTGATGGGGAGGGGTCAAGCGAGGGCGGGCTTCTGGCATTGTCGGACAGTGATTACCTCATGGATAGCCAAGACCAAGAGGAGGAGTCAAGTCACGGTGAGCAACCGGCATGTTAGTGACATTAGTGACCAACTGAGCTACCCAGCCCTATGTTGGTGGTGTCCATAATTATCTTTGTTCGTTTGGCAGTCAGAAGCTATGAAACCACTCACAATACCGCTATGTCCCAAGGATCATTGGAGATACGTGCAGCATTAGCAATGCTGCAACCTGAGAACAGTACATGGGGGATCACTCAAAGAGGATGCGGCTTTTTAATCATAATAATTTTTCTTTTCAATCAGACAAGAACAAAGAATGCCGTGAAGAAAAGGACGTGAGCAAGGAAGACTCCAATGCAGACAGCAAGAAAGATCAACCATCCCATGCTGACAAAGGTATTCTGACATGTCACTTGTCATGTTAAATAACAATGGTCGTTATGGGAGTACGTACATTCCATATTCCTATGGAGAACACGATATCTGGGCCCAATTTCATAGAGCTGCTCAAAACACCAAAAACCTTGGTTAATAAAATCAGTAAGTCAGCCAAAACTCCTTGTGAATGTTATGCTCATCAAACAATGGTCGAATACAAGTCAAAAGCAGTAAATATCACATGAAAATTTGGTTGGTAATCCTGTTTGATCAAGGAAGACTTTTCATGGTGAAGACATTTTTGACAAGATTTGGGAGATCCCATTATAGGGCTAGAAAGCTCTTATGGTGGAGCACCGGCACCGTATTACAGAGGTCTTGGGTTCAAGTCCCAATTCAGACCAATTCTCTTTTCCCGACTCAAAACTCCTTGCTGTCTTTGTCACAAAATCTGTGTCTGCCCTAATTCTCTCTCTCTGAAGTCAAGGAATGGTCGTCAACCAGCCCCGTCTCCGTAGCCCAAAACCTAAGAGACTTGTCCTCTCGTCTCCTGGCCCCTAGCCCCACCGGGTTCCTCAAGCGCAGCATCCGTCTGGCTCCCAGCTTTGATGCCTACGTCAAGGAGAAAGCTGACCCATCAAAGGATGCGGACGAAGGATCAGAGAGGATGGAGGGTGGCGGGAAGACCGAGGAGAAAACAGGTAAAGGATTCCACGAAGGAAGTTAACCTTCACGTTTTTCTTCTGACGGGACCCAATAATTGCACAATCTGCTGCTTTTTATAGGATCTTTGATAACCCTAACTAAGAATGCTTCTAACAAAACTATTAATATGCGCATATTTGATGTTGGATGTCAGGTGATGGCACTGCCAGCCAATCAGGGACTCTGAGTGAAGATCCCGACAGCAAGCCCTACCCACTTGATCTTCTCATCAAAGTTCTGAACGAAGAGAAGCTCCTGTGTACCGTCAAGCTCATCACTGATTGGCTGAGAGGAAACAGCGATGTCATCACTACCACGGCCGAGGTTAGTCAGTGGTTCAATAGCGCTCCGCACTTGCGCTAAAAATAGCACTAGATCTCAGACAAACATTGCAACCATGCAAACGTGTGTGGGTGTGCACGTGCATGTACACTACGCGTGTGAGACAATGTTTGTCTGACATCCAGGGATTTTGTGACGTCATTAGCGCGGAGCGCTTTTGACATGCACTGGTAATTCCAATGGGAATCTTCTGTGTACCGGACCTCTTGCCATAAAACACATGCCTCGGTATCAGGGGCCTTTCCCAAAGCTCGGCTCTGGCTTAGGCTTCGGCTCCATTTTGTGAATCCATTCTAAGATATTGGGAATCAAAGTAGAGACTTTTGGCTGCAGTTTGGAAGTAGATTCTCTGGTTTGGAAAAGAAAACAGAGCTTCAGCTTCAATGAATAACCACAACCTATATTTTCAGCATATGGATGATAGAGCCGAAGCCGGAGCCGAGCTTTAAGAAAAGCCCCATGACAGCAAAGGAAGCCTGTATCTGTTCATGCTTCTATTCTTGTTTCATTTTGTTCAGAACACTGGGATGCTGTGGTCCAAGCTTGCTATGTTGTTGAATCAGTTACCTCACGTTGCAGACATTTCCTCAGAAGGTAAGAGGTTTTGCTGTCAGTACTTGGTCAAAACTTCAGACTTAAAACCTTTCTTAAAAGTAGTATCATACTTTGGTTTTTGTCAAAGAAATACAGATTCGTGGGTAAAAATATCAAGACAGATACAGTAAAAGTAATCTGTGAAAATTTCAGTCCCATACGTTGCCCACTTTTTGAGAAAACAGCGAAAAACGGACACAGTATTTCTTAAGTGTTTTCTCTTTTATTTTTGATCTTTTAAAAGATCAAAAAGATTTTTGGTCGTTGTTTTACTAATTTCTGGATAAATACACCATTTCAGGCGGAAATTTTTTTAAAGTATGTTTCTACCACCACCATCTTCATCGTTCTAGGTAAATCTGTGAACATTTCTATTTTGGTCTCTTACCAAAGTGTGATACTACCTTTAATGCCTACAGTAGCACGAACAAATAGAAGCAGTTCGTGTAAATATTCATGACAGTTTCTTCAGTTGTATTCATAGTTATCCTGAAAACCGCAAATATTTCATGAATAATTTTTAGAAGCATATAATACCTAAAATGTGTATACCTAATAAAGAGAAGCGACAAGAATGTTTTGCTTACTCTCATCTTTGTTTTGTTTCCATGGTTTTTCTGCTAGACTGGTGCAAGTCCTCAGAGGCACTGGAGGCCATCACTGGTAGCCTGCAGCTGGTACCCGGCGCCTGGCAACAGACCATCCCATTGACTGAAGATGTGGCCGTCATGAGAATGCCTGCCCTCAGTGACAGTCAAAAGGTCATGGCCTTTGATCTTCACATGACCCACGACCTCAACGAGCAAGATGAGGTAAGTGTAGTGAGTTCAGTCATCACCAGTCTCTTTCTGTTGATCTAAGCCTGGGCCCTTTTCCAAATCTTGGCTCCGGCTCAGGCTCAGGCTCAGGCTCCGGCTCCGGCTCCGGCTCCGGCTCCGGCTCCGGCTCCGGCGCTGTCATCTATATGCTAAAAATTTAGGTGGCTTTTCATTGAAGCTTAATCTCTGTTTTCTTGTTCAAATTGGAGTTTTAGAATGGATTCATGAAATGGAGCCGGAGCTGGAGCCAAGGTTTTGAAAAGGGCCCTAGTTTTGTGGCTCTGCTTTAACCAAGAAATTGCCTACCCTGCATTAAGCAAAGAAGCCTTCAAAGGAGGAAGAACGCAACATTGGAAAAACTTGTTTAGTAAGCAACAGTTTCTGGCTTACTGTTAGCAGAGGCATGACTGTGAACCGTGAAGTTTAAGAAACCAAATACAAGACTGTCAATTCAACAGCATGAAATAATTTGATATTATTACAAATGTTGATTGTTACCACGTTTAATAGCAGTATCGGTGGAAACAGTTTATATGTCTGATACCGCACTTCTCAACCATATGCACTTCCCTGGAGATAACTGGTACCCTGCAGTCTGAAGGTTGCTGTGGGATAGTTCATCGGTTGCTATGTGTATAGGTTTTATTTTGTTATAGTTGGGCTTTCCCCATTTTGGGAAACACAAAGAAAAGTATGATAATGAGATTCTAAAAAAATGTCAGACTTTGTTTAAAAATGATTCACTGTAGGAATAAAAAGTATGAAGGGAATGATATGACACAAAATAGAAACATCAAATAACCACAAGGGAAACTGACTGGTTCGAATCCCGCTCCAGTCAATTTTTCTTTTTTCACTTTTCAATGAAAAAACAGAAATCTATAGTTGAAATGATCTCAACAAAAATTGCTTGGTGTTATACTGGCTTGTCTCTAATGTGGTTGTAGTGCAGTGACCACCATTGATCTAGTGACCTCACCGAAGCAGAGTATGATGAATAATTTACATAATAATACTCAATAGGCCGACATTCCAGGGGTAGATTCCATGAAGCTCGACAAGCGATCGTAACTTGAGTTGTGGAGGATAACCCATCATGTCCAGTGTAGGACTGCAATGCATCTTACGTCCTACGATTGATAGTAAGTTACGATGAGTTTAGTGAAATCAACTCCAGGAACATTGTCTAAGTAATGCCAGTGCAGTTCACGCTAAGCCTCACTTGCTGATTTTCTCACTGTGCTAAGGTTGTGAAAGTTCTCGATAGTCTTCCTTGCGCCCAGTGTACTGATAGTCGTGTTGATCCTTTTGGTAATAGTACACAGCTAAGTGTAAGCCACGGGAACGTGACTCAGTCACTGACTGACATTGCCTTTATTATTCAGTAAGGCTTATTTTTGCTTGGAGTTTGGAGGGCCTGACACTTTTCAATGCTAGCAGCATCTTTATCGAAGGTTTAAAAGCCTTATATTTGTTGTACTTGATCTAGTTCGACCAGAATCCAAGGCGGATCATTTTCCTTACATTTCTTAGTAATTTCGGCATAAGTTCTGCCAAAACCTTGCTTCCAAATTTAGGCAAAGCAGCCCTATTTACTTAGGTAATTGGGACGTATAAGTGTTGCAAACACTACAAATTGGTGAGCCTGACGTGATGTTCGACGACTAATGCCTCTAGCCAAATCCACCATTTACTGTCGCCCTTGTGTGATGAGAACCAAACAGGTGTTAATACACATGTACAGAATGCAGCTTCTGTATTTGATACAGGGAGTCATGTTCTTGTATGTTCTTGCCTGTATGTGCATCAAAAGCCTGCCGTGTCATCGGTGCCCTGCCAATGCCGTGTCACTGGTTGCCCTGATTATTTGGCCTTCAGCAACTGATGTGTGACCCTCGCCTGGGTGGCGGTTATGAGACCTAACCTTCATTTCCTGTCCGACACTTGCCACATCCTGACTTAGCTGATTCACTCGCAGAAGCTGTTGATGAAATCCAAGACGAAAAAAACACGAGTGTCGCAAACAGTTAAACAGCCACCCTCCCTCCCCCTCAGCCAACCTCCCTCCCAGCAGAATCTCTATTAAAAAAGAAAAAACAAGAACAAGAAGAAGTAAATTGCAGACGACAGTTTTTCCAAGCGCTACATAAGCAGATGCAGGATTTGGGTGTCAATTAGATTAGCGCGAGGTGCGGTGCTCCACAATCTCCCACATCCGTCTGGCAAATTGACGAGGAACCCAATATCCAACATCTACGGGAGTCACAAGCAACTAGAGTCCTGAAATATCCCCTTACTCTCTCTCTTTGTATAAACCCTCTGCTAGTACCGTACCTATCCTAACCCCAGCCCGGCTCTCTCCAGGGAATTCACGCTATAGGTCAACGGGAGCCACCTCGTAATGAAAGAAGGTGAAATTCAGGTGCGAATGACATAATTTTGATGGTGATAATTGGCAAGGCTTATGATATCCCCAGCCTCCTGGCCCCTTGCCAGGTTGTGTTTCCACTACAGATAAGGCCCTTCGCCGTGTGAAATTTTACACAGCGCTTTAATTCGACAGTTGAGTGAGGGGTTATATTAGGCCCTACCTTGGCCGGATAAAAATATTTGATCCCTTGTGGTTTTATAGTGCATTTTTGGAGGGCATGAATTTTTTTTTTTTTTTCGTGAGATCCGCGATGATTTCATTTAAGACAAACTGCCAATGATTCTGCACATTTTGAGGTTGAGAAGGAACTGATCAATGGATAAGATCATCAAATAACCACAAGGGAAACTTACTGGTTAATTTGAAGTAATTGAAAAGTGAACAAAGAAATATTGAGGATTCGAACCAGCGACCTCTGGAATAATGTACCGGCACTCTTACCAACTGACCTACCCAGCCCTATGTTGGCGGTGTCCCTAATATTCAATTATCTGTGTTCGTTTGGCAATCATAAGCCATGAATGGATAGGATGGTAGTTCACACTATTGATGTTTAAATGAAATTTCACTCACAAACTGCAAACATCAACAGATCATTACAGATTTCGGCCTCATAATGCAACAGGGAGCCCATACTTAAACCACCCACAATTCTCTCAAATCCATGTCTAGTTATTGTGAGTCTATTACCCCTACCGGGACTAATTTCATGGATCTGCTAAGCACAGAAAATTGCTTAGCACAAAAATGTCTTGCCCAATAAAACAATCCACCACTAAAAAATTCCATTTGATATTCATTGTCAGCGAACAACAGCCAAAGAACAACCACAAGTGAAGTGATACACTAACACATGGAAATTTTGTTGTTAATCCTATTTTTATTAAGACAGAATTTTCATGGTTGGCAAATTGTTGTGCTGCTAAGCAGGACCGTGAAATTGGCCCCTGGACTGAAGAGCCCAGGGCCTTAGCCTGCCCAGGCACTATTTGGGCTTTGCTGGCCCAACTTGGTCTACACTGAAACAAATATACCATGGGGATACTGCACATTGTTTGATGTTGGAGGATTCAGGACGTTTCTTAGCCAAGTCTTTGGAGGTCTGTTGATTTCATGTGTTATGCCGTACATTTTGAACTGTGCTTTTAAGAACAGTACCAGCCTGAAAAGCCATCTAGGTCAATGATTTGCAGACGGCCTACTTGCTGTAAGCACAGTCTTGATTCTGATATGAAACTTGATCATTTCAGATGGCACTTATGTTGTCTACAACAATTGTACCATTTCAATGGTTGTTCAGACATCCAGACTTTAACGATTTAATCACCTCATACATATTCATGAGTTTCCCATGTACGGCCGTAGTTTGAAATCAGGTCATAAAATGCATGAATGCGTGCACATAACCCCAAGTGCATGCATGGCAGACATGTCATGCGTGGAAAGAGGGTGTCGTTTCACATGGTGTATAATTTACAGGCCAGCTGTATGGTGACTGTGTGCAGTTGCAAGCATCGTGTGGATATCATCACCCATAAATCATTTGACTACATCGGCAGTCGAGAAATCTTCTACAAATTGGTTAAGATGTTATAAGCCCGGGCAAAAACGGATGCAATACGGTTTATTTTGGGTCGGTAAGGTGATTTTTTAAGACTCCCCCTCGGCACTGGACTTGATAAAGTACTTCCCGCCTTCGTAGCCCAGGGGGGAGGGAAGTCGGTTTGTCGGGGTTTTTTTTCTTTCTTTCTTGTATAGCCGACTTATTCTAGATCCAGCTTTTTTTTTTCCCGCTTGTTTTAGAAACCATGTACATGTACATAATGCAGAGCCATGTTTTCAACATTTGGCCGAGATTTAGATTAACAGATGTGAGTGATAGAAACCTTGAAAGCCGCCAGGAGGATTTGCTGGCAACTCTCCGTGACGCTAGCCCTAGACTTCAATCTGATAGTCTGCCCACCTGATTAAGTATTTAATTACGGCATGGGGTCCCCTGGCACCTAGTGAGTATCCTGTCGATGACAAGATTTGGAGGGAGGGGGGGCAGGAGAGGAAGCCATGCTTGCAGCTTTACTCCTCCGTGGAATAATCTTGCTGCTCTGAAGTTTGGCTAGTTTAATCTACTTCCTTACATCAGCATTTGCTAATGTTTGTCTTGGCCCAACATTTGTTACATATTAGTATCTTGTCTGATTTCTACAAGTCATAAACAAGTAATAAACTGCACTGCACACTGCTCATTAGAATGACCTGAAATTTGTAAAATGCTTTTGTAAATGTAAATGCTTTTGTATTTGTGAATGAGTTAGGAGGGCCTGACGCTTTTCGATCCCGTAGCAGGGTTTGATTTCTATCAGACTGTTCCACTCTTTAAGATGACATGATTGTTGATGATAGGTTAAAGGTACAGTATAGGATTGGTAACATACCCAAACAGAAATGTTCACAGATTTACGTATAACTTTCAGGGTATAAAAATGGTCCTGGTAAAAACATACCGTTAAAATATTTTCGCCTGAAATGGTGTATTTATCCAGAAATTAGACAAACAAAAACCGGACACAGTTTTGATCTTGGGGTAAGATCAAAACCATTCAAAACCAGTCAGGTTTTCACAATTTTCTCGTGACTCAGATGTCCGATTGAGCTCAAATTTTCACAGATATTTAATCAGACAAAGTGTGAGTGCTGTTCTGTGACCTTTACAATCATGTATCATACCTTTAAGCATGTATCAGTCGAGCTTTTGTCACGTATCTTTATTAAAAAAAGGACATTGTGTATTGTTCATATTTCATGAATAGATGTTAGATGCTCATATTTCTGAGGATAATTCATGATAACCGTCCCATCTGTCTTGAATAGTGATCTGAACTGATCATCAAGGCTTTATGCTGCTTAATAGAACACAGTATATCATATGCTGTTCTACAGCCCACTGGTACCTTTTACATTATTACGATATGCAATAGGCTGCATTCGAATCTGTTGTCTAGAGCTACATGTAGGTCTAGGTCTCGCTCCATTGGAAATACGCGGAGACACCAAGACACTAGGGGCCAATTTCACTAACGCTTTGCGATCATTGTAACACCCAAATCCATCGCTAAACGAGAGAAAGCCGCCCCAATCCCATCTTCGCTTTGCGATTTTTTTGTGCTAAGCAGCTCTATGAAATTGTCCCAGGATTGTCCATTGGAAAGACCTGTTGCAAAGGAATAAGCTTTTCAGTATTAAAAATGTAATTCCAAGTCTGTGAATTATTTCAGTGGAGAATATTTCAAAAAGGCAAAGTACCAGGGGCGCTCCATGGTGAGATGCATGTGGGTCTGTCCTCTGTCCCTGGCCAAACACCCCCAACCTACTTCTCATATCTACCTTCCCCGATTGTCCACCTATCTTTGACCTCCAAGTCCCCCAAGACATTTGTGTATTGGAATCTGTTATCCGTCGTCAGCAGGGGGCACCGGTGTGAGTCACATGTAGGGCGCACACCATGGCCTTCTAGGACCCACTGAAGGCCGCAATCAGCAGACTGTCTGTCCTTTTATCTCCTGGGAAGATGGGATTGGAGGGGGGCCTTCTCTCTCCCCTCGGCTTTCGTATTACCTCTGAGAATCCTTATTGCTTTGAGGTTGCTCTTAAGCCATCCTGTTTTAACCGCATACCCTGGGAGTAGCTCTTTCTACCATTAAAAAGCTCCTGAGCTTATCTCCCAAAATTTTGTCCCGAAAATACCATTATCAGTTTTTAAAGTCATGCTACTTCTTTTAGAATTGAAAAGGCAAGTCTGTATTCAAGCAAGAAAGTCTGTAAAGAAAAGAAATGAAGAACAACTAAATGCTGTATGTGGATCGGTTTGCGGAAACATTATGTAATATTCGTTCCTACTTTCGCACTTCTTATTTCGTTGCACTTCTGGTTAGGTCTCAACGTTTCGACAAGTCTGCTCTAGTCATCATCAGGAGACGAACAAAATACTGTGTTCCCATTTTAATGCATTCTCCTTTATGTTGATAGGAATTGATAAGCACACTGGCATGTCTGTAAATGCGTTCAGGGAATAATGTTCAGATGTCAGAAGGTATATTTTAGGGAGGCGAAGACATCGATCGACGGTCTCAGGGCCTTTAGCAGGAGGTGGAGGAACACACTCTACCATGTAATACATCACACCTGGAGTTGACCAGATAACAATATGGGCCGACCCAATCTCACCCTCCACAATCCCCAGGAGTTTGGATTCGTGTCCCACCCAGGGCAGCTACACCTCCACTGGGGACAGGTCTAAGCCTGAACACTAGTCCGTTAATGGATAACAGTAGGAAATATTTACAGACAGAATAATAATGAGCAGACTGGTTTCATCCACCGGCTAAATGTCTTCAAAAGGTCAGAGACGCTTATCGTCGGCATCCACGGGAGGAAAGAGCAATTTTCCAGCCTCTCCAACAACCTCCCCCCTCCCTCTCTCCCCAAGTTAGAAACGTAGAAAGACAAAAACTGTATGCTGCTGTTCATGTTCTTGGTGTGCTGTGAGTGATACTGTAGCAGGTTGTTGTTGTGTATGAACTGGGAGACGGTATGTGATGGGTAGGACAGAGATTGGGTCTTGTCCTACTATAAACCATCTCCATTACTGCTATCCTTGTCGGCTTAACCAGACTTTTCACAGGCCAAGACAGGTGAATCAAATGTGGCTACCCCTGTTCTAGGCATGCGAGGGACCTTTCTCAAAGCTTGGCTCCTGCTCCGGCTCAGGCTCCTGCTCCGGCTCAGGCTCCGGCTCAGGCTGAGGCTCCGGCTCAGGCTCCGGCTCCGGCTCTGGCTCCGGCTCAGGCTCCAGCTCAGGCTCAGGCTCCTGCTCAGGCTCCATTTCGTGAATCCATTCTAAAATTACAGGCATCAAAAGAAAGACTTAAGGCTGAGGTTTGGAAGTAAATTTTGTGGTTTGAAAAAGATTGAAAAACCACAACCTATATTTTCAGCATATGGATGACAGAGACGAAGCCGGAGCTTGAGCCTGAGCCGAGCTTTGAGAAAGGCCCTAGGAGTATCCTTTTTTTCCCCCTAATTATCATTCTAAATGTCACATTGGTAGAATGAAACCAAACAAGTAAGTATGTTCCTTTGATAAGATGGCAAGAGGATAGAGGAGATGATCGGGTCCTTTCGTCCTGGGACACCGACTCTAGTTACCTCGGATACTCCCCATTCCCAACCCCCCCCCCCCCTTCTCCCTACTCCTTTCCCCCCTGGATATCTGTCATCGCAGCTTTCTGAATCCTTTCCGGTGTTCACATGTTTTCATTTCCATCCCAACCTTATCTGCCAACATGGGGTGAATCACAAATTATCGGCAAACCTAAAACAGCTGTGTTTGGCCATCTGAGCGACTTGAATGCCACAGGTTTTTTTGTTCTTCTTTTTTTTTTTTCATCTAGCCCCCTCCCACCCGACCCCCTCACTGCCCCCCTTCTCCTACTATCATTGCGCCCCTCCCCTCCTGTCTGAGTTGATGTGAGGCCTATACCAGGGGCCAATTTCATAGAGCTGCTCAGCACAAAAATTCGCTAAGCATGACATTTCTGTCTTAAATAATAAAAACAGGATTAACAACCAAATTTCTGTGTGTTGTGTATCACTTTGTTCTTTGGCTGTTGTTCGCTGACCATGAATATCAAATGGAGTTTTCAATGGTGGTTTGTTTTTATTAAGCAAGATATTTTTGTGCTAAGCAATTTTTATGTGCTAAGCAGCTCTATGAAATTGGCCCCGAGGCTGCATAGCGGATGGTGAAGGGACAATGCAGTGCCTGTTATTGATTGAGATGTTGGTCGCGTTTATCGTGAGTTGGCAGACTAGGATGAGTCAAGCGAACCCCGGCTTATAATCGTGATGTCCCGCATAGTTCCAGAGCAAGTCACCCGTAGATAACAAAGAATAGAAAGCCCTGGGAATGAGGTAGTGAGTGATGCTAGGCGCAGAGGGGATTCTGTTGACCTTAAAGAAAGGGAAGATCCACCGTTTGCAAATGAATCCTCTTACTGTGAATTGGATCGGTCGATATGGGGTATGCATGAACTTCTTAAAGGTAATGTGGATACCGGTAGTTGCGCTTAGTTTTCATGTTTATCGTCTCAGTTCATATTCAGCAGCATCAAAGTCAGGCAACCGGTCACTCTCCTGAGGACGAACAGAGCACACTGGTCGGAACATCGAGATAATACCAACAGTTCTACTCAGAACCACACATTCTCACAGAAGAGATTACATGGTGTCACTGCAAACTGCCTTCTTTCGGTTCTTTTGGTCATTCCTTGGTAGTTACACTCATTATTGCCTTAGTGCCACTAGACAGTTCCTTGGTGACCTGGTCATTGCCTTGTTATCTCTGGTTATTCCTTGGGTACCAACCATAATCATTGTCCTAGGGTCACCTATCAGTTCTTTGGCACTTCCGGGCATTGCTTTGCTATCCCTACCCATTGCCTTGGTTATTGTACAAGTTGGACACCATTCGAATATTATGACTTTGATTTGAACCTATGGAAAGCCGCTGAATCAAAAATGCTAATACGTGTTACCTTAAAAAGTTTTTCTAGGCACTGCTGTTAAAAGGACCTCATATTATTCACTCTTTGGTGTGTGTGGCTGTTCTGTTTCGCTGCGGTCAATCTGTCAAGGTACTTGTCTTGGAAGTCCACTTTGCGGTTAAGAATTTATCTTAAGTCAACAAAATCGAGAGGAATTGAGAGGGGAAAAGTCCAAGACGAAGCCACTGTAGCCCAGAAGTTTCAAGTATCACTCAGCCTAACAGTAACAGGCTGACTTGTAGACCCAGGATAATCAACCACCCTTTCTCTCTCTCCCCACTTCCCCGCCGTAGGCCACAAAGTCTATGGGATCTCGGCTATCTAGCATCAACCCTGCGTGGCCAGGATATTAGCAGAGTGATAAACTAGTGGTTCCTCCTCCAGCCAAATGCAGATCAGGTTCAGCAGGCCACTGACAGGCCGTCTCACCCCCCTTCTTTCCTCCGTATCCCCAGCGGGACTGGCAAAACCAGAGGAATAACCCCGTCGGGAGGAACAGCCATCCAGGAGCCACAAATCACTGAGGTTAAGGCAGTAGCTCAAACATCCTGGTGCCCTGTCAGAGTCAATTTTCAGCTTCATTAGCTCCTTAACCCTCCCCTCTCTCTCCCTCCCCAGTAGGGCCTCACGTTTGGCTTGCAACGTTCAAGTAACGGAGGCCTTGAGGGGTGGTCTCCAGGCCTCGGATTTGAAGCGGGAAGAAGGAGAACGTGAGGCCGAGCACTCAACTTGCAACCCCCTTATTCAAATGAGAAGCATCAGTCATCAATTTGGAGGTATGCAAGCATGTACACAGGATGAACGTTGGGACCTGGAAGAATCGGGGAGAAAAGGTTACGGAGCAGGCTTCCTGGCGGTAACACCCATCTCAACACGCCCCGGTGATTTCACTCAGTCGGTTATTGGAGAGAGGGGGGTAGGCCAAACCTGGGGAGTCAGATGTAATTTCCTTACAATTACACAGCCAGAGACTGCAGACACCCTAGTAGGGGCTGCTGTGGAAATGAGTAACTGATCCAGCAGACTTAGACATTGCCACAGTCGTCGCTGCCTGGCTGCGTCTGTCGGACTCTGATGACAGGACCAAACTGAGAAGTTCTGATCAATTACCTGGCTGATGTCTCTATCCATTCAAAGGGGAGCCCTCTATATGGGTTGTAATTAACCACTGCCATCACTGGTACCCCGTTTAAGTTGCTGTCAAGTAGAAGTTGGTAGATTATAGTCAAATGTGTCCCAGATCCAAAACGACAACTGCGGCTACAGCTGTTTCTGAGCATGTTTCTATACACAGCTGATTCTTCCATGCAGATAGACACATTGCTGTCCTGACCAACAGACTCAGTTACAAATTTGAATCCAGTCTTAGGGCCTTCACGGAACCTCGGCTTGGGGTCCGGCTCCGGCTCTGGCTTCGGCTTCAGCTCCAGCTCCTTACATCCATTTTAAAGTATCAAAATAGAGGATTGTGGGTACGGATTATAAGTAGATACTCTATTTCGAACAAGAATACAAAGTTTAAACTTCAGGAAAAAAACCACAACCTGGATTTTCATCTTTTAGATGACGGAGCATAAGCCCAAGCCCAAGCCGTGGTTCGTATTAAGGGCCTTAGTGCTGTGAACACCAAACGCCATATGTAAGTTCAAAAGACTCGTTATGCAAATCTTTGACTGGAATTTCTGTCTCAGATGTCAAATTGATGATTTGGTTGACAAGTGAATGTTCGGGCATTGCTTGAGCCGATCTTCACATGGCTTACTGTGCTCACTTATAAAGAAATTCCCTCTTCGTTCCTTGGCAAATTAACGCTGATAAATCACAGGAAATGTCTCACTGTAGAAACAGTCATACAATCTGTGCCGAGCCGAAGATGTTCCATTTCATTAGCCCGTACATACATGCAGTGTGTCTGTTTCTGCTCATTCCCAGCCATTACGTGCCATGTTTGATTACTGCAGTTAATCACAAATTATTCTCAAGACCGGTTTCTCGTTAAATGGATCTATAGGTCTTAAAATTCTAGCATGATGCTGATGTAAGCCATGGCCGCTCTGCTCGTCCTTGGAGGAGTGCTTGGATTTAATACCAGGCGTGGGGAGTCTCATCGTGGCATGGCATTAATCGTTATGTCACGTCTCAGTTGGTTTCAGGAGATTCCCATTGGCACCTGAGGTTACTGGGTATTATACAGTGCAAGTAACACTTTGACAAACCTTTGGGTCTTGCGCTCAGCTTAATATACTTTGAAGAGATATGTCACAGGCCTGCACAAGTCTCACCGCATATGCAGTTAATCTCATAAGACACTGCTACACAGAACGTTAATTTACTTAGTGGACTCTCAGGTTTGATGGTCCGCATACAGTGTAGTAGGATGTCTGCTTTAAAGTGTGTTTATCTTGGGCTTCCGATTGTAAGCAACTTTCCTTTTTTCATGAAGCCCTACGATCGATCGTAACTCTAGTTACATAGGATAACCTATCGTAGGGGGCCTATCCTACGTAGGCCTGCAATGCATCTTTAGTCCTACAATTGATTGTAAGTTAGGATGAGTTTGGTGAAATCGACCCCAGCTTCTTTAAGTTCAGAACTTACTGGTGACCTTTTGATTGGCATGCTAATTTGGAGCTGTAAATTTCAATCACAACCTGAGCAGTCATGGGACGGTATTCACAGTCCAAGAATCTGCTTCTCAAAGTGGCAAGGCCCCTTGTCTGTGATAAGGAATACTTCCTCTAGAAACATCTGAATATCAGCTGAAACATTTGCAGGGGGGCACCAAGGCCAAGTCCAGGGCAAAAAGGCCATGGCCTTTGTGAAATACCAGGTCATCAGTCGTAGAGTAGTAGTTACATGAGTATTATTATCAGCTACGGGCACGTCTTTCTCTGAATAAAAAAAAGGTTTTCATCCTTGTTATCTCATGGGTATTGGATGGCAAGTTGGCGGGAAGGCTTCCTCCACAGGTTAAGACAATTAACCCGTTTTGGCATTCATTTGGAAAGACTGCCGGCAAGGATCGATCACCAATTACCTGTCAAACAAGTCGCACCAGACAGGGGGGGAGCAATCAGCAATCCCCTCTCTGCACACCGCAGATGAACTTTGCAGGAGTGTTTCCCGACGGTACGGAAGGCTTCCCCCCAGTAGACTCAACCAACGTGTGGTTGGGGTTTGTGTTAACACCAGGCATGCAGCGGGGGATTAAGATTACACAGCAGCATGATTGGCCAACATGACATGGCGCCGGCCCGTGATCATACCCGCGGGATAGAGGTTGCTGATTACACCCGTGGGAACGAGGTTGTGGCTAGTAAGTCGTGCTCCGAGGAGCACGATTTTCCCCTCTAACCTTGCTATACATCACCATGCTGTCCCCTGCACTCAAGGGGTACATCAGTTTCAGAATCCGAATATTGACTTCAATTTTCAAGGCCGCTCATCTCTGTGAGCTGTCTCTTCTCATAATGCCATGCTTTCACCAAGGATTACACATATATCTACTCTTCAGCTGCCGGCACATTTTTCCAAACTGTGCCTGTGCGTCCATTTCAACTTGCCTGTTTGATAGATATAGGGCTCTGCTCTCGTGATGTCACATTCAGAAGTTCGGACAAACAAGTCGCACGTTGCCCCATTATTAACTTACACATTAATCACAAACGTTGTGATGTTTGTCCGAACATCCGGGTCACTATAGCTGTCAGATATAAAGGACGTATTCTATAAATAGCTTGAGCGCGGATCCCTATTGGAGAGATTTTATCTGTCAGTGTATATAAATAACAAAATGCTTTTTCTGAAATGCTTTGGAGTAAGGAGGGCCTGACGCGTTTCGATCATAGCAGGATCTTTCTCAAAGGCTTTTTCTGAAATTTAAGCCTCATGTAAACTTATCCATACAATCACTAAATACCACATAATAAACCACCATTCTTAGTGTAATGCAGATCTGCTTTCAGCTGAATGACCCTGGCTAGCTTGAAGGTAAAAGCTAGTAGGGCATCCCGCACTCAAAAGCAAGAGTCTCAGGTTTGAATCCCTCCAGAGGCACCCGTGATTGCTTCCCCGCAGACCCTCTTGTCAATAGCTCTCCGCACTTGCGCTAAAAATAGCACACTGGATCTCAGACAAACATTGCAAAAGTGTGTTGGTGTGCTTGGTGTGCATGCATGTGCATGCATGAAGTTTGTCTGACATACCGGGATTTTGTACATGAGCGCACTGGCCAAATCACTCGTGTGACGTCATTAGTGCAGAGCGCTATACAGTCGCCACGGAGTGTACAGTGCTTGAGCATTATGAGAAAGGTAGCCCTTTATTGGCTAATTTCTGAAATTCAATTTAATTCAATTCAATTCAATTTATTGGTCCATGATAATAATAAGTATCTGCCTGCCAATCAGTGGTTGAGTCTGACTCATTCCACTTAATAATGATGTTACCTTGTGCACCGTTCATCTAGATACTTTGTAGACTTTTCTATAAACTATTACCGGAGAGTATTGTGGTTGATAGGAAATAAGCTGATTAACATTCACTGGAGTGCATCATTTTGGTAAGAGGAGGCTCCGTGCCATGGCGCTGTCCAGTCTCAGCGATCCAGACCGTGGAGGAATAAGAAGGGTCAAGCCGTGTGACTCACGTAAACTGTATCACCTTGACTGCATGGACTTGATCAACCAAAGACCTCAGATAAAGACATGTCACGCTGGCATATAATTGCTTTTGACATCGCATTTACATCTGCGTCCCATTAATTTTTTTCTTCTTCTGCCAAAAAATTGTCTCCATCCAGGAAAGGCCCGGTGTCCTTGATGAAACTTTGAGCTCCGTGACCTGGTGGTATGATTTATGTCCCTTGATACTGTCAAAAAATTATCGGCCTTCCGGAGAATTAGACTGGAACAAATTAAACCAAATCTGCACAAAATATATTGCCAGTAAGTCACTTTGAAGGACACGTACAGGACGTTACCGACCGCGACTGGCAACCTTTATGGAGAGCCTTGATTACTCGACTTTGTTCCGAGCCTAAGGAGATATGATGTCATCGGGATGCTAGCGGTGGTATTTCGTTGGACTCCTTAAGGATTCTAGATTCAGAACATCCCAGGGGTGAATGTTAAGTCATTCTCTCACATGGAGTCATCAAACAGCATCAAAGTCTGGAGTTGGTTTCTGTGCTAAGCTCTTTCATCATGTTTAAACAGGCAATTACCACGCCGACTTGGTGATCTGTCTCCATGAGTCTCCAAATAGTGCATGTTCCTAGAAAACTCAATTTGCAAAGAAGTCCCGAAGCTGCATGCTTTGGGGACGTTCTTCCGTGTCTTTAGAGGTCGCATGCCCGAATCGCTCGTTTCTTGTTGCAGTCATTTTCTTCTTTACATCAAACATTGATGCCAACCCTGAGTAGACCTCATAAATCCAATCCACTATCAGACCAGATCACATTTTACTCTGTATTTCCTGTTGATCCACATCCCTCCTCCTTCCAAGGGCAGCTGATAGTCGACCGATGGTTGCATTCTCCCAGGAAGTCTATTTTGGGATCCTCTTCCAAGTTCCAAGCCACCCCCTTCTCATTTCAGGCAGGCTTGTGATGAACGGTCCGATCAGATTGTGTTATCCAGCATCACCACCACCTAACTGTCAACACTTGTCTCAAAGACGCAGCGACCTTGACTCCAAAACCCTGAAAAATCCTAAAAGTTCAAATCCTTCCCCAATCCCCTTTACTAACCTCCCTCCCTCCCCCACCACCTCCAAAAAGAGAACACGCACTCAAGAAGATTCCGAATGATTCAGTCAAAGCGGGGAGAGAAGAATGGATTCTGACAGGTCCTCGTCATTGTAACTGATCCAGAGTTTGATAGCGATAGCTCCTTCCTGTCCCCTGGGTTGGGGGGATTTTATAGCGAAATTTTTTTCACAACTGTGGACTGATTGATTGAGGGGGTAACGCACTCGGTGTCGCTGGCGTAAATCAGCAAGCTTGCCTGTTGGTGCGCGCTCATCGTCGTTACTCGAGCCACAAAGCCGCTGCGGTTCGGTTGCAGCTGTGAGCTGTCCAAAGTGCAGTTACTTTTAATACTGCAATCCATATTATGTCCTGTCTCCTGTATTTAATGGTACTATCAAACTTTGGTAGCATACCGAAACAGAAATCTTCACATATTTATCTATAACTTACAGGGTATAAAGATGGTGATGATAGAAACATACTGTACTGTTTTTTTCTGCCTGAAATGCTGTATTTATCCAGAAAAGAGTAACAAGAATTAACCAAGAGCAATTCTGATCTTTGGAAGACAAAAAATCCTGTGAACAGATTTTTAAAATACTGTGGTCGTTTTTCACTGTTTTCTCAAAAAGTTGGCACCGTATGGGACTGGGAATTTCACAGATGACTGTTACTGTATCTTTCTTGATTTTTGTGCCCATTAATCTGCATTTCTTTGACAAAAATTTAAGTATGTACTATGTAATTACCTTTAATGTAAATAATAAGGAAAATTCCTTCACTTTTTCTTTTAGACTCTACTTCGAGTGGTCTGCCTTCGGCAGTTTGGCCATTTTCTGACCAGCGTGAAGGATCTGAGCTTTGTTTTTGATGCAGAAAGTCACACTTTCTTCACCGAGTCACACGAGGGCGCCGTTAGTGCGTCTGATGCAGGCATCGCAGAGTCCGCTGGAGCCACGGAGTCAAAACCAGTAAGTTGCTCTTCTATTTCTACTTCCCAAGTCCCCTCCCTAAAATTGACATTTTCTGGAAGTTTTGTTGTCTTTTAGATAATTGACTATTAGGGACACCAACAGGACAGGGCTGCATAGCTCAGTTGGTAGAGCGCCTGTACGGTATTCAGGAGGTCGCTGGTTAGAATCCCACTCCAGTCAATTTATCTTTGTTCACCTTTCATATCTTTTCACATATTTCCATTTTTTGGTTTAATAATTCAGGAAATTATGATGCCGGAATTTCAACATTCACATGGAGGTATCACACAAATCCAAACATTCCAAATCTTAGTAATAGATAAGAGAATAGAAGTGTACTATTGAAATAAATTATAGGAAATCAAACAAAGGTATTAAAAGATTATCCAGCAAATTAATGAACGAACTTAAACCAGTATTAAGATGGACAAACAACAAAGGGCCGATAAACAAGCTTTGTTGATAAAAAACCAATCTCAATACAACTAGAAACCAAAATACTAAAAACAAACAAGGATAACTGATACTACGAAACTGAATACAATGCCATGCTACATCCAACATGGCTACTTGCATGGTTACGACCTGTTTCGCAAGAGTTCTTTGTGGTACACATACATGTATTTGGTGAAATCTTAACCAGAATTAATGTAATTGTATCTGTATCTTGACTTGCATGTTGCCTTCTTGTCATTCAGCCTTCGATAAAGATCCTGCTAGGATCGAAACGCGTCAGGCCCTCCCAACTCCAAGCATTTTTATAAATTTCAGGTCATTATTTTGGCTGATGAGCAGTTTGCAGCAGTTTATTACTTGTACAGAATTAATAGAATTATTTGTCAAATCTTGTATGCACACTTTGGAGAAAATACTCCCCCAAGTAGGAAGCATTTATTTTACTGAGCAATTTGTGTGGAAAAATTGGTTTGGGACTTTGGGATACAGCAAAATTGCATCATTCAAATTGACGGAATTGTGCTTTTGAGTCGTTAAGAAAATAACAAACATTAAACAGCTACGTCATTGTAAAGTCGGTCATCAGTCATGTGTATGCAGGACAGAAGATCGAGATTGTTAGGATAACAACCAGGGTATTATATTCACTACACAATAACCATTATATATTACTTCCAATAGACCCTCCTCACTCCCGCACCTCATATAGACACAGTCAAACAGTTACACTGAACTCAAACACTCTTATCAGCAAAGGCCAGAGAACAGTTATCTTATCATTTACCAAAGTAATAACCAAACTCAGCCAGCAAAAAAAAAAAAATCTAACTCATACAAATCCACTGGCGAACAGTCAATATTAACACAGCGATAATACTAGCAGGGTACCAAGGAGGGACTCCAGTGATAAAACTCTTGGATAAATAAGCTTAAAGTTGTGTACACACCCCCAGGTGTGTTTATAGGGTTTATAAGAGGAGAGGTAAGGGGGGGGGTGACATTTGTTAGTAATATTTGGACCAATCAGAAGATGCCACCATGATACGAGTAAACAAAACAAAAAAATTGAAGTGTTCAATAATTTGTTTTCCTCTCAACCAGACTAGATTAGATGTTTGACTGTGAACTTTGATAAAAGGTTAATGGGTGCCCAACTTGGTTATGACTTAGAAGGGCTAAACATATGGAATTTGTTCCCTTTTTTTTTTAGGTTATAGTGCTTTGAAGTGTTGTTTTGATGAGCTTGGATGATAGATTGAGACCCCACTTGCGTGACAAATCTATTTTGAAACAGTTACTGAATTTTTTTGAGATAAAATTGATGTTGTTTTCCTCCGTGCAAGTATGTTAATGGGATTTTGTCTGAGCAGCTCATTGCCAAAAGTCATTCATTGCATCAATATGCTCTTGTCTTAATAGTCATGTGATGTTTCTATCTATGACGTTTACAAAACGGAGGCTCAGGCTCAAGTTCAGGCTCCAGCCCTGTCATCCATATGCTGAAAATATAGGTTGTGTTTTTTTATTGAGCTGAAGCTCTGTTTTCTCTTTTCAAACCAGAGAATCTACTTCTGAACCGCAGCCAAAAGCCTCTATTTTTGATACCCGTTATTTTAGTTATGATCGATTGTAGATCTTCATGAAATCGACCCCAAGTCCCATAGAATATTTCACAGAGCTTTGAATTAGAGTTCCACCTTATCCAATTGTGTTGAACCACCTCAAACCACTCAATACTTAAATCTTTTCTTTTCAAAGAGTGTCTTTGAACAAAAAGAAGAAGTTAAAATATCAAGAGTCATGGGTTCAAATCCAACCATGGAGGAAGGAAGAGACCTTCTTCCATGATTCAACCAAATCACTCCCAAATTTGCTCTTTGTACAGAGAGATCTTTTACTTTCAAGCAAAGCCTGGTCACCAGCCAAAGATTCATACGTATGTAGTTTCTAAATGCTTCAGTCTATTAAGCCCCATTCGAAATGGACTTTTTTGGGGTAAAACTCACAGAGACTATGGTTACTTAACCCATTCTAAGTCCAGTCCGAACGCAGCTTTAGTCCACAAAGTGTAAACCCTTCTACCTCAGAGCCTCACCCTCAGACCATTACCCCCCTTACAACTGGAAACAGTCAATACTCAAAATGTACTGCCAACCTTTTTTCATTTTAATTTAATAATGCTGAAACTTTAAGTCAACTACTAAAAAAAAATAGATTGCAGTTGTTGATAGGCACTCCACAGTCCTATTGACCTTCTCCTTCTCACAAACACTGACCCACATTTTTTTTTTTTCGTTCCCTTTATCAAAATCACGAGACACCCTCCAAACAAGTATTCTGTTTGTTTCTGACACAATAACCGAGCAAATATTTTCTCTGTGTCAGGTTATCGGGGGTGGGCCGTCAATTTTTAACCAATATCGCCCCGGCAGCGCAGGCAGGCGAGATTGCAAGCCACTAGGCCTCTTGTTTACAGCTTAATTCAGCCAAAGGAGTGGGTTTTCTTATCAGTCGGGGAGGTGGGGGGGGGGGGGGGGGGCAAGGGGATTGTTGTCAGTGCCAGTCCTGTGTTAATTAGGACAAGATAAGATTTCCAAGGAGCAGTGGTTGAGGAGGGATAAGTTTGCTGACAACGGCCAAATATTGGCAGAGTCAGTTGCCGGTGTTTACATAGTGAAGTAGCGTTATTTAAAGTTCACAGTTCACTGTAAAAAAAGCATTGACTGGTATGAGCATGGACTCCATGGTATGAGGATGTTTCTCTCCCTGAAAATGATACTTCATGAGTGTATTTTCATAGAGCTTCTTAAGCACAAAATTTGCTTTAAAAGCATGAAACGTCTTCTTTGATCAAACAGGATTGACAACCAAATGTTCATGTAATGTTTACTGCTTTTGACTTGTATTCGGTCAGTGTATTCACAAGGGGTTTTGGCTGGCACACTGATTTTATTTACCAAGGTTTTTGATGCTTTTAAGCAAATTTTTGTGCTTAAGCAGCCTTATGAATTTTGCTCCTCGACTTGTTCACTCAGTGCCAAGTAAAGATGCTTACAATATGACCAGATTCCAATTTCATGGAATCCGTTACATCCTACTTTGTGGTTATGGGCACTGCTGTGTGTGAAATCTATTTTATGGAATCCGTAAGCCCTTCAGCGCTTAATCGGTTAGCAAAGAATTTCTTGGCTAACCTTGATTTTTTTTCTGCTAATGTGCTGTCATGTGCATTCTGCCGAAAGTCCTTGCTTAGCATAGCGAGAAAGCCGAAAACTCTCTTGTGAAATAAACTAATTGTAAGCAGAAAAAGCCTACTATCCTAAGCTAAGAATTTCTGCTTACGGCAGCATGGGCCCTTAAAATTGGGCCCAGGCTTTTATCAGGGTATGTCCGGAAGGTTGCCAACCATCTCCGTCTTGTTCAACCCCATTCCAAGTAAAACCCTCTTTATGTACACTAATAAAAACTCCATAATAGTCTTCAGTCAACATACACGAAGGCCTCAAGTGGCGTATTCTATTCGAAAGCTCATTTCCTGCTCAGCTCTGTTATGGGTTTGCCAAACTTTCAACTTTCAACCCTTGTGGTGCCAGGTTTACTCCGAGATACAGTTGTTGGGACCAAAAGGCTCGTTGCAATAAGATCGGAAAGCTCAGATGGCTGAGGACTGTGGTCTCTTAATTCCGGATGTCTGTGGTTCAACTCCCTGATGAGTCACAAAATGTCTTTTCCCATCCCCAGAAATCCAAGTCAGCAGCCAAATCAGCCGGAAGAGGTTTAAATCCAGAGAATCTAGTCTCTCCCTTAATTGAATGCAAAATCTGGATTGAAATCTGTTTGATCTGAATAAGATCTTTAAAAAAAGAGAACCGTTCTTGATGAGTTTTTGATATCATAACATCAATTATGATCTTAATTTTGCTTGGAGTTCGGAGGGCCTGACGCATTTCAATCCTAGCAGGATCTTTATCGAGGACTAAAAAAAAAGAGGAAAATTCGACAAGTTTTCTGAAATTGAATCTGAAAAATGCCGATATAAACAGGTCGGTCGTGACTCTCCCCTCCCCCTGCCTCCATTTTCTCCCGTCCCCACGAGTCTGATCAATGTTATCAACACTCAGTTTGCATTGCCGTTACAAGGTGGGCGACGGCCTGATCACGAAAATGAATTAATCCGCCGGTTATTAGTGTCTGTCAGTCACTTCCTGATCCAGGAGGGAGAGAGAGAGCCGAGCGAGCAGTAGCCTGGAGTGGAGTACGGGCAATCTATGAAACTGGATGCTCTCATTTCCCCCCCTGATGTGTCAAGACCCTGGCTCTCTTGGAGGAAAGGGAGTGAGACCTTAACAATGAATTCCCTCAACTCTCGTTCCATTAAGTAATCTAGGTTTGAAATTCAAGGCCTCGGGGTGTCTCTTCTCCAAGCCTTCCCCCCCCCCCCCCCCACCATGCCAATCTCTTTTGTTGAAAGAGACGTCCATTTGATCAGGCTAGCAATTTATGTTTGAGATTCCACTGCTGTCATTTGAGTGCTGTGTATTATTAATAGTACTAGTAAGGGGAAGGGAACATGTACATATACATTAATACAAATACACACCCATTATGAATGTCTACCGCCCTCTTGTGTTCACATATACCCAGTGAGTAAACTCAATACCCACCACACTTCTTATTACTGGTTGTAAAACTGGTATTGTTGAAGGGGTTAAGTGGCTTCCAACTGGTACCCTGAGCAAAGATAGTTGACTAGTAGAGGAAGGAATGCCTTGGTTGACTATTATAGGGCTGGATAGCTCAGATGGTAAAGTGCCGGTATGGCAGTTACCGGTAATGGTAGAGGCCTAGTTCTGACTGGCACCCTGAGCAAAGATAGTTGACCATTAGGGAGGCCCTATGTAGGGCTAGATAGCTCAGGTGGTCGAGCACTGGTATGGCAGTTTAATGGGTTATATGGCTTCTGACTGGCACCCTGAGCAAAGATAGGTGACTGCAGGGAGGCCCCATCCTAGGGCTGGATAGCCCAGATGGTAGAGCACTGTTATGGCAGTTAATAGGTTAAAAATATGTCTTCTGACTGGCAACCTAAGCAAAGATTGATTAAAGGGAGGCCCCATCATAGGGCTGAGCAGCTCCGATGGTGAAGCCCTGTTACAGAATTTCTATATATCCCAGGTTCATGTCCAAGTAAAGTGTTGTTTGTTGACCCAAAACCAATTGACATACTTTCCGGCAATTTCTGCCCTAACTCAAATTCACTTGAACTCTGTTCAAAAGTGCGTTCCTGACAAATTACCGCCACACAAACATCTGGTCCAAAGAAAGAATATATGTTTATCTTGTTTTTCAACACTTGTTTGTTCAAGAATAAAAAAAAAACTGGAACAAATTTCTGCTATTCAGAGCTTTTTCCAGTGATAGTAACCTTGTTTGTTTGACATGCCGGCATTCAGGGCGTAATTTCACAAAACCGTGCTCGTTGTACCTTGAAGCGGTATCGACAGCGTCTTTGATGATTATCACCGCCCACGCCCACGCCCTACATCTAAAATAATATTTAAAAAATAGTCTTTACGAATTCATGCAAAAAAAATGATGGATTACAGTCTTTCGCTCCTTCACTCTAGGGGGGAAAAGGTGGCAATAATTGTAGATTTATCAACGACCGATCATGCAATATTTGCGAAAAACAGGACCCGCGTACTTTGGAGAAGGAAAAAAATAATAGTAACGAAAAAGATTATTTTACCCACGTCAGCTTTCAAAGGTCATCACTTCGCTGTTGAGCAGAGATAAGTGGCATCCCGTCGCATCTCTGAAAAATGTTTGACTAGAAAATTTACCGACCAACAAAAAAAGGACAAAATATCGTCAGAGAGCCTGACTGAGCTTCTTGAGTGTTTCAAATTTCAAGTGGACTAGCATTATTATTATTATTATTACCGGGAGATTTATCAGGCAATGGAGGTTTGGCCTAGTTCTTTGGCATGTGGAGAATTAATATAGGGGGGTCCGGAGACGAGAATCGATACTGTATTTGGAGCATGTTTTGGCTGTATATCTGTCATCTTTGAACTGTGTCATGAATGCTAGATTAGTGTTCACAGAGTAGAGGCTTAATAATAATCACGTCAAGGACAGTATTAATATCATGGCTGAGATAATACACTAAGTCCTTCACATCAACTTCATTCCTCATGCGTGAGTAATCATAGTTTCATCGGCTTGGATCCAAAAGGAGAAAACACTCCAAGTGCACTCTTTGCGCGGGTCAATCCGATGAGCACTCAAAAAAATCCTCGGGGATTTTTTGCGTTTTTTTTTTCTCCTGCTTTCCAGAATCAGGTCGAATTAATCATGAAAATGTAACCACACATCATCACCTCCCCCCTTCCATGTTTGTTATGAAGCTGATGTTGTGAGCTCTGGTAAACCGTTTAATATCCGAGCTGGCATTTTTCAAGTCAATCTGTGATGGACATGAGAGAAGGTTTCGGTGATGGTTGATGCTTCGGGCTAGAAGAGTTTATTCATTGCTTTCTTAGGAGAAATCTTGGGCCATATCATGGCGGTATCATGACCAGATGCAGACAGTTTTATTAACTGCCAGCTAGGCTTATAGAGGCCCTTGTGAGCTTGGGACCAATTTATTTCAAGGACAGGCTGAATTTTGGGGAGAATTTTAACAAAATATCAGTAATCATCAAATAACCACAAGGGAAACTGACTGAAATTTAAAGTCATTGAAAAGCGAAGTGTTCACTTTTCAAAATATTGGTGTTATAAATATTACCCTGTCGCTCGTTTGTTTGTCAATTACGGTAGTTTGTTTTTCTGTCTGTATTTTTAAGTTTTTAAGATGCCTGCAAAAATTAGCCAAAAGTCTTGTGTAATTGTGATTGATTGTGTTTGCGAAATTGACCTAAATTATATTAAAATGTGCTAAATGTGGTACATATTTTTAACCACCACCACACTGCCACAGCACACTTGAAGTCATGATATCCCCCCCCCCCCCCCATCATGACAAACATTGACACAGGGATCAGAAAGCTTAGTCATTGATTTATTGTGATTGCCCCCCTGCATGCTAGGGCAGCAAAACTCAAGTATCATGTGCAGGCTGTGTGAGTTCATAGGTACTTTATCCCTGGGAGGTCCTGTGTGCCAATTTCAACAGGTATCAATTTTAGGTTCTCTCAGTCTGACAACATTCATGCCTCTCCCCTCCCTCTTCAAATTCCTGTCTAGAAAATACTTGAGGGTCCATGTTTATGATGTTGACATAGTTCACATGCGAGATTGATAAAACGAAATAGAGAGAAGTCCCCATTATATCTTATTAATCTTGTTTACACTTAACATACCGATGCCACTCATAAGGATAAGATATTGGTTTAATGATATTATTCAGACCTTGTTTATTTACCTAGGCATTGCTTGGTTGTGCTAAAGATCATGCGCATTGTGTGGAACCAGAAGATAGCCTAATTGTAGAGGGGGAAACCATTGATTGGGTGAATACAATGCTGTTATGAGATTCACAACAAAATGGTTGAAAATCACAAATTTAGTATTTTTAAGAGTTGGTTTGTTTTTATTTGAAATGAAAAGATGAAGTTGCTGTTTTGGGTACCGGCACTTAAAGCACCTTTAGCGTCAACATTTGGTGGATTTTGTGCTACATTCGAAAACCCTTGAAAAGTGAACAAAGAAAAATTGACTGGAGCGGGATTCGAACCAGCGACCTCCGGAATACCGTATACTGGAGGTCGTTGGTTCAAATCCCACTCTGGTAAATTTTTCTTTGTTCACTTTTCAATGACTTAAAATTCAGTCATTTTCCCTTCTGGCTGTTTGATGATTAAATACGAAAAATATTTTGTTATTATTATTATTATTATATGACTCTTTTTCTTTTTACTTTCACAAGAGGGCGGTGTTGATGTGATGTCACTAAGAATAATTAGGAGGGTGATTTTATTCCTGTGCCAACATCTGTTTTGATGTTTAGACCGAGCCTGGACCCAAGCTCTGTCAGGCGTAGAGTGGGAGGTTCCAGCTAGTCAGGTGGTTTCCAGCTTGATAAAGATTCATGTTTGTTTTTTTTCATGGAAAGGGTCTCATGTTGTTTTGAGGTACACAAAGGTCAACTGTCTCCGATAGCGATTATTATTGGATGGTTACCGTGGAAATTTCCATCTCTCTCTCTCTAGAGAGTACATCTGGTACAGGGTCATTGCATGAGATACGGTTACACAGCAAACTGCATGCAAGGCCAGAATAAAGACGTGGTGACATTTATTAGTGTCATGGCAACAAGATATTAGTCTGGCTCTCTCTTGAATGCAAGATGGCATCCGTATCCATGGAGCTATTGATTGCTTTCTCTCTCTCTCCGTCTCTCGACCACTCAGTCAACAAATCAAAAAAAATCTCAAATCTCTCCACAAGTTACCAGCCCGACTGAATTGACTTAGTCATTTTCCCTTCTCACAAACACCTCGAAGAAAACAGAAACTACAGGCGCTTCAAAATCACCAGCCGTCAAATATGAGACGGGCTTCTTGGTGTGTGGTGACACAGGCATGTCGTGCCGTCTGCTCGGCAAATAATACTGTAGCAGCCGGATCAAAGGGCACACTGCCAAGAAGGCAGTACTACACCAAGCCAGCGGTATTGATAGAAATATTCCCGATGATGGTTATCGACCAATATTAACTCAGCTCGCCCTCTTCACAATCTGATAAAGAAGCAAATTAATCAAGACCCTGATTAAACACTGGAGACAGGATCGGCCCACTTGGAAAAGTCGAGCCCTGCTGGAAGGAAGGAGTGAAGCTTCTAATGAGTGACACGACTGATATTTGACTCTTCCCACCCATTTCAAGTGTCATGAAGCTGCTTAGCAGTAAATCAAGATGTTACTTAGCGCTTGCTAAGTTGTACTTGAGGGTTCTTATATTTCCTCTACGCTATCAAAAAAAGAAAAAGGAAAATCTATGATGTTTCACTCTATAAAAATCGATCATCCTCCCCGTCTGAAAGTGCATTGATTTGAAAGTCCCCGGGGCAATTTCCTGACAAGAAACCTGTGTTTTCCTGCCCGGAAATTTGAATGTTGATGGAAACATGTTTATTGGTTTCTGTCAGAGATTGGAAAGTCTGGATCAAGAGTCATTTTCAGCTCCTCCCCACCCCCCTACACCTTCCTCCAGCAGCTGACGTGACAGGAGATGGGGACTGATGCCAGTCCACTCCATTGAAGTTGGCAGACATTCTGTCAGTCTTGGGGTTAGTCACGGATTTGACCTTTGGGAGGCAAACTTGCAAATTTCTGTGAGTACTGCCACTGCTGTTTCCTCCCTTGGTTGGCTGCTTTTTAAAGGGTCACACCATTACTGAGTGACACTGTTGCCAGTGACCAATGTGGTGGTTACATGGTTTTTAGTAAGACTTCCTGCTGGCTACTTGCCAGTGACCACAAAAGAGGAGACTGGGAATCAGTCACCTGCTCCCTTCATTTGGAGGTCTTGGCCCTTCTTCCCCGTCTCTTTGATCATCCTAGGGAGGCCCAACATAACCACCGTAATGTGTGTAGATTTGGGGGTTTTCTGGGAGAAACAGATAATCATGATGCTGATACAGAGCCTTTATGAGGCTAATGCAAATGTTATAAAGTGAGCTGGTGATGAGGTAGATGCTGCTGCTGATGCTGATGCTGATGCTGATGCTGATGCTGATGCTGATGCTGATGCTGATGCTGATGCTGATGCTGCTGATTCTGATGCTGATGTGCACTGCTGCTACTGATGTGCACTGCTGCTGATGCGGATGCTGCTGAGGCTCATGCTGCTGATGCAGATGCTGCTGATGCGGATGCTGCTGCTGCTGCTGCTGCTATTATGCTGATGCTGATGCTATTATGCTGATGCTGCTGCTGATGCTGATGCTGATGCTGATGCTGATGCTGATGCTGATGCTGATGCTGATGCTATTATGCTGATGCTGATGCTGATGCTGATGCTGATGCTGATGCTGATGCTGATGCTATAATGCTGATGCTGATGCTGATGCTGATGCTGATGCTGATGCTGATGTTGATGTTGATGGGCACTGCTGCTGATGCTTTGTTTTACTCTGGAAACTTAACACATTTAGCTAGATTTGTTCCCTTATTAGCAGCTCAGGTTAAACTGTACCCTGGTCCTCGGGGGAAAGGTGCCCTGGTCCTTAACGGAAGGTCAGAGAGCTAGAGCATCTCGCATCAGTCCTATCCTCTACCCAGTTGCAACTGGTTATCTCATGCTGCCATAAAGTCTGGGAAGCCACATCAGAAATACTGAAACCATTTCAAGTAGCAGGTTGCAATGTTGAAATTTCACCTAATTTAATTTGACAATTTGCATTACCCTCCTAATTCCTAAAAAAAAAAGGTAGAGAAAAAAGGAATAAATGTAGAGACTGCTAAGGTCTTGAAGAGTCAGGAAAAGAAGGGATTGGCTATTCCGAACCGGTTTCCAGCCCCCACAATATGTCTCCTGAAACCAGCAAACTGTTAATCAGATCAGTTCCATGCATGCAACGCTCATCCAATTTGACCCAGCTTAAGAAATTATTTTTTCAGGCTCACCGTTTACCAGCAGATTATAGGTCTTGAAAAGTTTCTATTTTGGAAGGGGAGGGAGGTGAGGGCATAGAGGAATATGAAGTTAACAAGTTTGACGGTGTGGTAGCGTGTGAGTCATAGACTCATAACTGTCAGTCTCATTCAGAGTAAATTCAGATAGATAGATTATGAATGACAGCCCAACATTGTAAGGGCTCCTTGTCAAGGCAAGATTTCAACCCCACACATTTTAAGTCCCAGTAAGCTACTTGTAATTGCTTGATTGGAGAAAAGAAAATCTACATGTTACGAGCTAATAGCTAACATTTCAAGTTCAATAACGGTATTAAGCACTTGTGGAATTGACTTGGCCTGCTGAGCTCGGAAACTTTCCGAATAATGTCAGCGCACAGGCTTCAGGTCTCATCATTTTGACGCAGCGTGACATTCAGTGAGAGCTTGACGGAATATTTCTTATTTGAGTCACAGGATATTGCTCAGCTGTCTGTTATGGAACGTCAGATTGTCATGCCGTCATAAAATCCCGCTCACACAGCTACAGAAGAAATGCAAATGATGTGTCCATTCAGTTTATTGTCATGTTTTTGATGTTTCCGTGCGGCTGATTAAATTAATTGAATTCAACATAATTTGCTACAAAGTTTCTGACTTGAGTGTTGCTCTTATGTTGTCATAATTTTGTTGAATTTGATCAATGTTAACAGCCGCAATGAAATGCGAAAAATATGACAATAAATTTAATGAGTAAGACCCTCTTTTTGGAAGATGTGTGGTCCTGAAAAGGGCCGATGAGAATCATCTTAGATGACTAGAGCACACTAGTCGAAACGTCGAGAATCCACTCTCATCGGTCCTTTTCAGGACCACACATCTTCCTAAAAAGAGGGTTAAAAAATACATGGTGTCTCTGTCGCATGTCTTACTCATTCTAGTCTCTCCACCATACTTAAAATCCTGCTCAATAAATTTAATGGATTCATCATTTGCGTTTCTTTTGTGGCTCAGTATATTTTTAATGGTTTTCATTGGGATCTGCGTAAAACAAAGATGGCCTCCTCCATGTTCCATACTTGCCTACCTCCAATTCCTGCTTCCCTGGCGACACACTGTCCCTCATCTAAGCAATACTTGTTTACAAGAACTCTGACTTGTCCCTATTTCAGACCTTTTTTCCTGAACTAATTTACTCCCATCTGTTCCACTCAGGTCAATTTTGTTTTCCCCAATTCAATTTGTACCGAGTTATTTTTAAAAGGGAAACTTTTCTGGTATTAATGTTGTTCATACTACTACTGTCAAGGCTGAAATGTTTTAACCGTACGGATCATCCTTGGGATATAGCGGTATGTGAATGGTTTCATGGCTTCTGACTGCCAAACGAACAAAGATAATTGACTATTAGGGACACCACCAACATAGGGCTGGGAGGCTCAGTTGGTAGAGCGCCATGGTATTCCAGTGGTTGCTGGTTTGCATCCCGCTCCAGTCAATTTTTCTTTGTTCATTTTTCAATGACTTAAGATTAATCCAGTTTATCCCTTGTGGTTATTTGATTGTGGTTAATTGTTATTCCAGGGATTGATATCCCTGGAACATATTTTGTTCATGATATGTCTCTAGTTCTTCCCAATTGCTGGGATCTTAGTTTGATTTAAAATCGGCATTTTTTGGTTTTCAAATTATCAATATCATCGATGGAACGATGCCACCAGCTGCTTAGTCAAACATGGCCAAGGTCATAGAATGACCTGATTTTTGTGCACTATTAGAAGACACCCAGCCAAAATTGATAGGACCTACAGCATTGTGCATTATGTGTGGTATTAATATAACCTTTACCTGTAGTGCAGTACACCAAAATCTACCTTGTCTGTACCCTTCTGTGCCCAAAACTGCAGCGCAGCAGATGTATTATTTTCTGGTCCTTTGGCCGATAATCACGACTGAAATACCACATGTTGGATTGCCACTAACCCAGAAAATTTGACGCAAAGACTTCCTAGTTATGGAATGTAGGCCTACATCAGTCAGTATTCTTTGCCTAACTGAAATTCTTCTGATGTACATGTAAAGGTGTAGTGGTACTGTAGAAGTTAAGTAAGCTGTTTGAGCTGTATTTAAGTAGAGCCATCAAGTTGTGGTTTTGACAAGGAATTCACATTAATATCCTCCCTCATGCAAGGTCAAAATGTCGAAGTTGCAACCATAAGGCCTTTTCACACCATCTCCTTTTTACTCTGTGTTGATTTTGTGACGTAAGATATGGGAGCCTTTTCTTTATCTTACGTCACAAAATCACACAGATTTGTCTGCTGTACCCATTGACAAAATTCAGGGACTCTGAATTTTGGGGAGATGGCAGGTTGAGCATGTTGAGAGAAAAATCATCCAAAAATACTCTCTATCTGTGTTCAGTGTGAAATAAATATTTTTTTCTCATATCAAGTAATTTAATGATTAAACAAATAAAGAGAGGTTTTTTAGTGTTGAACATCCCCTTTAATGCTGATTCAAAGGTGGCGGTGACATTCAAATAAGAGTTCTACTTTTATAGGCCAAATTTACCTCGGAGCACAAATCCACACCTTCATGACCTGTATATTTCCAAAATACACGGCCTGAGCTGTTCTCATTGTTATTCTTCGGTATCACTTTCATGAAACAAATCCCCCTCTCTCAACTCTAGGGTGATGGAAAAAGAAAAACAATATCTTAGATATGCCGACCGACCAACCGGAAGGTGCAAACATTCACAGGTTTGTGTTGTCCCCTCGCCAAAACCCACCCCGACCCGTCCCCCATCCCCACCGGGACTAAAACAAAGAACAGTCACGGTGCGATAAATGTCTACTCCATTAACCCTGTTCCATCAAAAGAATATATATTGGTTTTTCCTGCTGCATCATGCCCCCTATCGCGCCCCCCTCCCCCTGTATACATGACCGATATCTTGATTATGACTCTCCTGTGTGCTTGTCTCTCTATCTTCCGTCACCTCCTTCCCCCCCTCCCCACTCCCCCCACCCCCCTCAGGCTGCTAAGGAAGAGCGACGTACTCAGATGATGAAAGATCTGGCCGTGCAATGGCTCCAGGTGAGTACATGTTCATGGACACCGTACGTCCCAACCTTGTTAGTTTGTCTGCCCTCCGAGGCACTCCTTTCCTTCCTTCTCAGTTTATGTGACGGCTTCGCAACACAATTTGTGATCTGCAGGTGTTGCATGGAACTGTTTCCCTTTATTATTATATCTCATTTAATTTTTCAGCAATTTTTCTGCATTTTGAGTTGGATTAAAACTTGATTTAAAGATACAGTACATGATTGGTATTACATACCCAGACAGAAATGTTCAAAGATTTACGTACATGTATAACATACCGTTGAAATATTTCCGCCTGAAATGCTGTATTTATCCAGAAATTAGTCAAACAAAGACCGAAAACTGTTTTGATTTTTTTATGTTTTATAAGAAAAATTGAGTCGTTTTTTTTGTGCTATTTTCTTGTGACTCAGATGTCTGATTGAGCTCAAATTGTGCAGTTTGGGATTAATTTTTTTTCCCCTAACCTGATTTTAAAACCATACTTCCACTGAACTACCCACAATATCAGTGAATATTTATAAAGGGCAGACGATTCATGGAGGTAACAATTGAAGGCTGTTGCCTTGGAGCCCTTTTAGATATTGAAGTAGATACTTCGGTTTCATCATCTGCTGCCAAGGGAATCTTAACTCTTTTAGACCTTTTGAAGTTCATGCCCTGGTGATACGCTCATTGTTTGTACTACAAGAAAAAAAGGCAACATCCAAGTTATAAATAACCCTTTCCTTTCTATTAGGGCGCCCCTTTTTATTACTGTGGTTCTCATTTCTTTTTCATCTTGAGGGAGGGTCGGTCGGTCGAGAAAAAAAAAGTTTGGTGGAAAAAAAATTTGGCTGAATACACAAAAACCTAAAGAAAATTATGAGAAATGTTAATTGTATTCACTGTAATTTCGTTTGAATTTTTTTTTATTATTTCTGTGATAGAAAGTATAAAAATGTAGGCCTATTGGCAAAATTTGTCTCCAGAAATTCTGGGATTTTTTTTTTTTTTTTAAATTATATTATGTCATTCTGGACAGGGTCGGCGGCAAAAAAAGCTTTGGTCGGAGCCCAAAATAATGGGTCGGTCGGAAATGAGAACCACAGTAATAAAAAGGGGCGCCCTTAACATCCAAGTTGTGGTCATCACTGGTACCCTTCCTACTCTTAACTGGTCCCTTATCTCCACATTGGTTTCAGCATGAGATACAGCAATTGGAGGACCAGGTGGAGGATGGGGCAGCCAATACACAGTTCTCTCCGTATCTGGTACCCGATGCCAGTGCCTTAATGAACCACCTGGGTCTCATTCAGCTCCTGGCTGATAGTGAACGCTTCATCGTAGTCATTCCGTATGCAGGTTTGTTCAGCAGTAATAATTAGTAAATGCCCACTTCGCAATAGACCTTATTCACGGTGCGCAACCATCCTTCATTCGAAGCAGTGTAATCAAACCAAGGCTAGGAGCATTTACGTTTACGAAACGGAGGCTTAGGCTCCAGCTCCGGCTCCAGCTCTGACATCCGTATTCTGAAAATACAGGTTGTAGTTTTTCATTGACGCTGAAGCTCGATCTGTTTTCCTTTTCAAACCAGAGAATCTACTTCTGAACCGCAGCCAAAAGCCTCTATTTTGATACCCGTTATTATAGAATGGATTCACGAAATGGAGCCGGAGCCTGAGACGGAGCCTGAGCCTCGGTTTAATAAATGTCCTTGGATTCAATATAGTCTGGTACCCATTTTCTTTTTAGAATTGGTGTTATATTTTTCCAAGATGAATGCACCATGGATAAGGCCAATATATCCTTCAAGTCTCCATAATTCTATCTACCTGACCTCAAAGCACTCATCAATGACACCAGGCAATTACACAAATGACTGCAAGCAGACACCATTTCAAGGACTAGCTTTTGCAATTAAATATTAAGCATGCTTTGGAGTTAGGAGGGCATGACATTTCGATCCTAGCTGGATCTTTTCCAAAGGCTTTAAAAAGGGAAGCCTTTGAGAATGATACTGCTGAGATGAAAACGTCAGGCCCTCCTAACTCCAAGCATTTTATGTATTTTAGGTCATTATTTTGGTTGATGAGCAGTTTGCAGCAGTTTATTACTTGTATTATTAAAATAAAGCATTACTTGTATTATTAAAATGAAGCAATAAGCATGTTACATGTAAAAACAGTTTGCAGGTTATTTTTGTTCCAGCCAACATAGCAAAATAGACCATTTTTTTTATTCTAGCTAAACTTTTGACGGTGAGTTTGTTCAGAAAACATGAAATGCATGTCAAAATTTGAAAATATGATGCCGTTTATCTGATTGTCATCCATTTTGAAAATGAAAAGTGCAACCATCTGTCGAATACTGCCCTCAGTTGGTGACATTTAGACAGGTTTTCTGATCACTTAGGGCCTTTCTCAAAGCTCGGCTCCGGCTCCATCTTCGTCTCTGTTTTCATACGCTGAAAATATAGGTTGTGGTTTGCCATTGAAGCTGAAGCTCTGTTGTCCTTTTCAAACCAGAGAATCTACTTCCTATTAACTGCAGCCAAAAGCCTCTATTTTGATGCCTGTAATTTTGAAATGGATTCACGAAATGGAGCCGGAGTCTGAGCCGGAGCCGAGCTTTGAGAAAGGCCCTTAATTGCATGAATTCTGTCTCTTATTCCATCATGGCGGCATTTTGCAAATCGAAATTGCTCATAACGATTTCATTAAACAGATTTGACTCTACAGGGTCAAACTCATTAGATGATTCTATATTTATAATATGTTTTCAGCATTCTGATGATGATAAGGAGTTTATTTGGATCCACTCACTTCAGAGCGGTCTAAAACTCGAGGAGGAGAAAAAAAAACATTGTCAGAGTCGATTTTGAGTCAGATTGAATTTGAAATCAGTTCCTGGGAAATAACATTCCGTGTCATGTGATGCTTCGGATGTTTAGGGGAGGTTTTAGAGGTAAAAAGTACATGAACCTTGAGGGAAAAATCGGATGAGTCAAGCCGCACCGCGGAGCCCTCATTATCAGTGCCTTATGCTTCCTGGACTGACTTAAGTATCTGTCCCAAGATATCATGGAGAACTGTTCGTTTACTCCGATTTAATCAAGTGAGAGGCCCTGTCTTAATTTGTCAGTGTGAATCATCGGTGATTTGATGCTCTTCATCTTATCCTCGTCTTCTTCTTGTTTCATGGATGTCTCTCTGAATGCTTCTTGGTGGATGGCAGTGGTCGGGCACTTGGACTACTTCAAGAAGAGACACTTTGAAGCCCGAGAAGCCAGCCGATTCTTGGAACAGATTCTGAAGAAGGGCAATAGGTCAGTTGTTTCTTTTATTATCCGACGAGGACGACGAAGGGCCAGCCGGGCCGGGCTGACAGGAAAACCCTTATCAATTATTATGAATCTATTTATAACTGACCTTTGGAAGACCCAGATTGGTAGTTGATACCTGGATTGGATTGTAGGAGCTTACTCTCGCCAATCCCCTCCCCTTCCTCCCTTCCTCCCACCCTCCCTCACCCTTACCCCACTTTTAGTCTCACATGGACTTGAATTCCTTACGCCTGGAATTCAGAAAGATTCAGAGGAAGTGTGAAGTTAAAGGTACTATCATACTTTGGTAGAATACCTAAACAGAATCTTCACAGATGTACCTATAACTTACAGGTTATAAAGATGGTGATGGTAGTAACATACCATTCCAAATGTTCTGCCTGAAATACTGTATTTATCCAGAAAAGAGTAAAACCAATTAGCAAAAACAATTTTGATCTTGAAATATTTTTTTTTTAATTTAAAGAATACCATGGGCGTTTTTCACTGTTTTCTTAAAAAGTGGGCTCTGTATGGGACTGGGAATTTCACAGATGACTGTTACTGTATCATTCTTGATATTTTTGCCCATGAATCTGCATTTCTTTGACAAAAACCATATATAAGAAGATATTTATTCTTTATTCAGAATTATCTTGCTTCGAGGTGCACGGAAAATTTCTCTTTACTAAATTCAAAATTTAAAAAGGAATTACCGGATGAATAAGTTGATTTGTTTTTTTATTTTTGGAAGGCATATCCGTGTGCAAAGGCAACATGAAGTGCTACCAATAGACAAGGAGAAGAAACCCAAAGAAAAGGACAAGTCTATCAAGTAAGTGATCGGAATCAAAATCGCTTGTGATTGTTCTTCGGTTGTTGTTCGCTGACCATAAATGTCAAATGGAATTTTTAATGATGATTTGTTTTATTGAGCAAGACATTTTGTGCTAAGCAACTTTGTGATGCTTAACAGCTCCAAGAAGGCCAATCTAGAGTTGAAAATACAACCTGCACAGATTATTGTTGCTATTTCATGGCTGGCAGCTCCCAGAAGGAACGAGAACTTTGTTAACTTTTGGAGAGTTCTGAAGGAACTCTCATTCCTGATTCCTCCTTTGTCATTTTATCACAAATTCTCAGGACTCTGTATCACATCATCGAGTGCTCCCTGTATTTCAGTCAGCGGTCAGCGACCCAGGGTAGCGACAGTCAAGGCCTGGTCACTATCCTGACCGACTACCGGCCCGGTCAGCTGGCCACGGCTCCGCTAGCCATGGCGGCCGTGGAGATGGCTCAGGGACGAGGTCTACGGTTCGAGAACGCCGGAGAGTTCTACCACTCTTGGAAGAACTCTGGCCAGAGCTGATGAAGTCTGTACGCAGCAACTTCTTGAGGGATGTGCTCTCATCGACTCTACAACAAGCATCCAAAAAGGTGAAATTTCTATTATTTTCCCTCATTTTTCCTTTCTATTAAAGGTACAGTACAGAATTGATAACACACCCAAAATATTTCCGCCTGAAGTGGTGTATTCATACAGAAATTTGTAAAACAAAGACCAAAAACAGTTTTGATCTCGGGGTAAGATCAAAATTATACTTTATGTTTTATAAGAAGAAAAAGTAAGTCGGGTTTTCGCTATTTTCTCGTGACTCAGATGTCCGATTGAGCTCACTCAAAACTGTTGCAATTGTTATGCCGAATTGTCTAGGAATAACTGCTTCATTTGTTATGTTTCTATGATTAAAAATGTTTTGGTGTTTGATTTTACTCTTTTCTGGATAACTTGACAGCATTTCAGGCAGAAACATTATTTCAATATGTTTCTACCATTACCATCTTTACACCCTATAAGTTATACCTAAATTTGTGAACATTTCTGTTTTGGTTTGTCACCAATGTTGTGTAATGTGTATGCCCTTTTAGTGGTGCGAAACATATTGAAAATCAGTAGGCAGAACTTTATTGTCCTTCGTTCGGTGCCAACAACAATCAGGAGAAAACATAATGCTTGGGTTTATGTTTTGACTGACGCATCAATTTCAGCTCTATAATAAAGTCTGCCATTGTTACTGCCTTTGAACGACATCAGACGTTCATAGTGGGAAGACACAATAGGAGGTGCACAAAAAGTCCATTATTTGATTGTCCCATAGCGATGCGTTACATATTTATGACGGAGCCATGCGCATCATAATGCAGAGAAAAAGGTCTGCCTTGAAAAAGAATGACACGGGCTGAATTGGCTGTCTCCATTAGCATGAATGAGCCTTATACACTATTCAACATGTGTTAATAGTGATTACCTTTATAAGCAAGACATCTATGAGGTTTTTTTTTGGTAAAATACCTTTGGCTATGAATAAATATCACGAGCGCTATAAACCATTTATCATAGTTATTGGTTCATCTTTCGGCGCCTTTGTGGTCTAGAGTCTTTATGGAGCTTCCCCATTATAGAAGCTTCTTTTTTTTATTCCGAAGCTTACGTAGTCATTTTGAATGACCATATTGTGAAGGACACTTATGGCATCTCATTTTAAAGTTACCAGGGGTCGATTTCATAAAGCTCTGCGATGCGTCGCAACTCGCTTTTGCGACGCGTCCTCGCTGCGACGCGTCGCATCTATGCGGTGAGTCCATAGAGAAAGGATGCGTCTCAACTCTACGACGCATCGTAAGTTTTATGAAATCGGCCCCTGGGGTCAATTTCATGAAAGCCTACGATCGCTTGTAACTCGAGTTATGAAACCTGACCCATCGTATCCTACGTAGGGCTGCAATGCATCATAAATCCTATGATTGATAGTAAGTTACGATGAGTTAGTTGGAATCGACCCCTGGGCTCAGTTGTCGAAATTCAGCAATACTAGGTATATTCCTTAAGATTCAGTATGGTTATGTGGACGATCCTACCAGTCATTAACATCAACTGTGTCTTATTTTTGTCATGCATTCAGTCAATTTTAATCACCAGAATAGACCAGTGATGACTGAGTTACCACCGAGATGCAATAAGACCTTGTCCATTTAGGAATAGAGTGGCAAAAATTACTATGTGTCAAAAGGCTGTCTTTATAGCGATTGAAAGACAGCCGGCTTGTTGTGTGTATCCCATTAAGCCAGCACCCCATAGAGTGACTGGCATGCTTCTCTGTTCATTTGAGTGGAAACTTCTTTTTTTTTTAATTTATGCAATTTTTTTACGACATCTAATAAGTTTTAATTCCAGATTAACAAATGTTTGGACTGAAATTAATCAGAACAGACACAGTTCAGTTCGCACTGATTAAAAAGATTTTTTTTTACATTTTGGAAGCCGCAGTCTAACCCTGGTTTCATTCCCTAGCTCCTTTCCCCTAAAGAAAATTGAAATTCATGGATTGGACCCTTTTTCATATTTGTTGTCCCAACTGATCAATGTTTTGCCTTGAACATCTGACATGTATATCAAGCAAACAAGTTTTTATAATCTTGTGGCTGTATTTCAGTGACCCAGCCCAGACCTGCCCTGTGATTGGTCAAACGTGTTGCACACTGCATGAGGTGCTCATCCAATCAAAACCTGAGTGCATCAACAAATGCTGTGAATATTCATGTTATGCCCAGTACATGGTTTTCCAATACATGGTACAGCTAGGTAGGTTTGTGTACTAGCCAGCCACAACATCTGCTCACTGTAGCTGCTATGGGGAAAAAATTGTTTGTTTCTCTAAGTCAGAATCTAAGGAAAATATATTGGCTGAGGATTTTTTTTTTTTATTGATTAATCCGCAGTGAGGTTGCACAAACATGGTAGCAAGGTTATATGCGCTTTTATTCCACGGGGCGAAAGAATTTCACTTTGTCAGCCTCTGTTTGCTTTGGCCAAAAGAAATCCTTGTACGTGTTGTGATTGCTTGCATGATGTTTTCAGACTTATTAGGTCTTAAATATTTGAACGATTATTGTGAAAGGGCTCGTGAAAAGTTGATATATCTGTGTTGGGAATTTGAGTTAATTGCTGCCAATGGGCTATGGCCGGGGTCGTTGTTTGTTCATGTGACCATGGAGGAAGGGACGAGCCTTCAAGTCTCTCCATGATGTGTCCAACAGCAGGAGCTGTCACATAGCCACTAAGCGTCAACTATCAAACGCTAATGAATTTTGCTTAGCAATAATGGTAAAAACAAACCAGGATTTCAAATTTAGTCTTAATTTCTTGCTAGGAAAACAATGTCGCTAAGCAGTTTATTTATTGCTGAGCAAAAAACTAGATCCATTATTCTTCATCTACTACTATGTCGGGAAGACCATGGAGGATGGGAAGACATTTGACATGATTTTAGCCAATGTCTACTCATGATTTGAACTTTTGTAAAGGACTGCCGTGAAAAATGACCGCCATGCTTGATAGAATGGTCTGGAGGGGATATGTTCATGGTGACCAAGTAGGCATTGGTTAAATCATGCTCTTTATCTATTATGGATGCTAGATGTTGACATTTGATGAGTCCCATCAACTTTAGATATCATGTATGGTACCTTGGGACCTTATAACATGTCTTTGTACTGAGTTGAGTGCCACGCCACCCAACCAGTGTTAATAACCAGTCCATGTGTGCCCATTAACTTTTATCAATATCTGAATTTTTTTTTTTCTCAATAAATTGGAAAAAAAAAAATTGAAGTAACAGTATATAAACGTCACCTGACCACCAGATGTGGTTTGCATGAAATGTGAAGTTGTTTTTCTTTCAATGTGGCTCGGCATGCAGTGAATCCATTATATGCTTTTGGTGTGTGTCAAGTTCCTTCCGCATGATTTGTGCCTTATAAATGTCCGGGCTTTAGTCCCTGTGGGCTCCATCTTTGTGTAAGGAGGAAAAAGATATCCTGTGGTTTAAGCAAGGAAGTTTGGTTAAATACTGCCATCAAAGCGTGGGATACTGGGATTCTTATAAATGTTAACGAACAAGAAATATAAAGAGCATATGAGTTTGTTTCATTATCCTTAGTCCAGGGATACGAATATAAAAACCTTGTCTGGGGCCAACTTCATGAAGCTGCTAAGCACCAAAAAAAATTGCTTAGCATAAAAATGTCTCGCCCAATAATACAAACCACCATCAAAAATTCAGTTTGATATTCATGGTCAGCGAACAACAGCCAAAGAACAATCACAAGTGATAGGCCTACACAACATGTGGAAATTTGGTTGTTAATCCTGTTTTTGTTAAGACAGAAATTTCACAGTTAGCAAATTTGTTTGCAGGGTTGTGAAATTGGCCTCCGGTCTTGGGTACGTGTCGTGCTCGGCTTGTCTTCCTTTCAGATTAAAAATGAAGCTGTTATCATGTCTTGGAGGAGTCTGTGTCTGTTCAGCTTCAATATAACCGCAGAGGGAAAAGGACTTGAGACAGTGGGATGTTTAACAGGCAGGGCGAAACAAATATCATGTTCAAACATGTTCAAACTGTATACACCTATCAGTATCACCCCATGTGTCTTATAATCGTGTAAACAAGAATGCTAGTCTCTACAATCAGTCTCTAAAACGATCCCATGATAAAGGCTGTTCTGTATTGATTCGGAATGACAAAATGTTTTCTTTTTCAACTGCTTTCCGTCGTCGCTGGCCCTGAACGGAGTGAAAAATCTCAACATGCTGTGCACACTCTAGTCTCTTTGTGCTGAAAAGGTCGTTGGAACCTTTGACTTTGAAAAGCTGTCCATTAAACATGGAATATATTTTTTTTTGTTCATTATGTTACCTTGGTAATGAATCAATTGAATCTCGAGGGAAAGCTGATCACTTGTTAGCCATCATGGCATCAACAAAATTCCCTGCAAGTGGTCCGCAGTCCGTTGTGCCCATTCTGGGCAAACAAAGGATTGGTCTGTGTTTTTTGGGGGGTGTTGGGGGTTTGGGGTGGGGGTTGTTTCCTTGGATGAGGTCTGTTCATTCACATGTTTTCTACATTAAATAAAAAAGATTGATGTATTTTAGCAACACCACCAGTCCAAGTGCATGCAGTTTTCACACAAAGGTGTCTGGATCGATGCTAGACTTGATTCAAGTCTGATTGTGTGATTAATCTGTGTCAGTGCACAGGAAATGCTTAGGCCTACAGTATGCAGTAATCTTGGTCTGATTCCAAACCAGAAAGTCACTGTTTTGTCTCATTTTACCCAAGTTTTTACCCTCCTTTCAAAGAATCATCGACATTGTCATGGAGACAATGTAGTATTTTGTGCCCTTGAAAAACCAGAACATGTCATATTGCAGATCGGGAAAGAAAGTTTGGGAAATTTGTTGGTTCTGAGGGTGAAAAGTCAAAAAAGGGGCACTCAAATTTGAAGTAAATTGATACATTTATGAAAAACTCATGTGAATTCATTAATGGGATACTTCTGGAGTTCTGGTCTTGGCCTTGAATTAAGACTATCCCCCTAGTGTCCCTGGGATATGTGAACTCTTTGACCTTTCACCCCCCTGCGTGCAGTACTCTCCACCATAAGAAAAAAATCATAAGGAAAGTCATGCCAGATCCAAACAGTGTGTCATGGGATAGGGGGCCCACCAGTGGGGAAGCATCACATTACAAGGTTAACATTTTATGGGAGCGTCAAGTCGGAATTTATCGTAGCCATCAAGGTAGTCCATGAATTTATCCACCAGGGGTTGTCAATAATTTCATTTAAGCGTTTCCAGAAGCTGTTTGCCGGGCTGATTAGATTTACGGGCAATTGGGTAAATTGGGACTTATTTATTGGTTTATGAAATGATAGCAAGGTGTACTTTTTTGCCAGGGTGAGTTATTTTGGAATGCTCAGTCAGATCGGCCCTGCCTAGCCTTGGGGGCCTCGCTCAGCTATTATTATTTATCACTATTTTATGGACGAAAGGTCTGGCGGATTTTGTTTGGGTCTTTTCTTGTGAACTGCAACTCTTTCTTGCGATTTATTAAGCTAGAATGTTTGATTTTTTGCAATTTATAGCGGATCTGTACTTCTGTTCTGTCTTTGACAAACTTTCCCAAAGAAGTAGGCCTATTGTGGAGGACATATAATTATAATTTGTGTCTGATTTTGTATGATTATTTGATTCCTGAAAGATGATACAAATGCAGGATTGGGTTACTTTCAAGTCTAAACTATCAAATGTGTTCAACTTTGATATGGAATGTTTTGAAAGTACAAAAAACTTGCCAGACCTTTATAAATGATTGACTCGTTGTTTTGTCTGAAGTAGGTCACATGCTTCCGAGCCCCCCCCCCCCCCCACTCCCAACTTGCCATCAGAACACCTGATCATTATGACAACTAAAAAGAAAACACTAGTAGTGCAAAACCTTTATATACACACTGGGAGTAAGTTGATCCAGAGGTTATATAGCTGCCGTAGACTCAAATAAAACTGAAGTTCTTTACGCGTCATTTCTTCTATAGCCAGTCGTAGTATCTTTATTCATACGAAATAATCCAAGTCATTAAGATTTGTAGCAATGAATACTCACGCAAAATCACAGAGTTCACGGTGTCAAAGTGGAGAATAATCCCACTAAAATCAAGGTATACTATTCCGGTGGCCTGAACCACGGTTCACAAAGTTCTGTAAGTATGTAGTATCAAAACTGGTCTAATCTTTCTTGAATGACGGGAAGTTATATATATGAATTTGGCATGTTTTGACGGTAAAAAATGAATGTCAGCTCCACGGTTACTATAACAGTATAAGGCATAAAACCACGAGTAATAATCGCCCCATAATGCTGTGCGCGACCACGCTTCCAATGTAAATGAGGTCGGGCAAGGTCAGATAATGGAAGGTCAGTTCAAAGGTTGAAAGGTTAATACATGTAAACACTGATCAAGATAAAAAAAGGACGTCTTGGAAACTACATTCCGGCCCCAGTCGCACTAATAAAGAGCGATAACTACAAATTCAAGTTTCCAATTTCTCAAAACTAAACGCGGAACTCTAATAAAAAATAACTTCTTAAATTGTAAACAACAGAATCACTTGTATTGAACTTGGGGAAATTCAACGAGAGTTCGCAATTTCACTATGATTTTCTTTGAACTTCGAATTACAAATGTTCCAACAGATGCTGCGGCCATGTCGTTCAACGAATCAAAGGTACTGATGTCACAAGTATGTAAAGTTCCCTATAAAGGCACATGCAACTAGATAATCAAATTTAAAGTGTTCAAAATTTAAAGCGTTCTCATGCTGGCCAGATCATCGCGCGGCGGTTTCCATTGTCCTGGATCTTCTGGAACTTCTGAAACTGTAGCTCCCTGGTCAGCAATCCTGGTCAGCAATCCTGGTCAGCAATCCTGGTCAGCAATCCTGGTCAGCAATCCTGGTCAGCAATCCTGTGAGACCGTAACCCTGGTTCGGGAGGCAGCCAGGTGCTACACCTTGCCTAAGGGTGACCTGTGACTATGCAAGGCAAGGGCGTCTATCCCCTTAAAACATCCTCTTGAAGGATGTCCGCATACCTTCTTTAGTTGTCGAAGTCACTCCACGTCTTGCTCCAGCAGCAGACACAATTTGGTAATTGGTCTAACCAAAACTGAGGTCTTAGTCTGCACCTTCGCGCTCCGTACATATCCTCGCTTGTCTGCATACACCTCTCGAACTGATCCCATCGGCCAGGAGTTTCTCGGTGCGTTGTCATCCACGATGAGGACCACATCGCCGATCTTCAGATTTCTGGTATTTTGAAACCACTTCTGGCGCTGCTGCAAGGTAGGCAAGTACTCCTTCGTCCATCGTTTCCAGAAAATGTTGGCGAGATATTGCATCTGTCTCCATCTTCGTTGGGAGTATTGATCTTTCGGGGAGAAGACTCCGGGGGGCAGCGTTGACTCTGGTCTCAACATGAGCAGGCTATTCGGTGTGATCACTCGTAGATCTTGGGGATCGTCCGATGTTCGTGTTAAGGGTCGACTATTGATAATAGCCTCGACCTCACACATGAATGTTCGCAGTTGTTCCTCGTTCTGGCAGGTCTTCAGGTACTGGTCACTGAGGATGGCATTCAGGATTTTTCTGATGGTTCGGATCTGCCTCTCCCACACACCGCCATGGTGAGAGGCGGCCGGCGGGTTGAAGTTCCACTTCATTCCATGATCTAAGGCAAAGTTGTTTACCTCTTCGTTGTTCCACTCCTTCATGGCTCGCCTGAGTTCTTTATCTGCTCCGATGAAGTTGGTTCCATTGTCGGAGTAAAGTTCCTTTACTCGGCCTCGTCTGGCAATAAAGCGCCTGATGGCACTTATGCAGGAACTTGTATCCAAAGAATCTGCAACTTCAATATGTATGGCTCGACTGCTCAGACAGGTGAACACTACGCCGTATCTTTTCCTGAGCACTCGACCATACTTAATCTCAAATGGACCGAAATAGTCCACGCCAGTGTGCGTGAAAGGTGGGCAATCGGGCCGCACTCGGTATGCCGGTAAATCGGCCATCTTTTGTTTGCCGGGTCCAGCTTGGTACTTTCGGCATGTCACACATTTGTTCAGCAAACTTCGCACTGCGACACCGGCTTGGATGATCCAGTATCTTTGCCTGATCTCTGCTAGGACGTGATTTCTCCCTTGGTGTCCAGTGCTCTTATGAATGTGTCTGATCAGTAGGATGGATACATGATGGTTTTTCGGCAGAATTATTTGGTGCTTGGCATCTTCTGAGATTGGGGCACGTCGAAGTCTACCACCAACCGTTAAAAGTCCATTGCATAGCTCTGGATCTAGGCTTAATAATGGACTTCCTTTGCTGATCGATCTTTTTGGGTGTTCTTTTCGATCAGCCTCTTTTCTTGCACCATCACGCTTGTCTTGGTTTTGGTCACTAGTCACCATTGCTTGTTTGAGTGCCTCAATCTCCTTTGGGAAGGCACACCCTTGAACATATTTCAAGATGGCTCTTTCTGCACTCTTTATTTCCTCCACTGTTAGAAGCTTATTCTGCATGGACTTTTGGGTGCATTTGGTCTTTCGTTGTTGCAGCAAGACCTTCAGACGTAACCACCATGCTATCGCTCTCTTCAACTTCGACCAGTCTGAGTAATGCTGAATCAGCTGGTCTGTGGCACTGGTTTTATCGGACGTCATCACTACATTTACATTCACTTGAGCAGCACCATCGCTCACTTCACGGTTGTCACTAACTTCATTTTCCTTTTGTTCGAAGTTTGGCCAGCTGTTTTCTGGTTGGCTGAGAAAGCTTGGGCCTCCTAGCCACTCTGGTTTGCTGGTCAGTTCTTCTGCTCCCAGGCCACGTGAAGCATGATCTGCCGGGTTGACGTCAGTTGGTACATATCGCCACTGTTCCATGCTTGATCCATCTCTGATCACCGCTACGCGGTTTGCAACAAACACTGGGAATCGGCTGGTCTCATTCATGATGTATTTCAGTACCGTTTGACTATCGGTCCAGAATACAGTTTCATCAATTTTCATTGTGAGCTCTCTTTTCAGTAAGTCATCTTGACGGACTGCAGAGGTGGCCGCAGTTAGCTCCATCTTCACTATGGTGTGGGTCTTCAGAGGTGCAACTCTGGCCTTTGCACAAACGAATTCACAGTGGGTCTCACATCTCTCATTAGTCAGGCGTAGGTAGGTCACCGTACCATATCCCTGCTGACTTGCATCAGTGAAGTGATGCATTTGGGCATTGGTCACCCTTCCAAAGTTCGCCGGTTTGAAGCATCGGTTGACTTGCACCTTGCTCAGATTGGGAAGGTCTTCCAGCCAGTTAACCCACTCTTCCTTCTCCTTTGTGGGAATTGGGTCATCCCATCCAACTTTGTCCCGGCACAATGACTGCAGAATCATCTTTGCTCGTAAGACGAAGGGTGAAGTAGCTCCAAATGGGTCGAATATTGAACTCATCACTGACAAGATGTTTCTTCGGGTAGGTTTCTGATTCACCTCATCCTGGTTGTATCTTAGGCAATCAGTTTCAATGCACCACTGTACACCGAGAGCTCGTACAACGGGCAGCTTGTCGGTTTGGAGATCAATGTTCTTCATTTCCTTGGCTAGGTCATTTTCAGGTATGGTTGCAAGCAGTTTTCTACTATTGCTTGTCCACTTGGTGAGCTTGAAGCCTCCTTCTGATACTGCGTTCTTAATGTCACGTGCGAGGTTGATACCTTCCTTATCAGTTGGCACGGACTTTAAGAAGTCGTCTACGTAGAAATCATTTCGAATGGCTTCTACCACTTCCTTTCCATACCTGTGTTCATTGTCGGTGGCAGTCTTCTTGAGGGCATAGTTGGCGCAGCTTGGTGACGATACTGCGCCAAACAAATGTACCAACATTCGATATGCCTCCGCCTTCCGGTTCAGATCCCCTCCTGGCCACCACATGTAGCGCAACATATCACAGTCTCCTGGTGTCACTCTCACCTGGTAGAACATGGCCTCAATGTCTGCCATGAGGACCACGTTTTCTTGACGCCATCGAAGGAGAACGCCATACATGTGGTTTGTCATGTCTGGCCCTTGCAGCAGGTGGCTGTTGAGTGAGGCTCCTTCAAAGGCCACTGGGCAGTTGTATACAACCCTCAATTTTTCTGGTTTCCTTGGATGACGTACACCATGGTGTGGAATATACCACACTCTTCCATCACCTCTTGCTATTTCCGCTGATGGCACCTTTTCAGCAAACCCCTTCTCTTCCAGGTCCGTCATGAAGTCTGTGTACTGTTCTTTGAGACTTTCATCTTTTGCAAGTTTTCTCTTCAGTCTCATGGCAAAGGCATCTGCCTGGGGTTGGTTATTTGGCATAACAGCTTCCCTGTTGCGGAACGGAAGTGGCATCTCATAATGGCCGTTGGTTTTTACCACAGAGTCATCCATCATCTTCAGAAATTTTCTGTCTTCTGCGGATAGGGCTTGTTTATCATTGCTTAGGCGTTCGTTGAAATCCATATTGATGTACTGTTTCAATTGTTCATCAAGGTAGTCTCTGCCATTGTGGATTGCTCCATTGTCGACCCTGCAGAAGTTGACAGTGACTTCGTTATTATCACTCAATTTCCCAGGCAGCCCATAGACTAACCAGCCCAAGGGGGTCCTTATTGCATAAGGGTCACCCAGTCTGCCAGGTAGCATCTCCAGTGGCGTTGAGGCAGCTGGCACATTGATCCCAATCATCAGCGTGACCTTTGGGATATCGATGTTTCTTGGTTCCGGAATACTTATAGGTTTCAAGTGATTCCATTGGTTCATGTCTTTCTGTGTTGGGCCATCTTTCACGGTGACTGGCATGGCATCTTTCACATAAACTGCTGGAAGATCAATGAAGTCATGGCCGTCAATGCTACCAAGTTGCAGATCATCAAGGATGATTTCTGTATTGACCATTTCTTCTGAGTTCAAAGTCTTTATCACTAGCTTTGTCTTTCTTGACTTGGTTTTCAGCACTTGGTTGAGCTCGTTGGTGCAGAAAACGGCACCACATCCATTATCAATGAATGCATAGGTTGTCAGGTATTCATTGCTTGATCTTGCTTTAACAGTCACAGGAATTATGGCCATCAGTGGGTTTATCTTTTCTGCAGTTGTGGTGTTGCATGCATTTGACTTCACACCCACACATCCGGTTGTAACTTGTGCAGCTTCACCGGACTGTGTTGATTGGGTTTTGGGTGGATCTGGATTGAAGTCTGGGTTGTGCATGGCAGTCACGTGACGTCTTGAGCACTGGCTGCATTTTGCCCACTCTTGATTTGGGCAAGTTTTTTTCATATGGCCTGGATTCAAACATCCAAAACACATACCTCTTTTGTGGCAAAATTCAGACTTCGCCTTTGGATCTAGCGAGCCGAATTTTCTGCAATCAAGTATACCATGGTTTGTTCCTTCGCCACAGTATAAACATGGTGCCCGTGCTGCTCTGTTGTCTTTAGCCGCAGTTTGGGGTTTTTCTTTCTTCACTGTCACTGCAAATGCTTTCCTTTGGGTTGATCTGTTATCGTTGTATTTGGCCATTTTCCCTTGCTTCTTGATTTCTTCATTTCTTTTCTGGTATCCTAAGCCAGCGATGCGTGGATCATTCTCGTTTCTGGATATCTGCCCAACAAACCTTTCAAAGTCGTCTAATGTGGGCGATCGTTGGTCTATGTCTCTTAGTTTACCCACTTGTCTGATCCATTGTTGCTGAAGGGCAGTCGGTAGTTTTCCAGCCAACACTTTCAGGAATTCGAAACCATCCATGCTCGCCATGTCAGGGTTGCCCAGCTTGCCGTTGCTGCAGTTAATCAGAAAGATGGAGAATTTTCTCAAACCCACCTTATCTCCTGGTGTGATTCTTTCCCATGTTTCGGCTTTGCTCTTGTAGGCTGCAGCAAGGATTGGGGGCTGTCCATAGTCCCTCTTCAGTAGCCACTTGGCTCTTTCGTAAGCCTTTGACGGTGGCTCTATCATTGGACACTCCCTTATCAATTCGTGGGCTTCCCCTTTGGTGTATTTCAGAAGAAGCTCCAGTCTCCTGGCTGGGTCGTTGGTTCTGCTTTCCACCACGTAGCTGAAGTTCTTCATGAAAGTCATGAAGTTGAGAATGTCCAATCCACTGAAGGGGTTTATTTCAGAAGATGGAAGGGCCGCCTCTCTTTGACTGTCAACAATTTTGTTTAGAATTGTTGCCATTGTCACGTCTGTCTCGCAGGTGGTTGTTCCGACAGTGGGGCTCTGCTGGCATTCTTCTGCTTTTATTTTGATCTTGGGCTTGACAGAGAACATGGGAGCATCGGGATTTAATTCACTTTTCTTCTTGGCTTCGGCTGTTGTAGCTTTCGGATTCGAGGTTTCCATAGTGAAGGCCTGCATAACTGCATCCGCAATGCTGAGTGGTGTTTCTGAGCATTCGTGTATGACGGATGATTCTTGCTCATGCAACATCTTTGTTACGGCCTTTGCTGCTAAGAGCTCAGCATTTATTTCGATCTGTTGTTGCTCGATTTCAATTTTGGCCTTTTCTTCTTCTATTTGCTGTCGTCGCCTTAAACGCAGCATTTCTTCTTCTGCTTCTTCAAGTTGCAGTTGTCTATGGAGAGCCTGTTTTCGCTGTTCGAGCTTCATGCTTGCTTTCAACGCAGCAGACTTGGCTGCTAGCTCTACTTCCTTTGCTTGACTTCTGCATCGTAGCATGGACAAAGTAGTCTTCATTGAAGCCTTACTTGTGTTGGATAGTGCAGCGACACTTCCTGATTGTTTCTTTGAGAAATGTGCGACTGAAACACTATCATCAGGGCTAATTTCATCTATGTCTTCAGCCGATTCTGGCAAGGCACCTTGGGTTGGGATGGATCCGGCCCCAATGTCATATGGTGTGAGGCTTGGCATTGATGAATGCGAGTTCACAGAGTTGATCTCATCCTGAGAATTTTCTTTGTTGATATTCTGATCTTCCATTGTGATGGAGAGGTTGAGATTCTATTGTATCATCATCAGTCTTATGATCAGTGACGGTTAACAGCGTTTAATCACCCTTGCCCAGTTTCCGGACAAAACGAAGTCGTAGGGGATCCTTCCCGATAAGGTCGTCAAAATTTTCTAAAAGTTCACGAATCTGCATGCTGTCATTTTTTACTTAATATAGCTGCCGTAGACTCAAATAAAACTGAAGTTCTTTACGCGTCATTTCTTCTATAGCCAGTCGTAGTATCTTTATTCATACGAAATAATCCAAGTCATTAAGATTTGTAGCAATGAATACTCACGCAAAATCACAGAGTTCACGGTGTCAAAGTGGAGAATAATCCCACTAAAATCAAGGTATACTATTCCGGTGGCCTGAACCACGGTTCACAAAGTTCTGTAAGTATGTAGTATCAAAACTGGTCTAATCTTTCTTGAATGACGGGAAGTTATATATATGAATTTGGCATGTTTTGACGGTAAAAAATGAATGTCAGCTCCACGGTTACTATAACAGTATAAGGCATAAAACCACGAGTAATAATCGCCCCATAATGCTGTGCGCGACCACGCTTCCAATGTAAATGAGGTCGGGCAAGGTCAGATAATGGAAGGTCAGTTCAAAGGTTGAAAGGTTAATACATGTAAACACTGATCAAGATAAAAAAAGGACGTCTTGGAAACTACAGGTTATATACTGTGGCTGTTTGTTCTACAATCCCAGGTTTCTGTCATACCATACTGCCCATGTTTTTTTTCTACAGCACCTCATTCCCACACAATAAATAAGAAAAAAACCTGTGGCCTAAACCCCCATTGGTTTTCTTTGGGGCTATCACATTTCCATTGTCATCAAATGAACGGAATGTACCACTACCCTGGTATTTATATTTATTGGAGACTCTTGAGAGTTTCACTTTCCAGTAAAAAAAAATCGACCACAATAAATCCTTTTTGCTAGGTCTCTAAACTTTGTTGTGGTTTTATGGTTTTATGTTCCTATGTCCACATGCTATCATCTTGGTTCCATTATAAGCATCGCAGGTGTAATTGTAGTGGGTCCTTTGGGTAATGTTAGACCCAGGCACTAGCCCCCCTGTGTTGTGGAGGGTTTGAAGTTGGAGGGTTATGGAGAAATGCAGACAGATTCTTTAGGGTAATAAAGATTGTCGATTTGAAACTTTCTGTTAGAATTTATTCCACTTCCATGCTCTTAGAGTAGCAGAAGAGTAAAGAACTGTTAGAATGAGAAGTAATAAACTGCTGCAAACTGCTCATCAGCCAAAATGACCTGAAATATATCAAATGCTTGGAGTTAGGAGGGCCTGAAATGTTTCGATCCTAGCAGGATTCTTCTCAAAGCCTTTTTTGAGAAAAAAAATGTGTCAGGCCCGCCTAATTCCAAGAAAATGAGATGTTTGCGGAGACGTTTGTGGAAACAGGAATCTTTGTAGGGACATAAATATTTGAAGTTTCTTCTCCTTTTATTAGTTGGGGGTTGAGGGAAATAGACAGAATACCTAGAAGGTTCAAACTCTTAACACTCTTCCCTCAAGAATTCTCCCTAAACAAAACACCACATGGTTTGGAATGGCCTCCGCAGTGCTAGGAAGAATTCAAATACTTGAAATGGCTGGCCCACAGGCCAGGCTAAACCAGAGATCAGCCAGACTAGTTATTATCAGTAGACACTGACCCTGATGAAAGGGTTATGCTGATGAAACGAAACATTCTCTCAAGTCAAGGCAGAGCTATTTACATGATGGCAATCAGCCTGAGACAGAAACTAAGAAGATATGTAGCTAGGCCTCTCCCCATACAACCCCCCTCCCTCCATACCTTCCAACCCCCCCCCCCCCCTCCCCCATTGACCCCAGCTGTCAGCACTGATTGGCCATTATGAAAGAATTACACGCCACAGTCATGTGACCCTGAGTTTGACCATTTTTTTTATGATGTCCCACCCCACACAGGCTTGTTTGTGTTAACTTGGCAATCCACTGATATATTTTTTTTCCCTCTCTGTCCTTTTTGTTGTTACATGGTGAGGAAACTGGGATAGGTTTTGCTCTCTGAGAGCCTGAGAGCGTTGAATGGAAGTACAGTAACATATGGACACTGTAGCAGTTGCTGTCTACTTGTCCGGATATGGTAACAGGCTGATAAATCATTGGGACTCCATCCACCCCCCACCCCTCCACCCCTCCACCCCTACCCCTAAGTCATGGGAGTTGTTGTGGTGTTCGTCAGTCAGAAGCTGGAACATAAATGGCATGCCCCAGTTGAGATGGATTGCTTGCTTTCTTTGGACGCCATTCAAAAAGTCTGAGTGGCCTCTTGACTTTCAAACTCTGATTGAACAGCGACTGGAATATAAATGTATTGTTCAATTGGAATTTGTTGGGAAAACAAGATGGTTATATTGGAACCACATTTTTTAAGCAGATAGCAGACTATTATGTTAAATTTGGATTCTTTTTAACTGCATTTCTTCTGTTTATGAATAATTTTTTTTTTATACATTTTTTTTTTTTGACGCTATATTTTTTGTTTTGGCCCTATATTTATCGTTTATTTATAGAAAATTAATTTAATTCTTTTTATTGTTTGTGTCTTATTCCTTCACCCCCTGAAACAAGCTTCATGGAAGTTGGTTGTGTCCCTATGGTGATTGTTCATTTATTTACATGTAGGGCCTATTTGTTTTATTTGTTAACGCATTCGACAGCAAAAATAAACCAGTAACAGTAATTGGATAGTGTATAAATACATGTAAACTGACAGAAATTGATAACAAAAATGAATTGGGCTAGGCCTAATATTTTGTTAGCACTTGTGAAATTCTGTAATGAATTAAAATTATGTAAACTTGTAATGATATGACAGTAATATGAGGCTTTTAACCGAAAAGCGTTGCTTGTGCTGTTAGGTGTTTCGCATATGCATATTCCGTGTGAACATAGGTATAGCCATTTTGTTTACATAATCCAGATTCACAAGGTAAACTCCAGTGTTGTTTTTCGTGTTTGTTTTTTTCCTGAAACACCAATTGCAGATTGAAAGTGAAAATGTTCTCCAAAGTTTGTTTAGACTTCAAATAGAAATTGTGGCCTCAACCGGAAAGATTAACTCCCGCTGTGGCCAGAGATTCTAGTGAATAAATTACAACCCAGAGATCGATGTGTCATATTCTCCTTCTAGTTTGAGGTCATGGTCCAACTGCAAAATGCTTCCAATGAAAACAGTGTCTTCCTCTTGCATGTTGTAGGAGGAAGCTGCTACACAAACTAGGTTTTCTTCTGCTGTGTCCTTGACTTAGAATAATAAACCAAGCAGTCCTATGTTGACATCTAAAGCCTGCTCTCCCTCTCTCTCTCTCTCCCCCCAATACTACCCTCCCTCCCCCTTGAGCAATTTACTGCCCCACTGAATCCCCCCCAGACCCAGTCTGAGAGAAAATTGGTCCTTCAGGCAAGGTATCCAGAGGTAGAGGACATGACCCTAGCTAGGCTAGCTAAACCACAGCCCAAGCCTGCTTGAAACTTATCGCACAAACAAGGTCCCCAGACTTTGCTAGCACTCCACGTGATGCCGGTTTCTGCTTTCTAAGGGATTTTTCTTTCTTTTCTTGGTGTTTTTTTCTTCTTTTTTTCCCCCTCAATTTAACAGCATCATTACATGAGGGTTTTTGTGTGTGTGTGTGTGTGTCTCAGTCTCAACATTGGACCACCTACTTTTTTTTTCCCCAGACACTGGTGTGGTGTTGATGCAGCAGGCAAGCTCCGCCTTCTCATTTACATATTGGCACTGGGCCAGCTCATGCCTCTGCACGTTACCTAGAACGGTTCCCGCCCACTCATTTGCATAGTCACTGTTCTGTGTTTTTTTTTTTCTCCCCCTTCTCCTTATTTTCATGCCTACCATACCACCAGCCATCTACAATGTGGTTTGGCCATCATCATTCTTTTATCACAGTCTTGTTGCCAAGTACAAAAAAATCTCATACATGTTTCCCTCCTTTTTTTAGGCCAAATTGTGCTGATATTATTTTTTCAAGGGAGGGTGCTATAACTAGCAGGAGCCAATTTTATAGAGCTGCTTAAGCACCAAAATTTGCTTAAGCACCAAAATTTGCTTAAGCACCAAAAACCTTTTTAAATAAAATCAGTATGCCAGCCCAAACTCCTTGTGAATGTTATGCTCAGCAAACAATAGCCAAATACATTTCAAAAGCAGTAAACATCACTTGTAAATTTGGTTGCTAATCCTGTCAGATCAAGGAAGACTTTTCATGCTTAACCAAATTTTGTGCTTAAGCAATTCTACATGAAATTGGCCCCAGATTTTTACCAAGAATTGAACGCTTGTCCACTGGCATACAGGTCAATTACAGGAATTTTGTTGTTTAGGCTTGCATCCTTTCAGCAGCTACTCTATAGAGTTTGTAGGCCTATGTACTATTTGTTCTTCCTGACACACCAATGGTATAGCAATCTGAGTTCCTGCTGACGAGTGACATTCAAGAAGGAGTATTGTATTACCCAGAAAAACAAAATTGTCTTTGTATGTGATGGTGGGGTGTTGTTGTTTTTTGGATTATGTTGTGAAACAGTATCCATTTGTAGTTATTTTCTTTGCTCGTGGAGAATCTGTATGATCAAACCTAGGGCCTTTCTCTAAGCTCGGCTCTGTCTCAGGCTCCGGCTTAGTCTCTGTCATCCATATGCCGAAAATATATGTTGTGGTTTTTCATTGAAGATGAAGCTCTGTTTCCATTTTCAAAACCAGATAATCTACTTCGGAACCACAGCCAAAAGCCTCTATTTTGATGCCCGTTATTTTAGAATGGATTAAGCTGAATTAAATTAAGCTGTACCGCGGAGTCTGAGCTGGAGCCGTAGCCAAGGTTTGGAAAAGGCCCCTGGAGCAAATTCAGCATTGAAAAACAATCATTCTCTTGATAAATGTGCAGTCCCATATTCCATGTGAATTTTAACTATCTATGCAAAAAAAATTAAAATTAAAAAGTTTGTTTGTCGGGATGGATAGTAATTTGGAACACAATTTGCCTATTTTCCTAAACAAGGTTTTACACCTGAATCAACTTACATGATTTGGACGCATCGGTCGTTTGTTTGTTCGTTATGCAAGTCGTGAGATTACTAAGAAACCTTGGAGGGAAACAGTGCCCCATCTGTCTATACTGACGGGATATCACCCTTTGATTGCTGGACCCATGTGCGTGATATAACACCAGGTAATGATAGAATATACAATAACCTTCAATTATAAACCCGCCTTAGGAACTACCAGCCTGAATAAGCCGATTAGAGAATGTACAGAATCACATTATTAGCCTGGAGCTGTAATGTCATTAGGGCATTTACTAACCACCTGTTTTGAGAACTGAAAACACAGAGGTTAATTTCCCCCCTTTTCAATTTTTTTTAACACTTTGGCAGACGATCTGTAGTGTCATGTTGTATCTTTTTTTCGTTTTACTCTGCCAGGCTGGATTTCACGAAACTGTTTACTGAAAGCAAAAGTCATATACAGTTAAATACATCTGTATTGTTATACAACTCACCCTGTCTATCATTGTTTGTGATAACAAATATTGTATATAGAAAAAGGAGGTATTTTAGACCCATAATTTAGCACACCATTTTTTGCGACGAAAAACCTTGCTTACGTCACATGCAGAAAGCCACGCAGTTTACTGCGGCACAAGCTATACTAGTTCTGTAGGTGACGTCACACGCTATTGTTGCGTGGATCGGTTGCAAGGGGGACTTTATTTTTGGGAAGCGGGGCGTACATGTGCTGATTTTGTAAAATTTGTGTCCAAATTATTTTGTATTTTGTGTTGTTTCATTTTTGTGGTTTATTTGTTTGTTTTTTGTTTATTTGCTGGTTACCAGTGTTTTGTAGAGCTAAATGTTGATATATGGTGCTTCGCTAAAGCATGAAACTAGACTTTGATTTTAAATAAATGTACGTGATGGGTATTTTTTTTTTTTTCAGAAATCAAGATTGAATTCTATTCAGTTAATATTCAATTAATATTCATCAGCATTGATTTGAACATTGTCCTGACATCCATCAAGTTGTAAGTGGTGTTATCAGACTTAACGACTGATAATTATTCTGTAGTCATCTCTCATTAATTTTCCTACATTGTCTCAGGTTTCTAAAAAAAATAGCAATGCTAGTGTCACATAGCAATGGAAATGTCCCCTTTTCAGCTAAATAAAGTGAATTGGGTAACAAGTCATCCAGTTTGTGTTGCTAGGTCATATATTGCAGTTTATAGAGAGGGGATTTGGATCAATGATATTTACAATAGGCCTTAAGGTCTTAGTGATTGGTTTGCTTTTTGCTGTAATACCTTCTGCAAACAGAGCAGTATATCAAACATGTCCAAGATATCAACCAGAAACCATCCTATACATGAACAAACATCCAGGCTTAGGCTGTGTCTAAATCTGTATGAGACTTGGAATTTCACAGATGACTGTTACCGTATCTTTCTTGATATTTTTTGCCCATGAATCCGCATTTCTTTGAGAAAAACCAAAATTTAAAATCACATTTAAACTTTTAAAGGTAATATCATACTTTGGTTTTTGTCAAAGAAATACAGATTCATGGGCAAAAATATCAAGGCAGATACAGTAACAGTCATTTTTGAAAATGTCAGTCCCATACAGTGCCCACTTTTTGAGAAAATGGTGAAAAACGGCCACAGTATTTCTTAAGTCTTTTCTCTTTTATTTTTGATCTTTTAAAAGATCAAAAAGATTTTCAGTCGTTTAGAAATACACCATTTCAGGCGAAAAAATGTTAATGGTATGTTTCTACCACCACCATCTTCATACACTGTAAGTTATACTTAAATTTGTGAACATTCCTCTTTTGGTTTCTTACCCAAGTATGATACTACATTTAAGCAGTTGTGAGAAAGATATCAAAATTGAGGCCAGAAATCCTATCCTTCAGGGAGTTCACAGCCTTTGGTGTTATCCATATCCATCCTGGTTCACCACACTTTATAGCAGCCACAAACCAGAAACCACACATTCCTGTTTTGATACCACACGCACAGCTCTAGCTTGAAACCACAAACCCTGACTGGTCATTAGACTGTTGTGGGAAAACATTGATGTTTTTTGTTTGTTTTTTTATCAAAGTGAAAGTAATATATAAGAACAAGTTGCTTTGCTTTCCTTCTTTTTGGCCCAAAGCTTTTAAAGTCTTGTTTTTCTGTTTTGTTTTTTTTATTTCATAACGGATATTGATCTCTATTATTTTTTTTTTTCTGTGCCTTGTACCCATCTTGTGTTTGGTGTAATCATGAGGGCTTTTCACACTATCCAAAATCTCGGTGTTGGAACCGGATCGCACCCCGAGATTTGTTTGACCCCTTTTCACACTGGAAAATTTTCAACCCCAAGCCGACCCAGGTAGGACACCCTATCCGGATCGAAATCAACCCTGGTAGTGATCAGGGTTTGAAAATCTCAACCCAGGTTTTAAACTGCATTTTTCACCGTGATCCGTGTCATATGAGCCGGTTCACCAAAAGCGTAGTGTGAACGTCGCGTCTCTTCAATGCGGTTCAAAAACTTGCCGGCAGGGCGAATCCGGGTTGGTTAAACTTGGTTTCAACACGAATCGAAAAGGAGATAGTGTGAAAGGGCCTAATGATTGCACTTATACAGTTGTTTAAATTAGAATGAGACCCATTGTTCCGTTGTCCTCCTTCAAATTTAACCCCTCCCATCCCCCTCCTTCTTCTGAGATTTCAGTGTGTGATTCTTCAACCACCAGTTCTGTGACATCACACATGAACCACAAACAATAATTGACTCATATAACTAATATGTTTTATCATTGAAATTTTTTGAATCGCATTCAAATGCGTGCTATATACTTTCCCTTGCTTTCCCACGGAGTCCAGCACATTTTTTGGCAGGCAAACAAACTTAAAATGTGGAGGAATGCTTCCTGATTTGCGTGAATCCCTTTCCTGGATAGTTACAGATAATCCTGCCGTTTGTTACGGACGTTCATGGTCATTTCCTTCTCTTGCCGGTATCTTATCCTCAAGGTTCTGAACTCTTCACCTCTTTGAGGTTGGGGTTTGGTTTGTTGCTGGTAGTCTTGCAACTCCACCAGTTTAACATCCCTTTTTTATAATGTCACTGGGCATAATGAAAAGATCAACACAGTGTTAGAAAAATATGCTAAAAATGTGTTAAACATTTTTTAAAGGTTAAATTAAAGGGATATAGCCCTAATATAAGAATTTATTAAGCGACACTCTCTCCTGAGGACGGCCAGAGTACACTAGCCGGACGGTTGAGACAACTTCTCACCGGTTCTTTTCAGAAACACACTTCTAGAACAGATTTTATACATTGTGTCTCCGCAAACCTTCCTTTCTTATGTTACTTCCACCATGGCATGCAAAATTTTGAATCCTACTGATGTAATTATAGTCATTCTGATGTTCTTTCATTACAAAATGATTGTCGGGCAGACAAATGTGATGTGCTTAGTCCATGGAAGTGCATTCTAGGAAAACCCCGCTCTTTATCGAAAATAACCATTGTATAAAAGGGCATAATATTTCACAGTCATTATGATTTTGTTAAAGTTGTTAAACGTGTCTGGGTATTACACAAAATAGGGATTTAGCTGAAGATCTTATTTCACCAAGGGTCGATTTCACGAAGCCCTACGATCGATCGTAACTCAAAAGATAACCCATCATATCCTACGACTTCTACGTAGGGTTGTAATGCATCATAAGTCCTACGATTGATAGTAACTGTAAGTTACACATAATGATGAGTTTTGGTGAAATTGACCACATAGGACATAGGAGACCAATCCACTACCTGTTTTATTCTTTGAAATAGTCTAGATTACCCGAGGAGATGACAGAAAACGTCAACAAGACCCCTCCCACTAAGTGCATGTTTTGGAATCTCATTAATAGGAAGATAGCACTGCAATGAGTGTTTGCGCTTTTACTCGACCTTGTCAAGATTCAGGTAGATGTGGATCTAGGTTCATACACTCATAGATTTGAGACTATGGGCCTTTACGAAATGAGGCTTGAGGCTAGGCTTGGGATTGATTTTGCTACTGCCATTTTGTGTCCTAAATGAAATGAAGGGCTTGAGATACTATATTTCTTTGGCTTTGCCATGTGGCACAATCCCTTCATTTCTTTTTGCGGGGCTCAAATGGAGGTAACTAAATAATTACCAAGCCTAAACCTCAAGCCAGGTTTTGTAAAGGCCCTATGAGTCTCTTTTGTTTCAAGTCTCCGAAACTGAGATTGCCAGTAGAGACAAGGTTATAGTCATCCATGGTGCCTTGGTTATAACTTGAACAATCCCGTGCATTGATGCAACATACACTCAGGGCGGCCTCGTTAAAACAAACTGAGTAAATTTCCTGCCAGGAGTTGATGAAATTTTGGGAAAGTTTTTCACTTGATTTATCTTGTCGTTACCTTCTCCCCTCCCTCGTCCCCCTTTTTTTTTTAATTTAATGAGCGTCAGACGAGAACCGCTGTCTCTTGATCCATTCCTAGTTCAGACCATGATTAAGACTCTTCCTGTTTGGCTATTACCCAGTGAGTGCATGGAGATCGGAGCCGGCCCAAAATTAACCCAGTTTGACAGAGGAAGTAACTCGTTGTTTCACGACGATTCTAAATGCCTCTCTTGCGGGTTGAGCATCAAATTGGGCAAAAAGGGAAATGCTATTACCTCGTATCGCAGATTTGCATCGGGCGACATGTGACCTTCCCGGCCAGGATAGAGAAAATTTTTGTCCAATTATCGAATTTGTCAACAGTGATGTGAACGAGCCTGCTAATTTGGACTGAATATAGAAACTGGCGTGTTAAACAAAATGGTGTGTGATCTGAACTGTGTATACTATAATTATATAGCTGTAGGCTTAGTATGGCGGCCATGTTGGTGTCGGTCTGAGGCCATGGTTTAGCATCAGAGTTCTGCACTTAAAATCAGCTTGTTATGGTTAATTTCATGGAATATGCTAACCATATTTACTGAGCGCCAAGCGATAAGCTTAGCACCAAAAGGTATTTCTTAGCAAACACTGGTTAACGAGCTAACTCTCATGCTGTGCATATTCCCTTTAATTGGTGCTCGGCATGTATTAATTTAGTGGTAAGCACGAACATTCGCTAATATCTATTTCCCGCATTGGGCATTATTGCAGGAAATATCTGTCTAAGGATATCAAGCAACTCATAACGCGTGCCAAAGATAAAAGGAAAAGTTTAGATTTGTGTTACCAAATGGGAAACTCGCGGTCATGATACTAACTGATATTTGTCATTAATCTTGAAATTTCAGAATATTTCAAGAATCTTTATGGGATATGATAACATCCTGTGTGCCCTGCATGTGGTCTATAGAATAAGCCATTTTGCAAGTTAAATCTACATAGTATCTGGTACACAGACTTCTTTCATTGCACCTAAACACTCCAGTTTGAATTTCCCAGGCTAAAGACTCTGTTGCTTTATCACATGATTCAGGGCAAGCTTTTGCATAGTGATACCCATCTCTGGAATGGACTGATTCCTTTGTACCATTCTAAATGTGCATTGATGCAAGTTGTCTGTTATGTATCCAAGCCAAAGTTAACACAGACAAAATAATCTTGGATAATTTTTTCCATTTAGAAATAATTTATGGATCCCTACGTGATTCTCTGTTTTCCTTTTATCTACTTTGTGCTTTTAACCTGGTCAAATTCGAGCAGTTTATCCCTTTGGCATGGGGCATCTCATAGTTGCAAAAACACGGACAGAAATCTGCTAGCATTTTCACTGAATGCATCCTGTTCTCTTTAGTTTGATAATATCACAAATTAATTTTTCCCACCTCCTTTGTCCCATTTCCGTGACTTCCGACGATTTGGTTTGCAACAAAATAACGCCTTCACGTGAGTCATTGTGTCGTTTCACCTGCGTCAGTCACAGTATTATAATGATAGCGTGCGGGAGAAGAAGAGACATAAACAAAATGGTGGATTCAGATCGGAAATGAAGGCCATTTATACGGAGCAGCCTCGGAGCACGGCAAAGGAAAATCATCCTAAGAGAGCAGGAGATGCCTTTGTGATTGCGACTCGAGCTTTTTTACAATCTCACCCTCCCCATCCCCATCCCTCCCTCCCCACTCCTCTACCCTACAGCCTCTTCGCATCGCTTTTGTTCATCTTAGCCATGGATCCTCGGCATCTTGAAAACGAAAATTGACAGGTTTGCGGCGAAGAATCTGACCCCAGTGTGACAAACTGCGGCCTCAACGGGGCGTGCTGTTCCCTCTCTAGCCTCATCTCAGCAGGACTTTTAGTTTGATGATGTTCACCATCCTTTTCAGGGAATGGCGAGAGGGGGAGGGAGAGAGAGAGAGAGGGAAGTGTAATGGCCTTGTTTTCCAGCGGCCCTAGGACAGAGTTGTTAGGAGCAGCGGTTGCTCTGCTCACTCCGTCCCTCGCTCCCGCTCCGACAAAAGCCCCAGCAGTTAATCAAAATGGAACCCGGTGAAGACTTGGCATTCCTGACATTTGCTTAATGAGACGGCCCGGAGGAACAGCGCTATCACTTTATAGTATTGCAAGGATATATTTCTTTTTCTTATGGAAGGGGTGGCATGTGTTTTTTTTTTTCCCTGTCTTTATTTTCATTTTGTTTTATAGTTTTTCTCTGATGGGCTCTGAAAAAAATATTGCAGACGTTTTATTGAGTGGGGAAAGAGTTTCCTGCTAGGAAGATGGGCTATAAATTGTAATCAAGAACCAGGGAGGATTGTAGGACATGTCCACATTTGTATTCAGAAGTGTGCGACATATCCTTCAAACTTTCAAGTACATGTATTATGTCTTGTGCTGTGGTAACCTGATTAATTGTGTAGTCATGGATTAAGGGGGGGGGTATATGGTTTGAGTCTGAACCTGTTTCTAGATGTCATGAAGTAAATTTTTCATCAGAAGAAATGCAGATTTACATTCAAAATTATCAAGAAAGAATACAGTAGCAGTCATCTGTGAAATTTCCAGTCCCATACGGTGCCCACTGTTTGAGAAAACAGTGAATAATGCCCACAGAATTTTAAAATCTTTTCATGGGATTTGTTAACTTCCGAAGATCAAAAAAAAATTTGTGTCAATTGGTTTTTAATACTCTTTTTTGAATAAATACAGCATTTCAGACGGACAAATTGTAACGGTATGTTTCTACCATCACCATCTTTATAACCTGTAAGTAATAGGTAAATCTGTGAACTTCCGTTTTGGTATGCTAGTACCTTTATTCAAAAAAAAAAAATTGAAACAAACATCAGGAAAATAAAATGAAAACTTCATGGATATATGTGATGTCAAATTTTTGTATTTTTAACACACAAATCAGGGAGAAATCGTCTGCCAAGGCTGTATATACCGTAGGCCTATGCGTGAATTTGTCGTTTGATTGGTGATGTGAAATTGATTGTAGATGGATTTGAATTCAGAAGACACAGCTAGGCCAATATCCAAGATTGTCTAGCCCCCCCTCCCCCCAACCCTCCTCCCCCCCCCCTCCCTCCCTCCCTCCCCAGAATCCATGTGATTGACAGAAACGCAGTCAGGGCAACATTGCGCCCAATTAAAGTTGAAAAAAAAAAAATGAACGAACCATATAGAAATGCAGACCCCTTGTATGAAAGCAAGTCATGCATATAAACCACATCAATTAGGGTTGCCTCATGAAACCCCCGCGCAGACTACATTTTCATTTCATTAGGAGTCAAGCATGACCATGCATTAATCAAGTCACTCCTAATCTCTCTCTACTCCTGTATAAAGCCCCCTTCTATCTACGAATAAATGAAACAAAAATTGCTAGAAAATCATCTTGAATCTTGACCTTCAATTTTCCCCAAAGCTCTTTTTTTTTTTATTCCAGTCGGGTCTTTTGACGATTCCCAGATAATTATTTGAGAGCTTCCATAGAATTTATTTTTTTTTTTTTTGCAATAAAATCCACAAGAAGATACAATGATGTATGGAATATATGGGCCTCATGCCATTGTGCACTGAGCAGTGAGTCTCGCCGTGGTTACTGTCACCGTGGGGATATGGTATGACATTGTGGGCGGGGCTTATTATACCACATTGGCCATGCAATGCTGCAGACTGTTTTTCATTATAACATTGTGATGTGGTGGGAGAAATGTCATACAAAGGGTCTTTTTGCATTTAATCATTTCAATTTTTCGTCCCAAATTTCAGCTTATATAATGCAAACCTTATAGTCAAAAACAATATCTCCCTGACTGAAGTTTGTGATCTGTGATTGGGCAATGGCCGACAAACCATCTCGATTTGGTCTTCGGTCGTCAAGTGACGTCTCTTTGGTTGTCCCCAAAAACTTAATGAAGATGGGGCGATAGAACATTCGTATCAGGAACTTCCCGCCTATGCAATGGACTTCCCAAACATATCCGTACATCTAAGTCCGTCAACGAATTCAAGAACAAACTGAAAACATACCTGATGAGAATTGCATTCTAGATTAGTGTATCTGGTTACTGTAAGCGCCTTGAGTACCCTCTGGGTGGATATGTTATTTTGCGCATCATAAATGTCTTTATTATTCAGTCAGTTTCCCTTGTGGTTATTTGATGATTATATTAATTAAAAAGCTGTATCCTCTTTGAGTGATCCCCCATGTACCGTTCCCAATGTACCGTTCCAATGATACATGCATTGCTGCATGTATCATTGAAACGATCCTTGGGGTATGGCGGTGTGTTCATGGTTTCATGGCTTCTGCCTGCCAAACGAACAAAGATGATTGACTATTTGGGTCACCACCAACGTAGGGCTGGATGGCTCAGTTGGTAGAGCGCCTGTACGGTATTCAGGAGGTCGCCGGTTCGAATCCCGCTTCAGTCAATTTTTCTTTGTTCACTTTTCAATGATTTTAAATTCAGTCAGTTTCCCTTGTGGTTATTTGATGATTGTCTTTATTATTATTATCAATTAGAATCCAGACATTCCTCTGCTTTAAACTTTCCTCCTCGTATAAAGCTTGTCCCCTTCTCACCACCCGACCCCATCCTTCTGGCTCCTTCGGTCACCCCCCTTGCCATTCTTATCCCTATTGTGCCCTGTCTATACAGTCTAGTACCAGGAAGCCTATCTAGGATCTCAAACGATGGCTTCCGTTAACTACTTCAGACATGTCCTCACTCTGTACCTCCCCGCCGCCGACAATGCCCTTAAAGCCGCCTTCGTCTCATCTCTTGATTGTCTGTTACCTGGCATTAACCGGGATTTCAAGTGGGATTTAGTTTGAATAGTTAATCCTGAGAGGATTATCTCAGTAATTCACCCCCTTGATGTATCAAGCAGTTGGTCATTAAGTATCCTGGCAAACTGCTAGATTAATCACCATGTAGGGAGTATAATGGGGATTGAAGGTTATTATAAAATTATCTCCTGTAAGGTCCTAACCCTGTCTCTGTATAAAGCTCCTTGCAGGTAACCTAGGCTGTCTAAGGGCCTTTTTCGCGCAAAGGATCATGAATCCTTCGGATCCGGATCCCATTTTAGCGTACCCTGCATAGGAGGTGGATCCGAAAAATGGGATCCGGATCCGAGGATTCGTCCGAAACAAACAGGCCCCAAGCTTGTACCTAAATTTAGGCTTGGAAACTGATCCAGTCGTAAATTTGAATTTATTTGACATTTGCCGCGAGTTTATCTTTCAAACAGTGAAAGGAATCTCTAGTTTAAGTACATGAAGTTAATTTATGTTTGTTTATAAAGTCCCATCTTGCACAACCAGGGACCTATTTCATGGAATACGTTTCAGCCTATTTTCGTGCTTACGGGTATTGCTACACACGAAATCTATTTCATGGAATCCGTAATGTCATGTGTATTCTGCAGAAAGTCAACAATGAGAAAGACAACTCCCTTGTGAAATTTGCTAATTGTAAGCAAAGAAAGTCTGCTATTGTAAGCAAAGAATGTTTGCTTCGGTATTCCATGAAATTGGACCCTGGGCAATTTTGCAAAGCTTTGACATAAGCCGTAGGTTATGAGCAAACATTTTCTTGCTGCAAGATGGCATGTTATTTTAATTTGCCACAACTGACATAGCTCACAATATACAGGGGTGCTACCCTGGTCATTCCAAGAGCAACGATAATACCCATCACTGAAAGAATTAGTCTTGATGCTTTTACCTTTTTTCTCTGACAATTTCTTACTATTTGCACACACAGCTGCTCAGATTTTGACAGGGTTGGAACCCAGAGTGTCCAAGATCTTATTTTTCACCAGTGAGCCATTGATCACTGAAGTACTCTCTACTGGTGGCAGATTAAAGCCACGGCAAGGAATTATTGTCTTTCTTCAGGACCGATATTTCACCAGTTAGAGAGAAACCTTATGCCACCGCCTGGCCCTCTGTTGAAATTCTCTTTAGTCCACTATGAAAAGCTTTTTCAATCATCCCCATCCTTGTTGTTATTGCCAAAACAAAACCAACAAAATACTTTCAAATTGAACGATTCCATTTAGACAAACTCCAACGGTCTATGGATTTTTTGGTCTTGTATGTACTGAGACATCTCTTTGAGCTAAAACCACATGATGTATTGATCGGGTAATAGAACGTGTTAATCTCTATTGATTGGTGAGAGATAGTGGTGTGTGATGATGAAGGTGGTGGATAGGGGGGGGGGGGGGGGGTGCGTTCCCAATCTAATCCCACAATGCTCTGTTGGTGATGTATATTGATTATGGCATTAGTCCGCGGATCAATAGCGATGTTCACACACACACACACTGTGCACTAGATATTGGGATGTTTCCTAGAACTGGATCAACTATATACTGATCTCATACACCCTTGATGTGATATGTATGGACTTGCCAAACACAAGGCCAAATTAACACTAACCCCCTATCTCCCCCCCCCCCCCAACATTACTTCAGTATCCTTTACTTCTTTATCATACACACTGTCTAGTGTCTAATACACATCACTTATTCATGGTAGTGAACAACATATCTCATTCCTTTCAGTTAGCATGTAAAATTTATACAAGACTGGTTTATCATCAATTCCTGGGGCTAATTTCATAGAGCTGCTTAAGCACCAAAATTTGCTTAAACATAAAAAACCTTGGTCAATAAAATCAGTATTCTGGCCCAAACTCCTTGTATAAATGTCATGTTTAGCAGACAATGGCCAAATACAAGTCAAAAGCAGTAAGTATCACATGAAAATTTGGTTTGCAATCCTGTTTGAACAAGGAAGACTTTTCGTGCTTAAGCAAATTTTTGTGCTTAAGCAGCTCTATGAAATTGGTCCCTGATTGTTTTCAAGATTCAAGCAGGAATAGTGGGGGCATCGTCCTTTATAAGCGTGTCGCCATGGAAACCATAATTAATGATCGAACCTATACATCCCAACTTCCCTCGTGTCTTGTTTTTAACAGGCGCATAATTATTTATAAGAAACCTATTTCACTTTCATCAACTAATGAGGTGTTTTTGGTTAGCCGTCCTTCCTTATAATGAGTACCATTGATGAGAGACGTTGGGCGTTATCCTGTCTTATCCTGTCTTAGACTGATTCAATGTAACATCTGGGGCCATTTTCATAGAGCTGCTTAAGCACACAAATTACTTAATTAAGCATGAAAAGTCTTCCTTGATCAAACAGGATTGCCAACCAAATATCCATGTGATGTTTTCTGCTTTTTGACTTGTATTCCGCCATTGTTTTCTGAGCATTACATTCACAAGGAGATTTGGCTGGCATACCGATTTTATTTACCAAGGTTTTCACAATTGCGTGCGCGTGCGCTGAATTGACTTGAAGACCGGTTCTCCAAAGTCTCCCATTCTTCTCTTAGAATACTTTGTCCTTTTTGGCGAGTTATATCTGAGTCAAATACTTCTAAGAAACTGAAGTGTAAAAGGCAAGAATCAAATCCGACATGGCCATAAAAGTTGTGTATTGTGATTAACAACCGTTCTCCATTCACACACGTACACATGTACATGTTGAGCAAGTAGCGACGAGTTCTTAGAGGAGGTCTTGATTTCTGCTCAAAATAACAAGGAGTCCAAGGAGATCTCTTAACAAGGATACCTTACTCCCAATTCTATTTCGAACATTTTTGTCAACATCCTTTGTTGCTGGAAACCTTGCTAAAATGGTCTCGAGTGAAACGGCCTCATTAGTGGAGCAGCTCATGAAAGCTTTACAATTACAAGTACGCATGACGGAATGCACAATGCAGTAGGCCTACCTCAGTTTAGTAACTTGAGCATATTTGTTGCAAAAAATTTGTGACATAATGCAAATAGCGCCCTCGTGTGTCTGCACACAGCTCCAAACAAAAGAAGAAAGGATGTCCATTAATAAAAACCAACTCAGTATCACATGATGGTATATATTTATAAATATATTTGTGACAAAAGGTTATATCGCTGCCAAGGATTGTTTTTCATTTTGGCTTTCTCTTTGAAGTAATGAAGGAGGGATTATTGCCTTGCCGCCCATATATCTCTGTCAGGACTGTGGTTCATGTTGAAATGTAATCTTATCTGTGGCTGGGCTCCAATGACCAAATAATGAGGTCATGTGAAACATGGTTGATATTTCCCCTGTGCACGGCTGTTATAGGCCTACTTCCTTCCATTTTACACATGTAGTTTGTTCGGCCATGGTTCAGCCATGTCAATTTATTCAGTTTCAACACCCATAACATGTTTATTTACTATGCCATAGGATTATGTATCTGTCATCACATGATTTCCATGAGTTATCAACAGACCTGGGCCAATTTGCTGCTTAGCACAACAATTTGCTAAGCATGAAATTTCAGTCTTAACAAAAACAGGGTTAGCAACCAAATGTCCATGATGTGTTGTGTATCACTTGTGATTGTTCTTTGGCTATTGTTGACTGACCATGAACATCAAATTAAATTTTTAACTTTGGTTTGTTTATTGGGCAAGACATTTTTGTGCTAAGCAAATTTGTTGTGCTTAGCAGCGCCGTGAAATTGGCCCCTGATTATAAAGAAATAGTCCCACCAGAATGTTATCAGATTAAAACTCAAAAAAGTGGCTGATGAAAGCTAGGCCCCACATACACAATTTTGTTTCCATCTGGCCTGTCCAGACCCCCCCCCCCCTCTCTGGTTTTTAGCCAAACAAAGATATATATAAATGTGATGTGCATTAGGTATTTGTCTTTATACATGTGCATGGTTGGTAATTTATGTGTAGGCCATGTGTTATCATAATATGTGTTATATACTTGGTAGGGTAGGGCCTATGGGTCATTTGTACCAGGAAGGAACCTTCCCTTGAGTGACGGTATGGTACAAGCATGGAGCTATAAAATTAAAAAGGAAAAGCCAGTCAATAATTAGTCAGCCAGGCACACTAAGCCAAGACCATCACCCCAAACCTTCTTGCTCACTATGTAATTAAGGAGATTGGAGAAACAGAAAGGGAGAAAAGATCTTGAAAAGAAGGCTTAGGAGCCATTTCAGACGGAGAGCTATGAATAATGCAGATGGTTCGCTGTGCATGTATTCCATCCATAGCATTAATCTTGCCATCTTGTATATGTGTGTGTGTGGTGAAGGTTGAGGGGGGGGGGCTGGGGTTGTGCATAGCACATTGGTTTGTGTGTATAGGCATAGGGCCCCTATTGGTGGCCATTCTCACAACACGATGTTGTTGGCTCCGCTGTTCCTTAATGTACACACGCACAAAAAAAAAAAACACTTCCTGCATGCAGTGTGTGTATGTGGGGCTTGTGTGTGCGCGCACAGTACTGGGGAAAAATGGTTCACGCCCACTGAGCTCACAGCAGCCAATCAGAGTAGAGATTGGACTGTGGCAGTGGTTTTGGGCAGGCCTTTACGAAACAGAGCACTGGAATTACCAGGCTTGGAGACACAGCTCACTCTGTCTATGCTGTCAGGCTTAGACATGTCAGGCCATGTTTTTCTTCTCATGGTTTTTTTTTTCCCAAACCCTTCTTCTTATGTGTAAGGGAGGGAGGGGGGGGGGCTGTGGTTTCTCTCTAACAAGGTCTCCTGGTACAGGATGCTTTGTGTTGATGTGAACGAATCACATTTAGAAGGATGAGTCACAAAAGCCTTTTGATACATTGCCTGCAATTCTATCTCCTAAGAGGAATATGCCTAACATTACAACAAGGATTTGCTCAAGGGTTTTTTTGTCTAAGAGTCAGACGTGAGACACTGCGCTTCCATCCCGTCTCCAGCTTCTCCTCGCTGGTGCCTGAAAAATATCACTCTTTGTTGTTGTGATTTGGGAATTGAGGGAAATCTTATTTCTTTGAAGGTCTTGTGTAGGCTAACTCTTGTTGGTCGCTTTCAATGAATTTTATTGGAAAAGCCTTCTAAAAAAAGTGTTGTTTAGTCAGTTTCTGCATGGCATTCTATCAGAGAACTCAGCAGTGGCTTGAAATGCCTGTTTTTGTTTTGTTTAATTTATCCCTTTTTGTCAAGATTTGAAAACAAAGAATTTGGAAACACTATTAGAGCAAAGTAAGGTAGGTTTGCGGTGATACCATGTTATCTCTTGGTTCTGAGAAGAACTGGTTCTTCTCAGAACCACACACTCTTACAGAAGAGATTACACGGTGTCACCGCAAACCTACCTTATTTTACTACATCCACCATGCATAGCTTCAAGTCTTATTAACCATCAGATAACATGACAACATTATTGGTGAAGATCCAATAATGTTACTTGTTATCTTTTGTTCTTAAAAGGCTTGCTGTGCCACAAGCTTGGGGTCCCACATAATGAATATTCATGAGTATTCAAATGAGTATCATGCCTGATATACCTGATTCAGTGTAGGCCTATTATATGATGTCTGACCCTATAGGATTACTCATCGCCAGATGGCCGGAATATGAACATAAAAATTATTATCCATGCAGATTATAGGACATAATTTTGTGGCCATGTCCATCTAATATCATTACTAAACAATCCTTTAATATATGCGCATATTCAGCACTTCCTCAAATTACAATGAAATCAGTCTATGTTCCCTTAGATAGCAAAATGAAAAAAAAAAATTGCGGCAAAGTAAAAAACTATGCCCATTTTCAACTTGGTGATAGAGTCACCGGAATGACCTTCCTCCCTTGCCTACTCCAGACCCCTTGTCCCTTTCCCCTTACCACACCTACCCCCAAACCCTCCCTGGTCACTCTACCCCTCCCCCCTTTGTTCTGATCCTCTCATCCATGTATCTGTATCTTTATTTGCACGTTCTTATTCCTCTTGTCATGTAGCCTTCGATAAAAATCCTGCTCAGGATCAAAACGCATTAGGGCCTTCTAACTCCAAGCATTTTAGTTGAGAGGGATTGCATGAGAGCCTGTTCTTTTCATTCAGTCACACTTTACTTCTCTTTACTTCATTTTGATCGAAGTTTAGATTCCTAAACAAGGTGCAAGATTTCTCATGGAATGATGTATTTGCCCCAGCCGACACAGTTACCCTCCTGGAGACGAACAGAGCACACTGTTCCAAAAGTCAAGCATTAAACCATCGGTTCTTCTCAGAACCACACACTCTTACAATGGGAGACTTTGGAGAACCGGTCTTCAAATTAACAGCGCACGCGCACGTAATTGTGAGCATGTGCGCATTGTTTTGCACCCGCATTGTTTTGCAACTACATGCGTTGTTGACTTGAAGACCAGTTCTCCAAAGTCTCCCATTAGAGATCACACGGTGTTACCACAAACCTACCTTATTTTAAAACAAAGGAATAGAAGAAAAACTGACAGGACTAAAAAAAAACGTCACTGAAATTGTGATGCTACAAAAAAAAGCCGGAGTCATAACGGTAATCGCCTGCTGATATAACAAAATTTGAAGTCACTGCGTGTAGCTCTTGACAGATCAGCTCTTAGGTTTGTTATCGTGTGTCTCCGTGATGTCCTTGACATTTGCAAGGAAAAAAAAAAGACGAAGGAGAAGAATTTAGAGGGGAAAGTGTGACATCATTTTTAGGGGGGAGGCTATCTGTATAGCCTCCTTGCTGTCAACAAGCCACCAAGCCCCCTGCCTGGCTGCCAGCCTCGGCCAGCCAGGGGTCGATAATGATTAGATATCCTGACTTCTGAACAAGTACGACCCGATTATGTTCTCTGGGGCGGCAATTACGTGGGCCACCATGCGTTATAACAGCCTCCCCCGTCACAAATTGCAAAATATTCATGACATGGAAATTTCCCCCCTCGTCAAACCGTGCCATTTGTCTTCCTTCTCTCTCTCTTTTTTTTTTTTCTAAATCGGATGAATCATTGAAGGTTCTGATTGTTTTTAAATTGAGTTGGTGGTTTTTGTATAAATTTGTAAGCATCAAAATGGTTTTAAAAAAATTATTCTTTTATTATTTTTTTTGTGGCATAAGGATAGTTAACCTAAATTGTGTGAGAAGACACTGTATAAACAGGCTTGTCAATTTATTTGCGTGACGATGTGAGCAAAATTTTAAAAAATAATTTTTTACCGATTCAGTTGTTGATTTGAATGTATGAACATGAGGAGCTGTTTCATGATTTCATAATTACGTACAAGCTGAGAGGCAGGGAGGCAGATTGCCGGAAAGCCCCTAATAATCTAGAGCTCTCCGTCGATGGGAGATACCGAGGGATTTACATCATTATGATCAGGCGCATAGCTGAAACGTGCTTTATTTGATAAACAAACGCAGCAGTTATAGACTGTATGCAAGTACAACAGGGAATGAGCGTGTGTGCCTGTATCCCCTCCCCCCTCCCCCACCCTCCCCCTCCCTCCACCCTCCCCCTCCCTACACACTGTTTCAATCCTGGAGGATCTAGTAGAGAGAGACCCGTACTCAGCAAACTATTACACGGCTCAGTAAACACTGGCAATAGGATGTCCATGCCGGTGTGCCTGCCGCACCAGCTCCCTGGCATCATGGCATGGCCTCGCTCTGGCTCAATCTCAATAATTACGGTTCATGGACCATGATGAAAATGGCTGTTATGTCCACACGATGTTTGAATTACATCCCTTATACTTTGATTGTCAAACAACGTACAGACAACACTCCCTTTTTCTCTCTCGCTTCCCCCCTCCCCCCTCTCCCACGCGCCCCATCTTCAGCTTTCACAGGATATCGCGCAGAATAACAAGACCTCTCAGCTATGCTAGTCTGTTATAATGCACAGCAAATTGATAAATTGGCTCATTATCGCAGGCTGTCTTTAGACTCTTCACCCCCCTAGATACACTCAGCCACCCACCCCCACACACTATACAGAGCCTATTATAGGGAGGTCTGATGCAAACGGTCGTCATTGTTGTCGTCCGTGGCAACAGGATGATGTGGACAGCACAGGCTAGGCCAGCAGTATCAATGCGATCATCTTGCTGAAGGAGCAATGTTTATGCAAATGAAGGGCATCATGCGGGGTAGAGACGGGAGAGACTTGAAGGAGATGAGAAACACTTCATCTTCCTGCCTGTCAGCCGACGTCGACGTGGGAAACCACGGGGAGTTTAATGAAGTCAAATGCCAAACAAGTAGAAGGACACGCATGTTTCTTAATAATCAATCAGCGGCCCTGACTACAAATCCAGCAAAAAGAGAAGAAAAAAAAACATCCTGGCTTGAAATGACAGAATAAATCTGCACTCTCGTATATTATTACAGGCCAATTTTTGTTATTTTTTTCACCCTGAAAACTATTCCCGGAAAGAAGTGCATTTTTTTTTTTTGCCGTTATGCATCTTGGCAGTCCATAAGAATCTCTTGTTTTCTTGACATATTTCACGATTAAAAGAAAGAAAAAGGATTTGAGGAAAATACCGATGCTTTTTTCTTAGAAATTGTAGGATTTTATTGAAAGTACTCTCTTCATTGCAAATGTATGGCCACGGTTTATGCCCTGATTTCATATTTTGCTTGAGGACAAATAAAAAATTGTTGAAAGGATTCGGGATGATCATCTGGAAGTCAAAGACCATCTCATTATTCATGATGGCTGGAGGTGAATTGCTAAATGTCATCTTGAGTTTTTGACTTGCAGCCCGAAATCTGCATCAATAACGACAGATTACGAATGCGATAATGCTGTCTCTTCTGACTCCATCTCTAGTATTGTACCCTCATCAAAATGAAGAGTACCCAGACTCCTTCAAGAAGCTCATAGAGTGTGAGCATCATGATCTCTCCAATGGGAGACTTTGGAGAACCGATCTTCAAGTCAACAGCGCATGCGCACGCAATTGTGAGCATGCGCGCGTTGTTTTGCGCGTGCGTGCGCTGTTGACTAGAAGACCGGTTCTCCAAAGTCTCCCTTTCCACTGTTGCTAATTGGACAGCACTATGCTATGGAAAGTATCCAGTAGCATTTGTTGTATAAGAACAAAGACTACATTCCAGGAAGGATACATTTTTTTTCATTAATTGATCACAAACTACAATCTGTTTTTGCTTTTTTCATTTGGGTACTACATATTCATTTGAAAATGTATGGAGTCTGAAGAATTTATGAATTTCATTTAAAAATCTGAAAATGAAACAAAGTCACGGAATATGACACTTGTGTAGTAACATTCTTATATGAGTATGATGTTCATAGACATGAAATTGAAATACTCAGTGATCTCATCATTACATGTAGCTTCCTTTCCTCTGATTGTGTATCACATAATACTTAATAAAAAAGAATAAACAGCTCCTTGTAAAATCATCAAGGAATACCTGACAAACTTTGAGATTTTTAAGAATGAGTATTATCAGATATCATTTTGTTGAGTGTTTTTATAGTCTTTTATACTTGTAACATTTCACTAAAATATTTCTGTTTGCGTAGGCGTGGTTACATCGCTGTAGATTATTGAAGAAATCCAAATTATAAAATGTCCAACGTCCTGTCCTGTGTATTCATGAAAGGAAGTGTCGTCAAGGACTCGGGTTCCTGAAAGTCATTGTGGAATTGCTATCCGGTTGTTTAATATTTACATAGTCCACCCCATGTATAACACTTGACCTTCTACTCCATCGCCATGGTTCTTATTCCTCCTTCATTCTCAGCTTCTAAGCTCGTCATCTCTCCGTCTCTTCTGTTTGAGTCCTCCTGCATCTTAAGGGGGTGTTATCCAAGACTTCCACGATGGCCTCTCAGGTCTGCTGTCTTGTCCCCCTTCTGTAACCGGAGGCTCGTGGGGGGAAGCTGTTTAGAGGGAATCATGGAACAGCATGTTACAAATCAAGCCCCGGTGATGTTGCCTCAACATGGGGTGATTAGCTTCCCTTGATACAATTAACTTTAATACCTCCAGTCAATGTTGTTTTGTCGGCTGTTTTTTTTTTCTTTCTCCTCTGTGTGCAAGAAACTGTCCCAACACTTTGAACCTGTAGTGAGTTTGGTTTGGGGGGGAGGGTTTGAAATGTCGGGGATCGCTGGTGTACTATTGGTGAACCCAGGATAGACATTGTATTGTGATAAAGAGGGTAGACTAGAGAGGTGATGGGGGAGGGGTTCTGTCTGCTTGGCAATATTGAATCAGCTGCTTTAAGTGGATGCGGTCTCATTGATTTGTCTTCTCTTTTTTTTTCACTGCAATCGTACATTATATAGCGAGTGTTGTTTTGTGTTATTCGAGTCATGTGCAGTAGTTGTGAGTGCATTGGCTGGAGGGGCTTGGTTTTGTAGAATCATCTCCTTGGACTGGGGCTATGGCCCTGCTTAGCACAAAAAAATGGCTAACCATGAAATTTCTGTCTCATAATATAAACAGGATTAACAACCAAATTTTCATGTGTTGTGTTTCACATGTGATTGCTCTTTGGCTGTTGTTCGTTGACCATGAATACCAAATGGAATTTCTAATGGTGGTTTGTTTTATCAAGTAAGACATTTTGTGCTAAGCAATTTGTTTTGTGCTTAGCATGGGCTCCTGGTGAGTGGGATGTGAGAGTAAGATTCTCAGTCTGTCAAGATATGTCCAGAGAACATCACACGTTTCTTGCTCCAAAATGACAGTGTATATTATATTCCAATTTAATACAAACTTATGCATTCCATGACATTTTAGAGAGGAAATTGTGTTTTGCTATTGACTCCAACTATCCGTGCCCTCAGCAAATCTCGCATCCTGTCGACTCGAGCCAGATGGGACGAGGCGACCCAGATTCTTCCATCACCTGGCATCGCAACACTTGACTTATTTATAATGATGGTGAATTTCAAATTTGATTTTTATATAGAAGAAGAAAAAAAGGAGATATGAACGAAATAGAGACGCTTTTAAAAGTTGCTGTGATGTAGGCCGCAGATGTGACGGGCTGGTTCTGTTTTCGGTTTGGTTTAATAGGAGGACTGATGGACCGCGTTGAAGCCGGCCGAACACACCGCATCTATGTCCCTCTCACATATCCTATTATCCTTTAGGAGCCGAGAACCGTGCATGTATGCTTCAATTACATTATGCATTTGTCACACCCACACACACACACGCCACACAGAGGCTGGGAGCAGTAAATACCCTGGCCACGTATCGAATGTCCTTCCTTGATCCAGATTACACTCTGGAAGTAAACCGGGGCCCCCCATGCCGTTGCTGAATCAATCGCGATTCGCTCGGCAGAGCAAACACCGACCCGAGAAGAGCCGTTAACGACAGACTGTGGCTCAGTGGCAACCCCCCCCCCCCCTTCTTCCTTCTCCCTCCTCCTGCCTCTATCTACCCCCCCCCCCCCCTTCCTAATTCTAGATCAAAATGTATGGACGGCCACGTATGTAGCCCTCCCCCCCTCCTCCCTCTAGGCAGTGTGCAGAGACGCGCGTAACACAAGCAGCTGTCTTGGACAAACATGACGAAATAAGGTCGCTGCGTATTGCAAGAGGGAAGAATATAAGAGGGGGGAGAGGAAGAAAAAGAAGAAGAAGAAGACGACAACGACGAAAAAAAAACTTGGAGAGAAAACAAACGGCTCCCTTGCCCGTAAGCCTATCTTGTGTATATACACATCACCAGAAGCTAGATGTAACGTAATAGCATCACCCCAAGTGTTACAGTTTTTGATTGCTTTTTCTCGGGACTGATCTGCACTGACCCAGATAGATAATAGCCAAGCCATCGTGTTTTCCTGCCCTCCCAAGATTTCTAATTTTTTTTTTTTTTCTTTCGTGTCATTATCCCTTTCCTTGTTGGTACGTTCTTTCTTTCTCCTGTCCCCGTATACTCGTTCTACGGGCATTCATGAATTTTCATTGTCAGGTCGGCATTGAGACCGGAGCCTTGGCACACAGCTCTCGGCTCAATCTGTTAAAGATTTTTTTTTTTTAAGGTCCACGTGACGTTCCATAATTTTCCATTTTAATAAAGATTGCCCTGCATTTTAACCAAGGCTTCTTTCATCGTCTTCTTCTTTATTTAATTTAATTTATTTTGTTAAGGTTTGGCAAGGCTGGTGATTTTTTTGTTGTGGCCTCATTTTAGACGACGATATATGCAAATGTCTTTTGATTATTGGTTTGGGGTTTTTTTTTCAAGGCGTGTAATTTTCACTCAAGGCCTGTGTACTCTATGATAGCCTTTTGACAATTAAACAAAAAGGTCGGCGGAATATTTGCCGGCAGTTTTTATTGATTGAAGTCTGTTATGAGGTCAAGTATATTGAGAATTAAAAAAAGAAAATACATATTTCTCAGGCAAAATTTTAATTTTGTGTTTGGATGCTTTACTCGTGTCATCCAACCTTTAGGTTTGATCATATCCCTGAAACAAGAACAATTTTATGGCACATTGGAATTTCTGGTTAATTTGACTTGTGTATGGCAAAGCAGAGTATAGCGCCCTTGTTTGGTTGTGCATTGGGCAGATGAAATTCCTATAGCAAGTTTGCTGATGATATTTTTAATACAGTCTACATAGGCTGGTTAAGCTACCTATTAGTACAAAAATGCTGGAAACTGCTCATCAGCCAAAAGAATGACCTGAAATTTATAAAAAAGCCTGGAGTTAGGAGGCGTTTCAATCCAGGCAGAGTCTTTATTGAAGGCTAAAATCTGCATATTATTAGTTTATAGTAATATCAAAGATCTATTGTGATTAAGATAAGACACTAGTCTCAAGGGCGACATGTAAAGCACCTTCACCCTTCTCTCCTAGCTCTCCCATCCACCCCACCCCCAACCCACCTCCACGGCCATTATACACACTCCTGAATCATGTTACGATGCCTGTACGACATTGCCAAGCTCACCATGAAGTCAAATCCATTATGGACACCTATTCCCCCTCAATCCTGTATACCGACGACACCTTGCAATAAGGATGCATCCATGCACACATCACCAGCCGTAGCACCGGCAATTCAACCTCCATACCTAACACCGTTGTCTCCCCTTCTATACCCTTCCTCCTGGCACTAATGTGATCTTGAAGACATTGACAGTGAGATAGAGAGAATGCTAGCATCTTGTCCTGTCTGCCTTGAAACCTCTGGCAGTAATCAAATCTAGCGGAGTGAAATTAATCCACCTTTATACTGTGATTCACAATCAGGTTCACTCCAAGGAAGTGTCATTCCTTGATGTCTCAATACATGTCAAAAACTTGCACTCTTGGGTCCCTTTTGTATGATTTTTTTGTAATTTTGTAAACAAATTTTGAAAGAGACAAAGTTTTGTGCTATAACAGGTTTTTTTTCATATGTTTCCATAAACTTGAACAATGGGAGACTTTTGGAGGGTCGGTCTTTAGTCAACAGCGCACATGCAAACCATGCTTGCGCAATTGTGAGCATGCGCGTGTTGTATTGCACGTGTGCGTGCGTGCGCGTGCGCTGTTGACTCAAGACCGACTCTCCAAAAGTCTCCCATTACAGAGTTGTTATTTTGAATTTGACAAAGGTTTTTCGTATTGTTTCTAGTACATGTTGTCATGTTTCCATGTTTTTGGTTAATTCAAAAATGTAATTTTTTCAGGAAAAATCCTGATTTCAGGTGTTTTGCCTGTATAAAGGTATAGGAAACATGAGTGCTCAACATTTTTGGCTATTTCCTCAATTTTTTAATGCAAGTCCAATCACATCCCTGTTAATTTGATGTACATCATTTAATTTTAAAAATTTGGTTTTTTTTTTAATAATTAAACATAATCTTTTGTACATTAGGAATATTACAGGAAACTGCCTGACATGTTTTTCCACTGCACCCAAGTCCTCTAACCATCTCCATTTTGTCTGCTCTGTAATCTTGCCATACTTTCAATCCACGGATACCAGTGGTTATTTTTATCGTACAAAATCAATTTCAGCCATCCTTGATGCTCGCATTTATTCCGTCCAATGGGAGCGCGTATAGTTTTTCTTTAAAGATTCACTCGGTAGTTAAACACAGTAACAGATTACATGAAGTAATTCCGGAACCTTTAGTAACTTGCAATTATTATTCTTGTTCTTTTTTTTTTTTCTATTTCTTTTTTTTTGTACTCGGTGGATATTAAATCCAGTGTCCCATTGTGCGCTGAGAACAGTTCCCTGGGGGGTGAAACTGAAATTAGATTTTATCCCGAGCATCCATCGAGCATCCATCGTATTTTCTTTTCTTTCGGGGTTTTTTTCCTTGAGTTCGGGGGGGGGGGGGAGGCTTCATCGTCAAGGAAGTTCAAGACGTATTTCAGCTAGGAGGGGACAGTTGTCATGGAGAACTGTAATCTTCTTTCTCTGATCCGGTCGGAAAGCCTTTTTTTTTTGGGCATTAACACTTGATGATTGCATGTTCAGGGGAAAAAAATCGAAGAACGCGGAAAAAAAAACATGCTGATGCAAAAATACGGGCATATAGACGTTTGACCTTTTCCTGGCAATTTTGATCGGGGATTGAGGTCCTTGTAAACACCTTGATAACCGTGGCAACTGATAATCTCTCATGTTTTGTAGGAGTTTGGACTGGGACTGTAAATAGCTCATCCTGAGCTACATTCATGGGAGATGCTTAACAGCAGACAAATCAGGAAAACGTCTGCTTGGGCAAAATATATCACGTCCTGTCAACATTCCATGTAATTTTCACCCTTAAAGGTAGTATCATACTTTGGTTTTTATCAAAGAAATACAGATTCATGGGCAAAAATATCAAGACAGATACAACAACAGTCATCTGTGAAAATTTCAGTCCCATACAGTGCCCACTTTTTGAGAAAACAGTGAAAAACAGCCACAGTATTTCTTAAGTCTTTTCTCTTTTATTTTTGATCTTTTAAAAGATCAAAAAGATTTCCGGTCCTTGATTTACTAATTTCTGGATAAATACACCATTTCAGGCAGAAAAATGTTTCTACTAGCATCATCTTCACACCCTGAAAGTTATACATAAATCTGTGAACATTTCTGTTTTGGTCTCTTACCAAAGTATGATACAACCTTTAACACACAAGAAATGCCAAATTTATAAATAAATGGATACTTCTTTGTACCTTTCCAAGGCAATTAGAGATATGAGAAAACAATTACTTTACAAACAAGGTATGATAAGAGAAAGATCTTATACACAAGATGCGAAGTGATAAAACATTTCACTCAAGTTATGACCAAAACAATAAAAATAAAAAATGATATGAACAAGATGACGCCCAAATAAATGTTATATACAACATAAATTATGACAAAGAGAAGACTGTTACATTAATAAGCAAGAAAAAAACTGAGGGAACAATTTTGCTTGATTTTTTTGCGAGCAGCCTATTCAATAGGGGGTGTTTTTGTTTTATATTAGCATGTTGTTGGTCTTCTGAACTTGAAGGGTTAAATACATTGATGATTACTTGTGATTTTTTTTTTACTTAATAGTACAGTGTTTTGCTGATTTTGCTTGGTAATTTTTCACAATTTTTGTCTATATTGTCTAATGTCTATTACCGGTATTTATTATTTTTTGATTAAGTACTACATTTTGTTGAAAATTGATTTTTTTTCTTCTTCCATGTTTTAAATGGGAGCCAACGACATTGTCAATAGTGAAATAGTGCTTCAATAGTGAAAGCCCCTTTAGCTTGGTGTCTTCTGAAGACTAACAAGTGACTGAGTATAAAGTAAATGAATCCGTACTGTTGTGTGGACCTAGGGCATCACATGTACAGGTGGTGGTGAACCATCCTGAGCGTTTATACCCAAGCCAGTCTTTTTCTCCCCCAGACAGTGGATTGTGGTTTTTCGTTAAGAATTAGTGTGAATGGAAGCAAAATCATCAACACACAGACCCGTTTCTTCATTCTTGTTGAAACAGCAAAATCGTTTGTGACTGTCTTTTTCATTCCTTGTATTGTCTGGCGTTGAGTTCCCGGCTTTGCAACGGTTGATTTGCCATTTTTTTCTCTCTCAACTCTCTTCCTATTCTCCGCTCATTGCTATTGTCCAACATCTTTTCACGATTATGAACCCACTATAAAGTTGTTTGCAAATGCCCGTTTATTTGCTCCACTTTCTGTCCAAATAGGGTCGCCGGGGGAATTGCTGACAAAAGAGGTCCTTTGATTGACCGTCTTATTAAGTCCAAATATATAGGGCTCCCTCAACCGGAGGCGGGGGTTGAGGGGGAAAGGAAGCGCAGCGAGGGGAATCTTTTGAGAAATCTCAATTTATTTCTGATTAAAGCAACATTTATTATAGTCGAAATAGCTCGGCGAGATTAGATATTATTCATTGGCTTTCCACTACAACAGCCAGAAATTTGATTTCCAAAGAGGCTGGGTTTTTTTTGTTATCTTCTTTGGCTACGTTGTACTTTTCTAAGGATGTGTAATCTCTGAGCCTGTGATAATTTGATTTTTTGGGGGGTGAACATTTATCAAAGTCGTACATCAATAACTTGCTAAGCTTTTGCAGCCTGTGAGCTTACAATGACGTTGGATACAAAACCTTTTTCCATCAATAAATGCCGATCAGTTATGTCATTTATATTTCCAAAGCTGCGCAACTGTGCAGAACTCCATAGACAGATTTTATTGTGCTGTTTATAAAGTATAGGGCCTAGGTAGATCTGGGATTAGTTTTAACAATTGATGATGTATTTGCTCTGCTGATGCTGCACTGCTAATTGCCGCTATGCTGCTGCTGCCCTGCTGTTGCTTTTGCCTGTTGTTGTTGCTGCTGCCTTGCTGCTGTTGCCGTTGCCTTAAATTTGCTTTTGCCTGTTGCTGCTGTTGTTGCTGCTGCTGTTGTTGCTGCTGCTGCTATTGCTGCTGTTTCTGCTGCTGTTTCTGCTGTTGCTGCTGCTGTTGCTGCTTCTGTTGCTGCTTCTGTTGCTGCTGTTGCTGTTTCTGCTGCTGTTGCTGTTTCTGCTGCTGAGTGATGCTACTACTGCAGTTGCTGCTACTGCTGTTGCTGCTGTTGCTGCTAATGCTGCTGCTTTGCTGTTGCTTTTTCCAGCAATTGTTGTTGCTGCTTCTGCTGCTGCCCTGCTGATATCGTTGCCATTGCTTTTGCCTGTTGTTGCTGTTGCTGTTGTGCTGTTATGCCTTCTGGCTGTTCTTATGACTACGAGGAATTGGTATACATGATACCAAGGAGGAAGGAAGAGATCCTCCCTAACGATACACGTATTTGATATCAATATGGCACTCGCATCAGTTTACTCAGCAAGACATCTCATGATATAATTATCCTATGTTAATCATCCCCAGGAAGGTACAACATTACAACAATGAGTCATATAATGAAGGATTATAATGCTACATTGCCCTAATCTTGTATACCCATAGCCCTGGTTGAATGGAGTGACCCAGAACTATTACACAAATTGCTCTACAAAGATCAACACACTACAGACAAAGAGCTTATCTCCCAAATCTGGCATTAGCCTGTTCCAATAAGCTCCTTCTAGCTGAGTAGAGGAGAGGGGGGTACATATACATGTAGTTGGTTTGTTGATTCACCTAATGCAAAAAGAAATGCACAGAGGCAGTTTAGAAAGCCAGGCTTGGCTTGTGTATAACTAGATCACTGGGTTAGGTACACAAGACTGGCATTGGTATAGGGGAAACAAATAAACCGGTAGGTCCTGAATCAATAGTGCTCTGAATAGCCATTGGATAAACTGGTTCCCGTCACATTAAGTTTTTGTATGTAGACACACACATTGCATATGCCCTGGTTGTGTGATTTGCAGCATGGTGTGAGCTAAACCATAGTTGACAGTGTGTGGGACTTAACATCATAATGGCATTGTCAGTGTTTTTGATGGATATAAAGGGGTCACTGATGATCGCATCACATTCATGGAGGAAGGAAGTACCTTTAGATATGTTGGACCAGATGCTTTTCCAATTAATGCAGCTAGTCTGGGCATCAACTCATAATGCTTTGATCTGAATGAGAAGTCACTATGTAAATGACATCCCATATTAAACAATTACTTAATCTATCCGGCATTGCTGTGCTTAATCCATATACCAATATATATTGACGTGAAATCATTGTTCTCAATAGAGCAAATGGCCACACCCCTTCCAGACCAGACGAATCCAAATTACCTGCTGCACAGTACACATGTGACTACGGCTACCACAAAGCACATTTCAATGCATGGTTTATCATACATGTGGCAGATGCTCTATTGTTGCCCTTAGAAACAGCCCTAGCTCCAGCCGTTCACTCAGATCCAAATTCCAGGCTTATAGTCATACACCAGTCTATTATTTTTTACATGCAAAATTTATAGGGGTTGTCAGTTGGATAAATAGGTGACTAGACCATGAGACTGTCAGAGATCAACATATCATTATTAATGTGGAGCCACCATGATATGTGTGCTAGTACATAAGACCTGCATGATATCTCTACTATGCACATTATTAGGTGTCACTTCATATAAATATACATGACAGGAATAAAGTGTGCGGGGTAAAATGCATAATTTATCACCATCTATACTAAAGGAGTCAATGGGCCTGTTTGTTTCAGGAACGCGATCAGTGATCCGGCTGCTACAGATCGCATTTTTAGCATAATGCCTACGACTTGGATTTGCAAGTTTAAATATAGCGACCAAGTTCCGCAGCAAAACAAACAGGCCCAATATGTCTGAGTCAAATTCACATTAAGGCTCCTTTTCACAAATAGCAGAAAAAGTTGTTCAGTGAACTTTTATGCTAAACATCCAGCAAAGAGAAAGGTATGTCAAAACATACAAGCGAAAAAGTCAATATAGGAGCCATTGCAAGGAATAAATCACATGAAATCTGGTCTCATAATATGCCGCGCTCTGCAGAACTATCGTGTGCTTAGCCAAAGCTTGTTTGCTTAGCATAATATTGCCCGGGGTATTACAGAAATTCTGTTTGAAACGAACCTGACTTGCTGACTGATCAAAAAGTTCTCAAATTCGTTAATCTGATATTTTATGCCAATGATAATTATGCTTGCTTATTTATACCATGTTTATACATGCTTTTGGGGAGGGGGAAGGTAAATGTTAAATTGACAATGTGTTAAGATTCCTAACTTGACCAGAATTTACAATTTATCTTTTGTGAGTAGAAAGTACGGAGCATAGATGACTATTAACATATTTATGGCAAAAATTTGCCATAAATTTTGCTTTCCCTCATTTTTATGATTTTTCAATATAATGATAGAAACGGCTGTCAAATTTGATAAATAATTCTGCCAGTACATGCTATGGTACATCACAAAAACCTTCTAGTTCCATCTACCCCCCTCTGCTCATCTCCTACACGACACACTCCCAAACGGCAGCAAAATATCCTAAATTGAGATTCCTAATCACAGACACCATTCAGCCAATGCATGCATGCATTCGCAGTATGCATTCGCCGATGCCTCGGTTCAAACTCTCAAGGAGTAAGTGTCTCATCGTTGATGGACTGCGCTTCGGGCTCTGGTTATTGAGCTTCTGTCCCTGGTCGATCTCAGACCCCCCCCCCCCCCCTCTGACACGAGAAAAGCCATGCATATGTGCGCTTGGCCGATTAACACAGAATTGCTCCGCATTTTATAGGCCGATCGAGAAGTCCCTGTGTAAAAAACAAAATAGAACATTAACAAGTGTTGAACAACAACAATAAGAAGAAATGGAATGAGATGAGATCTATTCAGGCATGCTGTTGATATTACTCATCAAATAATTCCCCTGGTCCCCCCTTCCCCCTCTCTCTCTCCCTCTGACACCCTTATCCCTCTCCTGATCCTCAGCATGCTCACTTGAGAATTATGAGCAAGGTGCTGGGGCAGAAAGGCACCAAATCCCCTGGATTTACGACATGAATATTCATTGGCGTTGCTCAGCGCTTGGTGTCTGGTCCCCAGAGGGTCGGTGATGGATACTCACTTATTATTTAAGGAAGGGACCTGCCTATAATGCCGTGGGCGAATTATGTCGGACTTTAAAGATCAACTCATGAATATTAACGATGAGGTCGAATGATTAAGTAAAAGGGGAAAGCATCAAGGGCTGTGGTCATTTATTTGTTGTTGCTGATTCTCGGTTTGCTATTTCCAGTCTCATGTCTCGTCCAATTTTAACTTGAATTGTTTAATTATTTTTCAATTATTTTTCGCAGCATTTCGCGGCGGTTTTGAGGTCAGTGCATTAGGTGATGGCCTATGCCGCTACTGACACTAGATTCATTAGCGCGAGCACTTAAAAAATTTAACCGTGCAATTTGGGGTTTGAATTGGTGAGCCTCAAAACAATTTTTAACTCCTTAAAAGTGCCCATCCATCATGTGCTGAATAGGGGTTGGCTGAAAATAGCACTCCAATTCCTGCACCCGGCCAAAAAAAAAATGTTACTATGATTAATTTCCTGTCAATAACATGAGAATCCGTCATTATTTCCAGTCGGCCTTATCGCCATGCCAACACAGGAATGCTCTCACTGGGAGGCCCACAAGTCTCAATAGAAGACGGGAGAAAAAAAATTGGTGTAACGTAATAAATCGTTGCCTTATTGGTTGGTCGGTTGAAATGGCGCAGTTGGTTAATGTATATACTGCCTCAACCAACCTCCCCTTTCCCCGATTAATGCTTTTTGTAGACCGTACATTTTACAGCACTTGAAATGGTCTGTCAGGTATTGTTTGCAGAACGCTCATTCACTAGGTTCCCCTTAAAAGGAGCTGATATAATGAACATGTTAGTACTAAGTGGCGACCATGTTCATTTCTTCCCCTTTAAATAAACATGTTGATGGTGGCAAGCTAGCTCGGCATCATATGTATGAGTGTGTGTATGTGTGTGTGTCATGATTAAAAAGACAAGAGCCGCCTTAGCAAAATACTTTCTGGAGATTAATAAGGTTGCCTTGATGAATTAAAAGAATGGCTTTGTCAATGTACAGACCAACGTCAAGGCTTATTTACAAGGAACAAACTCTTCACGTTGACAGCCGACCAGACGAAAAAAAACAAACTATTAATGATTATACAAGTCTGTGATGAGAGGTACTTTGCTTTGATCTGAAATTCTAAAATGCTGCGGCTTAACCACACCCTGTTCTACAGTGACAGCCCGGTACGTCTGATTTGGTATTCAACACATTTGCATTATGAGTAGTAGTGTCGAGCGGGGACCCGGAATATCGGAAGTAATCGCAATCCATACTCTTTGTACCTGGGCCCTCTCATCCACTGTTGACTTAAGCTCGGATTTCCCCTGCCGCCTGTATGGGGGGAGCACGCGATACGCTGCCATAATGTCCACTCCAAATGGAACGCAAGATCAATCCCAGCACTTTACCGGGGAATATTCATTTCCCCGGCCATGAAATATTACACAATAATGGCTCGTTGATGTGTTTATCTTGATAGATTGGAAGGGTGGGGGGGGGGTGTTGGGGGGGGGGGGTTAAGCAGTAGGTGGTTTTTCTAATTAGTCACACGACAGACCTTGCCTTCCATGCAGTGCGGTACAGCAGTGGTCAATGTTTCCATGGCAACTGTTTCTTGTGACTTTTCTAGCCCTGTTGGGGATAGATACTGCGAATTGCATTCTCTTTGTTCCTCGGTGATACTGTGTTTGCTTTGAAGCGCACGTTGTTGCCTCGGTAACTATAGTGCTTTTTTTTATAGTTTCAGTCTCGTGACACCACAATGTGGTTTCCATGTGTTTCAGACCCTATTTTTTTCTCTTTCTGTGACTGCTTCTGGGTTTTTTGTTGTCGTATCATCTGTCAGCATTTCACCTTAAATCTTCTTTGTCCTAAAATTTCTGACAATGAGTCCGTTCGTGATTTTCAAAGATGAAATTGGTTTTTTTGTTATAGTTCTGCCAGAAATGAACACAGATTGTCACACATGTAGTAGACTAGAAGGTGTCTCATTAAAGGTACAGTACATGATTGGTAAAGGTCGCAGGACAGCACTCATACAGCACTCAAAATTTGAGCTCAATCGGACATCTGAGTCACAAGAAAATTTTCGATTTTTCTAATAAAACATAGTTTTACTTTATGTTTGTTCCAAAAATCGTTCGGACGAACGATCTTCGGAAAAGACACTAAATCTTGATTTGCTTGAAAAACCCAGCATCTGATAAACCAATATTTCCCATGGTGACTGTTTGCACTGTTTACAAATTTTCTGTCTCAAACTCGATATTTGATTTTGTCACAATTTTTTTACAACAGTTTCTTTTTTGGATTAGGAAATCCACCAAAAGTAGGATATATCCACCGCAATGAATAACCCTTTTCTTTCTATACTTCCTTTTCTCATATCTTTAGTATTTGTATTGGTCTTCTGTATTGATTTTTTCCTCTCTCATTTTAGGATAATAAACTCTGAAATACCCGGTCCTATATCATGGAGCTATGTGTTTAATAGCTTCATGGTCCTATAAATGGAAAACCTAAATGATTGTGCCCAAGGGGATATGAGATGAATCAATACTTTGGTGTAACCATTGGCACGGCATCCATGTGTAGTTAGTTTGTATATTTCCTATTCATATTTGCAGCTAAGTCCATACGTCTTTGTGGCGGCCATTTTGGTTATAGGTCTGGCTAATAGTAACAGCCAGTAACTGTTTCCATGTTAATTGGAAATATTATGTCGGGCATAGGTCTGGAGTGGGCCCTCGTTTGTTACCTCGGTTGCTTTATTCTAAAACACCCACGCACTGTGAAACGCTCTCACTCCGTAGTAGTTCTGCTGGTACATACTCAAGCCTTTTTTTTCTTTGTGCTCGTAATTAACGGAGAATTGTGAATTTAATTTATTCATCTTTTTCATGACTATATTCTAAAAGTAGACCTTTTTTGAATAGGTGATGGTAAATATACAGGCTGTATGATCATGGTTGATTAATAGACCTTATCCACGGACGTGATTAAGCCAGCAACTTTTGTCGGAACAAGAATGGTCATTGGAAACATGTATTGCAGTTTAAAAACTGCATTGCACAGAACAATTACATGAAACATTCATAAAGTTATCATTATGATTACTTTGTGCATCATCTATTTCCAATAAGGCAGAAGATAAGGATATTATTGAAAAAATGTTTACAGTAATCCGAACGCAAGTTTTTGAGTGGCGCCCTCTTTTGATTAAAACAAGAAACTGCGGTGGTGTTTATCGATACAACTCCGGCTCGGTACGTGATGTGGTGCGCGATTTATTCTTGAAAGGAACACAAGAGTTAGAAGAATATTCAGCATGGACAGCATCTCCCGGATTTCCCCACCGGTCTTTTGCTCATGATTAGCTTTCCGGCTTCCCATGTTTCAATAAAAGATGATTGGTGGTGTACAAAATAATACCACCGCAGTTTTCTTTTTAATCAAAAGAGGGCGCCCTTCAAACACTTGTGTTTGGATTACTGTATAGGAAAGAAAGAATAATTGAAAGATATTTTGAAGTTATTTTCCAGAATTACGGATAAATAATTGGCAATCATCGATTATTCTAGCTAGCCTTTTCCAAAACGTTTTCTAAACCCTCATATCATGCCACATACAAGTTCTCAGAAAATACAAAGCTGTAAAATTTACGGCGGGCTTTTGTGTTTACAGCTTTTTATTTAAGTTTTTGCCGCCAAGTTTTGAAATTGAATACATCCATCAACGCCCGCTGTCATTCATTTGCTTTTTTTTGTTCTGCTATTCACTGGCTGGCAAAAATTGATTGAGTCAGACTTGTGTAGACGTGGTGTATACGTTGGTCAAATATGCTGGTAGGCTATGAATAATTCACTAGTATTACAAGGCCAACGTAAACGTCTGTAATATCTTTGCATGGAAAAACAAATTAGCTCTGTGTCTGAATAAATAAACTGGTATATGAACCTCTTGAAAAAGGTGCTGATTAATTCAGTGTGTATACTGTTCCTGTTAATATTATTAATATTTATATGAACATGCTGCGCGGTTTAGTCCATTCACCACACCAAGCAGCAGTTTATACCCAATTTCATGGAGCTGCTTAGCACCAAAATTTGCTTAAGCACCAAAAGCCTTGGTAAATAAAATCAGTATGCCAGCCAAAACTCCCTTGGAAATGAATTATGCTCAGCCAACAATAGCCGAATACAAGTCAAAAGCAGTACATCACATGAAGACGGCCAGAGCATACTGACCGAAACGTCGAGTTAACCGGCTCTTTTCAGAGGCACCCCATACTCACAAAAGAGATAAATACATGTCACATGGTGTTACCGCAAACCTATTACCTTATGTACTTCCACCATGCATACCCTCAAATCATAAGTTAACATACAATACATATAATTATATAGTTTCAAAGAATTTTGAATTTTTAGCCTTTGAGAACGACCCTGCTATAGGATCGAAACGTCAGGCCCACCTACCTCCAAGAATTAAAAAAAAAAAAAAAATGAGGATCATACTTTTATGATGGATGGTAGATAGTTTATTTATGTAAGTATCTTCAGTCCATAGAGCAAGGCTCAGTCCAACTTGATGAAATGTCCCAGTCGCATCATATGATATTTAAAAATGGTAATCTGCATTTTCCATCAGCAAAACATGTTTGTGATCAGATATTTTGGTGGGTTTTGGGGAGGGTGGGCAGCTCTCTATTACTTACCCTGATTGTATCAACAGATGCTGATTTATTCCAGTTTTGGTTTAAAAATAACAAAATTCCTTTCATCTGTCCCATTTTCTAACGGACAATATGGCACCTTAGGAGGTTGGTCTTGGTCCACACCTTAATGGCAGTCTTGCCCCCCAGAGGATGTCAACCCATACCCCCTGTCTGGTCATTAGTCCATCTCCTATAGCCCCCTCACAAGAAGGGTGTCAGATATTTGCCTAGTATCAAATAACCTGACGCGGAAAGACAGAAGCCCTATAAACTTGCACGCCACATGGTCACACTTGCCCTCTGTAGGCCTCCTGGGTGTTTTTTTTTAAGGTTTATGAAAAGGCCCCCTAGTGGTCTGTGCGGAGTTTTTTATTAAGAAGAGCTGTCACAGATGTCTGGCTTCCCTTCCCAACCCCCAACCCCTCTCCATCCTTCATCCATCTCTCCCACCACCACCACTCACACCCCCTTCATCTTGGCTGTCATGTACCTCATCGTTTCCAATGTCAGGATCAAGCCTCGGGCTTGAAAATACCCCCAGGGCCCTTCCTCTGCATGCCCCGGTCCCCCCTACCACCACAAGGACCAAACAGAAAGCAGCAGTCTGCGCAGCTCAGTCTCTCCCTTCTCTCAGTCTCACCCCTTGTCATCTCCTCTTCCTTTGTCTGTCTTGAGGAACATGCAAATGCTCCATCGATATTCCCGGCATCGGATATCCATCTGAGAAGCCTCCTAACCAGGGCATGCGTCTTTAAACAACTGAAGAGGGAAGACAAAGTATTAAAAAAAAAAACTTTATAGACTGAATGGATCTAGCCTTAGCATCGGACCATCAAGAGGCCCCTATCACTTTACACGCATGCTCTGGAAGACATCCCACCCTTTACAAAACCCTTCAAGAAGAGCAAATATTTGTATTAGGTCTGTACGATCCTCGGCAGGATCATACTGTAATCAGAGGAAGATATCTGCACTCTATAGATCTGCGTCAGATAATCATCATATTTGTTACTATGGCAATCTGATACTTTCAGCTACTTAAAAAACATGTTGAGAGAGAAAGGGACCCTTTTTGATGATTTCTTAGATGAGGGTGATAATGATATGCGTCCATTCGGTGATGGAATTCATTATTGTTCAGATTGTTAAATTCATAATCATAAGGTTGTTGCCAAAGGTAAATCATTTCAAAAGTGATTTGAATTGCTGTTTACCTTTTTGTTTGTTGTTGTTTTTTCTGTTTGTAGGTTGTGACAGAGCAACTGAATAGAAGATGCTTGCGTATTGAATCAACTCATTCAGAAAGATAGTTCACCCAGTACCCAAGACTCAGCCAGTTCACCCAGTACCCAAGACTCAGCCAGTTCACCCAGTACCCAAGACTCAGCCAGTTCACCCAGTACCCAAGACTCAGCCAGTTCACCCAGTACCCAAGACTCAGCCAGCTCACCCAGTACCCAAGACTCAGCCAGTTCACCCAGTACCCAAGACTCAGCCAGCTCACCCAGTACCCAAGACTCAGCCAGCTCACCCAGTACCCAAGACTCAAACAGTTCACCCAATACCCAAGACTCAGCCAGTTCACCCAGTACCCAAGACTCAGCCAGTTCACCCAGTACCCAAGACTCAGCCAGTTCACCCAGTACCCAAGACTCAGCCAGTTCACCCAGTACCCAAGACTCAGCCAGTTCACCCAGTACCCAAGACTCAGCCAGTTCACCCAGTACCCAAGACTCAGCCAGTTCACCCAGTACCCAAGACTCAGCCAGTTCACCCAGTACCCAAGACTCAGCCGGTTCGCCCAGTATACCCAAGACTCAGCCAGTTCACCCAGTACCCAAGACTCAGCCAGTTCACCCAGTACCCAAGACTCAGCCCGAGTCAGCCACAATATCAACCAGCATTTAAAGTCATTAATACCATTACCAAATGGCATATACCATCACATCCTTGTCACCCATCGGCAAAACAATCTACGTGTATCATGGTATTTGTTTTGTTTTTGTTTGTAGTTTCTTTCGATAAATATCCGGAGCTTTTACACTCTTTATATACATAGATATATATTTGCATGTCCATATATATGCATATATGTATTTTTATTTACTGGAGTAAAACACCGCAGAAACCAACCAGGCAATTTGTTCTCATAAAATGACAAAAATAAGGGTTGTCACACGAAACCATCAAAAAAACATTGGCTGTTTTTTCATATATTTATACGCAAACAAAGAACCACTTCCTCTTCAGACTTAATGGTGTGATGCTAAATTGTCACGGCTGAATTCATTTTCAATTTACCATCAAAATAAGAAAGTCCGGGTTGAAAAAAAATATAAATATATATGGCTCATTTTATGTACCGTGTACCAGCATAAGTTTCCAAATGGCTAAAACGTTTGCTTCGGCAAAGCAAACATGCCTGTTGTTGAGCTAAGCAATTCAACATTTTGTAATTTTCAACAAACCCATGATATGTATGTGACACGTTACGGTTTGTGTATCACAAATGCTTCCAGTGGTTGAACAATATGGTAGAAAATCAAGGAACTAAATTTTTGTGGAAACCTGTTACTTAACCAATTCCCATACTGGTGCTCTGTTAGTCTGTTGTGCTTTATTACAGGGAACCATCTACAGCAATGCCATGTCTGGGTTAATACAAACAGTCAACCAGTGAAGTCCAGCAAACAACTGCAGGACACCAGTGAAAACTATCCATAGCTATACTTCTTGTCTGAACTTGCTGAATTATTTTTTTGGGGGGTGGGGGGATTTTTTTTATGAAATGATTATCCCTTTGTGGTTTTTGCAATGGAGTCCATACCATGTAACATTTTAATAATTAATATGTCATGTAAAATATACTAGAGGATTGTTGCGAGACTGAGAACAGTATACTGGTAATAAAATCAAATATATATTCCCACAAGTTCTTTGCGGACATTGGTTTTGAATTTGGTAGTCAAAATAATTATTGTTTGGATAGAATGATAAGTGTGATTGTAGGCCATGCTAACATTTTTTTATTTTGACAAATGACAGCATGGCAATGACAAGTGTCACCAAAGGCAATGTCCAAGGGCACTGAGGCAATGACCAGGGTCACCAAGGCAATGACAAGTGTCACCGAGGAAATGACCTAGGGCACCAAAGCAATGACCAGTGGCATCAATGCAATGGCCAGGGGCACCAAGGCAATGACAAGTGTCACCAAGGAAATGACCTAGGGCACCGTAGGCAATGACCAGGGTCACCAAGGTAATGACCAGGATCACCAAGGAAATGACCTAGGGCACCAAAGCAATGACCAGTGGTACCAAGGCAATGACCAGGGGCACCAAGGCAATGACAAGTGTCACCAAGCAATGACCAATGGCTCAAGGTAATTGCCTTTTTTCTTTCCATGAATTTCAAGCCCTAGGCCACCAAGGCCATACCAGATCCACAGCTTGCCACCTCACTGAACTTCAAACGCTACACACTGTGACAATGAAATCTGAATTTTTTTATTAAATTGTCAATTTTTCCATACCATACATAGTATGGTCACACATGATTTTACACACGCATTATCTGCATACACCATTGATAAGCCACTGATTTCTGTAATTCTCATTCTTTAACAAGGTAATAGCACAGAGCAGAGATAATAATACTCATATCAAGATTTGAGATGTACAATGCTATATTCAGCATCAAAAGACCAAAATGAGGATACTATGCAAATATTCGCATATGGAATTGCGTTTCCATGGCCAAGTTGCTGTTTATCTGGCTTAGATATCGCCTGATGCCACCCATAAAAGCCCAAAATGGAGAGTAAATATTTGACAGTGAAACTGGTCAATACCTCCCCTCGGGCAAATAGTCAGGTTACCATCTGCCTGTTTGTGCCTTGTGTATCCATTTGGCATCTTGTCTTTCTATGACAAGTTCGGGTGCCGTTCACAATCTGTTTGCATGGCCATTTTTAATATCAATTTATGCTTTTCACATTATGTTCAATATGAAATAGGAATAGAGACGACCAATAAGAAGAGTGAGTCATTTCTTTTTATGATTTTGTCTAAGTTAGTTATGACAGTAATTCATTCTAGAAATACACTCCAAAGCCCATTTTAGGCATTGATGGCAAGTTTTACATCACAAGTACATAGGACAGACATGTCATCATTTTAAAATGAATTAATTATATGGCATTTCTAGAAAGAAACATTAATTACATTACTTGCTGTACTGAAGTTGATTGTATATTGAAGCCCCGCCCTCACTCTTGCCCCGCCCCTTTACATCCTCCCTCCTCCAAACAACTTCCCTTGGGGAGAGCAACCCTCCTCCTTATTGTGTTTTTCAAAGAACATATACAAAGAAAAATAGAACAAAAAAATATCCATATCAGAAACATTTCCTCAGGGAAGATGACGAGGTCAGAACAAGCGTGCACAGACACACTACCCCCTCCCCCCTACCTTCCCCTCCCAACAAAAAAAAACTGACACAATGTCCGACTGCGGTCTCTAGAGGGCTCCCTCAACCCATTGTCTCCCTTTTCAAGACAAGAAATCATGAGTGTGGTTGACAGGCCTATGACTTGCCACACGGGAAATGTATTAATATTAGCGCAAGGTGCTGCATGGCGAGTATACCGTTATATATCAAGGCAAGTCTTGCCCTAATTCCCTCATCTATATAAGTTGTACGCTGTACGTTTCGCCGGACGCGAGCTGTCTCCTGCGACTTCGAAGAGCCGCTGAAGGGTCGCTAGGAAGAAAATGTCAAAGTTGATGCCTCGGTACGCTGGGGCTTTGAAAGGGCCTGGGGCGAAATCTAGCTCCCTGGCGCGTTACGGGAAATGCACTGGTTGTTTCTTAAATCCTGCCTGTCAGCCGGGGATTCAGGACCAAATTTGATTGAATTTAAATGAAATTTCCCTGCGGAATTCAACGTTCGGGTTTTTTTCACCCCTCTCACCCACTCACTCCTTTCCTACTTTCAATATATGACCCCCCCCCCCCCCCCCCCCATCCCTTCATTCCATTCGTCTTATCATTTCCTTTTTGCCTTTTTGAAATCAGGTAGATTACAGATTTCACGCACAAGAAGTGGCAAGTTTTGGAGGTTTCACGCTCTGGCCGCGCAGTGCTATCAAATCACACCACGGGCTTTCATTGTGTCGGACTGGAAAAGTGAATGTGAAGACAGATTAGCTAGGCATGAAGTAGATCAGGCGATTAGACGACCTGCTGATGGATTCATTTTAATGATATATTTTTTAGGATAAAAGGGGCGTGGCTATGTAAATTTAAAGTATAAGCTAGCTGGCCAATAGGGGCCAATAGAGCTGTTTAAGCCAAAAATTGCTTTAAGCATGAAAAGTCTTCCTTGATCAAACAGGATTGACAACCAAATTTTCATGTGATGTTTACTGCTTTTGACTTGTATTCGGCCATTGTTTGCTAAGCAATAAACATTCACAAGGAGTTTTGTCTGGCATGCTGAAGTTGATGCTTAAGCAACTTTTGGTGCTTAAGCAGCTCTATGAAATCGGCCCAGTCCATTTGTATATCAAAATTGTGATTTGTACCAAAAAAATTAAGAAAGAAAAATAACGTGAATAACTTCAAGCATCATAAATTATGCCAACATCGATTTGCCAAAGAATCAATGCATGCTCCAGTTTGTACTTAATTAAAATCTATTCGGAGACTCGATCACTGAAAATAGAAGCATTACTCATTATTTGTTAATTAGATCTAGGGCCACGTATTAAGACTCGGTACAAGGCCGTAGAGGTGTGTTTATTCAATGTCTTTTTCCCCTCCCTGTGGTTGCAGTGGTTGAGGTCTGCATGAAACCCATAGGAGTACAACACAACACCTTGACTATTGATTCTTGGTGCGCTTCAGTTGACATACAATCTTTATTTGCCCCAGCCGCACGACCGCAATCAAATTGCAAAGGAGTAAACCCTATGTACCAGGGGTAGTCTTTTAATTTGTTCACTATCGATTGGGAAGGGTTCGTGATCTATCCAATAGACAGTAGCCCCGGATTCTAAGACACGGTGTACGGCGTAGTATATGATTACGGGTTGGGCGCCTAGTCATCAGCTCTGTCGTCCGTAGCTCACAAAATGTCCTGCTGGAGTGCTGCAGAAGAAAATAATATAAACAAAAAAAATATAAGTAAAATAATAATAACCAAAGATGAATCACGAACCACAATTGTCAAACGGTAGGTCTACTTAACAGTCAACTGCATGATGCAATGAAGAATGGAAAAAAAAGACATTAAAAAAATAATTCAAATAGTTCGTGCATGGTTCGTGTGACCCAAACTTCAACTCATTTCCCCGGGTACATATCTTTTCTCATAAGTCTACAGAAGATTGTGAAAAATGAAAGGAAAATCCTCATATTTCATGTTCAGGAAGAAACGAAATTCTAGTTTGTCACTCCCCTGTCTTTTAAACTTGTCCCCTTTTTATATGTGCAGCCGGAAATAGGTTGTCAGAATACAATCATTGTAATTGAATTGAAAAAATGCCAGGCCAGGTTCTAATGCCTGGTAATTCCAGTCCTCCGTTTCGCCTGAGCCATGCTGGCAAAGTCACTGCTTTACTCAACGGAGGTTGTCCAATCCTGAGCGAGCAGCATCGATCGGCAACAAATAGGCCACGCCCATCACTGCTATTTTCTGCAAGTATAGCTATAGCTACGCACGTCACGCACAAACATCTACCGTGTGTTGTGTGTAGCGTGTATGTTATGTACTGTGTGCGGTGAGAACGGCGTGCATGCATTGCACAGCGTATGATATTAACGGCTGTTGTCTGATATCCCGCTGAGATCCGTGACCGCTTCAAATTTCGTGTCTGCCCGTTACGAAATCGCCCCTTTGTACCGCTCAGAATTTTTCTAACCTCTTGATGATATATTTCCTCCGTCTGTTTGGCTGTCACCGACCGCTGATAATCAGCGCTGGTGACTTGGGGGCCGCGCTGTGTGGTGCATGTAACGTGATGAGTTTCACACAGTGACGAATTTTAATTTCATACGACTGAGCATGCGCGCATAATCCACCACCCCAATTTCCCTCTTTTTTGTTGTTGTTATATTATTAATAGCTCCCCCATACCTACATAACATGCATTTACGTAAACAGAAATCCATCACGAGGACAAATCTATCACGCTATCATGAAAAGCGCCAAGGCAAGCCCTGTCTCGTACTTAATGGCATATGCAGTATAATAATAAACCACTGATTTTAAATGCGTCAGTGGCGAAGTCGGCTGCATTTTTTACTTAATTTCCCCTCTTTTTTTCTGCTGACCTGTGTTTTCTATTCGACAGTGCCGAACGACGCCGGGGGCCTTTCTGTCCGTGTTTAATGCACACCACAAATCACAACGTACAGAGGCTCTGTAGATCTGTGGCGACTGCCTTATATTATTGTCCAGTGTATAATTCGCCCAATTAAGGATGACAGCCATAGCACGACCATAGTGTAACAAAGCAGGCGGCAACGCGGTCCCCGTTTACAATCCCGCCCATCCCCATGGCCCACGCGGTTTAGAAAAAAAAAATCTTCAAGGAGAACAATGATTTAGAAAATAATTGGAATTAAAGGGAAAAGCTAATCCATGGCCAGGTCGATTGTTGATAAACCATATAGAAAGAAAACTCGGCTAGTTCGTTAACTTAAACAACATTGAAACTGAATGTTGTTTGGTTTATGTTTTGAAACATAACAAATTTCACTTTACGGTTCATGGAATGCATTTTTAATTTTAGAAAATCAAAAAAACTGACTTTGTTTCTACCCTTATTTATTATTAGGCCTATAGACGCCGAATTTACGAATTTTAAATTGACTTGGCTGGCCAAAAATATTTGGGGTTTTTTTTCACACAAAATCGCTAAAAATACATTTTGCAATTTTAAATTTCTCACAATAACCAACAATGAGAACTTATAAAATAAATTTGAAACTTTGTGTCCAACATTCATTGAGCTAGTTTGATTATGAAGCTACATGCTTCTCGTATGAAAATGAAACAAAAACAAATCGTGATAGACTTTAATATTCGTCTTCGTTCGTTGATATTAATAATATGAGATATTCAAACGACTTTTCCCAACCCATATATACCCAGGGTAGCTATCTCAGATGGCAACATCGTGCACATCACATCAAACACAGACAAACAACATTTGATTGGTTTGCTTTATGGACAAGGCAGACATGAGTCCCCGGTTTAGGCCCCTTATATTATAAGACCCCAAACCGCTGCCATTTTTTTTAATGGCCGGTCGGTTCGTACATTACAGTATAGCGCAGATGTTTATTTTTAATAAATGAGGGCGAGGGGAGAAGCACTGCCCCACCGCACGGTTTCTGGAAGGTTTTATCATTCTAGTGTGGCAGCCAAGCCCTTAGGGGAAGGTGATAATTTTCCTTTCTTTGTGCGGGGTTGGTAATCCCGCTGGGACCTGACTGTTTCCAGGCTCCATCCTAAGAATACACAGCTGACTCAAAAATCAGCACAAAACCCATGTACTATTAAACAGTGCCCGCTTGCGTGCTCGCATTCCACGGATAAGTGGTGGGCGGGCCCCTCTGCTAATTTGTCAACGGCAGACCACGTTACCCAAGCCGTGGTCTGATCACCGACGGGGCGTGGCCTACTGTATGGCCTGTCTGTGATTGGTGGGCCTGTACGGGAGTCAGCGGCACTGCACAGTTTGTCGGTGACTTGCAGCTCTCTCAGTGGTCACGTCTGATTGCTTTCAGTGATACGGCCAATCAATTATTTTCCATATATGGTTATGTCATTTGGCCCTTTGTCGAGCGGCGTTGAGATCACTTTGTGTGTGTGGTATCTTAACAGCTTGTCTTTTTTTTTTATCATAAAAAACCCCAACCGTAATTTCGCTGAAATTTGGCCCTTTTTCCGATGCGAAAATCGTGGGAAAATTCCGGCGGACATCTTGTTGGACACCATAGACGGACACTGTGAGCGATCCACCATGTTATCCCGTGTTTTCTAGCAGGAATTTGCACAGGGAATCCTACTCCTTTTTTTTGCTGTGGATGCTAAATAACGTGGCGGCGGTTTACCGTAGCGTACATTGTGGCTCCATAGGGTTTGTGTGGTGTGGTGCTGCAGCTGAGGCGTCATATCCATTGGATATCGTGGGGATCTTTCTTGCACGGCGTGTGTGTAGTGCCTAGTGGTGTCGCACCGCTGCACTCCCGATCCGATCCGCGGGCATTTGGCCGGCGACTTGGATTTTCATTTCTTTTTTTGTATTCTCCATACCTCAGTGTTTTCCTGTGGATCATAATTAAACCATGTACCCACAAAGCAGACATCCGGTAAGTGTAAACATGTTCATTTTTGGGGGGTGAAAATTCATGAAAATAATGTGTAATCAACTTGCTACCGTACTGACTTACTAACGTGGGACAAATACCGTTTGGTTGTCGCACTTTTATTAATAAAAAACAAAATGTCAGGTGTTGTTTTTTTGCGCATTTTCGATTCGAATTCAGAATGTGGGTTTGAATCCTATTTTCGTTGTACTTGTTCTGTTTGTTGATTTAGAAATTTAAGCGACTTATGCCGCCATGTTTGAACCATTGGATGGGGGTTATTTCAACGTGTTTACCGGCTTTAGGTACGGGTACACGCCGCTATTTCCTGGGGCGGTCATTAACCACTTCTTCGCCCGTAATCATGTCGTCACGACATGAATATTCATGACCGTGGAATTAAACATGTACGAGTGTGTGTCTATTTGGCCTATAATCTTCGGACCGGACGATGCATGTCCATGAAAGCACCTTGCTCATGAATATTTATGAACCAGCTAGCATCCAAATGTCCACGTGTTATTTTACTATTTACACTGCATGTAGGGATCTGCTGCACGTGTGTTTGTACGTAAAGCAGGCTGGCATATGTACATGTAATATCCTTATTCTGTCATTTAGTGCTCTAAAACTCAGTGAAAAATCAGCCTGACCGCTTAAAACATGGCAAGAGTAAGCACCTGAGGGCCTCTGGAAGGATTAGAAAATTAGAAAAATGACTAAACCGTTAGCATCCGGATGTCAGATGAATGCATGGACAATGTCAACCCAAAATTCATTCACTCATTCTGTCTGCTATGACAAGTGCTATTGTCATGAGTGATTGGTAAATTCCAGACAGTGACCATGTATTATACTAAAATGCCCAGTGGGCTTCCTGGTCACTCACAAATTGGCATATGGGTCAAATCAAATCCAGTTAGCCTACCATGGTGTTGTTTGAATTAAATTAATGCAATTATACTGATTTCCTGTTTCTGGTCTGTAAATTATATATATACCTATATATCTCATCCTTTTGTTTTCTTTTTGATTACAATTTACCCAGGCTCCGCATCAGCCTGCGCAGCCATTCAAGTTCACTGTTGCCGAGTCATGTGACCGCATCAAGGAGGAGTTCAGCTTCCTCCAGGCGCAGTACCACAGGTGAGAGGTCGCGAGAGGTCACGGGAGGTCGAGTCGATGGGAATATTTCCCAACAATTGTGTTATTATGGTTTTATATCCAGAGTGTTGTAACCAAGATGAATTCAGTGCTTTGTCAGAACAGTCCCACCTTAATACTCCATCATGTTCCCACTGGGACTTCAAGAATCCTGTTTATAGGAAAATGCATAATCATCAACTAGCTTTGGATCTGTATCCAAGAATTCGAGGAATTTGTTGGGGGTTTTGGTGGGGCATGACACCTCAGCAAAGCTTATAATAATGCAGTTTCTTTTGATTGATAATCGGCTTGTAAATGGATTCTGATGATAAATTACTTTGTCGACCTCGGGCGGTTCAGACTGTGTCCGTCATAAACAAAAATAATTTTCCCATATGAAGATTGTCCGCCTTGAAAAATCAATTTACTGTGAACTGTGAAATGAATTTATACCTGATTAGGAAGGGTGAATTAATTCTGCCCAAACAAGTCGACCAATTTAATTACAGATCGGTGAGAATGCTTGCTGTACACTACACAGCATAATGATGTGATCTCCAATCATCTATAACTCGAATCTCCGGCATTTTTTTTTTTTTAAAGAATTTGGTTCCATTTGATTATTCAATGTGTGAAAAGTCTGGCCTTTTTGTGTGTGTGGTTTGTTTGTTATGGTGGCTCAGTGGCAGACATATATGACATTTGATTGGGTTTACTGGTTCAGGGCCATTGCATATTGAAATTTACGACACCTTGTCTGATTGATCGGGGACTTGTGACAAATATCGTCAATAATAAGGGTCAGATTACAAAAGGCATTCATTTTATGACCTACCCCTGAAACCTTCCATAATAAATAAGTGAGAATTATGAAAGGAAAGTGTGTACTTTCTCAGGGGTGTTTTTTTTTTTCAAACTTCTCCTTCCTTCCTCAATACAAATGCGGGACTAAAAACAGTTAAGTTTATTATTTTCAAGAGTTGGCGTTAGAAAAAACATTCCATGCACAGAAATCGTAGGTGGCATTTCCATATCTAGGTATAAACTTTCATTGAACATCCATGAGCTTCAAGCTTTCGTGCGTGATATTCCCTTGGCACTTTCGCGAACATAAAAGTTCATGAAACTTCACGAAATGTGCAACAAGACATTTATTGTCAAGTTTTAAATAGGCCAGTATGACCCAGTTCTGTTTACAACAAAATAAACGGTTTCAGTCCAATATTAGACGTTTCATAACGAAGAATATTATGCTGATGAATGGTAGATGGAAATTATGTTTATTTTCATTCATAATTTGCATGTACGCAAGTGCATTCCTACCTTTCAACTTTGAAGAAGAAAAAAAAAAAATCCCTCACAAACAAAATTCCTCTGGGAAGAATACAGTGCTGCCAGAGTCTCAGTTTTCAGTCTGGTTTTCTTATTTGTCCACCATCTTTGTTTTTTTCTCTCGGTATGCTGAGGTGTTTTCTGTGTGTGTGTGTAGGTTGCATGGCCACATGTGCCATATCAAATGGTCAGGGAATGTCAGATGAAATTTACAACCAGCCATTTACAAATCATTGAGGGAGAGTGTTTCTAGTAATAATAAACATTGTGGGGCCCCAGGGGTTTTTCAACCACTGCTGGCTGAGTCAGTGATTGGTAATTTGACCAATTCCCTGGCAGCATGGAACTAAGGGGGAGGGGGGAATGATGGAGCTGGCTCTGGGTAGAAGGATGATAGCTCTGTCGGGTCAGACATGTGGGGGGGGGGGAGCTTCAATCATCATGGCAGTGACTATGGACATAAATATTCATATTAAGCTGCTTGGCATGGGGGCTGTGGGACAGTGGGTGGGATTTGGGGGTGTACATACACATCAGGCTGGATCAGTACCATGTGCTTTTGAATATTCATGAGCGTGTGTTTGCGGCGCATATTATATCAGCATCTGGCAGCCTATTAAATTTGATTAAGTGTCTTATCATGTCCCTCCAATCATTTAGGAGGATTATATGTTAATTCCCAAGTCATCTGATTGGAAGTAATTTTTGTGTTTCTTTGACCTTATCATATTCTGTGCAGTGTTTTCTTTCTTAATCATTAGGTTACCATGACACTGTATTTAATTTGATTTTTCCTGTGAATCATGGCTTTGTGCGATCTTGCATTTTTAAAGCGAAACCTAACGAACCGTACACCCCCAAAAAATCGTGATATGTTTTCTTAGTCTCTCTTCACATTTTGGAGCCGTTTCCTTTTGTTGACGTCAGTCTGGTTTTGATATTTGTTTTTTTTTCTTTTTTTTTAACCTCTCTCTCTAGTCTCAAGATGGAATGTGAGAAATTAGCGCAGGAGAAGACGGAGATGCAGAGACATTATGTCATGGTGAGTAGAGTAGACAGACCTCAGTCTCAACATGGAAACTAATCTTTGAGTAATCATAGAGCTAGCTCTATGGAGTAATCAACTCAGGACTGCAAACTGCTGTCCAGTCAGAATGATGACCACTTATTTAGGACGGCCTAACATTTTGGGCACTCTTCGTTTCAGGCGCGCTATCACTGATGCTGTAGATCCACGTCCCATGCAGGATACGCTAAAATGGGATCCGGATCAGCAAGATCACTGATCTCGTGCCTGAAACAAAGAGGCCCTTTGATTCTACTACAGTAGAAAGATCTGTTTTCAGTAATTCAGAGGCCTTTGAGAAAGATCTCCTTGCTCATCTGGACAAATTCATCATCAGTCTCAAAACCATTTCATCTCCCTATCACCATTTACTCTCGGGGTGGAACAATGTAATTACATGTATGTGCAAAGTGTCTTGCTCAAGGAAGCAAGGTTCATTCATGATCCCCACTGCTGGCATTAAACCTATCTCTGGGATTATTCACAAGTTGCAACTCGGCGACATCTCTTGTTTAATTTGCCAGACCATTCGACCGTAGAATTTCCCATCTTTTGAAAATCATTCATTTTGTTAATAATTTACAATTGAAATTGAATTGTTTTATTTGATATTCGCTTCATTTGAGTTTTTCAGTCTGCCCTTTTAACCTCAAATTGTTTTTTTCCCAATCGTTGGAATGGTACCTGAACTTCCTGAAGATTATCATAGATCGCTGAGACCGTGTGATATCCCGAACAGAAATCATGTGCAGAACCCAGACTCCCTAATCAGTTGAAATAGATTCAGTTTGACTTTGAGCCCTCTTTCATCTTGTAATGGGTTAAGAATCTTGGCCACAAGAAATCAAAGCCTCGTTTCTCCTCCCAACATCGGAAAAAAAGTTTGTCTCAACCACAAGAAAACTCGGAAAGGAATGACCAATTTACCGAACACTTCAAATTCCGAGTGTTTACATCAAGTTTGAATTATGACTTTCAAACATCTGAGAGTAAGGCAAACAAACCTGGGTGGCTCTTGGGGATATTTTAGCGTTCTGAATAAAAACGCAGCTTCACTAAACGAATCTGTGACATGTCACTGAGGAGTAGATCGTCTTCCTCCTGACATTTTGAAGTTGGCTCCAACATGTGCATCTCCGTGAATGTAAATCTGTAATGCAGAATATCAACCACCTTGTACTTGCATGCCCTCGTTGTTTATCAGAGGTCAACAGCATAGAAATGTGTACCATAATGCTGTTACTGAATACTATTAGGTCTTCTGGTACACTGCTGTTGATCTTGTTATTTTGAAAATGGCATCGAGTGTGAATAAATATATCGTGTCGGTCCGTGATTTTGTCAGATTGTGTTTCATATTGCGGAGGTTTTTGTGGGGGGCAGGGGTTAAATTTCTTCTTTCTAGGGGGACAAAGAAATCGCAGACACTAGCCTCCCTATTGTCACATGATACATGTTGGCAGTGCACATTGTGCAAACCGATTTAATAACAATGCATATTACATATGAAGTCTACATGTACGTACGGCGTGTGTTAATGTCTAATAGGGGAGGTGTTTGTTTAGGAATTGCTGTGGGCACCAATCTATTAAAAAACCCTGCCGACCACTACAGCTATAAGAAATGCTAGAACCGAACCTACAGTCCGTATTAAACAAATAAAAGTTCGTTTGAAATCTATCAACCTCCCAACTGATGCGAGAGAAATCGATGGCTCTTTACCAGTGTCCATTTGTCATGCTAGGACTTAAATAAGGTAAACAAATTAAGACACGGGGCAGTTAAGCTGGGCCTGCGCACACAAGAAGAGGGAAAGATCTTATGCATTATTCATGTCGAATGAAGACAACGCGCAGCTCAATTAATTAGTGTGCAGTAATTTGGAAAAAGACAATTTCAGTTATATCCTTTGCTAGGGGTGGAGGCTCTGTTTGCTGAGCAATAAGCGATATATATAAATTGCTGGAGAGTGTTAATTTTGTTTTTGTCACTCATTCAACAGTACCAGGAAGAAATTTTTGCCAGGATATTCTGAATGTTTTAAGTGGCAGTTGTAAACGAGTCATTACAAGTTGACCGTGAAATTGACTGCTGCCTGGCTAACTAAACATGGCCAGAACACTAACCATCCTGTTTATATTGCAGCGACATACATCTATCGCACCCCTCGATTATACAAGGTCAAACCAATTTATGCTAATACGGCAGTGGGAAAGAACGGCCAGCAGTTGGGTTGCAAAAAAAAATAGATTCTATGAAAATATTATACAACCACTGAATTGACATTATCCTCCTTTCCTTTTTTAGTTATTTGGAGGGGGCCAGGGGGAAAAATAATTTGTCTGAGATTTTGATATATTTTTTTTCTGAGTGTCGACCAGCGCGTTATGGATCATTTTATGCATACATTATTTACTGACGAATCGTAACAAAACTGAATTGTTTCTTTCATGTTTTCTTTTTTTTTTTCTCAATTGTACAGTATTATGAAATGTCCTATGGTCTGAATGTGGAAATGCACAAACAGGTAAGAAATTCATTCAATTTTTATCTAAAAACAAAAACCCATCATTAACAACGATTAGTTATCGTGGAATTTACACACAGGCCCGACAAGTCCAGATATTTTCTTGATTTAACTGGTTTTACATAGTAGATTAAAAATGAATGTTATGAAGGATATGTACAGTATATCTGTACATAGCTGTGTACACTGTACAGTAACATTCTTGATTGGTCGTTATATTTTTATTTGGCTTTTAATACAAGGAAACTGTGGTTCAAGTTACATGTAGCCTACATGTAGGTCAGTGGAATTGGATGGTACAGCCTCGTCTTAAGTGAGGTTAACATGTTTGGGTGTCATGCAGGATGTACATGGTTTTGAGTATGGTAGGACAGACATGGATACATGTACAGGTGTAATTGGTGGATATATTCAATTCATTATAAAATACACCTGTTACGATTGATAAACTATGGAAGTGTGGATTTTATTATTATGCGTACATCTATGATCGTGAAATAAGGCCATGTTGGGCATGATAACCATGACATGTGACTATAGTCATCTAAAAAGTGGTAATGGCCAGGTAGTCTCATTATACCTGTGCCTAGTTGGTGACAACCCCCCCCCCCACCTTATCCAGTCTCCGCCCATTCCTACAGCTACAGTATAAAGTGCCTATGAGGGTACGGGCTCAACATGATGTGTCAGTAGTTAATTTCCCCCTGGTGCCCACCTGTACACAAATCAGGCGCTTAATCCTAGGGCCTCGTCATCATCCCCCATAGCGCTGGCGTTGATTTCCGGCTGTATGTACCCCCCTGATGACGATCTGAAAAGATTGTGTTGGTGGAAGGTGAAGGGGGGGGGGGGGGTTTACAGTGACTCCCCCCCCCCCCTTTTTTTCCCTCCACATCTCCGAGATTGGAGTAATTACATTGGCTGTCATCCGCGTGGAGAGCGGAGTGAAACGCGCCACTGCCATCGGTTGCTGACCCAATTGAATCGGGGCCATTGCATCGCATTGCATCGGTGGTGCTGGCTGGCTGGCAGGGGGGAGGGAATGATATGCAGAACTTGGCTCTGAGTGTCGTGCTTGTCATAACCAGAGGTGTGCCGTATATACGCTCCGTTGACCCGTACCGGCTAAGAATGACATCATAGACGTCTGTGTGTGTGTGCTGAGACGGAGTCATAGGTCAAAGGTCGAGTCACATTCTTAGTACTCAAAACGGCATGAAATCGGTTTTGTGGCAATGGCTGTGATTGGTTGATCTTTGTGTGTAGCTGGATTCCTTTTGTTCTGTTTTTGTCAGCAAATATTTCAAGATTTTGCTGTTTATGTGCCAACTACTGTACTTCCAGCTTAAATGAAATGGGAAAAATCATGTTGGCCTACATGTACATGTGATCATGTACTTACATGTAGGTACATCTGACAACTCTTCATCTACGTCAATCACTGGATTTTTTTTGTCTACAGTTCAAAGTGTGTTCTGTCATTCATCTGGATTCCGTCCCATCATTTTAAGTTTCCGTCTACAATTATGCGTGACCTTATAGCGGATTTACAGCGGCTTTTGTGGCGCTTACGTGTGTGGTATGAGTGATTAAATTAAGAAATCACCTGAGCGAGTTCGTTCCTTCCTTGCCTGCATGTCACTATTAGATTCAGTCAGCCAATCGGGAAATGCGTGTCGTACCAACCACAGGCATTATATGAGATTTTACATGTACACAGAATTTTGTGCCTGCGCAGGAAGCCTGGTATATCTGATTGGAACGTTGGGACAAATCTGGCAGCAGCAGAATTAAGTTTGCATTGGCAGGTGGTTAATAAGGTTGATGTGAGGGGGGGAGCTGAGCTGGTGGAATTTAATTAGCAATTTATACGGGATAAGCTTTGGTAAAGTAACTATTTTCTTGAGCTGTTTACTGTAACTCCTGCTGCGGAGGAGCGTCATGATTTCCTTTTAGGGCTGTAAGTTTACGAATAATTTTGTAACCGGTTACCTGTCTGTAATTCAGTTACGGTTGCGATTACCCGTATTATAACAAAGAAAACATTCTCACATTGTGAATTTAGATGGTATTCAAAACAAAAAAGGTCGGTCCTACATCAATAATGGATGTTTGAAAAAGAAAAGACGCTTAAATATTACTCGCATCTGTAAGAGTGCATTGCACCGGGCAGGAAAAACTAAAGAGCGCACACAGTGTAAGTAAGAGGGAAGGGACACGTGCCAACTTTACCTCATTTAGCGTTCACTCATAGCGTGTGCGGACCACTCAGTTTCACACTCTTTATGCCTCTCCAACTTCCTATTTGTAACTGGACCTCATCTCATTCCCTGTTCCGCCCACCATCCTGCCCCTTCGTCCCCTCCCCCCTCACCGGTGTGAAATGCCAGTAAATTTCCTCGCACCCTGGCGGGTTTGTGAGAAGCCCTGAGAAGCACAGAGCAGGCCTGTGTCAACACAGACAATCTGGTTCCCTCCCCGCACGACGGACCGATGGACGGACAGACGGCGCAGAGTCAAAGTGAAGGTGCTCTCAGTCTCACTAGTACAGGGGCATGACGGCACGGACCGTGACCAACCTGCGCTGAATATATATATTGTGTATCGGCGTCGGCGGCGTCGGCACCGTGTTTTCATAGTGTAGCCACGGCCCTTGAGATGGCTTGGCACAAGGGTCCTCCATATCTTCCCCTAGTATGTATACCCGTTGGTTGTACAGAGATGGAGCTTGATTGACATTCAAGCACCATTAAGATGTCCAGCGCAAAGATAGACCCCGCGTCAGCCTACTACACTGAACACGCACATCCATGCCAATTACACTCCAGCCGTCTTCTTCAATATTTCATGAGCTTCTTTCCCCCCCCCCCCCCCCCCCCCTCCCCCCATCCCTCTTTTCTCCTCTCTCTTAAGTATAATTGCATATATATATTTTTTTTTCCTTATCCTCGGCCCAGATTTTGCTCTTAAGAGGAAGGAGGATGATGTTGGTTGGGGGGAAAAAAGGAGTAGGAGTGTTCATAGTCGGCATTTTATAACGTGTTGGTCTGCATGCATGCATGCATTGCTGTCACTACTCGTCCTTGTATTTGTAATAAACCCCTGGTTGGATTGGGAGTCACGTGACCAGAGTCGGCATTAATTATTCATGATAGCCAGCTGGCGCGCCCGACCATTTTTGAAATAGAGTCTGGGGTTTACATTTTTTACAAGGATTCTTGATTGCTTCTCGTCATTAACTGCCGACCGTAATGATGCGCGTCCATGAGTATGCCTTCAACAGGGGTAATTTATTTTCCAGCGCGATTATGGCATTTAATCGAACGTGACCAATCGTCGGGGCCCGTTCTAAGGTGTCGTTGAAACGAGAGCCGGGTATAGGATTAGCATGGTGGCTTGAACAGACGAAGCCGGCTACATATCTGCTGGCTGTGCCTGCAATATTAGCCGATACGCTTGGCTAAGTGTGCATACTATTTACATCCATGTTTCTGCTGGCCCAACTACTGCATTTGTAATCAAATCTGTCGTATGTAATTTTAGTAGCTATGCCAGGTTGCTAGTTTTATACCCGTATTATTATTTTGTTTGGTGATGTTCTCCTTTTTCTTGCACTGTAGGTTTTTTAATTTTGAAAACAAAAAGTACACACTGACATTTTGATTAAGGTTAATAATTAGGCATCGTCTGAAATACCCTAATACAAAATGTAGGGCCTACATGTACTTGAGCGAATAGTGTTTGAAATCAAAATACACAAAAGGAATTTCATAAAAATGATCATGTATGCACAAAATATTCAGAATATAAAATGAATGACAATTAGAAAAAAAAAGAAATTCAATAGTGGTACATGTACAGTGAAACATATGGTGCCTTATATTATGTGATTATGGAAATTAAACGATGGGGTGGGATTATTGTACGATAAAAAGATTGAATTGTTTCATTGTGTTTTTGCAGTCAATAGAAACAACATTGTATTTGCATTTGGGATGTTGACATCCAAAGTCCAACAGATAGAGGACTGTTTGAAACCAGTTTGTGACAAAGAGCAAGCAGTTTTGAACAAACAAACAACCCCACAGCTCTCCTGCGTTATCGCAAATGATGTGTATCAACATACCAGGGAATGAAATGGACATGTTTTGCGGCCAAACATTTCAAATGGTCACAGCTGAAGGGTCAGTCGGTGGTTATGGAGACTTTTAAGTGGTCGTCCTGTTTGTTGAGTTATCGGGAAAACAAGTCGGCTCATAGATTTATGGCAGTTAGATTTGAATATAGCTGGCCGCTAAGAATACCTCTTGGCCAATACTTGATGGCCGTTATACATCGGGGCCAACAGAATCCAGTGTTTAAAATTTTTTACAAATGGCAGCGCAAATATTTTGCCAGGGCATAATGGAGGGGACTGCAGTATTGGTTGGCAATCACAATCTTGGAGAGGGGTGCTATTTGTACAAGCAAATGGTGTTTGCAGAGTGGTGTTGGCAGAATCAGAGAGGACTGAGTCAACATGGCCCCCTAGAACATGAAGAGAGCTAGCTAGGGGGGCTTGGCTGTTGGGGGAAAAAAAAATGAGATGCGTCGAGTGCCCACAAGAGATGACGCTCGTGAGAGTCTGAAAAACATGAATGAGCGTGACCATGGCGAGAAATTCAGTGCACGACTGACGTCATGAAAGGCTGTTTGCTTCGCTCGGAATAGATTACCTATAGATAGAGTAGCTGCAGTGTCAGCAACACGAATTAGTGTTTTTTAGACTGTGCAAGGGAACGATCAATGTTCGTCTTTGCCGCACAGCACGCAGTCTCCCCCCCTGCTTGTTTCTCTCCCTCTAGTCTAGGCTGTTTGCTCAGTAAATAAAGACAGGTGACAGGGCAATACTTGGCACAGTAGCCGTTGCCAGCATTGTGACTGATGAGTGATAACCCATCCGCTCTTTCTTATATAAAGTCTTGTTTCTGTTCTCCGCTCGGCTCGGTACGGTTCCTTTTACCGTTGTCAGGAGGGGGGGGGGCTGCCCAAAGTCCTTTCCTCCCCTAGTAAACCGACTGGAAACTCAAGCATCCAGTTAGCAGATGATAAAGTGCACCTCTAGAGCCCCGGCCGAGCTGCTTACGAAATGGTCGGGAGGAAGGGGATGAGTGCGGTTTGCAATTGTTGATGAAAAACACACCAGAGACATCTCCTTGTTTTTCCCCGCTTTTTTTCCCCCCCTCCCTCAGCTTATAATGTTTGTTCACATCGTCTGTTTGTTGTGCTGGTCATGGCCATTTGCTCCACTCTTGCAGTGCTTGTAAATTACTCACCTTGTTTATGGTGATCGAGTCAATAATGTCAGACTGACTGACCTGAGGTTTCTGCTGGGTAGTTAGCGAGTCCCTCACTCTGTGATGGCAAGAAGCTCTTGATATAGAAAACCTCCTAGGCATGTTTGAGGAGGCTGAATTTGTTGTTACAAGGATCAACCCCTGGATCAGTAAACAGGGGCACAGTGTTTGCATGAACAAGCCTTGTGGTCCGTGGGTGAAATTCCAAAGGAAATTTACACGGTCATTACGAGGGTGAACCAATATTATTTCATTCCCGGATTCTCTCTGCATGGCTAGAGGAGAAAGAATCCTCTGTGTGAAAGGCATTCCTGAATCAGGATTAATTCACTCACTGAGCTGGTTGGACTACTTCTACATGTCAATAAAAATGGGTCAGTCCCCTACCTAGTCCCCGCCTTCAATCCGAAATGTAACGTTCCAGTTTTGGACAAAGCTAGCTATTCCCAAAAAAGTCTTACTTATTGGCAAGATACCGCTGGTTCTTCCTCTACAACTTGAAAGCAACTTGGAGAGTATTGATAAGCAATTAAGGGGATTGCAGTCACTGAGGACGTGTTCTACAACTGGTCGGCTTACCACTTTGAAGCCGATGTCATCCGTCTGTACATCTGTTATGCCTGGGGGACCCTAGGACTAGAGGAGGGTAGCCAGAGCCGCCTCCTCAGCAGAGTAAAACCGCATCTTGCATGCATTTGGCGATGGCCACAATGAGGTTGGTTGCCCATGCGCGATAGCTGCTCACCTCGTCACACTCCCATGCATGAAGCGCTTCATGAAGTGTGAACTGAATGCACCCGTGCACACACAAAATGGCAGAGACTGAGCGAGGCACTACAAATTTCTAGGAACGCAGACCTGGAGCAGACGATAGCTGAGGAGAAAACAGCAAGAAGTAATTAAGAAGCTTCGAGGAGAAACAAGGAATGACACTGCGCCCCAGATAGCCTCCTCGGCTGATGTTTGGAGCATCTTTCTGATCGATATTTTACCCGACGTTCCTGTTGAGAATCATTCTATAGTGCCATCCTAAGCTCCCTGAGGCCGACATCGTGGAGTCAATTAGCAGAGGATGCTGCTCGACCAATCCTCAAGTTTTAAGCCTCAGAGTACCAGTCACAAACAATACGCATCCTATGAATTTCCCCGGTAATCGACTTGCTTGTAGAACATGGCTACACAGCTATTAAAAAACGATAAAACATCTTTAAACCTCAAATTTCAAACAAAAAAATTATCAAAGATGAATATTAAATGATTATTCTTTGCAAGAAATTAAGACCACAGTATTCAAAAATTGTGGGCACAAATTGCCACGTAGTTGAGACTTGACTTTTATATTCATGTGATAAAAACGAAAGCTTGTACTGGCAGCGATGAGAGATTCTGACACACGGTGCCCATTGCCCGTAGTATTGCCACCTGAAACCCGCTCGACGCAGTTACTGGACACCTCTTATGCGTTTCCTTGACTTCTTCCTGGAGGCAAAACACTATCAGCAAGACGCACTCAGCGGCCCCAGAACAGGGCTCTTGTGGCGGCCAAGAGTGGACACTGAAAACCCGCAGAATTGGTCCAGCCATCCTCCAGCCCGGCTATTAAATTTGATTGGGTTGTAACCAGAGCGCAGGAGTGGGTCGTTTAGTGGGTCATTAATGGGTCATTTGTCCCAAAAGATACCGTATAAGGAGCGTTCTAACAAGATCCCATTACTGCAGTTTCAGAATATTAAGAAACAGGAAAAAGACCAAAATTAGACTTTTAAAACAAGTCCATAGACTGAAATATTCATGGGATATTTATATGCGGTAGTTATGCTTTTAGTTATGATTTTCATAATATGAAAATGTTTTATAACTTGTTTTTATCCCTGAAGAATTTTCATGACGATGGACATTTTCTTGTGCTTAGTTAGTCCTAAAAATACCCTGACCCACATAGTACATGTGTGTATTGCAATTAAAAAAACAGATGAGACAGGATGGAACCATGCAATTTCCAGGTTACCATGACAATGCAGACTTAAAACTACCTACGTAGCTACTCAGCTCCTCCTCAGTCCTATACTGAAATTGTCCCAAATTGTCAGGTTAAGTTGGTAATCAAAAGCCACAAAGCCACAGAAACAATCCTAATGAGTTATATTTCCTTTCTCTTCAAAACAGGAAGCAAAAATACACATTTTAGTAGTCACATGTCACATTGCCATGTTGATCCTTTAATAACATATTCTTTAGCTTGATAAAATGTTGTTTTAATTGTTTTTCAACTTTCAATTCAACTGAATATAACCTATACCTTTACTGCACGACTGATTATTGCCTAAATAGTGTACACTGTCGGTTTCATCTTGCCAATTCCGATCCCCCGAAGCATTGCCCTAAATGTATAGAAATGCCCCGCCATGCTCCGCTGGCTTCGGCTGCACTTTTTCAGAGCCGAGGCAGGCCCCAGTCATGCTTGGCCAGCTAAGCCGCGCTTTTCATTAATACATTAGCGATATGCCACGGCTGTCTTGCCATGGATAATAAGGGTGTGAACTGGCCCTTAGCCAGTTGGTAATGGCTCATGCATTTGGGAATAGCACCCATGGCTAGCCATGCAAGGCCTCCAACCCACCAACGACCCCCCCTCCCTCCAGCCCTGGCTTCAGGACGCTGAATGAAGACAGATGAGTGTTGTGGCGGTTTGTAGGAAGAATTGGTGGCCATATTTCAGTTAATCACCACGCATGACCAGCGGTGCGTAACGGTTACACTCTGCTGCAGGAATATGGTATGGATCTACCCATCCATACCTACGTGTACTACAGAGGCTACGCAATCGCTCATTTTTGTTCCCTTTCTTTTCAGTTTTTTTTTTTTTAAACCCCTTTCAGTTCATCAAGTACTATGATGAGAAAATTATGCAAATTACACAAAGTACACATGATATTAAAACTCTGCGGTATTTTCAATCGCACTTTGGCTATTTTCCTTTTTCTTCTTTTCCTTTTTTTTTTGTCCATTTTTATTTCACTGATTATGACGATAATTTCGCATCCCATTGTTATGAGGGAACATCTGCACACACATGGCAATACTAATACTTGCATCGCATTGTGACCATGAAAGTCCCTGGTTATACATGATGTTAAAAAATGATGGTCGACTGGACCAGACCACCTGTCAACTTTAATACTCCATCTGTAACCTTGACAACTGCATCTTTTTATGTCCATCTCATAGCAACCAATGAAATGTGGGTCATACATATTCTGCTAATGACGTTGTACAAAAACATGAGGGGGGAGATACTGCCTGCAATTTTGAATGGAGGACAAAAGCATTGAACAATATCGGCACCGTGCAGTGTTTTATTTTCATTTTTCTTTCCAGGGTGGGGTGGGAAGGGTTAAATTAAAGTATGAATTTGTTACCAGATTGTGACAGACCAGTTTAACTTACATGTATACACAAATATATACATTATATTTACATGTAAGTAAAATTTATACAAATTTTGTATCTAAATTTTATATACATGTAAATTTGTATATTAAGAAAAAAATTATTTTTGAGAATATTTTGGAAAGCCATGCTAAAAGTCCCCATCCTTGTCTCTAAAATATAAATAAATAAGACTTGAAGCTATGCATGGTGGTTGTAGTAAAATAAGGTAGGTTTGTAGTGACACCACGTAATCTCTTCTGTGATAGTGTGTGGTTCTGAGAAGAACCGGTGGTGTTATCTCGACATTCCGAACAGTGTGCTCTGTTCGTCCTCAGGAGAGCGACTCAGGACAAACAGAGCACACTGTTCGGAACGTCGAGATAACACCACCGGTTCTTCTCAGAACCGCACACTTTCACAAAAGAGATTACATGACTAGTGTCACTGCAAACCTACCTTCTTTTTGATAAAATATAGATGTTCTTCAATTATACGCACTGCCCTATAGCTTGTTCCCATGCTATATTCTTGGCTCTGTGCCGCACCCCCCCCCCCCCCCCCCCCCTCCCTGTTTCCTGCCATTCCTTGCTCTGCTTGTAAGTATCTCTTGTTCAATTGAATTTAAAGAAAGAGGATTTGTTTCCTCTGATGTTGATGGAATTTGAAACCTCGGAGGAAAATTAGGGGAAGGGGGGACAAAAAAAAAAAAAGAGACGGAACATTCCCCTGGAGCCAATCGAGCTCAGCGATCTTTTTTTAATTTTTTTTTCAGTGGGAGCAGCATTTCCTGGTGTCAAATGAAGACAGTTCTTGGTCAATGAATGCTACAGTACTTGTCTGAGGACCCTATTCAGTGAAGACTATCCTCGGGGGGGTTGGGGGGGGGGGGGGGTCTTTCTGTCTGAGGATGATATCGCTTTTGGCGCACACCTACCTCCGTGGCTTTTTCAGGCCAGATTCTTTCAGCAGTTGTAGAAGTCACGTGCTCCATCAATATATCGTCTGGATGATGATATATACCATTGCTATACATGCATTTAATGCCGCATCCCTCATATAGGCCTACACATGACCTTCGCAATAGACCCAGGACGATCCAAAATAAAAATGAAATGTTCAAATCTGTGCTCGGCAATTTCGGTTTCATTTTTTTTTTTTTTTTTCAATATCGCTTAATTGTCTGCACTGGATCTTCAAGGACACGAATTACTTGGACGAACTTAAATGAAGCAATCAATGTTAGAGTAACTAACAATGGTAACAACATGGATTCTACAACATAGGCCTACGAGGTCTTTCCTGTAGAAATTAATGTACAGTATGTGATTCCACCTATTTTTGTTTGTCATGCCGCCATCGACCAATCAACATTAAAGAATTAATGCATCGTCATAAAATGTTACATCCATCAATGATTACATGTAGTTCTTTTAAAGGTGATATCATACTTTGGTTTTTGTCAAAGAAATTGAGATTCATGGGCGAAAATATCAAGGAAGATACAGTAACAGCCATCTGTGAAATTTTCAGTTGCCCACTTTTTGAGAAAATAGTGAAAAAGTGCTCACGGTATTTCTTAAATCTTGTCACCGTTGTTTTTATTCTTAAAAAGGTCAGAATTGTTTATGGTCATTGGTTTTACTATTTTCTAGATAAAATTCAGGCAGAAAATGTTAATGGTATAATGTTACTACCATCACCATCTGTATACCCTGTAAGTTATAGGTAAATCTGTGAAGATTTCTGTTTCTGTATTCTACAAAGTATGATACTACCTTTAAACCTGAAATGAGCAAATTTGAAGCGAGTGCCATTTCATAACATCAGCATTTTGGTTATTTCTTCATTTCAAACATGAACCATCAGTATGGAATATGTTGTTGTGTGTGTGAATATATGGGAGATGCTGCCTCGCGTCATAGGGAATACATCTTGTCTCTCTTGCATAGATTATCGTGCCATGTATGATCCTATCACAATGGCGGCCCACTAGTCTTCTCAGAATCTATAATCCTATAATCTTCCAGTCTCAGTCTGAGATTGGGTATATGAACAATGGCTGTTTTATCCATCTTGGGAGCTTGGGATATATATTTTTTTGTTTAGTGGACTTTCATTTTAAGCTCGAAAGCTTCTCAAGTCAAAAGGGCTGAAAAGCTTTTTCAGATTAGTAGTTTAATGTACATCATAAGTCCATGACAATGGTGACCATTGGTTCTTGTATTCCATCCATACGTGCAATTTTAATATGATTGATGTGCTGTATGTTACCAGTATGGTCTGAATATACAATGGAACGCCACTATAACAAACACCACTATACCGAATATTTGGCTATACCAAACATCATACTTGGCTCCCAATTTTTGTGCTCAGTTCAAACCGAATATGGTTCTTTAATTCGCTGTAACGACAATATCTGTGCATCCCGCCATAGCTGCTTTCCACTGTATGTAGCGGGATGTATGCATACCTTTGTGGAGGTTTCCATAGCTGGGGGCCATAGCACAGATGTGTACCGGTATACATGTACGGTGCATTATTCAAACGTGAACTCAGGGCAATGTCTGTAGATGCAGTTAATGATTCAGTAATGCACAGAAAGATTGCATATTATATTGTTTGCATATATGTGTATTAAGTAGAATGCATGGCTTTAATGGCCACCTTTTAAAGGGCCTATTTTAGAGTGTACATGTACCGGTATACCATCTCTGACCCATCTACTTGCTCAAATTTCAAAATGATGGGCTACCCCTCCCAGTCCCTTCCCAAACAATTAGACTCTTTCTGTGACGTGAATCGTGATCAGTGAAGTCTTAATCAACCCTTGTTTGTACATGTACTGACCGGTCATCTCATGGTCCAAGGAAATGTCATCCTTCATTCCGAGAGTGGATTTTAAATCAAGCAAACCGTCCCCCCTAAATTCTCCATTCCCATAAGGGTCTGTCTGTCAGGCCTGTCCCGGGACGAGCTCACTGCAAGCTGTCATTAGTAGGGTATAAGCCATGTATTGCATCGCATCCTGCTGACAGAACCAAATGCACCGATATTACACACTGATCATGCAGGCATAATGATTGATTGGTCATGCTCTACTTACGCTTTTTTTTTCTCCCTTCACTACTCTTGCCCCCCTCTCCCCACCCCCCCCCCCCCCCTCTCTCTCTCTTTTACCCTCTCTGTCAAGCTGTTTTTCTTTCCTTGCCGCTGTAATTACTGCGCTGTGTCGCATAGCATCAAGGAATTGACCTGGGATCTTAATCTTTAGCATACTTGTCGTCGACTCCTTGTCAGGACTCGGGATTGATTCTCGGGGTGCGGGTCCTGGTTTTCTGCGTAATTACGGTGGAGGGTAAAATCTGTGCATGGCCTCTATACGCCGGTCTGAGATTGCGCTAAAGCAACGACCGACCATTAGAAGAAGAAAACAAAAATGTCTCCACATCAGAAAATTAATTCGGTGATATGCCTCACATCACGCACGTTGCCATATATTGTATGTAACACTAAGGGTCGTTGCCGCTCACTTGGCCACAAAAAAAAAAACAATTTTATTCCACATGATTTAATATAAATAATGTTTTGTATTTGTTTTCTCCTCTCTTTTTCTTGAATTCACAGACTGAAATAGCCAAGCGGCTCAATGCGATCTGCGTCCAAATCATCCCGTTTCTTTCCCAAGAGGTAAGCATTTACAAAATGACGTCCATAGACATTCAGCTTGAATTATACGACAGATATAAATAGAAACGTATTTGCGACTTATTTGTGCAGGACAGCCTGTCATCTGTTTTTTATACATATCTAAAAGTCACACAGCCCCCAATTGGTAACTTGAAAGTATTTTCTGTTATTCGGGTATTAACCAGCTTGGGAACTCTTTATAAACTTGTTTGTCCACTCAACTTTATATTTATTCAGCACGGAAAGCTTGCCATTAAGACGATTTCTGCATGAATACACAAAAAAACAACACTGAATGTAAAATGCTTTTTTTGCCGGTGGCACTTACAAGGAAGATTTATAGGCACAAGGAGTTGTCCTGAAAGACATTTAAAATTCTTTCCTATGTGAGTCTTTACTTGAGCCTGTGTAGGACTAGGAGTAGAGCGCATTGCGATGGCAGTCACATGCATTGTAGCCGCGTTTTTGTTTTATTTTTTTCGTCTGCAGCACCAACAGCAAGTTGCAGCGGCCGTGGAGCGAGCCAAGCAGGTCACGATGACCGAACTAAATGCCATCATCGGGGTGAGTCCCTTTCTCAAAAATCTTCAGTCTCCATTCTTTTTTTTTTGGTCCACTCCGAGGGAGCTAGAACATGGGTTGGGATCAGATCAGACATGTTAGGCCTAAACTTTCAGAATACTCAACCACATGAGCTACATATCAGACTTTAAACTGGGAGGGTCTTCATCCCATTACAGGGAGGGTCTTCCTATTGTTCATTGACTCCCCTCAGCTAGAACTTGTAGCCAATTAAACCCAACTATCCCAAACCTCTGCAGAGATTTTTTTTCGAGGAAATAGCAAAAATCGGAAGGATACAGGACTATAGAGCCTGGTTACTGTAACTTTACACGGGGCTTGCTGGTCCAACCTTAGCCCAACTCCAACCACTATGAATGCGGCATAGTGTAACTAAGAGTGCGGTGTTGGTTTTTGCGTAAATTGAGGAAAGTTCTTAATGAACATAACAACTTTTACAAGGGAGTTATGGTTATTAAAGATAAGTAGACTGCCAACTCAAAAATGTATTTGTCTTACAAAAACCTTCCAGGGCCTACACAGTTCCTAAATGATAAAACTGTACTCGTGGAAAGTATTCTTGCTTTTCTTTGTTATGGATCCATAAACAATAGTTCTGCTAGTACCGTGTTGGTTTTTTTTTTTTGGGGGGGGGGTTTGGCAGAAAAACAAATCCAGTCTGAAAGTTATTTGAGATTCACTCTGTTGTGGCAAGCAGAAATTCCTAGTATTAGTATTTTCAGTTGGAAACAAATCTTTCCTTAACACAATTAAAACAAGCACAGGCAGTACATTTGTATATAATAATGTACATGTATATGAATATGATATCATTTAAATTGTCATTTAGACTTTGAGAACGATCCTGCTAGGTTCGAAATGCATCAGGCCCTCCTATAAGTCCTAACTCCAAACAAAAATATGTTATCCTGCATCAATTTCTAGCTCTTGTCACATGATGCTTTTCGGTAGGCGCAGGCCGACTTCAGACATATTATTTCTGGAAGTTACATCCACGCTGTTATTATTGATAAAACCTGACAGGACTATTTTGATTTGGCCCCGCTAGCCTTCTTGGAGGCTGAAATTGTCTGGACTTCCCAGACCTGTGGCTATGCCTGGTGTCATGTATGCTCATTAATGAATGAGCCCATGTGGCCATGTCAGAATTAGCCACCCGGAAGGGCCTTGTGAGACAACCCCTTCCTCCTACAGCAGACATAGGTATAGTCTACCACACCAGTCCAGCACATACATGATATCTTCCTAATTAGTGCGCATCCGCCTAGCCTATCCGGCCCATCTTTATAAAAAAAACCTCAACTCAGGCTGGAAGGGAAGACAAATAAAACCCGCCTCACATGTCTGCTTTCTGTCAAAACATATAAATTGGTGGGGCTCGTCAGTTTGGAATAAAAGTATATATGCCATGCCCTTCGGACATTTGTATATATTACATATGGAGGGATTTCCGATAATTCTAATCCGTCAATCTTCGGAAGATTGAAAACGAGACATGCTTTGAGCACCCCCCCCCCCCCCTCTACACACACACACACACAAACAGTCATTCGATCATATTTGATATGAAATATTCTCAGAAATAAATCATTTTTAAGGATAGGGAACTAACACGACTAGATTAAGATTGAGATTATTTCTACGTATTCAACTGAATTGTCAAAAACTACTGCCAGTGTTGCATTATAAAACCATTATAAAACACAACACAACAAAATGAACACCCCTCTTGTTGAATCAATTCTTCCGACCTCAATACATGTTTGGGCTGTGTGTTTTTTTATTATCAACACAATGCATCATTAAAACCTGTGCAGCAATTCAATTTGGGATCATATTTCCATCATATTTGTGGTTGATTATAAATTGCATTCCCCCCCCCCTGATTTTTTTTTTTTTTTTTTTTCCCAACAGTATGGTCCCCATATAATTTAAGTCTCAAGCGTTCCGCTCTGTTGGTTTTTGCATACACACAAAGTACACACACCTTGGGTTGTGCACAGAAAGAAAATAATTTTGTTTAGAGTTCCCATATTGGGGGCTGTGGAATTCTTCTTGGTTAGACGGTGTGAAATTCCTCATAATTGTATTTTGCAGGGACTCAGCAGAGCGAGAAAAGTCAACCCCCATACACAGCGATATTAAAGGAATTCAAATGTGAATTTGGCCGCCAAAAAAAAAAAAAAAAAAAAAAATGGCAAATGTTTACTCTTCCCAGTAATTGCATTGGGTTCCGGCTCAGTGATTCTAAAAAAAAAAGAAGAAAAAATGGAGCGCAGTGTTTGTTAACAAAAAACTATTTCAGGTTTTATTGGGTATAACTTATTAGATCTTTTTGCCTTGCACTGGGAAGGATACCATCACCCCCCCCCCCCCCCCCGGCAATTTTCATTGTATCTCATCCCATTGAAAACCCCATTTTGAGCAAATCAATTAAGTTTTTTGAAGATAGTTTAAAGAGTTGAGGGCAACATTTCTGTGTGAACAGTGAACCAAGACAACTGGTTTCAAAAAATTAATCGTTTATTAAAAATAACCTCAACTCAATTAAAAAAAAAAAAACAGTTTGTCATACTCACATATTGGGGGGCTAATTTTTTTCCCTGTGGGTTTTTCTTCTTTCTTTTTTTTTTTTTTGCATGAGTAATTCTTGTGTTCATCATATCTCTTCAATTATTAGCATTTCCGCTTTTTCTTATATATAAAGGACTGTTATTTTGCAAAAACAACATCTGCCATGTCAAATGTGATATTTCAAATGTGCCATATTTCATACAAAAATTGCCTGCGAAAGATCTTGCTTTTGTTAAAAGAAATTCAGCAATTGAGATTTTTGTTCCTTTAATTTGGCTTGCTGGGGCCTTTTGAGTCAAAAGCCCGTATTGTTGAAGGCCCTTTGCCATATTCATTGTTCAGGTCTATTGTCAGAAATTTATAATCCAAAATCTACAGTCTTCCCTTGGAGAAATGTTGTCTAGATACTCACTTTATACCCCTCTTGCATTGTATAAAGGAAATTCTCCCCAACTTTTGTCTGAAAATTATTTCTAGCCAACCAATTTCTCATTAAGGCCTGTATATCTTTTGTTTCTTTCTCAGCAACAGTCGGCGTTTCCACATTTTTCCGTAAGTTTCCACTTTCCTGTTGTTGTTTTTGGGGGGACATTTTGCTCTGAAAATGTTTTAACAATAAGAGCATTGGTTGCAGGGATTAGAGGAATCATGTCATTGTCAGTTATTTGAGAGTGTAATTAAGAAAGAAGTGTGACAGAGTTGTGTAGAAAATTAGACTGCTCAGCAGATTATCCTGCTGTTTATAGGCAGGAGACCTCTGGGTACCAGACACAAGCCATTATACAATTTATGTACAAGAAATGAATTTGCCATGTGTAGCCAGAGCTTGTAAAGAATGGGCTGGCTACCGGTCATAAACCGAAAATACACACCGCATGACATTGCTTTCAGCTGGTAACCCCCATTTTGCTGAGCAGGATTTCACAGCGCCTTCCAAACCTCATCTCGACTAGGGGCATCGCCTTTGAAATTGTAGGAGTGTTTTATAATAGTCAGAGTGGCAACTAGATAGCATAGCCCATGTACATGTATAACTCATAAGCACGTAGCATGTACGGATGGTCGGGGCAAAAACCAATGATAGAAACCAGGAAACGTATACTAGTAACAGCACAATCATTGACATACATGTAGGTCACTCCGATACTGAAATAGATTGCCCCTTTTATTTGGAATGATTTTCTCTTTGTTTCAACCGGAAGTGATTAGACGTCGTTAGTGGTCATTCTGGCCTTCTGAATAGTCAATTTATCACCTCCGAAGTTTGGAGTGTAAGAATATCTCAGTGGCTATCATAATTAGTGCAAATTAATCATAAAACAAGTATTTTATTCAGTATTTTTACTATCTTCTTCATTTATTTAAACAATGCGCACATTGTTTTTTTTTTACTGCATGTGCTAGCTGAAAAAATTATTCTGTGAAATAAAATTAACATTCGCAAAAAGCTATATCATAATCTGTCCTAATTTTGAATACCGGTACAAAAATTCATCTTGACTTGTAATTAATTGAATTCGGCAGTATTTGTCTTTATGTTTTTCAAATTTATTTTTTGAGGGTGGAATAATTCAAGGCATTGATACTTTTGCCGAATTTTCAAAATGCAACCGAAAAGTATTGACGTAATAATTTGTATAAACAATTGCAGTATATAGGTAGTGGCAACAAAATAATTGCATTTGAATTTATAATTTAACATCCACAACTAACGTGACTTTCCTGGGTGTGTTGCTAAGTATGTTTTTGCATGCATGATCAGTGGTTATTTGGGGCCTGTTGGGGCGAAGTCATTTTTAGCTTGAAAGTATCAGCGTTACTAAAAAATAAAATTCCCTGTGTACTAAAGATATAGGCCTAATTAGTAGACAGTGTTATTGGCATGTTTACAGTATATCCTGTGTTCATTCAGACAATGTGTCCATCCTTCACTGATTAAAGCTTGGCTTCTGGCCAAGGGGAGGGGCCTTTAATGAGGCTTTCTGTGGGCGGGGCTAATTTATTTTCCTCTGCCAGCTCCCATAAAGAGATTAGTGATAACCATGTTGGCTACTGATAATTGGCTGTAAATTTGCTTGTCTGGTCTGGGGGTGGGGGGATGGTTTGCTGAACTGCTCAGGGGCTTCAGGCCCAATATTTGATTAGTGGAGTTTGTGGTTTGTGTGTGTATTGTGCACTGCTGATAAGAATTTACTGGGAAGTCATTTTATTATGCTGGGGTTTGTGTTTGGACTGTGACTATCACATTTCAGGATGGGGGATACATGTGAGGGCCATGACTTAACTTGTGAAAGGAAAGTATTTGGGGTTATAATACATGGAGGCCATATTAGGATTTCTTTACCAGGAACTACTTGTGTGTACCTAAAGTTAAGGAGGACAAACAATTAACTAGTATGGGAGATCACTTATGACGTGTGTTATCATGGTGTGAACACCATGGTGTGTTACTATGGGGGACGCCATGATGAGTGTTGCTATGGAGATCACCATAACGACTCCCATTGTATTTTGTGTTGACTGCCTACTTATATGAAATACTATAGTGTTAATGCACATTCATTATGTAGGAGGAAAGTTGTTGTGTCATACAAATTTTGTTCTAGGTCATGGCTTGCTCGGCATATATACAGCGCTATGCTTCAAATTGTCGCAATCTATGTTCCAAAAAGTCAATTATGGTTTCATTTTGGCTCATACTTTCATTAAATGGCTTAAAGAAATACAAACAAGTAGGATTTTACATTAGGAACAAGTTGTAAAAAGCTAGCTCTGAAAAATAAAGAGAAAGATAGGTGTCATGGTTTCATCATGACTAGGCTATAGGGCCTAGTAATTGGGCAGGTGTTCTATACTGTTTGTTCCTCAATAAACAGGGTCAAAGTTCAAGTTAATCGAGTAAATAATTTGCTGTTTGTTCAAGCTGAACCATCAAAAATCGCATCTTAAGTATGGTCATTGAATTGGGTTATTTATCTTCATTCCTGAAGATAAAGAACGAAATATAGAATTAAAAATGGCTTTTTTGGTGTATGTATAATATCAGGTTATTTACACTTTTGCAAAATTAGGCTTATATAGACCTACACTGCTTCTTAGTTAGTGAATGGATGATATTAATTTTAAATGCAAAGATGAAATTATAGTTCCACTTTAAGGACTGTATAGCAAAAACTACATCTCTATAATTATATAATCACGAGTACTTTGCCAAATTGACTAGTCTTCCTTGCTGCGAAAGCTCATTATGCGATTTATAATTTAAGCCAGTGCTTAAGTGCAAAATCATTTTGTCTTTTGTACACGTAGTCTTTGCCTGACTAACGTAGCTTGCCGCCCACTTCACGTAGGTTTAAATATCAAAAGAGCGATAGCTATTAAGTCATTGTAAATTGACTGTCCTTTGTGTCAATAGTGTATAGGGCACCATGATATAGGGAGGGGGTGGCCATTGTTAGCCAATACTTGAGTTTGTTTTGTACATTGTATATGGTAGAAGTAGCCACTAAAAAAAAAAACAAATGGTGTTGTTGACACTGTTGTCCACCACTAATATTTTGTGGTTTTGGGGTGTGATGCAGGGCATTGTTCAGCAACAGCTGTTCCTTCAGGGATCTGCTTGGAAAGTGAGTGCTACTCAAGACAGCACTGACGTTAATTTAGTCGGAGTATTTCAAACAATCTGCCGATGTTGTCTGCAGTGTTTTTGTGTCGGTCACCAAAAACCAAAAAATAACCCAAACGTTATTGTCAAAATTGTTTAATATGTTATATTGTTATTATTTGGTTTGATTTCTTCCAAAAAAAAATAATGAAGACGAGGTTTTGACAAGCAACACATTAAGTTGCTATTTAAAACAAACAAACAATGATAACATCCGAAGAAACAGCCTCGTCATTATTGGATCAAATTGATTCAAAATTGGGCATTTAATTTTAATATTGATTTTTTGTTGTCTTCTTTTTTTTTTAATAAAGTATACGGCAGTACATGAACCAGTTTGTTTCAAATGCATTTAATTAAGTTAATGTCTGTACTGTCTTTGTTAGCTCAATTAATTCTTGCTTGTGCCTTTTAATTGAATTCGTACGAACCACTCTTGTAATTGTTTCTCTCAAAAGCTTGTGTCATCCTAAACTCATCCTAAATTTGCTCGGAATGCTGTTTCACTGCATCTGCCATTTTACACAGTTTTCTACATTGTAGTGCTTTTTTTTATATAATACATGTAGGAGCATGAAAAAAAAATATCATAGTGTGAGCTTTGATTTTGATTACCATTCTGTTACATTTTTGGGCCGTGGTTTGAGGGAATTTTGGTCATTTCTGTGCTTGATTTTGACTTTTGACGTTTGACATTTTATTCTTTTTTTTTTCTTTTTCTTTTTTTGATTGCGTGCACTCTGTAAAAAGAGCTTTGTTTTTCTTTCTTTTTTTACAAAATGGTGGATGCTCCACTGAGTGTATGTATCACTGTAGCTTGTCAATTGTAATACACTGGTATCCTACTTGATCAATCATTTGTACATGGAGGTTTTTCTCACATACGGTGTGTTGTTGCTTTGTAGTGCATTTTTTCTCACTGGTATACCGTATAGTAAAGGGGTAAAGGGTCAGTCACCCTTATTTCACGAGTGACTACCCGTGTCCTATTACATGGCAAATATAATTTGGTAGAACACAATTTGGAAAGAGTTGTTATTATTTGTTACTGTGTACATGCATAGCTGAGCTCCTTCGATCCTGCACATTACGTTAGGCGTTGATGGATTGCTATTTATATTGTGTACACCCTACACACATCATGGCTTTTTCCCTCTGGACCAAACCACTTTTACAGTCCATACCTACCTCCTGCCAGCTTTTTAGCATTTTTTATTTCCTCGTTTGGAAATTGGGAAAATAAATTCAAGACACCCACCCTTCCCCCCACATTGACACCTGAGCTTTGTGGCCAGCTTTCCCCCTCCCCCTTCCCCCACTCCCCCACAGAAAAGAACCCAATGTCCATGTCACTCCCTCCCTGGCCGCCAAGCCCAGGGGATCGGACCTAGGGACAAGGGTGGATCACAAGGTGCATGTTGCTGTTCCCAATCCAGGGGAACAACCAAAGCCTTGCACTTTTTTGTTCACTGTTTGATATCATTTTGGGGTTTCTTGTGGTATCATTTCTTTTATATATTTTGCTGTTGCCATTCCAGTGGGGAACAAGATCAGTATCGTTTGCAGTATCAGACTTATGTCGACTATTATGGTGATTAAGCCACTTGTTCTCTGGCTGTATGGGGGTGTGGTTAATGGCTTCTACAAAGAGGGAGTATATCATACTTCTAGGATCTGATTGTTTCGTTGCCCATTAATCCTCACAGGGTGGTCAGGCAGCCCTTCAGCACCCATTGCCTCATGCCCACGCCCCGCCCGTTCCGATGCCCGCCCACCCAGCAAGCATAGGTGGAGGCCCAGGTATGATGTCAGGCCATGGGTCGGGATTGTTACAGCTGTCCAATGCTATGAACTCACATCCCCCAATCCCCGTCAAAGATGAGAAAGGTATGTCATAAAAACAAATGTTGCAAATTTTTCCCCGCAAATTTATGAATGATTACAGCAAATTTATGATAAGTGTATCTGGTTACTTGATAAGTGAATTTGACCTATTCCTTGATCAATAATTCTTATAAGACTCCAATTAAAAAAAAAAAACATTTTGGATTTGGAATCAGCAAGTATAGTATTGTATACCACATTTATGTTTTCTTGAAATCGATGCAAGTACATACATGTATGCAAAAAGGAGGTAACTTACATTTATACAAATTGTCCCCAAATAATCAGTATTTGGAAGCAAAAAATACATTTTTCTTTGTATAATTTGTTTGTGCTTCTTCTGTTATTCATATCTAATTATCTCAACTCTTTTTCTGTTTTGCATCTATAAAATCCAAAATATTTTTGGTCCTTGTCAATGGTGTGCCTCCATGACTGATCGATGTCATCCTTCCCACCCGTGTCAACCAATAGAGAGACAGGTAAGTTTGACATGAATATTCATGCTCATTAATATTCATCATTCTCATCAATATTCATTAATTGGACCCATGTGTAGTATGTTTATAGGGAAGGACCTGTCACCTGTCTGTGATTTTGGTGGTTTTCCAAACCTCAGCTTGGGGTCTATCATCTGGCTCCATTTCTACATTAATATTCAAGTATCAGATATCCTATGGCTGTGGTGTTGTATAGAGGATTCTCTTATTTTGCACAAGAATATGAAGTTTCAGCTTCAGGGAAAAGCCACAAGTATTTTCAGCCTTTTTGATGACAGAGTCCAGACTCAGCCAGAGGCCAGGAGCTGAGGTTTTGAGGGAGAGCTTCCTTGATACTCTGTGGGTTTGGAAAAGGCCCTGGATATATGGTTGGCCAGGCAGGGTAGATGGCTGTGGTCCATCAATTGTGTTCATGATAGATACATTGACATTTTAAAAGTAACTTGGCAGTAACTAGGCTATGATGTGGACAATGCTGTGTATCATCATCTGTAGATACTCAACAGATTCCGATTTTTGGCTTGGAAAAACACATGTATTTCTATGTAGTTTGCTCTGTGATTCCTCATTTTTAGCAGAAGTATTCCTAATTTCCTTTAAGATAGGTTGGCAGCTATGGTGTTGATTCGCAACGTGACCACATATTCCTTCCGGAATTTGCTTTATTTATGTTTTTTCTGCAATACATAGCTTTTGTCTTGGGTGTAACAATTCACATCTGTACTTGCTATAGTAGAAAGATCTAATAGAATTGTTCTTATTATCTTCATCTGCAAAAAGCATTAATTTGTATTAGAAACTTGGAAGAATGTATCGATCGATGTAATGAGTTGACCAGCACAATTGCACGACATCTTCATCTCAGGCATGTAAATTTTCCTCAGATCAGCTGATTTCCTTTTTTTTTCACTTCACTCTTATGCCATTGAAAAGTGAAAACCGCTGTACAAAAAAAATTAAGGCAAAAATTTTTGTTAAGTCCAAGTTGCAAGCCTGTCGTCTCCAACCTTTTAGCTCTACAATTTCCATGAGATATTCTCTATTTCATGTTTCGTGGACACAACACGTATATCCAACCTCCCCCGCTTTTATAACCCCATTTTATTTGTCTGAGAAATGAGAATCCCCTGCTTTTAGCAAAGGATTCCCGAGCAATTTTCCCCGATAAGAAAAACTAGACAAGCCTGGACTCCAGACCCCCCTCATATGGAGGAGATTCTTGAAGTTGAACCAATATTCAACTGACAGTGAGTGGGAGTTGATTGTACATAGCCAGCATCATCCCTAAATTCATTGGGTACATGCATGCCTCCGATAACATCTTTGATATTGGAGAGCATGCACTGCCTATCGGATCATCTCTCCCCCCCTTCCAAAAAAAAAATAAAACCCTTGGATTATCTTGAAGGGGGGATGCTTTGAATAATCATAGCATGCATGCTGATGATGGCAGATACGATGAAGCTGGTGCATTCTCGTCATGTACTTAAAGACATCCACATGAGGCCAATTTTTGAGAAGGCATACTTGTTTTTGGGGCGATATTTAGTCTGAAAACAGATTTGAAGAAGACAATGGTTATCTGCTAGACCCTATGCATCTGTTCCTTGCCTGTGTTTCATAGAGGTAGACCCTAACAAAACCGAAAGCTTGCTCATTACCAGACACGACATCACTTGGGAAAAGATTGAGATGACTAGGGAGACACATACTGTAAAGAAGAAAGTGGCAATGTTTTTCCTCAGTCTCAGCTGGCAAAACAGACAGGCAAACTGATAAAAGTAAAATGTAGAGGATTCTCTGTCCAACTAAAAGATAACAACTGCCCCGACAGAAGCAATACGAGACAAACATTGAGGAGGATTGTGGAGATATCTTAGGATTTTTTAAAAGACAGGAATGCTGATATACATCCTAGTTTATGGAGGATAGGAGCAAGTGGCTGCAGAAGGAATATCTGGAACATTTTGTCAAGTTTCTAAAATGCAGTCCCGTCGTTTATAATAGCAAGATCCCACAAAATGATGCATGTGTCTTTAATGGATGGCAGTAAACCCCACACGCTTCCTGAATGAACCCGTACCCACCTTAAAAAAATACCCCGGCCGAGATTGACAATACCCTATCTCTAGAGTGCCTGTATACACACTGACGACCCCCTCCTCCCCCTGCCTTCCCCCCTCTCATTTGGATAATTGCCGACGACCAGCCATGGAGCGCTGAGGCTTTTTGCCTCCTCCTGACAATTCAAAAGAGGGGAGGCCAGCTTTTCCCCGAGCTAATGTGCTGTTTTTGAAGAGGGATTAAGGGCTCAGGGAGATGATACGGTGTCATAACCTGTAAGCAGCTTTCCATGCTAGGCAAGGAAAAAAGATAATCGGATTAGGGCCTGGCTAGGCTGGCCAAATGCATTTATATATACCTCAGATAGAAAGAGGAGTGAGAGAAAAAAATATATTTATTAAAAACAGCGAGTTATGAAAAATGCATTAATCTCAGGATGCAAGGTGAATGGGTTGCTAGGGGCCGTTGCTATATATTCATTATTTAATATCTTCTCTTTTTTGTAATTTTTTTAAAAATAGATTTATTCCTTCTCTTTTACTTCTTCTTTTTCAATTTTGTTTTTTTGAGGGCTGAAGACAAAATTGTATGATTAGGCTTTGGTCACGTACACTTCTAGGAATAATTTATGAAATGGATAGAAGCATTGTGTGCCATCCAATATGGTTTATCATTTTAGGATAATTTTTAAAATGGCTTGCCATTTCGAAATCAAATCTTGGACCGTTATGAAAAAAAATGACTTGATTCTCTGTGGATGCAGCAAAACGTGGAATAATACTGGGAAGGATTCTGGGGAAGATGAGGTTGGCTGGTGTCGGTATTGACTGAATCTTTCCTTCCATCCTTTGATGATGCAAAATAAGAAGCTGCCCTTCCCCTCTCCACCTCTCCACCCTCCTTCCAATCTCTTCAAGACGTCCTTCTGAGACGTCCTTCTAGAAAAGATTCATGACCGATTTACCATGGACTGGCTTTGCCCAGCTTCCATCCTCCTTGAGGTCATACAACCACCATGTCCCCCAGGAGAACCCAGGGGGTGGGCCTTGAGTGGGTTTGGTTTGTCTTTCCTCCATGCACATTATTATTCCCCTCTTGGGGATTGCCCAGCCTAAAGATTGCTGTCAGTGACCCACCTCAAAAACCGACACAAACATATAATTTGATCACGGTTGAAATGCCAGGCCCCAGACTTAAATCGCATTTTCTCGCCTGCCTGAACAGGCATTGAGTCTGCTCAGGGCTCAGTCCCCTCCAGGTTGTTGTATTTTTTTGTTCAGTTCTTTCTTCACTAGATAGAGCTTGCAGGGGGGGCTGCATAATGGCCGGCTTTGTTGGGCCTGCTACCAAGCCCGGTCATCAGCTGGAGAGGGTCTTGTATTATCCAGATTAACCTTCGGAAGCAATCATACAGATTGATTCTCGGTGTGGTGCTGCTATGGTGCTGATGTTTCTTTCCAGCTGATGATGAAAAAAACATAACAGGATTTGTCTAAAGGACATCGGCCAAACTAGACAAGCCCAAGTCACTCATCTACCCTTCTTGGACCCCCACGACAGCTACATCATGATCACACTCCTGCGACAGTTCCTGTTTTTAGAGAGAATTACCATTGATTAGGCCGGCAGATAAGCTCGGACTCCCAGTTATGAAATCATGATGAGAAACAGTTTATTAACCTATATGGGCCTGGTTGTACATAGACTAACCAAGGCTCTTCCATTCTGTCTAATCATGGAGCCTTTTTGGAGGTTGGAGGTAGAAAATAGTCGACCTCCATGGTCTAATTTAGCTGACGTTGTATTCTTTTCCATTTTTTCCCTGTTTTTTGGCCCAAGGCTCCTGGTTGGTGGGTTGATTGTGGTCTTTGGGTAAATATATTCTACATGACACACACTAGTGGTAGGAGCCTAGCTCCATGGTAGGAGCGAGTGTCCCAGTTGCATCAGAAAGGCTCATTAACATAAGCAATCATATCAGACTGTGTTTTGGTGATATGGGGGACATCGGGGACCCTAGCTGAGCAGTGTTTATTGGCAGACTTCATTAGCGGTGCAGCCAATCGGAAGTCCCCGCCAATCTTTACACTCTGGCCATTGTAACCTCGCCACTAATACCCTCGGACCGCAGCACTAGCAGTGTGTACACACCACATGGGGGCACAAGCTGTTCATGTGTCCGCTTGTAATTTGTGTGTCTGACCAGGGACTGTGCACATGTGTATTACTAATGCATGACCAGTGGGCGGACCTGAGTGCCTGTGGTTTGTGCGGTTTTACAATCAAATGCCTTGTTGTAGAAACCAAACAAGTACGCTGGCAAATTGGGTCCACTGGATTTGAAAGATTTGTTTCTCTGACGGAGTGGTCAAGAAATGCTCTGATGTACGGAACATTTTTTTTTTTTTTTTTTTTTTAAATTTAAAAACGATATTAAAAATCATGATTAATTTCAGCGAATAGCTGGTACCCAGTCTATGAATACCGGTAGTATGCACTCCCGGTGTACTGAAGTACAGTGCTGCAGTGGAAGGGTACCAGTTACCGACTGGCAATTCTTTAAAATAGAAAGTAAACTCATTTGTCACGCCATGGTCATAACAGGAATATTTCTAGGAACAGATCCGGATACACTTAAAATGGAAATTTAAGAATGTAAATTTGTAGGGCCAATATTCATATGCAAATATAAGGAATGTATGATATTTATGAAATGCAAACTTAGGAAGGAACGGTTTCATTTGTGGAAAGACCCCCCAGCCTGATTGTGTCCTTGCTGGCTTGTCCTATATGTCATTAGCAGAGACCCCAGACCGACTCACAGCTCATTATACAACCCATGCTTCCTCCAACACCATACACAAAGGTCAAACGATTCTTATGAAATTCGCGATATTTAAAAAAACTCCCAAAATAAACAAAAGCATCCACCAGAAATTTGCTTAGAATGGGACAAAGGGATTCAAAATGTGACAATTTGACAAAAAAAGACAAATTAATCTGCCGAAAGGTAAATAATTCTGGCTGTTCTTCAATTCCTTGAGTGTTTAATTCCTTGGGAAGATTACTCCTTGAAAGGAATATTGGTTTGAAGGATTTATTCTCAGAAAAACTGGTGAAAGAAGATAAGCATGGGAGCTTTTTAATTTGAGCAATGTGTTCATTGTACAAGTCCAGGTTATGTTGAGGGAGGAAAATGAAACAAATAAATTGTCTTTGGTTACATTTGTATTAATAATGAAATGATACCCATATAAATTGAATACGATCAACCTACTTATGTATGCAACTTATGCTGCAGGGTTTATGGTTCTAGGTCATAATATCTGTCAGGATGTTGAGTAAACAACAAACAAACAAACAAACACATTTATACGTTTACTAGAAAAAAAAATCCATGAAAAACCAGGAAGTCCCTAGGCTTGAATTCCTTTCAGTATTGTCCCGCTTTCACAAACCATTTCCTTCTTGACCTGGTTTTTCTGCAGAGAAAAAAAAAAACAATTTAGTATAAATGATGATGTTTTTGAACATGTGGTGTATTTACTTAGAACTAAGGACTACCTGTACAAAATATAAAGCTAATATTATTTACTAGGTGAAGTATATATGAGTTTTGCATACATTTAGGCCGACATGTACGTCTGTGATTCAGAATACGGCTGTATCTGTACGTGATACAATATTCCATGCCCTAAGGGTCTCGGATAATAATGTTGAAAGGGTCGGGTCTCTTCTGTTTTTTTTCTCGTTTGGTTCTTGGCTCTGACGATCTGACGAGCCACATGGTCGGACAGCAAACATTTACTCACCGTACTCTATAGACTCTTGACATGTCTCAGTAATATGCAAATGCTCATGTATGCCTTGAATAAACATTCCATTTGAAGGGCCCTTGTGTATTATAATGGCACGTCTTTTTTTTTTTTTTTTTTTTTTTTTTTTTTCCTCCTCCTCCAATGCGTCGTCGTTGTCGGGCACTGACTATTGTCCCCGGCCGGTGCCCTGCCCATCAAGTGGATATAACATGCATTCAGCAGCAGTGAACCGGTTATTAGACAGGAGGATTTTCACTTGGGAGTGATTTGATGTGTGTGTGTGTACAGTGTGTGTGTGTCTTGTGCTGTTGCTCTGTGAGGGCAGTGTTTCAATTTAGCAGAGTGCAGCCATTTTTTATGAGATTAGCACGCATATTTATATGATGCACCTTCCGGCAGCACCACAGGCCTGTTTACATGTACTGTACATGTAAATTTGGCTGGATTCAATTTAATACTCATACTAATACTATAGTCTATACACAGTACATGTATTGTGCATGGATAATATTCCATATGGTTTCAGATAGGATGTGGTGTGGTATGCATTATTTGTGTTTCTGATACTGGTGCTGGTTATTTGCAGTGGTTAGTAATAGCAGAGAGATATTTTCATATGATATGCCAACATGGGCTTAATAATACTACAGTATATCACAGTTGGTATCATTTTACATTGTTGATATTCTGGCCTGTATGGGCAGAACCAACTTGCCAATAGCACTTCGCACTTGCGCTAAATATAGCACCAGATCTCAGACAAACATTGCAACCATGCAAATGCGTGTGCGCGTGCATGTACACTACGTGTGTGAGACAATTGTCTGACATCCGGGGATTTTGTGACGTCATTAGTGCGGAGCGCTATCGATTTAGCCTTGTGTCTCTAATTGGGTAGGGATGGTACATATCCATGTGGTTGCAAGAGAACTGGATCTTGGCAAAAGGTCAAAGGTCGTGCCAGATGGGCTTCATGTTATTGTGTGATGTCAAAACGTGTGTATTTAAAGACAGGCCTAACGTTTCCAACATTGATGCATTTAATAGGCCTATTTTCTGACGTCAGGAGGTTGTGATAAGGCTTTTTGCTTTCGTTACTCCGTTGGAGGCTGTAAATTGATTAGCTCATCCAAATTATGACACATAATAGGCGCACGTATTGCCTAATGACATCATGGCTGTTATCAATATGTGCTTGGTCATATAAATTCATGAGAGCCCTCCTCTGCACATAAGGGAATTTACAATTTATTCCCCAATCTTTTTTTTTTTGGCGAATTCTTTTTTGTGAAGGAAATGACCTCAAATGTGACTTGCGCTACAAAGGGATTATTTGGGCTAATTTGTCAGGGGCTAATACTTTGAGAAGATAACGTCATTTGGTCGCGGATTACCCGCTGGGAGTAGGGAGTAACTTAATCAAGCCCAACCCTCCCCTCTTGCCAGAGAGGGTCTCTAAGCTAATTAGGCTCTGGATTATCCGCCGTCATCACTAACTCTGTCCTCCTCTGCGTGCCCTACGGCCAGATTTATACCTGTGCACACCCCCAAGAAAATGCATCCAGTATTAAAGAAACCAACCACTGCATTCTTTATCCACTTTATTCCCCTGCTGGTTGTTTTTTTTGTTCTCTATTTTTTTCTTCCCCCCCCCCCCCCACCCCTTCTCTACCTCGTGTCTTGCCGGGAGCTATTTTGCACTCAGGTTAGTTGTAAACGCATCTGTAATCCGGCGTAGCGTGATGGAGCATGCATGCATTTTATATTTTATGTCTAAATGAGTCAATATCTTATGCTCGGCGTGGAAGCGCGTCGCGCCATGGGATGAGAATAATAATTCTAGGATTTAAGCTCACCGGCGGTCCAATCCAATCCCCCCCCCCCCCCCCGACCCATCCGTCCTCCCGGCCACTCCAAGTGGAAAGTGTTGTTTGGGGCTGCGGCTTGAATATCATGATCTCTTCTGGAGCATTTTTATTAGTCAACATTTGATATAACATTCCTCTCTCCGCCGAAGCCTGTTTGCGTAGGTTTTTTTTGGTCATATTAGACATGTGACATTTCTTTTGTACCGAGGGGATGAAACGGACTTTGCATGACAAGGAGACAGCTCGGTATTATTATCCTTTTCCTCCTAGCCTCAACATCTCCGATCAGTCAGGATTTTCTCTTCTCGATAGAATCAATCATTGATGAATATCGCTTGCTCAAGTCCTGTCATTGGCGAAGATCGTGCATCGGAATATCAGCCCCCTCATGCGGATTTTAATAGCTGAAGTTATTGACTAAATCGATATATTATGAGTTTTCTAACAGTTACTGTCTGTTAGTTCAGGATTCCTCACTCTGAGAAACTATTTTTGATTTTCTGCGAGCGGATGATAGCTCAGAAACCTCCATTTGTCTAAAAAAATTGTGAAATATTTCAATCTTTTTAATTGGAATATCATACATATGTAGGTGTCGGCTTTTAAGCAAATATCATGGTAAACTCAAATGATATTCATTATGCAATTCAGCAGGCAGAACTGTATTTAGTTGCAGAACCCTTATCAATCAAGTGGTTTGATGTGAAATATGAACAAGGCTCTGACCTTTAGCCTTTATAGTCACAAGCACTTGTTTGGTTCAGCACTACAATAGCTGATCAAATACCCATTGTCAATGCCCTGAACACTGGACCCCTCCTTATGACTGTACTTCCTAATATTTCCTGACACTAATGATATTTCTGAAGTGTTGCAGATGTTGTGACCCCCCTCATGACGGATTGTTGAGGATCTGAAACCAAATTGAGTTTTCCTCCTCCCGATCGCTGACCCTAAGCTTATCAGCTGTTGCTACTGTGGCTCTGTTTTTTAAATGCATAATTTTGGCTTTGGGGTTTTGCCCGGAGCTTGTCACGGGTTGTTCCTGGGTCCTGGTAGATGCCTACTGCTCTGTTATACTAAAGGCCTACCCCTCAAATTAGCTGGCAGCGCTGTAAATTAACCTAACCCTATTAAATGGTTGGCTGCTCTCCCGCTTTAGTCAGCAATTTATCCATCAGCGACAGTTTTCAAATCTCACAGAAATCATTTTGAAGGCAATTTTTTGAAGATATGGAAATACGGCACCTGTTATGCAATTCTTGGACTATCTTTGACAGATTTCCATCCTAATTAAATTGTTTTTAATAAAGAATAAATTTTGTAGGCTTTGGAATTGGATTATTGAATTATGAGATGGCATGTAATGACAGGGGGTAGGAAGAAGCACGTTAAACAGAACTGAAAGATTGTATATGCTTTGCTTTGCTTGCACACTGAAACCCAACATACAGTTCAAACACGGTACAAGCAGCGTCATACTTTTGGGGCTCCATATTTAAACTCAACGGTCAATATTTGCACAGGCAAATGGGTTTGGAATTAAACCCAACGTTCTCTAAACATTTGCCAGCGGATTGGCAAACACACTGTCCAGCCTGTGGTGTGGTGTGTGGGTTTGTGTGCTGTGGAGACATCATATCTAAGCATTGCAAATTAATTCAGCACCACAGCAATGTATTAATTTCAGCCTTGAGTAGTTTTTTCTTTCTTTGTAAGGGACTGCTTTTGATTAAGCCTTGGGCCAAGTGGGAAACATGTTGCTAAGGAATCGAGGATCCCGTGTTTATCCAGTATCCTGTCGTCAGTTTTTATGGGTCAAATTATTTCTTAATGCTACAATGAGTCATCCTTAGTTGGAGATCATTACAGCGAGTTTTTTTTTCTTCTTTCTTCCCCAAACCGACGTATTAATGAAAAGCCCACTCGTTGTGCATTTACACAATATTATAATCCCAGACGTGCTTTCCTTTTTGTGTCAGGCCAAATACAATTTGGAAATGGATAACCTCAGCGCTCAAATCTCGGCAATAATTACGAGACGAGACGGCCAGTGCCAGCTCTGGCTAGTAGTGATAGTACTAGTGTCATTTACATGTAATGAGATTTGATTCGTTGTGAAAGGGTGAACAAAAGTAAGTTGGCTAACCGCATGAAGAGTCTTGTTTCCTGTAAGCTTCATGTTGTTAAACCCAGAATTATTTGAGGTTTTATTTTCATAGAGCTTGGCAGTGCTCGTTGATGGAACAGGAATTGAAGGAAATGTTCCAGTTATATTGAATTTTGATTACATTTATTTAAACAATCATCGGTTCAGGGGCCAATTTTATAGAGCTGCGTAGCACAAAAATTCGCTAAGCATGACGTTTCTGTCTTTTAGTAAAAACAGGATTAACAACCAAATTTCCATGTGTTGTGTATCACTTGCGATTGTTCTTTGGGACCATGAATATCAAATGGAATTTTCAATGGTGTTTTGTTTTATTGGGCAAGCTATTTTTGTGCTAAGCAATTTTTTGTGCTAAGCAGCTCTATGAAATTGGCCCCTGTTCTTCAGTATGAATATCATCTTTTTTTTTCCATACTGATATCAAAAACATACAACACTGATAGGAGATATAGAGATACATGTATGGAAGAAGTAAATAGAAACAGCTAAGCCAGGGCCAGTACACTATTATAGCCATCTTGACATCAGAAGGTCGACATATTGAACTTTCATCCACCCAATAAAACCTGAATCAATACCTAGAAATCTCATTGTCATAGTAATCCAGCAGTAATTACAATTGACATTTAAGAAGCTTTGGTCTCCTTTTAAATGCATGATTGATTCAAATTCCCATGTCTGTCTAGTCTTTTACAAAATGGAGACAAAAGAATTGAACCCCTCAGTGAGTGATTCTTTGTAACAAGTGTTTTTTTTTGTGTCTTTTTAAAATAAAGAAGGTTAAGACTCCCAAATTATGATCCTGACAGGAACGGATTTCACTAAACCCCCAGTCGACGCCCCTCAGTTTATTAATAGTTGAAATTTAGCCATCAGTAACGTGATTCAAGGCAGACTAATGAGGTTAACAATAAGCAGGAAGGGAGTTGAATGAATGGTTTAGTGTGTACACAGTCTGCAGCTGTCTGCTTCGTGCTGTTGTCGAGACGATTATTGGACCGGCCGGCCCAGCCCGGCCCGGACCTGCATCTCGCAAACGACAACAGACACAAACTCCGCCCCTCTGCTTTTTGACGCAGAAACCTGGCGTACGTGTCTCTCTCTCTTAGTCTTTCCATTCTCGGACCTGACTATCTGGAGTGTTTGCTCAGTGAGCGAGGAGACATGATTCATATTTGCGCTCGGTCCTGTGTGCTCATTTCATTTTATCGAGCCGTGTTTTTCCAACAGAGAGGGGGGTCCCTTATTCCTACTTCAGCACCTTCCATCAATGGTGCAATACGTTTCATGGTGTGTTTACGCTGCAAACATGGAGGTGATGCGGGTTGAGGGGGGGGTGGGCGGTGGTTCTTGCCGAGTGCCAACTCTTTCCTCTTTTTTTTTTCCCCCCCCCTTGTTTTCATCGTCTCCACGGGTTGGATACGTAGGCCAGTGTAGCTCCGTGATTTAACTCCGAGTGAAGCATTGCCGAGTGTTATGGCCGAGTGGCTGTGCAAATTCTGTTGGCATTTTCAATAGGTGTACTTGCTACTCCCAATATAACCGACCGTGCAGAGCGCTGAATGCACTACGCGGAGACGGAGCATATAGTTGCCTCTATGTTTGCTTGCCTGTTAGCTGTTCGCCATGTGAATATATCGCCTCTCCTCCTACCTACCTACCTACCCCCCCCCCCCCCCCCCCCCCCTCCATTTTGTCGCCATGGCACTACAGAAGTACACGATCAAATTACAACGAGGATGAATTCAGCAAGTTTGACTGAAAGCAAACCAGGATGAATATATGCACAGTTCCTGTCTCAAACCCCCCCCACCCCTCAAGTCACGCTTTCCCAGTGGAACCTCCCCCCCCCCCCCTTCTCTCCCCCTCCCCCCTCCCCCTCCAGACCGCAACTGTGTACATAATCCGCAGATATTTACCGGTGAATTTTCATCAATGCGTGGCTTAGTGCTGGGAGCTTGCGAGGGAAACAAAATGAATTTGCGAACTGCCCGCTGAATACAGATTTCAACTGCCTTGAATCAACCGGGTTTGTTGTTGGGGAGGGGGAGGGGAGGGAGGGAGGAAGGGGCGGAGATTTGTAGAGTTTGTAGGCGGAGTGGATTCGGTACTATGATGGCTAGGTTTTTAGTTGGATACCTGTCGCTGAGACTGGTGGCATAAATAATTCATCAGTAGCAATCATCGATCATCGTTACCTTATGTGAATTATAAAGGCATGATATTTTACATATTTTACACACCGTCTGGAAATTTCTGCCATGGTAAACATAACATACAAATTGTTAATGTATGCATAAATAAAAAAAAATTGAAATATTAATAATGACTACCCTAAGTTCAAACAAATTCTACCAATTTGAATTTATTTTTGTAAAAATGTCATGTGCGCATCTTGATAAGTCGTATTTTTTAATAAAATGTCGGGAGTACATTTTTTATTACCATAATTAATGGCATCAATGCAGCCTTTGATTATTAACATTCATAGGAATGGCGTCGTCTATTTACTGCATGGACTATGCTTTAATACTTTGCAATGGCACGCACTCACACTATAGGGGGAACTATCATTATGCATGTGTCGTGGCCGAAATAAGATAATTCATTCCACTTCCTGCTGCAAGTCTCAGGGTCCCCTTCCCTCTCCCCCTCTCTCTCTCTCCCTCGATCTTCCCCGAGTGCCTCAATTGGACCAGATAATGCAAGAGCAACTCGCCAAGTAGCTTGCCTTGGCTTCAGACCCAGTTTGTTTGCTCCTCGGCTCTCTTCAAGAGAGACTCTGACAGCCCCCCCCCCCCTACTCCAAACCCAGAAGGAATGAGATTGCAGCTGCATCCATTTATATAAGCCCATCCTTCACTATTGACCAAGAAGTATTTTGATAAATACTTTTAACAGACTACCATTGTGGTCTGTGTTTGTCCTTCCCTCTTTAACGTAGCAGGACAACCTCCCCCTCGCCACCCCCACCCCCACTAGCCACTTCCTCATGTGTCTCTCTGCTCTAATTTTTTTTTTTTTTATAAAACTCTGTCTATTTTCAGGGATTATTTGATGTGTGAGTTTACTTTCTCTTCTTTCCTTTTATTGAGCTCTTTTTTCCCTTTGTTCCTGTTTTTTTTTTCTCGCTGCTTTATCGGCCTGTTTGCTAGAAGTCTTAGCCCTTTTATGTGGTGTTTTCTTGAAGGGTCTAAAGAGGAAGAATAAACAGTTGTTGACAGGTCCCCAAGGCTCAACTCCTTTGAAAATGCCTGACGGGCAACCAGTGAACAAAAGCCTGAATTTACTCTATTGGGGATCAGTCCGGGTTTTTTTTTCCACACTTCTTTTTTTCATGTGTTTACCAGTGATCTTTTTTTTTTAAAGTCTTTATAATTCTTAGTTAAGGAGGGAAAGGGATGCGTGTAGAAACAGCCAGTCCTCTTCCTTTCTGGAGAGTGTATAGATTTTGCTTTTAGGATATTTGAGACGGGTTCCGGAACACCTGATTGTCAATTGCGTGTAGTTGAATGAGGTTACTACAGGTATTGTCCTGATTGAATTACATATCCACTGCTAAATTATCAATGTCAAAGAGAATGGTTGGTAAGAGCCGTTTGGAGGGTAGAAGAAAAAAGGTCGTCTGTGTTGAATAGAAAGTACATTCGTTAATGAAGGATCGGGGTCATAATTTCTTCTGCTCCCAGTGATGGTACTTCTTTTGTTTGTTGCAAACAGCAATTTGTAGTTTTGTATGAGAATTACTGTAGATTAATTCGATTTGTGATAATTTTGCCCTAGATCCAAAATGGTGGATTCTTGAAAAATCCAGCTTCAATGGTTTACTTTTGGTTTTTGTGGGTTTGGTAAAATGTGTGTGGTTTTGCTTTTTATTTGTCCAAGTCACACACTCAAGTGGTTGAGTAAACTGTTGACTTATGCATGGGACACTGAATAAGCTATTGTCACTGAATAACAATATGGAATGTGCAGATGTGACCAACAGAGGGCGGTATACACATTTAACAGTGTCCAGTTTGTTCACTGATAAGCTTCAGTCTGGATGGTTTAAAACCATGGCTGCACTGGAAGAATTGAACCATGCTCTGAGTTTAGTCCCGCTTCATACATAAAAGTAGGACAGGGTCATTGATTTTTGTCTGGATAAAGAAGCAAGTGCCCCACTGCATATTAAACCCAACACAATCTACATCTATTTGCTCTTAGTACACACGGCACGGCGCACACAATCGATTGCACAGATATCATACATTATTCACATTATGGTTCACCATTATGAATTCAGCCGATGGATGGAAATTTTTTTCTGAATTTTTAGTTGAACTTTAAACACACTAGTTTGTGTGCATTCTACTTTAATATTGACAAAGATTGCATCATCTAGTGTTTATTGCAATTAGGCCTTATACATTTCAAAATGTAGGCTTAATTTTTTTTTTCTTGGACCTGAACAATCTTTAGTGCTGTTGTCTCTTTGGCATTTTGGCTTGGAACCTTCTTGAATCTACCAAAATCCATACTTCTGCTCAATCCTGGGTTTCTCATTAATATGGCACATTCCATGGACTTTGTCTAAGTGTTACCATATAAACTTCAATTACTTGGTAAAGATCCTGCTAGGATCGAAACGAGTCAGGCCCTCCTAATTCCAAGTATTTTCAGGTTATAATTATGGCCGATGAGCAGTTTGTTACTTGTATTCATAATTTCATATCGAATTAAATTGCCAGTTGCTTAAATAGCAATGGTGTTTATTATAAGTTAGCCAGATAAATACAGATTTTATACATGATATCAAGTTAGTATAATGCAGCATTTTCATTTTAATACAGAATGCTGATTTGAACAAGGATATGATTTTCTTTCAATTTCCTTCCTGTTTCTTGGGATGTAATTTATAGTTTGTGTAATCAATTCTTGTATCTGTCTTGCTATTGTTACAGAATTCAGTATCTCCCCCTGATAGAAGTTCCTCCGATAAATACCGCAGTACGTCAGATCATGGAGAATCCAGCTCCAAAAATGCAAAGAGAAAGCGAGAGGAGAAGGAATCTGGGGTAAGTGTCGCTGAGAAGAGAGTTGGGACTGATTTTTGGATCTGACGGGCTGTATTAAAGGTAGTGTCATACTTTGGTAAGAAACCAAAACAGAAATGTTCACAGATTTACGTATAACTTACAGGGTATGAAGATGGGGGTGGTAGAAACCTTAGAGGGGGCTTACCAAAATAGCCTTACCGTTCTTCCCGGGGGAAGTCCGCTGGAGTCCGCGGACTTTTTTTAACAAAAGAGCCCTTGACAACCACGGCCGCACGCGGCAAGAACGGTGTATGCTAATCAGCAAACATGAATATTCCTGTTCGGTCCGCGTCAGAACGCCATACCCAAATTGTGGTCAGGCATTTAAATATGAATGTCAGCTGGAAAGTCCGCGATCGGAACGGTGACTCAAAGATCTGTATGTAGCGGAGAGCCCAGCCAAATTTGGCAGGCCGCGGTCGGAACGGCATGTTCAATAATGGTCGGTGATGATTTTTTTGCGAACGTAATTTTGATGCATGGTAGTTTATAACTGGGGCAAAACATTCCTAGGCAGACTTGTTGATTTGGTCACGGTATTAAAGGCAAGCCATGCTTCAAAAATGTTTTGTTTTTACCAACGGTAATTGTGGAAAGTGAAGTGTGTGGGAAGGAGAATAAAATAGAGGGAATTCAGAATTGCCAGTGTGTTCAAGTTCAAGTAGGAAACATTTTCCCCCGATGATAATATTTTTAACGAAATAAGGGGGATCGTGATTTCGTCTTCACGGCACTAAAGGATTTTCATTGGCAGGTTGTATTCCTTTGTACGGGATTGATTTTTTTTCAAGGGGATATGGGGTTTTTTTGGGGGGGGGGGAATTTTTTTTTTTGGGGGGGGATTGGGGATTGTTCAGGGAAATTAATGGGGGTATTTTCTTTTAGGCAATCGGGATTTTTTTTTTGTGGGGGGGGGGGGGGTTGTTGGTTTGCCACGGGGATCGGGATTTTTATTATCAGGGGTATTGGGATTTTTTTCAGGGGACCATTTTTTTCGTGCGAAATTTATATAACGAGATAGGGGCCTATGTGATTGTCTGATAAAAAAATGATCACGGCCGACAAAATAATGACTCCGATCGTATAAAAAGCCTCAAGTGGTATTCATGTTGTGTTCCGTTTCTGGCATCAACAACTTCACGGCGGCCATGGCAGTGGCTCGATGCATAGAGTTGGATAACTATTATCCAACTCAATAGTCCGATGTCCGAAAGTAATTTCTCACCCCAAATATGTACCGAAATCGGCAGCGATCCACGCGGTACCGACGGCTACATTTACCTGACTGCACCACATAGACCTACACATAATACGTTGCACACTGATCACGTACACTTCCGGCCTACCTGGCTGACCGTGTATTGGGCTTACACGTGAGCTGAGACTCTTTCGCTGGTGCACGTTTACTTATGACATAGTGATTATTACGATGCGCGCGGATACCAATTGTGGAAATTTCGAGACCCCGAGGGACTTCCCCTTGAGCACGCAATCTTGTTTTAGTCAGCTACCCGGGTTATTGTTTCGAGTACAGTAATATTGGTACTGGGAATACGACATGAACAAATTCAGTTACGCACGTGCAGTCGGAACTTGGGCGATACGGATGAAAATTAGCCTATAAACAACATGATCTCATGGTTTGAAAGAGGAGTACATTTATATTTATAATATCAGATACCTAAACACCAAGGATGATTTTTTGTTCCTACCAGAAGTACCTTATTTATGATCCTTTTTTCACAACTTACTCGGCATTCTACACTGACTGACAGTCGGAACATGCGGAACCTACATGTACAACACTGCTATCATTTTCGGTATAACCAGCATACATCGACAAAATTATCTCGAGGTCAGGTGAGTTTGCCTTAAACCCTGAATTTGAATTCCATCTCCTTCATGGATTCCTAAATGTTACTTATGATCCATAGTAATGAACATTGGAAAACTTTGACAGTAGGCCTATGCCAACTAACTCGTAAAAAAGAAGTGTGGCATTGCCTTATCATTTTCAATAGATCGGTTACGTATCAGTACGTATCTTATAAATACTAATGCATGTACATGTATATCTCATTGTTGTTTCAGTATTGCAGATGACAAGACGAGTTGTCCAAGTAGCACCAGTGGCAGAGAAAAGGCGAATCAGTGTACTTACGTAGCCGACCATCTAAGCCTACCATAAAGCAGTTTCTCCTCCAAAATTCCGCATTTAGGAATGCATTATCTATACTAATGTATCCAGTGTGGGGCATCTAATTTTACTACAATCATAATATTTGAAGAAGAAAATGACAAATGGTGTTAGCCCCTTATCATTACATACTATAATTATTTTTCCATCATTCTTTTTTGCAGCAGGTTTAAAAAATCAATGTTACTTTTTTTTTTATAACTTTTTGGCTATTTTGGTGTAATAATAATAATCAATATAAACTTATGCCTAGCGCAAAATTTTTACAAAATAATCAAGGCTGCGTTGTCCATAATCTTAATAAACTCAAATGACTATAGATGTACCTTCAGTTTAGATTTGAATACAGATACAGGTGGTGATTTCCGAATTTCTAATGGTAACTACCGGTAATTATTCTGTAAACGACCGCCCAGAGTTGTTTTTTGTATTATATGATTGTACTTATATGGATATATATTATATGGATCTCGTGAGCTTATACGCAAGTTATGAAAGTGTGTACATGATTTCAAACAATTTGTGAAAATGTAATTAAAATTGCTTATCAAGTCCTTGCAGGAGTGACCTAGTCATTTTTATCAGAGTGCATGTACATGTATTTGTTCCAAATCCATTCTAAACGAGCGGCATTTGGAGAGAGCTTACTGGAGGTTGGTTTCGTGAAGAAGTAGACAAAATGCTTGGAGTCTTGTGATTGCTGTGCAGGTATATCCTATACAGGTAAGTTCAGCTGAGCCTGACGGAGTGGGCAAAACTCCCTTCCACAAAGGTTAGTGGGGTTCAAAATAATCGCTGTCGGGTTGAATGCCAATCGATCTCACTGAACTAGCTGACATGACAATCGCCAGTAACGGTGACGCTCAGTTTAGTCACTCTTTTAAAAAGAAAATACGAAGTTTGGTAAAAACAAAAATAATAACACACATTTTTAATAATATAATAATAAATACAGTTTCTACGATATAAAAGGCTAGTTCATACTCTGGGACGAATTTGTAAGGGCACAATTTTGCATATGGGCGAAAACATGAACGTGATTTTGTTTACGGAAGCTTGGTGCCACTGATTTTTTCAAAATTGAACACCTGCTTCACAAAATTCCCAGCTGATAATGCTTCTTTACTGAAGTCAAAACTGCATGCTTCCGACACGCTAAAATCCACGGAAAGAACGTACAATATGTGAATGTTTCTCGGAGACGATCATTTTATACCAACATCGTCCAATCCGCGGTAAGAACGCAGTATGTTAATTATGTTAATCACGTCTGTGGGACTCGTGACGTAGTTTTTCTGCCACAATAGCAGCCGCAGCGTCAGACCGGGGCAGCTCATTAACTCGTTGCGCGCTCGAGTGCACACGGCCGTGCAGTCCGCGAACTTCCCGGCCCCTTAGCAACGGCAGACTTGCCGTGAAAAACGCGGACTTTCCGCGGAATAACGGTAAGGCTATTTTGGTAAGCCCCCCTACCGTTAAAATGTTTCAGCTTGAAATGGTGTATTTATCCAGAAATGAGTAAAACAACAACGACCGGAAATCTTTTTGATCTTTTAAAAGATCAAAAATAAAAGAGAAAAGAAATACTGTGGCCGTTTTTTCACGATTTGTTCAAAAAGTGGGCATCGTATGGAATTGAAATTTTCACAGATGAATGTGACTGTATCTTCCTTGATATTTTTGCCCATGAATCTGTACTTCTTTGACAAAAACCAAAGTATGATACTACCTTTAAGAGGGCAGCTCCCAGGCTGCATTAGATTGTACACTGTGTGGATCAGAGTAAACAGCCCGTCTTAAGTTATCAACACCATTGCTCTTTGTCCTGGCACTGTTTAGCCAATACTGCCTTATCACTCCCCACAACATTATCTCCAAGCATTTGCTCCCTTCCTCCTACCATACCCCCCACCCCCTACACCCCCTACACCCCCAATTAGCCATGATTCCCAAATCCAAACATGACTTTTGTTTTAATACCCTGCTGTCTCCGTACATTTCCCCCGTTGTTAAGAAGATGGCTTTGCAGTCCCAATTTGTGCTGGCAGTCCTAAGCCCCCCTTTGGTTGAGCCCATTCCTCTGACCCATAATGTACTCAACTCAACAGGGGATTGGAGGATTACAACTGCCAAGACCCCATTGGCACCATGCCAGTTATAGAAGGGATATTCTAGATGATACGTTAAGCCGACAGGCTTTACTGTTTGTAAAAATCAATCAGTTTCGCTATGTTTGCTGGCCCAGCTAGGTTCATATGTGCAAGAGGGGTACCTCGTAGCCACTGCACATTACCAGATTTTGGACTCCGAAACAGAGTGTTTATTACATCATGTCAAATTTATCTAAATCTGTGCATTTTGAATTGTGTACAGTATTAAGACAAATATCTGAAGATTTTCAAAAGTAAGATGCAAAATAACTGACAATCAAATATACATCACACACACAAATCCATGCCAAAAAGAACTCAGGATAGCTACACAGACAAAGAGACCAACCGACACATCTCAAATACAGTATATTTTAGGCATAGATTTCAGAGTTAAAAATAATACAAGCAAATTGCAAAGGCATTGACTGAGCACGAATAATTTCATGATCACAATTTACAAACCAAATGCCCCGTGGAATGTTTTTTTTGTTTTCTCTTTTACATGTCGTGATCAACCTTAGCAAATTTGACTTTTCATAATTCCACTCAAATTACAAAAAAGCCCTCAGCACCAGATTACTCGATGTACTCTCAATGGAAGGATTATGGCGCTTGTGTCTCTAGGCAAGGCGCTTTACATGGGTTTCCACTTCTCCCTCTTGTTTTTTGTTATTAAGCTGATAGGAGTGTGCTTGCACGCTACTTGGAGCTCCCACAGGAAAGGTGGAGGGAGATTGAAGTAGAAGTCTGCGTGGGCCGATGATGTTAGGATAATAGGATCACGGTTCATTTCAAACCCGGAGGAATTGAAATTGGAATTGTCCAAGCATATTCAGCCTCGGTCTTTATAAAAAGTTTGTTGCCTTTTGCCCGTTCACATTTCACTCTCCTTTAAAATGCTCTCCTTGATTGCAGGATAGCGAAGCGGAGAAGAGTGATGATAACCTTGTCGTTGACGTCTCTAATGAGGTAAGAACATTACAGGGGAAGTCTTTAGCTGCAGCTCATTCCCGTGATTCCCTGGTGAGTTGAGAGGAGAGAGCATGAATCGGTGAAGGAAACATGATGAGGACATTAAGGGGATGCCTCAGCGTACATTATGGCTGTCCATCTTAGAGGTGTGCAGAAGGAACTCCATAGAGTCCATATTTAAAAGAAAAATAAGTACAGCAACCAATATTAGACTGGTCACCCGGAAGGGATCGGTGGGCTGGAGTTTATACAGCCAAAGCTCTCCCATCCACCCCTGATTACACAGGGTACCAGACGATGGAGAAAATTGCCGCCCGAGGACGGACAGATGGGATGTATCAGGAGGCCGTCGCGTGATTCCTTCCAAATGTCTCCACTCTGAATGTTGAACCTGATGCTTAAGAGCCTTATGGTCTAGCATGTCATGTGGAATTACCTTCACAAATGCTGCACAGATATTATATATCCAACTGAGGATTGCAGTAGGCTACACTATCTGATTTATGCATCGGCTAGGTGTTGAGATTGGGAATTTAAAATCCAGGAAGGAGTATCTTTGTGTCCTTAAGGAGAATACTTGATCATGATTACTAGGCTCCAAGCGGGATCAGGATATCACCAGGGCAATGCTGATCAGATGTTTATGCTTAACAAGAATTAACCATTGATGAATAATTTACAAGAAATATTCATTGTATGTAACTTTGGTTGGTGACTTGTGTAACTTGGCACCAGGTACCCTCCTGAAGACGAACAGATTGCACTGTTCGGAATGTCGACAGATAAAACCATCGGTTCTTCTCAGGACCATGCACTCGCACAGAAGAGATTATACATGGTGTCGGCGCAAACCTACCTTTCAGTACTTCCACCATGCATAGCTTTGCCTTTCAGTCTTATTTAACTTAGATTTGAACAAAAACCTGCAAATTTTTAGGAAAACCTGCACATTTTTGTACCTCATAATTTGTATTTTTTACTTTTTTTTTTTTTGATACAGGATCCCGTCTCCCCAACCGCCAATGGGGAGAGAGCGTCACCAAGGGAAAACAACGCCGACAAGCACAGGCCAAAGAAGGAACGTTCCAGCACACCAAACAGCATTGCATCAAGTGCTAGCACGCCAAACTCTAAGGTCAAAGAGGTTAGTATAAGCAACCCAGTCATCGCTGTCTGGCCCAAAAACCAAGACAGTGTCCTAGAAAGACTTCTACGTCTTCCATGTTTCATATTTTTGGGCCTGTTTGTTTCAGGCACATGATCAGTGATCCTGTGCGCAAAAGCTGCTCCGGATCCCAATTTTAGCATATCCTCCGCAGGACGTGGATCTGTGATCGCGTGCCTGAAACAAGTAGGCCCACGGTCTTGCAAGGATTTGAAAGGGCATTTGGTTTTCAAAGCCAAAACATCCAAACTTCATGTAGGGTCTTGGTGGTCCAACTTTATGAAAACAATGCTTGGAGTTAGGAGGGCCTGACGCATTTCGATCCTAACAGGATCTTTATCGAAGGATTAATAAAGATAAAGATCCTGCTAGGATTGAAATGCCTCAGGCCCGCCTAACTCCAAGCATTTAATAAATTTCAGGTCATTATTTTGGCTGATGAGCAGTTTGCAGCAGTTTATTACTTGTATGAAAACAAGTTTGGTTTTATTGGGCTGATTTTCTTTCCAGAATGACAAATTGCCGTCGCCCGTTCCAAAATCAGAGACCCCAACCAGCAGCGGGGCAGCTACACCAGGCTCGAGTAGCAGTGTTCCGGGTCTGAAGCCCCCAGTGGGAAAAGTTCCTCCTTTGGGTAAGTCAAGTCCAGGGAAAAAAAATGAATTTAATGAAACTGATTGATTTAGAAACATGAAAAAATAGACACTTTACATTGACTTGAAGGTTGTGATTTTGTCAGTGGAAAACAAATATAATCTGAAAATCCACTACTTAAATTAAATTTTTTAAAAATAGATAATTTGCCTTTATAATTCAAATGAGGAAATAAATATAGGGGTTCAGTTTAAGGTAGCATGTGGTCATCAGTGAATCTGCATAAATCACGACCATTTCTTTAAAGATCTGAAACATTGATCTGAAACATCAAGGTATAAAAACCCCAATTATTTCAGTATTCTGTTCATTCATGTGTTCCGCTGTAAACCCGACTATAGACCTTTCTTTTGTTTACAAACATTGGCTGCTGGTTGGCATGGGCAGCCAAATGTTTTTGAAAACTTTCCATAGCTGTACAAAATACATACCATCATTGCTTATGTTGTTTCCATTACGTTCAGCAATGTATTTTAATGTTTATGAAACATTGTGTACAAATTGGGTAAAATATGTGGTAATTTTTTATGCCTGGCTTTGATGGCTCGCCATAGTTTCCGCCATGCTGGTTGGCAAAAACTCGGTCTGTGACGTTGCAAAAGAAAGGTCTATACAATACCAGAGTAATAATGACAATTGTTTTCCTTGTGTCTTTGTTCTATCAGGACCATACCCTTTCATGCCAGGGCAAGGGATGAACCATGACATGCCTAATCCCTACGTTGCCCCTGGTCTCCATAACAACATATCTCCAGGAGCCCTCAACTCATATCGAGGTCCAATGGTAAGTCTCAATACCAACCCGCCATTTTATCGCAAGCCAAAGTCGTCATGTTGTGGCAAGTACGGTGTTAACGACAACAAACCATTATATGCAAATTAGTCTTCCCCTTCACCGCCTAATTTGTATATTATCTATTTCCCGACCAAAAAACATTTAATATTCTTGAACAAACCATTAGTCTGTGAATCGGTTTGCTGAAACACCATGTAAGAATCGTTCGTACTTTCGCACTTCTCGTCGCACTTCTCGTAAGGTCTCAACGTTTCGACTAGCCTGCTCTGGTCATCATCAGGTCTCCTGACTGGCTGAACTTTGTCATTTGATATCACATCATGGGAACATTTTGCCTCTCAAAAATTGACAAAACCTTTCAGGCAGTCATGAATTCTTTACCAAATTCTTCAAACTTCTCAAAAGGATCCTCTCCTCGACCCAGCCTTAAAAGATTGTTTTCTTCTTCAAAAAGAGTCGTAATTGATAGTTTTTTATGGACGGGACGTATCACACGGAATGCTTATTTTCATCATGAAGTTTGTTTTGCCTTATCTTTCTAAGTGAGAATTTGTTTAAGATGCTGTTTATCAAAGCATTCCTTTAAATTATTGATAAATGTCAACGTCAAAGGTTCAATTCACAATTATAACATGGTAACATTAAAGAGCTACCAATTATTTTCCTTGAAAAGCAGCAAACCTGTAAATTGGATAATCAAAATGCATAAAGATTGATGAGCATTCAAGAGACATATCTACTAGGCCACCATCATCAGAGTCTGCGAATCGCTGCCGATTTGGGCTGCATTAAAAGGACTATCTAGGCCATAATTGGTTTTCTAGACTTCCATTCTGTGCACAAATAATGGTTTGTTGTCAGAGTTTTTGCCACAGCAAGACTGACATTGTTTGCTCAAAGTGGCAGCAGTTTGGGCAGGCTTTTCAACTCAGCAGTTATAAAATGGAGCAAACAAAGTTGTCCCTCTTGAGACTAAAACAGACATTGTTTGGATTTTCGGGCGGAAGACATTCAATCACCCACAAAAAGTGCAGGGGTTCGCCGTGACAAATAAACGGCAGTGCTACTCAGAATTTCACATGATTCAAAATTGCAATATTTCTCCGTCCAAATATACATATTTACTGTTAACCGAAAAGATTTATCCCCTCTCAAAAAAACGGCATCATTTTTCCTCGTCCATTTTATGCTGAATGTCAAGAAAGACCTGGAGAAACGTAATACAAGACTGATCTGTCTACGTGAAGTCATCGAATGTATGAAATTAAATCAATATTGATCGGAGATTTGAAAGTTTTGTTTACTTCACTTCCAAACTTCATTTCAATTGAATTCAGATTTTTTTTTCATCCTAGTAACTTCTCAGACACATCAGTCTTGTATGCTGCAGCCTTGATAAAGAATACAGTTTATACTGTATTTTCAAAAAATTTGAATAAATATTAAATTTTACTGTCAATGTAAGGCATTCAACATCAAGATCAGAATTGAACAAAGAATCAAAACCTGAATCTTACTGTGGATATCAAGTGCTGATTTATTGTTCTTAAAAACAAACCTTCTTTGGATGATAAATCACGGGTTTCATTTGTCACATCCTGAACGCTTCACCTAATTTGAAAGCTTGACAAGACATGGTTGAAGTCCTTTGAGAGTTGAAAAATGTTTAGTTCTCTAATTCATTCAGGAGTGAACTCTGGCAAATCTCTTTAAAGAAAAATATTTCCTGGCTATTTATGACACCATAACCAGGTCATGCGATTCAGAGCAAATCCTTCCATAGTTACATGATAGGCAGATGCCCAGCTCCGGTATACAGTATGGTTATGAACGGCTATTAGGCACCAGACCAGCTGGAGGTTGCTATGCAAGAGTTTGCCTGAATCATATCACTCGGCAGCAGTGTAAATTAGTCAGGGGTATTCAGTTATTGTACACAGTTAACAACCAGTATTAAGTCAGATTGCCAGACTTGAATTGACTATGGGCCAATTTCATGGAGCTGTTAAGCACAAAAAAATTGATTAGCACAAAATGTCTTGCTCAATAAAACAAACTATATCCATTAATTTTGATATTCATGGTCAGCGATCAACAGCCAAAGAACAATCACTAGAGAAACACAACACATGGAAATTTGGTTGTTAATCCTGTTTTTATAAGACAGAAATTTCATGTTTAGTAAATTCTTGTGCTAAACAGGGCCGTGAAATTGGCCTCCATATCTTGATGTTGAATGCCATATTTTGACCGATGTTTTGTCGGTGTTCTTCTCTTGTCTGTTCAGTCGCTTTGTCCCTCTTATCATCTTACATCAGAGAAAAAAAACCCTAATACCTTGCATGCCCTGATCATTCTTTGCACGTTTCTCCAGATATTTTGGAGAATGTTCTGATTCCTTCCACTCATGGTCTTTGCTTTCAGACCGCTCCTCATCAAACTGCTTTGGGTTCTTGTTTTTTGTTCTTTCTTCTTGTGGGTCATTCCATTAGGTTAGGGAACGATTTTTGTGTCATGACGTCCCTCGTTAACTTGCTATGAATGTTGCGTCCTATTAACATTTTCAGGAGTCCTGGGTCTTTCTTGAAACAACAATTTAAAAAACACATCTCTGAAGGAAAAAAAAACAATCTCTGGATGAAATGAATCATTCCAGCTTCCATTTTGAATCCTTCTAAACCATTCCAAAATCCAATATTGACTGGATTTCACAAAGCGCTAAGATTAATCTTAAGATGAGTTGTCCAGTATCGCCATAGTGATTTGTATTGTGACATCACATGTTGCTTAGCAATTAAGATGAATTCACACTTGCGATCAATCTTAGTGCTTTGTGAATTCGGGCCCAGGAACTGTACTGCTCACTGGCCCAACTACAGTTCAAAGAAAATGCCGTGTGGATATGGCAGTGTCAGATCTTGGCAGATGTGGAACGATTCCAAGCCAAACTTCCCAACATTGTATCATGACAATGATTAAAGATGAGTATTAAATGATGAAAGCTTAGTTACAACGGGACACCATGCCTCAAATATTACCCCCGACCTTACTGGAATGACCCCCCTTTGTGTATTTATTATGCATGCTTAGAAAATTGTTATCACATCTTCATCTCTGTACAATTGTCAAAAAAATATATATTGCTGCTTCTTTTCATTTGCTTCCCTGGATTTGGTCATTTTGTTTGCATGCCCAGTTTGCAGAACACTCCCAACCATCAAAGGTTCTCAAAAAGAATTTTGCACAAAAAATTCCAAACTTTTTTGTGAACAAGGTTTTCTCTATAAACTTGAAATCTGTCAGATATTAAGTTAATTTTTGTATAATATTTTCAAGAAATTCTTCTCAAGAACTTAAAAAAAATAAAAAATTATTCTAAATTTTTAAAGGCTTTATAAGAGAAATGAAAAAAACAATGATGTAATTCTTCTGAGAAATTTTGATTGGACCTTGTTTCCTTTTTGAATTTTCACCTTACATAGTGTATGTTTGGCACAGCTCTATTTTAAAAAAAAAGGCACTGATTATCAACCAACAAAAGAGGGCGCTATTTCAAGATTCAAAGCTGTGAACATTTTGGACATTTTTTCATAATGGAATATCTGTCTGATCCCATTGAAATAAATGCAAACTGTATTTCTTTCTTTGCAAGCCATTATTCTTTTTTTTTTTTTTGCCCGGCCTTTCTTTTTCTTCGCTTTTCGGTTTCTGTCCTGTCATCTGTTTTTAGAATCACAAAGCTGATCTGGTCAAGAAATCATTCATCTTCTTTTCACGTAGAAGATTCGTTTTTCAACCTTTTTAAATTCAAAAGTCAAAGCCATGCCTAAATTTTTGTTAAAAAGTCGAATAGAAATTTGAATTTACAGCACAAACAAAACAATGCTTTCTTGCCAGTTTGCTTTTTGAATCTAACAACAATCACGGAAAAAGAAAAATTTCCAGTTTTTTTTTGGTTCCTGTGTTTGTTTTTCGTCCTCGTCCTCCTACTCCTCTCCTTCCACCAAAAAGGGCCAAATCCACCATTTGGTTTTTCTTGCCGTCTTTGTGTTTCTTTGCAGTTCAATCATGCACAGGTGCCGTTTGACCCCCATTCGCACAATCGCATTTCAGGACTGGCTGGCATACCGGGAGGCAAGCCGTAAGTTCACCCATTGCCATCTTCCATCTAGCGCCAGGGCCCCCCGCCTACCAGGCCCCCCTACCGTTGCTCCTATGGGACACAGCTGCCCCATGCAGTAGGACCGTTTATAATGACGAGAGAGAGAGAGGGATGGATGAGAAACAGGAAAGGGGCGGATGTAGCAAGAGTCACGGGGAGGAAGCCATGCAGGGTTGACCCAGACCAAAACAAACAAAACAAAAATTGAAAATTGAAAGCAACACAAAAATTATCAAACACACACACCCATCACACACTTACTCGATATCTCAGGATATGCATTGATACACTCTTATATCGTATTCATCAACTGACTTTGTAACAAGATCTATGCCCCATAGGCAGTTGATTCCCAACAGCACAAAATGTCATTTAGAACTTGGTTACTAAGGAAATGTTCTGGAGGGACATTGTAAAGTAGGTATGACCACCTCAAGACATGATGTAAGTCAGTCATGATGCTTACTCAAAATTCACGTATTTAGGCAGGCCAACCAAAATCTACAAACACCTTAATAATGATGATTATCAGAAATGAATCCTATTTCAACGTAACCTTAGCAAGCAAACTGTAGAGACAGACCAAATCATTCAAGTTTCCCCCATAAAAATTACAGCTATTCCTTTGCCTTTAAAACCAGTGGGTCCCACTTACAGATAAAAGCAACTGCTATGACGCCAATTTAGAGAAATATGAAAAAAAAAATCATTTTTTGGACACTGACAAAAAAAACTTATAAGCACGCACACATTTTGAGACAACTTTTAAGTCAAATTCTCCCCCTGATTTGGTCTGCCCTCTGCCGTCTGCTAGCTGGTAAGTGGAATCTTTTTCTCTTTGTTTCAATTTCAACTCTGCATGGCTCTGCCTTAGAGTGTATTGTCTGTGTTTTATTTAAAGGTAAATTCATCCTTCGGTTTTTGTCAAAAAAATGCAGATTCATTAGCAAAAATATCAGACAGATGTGAAATTTTCAGTCCAATGTAGTGCCCACTTTTGGAGAAAACAGTGAAAAACTTCCACATTTAAAAAAAAAATCTCTCTACCATTATTTTTGATCTTCCAAAGATCGAAATTGTTTTTGGTGGTCAATGGTTTTGCTCTTTTCTGGATAAATACAACATTTCAGGCAGAAAAAGTTTAAAATGTTTCTACCACCACCATATAATCCTGTAAGTTAAAGGTAAATCTGTGCAGATTTCTTTGTTTCGGTATGCTGCCAAAGTATAATACTACCTTTTTGTGGGTTTGTTAGTCCAAGTTATTGGGCTGATGGTTGGTTTTTTTTTTTTCTGTTTGTCTGTGGGTTTATCAATTTGTTTGGTCAGTTATTTGGTCAGTTTGTTGGTCAGTGAGACTGTCGCCCTGATATCAGTTTGATTTCTTTTGTCCACGGTGTCCTATTTGTGGTAGTCGATGTATATTTCATAATTTGAGAGGGGGACAATTGACAGAATGTTACACCACGGCTTGGGGTGGGTGTGAAAGATAATAGGAGAACAGACAGATTGAGGAACTGAGAGACTAACAGGCTATATTAACAGAAAGATAACCAGACAGGGGTCGATTTCATGAAGCCCTACGATCGATCGTAACTTGAGTTACGAAGGATAACCCTTCATATGGGGCTTATCCTACGTAGGAACTGCAATGCATCATAAGTCCTACGATTGATAATAAATTACAATGAGTTTGGTGAAATTGACCCCAGCCCTTTTAGGACAAACTTACCAAGGTCTTGGTAAATCTTGCTCTTCATTTTGGTTGGTCTGCCTTTGTACAGCAATGGGTCACGGCATGGGGTCAGGGACCCACTTGATGTCATGTAAATTTGTAGATGCTCTTTGGTGCTTTCTTAATTTGGTACCAGAAACCACCATCTCCATCGAGTGCATTTAACTCAAAATTCTAAAGATTTATTGTCTTTCTGAAGTTTAAACAAAAAAATCTATGTAAAAATGCCAATCTTTTATGTTTAAGGAAGTGTTTTTTCTTGGGAATTCTTGAATAAGTCAGATTTTGTTTTCATCATCTGTATCGTGTCCTAATTTGTTAACGAGTTTGGCACATTTAAATTCAAAGATAATTTCACATTGATTAAATTACAACATTCACATAGCAACATGATCAAACATATTACATTTTTTCTTGTCTGGTTTAATTATTGCACAAAAATCAAAGCAGTTAAAACACAGAATGCCTATACAACGATTATATTATATAATTATTCATAGCTTGCAAACACTCGGCAGGCATTTTTTGAAAAAAAAAAATAAATTCACCCTTTCTCTGTAAAAAATTATGTACAATGCATAAAATATAACTAATATTAAAGGGAGATTGGGGTTGATATTTCACGATTATTTTGCAGTGGAGATTTATATGCAAATGATCTTAAGCAAGGAATATATACCCTGTACAAAACGTCCAACTGTTCAGTATTGGGCAGTTTCCGGCAGGATAACCTTTAAAAAATCATGGAGTGTAAAAAGTAATGCTTCTCGAGATAAAGAGGGGGGGGGTTTCTTACAATGCTGTTTCCTTGTTGGCATGGCTTATAAAGTTGTCAACTTTTGAATTTTTCTCTCTTTTTTTCCTCGTTTCCTGACGATTTCGAGGAGAAATCAGAAACAAAATCAGGCGGATATTGCAGACAAGAAAATTTCCCAAAAGCTTAAATTCACATAAATTTTTGTGAAGAAGTTTTTTGATTTTCTTTTTTAGTTTAGTATGGTTGTATTTATGTCCTTAAAAATGACATTAATTAATATTTTTCATCAGTATTTGTTCAAATAAGGGAAGCAGTTTTGCATTTCTTTTATTCATTTGTTTGTACTTTGTCACAAACAACTCTTAATCATATGAACTGAACTTGTTTTTTTTCACGCGATGATGAAGAAAGTGCAATTTCTTTGACACAAACTTCATGAAGTTTAAAACAAAAATTGAAATTCATTTATGAAAGCGGGACCTCAATTTATCTATTGGATTTATTAATTTTTTTTTTGCTTTATTCATATTAATTGATAAATTAATTAATTTATTATATGAATTTTTTTATTTATTATTTTTTTTTGAGAGGGGGGGGGGGTTGTTTGGTACTTCAAGTTCAGATTACCTGAGAAGATTTCTGGATAAATGAAATATTATGGGGATGCAGTGGACTTAAAGGACATTGGTTGGGGCATTTTCGGGCCACGCCCATATGGCACCACGCCCATATGGCACCACGCCCTTTTGACACACCAATAGGCACTTGTGTAGATGTTTTAGAAAACAGATCGAGCAATGAGTTCCTAATTCAGCATTTGATTACTTCCGTAGCTTGATAGCTTATAATTTTTTTTTTAATGAGAAGTCTAGAACCACCGCTCGCCTGCCAAACTAAGGCAGAGAAGTAATAGTTAGCACATCCTTCGTTGTGTCGTGTTTCTATAGTCAAAACCCATTTTTGGACGAGAATCACAAGAATATTCCACTTTGTCCAAATCATTATTTGAAGTCACTGAGTTCTTGTATAATCTTGACACAGGAATATATAAACTTCACGTTCTTTCATCAGTTTTTTGGACAAAAGATTATTTTTTCAAAAAAAAAAATTATGTGGGAGTGGGACAAATAATTATGGTTTTCAGGACTTGATTGCAGCTTGTTGCCAGTAGCTGATATGAATGTATTCTTATTTGGGTTGAAGTTCAAATTAAAAATTCAAAAATGTAAATGTCAATAAAGAAAGACTGCTTTAAGCAGAATTCAGTGGATCTTGCTTCTAATTGCTGTTTAGTCTGACAGATGATATGAAAAACATCTCAACTCTTATTTGATTTGATCAATTTATTGTCCGTTGATAGGCTTCCTTCAAGTTGAGTCCATGTCTTGGGACAAAATGTTCCATATAAACCAAAGTTCCTCAGCATTTTATGTCATCTTTTTACTCAAGACTGTCCCTATTCATAGTAGGTGTCTTTATATCCAATTAAATATAAATACCCTTCAAATTAAATAAAATATGAGAAAATAGTTTTTATATTATCTTGGTATCCTTAAGATTGTAAGCTCTTAAAGAAACTCAGAAACATGAATAGAATTCTGTTAACATCATCCACAAAGTAATTCAAAAACACAAAGGAAAATTGCTGTAAAAAAATATACAGCACCACTCATTTGAGCTGCAGTAATGGTGGGTACCATCAAGTTTTGAGACTTAAAATGAGAATTTGTTTTTGTTTTTAGTCTAAATAAACTTAGTTTTGATAAGTTTTGAAGAAACAAGTTTATGTCATTTCTGACTAAGCGCAAAATCTTTTTTGGGGGGCTCAACACGTTTCCATTGAATATTTCTTTGTTTCTAGTGCGTATTCTTTCCATGTGAGTGCCGACGGCCAAATGCAACCGGTTCCCTTCCCACCAGATGCGCTGATTGGCCCTGGTATCCCACGCCACGCTCGTCAAATCAACACCCTGAACCACGGCGAGGTTGTATGCGCAGTCACCATTAGTAACCCGACCAGACACGTCTACACTGGAGGAAAGGTTGGTATTCTGGATTCCCAAATCATCATTGTTTTTGTGGTTTCCTGACCTATGACTAGGGTCTGTAACTCTGAATAGCTCAGTCAGTAGAAAACCCTGTTGCAGTTATCCAATTATTCGTCATGTTTTCTCCCAAATATGACAAGAGAATTATTCTCCAGAATACTCAGTAAATGTCTTACATTCTTTCACAACCACCTCATAAGTATTTTACCAATTTTTATTTATACACAATTTGTCTTCTTTAGAAATTCTGCACTTGATAAATCAAGGTATTACAGATAATATCATACTCTAGTTTTAGTCAAAGAAGATCAAATTCATGGGAAAAAATATTAAGAAAGATGTTGTAACAGTCATCTGTGAAATTTCCAATGCCATACAGTGCCCACTTTTTGAGTATTGTCTTTGGTCAAATCTTTTCTGGATAAATACAGCATTTCAGGCAAAACAATTGTAACAGTACATTTCTTCCATTATCATCTTCATACCTTAAAGTCATAGGTAAATCTGTAAAGATTTTCTGTTTCTGTATGCTACCAAATTCTGATAGTACCTTTAACATTGCGAGTGATTGTTTGTTTTGCAGGGATGTGTGAAAGTATGGGACATCAGTCAGGCGGGAACGAAGAGTCCCGTGTCGCAGCTCGACTGCCTCAACCGGGAGAACTACATCCGATCCTGTAAACTCCTGCCAGACGGCCGCACGTTGCTGGTTGGTGGAGAAGCCAGCACGTTATCCATCTGGGACCTTGCCGCGGTGAGTTCCTTTTGAGTTCCGAGGTTTAAAACCCCCGTCATCTTCAACATTATAACATGTCCTGAATTGATGCAACTGAATCTTACAAACAATTTGATTTCATAATTTTAAAACTTTGAAAGGAGAACAAAGAAAAATTTACTGGAGCGGGTTTCGAACTGGCATTCTCCTGAACACTGTACAGGCGGTCTACCAACTGAGCTATCCTACCCTATGTTGGTGGTGTCACAAATAGTCAATTACCTTTATTCGTTTGGTAGTCAGAAGCCATGAAACCGCACACATACCGCAATATCCCAAGCATCATTTTATCGTTAGAGCAGCAATGCTGCAACTTGAGAAACAGTACATGGGGTATCACTCAAAGAGGATGCATGAGGCTTGTTTTAATCAATATAATCATCAAATAACCACAAGGGAAACTGACTTTTTCAAACCTTGTTTGATATTCAGCCGACTCCCAGAATAAAAGCGGAACTGACATCGAGTGCACCGGCCTGCTACGCTCTGGCCATCAGTCCTGACTCCAAAGTCTGCTTCAGTTGTTGTAGTGATGGCAACATTGCCGTCTGGGACCTCCACAATCAATCCCTCGTCAGGTAAGTTTGCTGAATGGTTGCCTAGAAATCGATTGAATTCATGGCACTAGAAAGTGCTCAAATGCTCTAAAAAGTCTTCAACAAAACAAGGTCGAGATTTTGTTTGTTTGATAATTTATTTAGTTTCAGAATGTTTGTGACTTGAGTGCCTCGTGAAAAAATTATTTTATAGTTCTCTTTCAAGTCTTTTCATCTTTTTGTGGTATTCCTTTAATACTGTATTTGGTTAGTCTGGTGCATACCAGCTGTTGTATAAATCATGACAAATCCACAAAGAAGTACGGGTACATATCCTGCTTGTTCCCGGGTTGCCAATGTTTTTTTAACTAGAGTGTCTTGATAACCGAGTACCAGTGATGCACATTTAAGCAGCAACCTTTCTTGTTCTCATTTTTGCAGACAATTCCAGGGGCATACAGATGGTGCAAGCTGTATAGATATTTCCCCCGATGGCACCAAACTGTGGACTGGCGGCTTGGATAACACAATACGCTCATGGGATCTGAGAGAGGTAGGGAACTAGACCTCACTGGTATTTGTTACAGTATTTGTTTTTTCTTGATCTAAAACAAATTGAATGTTTAATATCCCGAAGCTCATACTTTACAGAAGCAAAATTATGTAAAATTCTCAAATTTAAAGAATTTGTATGTATCATAGAGTAATAAAAATTGCGACTTTCTCAAAGCTTGGCTCTGGCTCAGACTCCGGCTTCGTCTCTGTAATTCATATGCTGAAAATTCAGGTTGTGGTTTTTCATTGAACCTGAAGCTCTGTTTTCTTTTTTGAACCAGAGAATCTACTTCCGAACCGCAGCCAAAAGTATCTATTTTGATACCCGTAATTTTAGAATGGATTCACGAAATGGAGCCGGAGCAGAACTTAAGAGAGAATTAAGGACCCTCATCTTTTTTAATGTACCTCATGTGTCTCAAACCGAGTCTTCCAGGAGAGGACAAGATGAATTGAAATGTGACATATAGGGTCTGTCACATATAGGGTCTGTCACATACTGTACATCAAAAACAATATGTTCATATTATTATTGCCGAAATACCCAGGGGAGTTAGGATGGAAGAATGATCCCAGAAAGATAATGCGCAGTGTTGATCTGTGTGCAAAGTCAGGAAGGCATCCAGCCAAAATACCCAGGGGCTAGCGAGGGATAATACAGTATCTGGCCAGGAACTTTGTATTTTTAAAGGTGCAAGGCAAAGTTCCCTTGGAAAGGGGTAGTTTGTTGAGAGTCTTGTGGAATATTTTAAGGGGTACGAAGGTAATTGTTAGAGGCACCAATGCAATGACCATGGGGACCAAGGCAATGACCAGGGCAATGACCAGGGGCACCAAGACAATGACCAGGGGCACCAAGGCAATGACCAGGGGCACCAAGGCAATGACCAGGGGCACCAAGGCAATGACTAGGGGCACAAAGGCAATGATCAGGGGCACCAAGGCAATGACCAGGGGCACCAAGACAGTAACCAGGGGCACCAATGAAATGATCAGGGGGCACCAAGGCAATGACCAGAGGCTCCAAACTAAAGATCAGAGACACTGAAGCAATAGTCTTCTCTCTCTCTCTCTTCAAAATTACTAAACCTTCAGGGCCCCAGGGCCACAGACTCCCTAGTGTGTTGGGCCTGTGGAGTTGAGGTAGGTGCCTGGCCAACGTGCCCAGACAAATACATGGATATTAATCATTGTACTGATTGGTTGTTAATTTCTCATTGAATATAGGGAAGGCAGTTACAGCAGCACGACTTCACATCGCAGATCTTCTCCCTGGGGTACTGTCCAGCTGGGGACTGGTTAGCAGTCGGGTAAGAATTCACGCCTGTTGGACGTTTCGTTTCCACCTCCCCACCGCCACGCACACACACACTATTGAGGGACAGGAGCCATTTTTCATGGATCTGCTTGTCACTGAAATTTGCTTAGCATACATTTGGTTACCAGCCTAAATTCAGGAGATGTGTATGTATAAATTGGACTGTGGCTGGTACTCGGCTGAATTATGCTGAAGCATGTTAAATTTGCTTAGCGGTATTTTATGTCTGTAATGGCGGCAGCTTCATGGACGTTGTATGATATTTTTTTATGATGCAGACCTGTACCCATAGTCACATTAATCCTCCAAATAAATTTTGAAGTTGTGGTGAAATGGAAGTAAATGAACAGTCTCACAATGAAAAGTGCTACTATCATCCGTTCTGACAGCCTGTGTTTGTATGTCGCCCTCTGTTGACCAAATTAGGACAGTTTGATTAGATGAATAAATATGTGACACGTTTGCTGGAATTTTGTTTACGGTAATTACATGAAGAAAGAATAGTGGCTGCATCAGCACAGGCTTTGTAGTCGATGGATGTTGTAGCAAGCTACATGTCTTTTTTCATAGCTGTCCTGCTTTATCCATTAAAAAGAAAATTGGAGGCAGGTTTAACCCGAACTTGATGAGTAACAACAAGCCTTAAAGACCACAAAAGTATTTGGACGTAATCCAGGGGGCCGAGTAAAATGAGCAAGAAAATAATGGTGCTGCCCTGAACCAAGGAATACCTTTTTTTAGGATTGATGGCCTTAAAATTGTATCCAGTACCTTCGGGGATTGAAGTCGCCGGCAATTGAATTTGCAAAAGAGTTACTGCAAATTTTTAGTTTGAGATTCTTAGAACGTGGGCTTCTTGCACGTACGATTACACATGCCGAGTATTTGTCCTTGTAATTGATGTGTCGCCAGTTTGATCTGTTGGGAGTTGTTTGGCTGCGGTGTGACATGAGAGGCACTGTTTGTGAATAGACGAGCTGGGGAAAGTTACCCGCTGCACTGTTCACTCGTCGACAGCAGCCATAAGTAGCGCAGTTCCGCCAGAGTAATTGTGGGGGTCACCAGACCTCTCGTCGCCTGGTAATTGTTGGCTTCCTGCCCGCCGGGAGTCTGGTCTTATCCAAGCAGTCGCTTGCAATTTGGTGGAGTGGCTAAACAGTGAGGCCCGGGATGATTAGTTGACGTAAATTGAATAACACGGTTGTTGTTATTACTTGAGACCTGACGGGGAGTCGGGATCGATTGTGAAGCAGGATATCCAGGACTGGATTAAGAGGATCATCAGTCAGATTCAAAGTGGAGTTCCTTTGCAGGTTTCCCCTCTCTCCCTCTCTCTGCTTGAACGGGCATTAGTTACGTCAAGTACATGACTTTGTTGTCCCTCAATCTGTGCATGTCCCATGGCAGCCTCGCAGTTTCATCAAATGTTAACTCGGAAATTAGGCTGCAAGAATCAAGAATATTGGTTTTTTTATCCTTCATTTTGACTTTTGATTTTCCTTATTGAAAATTGAATAGATTGATTAGATTACCATTGGAAGAACATTTGTCAGTGTGCATTCTTTGATGTATGATAGAGTGGTACAAGTTGGTTGATGTGATTCTGAAGAGTAAAGGCCGGTTCATACTCGCTGTGTACTGGTATTCACTGAGTACACAGCACAGCAGTCTATTTCAAAGTGTCTGCCTCGCGGGTCTGAAAGTGTTAATCATTGTACACAGCTTTTGAAAATGAAGAAAAGCTTGTGCCCACCAATTTGATCCATACTCTGACAGGTTAAAATATTTCAACATCCACCGGTTGCGTACACGCAGCAGAGACTTAAAAGAGTATGAACATCAAATGTGGACATTTTCATTGTGCATTGCGTGTGCATAAACGCAGCGAGTGTGAACCGGCCAAGGTCACCAACCATTGAACATATGTGTGTTTCTGTGTTGCTGTGTTTTGTCTTTGCTAAAAGGAATCCTTGGATCAAATTGTTAGGGTACAGACTACTTTACAGCAATTGTAAGTTAGGATTCCTCTTAATAACATTTGAAAAGTGAACAAAGAAAAATTGACTGGAGCGGGATTTGAACCGGCGACTTCCTGAATACCGTACAGGCGCTCTACCAACTGAGCCATCCAGCCCTACGTTGGTGGTGACCCCAATAGTCAATTATCTTTGTTCGTTTGGCAGTCAGAAGCTATATGAAACCATGCACACACCACCATACCCCAAGGATCGTTTCAATGATACATGCAGCAATGCTGCAACCTGGAAACGGTACATAGGGGATCACTCAAAGAGGATATGGCTTAATAACATTAATCAATATGGCAAAATAACATTTGCACCTACTTTTGTTTTGCTTGGTTACCCACAGCATGGAGAGCAGTAACGTGGAAGTGTTGCACAACAGCAAACCAGACAAGTACCAGCTCCACCTGCATGAGAGCTGTGTCTTGTCCCTCAAGTTTGCCCACTGCGGGAAGTGGTTTGTCTCAACGGGTAAAGACAACCTTCTCAATGCGTGGAGAACGCCGTACGGAGCCAGCATCTTCCAGGTACGGGCATCATGCTACATGTATCTTACAGCCAAGTACCAATTATGAACCTAAAGCCTACATGGGCATTTGGCTGGTAATCTGTATTTGCAAAGCAGATTTATTTCGCTGGTGGTGGCAATTTGGATGTGAAGCAGGTATCTGTATAAACATGAAGGACATGAAGGACATAGGGCTGTAGAGCCCAGACACTGTAACTTTGATGTGAATTTTGTGTACCATTTTGGCCCAAGTTCAAAGAATATGCCATGATGAAATTATTCTGTTTGGTATTTTGGCAGATTCAGGAAGGTTTCTCGTCAAAATAACCGTAGCCTCATCCCCTCCATCAACTGACCATCTCACTTAGTGTGTGTGTTTTTTCTCCTCTTTTTCTTTCCAGTCCAAAGAGTCATCGTCAGTGTTAAGCTGCGATATCTCAGCCGATGACAAGTTCATCGTGACCGGGTCAGGGGACAAGAAAGCCACCGTGTACGAGGTTATCTACTAGATGACCCCAGAGGGAGAAATATGTCAAATGATAAGACAATGTCACAGGTCCGTCATGTCAGCTGGAGTCCACATTCTAACACAGAAGACTTCTTATTTATTGATCGACCGGCTGAGAGGCTTCTGGGTATCTCACCTTTTAAACATTGCCTTGACTGTTGCACTAGTCTCTTACGGATTCTGGAAATAAGAAGTTACTGGAACCTATAAAGACGGAGGAAGTTGTGGTGTTTGGTTGCTGGGGAATTTTGCCGTGCAAGGATTTGGGGCAAATGATTGATTGGATTGACGGGCAGCCAAACCGACGATCTGTGAAAGATTGGCACTTCCCAGTCTCGCGGAACACTGTGAACATTGACCATGTACTACAAAGCATACCTTGAGCCTGATCACTCGGACTCCAGCCATATCCACCTCCTAGCATCGTTAGTATCTGAAGGACAGCAGACTGTGGAGCCCAAGGGTCGATTTCACCAAACTCTTCGTAACTTACTATCAATCGAAGGACTTTTGATGCATTGAAGCCCTACGTGGGATAGGTCCCCTACGATGGGTGATCCTTCGTACCTCGAGTTACGATCGCTCGCACAGCTTCGTGAAATCGACCCCAGATGAACAGCTTCACTTGAAGGCCAACTCTGTCAAAGACTTCTCTACCAGCCCTCCATCAGGCTCCTCCATAACTGTCATGGATCTGCACAATGTAGCCATTAACATTGTCAGGCTTGATACCTTGATTTCGGGGCTGGTCAAGGCCTGATTCTTGTACTCCTGTCCAGGCTGGATGAAGTTGAGTGGTTAGCAAGTAATGACCAAGATGCTAAGGATGACCTGTTCTTGAACAGTACACCGGTGCGGCGTGGATGCAACCGGGCTGCCATTTCACATGGACTGGACACTACAGTCCAGTAATTAACAGAAACTGTTCCTGTTCTTTCTACACGAAACCACGACAAGCTGTATTTTTAGCTTATGTCCGTATTACCATATCACAGAACAGGCTGGGGTAGTTTTTCATCCACGTAAATTAAATCACGTCCCTGCTGTTCTGTTTGAATCATGAAACAGCAGCAGGGTTAATAAGGGAGGGTGCACTTTTTAAAACACACATCCAATGCTGTTTAATGTATGAACATTCAACATAACGTACTCCCTCATTGGACTTTTAAACAGCCACACAGTTGTTGACTTGAATACAAGACTAGTACCTAGCCTGTAGAGCACTGTGTGATATTCCTATATAATCCATAATACTATGAAGTCTGTAAAGGAGACTAGAGTCTGGGAAACAGTATGCCTTTTATAAGGGTTTTCTTCTGTAAGCTCTGATGTACAAAATTTAACACGTGGTCGATCTTGTTTACTTGTAAAGTCTTACTATTACGGTTTTGTACTGCCCACTTCACTGTACAGTTAACATGATATATATATTATATATATTTTTTTTCCTCATTGTGTGCAGTGCATTATGGGGGTTTCTGAGCAGACGGCAAAAATTTAGGAGTTGACATTCACGACAAAAAAAGAAGAAGATGAAGAAGAAGAAGATAAATTGTTTATGGATTTGATTAAGCGTTGTGTGGCTTTTGGGTGTGGTCCGGGCGGAGCCCGACCAAAGGCATCTGACCGTAGTGAATGCTTTTTGATTTGAGTTTTGTTTTGGGGGTTTTTTTTTTTCAATGAGCATTTTTCAATCTTAGAGGAAGGTGATGCACTGGATTACATCCCTATTTTTCTTTTCCTACCGCCATCGATGTCATGTTATGCAAAATACATCGTTATTTTTGTCTGATATTATTTAAACCCCTTTCCGGGCTTTGAAAAAGTGACTAAATAGGCTGGCCACGCGTATCTCAATATGGAACTATGCACTTTGACATAGTGATTTCTTCAGGGACCCAGACCGAGTCATTTATGAATAATGCTTTGGTGTTTGCATGCATCTTTTGTGTATTTGGTGTTGTTGGGTTTTTTGTTTTGAATCTTTCCCTGTACAACTTGTTTAGTTGTTTGCCCTCGTGTACGTATGTAGCTTTGGTAATGTTCTCAAAAACAAAGGAATCAGTTTTGACGCCCAGTTATTTGAGATGACTTGTGGATGATGAAATTTTGTCTCAAGTAAAGTAAGGCTTTCATTAGTATCATTAAACAAAATTCATTATCACAGTGGTACAAAATATGAATGATCAATATTATTTCTTCCTCAATGCAGTTCTATGGTTATACCTACGCTACAGTTGCAGCAGTTCACATTATAATGCAAATATCATCATGAATAATTCATATCAGTACTTGTGTTGACTTGACCTTTGACCTTTGACGTCATTTAAATGTTTGTTTTGCTCTGTGGGTTATTTAATTTGAGTCAAAGAGTTATTGCGATCCATGAATCCAATATTCATCCATGTTTTATTTTGAATATAAAATAATTTTAAAAACAGATTTTATTGATTCTGTGATAATTGTTTGTTTTCAGTTTTTCAATGTTACAAATTCTTATGAATCACATAATAATTATAAATGCAGAAGCCTGGGCAGTATTTACAGAACTTGATTTTTGTTACTCAGTTTAATTTTATGCCATATTCCATTTGAACTCTCATGTTTGTGATAGTCACAAGCTACAGTGAAAACTATCAATGTTAGCCCCAAATTCATACTCGGAATTCAAATTCGGACAGTATACAAATATCACATGGTTCGAGGGTGGACAGTCGATTCTAGCTCCCGAGGTGTTGGTAGTTGACAACTGTAGTTCCCGAGGCTATTGCTGGTGGTGATCAGCAAATATATCCACTGGCACGTGATGGTGAATTGACCAATTGGGATTCGGCTATAGGTCATGAATATTTATGAGGTATAGTAATACGCATTATCCAATTAACGTGCACTATTTTCACCAATAGTTTCTACTACAGAGATCAACATGTCTGACCAATATAATGCAATGAACTTTCTACACAACCAGGAAGGTGTGGGTAGGGAAACTGACTTCCTTCCGTGTATTCACATAAATAAACCCTGGCAATATTACACGCTATTGATCTCATGAACTTGTATTTTATACACTATCCTGTGAAGTAGACTAGGTATAATGGACTGTAATGTCAACTGTAAACCTCCTGCCGATACTATTTTGTTTGTCTCAAAACATTCATTTTTATAGATTTTTTTTTTTATGGAGAGATTGACCTCACTCCAAGTTGAAGTCTGAGTAATATTGATCTGAGGTAATTAATATACCCCCACCGATAATTTCGTATAAAATGTTGATGTAATTTTCCGTTTTGAGATCCACCATGCATCTGAATTCTGCCCTTTTCCCTCGCTACTGCCTTAATCTTTAAAAAAAAAAAAAAAAAAAAAAAAAGCAGCTCTATGAAATTGACCCGTTGACACCTCATGAATGAAATAGGTACCGTATTCAGCTTGGTCAAAATGGAGTATTTCAAAAGAAAAATCGTGTGACCACGGACTGAAATTTCCGCCACATGTCTTATTCCCCATCGAGCTGTGTGTAATTGTTTGATGATATTAATTATAATAATGAGTTTTGCTATTTGTTTTCCAGTTCCCTTTTGTGTTCCACAAGCCGCGAAAAAAAACAAAATCGCGAAACAACGAAGTGTGTAAACGTTAAATGTGTCCACAGTTTATTTGCATAATGTCACTGGAAGGGTTTTGCCGAATCAGTTTTTTTGTTTGCACCTAATTTTTATTTTTTATGATTATCCTTTATTTTGGTTAGAACCAAAACCACATCAACTGTGAAAAAAATATATACCTCAAACTTCAGAAGTCCACAAAAATATGGGCACGGACTTCGCTAACTGTTGTAAAAGTAGGGGGTTTAATAATATTGCGCGCGTGATTTTCGCGACTTTCTTCGCGTGATGTCTTCAATGAAAAGAAGAGAAGCCGTTTAAACTTACTATAAAAGTGTAAATATTTCATCACAGATTGTGATAAGAAGAAAAAAAAACTTTGTGAATTGTTCTGTAAAGATAAAGAAACTCCCTTGAGTTTGAGAAAATAAAGATAACGAAAACATTGTATACGTGAAGCCTATAATGATATTGATCATTTTTATTATTTTGTGATATGTTGTCGATTATTTTCTGCTTTTAATATAGATAGAAAAGATTTGTCAAAATCACCGTGGCGGCCTACCCCAAATCATTTCTGTCAACTCGTGGGATCAAATTTGGGAGGGATCGGAGTAAATGTGATGGTATAGATTGCAATATTATATAAGGAGGGAGAAAAGGACTCAAAAAGAGAAGAAAACGAGGGGGGAGACAAAATTAGCTATTTTTGATCACCCCGAAATGCATCCGTCGCTATTGAATTGGCGCATTTTATTTCCACGCTCCCCCTTTTGGAAAATCCTGGATCCACTCCTGGTTGCTGTATCTTTCATCTTGATAATTTTGCCCATTAATCTGCCATTTCCTTTTAGATTTGATGGCCTCGGACTGATCATGTTTTCATCATTAAAAATTAAAAGAGAACAAGAAAACGAAGAAAAGCCGTGGAGAACCCCCAAAACGAGAAGGAAAATAATGCGACCGCATCAATTTGATCTCAACCTGAGAATTTGTTTAACTTAATATATAATTATGAGCAATGTGGTTCTTTTGGGAGCCGTGGGTTATACCGCGTGGCAGTTGTTGTAGGCCTACAAAAAAGTTGTAGAGGCAGTACCACCTTGGTATAACAGCGTATATTGCCAATAAGGACATGAGTTTCCGGCCCTCTACCAGAATGCAGGCGAGTTTAAGTGGACCCCTTACTAAAGGGATTAGGAATTTTATTGGCCCTTCTTGTATAAATACAATACATTCAAGGTTGAGAATAGTGCGGCTTAAGGTAAAGTGCGACCAATAATTATAAGTAGGTGTTATAGTATCATCTTCTTATCATTTTCATTTCCACCGAAGGTCACTAGTTTCGTTTTGTTTGTTTTTCAAGTGGGGCATTTGTACTTTCTTAACAAGCCTTGAAAACCTTTCAATTAGTTTCTATTTCCGTTTTAATTATCTTTTATTTACCCTTATTGTGGTTTTCAATTACAAAAGTATAATAATTATTAGGGGTGGCTAGATTATAAAAAGGGAGAACCCCAGATGAACTGATCACAGTCAATTTTTGAGGCGCTTTCAAGTTCCTTGTGCTAAAGTCGAGTCGTTTGGTACAGTGCACGCGCTGATTGATACAACAAACTCCTGATGGATGTCTTGCTTATCTTGCTGGTCTGGACAGCTGTCGCTCAGGCGAACGTCTTTTGTAAGTATTACTCGCTATGACAATGACACTTTAAGGTACAGTACATGATTGGTGACATACCCAAACAGAAATGTTCACAGATTCACGTATAACTTTCAGAATATTATAATATTCACGCCATCTCCAGAAATTAGTCAAACAAAGACCGAAAACAGTTTTGATCTCGGGGTAAGATCAAAACCATTCTTTATGTTTTATGGGAAAATTGAGTCGGTTTTTCTGTATTTTCCTCGTGACTCAGATGTCCGATTGAGCTCAAATTTTCACAAGTTTATTATTTCGTGTACATGCTGGATCAGACAAATTCAAGTGCTGTTCTGTGACCGTTACCAATCATGTATTATACCTTTAAATAACTAAATGTTCTTTCTTTTACGATAGGCCTATGATTTATTTTATGTGGTTGCAAAATGTACCGTAGTGAAATGATTTCAACTGCATGGAGATAATATAGGCCTAATACCTCGGTCACATTTGCTATATACGGATAGCGTACGGCGGCCCGTGTTCCCGAAACCGAGAGAAACGTGCGGTGGGCGCAGAAAATCTGTATGCAGAAATACTGCGGCGACCCTATAATTATTGTTACTGGTCGTAGATATTTTAGAATCCACGGCGGCCGAGGCAAATGTGAGCAAATGTGACCTAGGCATAAGTAAAGTGGGTCTTAGATTCATTAGGTCTATAGGTTTATAGTCCTTTGTTTATACAAGAGATTTCTTTCCGCCATGAAAACTAGTTTCACGCAGCTGAGCATATAGAATGCCTGCAATTAGCCTAACAGTATACGTATTGGTCACCTTTAAGCCACGGGCTTTACAAATTTGGCAGGAATACCAACAATAACCAACATGACATTATTATTTCCACTTTATACATTTCGTTACTATAGATGATTTCGGTGCGGAGAATTATAAAATCCAAGGCGATGTGGACGCTCGCAGATCTGGGAGGGGCGATGCCATTTCAACGTCGGACTGCACCAACGTTGTTTCACTTCCTGCCGACATAAAGTCCGACTTTGAATTCGACGACTTCTACAAGAGGTACACCCACGCCTACGGCATCCCGATCGTGGCCTCAGACGCACCAACTGAGGCTGCACTGATCCGAGCCTGCTACGTGGTTCGTTTCATGCTAGCCGACAGGAAGGATCTCCGTGACAAGATGTACGATTCCTACGGCCGAGTTGCTATCATAGGCGTCAACGAAAGGACCACCGAGATACCAGAGCACAGCTACCTGGACAGGAACTACTGGGACGACCGGGCCAGAGGTTTAGGAGGCACACGACACGTTCCTGTCACCACGGATGCCGAGGAGAACATTCTCTGCATGGCGACAGATAGATGGCGTGAGGAAGACGTCCTGGTGCACGAGTTCGCTCATGCCATCCATCTCATCGGTCTCAATCAAATTTCTCAAGATTTCGATACTAGGCTCGCTGCAGCCCACTCATCGGCCAAGAGCAAAGGCCTGTGGCAATACACCTACGCCATCTATAACCGCCTGGAGTATTTCGCTGAAGGGGTGCAGTCTTTCTTCAATGTTCAGACCCATCGTGACTTCTTAGACTTCGTGCACAACCACATCAGCACTCGGGCTGCCCTGAAGGAATACGATCTTGACCTGTACAACCTGATAAAGGAAGTGTTCCCTTGCATGAATACCATCGTCGACCGCTGCAACGCTGATCAAGGTACGTACTATTTATGTGCCCTTGGTACAATTTACGGTTAACACGCCCTGATTACGAATGTCACCCTTATACATGGAGCGAACCATGGAGGAAGGAACAAACCCGTGTGTATTAAAGGTAGTATCATACTTTGGTAAGAAACCAAAACAGGAATGTTCACAGATTTACGTATAACTTACAGGGTATGAAGATGGTGGTGGTAGAAATCAAACATACCGTTAAACTTTCCGCCTGAAATGGTGTATTCATCCAGAAATTTGTATAAAAACAACGACCGAAAATCTTTTTGATCTTTTAAAAGATAAAAAATAAAAGAGAAAAGAGTACGAAATACTGTGGCAGTTTTTCAATGTTTTCTCAAAAAGTTTGCACGAATGGGACTGAATTTTTCACAGATTACTTCTACTGTATAGGCCTATATCTTCCTTGATATTTTTGCCCACGAATCTGTATTTCTTTGACAAAAACCAAAGTATGATATATTACCTTTAATTGGGCTTTTATGAAGAAGACACACCGGTGCATCAATCGGCAAAAGCCTTTTGTTCCACCAAACCATATACCTTTGGTCTCACCACACGTTTCTCTGCTCAGTCACATTCTTACACTGTGGGGTCCCCAAGTCAAATACTCGGGGATACTCATCAAGTTTCTTCCCGCGTACCGCCTTGCTGTGGAATTCACTCCCTGCATCCTGCTTTCCTTCCACTCACAATTTGTCCCAAATTAAGTGCAACATCAATAGTTGTCTTTCTACCCCCATGATTTCTTCTTTGTTCCCTTTTAAGAAAACAGTGGAAAACGCCCTCGGTATTTTCTAAATCTTTTCACCGTATTTCATCTTTAAAAGATCAACATTGGTTTTTTGGTCATTGTTTTTACTCTGTTCTTGATAAATACAGCATTTCAAGCAGAATATTCTTAACAGTATGTTTCTACCATCACCATACCCTGTAAGGTATAGCCCCTATAGGTAAATCTGTGAAGATTTAAGTTTCGGTTTGCAACCAAAGTATATGATAGTACCATTTTCAGCTGAAATAACCTGCAGCGAGTATCACAATACAGTTGATAGAAAAGTTGCGGTCTGTTAATAATTTATGTCCATAATAATACTAATTGATTTGTCATGGAATAAAAACAAACCTATGAAATATTCAGCTCAATTTGATAATTGGAAACAGTTGAAAACAGCAAAAACCCGTCCGGCGATTGTTACCGGCAAAATTGTAATGCAATTTGAATTGTGAGGTCTTGATCTCGGATATCAAAACTTGTTTTCGGTCTTTTGCTTTACTCATTTCTGAATAAATAAATAAAGCATTTCAGACGGGAAAAATATTAACGGCATGTGTTTGTACCAGTTCCATCTTTAAAGGTAATATCATACTTTAGTTTTTATCAATGAAATACAGATTCATGGGCAAAAATATCAAGACAGATACAGTAACAGTCATCTGTGAAAATTTCAGTCCCATACGGTGCCCACTTTTTGAGAAAACAGTGAAAAACAGCCACATTATTTCTTAAGTCTTTTCTCTTTTATTTCTGATCTTTTAAAAGATCAAACTGATTTTCGGTCGTTATTTTACTAATTTCTGGTTAAATACACCATTTCAGACGGAAAATGTTTAACTGTATGTTTCTACCACCACCATCTTCATAGTTCTTTCCCTGTAAGTTGTAGGTAAATCTGTGAACAATTCTGTTTTGGTAAATTTCTTACCAAAGTATGATACTACCTTTAAATCCTGTAAGGGTATACAACGTAGCCTTCCACCATGTAAATCTGTGAACATTTCTGTGTTGTTTTCCTATTACCAGACCTTTAATCTAGAGCTACTGAGCTGTAATCATTGCTGATTGTGTTGAAAAAAAGAATTGGAAGAGAATATTAATCTGTTAAACAAAATCACTTGTACAAAGCATTAAAATATTATCGAGTTAACTGAAACGTTTCCTTTTTTACTTTATTTTGTTCAGATCTTGCAGCAAACCAAGACTTAGACATATGTGTAACCTGCGTGGAATGGTAAGTTATGATACAAAATATTCGCTACAACTTAGTAACATTCATATTATTTTGCTACAAAAAAAAACATTTATCGTTCTGTTTTGAGCCATTTTTGTAGACTTGTCGTTTCTTATAAACATCCTGTTTTTTGTTCAGATTTCCAGATGCTTCTCCATAGCAAAGTAACGCCGAAACGACTTGATACGGATACGAATACGAATGATCGAATAAAATTATGGGTTAGCTTTCTTGGTAATTTGGGGCATTATTTTACTTATTAAATTTAGCAAATTTTGTAGTCTAGTACACATGCTATACAAGTATCATCATCGAATGATCATTGAATTATTCCATAGTGTGGAAGAAATGTATTCATTTAAATGTTAATATAAATCATAATCTTATTACTCATACTTTTTTTTTTTAAAGATTCATGGGAAAAAGTTTCAAGGAAGATACAATAATAGTCATCTGTGAAAATTTCAGTATTACCACTTTTTGAGAAAACAGAGAAAAACGGCCACAATATTCTTAAGTCTTTTCTCTTTTATTTGTTATCTTTAAAAGATTAAAAATAACTTTGGTCACTGGTTTTACTCTTTTCTGGATAAATACATGCAGCATTTCAGGCATAAACATTTTAATATGTTTCTCCCATCACCATCTTTATACCCTGTAAGTAAAATCTGTGATGATTTCTGTTTCGGTATGCTACCAGAGAATGATACTACCTTTAAAGGCAACTACAAGATTGATAAAGGTGACAGAACAACTACAGAGTTTTCATAATTTGATTTTTCATGGAATAAAAACAAACCTGTGAAATTTTCAGCTCATGTCATCATCGGAAACTGAAGAAAACAGTGAAAAATGCTCACGGTATTTTCAAATCTATTCACAGGAGTTTTTATCTCACCCCGAGATCAAAACTATTTTCGGTCGTTGTTTAACTAATTTCTGAGTATCCAATACAGATTTTCAGCCGGAAATATTTTAATAGTATGTTTCTACCACCACCATCTTCATATCCTGAAAGTTATACGTAAATCTGTGAACATTTCTGTTTGGGTATGTTATACCAATCCCTCACTGAAGCTTTAAGCATCCAATAATTGAATTATTTGGTGAGTATAATATTACTACTATACCGTGGATGTATATTTTGGTCGTTGTACTTGATATTTTTATGTCGATTCATAGAGCCGGGTATAATGAGATTATAGCTCATAAATGGATTTATATATTAACGTGATTCATTGTTCGGTAATAGGTTATGTCAATATGTCATCTTCGGTTGTGGTTGGCCCACTTCATCATAATTATTTAACACGAGACTTATATACAGATTGATCGATCAGACGACTGGTTGGCCGGTGGGTTGGCCAGCTGGTTGGTTGGCCAGTAATTAGCTGGCTCAGGCCAGCTGGTCATTTTCGTGGTTGTGGCCTTCATGGGTATTAATATTTGGGTATCGACGGATCAGACATTTTTTTTGTCAGATGATTAATTAATTGAGCTTAAAGTGAACGACAAATTGACTGGAGCAGGATTCGAACCCCCAACGTAGGGCTTGATGGCTCAGTTGGTAGAGCGCATGTACGGTATTCAGGAGGCCACCGGTTCGAATCCCGCTCCAGTTAATTCTCCTTTTTTCTTTGTTCACTTTTCAATTACTTTAAATTCAGTAAATTTCACTTGTGCTTATTTGATGATTATGATTAATTAATGTTTGATAAGTAATTTCTTTATAATATAGGCCAGCTACTTCTTCATTCGTTTCATTACCTTCCTCAAAGTTGGATTTCATGGTTAGGATTGGTTTTGCAACTGTCCACAGTCATTGCATATGACTCATCAAGAAATAGATGACAATGAAACAACAACTTGTTATTTATCACTTAAAGGGATGGTACAGAATTGGTAAGACAGAATACACTTCAAGATCACAGATTCACATAAAACGTACACAGTATAATGGTGGTGATAGGAGAAAACATCCCATGAAATGTTTTTATCTGAAATGCCATATTCGTTGAGAAATAAATAAAACCATTTTCCAATTGGAATAAATCGCTTCGAAGCGTTTTATTCATTCGTTGAAATGTGATTCAGATGGCTGATTGACCTCAAACTTCTACAGGTCCGTCAGTTAAGGTATATGATGGATTACATAATGTGTTTTCACTGTCAGCAACGGTTTTGTCGCAAAAACCAGTTCTGTACCATCCCTTTAAGGCCAAAAACAAATAACCTGAACTAAACCACAACCTCAAGGGAGCATTAAGATAGACTGGTCACTCTAGAAGAATTCAACTAGTTAAAATGTAACATAGCATACATGTGTAGGAACAGAGACGTGGTACACACAAAATGCTAATTCATTATCACAAACAAACCAGTTATACATGTGTACATTCTTGACCAGAAATAATATTTATTACAGCCATCCTTCCATATGAAATTCCTTTTTTAATATCATAATTTTGCTCACAGCAAAATGATTTCGTTACATTTTGGAACTTCTCGGTTATCTGAGATATTTCTCAGTAACCGTACTGCTCACCGGCGTAAATATTAAAAAAAAATATTTAAGAATATTTCAAAAGTTAATCTCTTTTCACTTATTGTTATTTATCCTCTGTTAATAGCAATAGAAGGCATTATTTATTGTATATCACTGATCTTAGGGTAATAAAGGTATTTGATTGAAAGCAACACAATTTGTTACCAATTATTTTATTCTAGTTGTTGACACCACATCCCCGGAAGCAGACTGTTCACCAATAACCAATACAATATATTACCATAATAGAATGAAAGGTGTAACAAGCAGCGGCGTAGCTAGGATTTTTTCAGCAGGGGGGCACTGGGGGGGCCTTGGAATTTTGTGGGGGGGCACCCGGAATTTTTTCAAAACTGGAGATTTGCAAAATATGAGAAATGCGGGGGGGGGGGCGGATCCAGCGGGCGTGGGGCAACCTTTTCTTCAAGCAAAAAAAAAAAACAGAAAAAAAAAATATATATATATAAAACAGAAACAGAAAGACTCCAAAGGAGCTGAAAAAGAGGGGGGTGGCAACATTAGCTAGCTTTGATCGCCCCGAAACGCATCCGTCGCTATTGAATTGGCGTATTTTATTTCCACGCTCCTTGGAAAATCACGGATAAGCGCGAAAGCCTTACGGCCGGGGTCCAGGGCCCGCTTAAGGGCCCTGGAAGCTCAGGGGTTCTAGATATTCTTTGGTGCAATCAGAGCCTTATTTTGGAAGCAATTGTTCCGATAAATTTATCCATTTATTTATAATATTACTTCATTATTTCTTTTTAATCCAACACTCTTGAGCGGGAGAAATTCAATCTGGGGACCAGACTAACTAGCCAAACCAGACAAAATGGCAGATGGGCTGTTTTGAAGTTCGCAACCGTAAGCGCGTAAGAAAATTGCATTTTTACACCGAAATGTTGCACAGATTTCTTCACTGTAGGGTTTTAAGGGCTCAGGAACATTTGCCGATAGTAAAAAATATCCTTTTGGAACAGTAAAAGCTGTTAAGTTGTTTTTATTTCCTTTATAGAAATCATGCCCTACAGATAACGCTTATTTTTTTTCTATACCCACGATTTTTTGTGGGGGGGCACCTGGGGGGGCACGCCGAATTTGTGGGGGGGCACGTGCCCCCCCAGGCCCCCCCGTAGCTACGCCGCTGGTAACAAGAAAGCTTTTGCGCATTATTTTAAATACATAATATGACACAACGAAAATGTAATATTTATATCTAATATCACAAAGATAATACTTCCATCATGTTATTGACCATTTAATACTATTTTGGTTCTGGTGATACAAAGTGATACCTTGATAGTTCGTAATGGAATTCCATTCCATGTTTGGATCACTGCCAAGAGTGCAACAGTCGGCCACTGTTTTCAATATCTGAATATTTTAAATCAACAAATACAAAATAAGAATCGAAATATACTGCATGTCATGATTATGTTTCTTTCACTTGGGCAGATGATGAAACAACTTTGAGTGCGTTCGTTTAGCTTCCACGGGTCGACACCTGTCAACCTCGTCCCCCCATCCTCTCGCTTGTTTTGTGCAGTATACACGACCATTCCCAGGTCAGGGCTGCCCCGTGGAAGCTAAACGAACGCACCCTATATCATGGACTTTGCACTGGTGACAGCGAAGAAGGCAGAATGGTTTACAATGCTCCAGCTTCTTGTAGCATGGGCTTGAGCTTCCCCTGGGACTGATATTTGGCCATTTCATCCCCACCTCCGACGAACTTCCCTCCGATGAAGACACGTGGCACCTGTGAAGTAAAGAAAACAAAAGACACTCGATCTGAGAAAGGCTGATATGCGATCTTTACACTGACCAGTTGGCCTGGGTTAAGAATAGACAATAGACCATATCGCAAATAGCAACTGCGGGGAGTTGTGGGATGCACAAGGGTCGAAAGGGCGCCACCACTTGCCTACTTTAGGTCAGTTCTCTTTGTGCACTGTGTCACGTGAATATGCAGATCGACCAAGATGTATCCAACAATGCTTTGCGGAAGCGCCCTCTCTTGTTAAAAATGCTATTTGCGATATAACCTTATGCCAGAAAAATTTTCACAAAACTGATCCTCTGTATTCATCCAGTAATCCTAAAATCCCTTTTTACTGTTGACGTCATCTCAAACTTACGCTTCTGCCCTTGGTCAAATCCCGCAAATAATCCTGGATCTGGTCCATATCGTCTCTTTCATCCAACTCAATGATCAAGTACTTTGTCAGTCCAGCACTTTTAAGAGCAGTCTTGGCCTTGTTGCAGAAGGGGCAGTAGCTCTTGGAAAACATGACAACCTGTTGGATTGGGTCAAACAATAGTGAGGCTTTCAAACACCTGAGTTTACTCAATTAAAAGCTGGTTCTCACCTCCAGCTGTTACTTGCTCCATGGTCCGTAATGGTAATTGTGGACAAGTGGTTCCTAAAACTGTCAAGGAAAGGACAAGTGTTTTCGAAAACATTGTAGGGGCCCACTTTTTCACTCAAATATCAGAGAAATTCCATCATTCTAGGGTTTTAAGGACTGGAGGAACATTTGCTGAAAGTCAAGAATATCGTTTGGGAGCAGTAGAAGCTATAAAAAGAAGTTGCTTTCCTTTCCTATAACTTTATAGTTTTAGACACCACTTGTCCTTTCCTTTATAGTTTTGGAAACCACATTGGCACTTGCCAACAATTAAGTAACTATGTAATGTAATTTACTTGACATGAAAGGATCGAGGTAGACTACATGCAGTAGTGAGTGTACACTACTTCAGTAGAAGAAGGCTGCTCTGTGGGCACAGATGAGCCTTCTTATTCTATTAATTCGAGTTATAGGCCTACCATGCCTACTTCTGCAAGCACAAGACAAAACACAGTACAAGAATTCTGAAAGCATGACAATGAGTCAGCAATTTCATATGAGAAAATTAATTAATAAACGAGACAAGTTTTAGGCTACACATCATTTACAAACGTTTCGTTTCGAGTCCTTACCTTATTGTCCCTTATGGCCGCGTCCACGAATTCCTTGACATTCGCATTCGGCATGATGTTTGATATGAATCAAAAGTTCTCGGGAAAAGGAGTAATTATACGGCTATAAGCTGGGGCCTGATGAACCGAGATGACTTCCTTGTTGAAATCACGCAACAACGGTGACAAGCAATTTATTTATTTACTCAGAGGACGCCCTCAAGAGACAAACTGGAAAAGGGGCGGGGACAATAACAAATAACAATGCAAGTGCGAGCGGCAATCTTTGATTTACTCTTAATCTTATCAAGTTGAATTTTAATACAACTTTTAACAAGTTTTATTCACTGAATTTATATTGGCCATGGAGACACGAATCAGGAGACTGTTTGATGCCGAGTCTGGTTGTCCACCGTGAGCCTGAGTTTGGTCTACAAAGCGTGGTTCAACCACAGAGCTGAGAGGGAGGAATTGCATGTGTGTTATTCATCAAACGTAATTTCAAAATTTGGCAGTGAGTTATTATTTTGCCGGCACCTCATTTTTCCTCCAAAAATCAACGCTATTTTGCCGTTCCTTTTTAGTTTTAATACTATTACTTAGCCTACTAGTACTAGATAAATTTTTTGTCATTAAAAAATGGGAGCAAAGAAAAAATTTACTGATTGAAATTGATCCCGCTCCACTAAATTTGTCTTTGTTCACTTTTCAGTGATTAATAACTTGCTTGATAACTTCATATTGACTTGTAGTTGCGATGATCGTAACCCTAGGTCTGACATGGGGACTGGGACCTCGTATTAGTCGTAACCCTAGGTCTGACATGGGGACTGGGACCTAGTCGTAACCCTAGGTCTGACATGGGGACTGGGACCAGACCTAGGGTTACGATCATCGCAACTAATTGACTTGGTATTCCTTAGTTAGACTTGGTGGTTTAATACGGGCGTTTCACAATAGTGTTCATCATGAGTTTGTAACGCATTAGCCAATTTGTTGACAAACTGCGCATCTTTCTACATGCGTTGTTTGTCAACAAAATTAATTCCGCGCATTTTGATTGGTCAACGCGTTGCAATCTCATGGTGGCACACTATTGTGAATCGCCCGTATTATTGCCTTGATGCCTGCATTCCTTAATATTAGGGGTGCCTATATAGGACCTTTTACTTTAACCCTGACCCTCTGTAGCTGTTTACCACATTATTACCACAATTCTCCACAAGGGGAGCTGGATCATAAACCAACACAAAACCACACACGAAACCATGTGTGATAAATTTTGGTAATCATGTTGTTATATAAGGCCAAAAAAAAAAATTTGTTGTGTTGCCCTCAGCGACCGACCGTAAAATGCCAAAACTTAGGGTTGGGATTTTTTCTTTCTTTTTTTCTCCAAGTCCTAAAGTATAAAAACTCACCATTTTTGACAGAAAATGTAAGATTTAGCAGTAAAAAAAACGTGTCTCCTCAAAATGACCCAAGACCGTTGATTAATAAGCCCTGGTGACCATACATCCTGTATTTATTCTAAAATGTTTGAAAGTCGGTAAAACACCCCAAAAAACAAACAATCGACTGACCGACCCAAAATTTTAATTTTTCCACTTGAGGGCAACACAACAATTTTTTTTTTGGCCTAATACCAAATCATGTCAATTGACTTTATAGCTGATCGAGGGGAGTGAGGGAAGAGTCACCATGCTATCCAGCCAAGTCATCAAATTGGCGAGAATATGACATGAGACAACCCATAGAGTACTGACTCTATGGACAACCTAACATACTATTCACCCAGCCATGGCCAGCCAGCCATACAGATACAGTCATGCAGGTGACCAACCAGCGAGAGTATCTGTGCGAAAAGTCTCTATTTTGAAAATAGATTCGTGAAGTGGAGCCGCAGCCAGAGCCTGAGCCGGAGCCGACCTTTAACAAAGGCCCAAGGTTAGTCACCCTAGATATTTTCCATGAATGGCTACCATTAGGCATCTGACAATTTACTTCATATTACAGTGGAACACTACGGTAACGAACCTGGCGGGATCCACAGATATTGTCCATTATAGCAGTTGTTCTTTATCATAGAAATTTGAAGCCGCCAGTGCTTCCACATTGCTATGTTTTGTCCACACAAACAAGAAGCCAAGGACAATGTTCAGTATAGCCGAATGTTTTTTATGTGGATATATAGCTGTGTTCGTTATAGTGGCATTCTACTCTACATTTAGTTCATACAGACTCTGGTAAGATATGTTTGTTTATCAGGTTTTGTTCATTCGGAAGACCAAAGGACGTTAAAAAAACAAAACTGCAAGTAATAAGACAGTAGAGGGCTCCGTGTGATATATATTTGATTGTTTTATTCATCCCTTTTGTTTTCATAATTGTTTTCTGATCACAGGTTTCATGTCAATGAATGTAGCCTTCCCAGATCACATCTCCATGTATCCGTCTCTCTGTCAAGTACAAGATGCTGTCATCAAGTAAATCATATATATTATTTATTTATCATTGGGAATTATACAAGGGTTATACAAGTTATACAAGTACAACGTAGAGCGCTGTAAAACATACTACTTTGGTAGGATTTGAACCAGGGACCCTTAGGTTAAAGCTGGGTTATTCAAGAGAAGTCATTTGATTAAGAAAAGAACCCAATCTATATTTGGTGCCCCTGGTGGGAATAGAACCAGGGACCTGCTACTGTGTGATCAAGTCATGTTACCCTCTGTGGCTGAGAAAACCCAGTACATGTTTGGTGCCCCTGGTGGGAATAGAACCAGGGACCTGCTACAGTGTGATCAAGTCATGTTACCCTTTGTAGCTGAGAAAACCCAATCCATATTTGGTGCCCCTGGTGGGAATAGAACCAGGGACCTGCTACTGTGTGATCAAGTCATGTTACCCTTTGTAGCTGAGAAAACCCAATACATATTTGGTGCCCCTGGTGGGAATAGAACCAGGGACCTGCTACTGTGTGATCAAGTCATGTTACCCTTTGTAGCTGAGAAAACCCAATCCATATTTGGTGCCCCTGGTGGGAATAGAACCAGGGACCTGCTACTGTGTGATCAAGTCATGTTACCCTTTGTAGCTGAGAAAACCAAATACATATTTGGTGCCCCTGGTGGGAATAGAACCAGGGACCTGCTACTGTGTGATCAAGTCATGTTACCCTTTGTAGCTGAGAAAACCCAATCCATATTTTGTGCCCCTGGTGAGAATAGAACCAGGGACCTGCTACGTACAGTGTGATCAAGTCATGTTACCCTTTGTAGCTGAGAAAACCCAATCCATATTTTGTGCCCCTGGTGGGAATAGAACCAGGGACCTGCTAGTGTGATCAAGTCATGTTACCCTTTGTAGCTGAGAAAACCCAATACATATTTGGTGCCCCTTGTTGGAAAAGAACCAGGGATGATGACAGTATTTTCCGAGAGGAATATTTCACAGAACTTTACAAAGGTTACAGCATGAGAAATGATGCTTTTCAACCTCAACAAGCCTGTACTTGACCTTCACCATTGAGGGCCAAAGGTGTCCATTTTAAAGGGGGCTCCCCAAAGATAATTGGTTAATTAAAACAAAAACTTAAAAACTGAGCAATCAATGAACTGAATGGTAATTAATTGAGAGACGTTTTTGCAAGTTAATTAGAGTTAATTATTGAGAGGATCATTAGTTAACCACTTCTACACAGACGCATGATGTGGTGTCCCTGGTGTAATTTATGCATTACTGTCCTTGCTGTGTGAAAAATATGAAATTTAAACCTTGAATTTATAATTGAAATATCTGAGGTCAACCAAAACGTGTTCATAAACTGAAAGCAATTTACTACTGCTCTTTTCCCCCCTTTTTTGGGTGAAAAATCACTGAAATTTGTGTCAAACTGTTTGAGTTTACTGTGACCCGTGTGTGCTTTTCCTTAAATTCTACTTTTCAATTTCCTAACAAGGCATGTCATGAAATCAATTCCATTGCCTTCTAAGACACCAGTATTGCTGTTTTTATGCTTGAAAGTTGTTCCTTTCACTTGTAGACACTCATTAGGGCATTCTCGATCAATTGGAGAAATTGTCAATTTTTGGCCAAAATCAATTGGAGAAATGGTAAATTTTTGGCCAAAATTGACAAAAGTACCCCTTGCCATTTTATGTCATGAAATCAATTCCATTGCCTTGTAAGACACCAATATTGCTGTTTGTATGCTTGAAAGTTGTTCCTTTCACTTGTAGACACCCATTAGGGCATTCTCGATCAATTGGAGAAATGGTAAATTTTTGGCAAAAAAAAAAAAAAAACCGCCCTTGCCATTTTTGTCAATTTTTACCAATTTTTGATATGTCATGAAATCAATTCCATTTCCTTCTAAGACAGTAATATTGCTGCTTTTATGCTTGGAAGTTGTTCCTTTCGCTTATTAGGGTGTTCTCGTTCATTTAAAGAAAACGTCAATTTTGGGCCAAAATTTACAAAAACGGCAAGGGGTACGTACCCTTGCCATTTTTGTCAATTTTCACCAATTTTTGACAAGCCTTGAAATCAATCCCATTGCCTTCTAAGATACCAATATTGCTGTTTTTATGCTTAAAAGTTGTTCCTTTCACTTGTAGACACCCATTAGGACATTCTCGATCAATTGGAGAAATGGTCAATTTTTGGCCAAAATTGGCAAAAACGGCAAGGGGTACCCCTTGCCATTTTTGTCAATTTTTATCATTTTTTGACATGCCATGAAATCAATTCCATTGCCTTCTAAGACACCAATATTGCTGTTTTTATGCTTAAAAGTTGTTCCTTTCACTTGTAGACACCCGTTTTGGGCATTCTCGATCAATTGGAGAAAAAGTCAATTAAAACGACAAGGGGTACCCTTAAGTTATAGTGGGCATCTTTTCAACTCATCTTAAGTAGAACAACAGTGAAAACAAGCAAAGAAGACTATTATATCATCCACATTCTCCTTTGCATGTTTGCACTACTGCTCTGTGCCAAATGAAATGGAACAATACCCACTATAAGTCACGCAATCGGTCTATTACCTGCATTCAAAGTACCAAGATTAACAGGATCTAATGCAAAATTTGAAGCTATATCACTAAATCAAATACCAAAAGCAACTATAAAACAATGCAAATTTCAATTCCTTCCAAATATTTAATATAAACATATTGGCTCGTATTCATAAAAACTAGCAGGTGCTTCGAAGTAAATACTTCTAGTAAGTACCTTTTTCTCTAAGTATTTAGCATAAGGTGAAGCATAATTATACTTGATTCCATATTCATAAAACGCGCAGAATGCTAGACTTGGAAACTTCAAGGTAATGCTTTGTGGTTTTGTGGTTAAGTACCTATTCAACTGCCAGTGGAATACAGATTGGTTTGATGTTAATGGGATTACATGAACAATTTGAGAGAAGAAACCATTGTCAGAGGATATAGCAACTGTTTGGCTCCGTGCAGGCGAACAGTTAGGGCAGATTTAGCCATCAGAAAATTGGGGGGTTGGAAAGCAAAAAGTATAGGTAAAAAGTTTATAGGGCATAAAACATGAAAACATTCATCAGATCTTGACATGTCAATTGTACATAAATATTGTGATTGTTTTTTTTTTTCTCCAATAAAGAAATAATATTGGAATGAATTCATTTGTAACTGTGTTCTTATTTCAGTGCCTTGTTTCTTTGGAAAGAACAATATAATTGTCTGTTCTTTGTTTGGAGTCGTCAAATATTAAGTTATACTAACTCAAGTTTTGGATTCTTGCGTTTAACCAAGCTTTTGGACTATTTTGGACTAAGTTCATCTGGGTTTTAATTGGACTCAATGATCGTTTTCGTCATCGGCGGTCTGGTACCCGTCCTTCTCGGTACTGCTCTCAATGATCTTCTGTAGTCTTTCCCTGGCTACGTCAGCCATGATCTGCCTCATGTCCGGATGCTCTGCCAACACTAGGAGACAGAAAACAAGAGAACAGCCGATCAGAATTAGGCCTACCATATTACAATGACAAACATACTGGGGGAACTACTCCATACTGGGGGAACTACTCCCATACTGGGGGATCAGGGGGAACTACCATACTGGGGGAACTACCACACTGGGGGGGGGGGGGGGGGCACTACTCCATACTGGGGGAACTACTGGGGGAACTACCGGGGGGCACTACTTCATACTGGGGGAACTACTAGGGGGCACTACTTCATACTGGGGGAACTACTAGGGGGCACTACTCCATACTGGGGGAACTACTGGGGGCACTACTCCATACTGGGGGAACTACTAGGGGAACTACCGGGGGCACTACTTCATACTGGGGGAACTACTAGGGGAACTACCGGGGGCACTACTTAATACTGGGGGAACTACTAGGGGAACCGGGGGCACTACTTCATACTGGGGAAACTACTAGGGGAACTACCGGGGGCACTATTTCATACTGGGGGAACTACTAGGGGAACTACCGGGGGCACTACTCCATACTGGGGGAACTACTGGGGGGCACTACTTCATACTGGGGGAACTACCTGGGGGCACTACTTCATACTGGGGGAACTACTGGGGGAACTACTGGGGGAACTACCTGGGGGCACTACTCCATACTGGGGGAACTACCGGGGGCACTACTTCATACTGGGGGAACAACCGGGGGCACTACTTCATACTGGGGGAACTACTGGGGAACTACCTGGGGGCACTACTTCATACTGGGGAAACTACCGGGGGCACTACTTCATACTGGGGGAACTACTGGGGGAACTACCGGGGGCACTACTTCATACTTCATATTTTTTTCTCCAATAAAGAAATAATATTGGAATGAATTCATTTGTAACTGTGTTCTTATTTCAGTGCCTTGTTTCTTTGGAAAGAACAATATAATTGTCTGTTCTTTGTTTGGAGTCGTCAAATATTAAGTTATACTAACTCAAGTTTTGGATTCTTGCGTTTAACCAAGCTTTTGGACTATTTTGGACTAAGTTCATCTGGGTTTTAATTGGACTCAATGATCGTTTTCGTCATCGGCGGTCTGGTACCCGTCCTTCTCGGTACTGCTCTCAATGATCTTCTGTAGTCTTTCCCTGGCTACGTCAGCCATGATCTGCCTCATGTCCGGATGCTCTGCCAACACTAGGAGACAGAAAACAAGAGAACAGCCGATCAGAATTAGGCCTACCATATTACAATGACAAACATACTGGGGGAACTACTCCATACTGGGGGAACTACTCCCATACTGGGGGATCAGGGGGAACTACCATACTGGGGGAACTACCACACTGGGGGGGGGGGGCACTACTCCATACTGGGGGAACTACTGGGGGAACTACCGGGGGGCACTACTTCATACTGGGGGAACTACTAGGGGGCACTACTTCATACTGGGGGAACTACTAGGGGGCACTACTCCATACTGGGGGAACTACTGGGGGCACTACTCCATACTGGGGGAACTACTAGGGGAACTACCGGGGGCACTACTTCATACTGGGGGAACTACTAGGGGAACTACCGGGGGCACTACTTAATACTGGGGGAACTACTAGGGGAACCGGGGGCACTACTTCATACTGGGGAAACTACTAGGGGAACTACCGGGGGCACTATTTCATACTGGGGGAACTACTAGGGGAACTACCGGGGGCACTACTCCATACTGGGGGAACTACTGGGGGGCACTACTTCATACTGGGGGAACTACCTGGGGGCACTACTTCATACTGGGGGAACTACTGGGGGAACTACTGGGGGAACTACCTGGGGGCACTACTCCATACTGGGGGAACTACCGGGGGCACTACTTCATACTGGGGGAACAACCGGGGGCACTACTTCATACTGGGGGAACTACTGGGGAACTACCTGGGGGCACTACTTCATACTGGGGAAACTACCGGGGGCACTACTTCATACTGGGGGAACTACTGGGGGAACTACCGGGGGCACTACTTCATACTGGGGGAACTACTGGGGGAACTACCTGGGGGCACTACTTCATACTGGGGGAACTACCGGGGCACTACCTGGGGGCACTACTTCATACTGGGGGAACTACCTGGGGGCACTACTTCATACTGGGGGAACCAGTACTAGGGGAACTACCGGGGGCACTACTTCATACTGGGGGAACTACTGGGGGAACTACCTGGGGGCACTACTCCATACTGGGGGAACTACTAGGGGAACTACCATACTGGGGGAACTACCGGGGGCACTACTTCATACTGGGGGAACTACTAGGGGGCACTACTCCATACTGGGGGAACTACTGGGAGAACTACCTGGGGGCACTACTCCATACTGGGGGAACTACTAGGGGAACTACCATACTGGGGGAACTACCGGGGGCACTACTTCATACTGGGGGAACTACTAGGGGGCACTACTCCATACTGGGGGAACTACTGGGAGAACTACCATACTAGGGGTACTACCATATTGGGGGAACTACCATACTGGGGGAACATATGAGTCCGAACAGTTAGGGCAGATTTAGCCTTCAGAAAACAGGGGGGTTGGAAAGCAAAAAGTGTAATTTCGATGAAATCAAGTCCTAAACTGAGTCGCAATCTGAAATGCTTAAAAGTATAAGCAAATCCTTCCCTTTTTATGAATATGGTGCATGCTAAATACTTGAAAAGTGAAGTAAAAGCATATGCTACGTTTTTATGAATACCAGCCATTGTTTCTAATGTCATTTATTTTCCAAATATAAAAAAAATAACATGGGCAATTATCCAGCATAATGTGTCTTGTGAAGTAAGAGATTTGAAACAGAGTACTAATTTATATTCTCTCAACAGAAATATTTAATGAAAGAAGATTAACAACAGTTTCAACTTGATGCTGCCGCTATTTAAAGTCTGGCTTACTAATGGCAAGAACATATCACAACATATGCCCCATTATTAGATTGTCATAGCTATTAATACTTCGAAGATCAAAGAAAAAACATATAAAGAAATATCCGTTTCTTTACCAAAAGTTTATATGACAATCAAAAGTGGGTTATATCACCCTTGAAAAGGTATTAAGGTACCATGGAATTACCACAGTATATTACAACTTACTATAACTGAGGTACTACCACAGTATTTCTATATTACCATAGGATTACCAAGGTACTACCTCAGTATTCCTATATTACCATGGTTTTACCACTGTATTACCATCATACTACCACATTATTCATATATTACCACCGACAGCAAAACCATAGTATTACTGTGGTACTACCTCAGTATTTATATATTACCATGGTATCACCACAGTATTACCAAGGTACTACTACAGTTTGTCTATGTTATCACAGTATTACCACAGTTTTACCATGGTACTACCTCAGTATTTATATGATATTATCACAGTATAATCAAAGTATCGCCAAGGTGATACCACAGTATCGATATCATGGAATTACTACTGCAATTGCTTACAATGCATATACATACATACAGGTGTGTATTACTGTGGTATAATCGTGGTATTACCACAGTAATACGGTTTTTAATACTAAAAACTGACATGTGTGTATTACTGTGGTATAAGCATATAATACTGTGGTATTACTTACTTAGGCACTACCACAGTATTACTCAAGTATTATCATGGCATTTCCACAAAATTATTTTACCAAAAGTATTACCACAGTATTACTGTGGTGTTACCACAGTCTTACACATAATTCCGCAATATACAATGCGAGCAAGGTGTAGGCAATAAGTAAGTTGAAGTAACAAATATGAGCCAAACTGGAGCTACTGTCAACCACTAAACCACTCGACGTGATTCCACTGGTTCCCTGCTGTACTCCGCAGCAATTAAACAAGAAGACACAGCTACTGTCAACCAGTGCAACCATGTCCTGTAGGTTGGTTCCAGATTGTGAACTAGACAAGTCCAGCCATCGTCAACCTGACATAGTCTATATCATAGCAATTTAAGTCATCCACAATTCCGGCCAGACATTGCCCACTGATTAAGTTCTCAGGCAGACCAAATCCATGACATTGGGCCTGCCCAGGTTTAGTCTTTTAATGCAATCCCATAGTATTAGTTTGTTAACAGAGCTTGTCGTTTCTTCTGTCTATGTTTGGAGATGCAGACGCCAGCTCCTCCAAAGATGACAATGACCATAGGTATTCCAAGACCTGCCGAGATGACAATGTACACCGTAAGGGTCATAGAATCCTCTGGTGGGTCACCGTAACCAACGGTAGCGGACCTAGAGAGAGGGGAGAGACAAACAAAAACGATGGCTCGGATTCAAGATTTTGCAAAGACTTGAACAACAAGAAGGAAAAGATAAATATATAGAAAGGATAATTCTTTATAAAGAAAGACAATGGGAGACAACAGTGCACGAGCACGCACAACAGAGCAGGCGCAAAACAAAGCGCGCATGCTCACAATTGCTTGCGAGTGCGCTGTTGACTTGAAGACCGGTTCTCCAAAGTCTCCCATTGTCTAGGTATTATTTTTGCGGTGAGCCACAAAAACTTGAACCAAGACTTTAACCCAAAGACTAAAAACACCAGGGGCCTTTTCCAAACCTCGGCTCCGGCTCAGGCTCCATTTTGTGAATCCATTCTAAAATTACGGGTATCAAAATAGAGGCTTTTGCCTGTGGTTCGGAAGTAGATTCTCTGGTTTGAAAAAGAAAACAGAGCTTCAGCTTCAATGAAAAATCACAACCTATACTTTCAGCATGTGGATGTCAGAGCTGGAGCCTGAGATGAGGCTGAGCCAGGTGCAAAAGGCCCCAGATATGGCAACCTGTTTTCGCTAAGTAAACTTTTGGTGCTTAGCAAATTTGTAAGCTGAAATTACATCCCTTGGTTTATGATCTTACCAGCTAGTGTAGTTTGTTTTCTTGTAGAAACCATCTTTAGATATGCCGAAGGAAATATTGAGAGCACCGCTTTCGGACATCATATCCGGAGAGAAATAAGCATGGGCGATGCTGGTGTCTGGAACATAGAGGTCATCTCTATCTGCGTTCAGATCGTACTCATAAACCTATCAAGAAAAATGAAGTAGTACAAAAGATGTAGTGTCCATGCTTGTCAACATATACGTGAGGGAACAGGGGACAATTCCATCAAGCTGCTAAGAACAAAAAATTGCTTAGCACAAAAATGTCTTGCCCAATAAAACAAACCACAATCGGATATTCATGGTCAGCAAACAACAGCCAAAAAACAATCACAAGTGATACACAACAAATGGAAATTCGGTTGTTAATCCTGTTTATATTGAGGACATTTTTGTGCTAAGCAGGGCCGTGAAATTTGCCCCAGATTTTTAACCAAATGGTCCTCCTGGATTGACACATGCAGCAATGGCTGAAGCGACTACCATGACTAGTGTGGCATAGATAAATAGTGAGCGGTACGTTGGACCAAATATGGCCGCTTAATACGCATCCATCGTGCACAAAATGAGCAGCCATCTTTGGTCCAAACCTTATTGACTTACATGTTTAGCATTCTCCATTGCTCTGTCTGTCATGGTATAAGATACTGGCTTCCACTGCACGTAGCTACCCATGGGTGAATCAGGGAGATTAAGATCCAATATCTATCGCAACAACAAAAATGAAAATTCAGTTAAAACAATATCAATGTTTGTATCAATGAATTTATTTTGGTTTCACTCCTCGGGTTTGCACAATGAGGAAGATGCTTAGATAATGTGTGATGTTAAACTTTATCTGCAAATGGGACAACCAACCACAAGGCTTCATACGTGTACGATGCTATACAGTAATCCGAACACAAGTTTTTGAAGGGCGCCCTCTTTTGATTAAAAAGAAAAATGCGGCAGAGTCAGTATATTATTTTGTACACCACCAATCATCTTTTTTTTTTATCTGGGAAGCTGGAAAGCTAATCATGAGCAAAAGACCTGTGGGGAAATCCGGGACATGTTGTCCATGTTGAATATTTGTCTAACTCCATGTTCCTTTCAGGAAAAAATCACGTACACCGTGCCGGAGTTATAGTGCATTGATAAAAACCACCGCAGTTTCTTGTTTTAATCAAAAGAGGGCGCCACTCAAAAACTTGCATTCGGATAACTGTATAGGGTGGACAGATTGCCAACTTAGGTTGTTGTGGAAACACTTTCGTTTGCACTCATTAAATATTTAAAGAGTGAAATCCAAATTCCAAGTAGACTGACTTACGGAGAACACAGCTGGAGTGTATTCATCGTCAATGGTGGTGTCCATCTTGAGGTTGACCGGGCCAGAGTCGTTGCCACTGCCCCCTACAACCAGCATCTCCAGAGCAAAGCGAGAATGTAGATAGCTGGACGTCATGTTCAGGAGGGTGACGTCCACATGGGTGGTGTTGTCAGTATACTGGAGATGGGGTAGGGTCTTGTATCGACCGCCGTCGCCAAATGCCTTGAGCTGGTAAAAAATGGAGAATAATGTCAGGCTTCAACACAGGTGACCAAGGAAGGGGTGGGATTGTAGGAAAAATTGTTTGTTCCAATCTCATTATGCTCTTTGCATTCACGACTACTTTCTCAACTACAAACTCATGTGTACACGGGCCTTTTCTATCAGAAAAAATAACAGCTTTATAAAATAATCATCAAATAACCACAAGGGAAACTGACTGAATTTAAAGTCATTGAAAGGTGAACAATGAAAAATTGACTGGAGCGGGATTTGAACCAGCGACCTCCTGAATACCGTACAGACGGACTATCGACTGAGCTATCTAACCCTACGTTGGTTATAATCTTTGTTCGTTTGGCAGTCAGAAGCAGTCATGAGTTCTGGCTGCTTCCGAATCCCGCTCCAGTAAATTTTTCTTTATTCACCTTTCAATAGCTTTATAAATTGTTACACCCTTCATAGTACAAATTTCAGATCTGCCCAAGACAATCTCATTAGTAAAACCAGTCAATGTTCTGTGTTTCATGACAGAAGATTAAAAGATTTTGTTTGTGAAGGCAGAAATGAGTCAAACAGCAGAGAGAAAGGAAGGAGATTATTTTTACGTGCAAGGAAAGTGTACCGCTCTCCCCCAGCATTCCCACTGTCGTGTTGAGCAATGCGCTGTGGTCAGTCTCGTTGATGGTCACGTTAGCATCCTGCCAGCTCAGTGTGTCCAACTTTTGCATCATCAGGGCATCCTTGGGCTTCATCTGCCCATAGTCTTCCGTGTCATTGTATTCTATCAGCTGAGAGGAACAAAAAACATCATCACATATCAATGGCTGCAATACTCTGACGATCGCCACTCGACAGAGGCACTTTTTAGCCTGCATCCTAGCTGTGTCCAGTTACATGTACCACCTCCAAGTGTGTTCTGGTGCCAACCAGACTCAGACCAAGTGACACTGACACAAGGGAAACTGACTGAATTAAATTTAAGTCATTGAAAAGTGAATAAAAGAAAAATTTACTGGAGCTGGATTCGAACCAGCGACCTCCAGAATACTGTACCGCTGGCCACCGCTCTTACCATCTGAGCTATCCAGCCCTATGTTGGTGGTGTCTTTGTTTACTTTTCAATGACATTTTTTAGGGAGAAAGATTTATTACCTCTGTGGACCGGGTTCAAGTCTGGCTCGGTCCACAAGTGGATTGGGTATTCAGTCCCTGCCTGATTCCACGGGTTTTACCCAGAATATAACTCTAGGGTTTTCCTCCCACCTCTTAACCTGTATCTTCTTCTCATCATCATCTTTCCGTAACAGGTTTCATCAGGCTTGCGAGCTACAGTGCCTTGGTCACTTTTGAGGAATCCTTGGTGTCATTACCAGAAATAAATAATAGTAATAATAATAATAATAAACTCTGACTAAAACAAACTCCTCTTATAACTCACCCTTGTGAACATCAAAGCTGACGAATGATAGACCGAATCATCTGGCTTGAATGAGATGGAGCCGGGATTCCCAGTCTGCAGTAAGCCAGTCCAGTTGACGACTAGTCTGGCATCGAGTGTGGTTCGTGCTAGGAGCACCGATGGGGCACCAATGGAGCTCCATAAGTAATGTATTGTATCGTTGTCGCCTTTAGCCTCGACGTGAATCAGGTTGACGAAACTGTCATTGCTTGACGGCATGCATGCTGGGATATCACACTGATCATTGTAACTGATGCTCAACTGGAAATATGATCAATTGAAATACTGGTATGAAAGTAAAATCTTGCCATTTGGTCATATCATCATTAGCCGGCCCCACAATATAAGCCGGTTATTTGCCTCATACTGATTTTGTCGAATTCTGAAAAACTAATACCTGAAACTGTGAAAGCCAAGTCATGGTCCTGTTTCCCTCAAAAATCAAAACCCTGCCCTCTTTCTACAAATTTAACCTTAGTGTTATTCAAGAGGACATCACCAACGTATTCAATATGAGTTTACTTTTAATAGGCCTACATAAACAATAATCATAAAGTGGTTTTTATTTCCTTAAACTTTATAAGTGTTTGGGTGGGGTGTAAATTGTCACAATCGCCAAAAAGTGCAACCATATCACGGTCGTACTGTACCAAGAAGTCTGAATTGTCAAAAACATTGACCCCAAGGTAGCCAGCATTTGCAGAATTCATTAAAACTAACGTTAGCCCTAAGACAGAGCAGAGCAGAAAGACACGATCCACATTGGCACATGTAAACATAGGGCCTGTCATGCATTGTGTTCATACGCATCATACGTACCTGCCTGGCATCGGTAACAACAAATTTCCCAAGCAATGACAAAACACATCCGAGAAAAACCAGGGGTTTTCTTCCGACGGTGAACATGTCACCCATTGTAACTTTGTTTTATATGTCGAAAAAGAGGCGTAAGTACAAAGGTCTAGAACATCAAAAACCTTGGAAAATCAACGCGAGTAATAGGATGAGAGTTGTTGGTAGTCTGAGTTATCCTGGATTGTCATACACATTATATTTAGAGAAGTCTGGATACCAGATCAGCATACAATTAGTCACGTGCAAACAGTTCATGTCAGGTGACCACCAAGTTATAAACTTTGTTACACCTGTGTATAAAAGCAAAGGAAAATGAAAACAAACAGCTAGAATTTAACAAAAACACCTTCAATCCTTCAAATTAGGTTTATAACTAAAACAATTACAACTTAATACCTTTAAAATGCCAAATAAAATGTAAAATATTGCTGCAATTTGAACAGACACTTTTTTATTTATATTAATTAATTTATTTTTAAGACCAACATCAATAAAAATTAGTAATCTGCAATCAAAATTAAAAGAACACCAAGTTTGTCAATTTTATGCCGGGCCTTAAAAGAGTCATTGAGAATTCTAATTTTATTTATATGCAATTTATAGGTCTTAATGCATTGTAAACAATGCATTAATTAGTGTTTTTTGTCACGGTCTTCAAGTTTATCTGGCTGACTGGCTGAACTTTTCAGCTTTGCATATTTCAGGTTCATCTGCAAAATGTTTGTGAACTAGCTAAACATGCAATCATGGAAAGTTTTTTTTTTTTGGGGGGGGGGATTTTCAAGGGTAATAATTACGTTTAATAATGAGGTTCAAGATATAATTTAGCAACTTCTTATAATTTTCACCGAAATGAACCACACGTACGTACGTGATGTGGGACCAGACAATTGAGGATTTATAAATAATAGACTAAAGTCAAACTGCTGTTCAACTGTATACTGGCGTCAGACTATTGATCACAAAGCAGAAATATTTATAGGAGCTATCTGCACCAATTACAGCCTCTTGCCTTGAAAATAATATTTACTCCAATGCATCTTAATTTTAATCAAGGAGACAATTAAGGTAAATTTTATCTGGTTTTTTTTTAGCAAGCATGTGTAACGGGGAAAAAAACCAACAATAGCTTTATTGTTCACCAGTTAGTAATTAAACACGTGGGGCACATGCAATTACCAGGAATGCATATAGAACCATGCATTCAGGCACTTTTCAATTCAAGGTTATTTGCCTTGATGCCTCATTTAGCACTGTCCCTTAATTGGCTAATAGAAAGAATTGCACAATTGACTGGAAGACTTGGAAAATGTCATTGAATGGGCAATTGTAGGCAAGGACTCAACAATTTGCCTGGCATCATTAAAGTCACAAACATCGAAGCAGAAGAAATTTCTTGGCTTGGAATATGTATAATAGGCCTACAATAAAATGAATGATGCAGCTCAAAGTCACTCGGGAATCTATTTAATTGTCGGCCTCCGTCTGTGCAAGCAATGGTATTTGGCATGTAGACTCGGAATTAATTACACTGGGTAAATAATAATTCAAGGATACATGCAGCATTTGCCCAGCCTATATCAGTCATAAAGAGCACACTCTGGAGACTTCTAACATTCTACCATCATTTCTCAATTTGTCAAGGCAGTCCATCAGAGCTCAGTGCAGAATTTCTGCAGTTACATTTCTGCAGGAAAAAACACATGATTTTTATCATCGACCAATTCATCAGAGCTCCACTGTTTGGTGAACACTAACTCTGCAATATTGCAATTTTTTTAATACAAGTTGTTTACAATCCATAAGTGTCCTCTGTTGGAGGTACATGTACACAGTTAATAACTGAATTGTAATTATATCCTGAAGCTGAATAAGACTGTCTCTCTTTGACATAAGTTAATTGATCATGTCTTTCTATGACTGGTGGATGACCCTGATCATTCTTATGCTTGTTGTGGATGGTATTCAGTCCTTTGGCACTAAACCCAGTTGTCCATGGGGATGGATCCTCAATGGTCATTCTTGCTGGCAGCCCCTTCATGCTCATTACAGCTTCAACGAAGCACAGGAAGCATGCCGACAGATAGAAGGCAACCTGGCCGTCCCAAGCACCAAGGAAGAGTATGATTACATCTTCTCGTTGTTCCTGGATACTTGGCCAGTTCCTGGGAGAAGCATGTGGCTGGGCTGCAAAGGTGTACCTCCTGATAACACTCTGACATGCTTTGGTAACCTCACTGATCACAAGTTGTTCAATCCACAGGCTACTTCTGAGGAACGCTGCATGCTTCTGACTAAACATGGTGGCTGGTTTTCGAATGACTGCATCATCTGGAGATACACCATATGTGAGAGGGCTTTGATTGCCGAGCCCTTGCAAGGTGTGTGCTCGGTCATCACTCCTCCTGGAAGCACCGAACCCCATTGCCTCATGGATCATGCCTTCTCTGTTAACCGCATCAAGAAGCCGTTACAGTGTTGCCTCGCCTGTTACAAGAACTCTAACTGCAAATCCTTCAACCTGATGTCAGGCTCTGAGAAGTGGTGTCATCTCAATAACGTGACCATCTCCCAGATAGACCAGGGCAAGTACTTTAAACCTGTCGGGAACTGCGACTATTACGAGATAAAGTAGGTCGATAGATTCCAAGCTAGCAATAGCAAATAATCATCAGATAAATAAGATAAAATTCACAAACACAAACACTACGTAACATTTGTTTTCTTAAATTTATTGAAATGAATTCTGTCTCAAATATCATTTCATATATAAAAACTGATACTGGTAATGCATAATGTACATTTCTTTTACTTAACATTTGGACAAATTGAAATTTATGGCCGGTTTATTCAAATGTAAAAAAAATAATTATTAAGGATACAAAAAAAAGTAGCAGTCCTTGAATTCAACAATTTAGTAATTAATCTGAGTTTTTAAGTTTTAAGTGGGAAAAGTGTAAAATGTAACAGGAAAGTAGAAGCAAATGAATATAATGGGACTTTTGGTGAGTAGCACACTTAAAATTAATATCTCCATTATTCCTAGTTTATGCAGAACCATGAAAACAAAAGATGTTAATGTATGAGTTTATGTACTAAGATTGTTAATGTAACCTCAGTTACAACTTTGTATCCCTCTCAATTGGTCAACAATATCATAAAAATACAGATATAATACCTTTTTGGCCAACAAAACCTTACTTGGAGCTGTCAATAAATATAAATACCATAGAATTAAAAAGTACAATATGTAAATGGAATTTATAGATTTATTTAGGTAAATAGATTAACAGCACATTGTTTGGGTTTTCGAAAGGATAATTATCTGGATTTACACCAATGAATACTGTTTGTTGTTATAATAGACTAGCATAATATTTTTTAAGAGCGCAAGTACGGTATTCTGGAGTTTGCTGGTTCGAATCCCACTCCAGCAATTTTTTCTTTGTTCGCTTTTCAATGTGTATTTTTGTAAAAATCTATAAGGAATGTACATGTGATTCAATAATTAGAATTATGGGATGTAATCCTTGGAACTGGTGTACAACAAGTCATGTACAACCCTACACAAGATGACAAATAACAAATCTCCATTAGGCCTACTAGGCTTTGGTAGCATACCAAAACAGAAACAGTATTTATCCAGAAAAGAGTAAAACCAACTGACCAAAAACAATTCTGATCTTCAGAAGATAAAAAATCCTGTGAAAAGATTTTAAAATACTGTGGGCATTTTTCACTGTTTGTTTTTTCAAAAAGTGGGCACCGTATGGGACTAGAAATTTCACAGATGACTGTCACGGTTACTGATATTTTTGCCCATGAATCTGTATTTCTTTGACAAAAACCAAAGTATGAAATAACCTTGAAATTGCTTTGGAATGCACACATTTACTGCCGGTGGGTTGATCATCATTGGTATGCACAGTACTGATTCAAAGTTAACAGAAGTACAGTGCTACAAAAATACAATCACGATTCACTTTTTTTAAGACTTCATATGTTCATATCAGTTAATGTGAATTTAGATTTTTTTTTTTTTTTGCAATGTAAGTAAAAAATGTATAAAATGTACAAAATGCTTTAGGTAAATAATTTCACATTTTTGTGCTCAGTAAAATGACATGAAGTGGTACTCATAAAAATATAAATTTAAAAAGTACTCGGAGGAGAACAATGTGATTGTCAAAAGCTGCAATATTGGTGATAAATGTATGCACTGTAGAAAAAAATATTAATCCGTTTTGAATTTATAGTTACACTTTGATTTGGCACTTAATGTTAATATATCTACAAAAATGCATTTGGCAAGAGTCACAAATTGAATTTAAGCATTTAGAAAAAGACATAAATCTTAACATAAAATATGTAATATAAAATGTTGGCTACTGTATAATACACTTTGCTGAGTTACAATAAATGTTTAGAAAAAAATGAGCTGAATGAGATATTTCCTTCATAGGAATTTGTTTTAATATTTCAATAAAAAAATCTGACCTGACTGATGTATATGCATCAGTGATAACAGATAAAAAATAATGGGGGGAAACCCCATTCCAACCTACTAATACATCACTGAATTAATGTCTGACAATGTTTAATTAATACAGTGTTCTGTACTGTACAGGGTGTCCCAAAAAAACGCAACACTTTGCATCTGAATTATTATATGAAAATTAAAATGTTTATCACTTCAAGATTGAGATACAACCATGTCTTGGCTATCACCATGTAGAATTTGAGCAAAATTCGACTGAAATTGAGTGAAAAAAACAGACTGAATTCCCCAACCTCAAAACCCGATTTTCATCTTTCTTTCATACACATTACGTGTGTATTGACCACTATGCTTGTTATCCTTGCAAATTTGTTTTTAAGGAGTACTCTTTCAATTGGTCATATTTCGCTAATTTCAGCCCGATTATGCTTAAATTCTACATGGTGATAGCCAAGACATTGTTGTATCATATATCTGCATCTTGAAATGATAGACAGTTTAATTGTAACATAATGGGCACCTACACAGTGTTGCATTTTTTTCTGGGACACCCTGCATAGTAGTGTATACTGGTAGTACTGAAATGCTGTATTACAAGTAAAAGTAATGACAAGTACATATAGCTGAATACATTGTATATAACTGAAACACAATGTAATACAATGTAACACACTTAAAATTGCTATCACAATGCACATGTATGTACTGTACTTTATTACGATACATTACAAGGTATGCAACACAAAATGTGCCATGTATCAAAGTTTATAACAACAAACATAATGTCACACTGTATTACAGTGTAGTCATCATAGACTTTACACAGTAAGGGTAAGTTCAGACAGCATTTTTGCAAAAAAAAACCTCCTCTAACCAATTGGTTTTATCTGCCGCTAAAACCCAAAAGTTGAAACTGCTCAGGAGGAGGGTTTAGCGCTTAAAACCGTCTGGACAGAATAACTTTCCGACATCCGGTTTCAGTGCAGCGCAGCCCAGCAGCTGGTTACATAACACTTATTGTGGAACAATTGTTTATATTCCGCAAGCAGATCAACCTGCACACGCTTTATATTAAAACCGAAAATGAAACTGATCAATTCTAACTGCAAACATAAAAACGCTGTATGAACGCAACAGAGTTTTAACTTTTACAACTTACCCCCAAGATTGCCGGGTAGTTTAACTCAACTGGTTTCAACTAAAACGCTGTCTGAACGAACCCTATGTCTGTTATTTCTGATATTGAGTGATGTACGCATGTAATAATATTAATATGTCTAACATTGGCTGGCATCTGCATCCAATCCGTCTACATCAGCTCCATTATCATCTACTATACCACGGGTCAGCATGACTGAATACTCAAACAGCGTCTGAAACAACATCCAACAAAACAGAGAAAGAATTCAGAGCTCAATCTACAGCGTGCCAACCTTTCCACAAATTTTAAGAAAACAAATCTGCCCGCTGTACCAGTGTACTTCGTGAAAACTTTGCCTGATCAGAAAAATTGAGAGAAATGCCAACATTTGATGGTACACATCTTCAAGGGACATGACATTAAGGTCAGGGGCAAATTTCATAGATGCTTTAGCACCAAAATTTCCTTAAGCACCAAAACCTTGATAATTAATATAATCAGTATGCCAGCCAAAACTCCTTGTGAATGTTATTCTCAGCAAACAATGGCCGAATACAAGTCAAAAGCAGTAGACATCGCATGGAAATTTGGTTAGGAATCTTGTTTGATCAGGGAAGACTTTTCATGCTCAACTTGGCAATTTTTGTGCTGAAGCAGCTCTATGAAATTGGCCCCCAGTTGACTGAAAATGAGAGTTAGTGCACAACACATGCTGAAGATTTGACGGTTTATGATATAATCTCTAGAGTGCTGTACATACACCTACCTTATAAATAAAGGCGTAATGGTTCCTCTCCAGCACAGCTGAGCCACGGTCGTGCCTGATGCTGCAGACTAGGGACGGAACATCAACGGTGCACAAATCCTCCATGCTGCGCATACCACTGTCTATGGAAAGCAGGGTACCAGTCCTACCTAAGCCATCGCTGAATACAAAGAAAGATTCATTACAGTCACTAGAGGGCTGGGTTGCAAATTGCACTTTGGGTAAAATTTGCAAATGTTAATTAGACAAGAAAGACCGTTTTCCGATTGACTCGCTGCGGCCGCTGACTGCAACTGCATCTTCAAACTGGATTCAGCCAGTAGAATTGGGACGCGCCTTTTGGTGACGTAGGCGCGCCCTCACTAGACGTTGGAATCCATGTTTACAAGCATACCAACGCTGTGGTCGGCCCGGCCACAACAAAGTCACCTTCCTTTGTGGCTTGATATTCATGACGTCGCAGCCACAGCCGCAGTCGTAGCCAGACAATGGGAGACTTTTGAGAACCGGTCTTTGAGTCAACAGCGCATGCGCACGCAATTGTGAGCATGCGCGCGTTGTTTTGGGCCTGCGCTGTTGTGCGTGTGCATGCGCTGTTGACTTGAAGACCGGTTCTCAAAAGTCTCCCATTGGGACGCAGCAACAAAATGGCCACGCTGCCAATTGCCGTAGCAAGTCAACTGAAACACTGCCTAAAAGTGATAAATCAGAACAAACAAATGAACAAGAATACGTTTCAACAGGCTTGGATACTAACCTACAGTGGGCTATGATTGGACCATATGTCTCCTGCACAGTCTGTCTGACATGTAGTAAGAATGACAGCAGGACCATAGGACTGGACGGCACAAGGGAAGAGACAACGGGCCACTGGGTGAACCAGAAATGGCTGATGGGACGGCACAGATTTTGCTGGTCAAGGGAGGTAAAAAAAACAAACCAGTTATGTTGTGGATACCTAGGGATTGCTGACCAAGGACAGCAGGGGTCGATTTCATAAAGCTCAGCGACGCGTTGCAACTCGATTTGCGACCTGTCATAGCTGCGACGCTTCGCATAGATGCGATGAGTCCATAGAGAAAGGACCGGATGCGTCTTAACTTTGCGACGCGTCACAAGTTTTATGAAATCGGCCCCTGGTCTAGTCCCACGGCCAGGCAAGAACATACTTTATACTGGTATTCTGCTCGCAAGATTACTCTCTGGAACTGATATTGTAAACCTCAATGTGGAAGCTGGTAAAGGTAATATCATACTTGGGTTTTTGTCAAAGAAATGCAGATTCATGAGCAAAAATATCAAGAAAGATACAGTAAAGGTCATCTGTGAAAATTTCAGTCCAATGCAGTGCCCACTTTTTGAGAAAACAGTGAAAAAAGCCCACAGTATTTTAAAATCTTTTCACAGGGTTTTGGACCAATTGGTTTTACTCTTTTCTCATTAAATAAAGTATTTCAGGCAGACAAAATTGAATGGTTTGTTTCTACCATCACCATCTAAGTTATAGGTAAATCTGTGGAGATTTCTGTTTCAGTATGCTACCAAAGTATTTTAGTAAATTCTGCAAAAGTACTTATGAACCTAAAACTCTGAAGGTGTCATGGATGTCTGAGTGGCAGAGAGTCCAGATGTCAAGACATACCTGTATGTTCTTGACGAGAAGAGTAGACATGGTGTAGTTCTCTGTGAGGACACAGCCCTGTCTCATGACCAATATGTCGCCATAGAGCTGGGCTGCCTGGATACCCTCATCTCTGGGCCAGTACCACGGACACACCTAGCAACATCAAATAACAAACATGATTGAAAAACAATGCTTTGTCAAACTTTAAAATGCATGACAGACTCACAATCAAATGTAATTAAGTGCAAGGGCCTGTTTGTTTCGCGCACAAGATCCATGATCTCGTGCATGATACAAACAGGCCACTAGACTGCGCTGAATTCTTATGAGAGAAACTCACCACGCCCATCTCCTCAGGGGAACAGAGGCAGATGATTGTTCTTGACTGCTGTTCCCATACCATCTGCCAGAAGTCAATCAGACTAGAGCCCCATGGTGCGCCGGTAGCAATGTAGGTGTACTTGCCTCTTCCATATCCCTGTATCCAAGTATTAAACGACAACATCAATGGGAGACGTGGTATATCAGGTCAGATGAGGAGCAGAGGGCATCCAAACAATGTCCCTTTACTCTAACAGACAATGGTTCTACTGCTTCCCATCAGACACAAAAAAGACACGAGGAATGGAAAAAGGAAGCACGGTGCTCATGCAGCAAAGCAAATTTGGATTGTGTTATTTTTGCTGATGCTGTTATTTTGCTGTTCCCACTCCTGTTGCTGCTTGCTGCTGCTGTTGCTGCTTTTGCTTCTATTGCTGCTGCTGCTGCTATTGCTGCTGCTACCCTTGCTGCTGCTGAGGCTGCTACGGCTGCTCTTGCTGCTGCTACCCTTGCTGCTGCTGCTCTTGCTGCTGCTCTTGCTGCTGCGGCTACCCTTGCTGCTGCTGCGGCTGCTGCAGCTGCTATCCTTGCTGCTGTGGCTGCTGCTACGGCTGCTGTTGCTGCTGCTGCTCTAGCTGAGGTTACACTTGCTGATGCTGAAGTAGGTCTTGCTGATGCTGTTGCTGCTCTCTCTCTCTCTCTCTCTCTCACCCCCTGCTTACCCTAACATAGCTGGCATTCAGGAATCCATGCTGGTTATCCAGACTGACTTTGGCTAGTGGCACCCTTGTCGTGGGCGGTGGGTGGAACAGGCTGTGGGCAGCCATAGAGGCCTTGGACGGGCTGTGTGAGCTGGAGGCATTACTCTGAAAATCTGGCAATGTCTGGAAAGAATGGAAAAATTGGTCAATCCGGATAACAAATATGTAAGGATAGATGTTTGCACTAGCAAGTAGGAGGACATAGTTTACTAAATAAATACAACTCATACTTTGCCCCTTCTGCAGTAATTGAATTTTTCATGACATGGTATGACAATAGTAAAATAATTCCCGACATTTAGAGACATCCTTTGCCAATGAAAGGACAGAATCCATCGTACGATACACTTACCTCAAATTCCTCAACAATGGCTTCTAGGTAGCTGTGGAACTGTTCTAGGGCATGCATGCTCAGCACGTGTGAGGGGTAATTCTATGCCCAAAATGAGAAAAACAAGAAGAGTGGGGTCTTAAAATTTGCAGATATCCACCAAACATTAGTTCACAAAATCAAGTCACAGAGTGGAGTCTATGCACAAATGAGGAGTGCACTCCTTTACTACAAGTACAGGCTAGGGTTAAGTGACTCCCAGCTGCTACAGCCAACTCTTAGAGTCTGCCTTAACATAAATAGGCAGTTAGCTGGCCTTACCTGCTTTGGGTATTCCTCCTCATCGTCCATAACTAGACCCTCATTGATGGCCGGTACAAGCTGCCGTACAGATATGCTGAATGTTGATTTGTGTAAGGGGCTCAACTGGTGGGATTCATTGAGTGTGTCGTGCAGCTGAGTACCGTCAAAGTAGTAGCGGTTGTGCAGGGCTCGTTTCTTAGACAGACGCAGTTTGTGCATCTGATAAAGGGTGGACAGATAAGAGGGATAAACATTTACTTCTCAATTTTACATACGGTATTCACAGAGCATAATACTCAACAGGGGTCTGTATACTCTGCAACCACAGTCTAACTTGACGTGAATTCTGACCAGTTAATGATTTGGACCATCCTACAGGGCCAAGCTGCACAGTATATCATTAGCTGTGTCTTCATGTTACACACTAGGCCTTTTCCCACTAGGGTGCTTAATTACCGCCCTGGGGTGAAAAATCTCAACAGTGGTCCTGAGCAGGGTTGAACTCATCCCGGAGAAATGGCTATCTCGGGGGTGGCTCAGGGGTGACGGAGGGGTGAACATTTCAAGTGGGAATCGTGGCTTATTTTCACCCCTGCGCCACCCCGGGGCCACCCCCAAGATTGGTAAAGTGAGAAAGGCTTACTGTCAGAATACCAGTAAGCAACCAAGTACAGGACGGGATCAGGGTCCCACACTATAATGGGAGACTTTTGAGAACCGGTCTTCAAGTCAACAGCGCACGAGCATGCACAACAGCGCAGGCACAAAACAACTCGCGCATGCTCAGAACTGCGTGCGCGTGCGCTGTTGACTTGAAGACCGGTTCTCAAAAATCTCCCATTAGACGGTTACATTCCGTATAAATACTCATACAGGTTGCTCAAACTTGCTCATGAACTGAACATCAAACATCCCAAGGGAACTGCGTGAGCATGTCACCCTGAGTGAAAATCAATCACTCCCTGGAGTTTTAAAAAACTAGTTGTTAACTCGTTATTACCTTGTAGACAACAAGGCTGGCCACAGTGGCTGTGAGCAGAAAGCTGAAGCTGAGACCAATCGCGACACCTGTCTCTGGGGAACTGGTTGAACGGGGGTTCGGTGTGGCCTGTGGGGATCGGTAGACATTCACAGACACGACCTGCAAACAAACATGCCACATTTTAAAAAGAAGTTCCACACAAAAGTGGTGTACGGGTATCATTTCTGACCTTTGTACCATTTCTGCTTTGGAAATGCAATCTACAAGAAAGGTAGGCCAAGTCAAATTTAGACTCCTGAAGACTTAACGGTATTCAAGCTCATTTGGTAAGAGTGCTGGTATGGTGTTCTGGAGGTCATTGGTTCGAATCCCACACAAGGCAATTTGTCTTTGTTAAATTTTCAATGTCATAAAATTCTGTTTACCAGGTAGATCCTGGTACAATTATCCTGGGGTCGATTTCACGAAGCCCTGCAATCAATCGCAACTCGAGTTACGAAGGGTAACCCATCGTATCCTAAGTAGGGATGCAATGCATCCCAAGTCCTATGAGTGATAGCAAATTACAGTGAATTTGGTGAAATCGACCCCAGGTGTAGAAATAGGCCTTACTCCTCAAACTCTCACTTTCCTCCATAAGAAGATAACCTTCTCAGTCTCTGAACACTTACCTCTGGCTTCAGGAATTTCTGGAGTCCATCCAAGTCAGCTTGCATTGCAACACCTGTGTCATCCGTTAGTCTGGAGTTGCACAACCCTCTCGAGAGGATACAGATGTCCAGCTGTACCTCATCAAGTGTGTCACGCTTCTTCTTGGCTATTTGAGGGCAGTGTGGTTTCTCATTCAGGAATTTAACCAGAGGGAGGTAGGAGAGGTCAAGGGACATCTTGGTAAATTCGGCGATGGAGGTCCGTAGGCTCTCAATGTCCAAGCAGAGATCATTCCAAGCTATTTGCAGGAAAAGCTGAACAATGATGTCTGGATAGGGGACAGTGTTATGGGTATAGGGTTGGTTCGTCTGTGTGATTATGGTGTTGTGAGCCATTGAGGTGGCTCGGGTCGGCCTGGAAGGCCAAACTTTGGGAGTTGTTAGATGTGGATTGGCCACAGTGGTCAAACGGGGTCTGTCCGAGGAATGCGGCCTGGTTGGCTTGTAGGGTTTGGTGGGGGGAGGTTTTTCAGTGTGGTGAGGTGGTGCTTCGGTGTGGGAAGGTGGAGGCCCCTCGGTGGGGGACCTGGAAGTGGTCAGGTAAGGTGGATGCCTGGTTGTAGGCCAGGGTAACTCGGTGGATGGAGGGGATGGTGGCTGCGGTGTAGTCTGCGGAGGTCCATGAGTAGATGGCTGTGTCGTATGTCCTGGAGTGGTTTGAGGTACTGTTGTTGACACAGCAGAAGTCGTGCTTGGACTGCTCACACCAACAGTCGTCTGTTGAAGGTCCGTTGATATAGAGGTCACAAACGCTGTTTGCTGCTGAGTGGTAGAGGAGAGTGTCCCGGTGGTCACTACCTGGGTGGTCACTACCTGGTCCGTAGGTATCTGGGTGGTCACTACCTGGTCCGTAACTACCTGGACAACAGTTATCGTCCCAGGTGTCGTCCACGGAGTTGTTGTATTCCTCCCATCCTGAGTCTTGGTAGACACTTTTTGGGGCTGTGTCGTCGGGTCACGGGGCTCCTCACCACCATCTTCAGTTGGTCCTGAGTTCGCCTGTTGTGACGTCTTATCTGGGGAGGGGCCTTCAGTTGGGAAGGATTGGTCGTCCAGCTCGGTGGGATGAATCGACTCGGTAATCTTGTGCTGATCTTTGACCGTTGTGAATTCCAGCTGGTCTTCAACAGGTGACGTCACCACTCCTGTTGGGATTAAATTGAAAAACAAATTTAAACTTATGAAATAAACCACTAGGGAAGCCAAGACTTGCATTAATTTAATTCATTTAAAGCTAAACCAAGAAAACTGACTGAAGTGGAATTTGAACCTGTAATCCACGGAATATTTAGCGCAGATACTTTAAATTCTTAAGGATACAGGTTTGAATCCCATCTTTAAATTCTCTTTGTTCATCTTTAAATGGCTTATAAATAAAAGATAATGTGATTGCAGGCTAAGAATGCCAGCAAAGGATACAAATCTGTTTGACAAATATCATTGGAATAAAAACCAAACATTGCACAAAAATGTTTGCTACCAGTTTTCAGACTTGTTGACAAGTCTAACCCTTTTCCCACTCGCTAGTCGCTACACAACTTCAATGTTCTCCAAGCCCTGTCATATCATCCACCTGTCATGCCATGGCACAAGGTGCCACTATCACATCTATCTGACCTCGGGCGGCTTATTCCAATCCATGGGAGCAAAGGTTGAGAGTCTAACAATAGAAACTGCTCTGAGCTAAAAATGCAACTATGATCCAAACCAAACAGAAATAGACTTGAACCAGTCAACCCATTGTTACAATAGAATTCCTGTTCAAATCAAGTCATGCTTTTTATGTTATTCGATGCTATTCCAAGCCTTGATTTTAACGGAGGCCATGGAGGCTATGGCCTTCGCTGCCCTGGTTCTTGGCCTTGGTACCCCTTCAAATGAAACATTTCTATGGAAACCATAGACATTATGATTTTCCAATGAAAGTGCTCCTTGCAATGGAAAAGTGGCCTTGCCCCTTTCAGAACCAAATTCAAGGCCTGTCATTCCATTCCTTTCATGGTATTAAATAATAAAATGTTGATGAATTGAGTAGTCTGCCTTCTATAAACCAGTGAACTGAGGAAGTAAAAGTCAGGAATCTTTGCTATACACTCCATTCAGAGGCGCCACTGCAATGACTTTTTAATCACTATATTAATCCCGCTCAAATCTGCTGTCATCGCTACTAGGCTCTTTCCCAGCTCAATCCAATGTTTATTTTTCCTTTGGAAATCCAAAGAGACAGATTTGAAAGGGGTTTAAGCCTTGAGGGCAAGACCAGGGCAATCAGGTCGTGACCTCTATGACCTATGTGAAATTCCATACCAGGTTAAAAGCTAAAACCATCAAACTGGAACTAATCAAAAGGAAGGACTTTACAAAACTAGTTTTTTCTGAATTTCTCTGTATTATGACACTATGTCAACACTCAAAACAACAACACTGAACACAGTACTAAAAGATCTGAACCATTCAAATAAGGAAATTCACTTGATCATGCAAAATATAATATTATTAACTATTATTAACTCCTTGCTGACGGGACAGACGTATTCCCATACTGCGGTTTGGGCACTGACTCGGCAACCTGTCTTTATCTTATTCTGTCTCTCATAGCTTGCATCTTTCTCTCTCAAACGTTCTTAGTTTAGGTCTTTTATTGTAATGCGCTTTTGATCATTACTATGTAAAGAGTGCATTATAAATGTTGAATTATTATTATTATTATCATTCTAATAACACCAGTACTTATTTACTTGTGTGAATCTACATCCTTGATTGTACAGAATCTGTAATCTGAAAGGTCTAAAGACCAAAGTTCTGTCTTGCATCATGTTGTATACAACAGAAGTGTAATTTAACATTCGAATATAATCCAGACTTTACATTTATATCATTGCTCTTAAACTGAACAATATACCTTTTACAGAAAGATGTGTACACGTACAAACTGTACACAATATCGAAGCTGTCATGTATAGAACCACAACCAATGCATTAAATTGAACATTAATAAACAGGGTCGACACGGTTATGGATACTACGAAAATGAAAAAATAGAAATTAAGAAGATTTTCAAACATTTTCACTAAATAAACATAACATAACATAACATCAATTTTTTTTCAAAAGGGCCTTCGAGAAAAATCCAACTCTGCATTTAAAATAAAGGAAAGAAACAAATTTAGGATTAAATTGTTATGTTTTGCTTTTGTTTATCATTATTATATTACAAAATAAAGCCCTATTATTAGCCTAGGCTATATTGCTATGGGCCTAGTTCTTATTTTGCTTGTTTTCTAATGGTTTGCTTTTGTTTATTAAATTATTATTATTATCATTATTATTATACATTAATACATGTAGGCTATTGCTATTAATATTATAGTATAAGTTACATTAGGGAGAAATGTTTGGTTTAAAGTCAAGCTAAGGACAAACTTAGAAACGTAACAAAGTAACTTAGACATCGAAAAGTGGGAGTAATTTCAGAATACCCCGCCACTGAAAAACCCTGTGCATAAACATATATGACTTATGAATATGAACGGTCAAGAAAGACATTGTACACGGGTATTCTGCAATTGAGCCAATAAGGGACTACGTTTTAGGAACATCACCAACATAGGGCTGGATAGCTCAGTCAATTGGTCGCTGGTTCGAATCCTGCTCCAGAAAAACAAGCATGCGTAGCACAATGCAATGGAGTGTGCTTACATTGCATAGTGCAACTTGAAGTTGAACTGTGACTTATCTATTGTAGTCGACCAATGCCATGAATAAAGGAAAACCATGGTCATGGAGCATGGAGGTAGAATTAGATCGAATTCTACCTCCATGGGTATAGACTGGTTCCCGTCCCAATACATAAAATATATAGGGACAGGTAGCTAGTAGTAAATGAAGGCTCCTGATTGGGTCAGCTCTGCGCATGCGGACAAAAGTGTTTCTATTTATAGATTGGTGTTTACAACTTTTGTGTGCGCACGTGTAAGATGATCACAAGTCGTGTCCCATTCGTGACGGTCAGCATGCCATAGTATGCAGATGTTTAATTATTATAAATTTTGACTATCATCATGGACGTAGTAACCCCCTCAAAAGCAAAAAGATAGTGATGGGAATTAAGTGTGCTTAGGGACATGGTCTTCATGAGTTTTTAAGGTTGTTGTTTAATTCTAAATGATTGTTTTTATTTCTGTGAAGCGCCTTGAGCGTCAATTTTGACGGATTTGGCGCTATACAAGAATTATATATTATTATTATTATTATTATAAAAATTCGATTTAGATAAAGCACGGTACAATTTGTTTGAAAGTGACACCTTTCTTCTGAATAACCGCATATACCTTTTTTATACGTGTTGAATAATTGCGGGAAATTGGGGTATTTTCAATCGATTAATTAGGCGTTAATTAGTCATTGGAATTAGCCAGTACGGAAATTAAGTGTGCCCAGGGACATGGTTTTCATGATCCATTGATAAAAATTTGATTTAGATAAAGCATATTTGGTACACTTTGTTTGAAAGTGACACATTTCTTCTGAATAACCGCATGTGTTGAATAAAGGCCGAAAATTGGGGTATTTTCAATTGATTAATTAGTCGCTAATTAGTGATTGGAATTAGCCAGTACGGAAATTAAGTGTGCCCAGGGACCTGGTCTTCCTGATCCATTAATAAAAAACTCGATTTAGATAAAGCATATTTCGTACACTTTGTTTGAAACTGGCACTTTGTTTCAAAAGATTATGCGTTTTTAAATCTCTTTTGTTGCATGGATTCTAGGTTTTGGAATACGCGGCTGAATACGCGGCTGAATCACGGACTGAATACGCGGCTAGCTTTAGACAGGTCTCGTAACTGGACTGTATGAATACAATGTTTTGGGTCTGGGAATCAGACTTAAAGAACCCCGTTGCATTATGGGAGCTCATTAACATAAGAGTGGAGGAATTCTGACACTATTCATTACCCGCTACCGGTCCCTACATTTGAGTGACGATAGACGTCAGGAGACTACTGTAGGGAACGGGAACCAGTCTACCATGGGGAAAACTACCCTGGACAGCTCAGTCAGTAAGTACAGTGGCGACAGCATTCTCTTCATTACTTCCTGTATAGTCATTTGAGCGTCAACATACCTTTCCAGTTTCCGAGAAGAAGGCAGGATATGAACAGGTGTTGCAGCCAGATAACCCGGAGACATCGCTGCTGTTTCCCCATGACGCCACAAGCACACACACGGTAGACGTGTGGTGACCTCGTCCGTGATGAGCTCACACAGTCACCAAAACTTCACCTCTTAAAGTCTTCGACTTACACTCTCAGGAACTCTCCAAATGCCGTCACATCCTCCTGATGAAGGATAAGGAGAGTCTGCATTAACATACTTGCGAGTTAATCAGGATAAAACGGCACGAAGGGTGTATTTTTGGAGGTTTTTTCGTCAAGGTCTTACGTTTCCTTCCGATCCAGAACCACTTCACATCCTATCGATCGCGATATCTCAAACTTGTACAATAGAAAAGTTATTAACTTTTGCTAGTATAGTCGGGTACCCTGTTCGTCAGACCACAATAACAATGGAATCCTATACCATGTAGGCGCGGTGTCAGATTGTCAAGATAAAGTTAACTTTTTTATTGTTGTTACATATTGGGGGGGTGGTATAAAAAAGTTTATCTCCTCAGGCCCCGCCCCCCTCCCCCCCCCCCTCCCCAAAGAGCACATTATTTTATAACTGTATATTCATGACCCCAATACTCAAAGTCGGTCACAATGTTATCATTTTTTTAGGGACATGTTTGTTAATATAAAACCCAGTTTATCTGATTGAGATAATACAATTCTGCATTGTCACAAAATGGGTGGGTTATTTGCGAGTAGACAGCAAATGTTTCGGAGTTTGATTTGTAAACAAGTTGTACAAAATGTCTTCATTATCTGCATTTTTTTCTCATTCCCTTTGAAAAAAAGGCTTTTCCTCGCAATTTGACCAAAAATTGTATGTGCAATTTTCTACTTTGTACATTTTTCATCTTTAAACATCATTGTCGTCCAAAACGGCACCCCTGTATTGCAAAGATGCATTAAGATATAAAAGAAAAAGACCATATTATATAACTTTGATTTCAAACCAAACTAAGGTTTGTAGGATTTGAAGCTTTGCATGGTCGAAGTAACAAAAGAAAGGAGGGTGGTTTGCGGAGACACCATTTATAAATTCTTGTCTTGAAGTGTGGTTCTGAAAAGAACCGGCGTTGAGAGTCCTTAGGAGAAAGTGGATGGCCAGAGTACACTGGCCGGAACATCAAGACTACTTCTTACCAGTTCATTCAGAACCATACTTCAGGACAAGAATTTATAAATGGTGTCTCCGCAAACCTTCCTTTCTTAAATTAAGGTTTGCTGCTAGCAAGCATTGCTACTTCTCACACTGGAACAAAATGAACATCAAGTGAATTGACCGAGAAAAAGTTAGCACTGAAACACAACATTAAGTATAGTCTTTACTGACCAAAATGTTCTTTTTCATATTGCAAAAATATTTATTCATAAATCATCTCAATTTATAATTTTGAAATTTATATTCACAAAATCTATTCGAAAAAAAAAAAGGATTTAAGTGCCCACATACCAGGACTTACAAACAATACATATTCTAATACTGTATTAAATAGAGTATTTCTATAAACACTGATCTGAGAGTGTAAAATACACACAGCTCAGTATCGTAAAATGTGTAAATTCACTAATTTCATGCTAAATTTGGAATTGTGTGACCTTTTTACCTGTTTTGTGGTACCAGCCTCAAACCTTACCAAGTGTTCTTTTATGAGATATACCTAAATCCAATTCATCATAATAGGGTAAAACTAAGAATTACGAACAATTTCCGAGAAACAGTAAAATTCCTTAAAAAATCGTTGCCACAAAACAAATGTTGAGATATTTCAAAACATCCAATCTTTAGGCAACTTAAGTAAATGACTGACGGGTATTTCCTTAATAATAAATTTGATGGAGTACTAATGGTAAACTCTTTAAAAAAAAAACCCAGAATAATTCCCCAAAATGCTTGGAGTTAGCAGAGACCGACGTTTCAAACCTTGCAGGATGATCTTCCTCAATAGCTAACAAGTGACAACCCATGTCACTTTTGTATTATCAAGCCTCAGTTTTACCAGTTTAATCATTGAAACATACATGAATACTGTAATATAAAACATGTAGATTATGTTTACTATCATAAAGTAAATAACTTCTTATTTGGTAATTAATATATGCAAATTAAGCCCCTTGTGCCTTTTATAATATATTAAAATTTTATTCAAAAAATTGCCAAAATCTTCAGTTTTTGAGAAGAATATAATGTATTTCTATAAGCATTCATGATTGAAAGTATGCACAAAAATGTATAACAAATTATAACCCTACATCAATTCAGACTTATTAAAAACCAGCTGATCATTGTCATTGATACAAATAACAAATTATGCATAATTAATCATGAATATTTATGTTTAGGCAGTGATCTCACATTATAAGGTTTTAAATTCAAAAATTAAGCAGAGTGGTCAAGTTAAAAAGATGTCAGCATTAAATGCAGGACGGAAACTTTGTGAAACCAACAAAACCAAATAATTGGCCCGATGGTGCTTCTGTTCACTATCTTGGTAGCTCTTCAAAAACTGCCTTGTCCCAACAACTTAAAAGTATAATACATGATTAGTAATGGTCACAGCACCCACACTTTGTCTAATCCAACATGTACATGAAATAATAAGCCTGTGAGAATTTGAGCTCAATTGGACATCTGAGTCCCGAGAAAAAACAACTCTTTTTCTTTCTTATAAAACATAAAGAATGTTTTTGATATTGCTGAGACGCAAATTATATCTTTTACACTTTTCTAAACAAATATAGCATTTCAGGCAAAAATATTTTAGCAGGGGGTTTCTATAATGTCCATCTTTATACCTTGTGTCTGTTTTTGTTTGTTACCAATCCTGTACTGTACATTCAAGTACTGTACCACCTACATACACTGACACAACAGTGGCGCACCCGGGGGGGGGCCTCGGGGGGCTTGAGCCACCCCCAAGAGGGTCCCTGAAAAAAAAAAAACCGAAAAAAAAAACCGAAAAAAAAAAAAACGAAAAAAAAAAGAAAATGGGGGAGAGGGAAAGGGAGAGGAGGAGGAGGAAGGGGGGGGGAGTCACAAATGTTTTGTGGGAGAAAAATTTTCTTTGAGCCCTCCCCCCCCCCCCCCCCCCCCAAGACAAAATCCTGGGTGCGCCGGTGTGACACAACACACATTCCTGACTGAATCCTTTGCATCCGTTTCACACAACAATTTAATAAGGGGTTGATGTGTTGCATCAAAGTTGTAAAAAAAAAAAACGAAACAAACAATTTGCTGCAAACAGGCTGGTTCCCTTTCAGGAAGCAAAACCAAGAGGAATGATTTCTGCAAATTTGATGTGGGGATATGTTAGTATTAGAGTTAATTAAATGATTGTAAATGAAACATAGATTGTCTTGCTTGTATGCGTGATCACGCTGGCATGAGTTAGTGCCTGTGTGTGATTATTTACATCATAATACATTTTTTTGGTTCTAGAACGAGACTAATAACAATAAAAGGGAATAACTAAAATAACTGTTACAAGAATAAGGCAGTCAAAGATTGATCAGGATGAAGCGAGGAGCTGCTGAGTTTACAGCATGATATTGTCCACAGAAATGTTTGTTCTCTAAATTCAATTTTCGGCTCCATCTCGCACGAGACAAATATTTTCCATCGACTTCAGAAATCGCTCTGCCCGTTTCGTGCAAATAAGACACTTGATACTTGTGTACTATTGAACTTTTTTAAAGGGACTTGATATATATATATACATACTCATTTGATACAACAAAGATTAAGGAAGACTAAAACCTGAGTTTTGGGGGTTAGGAACAATTCTGAATAAAAAAAAAACCACCACTAGGCAGTATCTTACATGGTAAATTCTATGGACTCGGACCACTGCGAGTGCACTCCATTTCTTGTCTTTCCTACTCAAAAAGAAATCCCACTTTGAAACTTTGAAGACGGATTTCTCTAATTCTTTCAGTTTTTGGGATGGTGAAATTTTACCACTACTTGTGTATATAAAAAATATAGCAATGTTCAAAATTTGTCAGTATTTCTCTTCAATAATTTCAGTTCCATGTTTCAGTTTCAAGTTTATGATTTGACACTGACTTTACATGTATATGCCACATCCTTAGCCGGTTATTTTAATTAAAAGGAGTCCACAGTCTGGGGAATGCTAAGGTTAACTGTACATATGAGATCAGTCGAGTCAGTGTACCAGACCTTGAGTTGGGGCTTAGGCTCGGGGTCCAAATTCTTAGACTATGACTGTGGTTGCAGCCACTTCCCATAGACTCCTATGTTATTTTAATCCGCAGACACATGATTCTGACCTAGCCTCAACCTGGCTGTGTATGGATGAAGTATACCGATACCATGATTGTCTAGGCATCAGTGGTGAGACCCTGACTGGTTTCCTGTGTGGACTGCACGGATCCATATTCACTGGCAATACCTGGGGGGAACAGCCTCTTACACTCATCGCACGGTTCCATATCGTCTGATTCACTATCCTCTGTTATGCTGCCATTTCTATAAGATCTCGCTGTAGGAGAGAAACAACAGACACTTATCAATCCCTGGTGATCAGGTCCATTAACATTCCTGACACAATCTCAGCTCCGTGGGGAGTTTGCAGCCCGCGGCTGCCTGCAAAGCGCACAAGGGCTAATCAAGCACACAAAGCCATCTCTACCCTCACAAGTACCAATTTACACCTTGGTGAAGATGAGCAATATGTGACAAAGCGTCTTGCCCAAGGAGGCAAGCACCACTAACCCATGGCTGGATTCGAACCCAAAATCGGTAGATTGATCACAAGATCTTAGAGTACAACAAGCCAGACCACTAGGCCACAGCAACTCACACAATGAAACTAATAGTTAATTGTCCATCACAAAACAATTGTTTTAATTGACAAATATTTACAATATTTATACCTAAAACCTTAATCAATCAATCATGGTTTTCAGATCATTTTGGACGATTTCAATCTATTTTTGACACCACAATTATGTCTCTTTTATGAGAGATTTCTCTGTCAATCATTTTCTGGAGGTTCACAGCCAACCACATCCCCTTCCATCACTTTCCAGAGTCGTACAATTTATGCTAACAGCTCTGATCCTTAGAATGTGGAATATTGAGGAACCATGAGAGGCTATGCCTGAATACTGGTCTAACAGGTAGACAAATGCTTGTCCATTTCGTTCCTCATCTGTGCAAATTATCAGAACTTAAAAATGGAGACTACTTACGTGGTCTTTTTCTGACGCCAACAGTAACAGGAATGAGAGTAAGAAGAATGATCAATGCGCAGATGGCCGCCCCACCAGGCACAAACACTTGAATGGCCTTGTAGAACCATATGCAAGCTGGACAACAATTTCTGCGATTTGAACAAACAAAAAACGCAAACAGTATTTTTAATCTTTCCTCCAATTACTATAGGGGGGCGGTATTTGCTATAATGTTTCTCAATAAAAATGACTGGTGCCAATAATATACTAGCAAGATTGTAATGGATATTAAGTAATTAAACTCAAAGCATTTCACGAATTTCAGGTCATTATTTTGGCTGATGAGCAATTTGCAGCATTTCATAACTTGTGGCACGCTTCTTGTTGCATTAGCATATAAACTGTCGTTTTGTACTTTAAATGCATGCCTCTCATTCATCAAATAATAACTTGAATATAACCACATCCAGCTAACCAATGGATATACGGTGAGCACCACAGTTCCTACACAGTGCTCAGGAAACAGCATCTTCAGCAAATTCCACAGAAACATAAAAAAAAACCTGACTTATATTCTCATAAAAGCATGCAAAAAAAAAGTCTGCCAACCACCAAATATGCAAATCAGACGGCCATCTGAGTATACTTACACACAAGGATGGTTATACTGAATGATTATAACTGTTAAGCCGTTGGATAGCTTGTCCGTGAAACTCATGGCTCCATATACAAATGCCCCAGACTCCTAAAATTGAAAACAAAATCCAAATAAAAAGAATGATAAATATATGGTAATATCTACAATATCGTTTATTTTCATGTTCGTGCACCCATTTAAAGGTACAGTACAGGATTGGTAACATACCCAAACAGAAATGCTCACAGATTTACGTATAACTTTTAGGATATGAAGATGGTGCTGCTAGAAACATACCGTTAAAATATTTCCGCCTGAAATGGCGTATTTATCCAGAAATTTGTAAAACAAAGACCAAAAACAGTTTTGATCTCGGGGTAAGATCAAGACCATTCTTTATGTTTTATAAGAAAAATCAAGTAGAGTTTTCGCTATTTTCTCGTGACTCAGATGTCCGATTGAGCTCAAATTTTCACAGGTTTATCATTTCATGTACATGGTGCATCAGACAAAGTGTGAGTGCTGCTCTGTGACCTTTACCAATCATATATAATACCTTTATGGAAGGAATAAAGATTAATGTCTCACAAATTTGACTTACTGTGTTGTGAGCAATCAAGTCAGAGGTGAAGGCCAAGGACGTGACGAGGAGCACCGAACCCCCAGCTCCAAGGAGGCATGCCGCACCATAGACCTGCATTCCAATGCCGTCTACGTACAGCCACCCACAACCTCCCAGAAACACAATCACGCTGATCATGTATGTCACCTGTCACACAAAAAGACATCTAATAAAATTATCCACATCAAAATATGTAAACTAGGTCACAAATATTCCACCCTTCTTGATTTTTAAAATACATTTTGATCGGGGAAAAAATGGCTTATACTTGATAAACCTAGGCCTTTTTCCAAACCTCGGCTCTGGCTCCGGCTCCACGTCTTGAATCCATTCTAAAATAAGGGGTATCAAAATAGAGACTTTTGGCTGCGGTTCGGAAGTAGATTCTCTGGTTTGAAAAGGTAAACAGAGCTTCAGCTTCAATGAAAAACCACAACCTATAACCAGCGTATGGATGACAGAGCTGGCCAGCCTGAGTCGGAGCCGAGGTTTGGGAAAGGGCCATCGCTCTTCCATTTGCAATGGGGAAACTTCACAAGTTGCTGTGAAGGGCTCCCTCTTTAGCCTGTGGTTACGCATCAGAGTTTCATATAATTTAAGCTTTTCGGAGTCAAAACAGTCTTTCAACTACAGTAATGAACCATTTATTTACTAACCTTTCGGCCCAAGTGTTTGTTCATAGGACTGACGAAAAGCGAGGCGACGAAACCGCTCACATAAATAACTAGGGGCACTAGAGCAATGGTGGTCTGGAAAACAAATCATTCAAACAAAGAATCAAATAAGTTCAAGAGCCAATTGATGCAAAATGCAAAAGGTTGAGTCCAATATTGGACCTCAAGATTGGACCATGCAGGTTGTATTATGCAATTAGTGACTTATGATGAGGAGACTATAACAAGTCTATGACCATGAAGGATCATAATTAAATGTCAGATGAATACGACTTCTGCAGATGGATCACTTGATTGATTGGTCGAATAGCTGATCGGCTTATTGATCAAAGGGCCGATTGATGTATTGATTGATAGATCTATACATCAAATGGTTACAGGGAGACATTACCATCTTGTGGAGGGTCCAACCAGGCGTGTTTCTAGAGCCAAAATGTTGGGGGGGAGGCTAGAAGAGCCATTATTTTTTTGCGGGGGCTAGAAGACCCAATATTTTGGGTTCTTTTAACACTCGCTTCTGCTATGTCTTATTAGGGGGCGTTTTTTTTATGTAATTGGCGCTTAATAACTTAAAAAATCCAGCATTTTCAAGAATTTTTTTTTTTCACTTGCATTTTTTTAGCCCCCCTAGCCCCCAGTAGAACCGCGCCTGGGTCCAACGGGCAATGATCTCTCCCATCTAGCTTAGGATCTTGCAGCAAATTCCACAGATTGTCAAATTGTCAACCAGGAGAAAATGGGTGGCAGCAAGATCAGCGATGAATCTTGTACATATATTTCAATGACTCTTTGATGCTTTAGTAGTTCTAAAGGAATGCTGTTATGGCCTGAAAAGCAGGAGGAATAAATGTTCAAACCAATGCCTTCCTGGGATTACCTTTGATAACTGAAGTGTTTCCGTCACATACATTGGAATGTACACCTGCGATATGTTCACCATCAGACGACTGCACATGTATATGAAAGCGACCTGACACAAAATAAAATAAGAAGAGTTACATATTAACTGATCTCGTCCAGCAATACCAGCACAAGCCTGTTATGGAGCAAGTTAACACCTTTGTTCACCTTGGTTGTAGATGCACTTTGGGTCGTTGCAAACTCAGGCAAAACATCACTGAAAGTTGTGAGTTGGATTGAGGAATTCATTTTTTTTTGGTTTTTTCAAAAACTTGCAATTCTTAATTTAAATACAAATAAAAATGGGCTGAGAGAAATGAGCGCTGCAGTTTCACATGTTACCCTGGTGGTCCACGGCTGATATTTTTTTCTGCTGGCTGATGTCAAAAGTTGGGGGTGCGCCGTATACATGGAACTTTACGGTAGTTTATTTACCTGATAAAACTGGGATTCAAACAGCCAGTCTTTCCACAGCATCTTGCACTGGTTCACCTTACCGTACTTCATCTTGTTGACGATGCAGCAGGGCATGGTAGACGTCCTAGATTCCACAGGCTCCTTGGTGCCGCAGTGGAAGATAAAGGAGAAGATGGCTCCCGTTGCGATGATGATTATGGCCAGATACTGAAATGGACAAACGGTATAAATGAAAGTAAGATTCAGGGGACAATTTCATAAAGCTGGATTCGATTCACCCCGCTGACCCCAGCTAGCTCGGTGGCCTAGCGGTATGGTATCTGCACTAATAAGCAGGAGGTCGTTGGTTCAAATCCCACCTGAGCTGTGGCTCTCCCCAGTGAGAAAAGACATTGAATAATACTCCAATAGTGCCGGAGGAAATACCACCAGTTCCTCTTTTTTAATCAGTTTCCTTAATGTCCTAATTTCACTGACCTATAACACGGAGTTCCCCAGGAAGAAACATTTCACATGATATTATTGTATGTTATACTGACCCTGAACTGAGGAATATCATCACTTGCTAGTACTGTTGAGCTGGTTTGTGTAAAATGCAGCAATGCCCAGCATACGGCGTACACAAAGATGTTGGAGAAGACAGTAAACGTGTATCTGTACAAACATACAAAAGTATTCACATTTCAGGCAATATTATACACTGTAGGATTTTACAGACAATTCCAATTCAAACAGCTTCATCAAGAAACGTAATATCCAAATATGAATGACATGATTTTGTAGTTTCTGTGCTAAGCTGGGCCGTGAAATTGGCCCCGGGCTAGTCGAAACATTGAAACCTAACCAGAAGTACAACGAAAAATGAAGTGCGAAAGTGGGAACGAATATCATATGGTCGTACCCCAAACCGATCCACATAAAACATCGTTCTTGATCAATCCAGCTTTTCAATTCTTTTTTATTGGATTTCATCTTTGTCTTTCCTATATTTTCTTTCATTTCAATATTACCTGATGGCGTTCAGGTCTACTCTTTCCCTCTGTACACAGGTTAGCTCAGGGATGAGGGAGAGATGTGAGATCTGAGTAGCAGCCCAGCCAAACTGGAAGATGGCAATGAAAGGAGCGAAGTAGATCAGCTTGGCCCACTGAGTGGCACCTTCACTGCCGATCGCCGGATTGAAGATGAAGATGAAACTTGACATGACGGAGATTGTGCCTGATGGAGGAAATCAACGTCAAGTAAACAATAGGATCATTGTTTCTTTCACGTAAGATTGGAGAGGGTTACTTGCCTTGTCTTCCAACAACATGACATGGGCCCAATTCTTTGCTTACGGTAGACTTTTTTGGTTACGGTTAGCGTATTTCACGGGAGAGTTTTCTTTTTGGTAACGGTAAGCAAGGACTTTGTGCAGAATGCATATGACAGCCCGTTAGCAGAAAATAATCAAGGTTACCCTACAAATTCTTTGCTATTAAACTGAAAGTCTTGCTTACGGATTCCATGAAATATTTCACGTGTAGCAGTGCCTGTAAGCGCAAAAATAGGCCGTAACGGATTCCATGAAATTGGGCCCTGGGTTCAATTCCAACTTAGACCATTCTGATCTGATTCTGTAAGGTTTCCCTTGAAAATCTTCTCAGACGTTTTCCTTTCACACAAATCAACATACAGTGGAACACCACTATACCAAACACACCAGTATCCACAGAAATTGTCTGTTATAGTGATTATTCGTTAAAGTGAACAATGTTCAGCAGGCCTATACATTGTACATAAAAATTTGGAGCAAGGATGACGTTCCGGTACAGCCAAATGTTAAGTATAGCAGTGTTTGTTATAGAGGCATTGCACTGTATATTGTCTTCATGTCCTCTTTGAAGTTTCCTTAGGCTCAAAAGACACACTGCTACTAAGAAATACTGTAGTTATGTTACCGATAATAGACAAATAACAATACTGATAATATCTAATACAAACTACTGTTGGCAAATATTGTTTGAAACTATTTGAAACATATCATATAGCCTTTGGATTAAAACAAGAAATTTTGATAAAAAGATATTTTCACTCGTTCAGTGAATGTACTTATTCACTCTCAAGACACCTACCAATGAGATGCCATGTTTTCCGTTTCCCATAGCGACAGCCAAGTGATTTGTCAGACTCATAGCCAATCAGAGGAGTGCAAATAGCATCGCTGACCTGACCAATCAGCATCATGTAACCTGCATAGATGTTACTGTCGTACAGAAAAAAAAGGAAAACCGAATTCATTATAGTTTTCAAGCATTATATATTTCAATGAAATAACATAATTATTCTTTTACAAACAAAACAGTACATTTATGTGTATAAATATGATACATTGATATTTTAAAAATATGGATTGAATACATATGGATTGTTGTTCAATGGATTAAACACGTTAATTAACATTTCAGTTGAAGAAATAATTGCACTACTATGGTCGGGCTAAAATTGTGCAACATGGCAAATATAGGTACAGCCTGCCACGGGACCTTGAGGTCTAAACGTGATTCTGGGCCTATTATTTCCTGACTGATAAACGCAGACATATAGGACATATATAGTCCACGTGCTACCAGGAAGAGAAAGAGGAAGACACAGCCCTATATAGATATATATATGGTGAATGAAATTACACTCACTAGATACAAATTAGCAGAACGAACAAAAACTTTAACACAAAGGCCTGCCAAAGAAAAGTACCGGTCGGTAGTTCAAAGTTACAGATTGACATTGAACGGTCATAGCCTCTGAAATATATCTTATTACACACGTCATACCAATATGAATATATGAACACACTAGTTACAAGAAACAACAAACATAGATGAATATCTTCGAGGTCAGAGATTGTGAACTGATAAATTGATGAAGTAATCAATACCAAAATTGTACATAAAAAATATAACAAGTCCTCAAATCAAGCAAACAATCGCTGAATACAAGTCAAAAGCAGTAAACATCACACGGAAATTTGGTTGGCGATCCTGTTTGATCAAGGAATGCTTTTCATGCTTAAAGCAAATTTTATGCTTGAGCAACTCTTATGAAATTGTTGCCTGATATTACTCCAGTCAGTTCCCTTCAAGTGGTTATTTGATGATTATAAATACAATTTTGGAAAAAGAGCCTATAGGATCTTTCTTTAGGAATTTGGAACTATCAGGTGAAGTACTCACTCAAAGCCAAGAACTTTATTGAAGAAGATGAGCAGATAGCTGAACCACATAGATGCACACAGGTCATTCAGAATGTGCCCAACACCGTAAGCATACCGCCGTGGTAAGGTGAGCATGAATGGTGCGTCATTTGCCGTGATGGTCTCTCGCCTCCTAGCTGGTGCAACGGTGTGATCCCCACCCTCACCCATGCTGCTGACTGGTTCAATTCACAGAGGGAAGCCCACGATGTTTCTCTGCAAAGAGACAAAATTTTGTATCCGGTATTCAATGCTGTGTGTGAGGTAATACCAGTACTGTACAGTGTGCATCCTTTTTATATGCCAAGTGAAAACAAACAAGTTGTTTCAGAGCATGTAAGGATGAGTGTCAATCACATGATTGATGAGTGAGTCAGCACATTCTGTCAGCTAAGGCCCCAGGCTCAGGCTCAGGCTCTGGCTCAGGTTTAGGCTCCGGCTCCGTCATCCACATGCTGAAAATAAAGGTTGTGATTTTTCATTGAAGCTGAAGCTCTGTTTTCTTGTTCCAACCAGAGAATATACTACAACCGAACCACAGCCAAAAGCCGAGCTATTTTTGTACCCTTATTTAAAAATGGATTCACAAAATGGAGCCGGAGCCGGAGCCAGAGCCGGAGCCGGAGCCAGAGCATGAGCCTCCGTTTCGAACAGGCCCCAAGCCGAGTCACACTGGGAGAAGCACCTACCGGTAGTTGCCACACTATGTCAGCCCCACTATCTAGTTAGGATGTGATTCAGAGACAGCACATGACTTACATCACAAAGGAACTTCCTTACTCTACATAGGGCCATAGGTGGCAAAGTGCATCAGGCACTCGCCTCTCACCAATGTGGCCCTGGTTCGATCCCGGCTTGGGTCATATGTGAGTAGAGTTGTGCGTTTGGTTCTCTACTATGCTTTGAGGGTTGGTTCTCTCCTATGCTTTGAGGGTATTTCTCCGGGTTCTCCGGTTTTCCTCCCTCCACAAAAACCAAACACTTCTGATCTTAAGCTGTGCTTCATGATCATATATGGGTTGATGTGGCTGGCTGCCAAAGGGTGCCCATGAAAGCCTGCTTCTCGGTCACGTGTAGCACCATCCTTCATAAGGATGACGTTGTTGTCGTATATAGGGCTACAGGACGTTTAACTTGAAAAACAGGAGAACATGATAAATTTCCCACCTCTTAAATGACTGTTACTGTTAGTGTTAATCGGCGATCTGTGGCATTATGACTCACCCTGGTGTTCCCTGGTGTCGTGAAGAAGCGTTCAGAAGATAAACAATTTAATTATCATTTCGGTTGTCAACAAAAACAAACAATTTTCAGCCGAAATACCTGTGACTTTTCTCATGGGGTTTTGCGAAATAAATTAGAAATGCATTAGAATTATCTCTACGAGCTCAGCCTACATTCGATTTACGTACGGGAAAGAATTCCACTGACGGCCATCACTTGTGCACAAACCTATGGGACCAACAGAGGGCGTTTTATAAAAATGGCTAGGCCTACCGCTGCATTCGAAGTGTATAATTATAAATAGGTCAAAAAACCCTGAAAATCTCACTTTTTAGATATGATACCCCAGTGTAACACACCTGAGATTGGCGTTCATCATGACTTGCATCAAATAAGTGGGGTTAGTGTAGTTTACGCCACCCATATTATTTTCAGTATTCATTTACCGGTAATCCTGGGTTTTAGGTGGCCAAATTATTTTGGTCTCTAACTTCAGCCAATGCATCACAGCGTAGCGGACTGTTGTATGGAGGGCCAAAATGACAAAATTTGATTGTCAGATTTTTTTTATTTTTGGCGAGCTGCAGTGAAGCATGCAGTGCGAGTCTATGTAATGCCGATAAATTTCCGCCGGGCCGGCCGTCCGCGTGAAATGTTTAAGTTTTTTTTTTTTTTGGGGGGAGGGGTTGGTTTTGTCTTAAAATTAATTACCGGTATTTCAATCTGGAAAGACAATAATTTTTTATTTATTTTTTTTAAATTTGCTATCCGTGTTTGTAATTCCACGTAAGGCCGCTGCTAGCCATGACAGCTTTGCTGTTCTAGTTTTGGTTTACATGTAATCAAAGGTCATATTTAAGCTCATTGTGTGTGTGGAGGGAAAGGCAAAATCATACATGTAGCTGTGTTTCACAAATCAGGAGAGTGGACCCAAATGGTCATACCACAATGCCAACAGAATGACAGACACATACAAAGTTATAGAGTCATCTTGGTTTTCTATTTCTACCTCCATGATAGCTCAGAAAAAGGAAAAACCGGACTGCTCTCTTAGAAGTTTAAAGAGCTTATATTAGTGTGATTGAGCTAAAAAAAAACTTTAAGAAGCATAGTATAGTTCTTTAGATTGTGGAAGGTGGGGGGGAGGGGGAGGGGGGGGTTTGGAAGAAGGGTATAGGGATGGGAGAGGGTCGTGGTGAGAAGGAAAAAGGACAGGAAGAAAAGAACTTTTAAAGAACAACTTTATTCCGGTGAAATACCGGTAATTAATTTTAAGACAAAACCAACCCCCCCCCCAAAAAAAAAAAAAAAAATTAAACATTTCACGCGGACGGCCGGCCCGACGGACGGACGGAAATGTATCGGCATTACATAGACTCGCACTGCATGCTTCACTGCAGCTCGCCAAAAATGAAAAAATCTGACAATCAGATTTTGTCATTTTGGCCCTCCATACAACAGTCCGCTACGCTGTGATGCATTGGTTGAAGTTAGCGACCAAAATAATTTGGCCACCTAAAACCCAGGATTACCCATTTACCTTCTTCTGTTCCAAAATGAGATTCGTTACTTAAAGCAAATTTCACGGGTCCTGAAAACCCTAAAATGAACTTATTTCGGCAATATTTCAGTGAAAACAAAACAGTTTCTTACCCAAATAAATACTGAAAATAATATGGGTGGTGTAAACTACACTAATGCCAAATAAGTTAACTCTTTGAGGAAATAAACCTGTTTCCGCCATGGCCGTCAGTGGAATTCTTTCCGGCCTGTCAAGTGACACTGAACTGAGCATGCCGAGTCACTCACTCAGTCAGTAGGCCCTATTAATTTGTTCAAACTTCAATCATTAAATTAAAAAAAAGAAGATCTATTACGTTAGGCCTAACTGTTGTTAGGCCCTACTACTTACCACAAACAAGTACACTCGTGACACTGGTAGTAGTACATGTTAAGCTATCTTGCGCTGACCAGATTGAGATCTACCAAAGTACCATAATTACTAGGCATCATATGACAAATAAATTTGAAACAAAGACTGAAACCAAGGATTTCACAAGCTTACGATTCTGTTTTCGTCATAAAACATGTACACACGTTCAAGGACGTATTGTTCCCCATGGCCATATGACATTGTACCATACAAAACGGCACGTGACGTTTGGGTACCTATCTAAAGCTACACGTGATGTGTCACATAACAGAAAATCAAAAAAACAAAATCGTTTCTCAACGTTTGATATGCAGAATCATAAGAATACAAGCATGTTAAAAATTGAAATAAACTCGGATTTTACAGTGTTGCTTTACACTAGCCATGTCTATTGCAACTACCATTTAATTATATAACTTATCGACATATCGAACGCTCAATTATATGAACTGTAAAAATAGGACCCATAAACGAAACTTTCAAAGTAACTGGCCGTCAATAGGGGGCGTGGTGTCTCGGCAATTCAAGGAGGGGATGGTTTCATAAAGCCAATGGTAAACTTTCAGCCAATAAAATCGCTTGCTCCAATTTGAGGCTGCTTTTGTCTTCTTCTCATTTTAGACATATTTTTTCCAACCTGACTCGTATAAGCAAGGACAAAATACTAATAAATCTTCAAACTTTAATGGGTACTGGAAAAAAATAATTCATAACATCTTTAAGTTGGGGCACTTTTTGCAGTAACGTCTTAATTATTGACTATTTATTTATCTACTTATTTAATTGTTTATTAGTCATTTATTTATATATTTATGTGTTCCTAACAAGGAAATTCACCATTAATAAATAGAGGAAGATTGAAAAAAGACTGATTATATAGCTTCTGTTGGACACATGAAATAATCATAATGAAGACGATTATTTTTTAATACCCTGATACCACTATTTATTTTATTCAGAGAGATAAATGTCATAAATATAATCATTTTCCAATTCGGGTAGTACTACATCTCATTCACGATGTAAAATTGTTATATCATACTGGATATATTTGATACTGAATAATTATGATTCTTCTACAATGAGGTTTCTGCTGTAAGAATTAAGTTCTTTTTCTCAGTTTTCGATTGACTGATTGATCCATTAATTGACTGATCGATTAAGTGACTGATCGATTAATTGATTGATCGATTAATTGACTGATCGATTAAGTGACTGATTGATAAATTGACTGATCGTTTAATTGACTGATCGATTAAGTGACTGATTAATTGACTGATCGATTAATTGAATGATCGATTAAGTGACTGATTGATTAATTGACTGATCGATTAATTGACTGATCGATTAAGTGACTGATTGATTAATTGACTGATCGATTAAGTGACTGATTGATTAAGTGACTGATCAATTAAGTGACTGATTGATTAAGTGACTGATTGATTAATTCACTGAGTGATCAATTCATTGACTGATTGATGGATTAATTGACTGATTGATCGATTAATTGGTAAAATAAAAAGTTTGATCAAATTAATGAGTTTTCTACCGAAATGAACAGAATAGGTCTGTATCATTATTATAACTCAATAAACAAATCTCAAAATAGTTTAATTTCTCCCTTTAAAAGACCATTATTAATATGTATAATACACATAATATCATTACAATTCAGAGAAATATCCCTTTATATATTTACCGTTTTAATTAATTTTTCTTTATCAACTTGTCAATTAAATCACCACCATGATTGAAAATCCCTCATCTTTAAACCTTTTTTTCCAAAATGGTTACAATTCTATATTAAAGGATTGAACATTGAACATAGTAAGAACGAGATCAAGATGACATTTTGAACCTTAGAGAAAATAATCCCCACAAATCAATTGAATTCACAGTGATGAAGATCAATTTAGTTTTCTAAATCTTTGGTTGACTTATTCCGGGTCTATAGACTGCATGCTATATTGAGAGGGATTTCCCATTTAGTTTTTGTTTTTTCATATCACTCATAAGGGTTCAAACTAATGCAAGTTATTGAAGTTTTGCGGGAAACCGAAACAAAAATATCCAAGGAATCAAATACATAGTCCAGCATTTGTCATCATTTCATGATTAAATTTTTTGTTTTTCTCTCGCACAGTAGAAATTGCGTCCATTGCAAATTAATTATCTTGACTTGCATTAAGCTTTAACCACAATAGGCCTGTATTCTATGCCAAGCCCATTTTACCTTTAGAAGAATTAATGACATGAGTTATGATTTCTTATTTAATTTCAAGTCTTTTAGTCATCAAGAGACAGAAAAGGAACCATACAAGTAATAAACTGCTGTAAACTGCTGATTAATCAAAATGGAGACCTGATATATATCATGCTTAGTGTTATAGGAAAGCCTGGTGTTTTGATCCTAAGCAGGATCTTTCTCAAAGGCTAAATGACAACAGGACAAGAACATCTGAACAAGTATAGATCGGAACACATAAAAATGTGTACCGTATCTTGTTAAAGACTTGCAGATTTGTTGTCCTCTTGTCATTTAGCCTTTGCAAAATAATAAGACAAATACTATTAGGCACTGACAAAGGGCAATATGATAAACATGATGACAGATCATAATAGTTGTATGGCAAATCTCGCCAAGCGAAATGAGAAAGTTCCACAGAACACTAAGGGAAGTGGGATTTAATTCCAGTTCTATTACGTGTGAAATTAGGAATCACACAAATCCTGTATATGGTTTGGAAACCAGTTTGGATCAGTTTGACCATTGCTAGGGTTAAGATCCATTGGTTACCGTGGTTGCAGAACTTTGAGGCGAGTGAAAAAGTCTTTGCTTTGTTTGTTTGGGCATTTATAAGTTAATGTGATTTTCATTTATATAATATTCACAATAAACTACCCCACCAATTTCTTAATCTTAATCTCAATATTAATCTATAACCTTAATCTATAATCTTAATCTTAATTTATAACCTTAATCTATAATCTTAATCTAAATCTATAACCTTAATCTACAATCTTAATCTATAACCTTAATCTATAATCTTAATCTTCATTTATAACCTTAATCTATAATCTTAATCTTAATTTATAACCTTAATCTATAATCTTAATCTTAATCTATAACCTTAATCTATAATCTTAATCTATAACCTTAATCTTAATCTATAATCTCAATTCAAATCTTAATTTATAATTGACTAAAATTTAAAATCTTTCCCAAATCACCAGTACCATGTTGCTCAACTTCCCTTATAAATCATAAAATAAAAACCCATAAAATCTGCAAAAGTCACTATTTAAGCTAAACTATTCTTGACAACAATTGATGCTAAGCGCCTCAACCAGATACAGCAAGTTTCCAAATGTGTACAAGTTTCAAAAGTGCTTAACGCATTCAATGCCATGTTAATCTTTCTGCTAAGCTGGAATGTGCAGTCGTTGTATCAGGCCATTCCTCGATGTTCACAATAAGCCAAGCTGGCCTATTTTTGCGGACCATAACAAGGGAAGTTGTACAGTCGGGAAGTAGACAAAGCTGTTAATAAGAAAGAACATTGTAGTTTAATAATTATCAATATCAGTGATTGGTTTCCTATTAGGGCGCCCCTTTTTATAACTTTGGTTCTCATTTCTTGTTCACCTCGAGGGAGGGTCGGTCGGTCGAAAAAAAAAAAAGTTCGGTGGAAAAAAAAACCTGGCTGAATACACAAAAACCTAAAGAAAATGATGTTCATTGTATTCACTGTAATCGCGTTTGAATATTTTTGTATTATTTCAGTGATTAAAAACTATAAAAATTGTAGGCCTATTGGCAAAATACAAAAAAAGAGTTCCCAGAATTTTTGGAGACAAATTTTGTCTCCAGAAATTCTGGGAATTTTCTTTTTCATATTTTTTTTAATATTATGCCATTCTGACAGGGTCGGCGGCAAAAAAAGTTTTTTTTTTCTTTCGGTCGGAGCCCAAAATATGGGTCGGTCGGAAATGAGAACCACAGAATTAAAAAGGGGCGCTCATATGCAAAAAAAAAAACTGAATTTTTTTCAGTTATTACACTCCAATTACTTGAAAAACTCGCTGTATAGGCTATGGGTTGCATGGCAGACACACAAACCAACAAACACAAAACAAAATGGAACAAAATGGGTCTTTTTGAAAACCATGACATCAGCTCTATTCTGGGCTTCATGTCCCAAACCTGGCGTTTCTTTGAAGCTGAAACTCCTCGTTCAAAACGGGGTTATCTACTTCCAAACAAAAGCCCAAAGCATCTATTACTTGATACTGTTACTTTAGAAATGAATGTACAAAAGGGATATTTTGGGAATGATCAAAGGTTTGGAAAAAAATCTAGGAAAAATGACGGTAGAATATGTAGCTAACCTCGTTCATAGTAGTCAGACACGGTGATGGCGGCATCTTTGTAATTGTCAACAAGAATACGTCGACTCACGTCCATTTGCACACAGGTGCCCTCACGATCAATCTAGGAGAAATGAAAATTGCAACTTCAATTTCCCTTCAGGTTTCAACATTTGCCTAGAAATAATCATGATGAAAAACATATAATGGGATCTTCAGGGGAATTCTTTTCTTAAATCATTTTGAATGGTTTACTCATTTAATTTGTTTTTACACTTTTAAACTTTTTGTTTCATTAACCATAACCCCTCTACATGTAGCACTTGAGACACTAGAGCTGTTTACCACACATATTACCACACAGTCCCCACAGGGGAACGGGATCATAAACCATGCATTAAGCAACACAAACCACACTGTGGTGTATTGTTGGTGTATTGAAAAACCCTTGTAGCATAGGAGAGAACCAATGCACAACTCTACTTACATATGACCTAAGCAGGAATTGGACCCAGGCCACCTTGGTGAGAGGTGAGTGCCTAACACACTTGTCACCTATGCCCCCTAAATGCCCACTATGTTTAAAGGGATTGCATACGTTTAGTAATTTGAGCCTACTGTTTGTTTCAAACCAATATAATTGTATATATATACCATAAAACTAACCTGTGAAAGTTTCAATTCAAAAGGTGGTAGCGTTTTTGAGATTTTGGCGACAAACTAGAGCGGTTATTTCACGCCAGAGAACAGTTAGTCAATAGCTGAGAAGCGTTACGGTCATAACGCTTCTCAGATTCATAATTTTTGGAGATAAAAAGTGACATATTTTTCCATAACCGCGGTACTTCAAATTGAACGTTTCTCAATGTGCATTATACTATCCAAAGCAGCTGTACTTCTCACCAAGTAAGTTTTTATTGCCATAAATTTTCAGAGTCATTACCAAACGTATGCAATGCCTTTAATACCTTATCAAAGTAGAAGAAGACATCGTCCCCTTCTTGGTCAAATTTGTTGAAGTTTCCGGGAAGACCAGCAGACGACTCGAGAGTCTTAAGGCTTTCACCATCTACCTCAAATCCAGACACCATGCGCATCTCCATGAGGGCCATGTTGGATGATTCTCCATCTCCGGTGAATCTGCTCCCCAAAAAATAAGAACCCATCCCCAAAAGAGAACGTATTCAAGCCAAGAACGGTAGGAGTGCAGATGGACACCTTTGAAGTAGCAGAGTGTAAAACCTGTGCTGTGTGGTTCAAACCTGAGGCCAATTTCATGGAGCTATTAAGCACACAAAAAATTGCTCAGCACAAAATGTCTTGCTCAATAAAACAAACCACCATCAAAAATTTGATATTCATCATCAGGGAACAACTGCCAAAGAACAATCACAAGTGATACACAACACATCTGGTTGTTAATCCAGTTTTTATGTTTTCATGATTAGCAAATTTTCATGCTAAGCAGGGCTGTGAAATTGACCCCAGGATTCTCTAGCGGTCAAGAGAGAAAGTGAACTTAAAACAGATTCGAAGCTTACCTTTGTAGGGTGAAAAATGAAAATAGATTCAAGCTTCAGTGGAAATGAGCACACTGGATTGGCATACAAGTGCTCTTCCTTCTGAGCCATCCAGACATATGATGGCAGCGTCCCATATTATAAATTTTGTTTGGGAGGGGGAAGGGGAGGGGGTCTAGGCTGAATGGTTTAGTGTGATCCTGTGGGTAATTCTACAAGAACGAAATCGTGAGGATCAGAGTATAAGATGTACAACTTACGATACACAGACAAACATCGAATACTGGATGCAAGAGACATCTTGGGGCTTATTCTCAATAGTGATCTTGAATGGTGGCATGTCCTGCTCCTCTGGGTAGACATTGTACGTCGCGATGACCTACAGAAACACAAAATACCGTTGAAAATGATTATGATATCGCCAGAGTACAATGGCAAATCTGAGCAGTAATAGATGATATTTGATCTTTGTGTAGTATTATTAAAATCAATTTGTCGTGTTTTAAGTTGTGTGCATCAAATTGATGGAGGCATTGATGAAAATGACGTGATTACGGGGTCTGCTTGTTCAACTTTGCAAGCAAGACCAGGGGTCGATTTTTACGAAGCTTTACGCTCCATCGTAACTCGAGTTACGAAGGATAGCCCATCACATCCTAGGTAGGGCTGCAATGCATCGTAAGTCCTACGATCAATAGTAAGTTGAAATCAACCCCAGCAGGTGTATCTATATGCATACCATTAAATGCTCTCAAACATCCAGTAAGGAAACAGGGCCCAATTTCATGGAATCCGTTACGGCCTATTTTTGTGCTTACGGGCACTGCTACGCATGAAATCTATTTCATGGAATCCGTAAGCAAGACTCTCAGTTAGCAAAGAATGTCTAGGGTAACCGTGATCATTTTCTGCTAACGCGCTGTCGTATGCATTCTGCACAAATTCCTTGCTTACCGTTACCAAAAAGGAAACTCCTCCGTGAAATACGCTAACCGTAACCAAAAAGATTCTGCTATCGTAAGCGCAGAATTCCTGAATTCCGTACAGGCGCTCTACCAACTGAGCCATCCAGGCCTACGATAGTTATACCTATCAGAGAGATTCATAAAAACGAACAAAAAACGTCCCGTGCCAGCCAACCTGTGTCATGGCGCATCCTGGCCCAGTAGCGGTCATCTTGATCTGGACAGGGACCTGAGGGACTGGCAGGGTCTTCATGAGGAGGCGGTCATGCTCAGTGATCTCAATCAGGTGGTCAGTCTCCTCGCAGGAGAATCTGACGTTGAGCTTGACATCCTGTGGGCCTTCATTGTAGGCCATGAGGCTGTACTCAGTCAGAGCCTGGAGAGCTATCATTGTATCCTGTAAAATACGGACAGCAAATAAAAGGAATTGAAGTGATTGAAGAGAAGTGAAGTGACTCAGGAATAATTTAAAACAAACCGCAATCTGAGGCAGTGGTGTAACTAGGGGATGGGGGCAAGCCGGGCACGTATCCCAGGCACCACTTTTGGGCAGAAATAAAAACCCAAAAGGTAACCAGTGTAGGCATACTGTCAGTAAAGATATTGGATATCTAATCTAATCAACAAACAAAGAAAGATTCCAATTACAAATTGTCTGATTTGTTGGTCCATTGGCATCAGAAGTTAGAAATTGGGGCGCAATTTAAGCGCTTTCCCCGGGCCCCGTTTTCCCTAGAAACGCCGCTGATCTGAGACAAGGAATTAAAGCTTAAATCAAATTCTGACGTAGTGCATGGCTTATTTTGTGCTTATTGTACATTTTACAGGGCTTTTAGCACTGGTAAAGGTAGGCCAACATTCAGGCATTTACTGCAAGCTTTCAAATGGTTTCATAATGCTGATCAATATTGAAGGAGTAAGATTATGGCCGTAATTTCTCACTTAGTTCTAAAATTTGCTTAGCAAGTATTTCTGCTTCAGTTTATAGCATGAAAATCTGTTTACCAATGGGTAGTCTTTTTGATATACCGGTACGGTAAGTGCTACATCAAATGAGAAGTGATACAAGATCTGGTACAATCTACAGATTGTGGGTTCGAATCCAGCCATGGGATAGTGGAGCTTGCGCCCTTGGGCAAGATAATTTGTGACATATTTGCTCCTCTTCACCCAGGTGTAATAAAATGGGTACCTGTGAGGGTACAGATGGCTTTGTGTGCTTGATTAGCCCTTGTGCACTTTGCAGGCAGCCTGGGAGCTGTATACTCCCCGGGGAGCTGAGATTGTGTCCGGTGGGGGAAGACCAGGGATAATGATAGTTTAAAGCGTTGTGATACCACTTTGAGTTGTACAGTGTGTAAGTTGTACAGAATCTGTCCATCAGACTAGTGGTAAGGTGTGGCTAAGACTCAAGGATTTCGTGGGCGCTTGCTTGATCAGGACAAAGACAAACCTGTGTGGAGACAAATCCCCCGAAGGCATTAAGCTGAGCAATGATCCAGCGGGACACCGGCTTGCCAAGTACCAACACTTGCTCCTTGGAGTAGGCCCTGATGTAGCTGAGAAGCACGTAGGAGGTGGATTCTATGAACCGGGCAGGGGCTCGGTGGTGCAGGTAGGCTGGCGTATTGCCTGGCAATTTTTCAGGACGACCTTCCCAGTGTTTCATTCCATCGTCCGATTCTGGTTGAGTTAAGGGAGGATAAGGGAGACAATGAGATTAGTTTCAGCTCATACGTGTTGCTGTGTAGCATCAGCATACTTGTACCATTCTATGATGGGTCATCCTTCCACCAGGTTGGGGCAGGATTTGTAGGGTGTCCACGTAGCATCAGCAGACTTGTCCCATTCTATGATGGGTCATTCCACCAGGTTGGGGCAGGATTTGTATGGTGTCCATGCAGGATCAGCAAACTTGTACCATTCTATTATAAATCATCCCACCAGGTTGGGGCAGGAGTTGTATGGTGTAATAATAATAAACTTTATTTTAAGTTTAATCAACTTCTACCCCAAATTTGGATGTTAGACCAATAAAGTACCCGTTTGAAAACTCCCATATTGTAACGCGCAATTTTGGTGAATGTCCTTGTTGAAAAAAAAAGACCCTTATTTTGCCGGTTCGTAAAAACGCCGATGATATAATGCTCCGGTTAGCCATGGAACGTACCGATGGCTAGCTCCTCTAGCCTGGCCATGACGTCGTCCTTGTGGGGATAACCGGCTAGAATGTAAGCATAGCTGGCAATTGCTAAGGTGTCCATGTTGACCGTATCCATGTTGATCTTCTTCTCAATACACCCAATGGAATCTTGGATTGTTTGGTCCTGTACACAGGCAAAAATGGAAAATATTCAACGTACACTGCTGCAACATGTCTGCCATGGTCAACCTTAATATTCAAAGGTACAGTACAGGATTGGTAACAAACCCAAACAGAAATGTTCACAGATTTACGCATCAATGATACACGCAGCAAGCTGCAACCTGGGAACGGTACATGGGGGATCACTCAAAGAGGATACGGCTTTTTAATTAATATAATCATCAAATAACCACAAGGGAAACTGACTGAATTTAAAATCATTGAAAAGTGAACAAAGAAAACGATCCCTGGGGCATGGCGGTGTGTGCGTGGTTTCATGGCTTCTGATTGCCAAACGAACAAAGATAATTGAGTATTGGGGTCACCACCAACGGAGGGCTGGATAGCTCAGTTGGTAGAGCGCCTGTACAGTATTCAGGAGGTCGCCGGTTCGAATCCCGCTCCAGTCAATTTTTCTTTGTTCACTTTTCAATGACTTTAAATTCAGTCAGTTTCCCTTGTGGTTATTTGATGATTAGTTTAAGTTATGTTAGTTTACTTTAAGTCTCTTTTGTAAAGCGCTCTGTTACCATTGTCTGAGCGCTATTCAAATGCCTTTATTATTATTATTATAAGATGAGGGTTTTGATATTTTTCAGCATGAAGAAACTTATAGGAGAGAAGACAAAAATCTATTTTAAAGACTTTTTATTCAGGAGAGTCCAAGGGCACTTGATATAGGAGGTCATTCCTCATTTTGATAGAGAAGAGCCACCAAATGCTATACTTACATCAGGGGCAACCCCGGACTCTATGAGGGATATGACAACATTGGCAGTCTCCACTATGATTTGCTCCGACTAGAGAAAAAACAAACAAAAACAAAACAATTATTGTCCGCTTCAAAAAGTTGCACTGCGAAGATGGGAGCATTTGACCTTTCAGCCCTCAGAGGTCAAGGGCATTTCCCAAACCTCGGCTCTGGCTCTGCTGAAAATATAGGTTGTGCATTTTCATTGAAGCTGAAACTATGTTCTTCTTTTTTCAAACCAGAGAATCTACATCCAAACCGCAGCCAAAAGCCTCTATTTTGATACCTGTTATTTAGAATGGATTAACGAAATGGAGCTGGAGCCAGAGCCGGAGCCGGAGCCAGAGCCGGAGCCGGAGCCAGAGCCGGAGCCGGAGCCGGAGCCAGAGCCTGAGCCAGAGCCTGAGCTGGAGCTGGAGCTGGAGCTGGAGCTGGAGCCTGAGCCGGAGCTTGAGCCGGAGCCCCAAGCCTGGTTCAGTATGAACTCCTTTGCTGATAATCTACTACAGTCAGGCTCATGGTGCAACATTTGAATGACTCATTTGAGGGATAAAGATGGTTCTGAAATAATTTGGCGGTATTGACACAATTAACATAATTTTAAATGCTGCTCTTCCATCAATCGGGTCAGGCAGTTTAGTTAAAATTTGTTAAAATTATTCGCCGCTGAAAAAATAGAAATAGAAAAACTGAAAATGCAGAACTTACAGTCAAGTGGGAATGGAACATCAGAACGGGGGGCTTAAAGCACTTAGTGACTGCATTCTGCTGACTGATAAGCCAGGCCTGGGCCTTTTCCACAATCTGGGGATCGACGTCGATGTAGTGATTGGCCAGAACAAAGGAACGAATGGCGTGTGCCGTCAGAGCATTGCTGGCCCTTGTATCGTAGTCACCATTGGCTGAGTAGGAGCCATCTTTGCGTCGGAATGTCATCAGAAGCTGGTAACCACTCTCCATGTTGGCCATGCTCTTGGCCTCAATGTCATCGCTGAGCTGGTGGATACCTTGATGCAATCACAAATCAATCAATCGATCAATCAATTTATTAATCAATAACTTTATCAATGGACTAATTTATCAAGCAATCAATTTATCGATCAATCAATTTATCAATCAATCAATTTATCAATCAACCAATTTATCAACCAATCAATTTATCAACCAATCAATTTATCAATCCATCAATTTATCAATTCATCAATTTCCCAATTTATCAATTTGCCAATTGATCAATTGATCAAGGGATTGATCAATTGATCAATCGATCAATTTATCAACCAATCAATTTATCAATCAATTGATTTATCAATCGATCAATTTATCAACCAATCAATTTATCAATCAATTGATTTATCAATCAATTGATTTATCAATCAATTGATTTATCAATCAATCAATTTATCAATCAATTGATTTATCAACCAATCAATTTATCAATCAATTGATTTATCAATCGATCAATTTATCAATCAATTGATATATCAATCAATCAATTTACCAATCGATCAATCAATTATTCGATCAATTTATCAATCGATCAATTTATACATCAATCAATTTATGAATCGATCAATTCATCTACCAATCAATTTATCAATCAATCATTTTATCAATCGATCAATTTATCAACCAATCAATTTGTCAAACAACCAATTAAGTGATCAATCAATCAAAAAGGAAACCTGTGTTATTGTGCCATTTAAATAAAGGCAGCGACTTGATGCTGCCTTGCCATCCTAGCTACATGTACTATAGAGAGAACCTCAGTCTTAATTACAGCATGGGAGAGACCGGTTTCTGGACATCATTGGCTAGAGACGACATCTTGCTGGTTTACGTCAGGACATTCTTAGATGACACACACCTTCAGGGAGCAGATTGGACTAGACATAAAAGTAAATATTTCTGATACCTTTCAGATAGTGCAGGACCCTGACATTGAGCGTAAAGTCAGGCATCGTTTTGTATCCACTGCCACTTGGTTCATTGAGGAGCCGGTCCAGATTGCTAACTGCTGGACCAAGAATGTCTCCTGTGGGATTTTGATTGGAAGGCAATAAGAAAAGGAAAAAAAGTGTGAACAAACAATGCTACAAAGAATCTGGCATAGATTGGACTACTAATAGCACTCGGCACTTGCGCTACAAATAGCACACTAGCTCAGACAAACATTGCAACCATGCAAATGTGTGGTGTGTGAGCGCGCGTGAATGCATGGTGTGTGTACACTGCGTGTGTGAGTCAATGTTTGTCTGACATGCGGGGACTTTGAACACTCATGTGTGATGTCATTAGTGCGGAGCGCTATTGGCTGGGCTTGGGTGTTGTGGAGTGATGTGGGGCGAGGTGGGGTTGGGTTGGGGTGGGGTTTTGGGCTGGGGCTAGGGCTGGGGCTGGGGCTGGACTGGGCTCACTTTCTGTCATTTGATTAACTTATGGAACTAACCTGTAACCTTGACAACGGCTCGTTCAGAGCCACTGACGTAGTTATCTGGCAGATCTTGGAGGGTAATAGTCTCTTCATAGGTGTCTCCTGGTTGTTCTGTGTCAAAGATAACCGACTGTAATTACTTTCAAAACATGATACTTACTCGATCGCCTCTCCTTGTTTCTTCCTCTTAAAAACAGGCACTTCAATCTTATTTGAGTACAATTTTGATTAGTGTCTGGTGCCCTGTCTTCATTTGGCCCAAAGTGTTTTAAGAGATTCCCTGACTAACAAGACTCTCTGCCATGTTTCATGTGATGCAGGAAGGATGTTTCCGGCCATGGTAACTTCAAGCTCTTGATTAGTCTGGCATTCTACCCTAAAGTGTATACTGGACTCCAGTGTTTCTTCTTTACCTAACATACAGTCAGGCGACACAGCCAGGGCCAATTTCATGGCCCTGCTTAGCACAACCAAATTTGCTAACCATGAAATTTCTCTCTTAATAAAAAAAGGATTAACAACCAAATTTCCATGTGTTGTGTATCACTTGTGATTGTTCTTTGCCTGTTGTTCGCTGACCATGAATATCAAATGGAATTTTTAATGATGGTTTATTTTAATGGGCAAGACATTTTGTGATAAACATTTTTTTTGTGCTGAACAGCTCCATGAAATTGGCCCCAGATGTAATCATTTCAATTCGCTGAACAAACTAAATACTTATCAAGACAGCTGTGAGTATGAAACTGATATTTAATGAGAGGACCTACCTTCAGGACAGAAGTATGCACTGAAGACTTGTTGCGTTTCAACACCTTCTGGCTATAAAGAAAACAAGCAATATTTGTATAAAGTTGAGGGATATTCCCCTGCATCACAAAATGAAAAGTTTATACTGCAATTCCAATATCAAGTCTTTGCACCACTATAATGAGCAATTTGGTCTAGTGGTTTTCGTCTGACGGAGGCTATTTTGGAGATTTTGATATCATGATAGTATATGATACAGCTGGACATGCTGATGTCATGAGTCTTGCATGCCTTCTCTGTCAAAATAACATGAGTTTATTGAAAAGTGGAGAAGAAAAATTGACTGGAGCTGGATTCTAACCAGCCACCTCCACAATACCGTACCGGTGCATAGGGGGGCTATATAGCTCATTTTGGTGTGAGCGCTGGTACAAACGGTGTTCCGGAGGTTGCTGGTTCGAATCCCGCTCTGGCCAATTTTTCTTTGTTCACTTTTCAATGACTTAGAAATTAATCCAGTCAGTTTCCCTTGTGGTTATTTGTGACAAATATGATGATGGCGGGTTTATGCAATGGATGAATCTTTCACGTTCTGAAGGGTACAGACTTTTAGCAAGCCTTATTTGGGTATCAAACAGAAATAATGTAGTTCCTCATGTTACCTTTACATGGAATTGTATTGGCTCCCAAGAAGGATGCTATTTAACAAAACATAGGAAGATCATCCAAGATAAAACTGCAAATTTGGATCATGGAGGTGTTACTGGTAGAGAAAATGACCCGGTAGAAATAGAGATTTTCATACCTTAACCACAAAACTCTTTTTAACGGCATCGCGGAAACCATTCTCAGTGGTAGCCATTTCTTTCCCATCACACAAGTTGTTACTGTCTGGGACTGTGACTGCACGTACTGTTGCATGATAATAATAGTAAAACATGTAATAATTAAGGCATTTATATAGCATTCTTACACAAGTGGAATCACAACGCTTTACACTATCATTATACTCAGACAATAAGTGGGGAATGATCTCTGGTCATCAGGGCCTACTGACATTCCTGCAACAATCTCAGCTCACTGGGGAGTATACAGCCCACAGCTGCCTACCCAGCGCACAGTGCTAATCAAGCACACAAAGCCATCTCTACCCATTTCATTGAAACTGAAGCTGTTTTCTTTTTCAAACCAGCCAAAAGTCTCTATTTTGCCGGAGCTGGAGCCGGAGCCTGATCGGTCCAGGGGGAGAGGTGTCTTCTTACCTTCTACACCAATGATATCGGTGACAGTAGGTTTGATGTAGTAGGAGACAGCTCTGGATTCCTGACTGCAGACGCAGGTGTACTCCACCCGATTCCTATGCTCAATCTCAAACTGCTCGGACGGCTGCAGGGTCAGCTCAACCTGCAAAATTCCCAGAATTTGTTTTTTAATCATTTCATTTCATCTGAATTTTAATTTATTTGATATGAATCTATGTGGACATTCTCAGATAAAGTGAATATTAAAGGGAAGTGATGAAGTGTTTATAGCATGAATGACAAAATGGCAGTTAAATGGATTTCACTTTAATTTAAGATTTTCAGAAGTTGCACTGTGAAGAGGATATACCTATTGAAATTTCATGAGTGCGGCAGCAATCGGCATTTGACCTTTCAGCTCTCAGAGGTCAAGGGCCTTTTCTGAACCTCGGCTGTGGCTCAGGATCTGCTGAATGTCGTGGTTTATAATTGAAGCTGAATCCCTGTTTTCTTTTTCAAACCGGAAAAACAAATTCCGAACCGCAGCCAAAAGCCTCTATTTTGATACCCGTTATTTTACAAAGGATATACGAAATGGTGTCAGAGCCTGAGCTCGAGCCTCCGTTTCGAAAAGGCCCCCAGTTATTGTCCTTGATTTTGATTTGACTGTTTCTTGTCCAAATACTGTTGTTTTTTGGAGAAACTAAGTTTGATGCCTTATTTGGTGTTGAGGTGTTTGAGTATAGTCCTTGGACCTTACCACTAAGCATTCAGTCAAGTAGTTGAATACTGTCACAGTCACCGGTACGTCCTCATTGCGGATGACGGAGTACGGCAGGGTCATATCGACGAAGAAGGGTTGGAATGTCTTCAGAGTGGTCAGCTCAGATACGCCGGCTCCATACCGTGTGGACGTACAGAAGCCGTGTCCTACCCATTCAGTGATGCTGTGGGGAACAGCTACGGGTACGTCAAAGTGGCCATCACGACTGTATTCAACCAAAAAAAAAAAAGAAGGGGTAGCCTCTTTTAAGGTCTTGGGTCGATTTCACCAAATTCATCGTAACTTACTATCAATCGTAGGACTTATGATGCATTGCAGTCCTACGTAGGATAGGCCCCCTACAATGGGCTATCCTTCGTAACTCAAGTTACGATCAATCGGAGGGCTTCATGAAATCAACCCATGGTCAAAATCCTCAGTACTTCAAAGTACCGGTGAAACAAAGTCACAGGCAAATTGAATAAATTCTTCCCCACCCTTTTGTAGTCTGGTACCGTTGATCTTGCCTATCTGACCCCTCTTTGTCTGACCAATCTTTGCTATCCCTACCCCCTCCTTTTGTCCCGATCCTCTCATCCTTTTATGTGTGTTTCTTCCACTTGCATGTTCTTGTCCTCTCGTCATTCAGCCTTTGAGAAAGATCCTGCTAGGATCAAAATGCATCAGGCCCTCCTCCTAACTCCAAGCATCAAATAAAATAAAATAGTATCATAACTCTCTAAGTATTTCCTCCCTCATTTCGACTAAAAGGAAAGCCACCGACCTGACTCGTGCAAGTTTATACAGCCAGGTCTCAGGGAAGTAGGAGCGTATGTCAGGGCCGCCCATTGCAGTCTCCCCACCAATCTCATCAGTCTCTGTGATGTCGGGTTCGGCCATCATGAGAACGGGATTCCCTTGAGAGGACGACATCACACCTTCCACCTGTCCTGTGTTAGAAACTACACACATATACAGACAAATTGGTGTTATAGGGCACATCATAGATGGCATTCTTGCGTGTGAATACAAAAATCAGACTCTGCCTAGGCCCAATTTCATGGAATCCGTTACGACCTATTTTTGTGCTTTAATACAGGCACTACTACACGTGAAATCTATTTCATGGAATCCATAAGACTTTTGGCGCTAAATCGAAGAATTTCTAGGCTATGTTGATTTTTTGGGGGTAAAAAGTCCTTGTCCTTTATAGCATAGTGAGAAAGAAAAATCTCCTGTTAAATACGCTAAATGTTAGCAAAAAAATAAGACAGCAATTGTAAGGGGCCGGATAGCTCAATTGGTAAGAGTGCCGGTACGGTATTCCGGAGGTCACTGGTTCGAATCCCGCTCCAGTAAAAAATTATCCAATCTGTTAGACAGAATAATGTTTACTCACGCATGTCAAATCGCTTGGAACAAGGCGCTGTCTCCACCAGAAGGTTTGTCAGATAGACGGCACCAAGATTCTGAAATGAGGTTGATAAGTGGAGATGACAATTACCAAACAAACATACCATGAATGTACCAAGAAAGAGACAAGATGTCATCTAAGGAGCAGATGGCAAGATGACACTGAAGCGACTCAAGGAGGAGGACTGAGGACAAGAGTACAAGACCATGAGAACTGGAGGACCTTGTGGAGGCCACCTATCTGAAGTGGTATGGTCAGGTTTACCATTATAAGAAATCTTAATATTGCGCACTACAAGTTTATCACTATCCCTGGTCATTGGGCTGCATTTTACATTCCTGAAACCATCTCAACTCCCTGGGGAGTATACAGCCCCGGCTACCGTATTCAGTGCACAGAGGCTAATCAAACCACAAACCATCAATACCCTCACAGGTTCTCATTTACACCTGGATGAAGAAGAGCAATATGTGACAAAGCGTCTTGCTCATAGACGCAAGCACCATTAACCCATGGCTGGATTCGAACCCACAATCTGTAGATTGACCACAGGACCTTGAGTTCGACACGCCAGACCACTAGGCCACAGCACCCCACAATCTTCCCACATCCGCACAACCAAATCCAACACTGTGTAGTTATAAAAACAACAAGTGCTGTCACATCTGCAGCTGCCTAAACGGCACAAGAGTCTCACTGCGTAAAACATGACATCCAAAGATCATGATTTATCCTAGGGACCTGTGAGTACCTTGAATGACTGTGAGGCATCAGGAAGCTGAATGCCTCGTTTTCCAGGCAACCCTTGAATGAAGGACTTCTCCCCGGACTCTTCTATGGGGCACTTCTTGCTGTAAGGCCCGGCGAAGCCTCCTTCCGCAGACAGCTGAAGGTCCTCCAGGCTCTTGAAGATCTAAACGTGGAGAAACCAAACCACATCGGGTTTTGATTAGGTCTACGACTTATAAATCAAAGCTCAATTACCATTTGTATTCCTGGATCAATTCACTGGGAAGGGATTTCAACTGTTTAGGTGTTGATTGTAATGATTTTCAGGTGAACAAAAGTAATTTGTAACTGAACCTGAGACTCATGAATATAACATAGCACCACGTAAGATATCTGAGCTCTCCAGCCCTTTTATGGGGCCTCCTTTTAGTCAACCATGGCCTTGCTTTCGCCATGAGTCAACTTTCTTTGCTCAGGGTACCATTGAGAAGCCATAACCCAGTAACTGCCGTACCAGCACTCTACCATCTGAGCTATCCAACCCTATGATGGGTCCTCCCTATAGTCAAATATCTCTGCTCAGGGTGCCAATCAGAAGCCATATAGCCCATTAACTGCTATACGGCTGTACTCATTACTCCATTAAGCGATACAAACAAATTCAGCTAAAAACCTGCCTTTTCTTTTGTGATGAGGTTTTTGTCGCCAAGGAGATGAACGCTCTTGTCCACGACGCCATAAGCACAGAGTGAGGAAGGTTTGGCCAGAATGTTCAGGGTAGTCTCATCCCCGGGAAGTACGTCCGTCTCCGCAAACTTTATCGACACCTGTGAAATATTTAACGGTAGTTTTATATTCTGGATTCTGTCAAAGAAATTCATGGGCAAAAATATCAAGGAAGATACAGTACCAGTCATCTGTTAAATTTCCAGTTCCATACAGTGCCCACTTTTTGAGAAAACAGTGAAAAATGCTCACAATATTTTTAAATTTTCACAGGATTTTAAGGAAGATCAACATTGTTTTTTGGTGATTAGTTTTACTCTTTTCTGGATACATACAGCATTTCAGATTCATGGGCAAAAATATCAAGGAAGATACAGTACCAGTCATCTGTTAAATTTCCAGTTCCATACAGTGCCCACTTTTTGAGAAAACAGTGAAAAATGCTCACAATATTTTTAAATTTTCACAGGATTTTACGGAAGATCAACATTGTTTTTTGGTGATTAGTTTTACTCTTTTCTGGATACATACAGCATTTCAGACAGAAAAATTTAACGGTATGTCTCTACCGTCACCGTCTTTATACCCTGTAAGTTATAGGTAAATCTGTGAAGATTTTTGTTTCAGCATGCTACCAAAGGTTGACAGTACCTTGAAGAAAATCAATATATTAATGTTTTTCTATTCTTTTGTTTTCAAATTTGACCAATTCTTATTTTTCAGAAGTCATGTCTGGCTTTTATCTGTTACTAATAATACATATAATAATTTGAATTATAATTTGTATACATCCACTCGTATACAACAATCATCAATGGCAGTATGTAGAGGAAAATTTTTGAATCTTTTGAACGGACCTGATTTCTGAGGACTTCCTCAACAGCGATGTTGATGGTATCTGCGACGACCTCCCCATCGTGCCTTACGTAGTACACCATGACGGTGACCACTGGCGACATCTCGTACGAGACCTTGATCCTGAGGGTTGTGGTCTTCGGCTGTCCTTTCTTCAGGAAGTGGACGGGAACGTCCGAAGCCCTCATGCTGAGGCTCTGAGTGTACTCTGCTCAAAAGGAAAGGTCTCAGTGAGGTTTGTCGTTCCCACGAGCTGAAGCACATTAATGATGCTTGCTCTATACAGTGTGTACACCAAAATCAATGCTCGACTCCGACTCAGACTTCAGCTTTGTCTCTGTCATGCATATACTGGAAATATAGGTTGTGTTTTTTTCAATGAAGCCGAAGCTCAGTTTTCCTTTTCAAACCAGAGAATCTACTTCCGAACGGCAGGCAAAAGACTATATTTTGATACCCGTAATTTTATAATGTATTCACGAAATTGACGCAGAGGCGGAGCCGGAGCCAAGCTTTGAGAAAGGCCCAATGGGCCGATTTCACCGACACATCGCGATCAACGCTAAAGCCCAAATCCATTGCTACATGGAAAATTGCTTCACAAAGTAGCAATCGATTTTCCGTTTAGCGATGGATTTGGGCTTTAGCGACGATCGCAAAGCGTTTATAGTGAAATCGGCCCCTGGTCACCTCAACTTGCAAGATTACAGCAGACTGTAATAGACTGGTTTCCTGCCTAGCTCTCTTTCTCTGGCAGGGGCAAGTACCGTACCTACCTTTCATACCCATTTCATCTGTGTTGATGGGGAAGACACCAAACTGACCAGGCCGTCTGAATCCATCAATGTCATCGGGAGATATGATCGTTTCTACGCCCAAAATGATGTTTCCTCTTGACATCACCTAGTCAAAGATGGAACAAGTCAATCAGCCAAAATGACCATTGTGATGACCAGAAATGACAGGTACGCACAACAATTAGTCAAAAAGATTTGAATTTTGGCATTTTTGGAAGAGATTCTGCACAAATCTTTATTTTTCCAGTTTAGCTAGATAGTTTAGATGAATTTTGTGATTTGTTTCTAATACTAAGAATGTAGACAAATGAGATTATTAATGAATGGAAAATGTTAAGACAATCCAAAATATGATAGAGAAATTGGAGAAATTTTGAAATTATTAATTTTATATTAAATAAACATTTTATATCAATTTTATATTAATTTCATATTATTTACACTTGGGATGATGAGCAGTTTACAATACTTTATAACTTGTATTAATTTAATTTTTTTTAATATACTTAACAATTTCAAAAATGTCAAAAAGGATTTTCCACATCTATTCTTAAAATCTACACTTCACTGCCACAGGTAAACAAAACAGTGTAAAATGAGGAGAAGAAAATTAATGGGCGCGGCTTCTGGCCTAACAATCAAACTGTACTCATTGACCAATTGGAAGACGCATTTTAATCAGGTGACCACGAAAGCCTCAGTCAAACTCTGTCACAGGCGGACACGTGGGCGGGGCTTGATCAAAGCCGGAATGGTCCATTATGGGGAGGTGGTTGGGCCGGTGCTTGATACTAACCACGGTCTGTAAGTGGACTCCTTCATATTCTGGTGCACCGCTGATCAAGTTCATGGTCAGTGTCTGGTAGGATTTGACCTTTGCCCTCTCAATGACCGGGACGACGTGGATGAAACTATTGGATGGCGAATAATGACGATGAATGACCCGTTTCACCCGAGGCGCACGTCTGCCGGTTTGTGCCTAATGAGACAATGAAATAAAGGTACATGATGTTGGGTTGATGTTCAACATTAATGACAATTTGGACTGCAATGAGAACGGTATAAGACTTGCAAAGACACCATGTATAACACTCTTTTTGGAAGATGTGTGGTCCTGAAAAGGACCAATGAGAATAAATTCTTGACATTTCAACTAGTGTGCTCTAGAAAGATTTGAGGCTTTGCATGGTGACAATTGGTATGTGGATCGGTTTGCGGAAACACCATGTAAGAATCGTTCCTACTTTCATAAGGTCTCAAGGTTTCGACTAGGCTGCTCTCCTGATGAGGACTAGAGCAGGCTAGTCGAAACATTGAGACATTACGAGAAGTGTGAACAAAATAGAAGTGCAAAAGTAGGAACGATTCTTACATGGTGTTTCCGCAAACCAATCCACATAGTGTGCTCTAGTCGTCCTCAGGAGAGAGAGTGTCGGACCTGGTGGATGGGCTGGTTTATATGCTGGATGCTGCTCACTTAGGTGTGGAATGAGCAGCAAAATGTACACGTACACAAATGTATTTTCTATGAATTGATGAAATTAATCAAAATACTTAAACAACTTTGTCCACATTACTAGGAATAAATGTAGGCACCTCTAGATCAAACCTTGTGGCGTTGCTAGGGATGTCGGTGAGGGTGAAGAAGGCTATGCCCCTGTCATTGCTGATCAGCACCTCTCTATAAAAAGGGTCACTCTTCTTGTCTATCCAAGCTGTTAAGGTAGCCTCGCCACCCGCAAATGGATTACCCGAGTGGTCCTTGATCACAAGCTAGAAGAGAAATAAACAGAAGATGACGAGACGAGTGAGATTTTTGTATTGACTTTGCCCTGTGTGAGCGCCTTCCAAGATGGTAAGGGTCTGCCCCATGAGGGCGCCCTCCAAGACATGGTGATGCTTGCATCAGCAAATCGTAGGGAGAAAATGGCGCTGTCTTCCTTAAATGCCAATCTTAGTGCCTCTATTAGGGGTAATCTTCTGGTTTCTAAAAAGAATTTCAATTTGGGCTAAAATGGGCTAACTTTAATCCTTGACCTTTTGTCATGAAAAATTGGTTAGGTTTTAGGAATGGAAAAAACTTTTTTTAGTATCAAGCAACAAAATTGTGCGACAAGTCTAAAGGAATCCTTGGTTATCATCAAAGCACAAGGGAAGCTGTCAATATTAATATTATTTAAATTGTGGTGAACGATGTAGGATTCGAACTTCCAACCTTCATATTTCTGTACCAGTAGGTGTGCAGCTGCAAAGTGAGCCATCCAGACCATACATTTGCAATGTCCAAAATTATACAAATTTTGCCTGAAACTCAAGTTAACCTTTCAATTTTTTCTTTCCACAGTTCAGCTGGGGAAGGAAATGCTTGTAACAGTCCTTCGGTGATGATAAAGATTTCAAACGAGGGTACTTACCATTCCTGAGAAGGGTAGATCGGGTTTGAATGTCGCAGGAACGGAGAATTCCAACCAACGAGTACTGCTTATCATCGTCTTGTCACTGGTTTTCTGGACCAGCACACCTGAAAATAAAACAACCAAGGAAATCCAATGGCTTTAATAATACTTCAAAAGTCATGCAAAAAGTTTGTGCCCCTTAAAAGTGTCTTACATTCATTCACTTTATTTTACTTTTTACTAAAATGTCTCACTGAAATAATTTTTAGTACCAAAAAAAATTAATAAATAAAATCAGAATGGCAAATAACATCTCAAAATCAAACATAAGAATGATACTTTTATGAATGGAAAATGTAGTCAATTAGCAGAAAGCTTGCTTGGTTTGTTAACTACACTAGTACTAGTCATCCTTTTGTCTGTATTTAAGTGCAATAACGGTTTATTAAAGGCAAAAGCATATACATATAAACATACAGGGTGTCCCAGAAAAAATGCAACACTGTGTCGGGACCCATTATGTTAAAATTAAACTGTTTATCACTTCAAGATTCAGATATGTGATACAGCCATGTCTTGGCTATCACCATGTAGAATTTAAGCATATTGGGGCTGAAATTGGCGAAAATATGACCAATTGAAAGAGTACTCCTTAAAAACAAATTTGCAAGGATAACACGCATTGTGGTCAATACACACATAATGTGTATGAAAGAAAGATGAAAATCGGGTTTTGAGGTTGGGTAATTCAGTCTTAGTTTGTTTCCCTCAATTTCAGTCCAATTTTGCTCAAATTCTACATGGTGATAGCCAAGATATGGCTGTATCACATATCGGAATCTTAAAGTGACAAACATTTAACGTTTAACGTTTAATTTTTATATAAAAGTTCTTGACACAAGTGTTGCGTTTTTTTTGGGACACCCTGTAAATAGCTCTTACGTGTTGCAGACTCCTCAAACTCCACATTAACAATCAGTCTCAATTTCTGTTGACTGGACATGCTTCTTCTACTAGTGTGTGACATTTGAGACAGAGCCCTCCAGTCAACTTTAAACGTGTGACATCCATCGGAATCTGTTTCCTGAACAAACCCCAAAATAGAAACAAAACAAAAACTATAATAAAAACATTAGTACCCCTCTCTCAAACAATTCTTTAGAGAGAATGTGTACAAGATAATCCCAAACATGAAATGTTCACAGATTTACAAATAACTTCTAAAGCCAGTAATGTTTGAAACATACTGTCTTTCAATCTCTAACTGGATTTCAACCCAGAGCATTTTCAGATATAAAAGAAGAAAGGATTTACCGGGATGGAAGTGGTTACAGTTTTATACGGTGCTTTGGACAGAGCAGAAACCATCTTGATGGAACCCTTCACTGGCTGTCCATAGGTGTACCTATCGAGTGACAAGTGAAGAAAGGTCAGCTCACAATTTCACAGTCCGTAGCTAATTGTGGGATCGCAGCGTTTGTGTTCCTAAGCAGGATACCTTGCATATATAATTCCTTTTTCCGCCAAGAGGGTAAAGAAGACTAGTGGAATATCTATCCTTGAGAGTTGACTAGGTTGTTGTTAGGTTGGATTTGTATGAGCCCCTAGAGCTGAGATGCGGGAGTCATCTTGGGGTGTACATACACCAGGGAAGTTGAGACGGTCTAGGGATTCCGATCCTTTAAGGCCCGGCTCCGTCAATTAAAGGATTTTGTCAAACTCCCACACCATATGATCCTCTTGCTCAAGTTTCATTGTGTCCACGGCACTGCCCCTAACTATAATGTTTCTCTTGTACAGCAATATATATACCCCTATTAGACAACTTCACTCATCTGAATCCATTTCATATGTTGTACCAAAAGTTAAAACCAAACGGTGGATCGGTCATTTGTTCATGCAGGTCCATTGTTTTGGAATATATTGCCGTTAAATATTCGGGAAAACTCATAATATTGATACATTTAAAGTTATTCTAAAGTCATATCTTTTTCATTTGCATACAAATAGTTTGTTCTGTTGCTAATTGTTTGATAAGCACTGTTCTCTAATTTGTATTATTTTTCCATTTTCACTTCTTTCAAGTGCTTTGAGCACTTCTTTGGATATTGCACTACATGTATATATTAAGTAACCATTATCCAGTAGTATTTTCATTATTATAACTCAGACTAGCCCATGTCAGCACAGGTTCAACTCATCATAGGAAGTCCTGCACAATGTTGAATTTAAATTTTATGTAAATTCGGAGAGGTTGTACTCCAAAATGCCCAGGGGCCAATTTCATAGAGCTGCTTAGCACAAAAATTTACTTAGCACAAAAAATTGCTTAGCACAAAAATGGCTTGCCCCAATATAACAACCCACCATTGAAAATTTCATTTGATATTCATGGTCAGCGAACAACAGCCAAAGAACAATTGCAAGTGATACATAACACACGGAAATTTGGTTGTTAATCTTGTTTTTATACTAAGACAGAAATGTCATGCTTATTGAATTTTTGTGCTAAGCAGCTCTATGAAATTGGCCCCAGGGGATAATGGGAACAAAATCAATCTACACGTACCTGCCGCAGACAGTGACGTCAATGGGCTCAATACTAACCACATATTCTGGGCTGTCTATTATGACTTCAAACTTTGGAATGACTACAACAATAATATCAAAAGGAAAAGAAATCCTGTTAATACATGCACGAATACAATACAGAAACAAAATTTGTACAATGCAAATAATGAGAGGTTGTACAATGTATGCAACATTCACAAAACAACCTTATGCAAAACAATCTTGATATAAAACTCAATAGGGCTCTGCGCTTGTGACGTCACATTCAGAGGTTTGGACAAACAAGTCACAAGTTTGCAAATTAGACTTGCCCTTCACCGACGTGGATGAGCACTGTATACTCAGTGCTTGTGAGAGCATGTGAAAAAAAAATCACATGCTGGCTTAGGTGGGATTCAAACCCACGACCTCCTGCTTACTAGTGCAGATGCCATACCTCTAGGCCACCGAGCTAGCTGGGGTCTGCGGGGTGAATCGAATCCAATATCGTGGCGGGTACCGCAGTAAATATTCATGAAGTCACAATGATATTTTTAATATTCATGAAGTCACAAGTTGTTTACACGTAAACATTGTGATATTTGTCCCAACATCCGGCTAACTATAGCTGTCGATATAAAGGGCGTATTCTTTTAATAGCTCGAGCGCAGAGCCCTATTACAAGATGATCTTGGAGACTTACTTGGCTCCCCGACCTCAAAAATTTGTTCAAATTCCCGGTCGTGGTGTCGGACTTTAATCTTCCATTTTCCCAAGGGGGCCTGGTCGGAGAGTGGCATAGTCAGGTCCACCAGGCCATCAGTGGAATCGATGTTCAACCACTGCTCCATGTGAATGCCAGACGGAGACTCCACCCAGATCTTGGACACCTACAGACGACAAGAGGAGGCCAGGGGCTTAATTTCATGGAGTTGTTAAGCACACAAAAAATTGCTTAGCACAAAACGTCTTGCTCAATAAAACAAACTGCCATTAAAAAAATTCCATTTGATATTCATGGTCAGCGAACAACAGTCAAAGAACAATCACTAGAGATACACAACACATGGAAATTTGTTTATTAATTCTGGGTTTTTTTTATTTTATGATTTGCACATTTTTGTGCTAAGCAGGGCAGTGAAATTGGCACCAGGTTTTATGATTTGATCATTACAAGTTACAGTAGCTTGTAAATAAATTCCTACAATTGTTGTGAAACAGACACTTCTAGGGCCTTTCTCAAATATTGGCTCTGGCTCCAGCTCCATTTCGCGAATCCATTCTAAAAAAAAATGGTATCAAAATAAAGACTTTTGGCTGCAGTTCGGAAGTAAATTCTCTAGTTTGAAAAAGAGCTTCAGCTTCAATAAAAATCCACAACCTATATTTTTAGCATATGGATGACAGAGACGAAAACGGAACCTGAGCCGGAGCTGAGCTTTGAGAAAGGCCCCTAGAAGAACTGGGCGTGAGTTTAAGAAGGAGAGCGTTATATCAGCTGATCGCATCATGTGACTTACCGTACTCAGGTCGGGGGTCAGATCGGACTGCAGAGTCAGGATTCTGAATTTCACTGAAAACAAAGAATTTGTTCCAGAAAAGAAGGGTTATTAAACAGTGGCATAACAATTGAAGACCAAACTAAAATTTCTTCACATTCGTCAAATCAACTACCAAGTGCTTTTTGGTTATAAAAGGAATGATATACATGTGAAAAACTCTTGTTTAATGATCAGAGAAGCCTGCTACCTAAATCCTAGCAGGATCTTTCAAAAGCTGAAAGACGATGCATAAACATAAACAAACATAAAACATATTCCATGCTTGTGCGTTTTATTCTCTGTATCATTCAAGTTTTGAGAAATATTCTATTATGGGATTGAAATGACGAAGCCCGCCCTCTATTCCTGAGAATTATCAAACAGACGACAATTGTGTAGGGTTTGTCGTCCCAGTCCTAGCCAGTTTAGTCCTTACACTCTTGTCCCGCCTTGTAGACAGACTTGTCAGTCTCGATGAACGTCTCGGAGTTACAGGCGTCCAGGAAGACCTTGATCTTGTCTATGACCTCAAACTCCTCACATTGTATCAGAGAGCGTTTGGCGTACATGACGAGGGTGACGGTCATTCGGGCCTGGTCAATGTGAGGCAGCTGTAGGAGCGGGAAAGAAAGCAAATGATACAAAGAGTCAAATGTGACATTTCACTAGAACCCTTACAAACAGGCTTTGGTAAAGGTACAGTATATCGCAAATAGCAACTGCTATGATTTATGGGATACATAAGGGTTTATATAACACCTTAGTAGATCCTTGTCATTTGATTGGAGGATTGTATGTCACGTGATATTTGATAAATAGACCAATTCATGGCTTACGTCACAACCGTTGAAATTTGTACCATCCACCGTGCATTTTTGGTGCCATCCGATTTGTACCATTGCACGCCAGGAACTCTAATACGTGATTGGTCAAGCGGCGTTCCATTTATTTGTCACTGCGTGCGCGCGTACGCGTTGGTGTGCAACGCGCGTTACTGTAATAAGAGCATAAAGTTTGCCAAGATTTTAAGCTTTTTTTGTCTCGCTAACTCTTAAAATGTTATCCTCCAATCAAAATCAAATGACAAAGATCTACTTAGATGTTATATAAAACAAATAATGAATGTTTCACATTCGTAGAATGGTAAAAATAATTTCATTCGGTGACAGATGGACTGTTCCATTCCACTCGGCTTCGCCTCGTGAAATGGAACAGTCCATCTGTCACCTCATGAAATTATTTTTACCATTCCACTCATAAACATTCATTATTTGTATACAATATGACGCCACCACCCGCTTACATTCTGACAGTGACATTCAAGTGAAATTCTTTTTGTGCACTGTGTCCGTGAACATGCATTTTGACCCAGTTGTATCCCACAATGCTTTGCGGAAGTGCCCTCTTTTGTTGAAAATGCTATTTGCGATAAAGCCTCGCCTGTTTGAGAGTATATTTTAGGGCCTGTTTGTTTAACGCATTGGATCCCAGATTTGGGGATCCACATCCTATGCATGGTACAATAAAATGGGATCCAGATTCGCTGGATTCATTATCTTGTGCATTAAACAAACAAGCCCATAATTCCTACTACGACAAGTCAGACACAGCAAGCTTACATCAAGTTCCACACATCCACAAGGAGTCTTGAAGACCTCGAGCGGAGAGATGGCCAGAGTCTTATACTCATTCTCCATGACGCCAAACATGACATCCACAGGCTGCGTGAAGTTGACAAAGGTGATGAAAACTTTTTCACGACTTCCGGCACACATGATCTTGGGAGCCACCGCCAAGTAGCCTGCCCCAAAAGCACTTGACAAAGAAAAAAGAAATGTTAACAATAACAGAAAAATTAAATTCACACAAATTGACTTTACTCGGTCGGAGGAATTTGGAAGAAAACGAATCATCATATATATCATTTTCAACTTTTGGTTTTAATTATTTGGTTAGAAAATTCCCAAACAGATTTGTTGTTCATGTGTGGAAAGATAAATTCCATACACATTACAACACTTGACTGGAGTGTGCACAAACCTTATGGGACTGAAATGAAATATTCCAAGTGTTTTCTAAGACGCTTAATTCCCGGTTTTCACAGGTTATAAACTTAAAATAAGTGTACATACTAAATCACATTATGATCTCAGTGTAAATCTTCCCTGAAATTCTAAATACCTTCTTGCGTCTTCCAGTTATTTACGTCCATGTTTTTACGCTAAGCGTGGACTTTAAAATGTCAAACAAATTGTGTTCAAGTATCCGCGCTTGCTTTGCTCTCACTTCCGTTTATTCAAACCGCGAGAGGGCGCTATGTAAGAAAAGCATAAGAAAAGACGTCTTGAACTGTCGACTCAAGTCGCCAAAAAGATTTATGTCTTCAATATCGCGTCAATTAAGATTCAGTGTAATTAATATTAATTAATCATCATAAAAGAATAATTCCCGTATGTAAAATGCCACGCCTAAATAAGCCAATTATGAGGGATAGCAGAAACAATGCGACGAGTCGTTTATTATAATAGTGTCCTCCAGATAAAAATAAAATTTTAGACACGGTAAGCTAAAAGAGCGACGGTGCCGTAATGCAGCTTCAAAATATGAACGAAAGTTGCTTCCATTTTTAACCTGGAAAATGGATCACCTAAAAAGTAACAACTTCTCTTACACATTGTTTAAAAAAAAAGATTTTCCTGAAAAGTGGAATAAATTGACATGTCATGCATCCTTGTTTTTCCCCTCAATTTTTTTTTTCAAATTATTTTCCCCCTTTATTATTATTTCTTTGTTTGTATACTTCTCAAGTTTTTACTTTATTTCTATCGCCATGTTCCTATATCTAAACCCTTCAATAAATGAAAAAAAGTCAATCATGATCCAGAATCTCTTATAAAATCATCAATTTTTTTCTTTGAAAATATTCTTCTGCAAAATTAATGATGACGATGCAAGATATAATCATTAGTAAGATAATCATTTTGAATAATCATTTCAATTTTCACTTTTTATCAGTTCGACTTACCGCATCCTCTTTTTCATCCGGTCTTCCTGAGCAACTTCATCGTCGACCAGTTGATCCGTGATCTTTTCGTTGCCATGTCCGCTGCTATGATCCTTACATTCGTGAGCGGACGGTTTAAGTGGAGGCAGTTTCTGCTTGAGGGCGGCTAGCTTTTGTTTGAAGGCCTCCGTTTCACTTCCATGACCAGCACACAACGACACGGCCAAAACCACCAAGAAGGTGCTTATTAAAACCCGTCTCGGCCCTTCCTTCATCACGGCTTTTGTACTTCGGACGGATCAAAATAATATTCAATACCAAAATCTTACTTTTCCTTTTCCCGTGTAAAACTGAAACAAATTCTGTTTTATAAAATTGTGTGCGGTTCTGTGACGAGACTGTTTTAATTAACAAGTGTCAGAATGATGGGAGGTACTACTCTGCCTTGCTTCCGATGATTGAACAAAATTGTATTGATTTGTATCGATTTTGTAAGTGATTACCTTGAATGCATTGTTTTGTACGACAATAGAATTCCCGATCCATACGTTTTGTCATTGTTCAGGGCATTGTTATATTCTATTGTTATTATTCTTGATACATTCATTCAGTGTGATGTACATTTTTCCACTTAATTATTATTCATTGTAATCTATTCATATCGTCATTCCACTGGGAAAAACAAAAATGTGACAGGGTTATTGGGGATCGATGGGGGATGCTTATTCTTGAAACTTCAATAAAGAAATTGGACATAAAATTAACCGCACGCCTGAAGTTGGCACAGAGGCTTCAAAGTTCAAACAATAATATATCCCCCAAAAAGCTCTTAAATATTACACAATTATTGTCCCTTTGTACATCATTGAACACCAATTCCTGAAAGGTATCAATTTCAAACATACTTATCAGTATCTTTTTTCGAAAACATTCATTTGACGAACATAATTGATTTGATTTCGTGTAATTTGGGGCTTCTACTGGTACATGGTAGATGGGCGTTGCTCTCATGGTCACTTGGTCTATGGTCTATCTATTTAAATTGTGTTGTTGTTTTTTCGAAAATAATTCAATACCTTCGTAAACAAAACACCCTGCTTCGTTGTTGAGCTCAAACCTGTTGTCATACATAGTGTCAGAGCAGATGTTTTTAGACACGCGAGCGAGAAAACAAAACTGCGCGAGGAATCAAAATCAATAATTTCTATAATTCCTAATCAATGGAAATAGCCGTGCGTCTGTGAAGTGTTAAAACAATCGCGAGAGGGCGCTATAATTGATCGCGCGTCAAGAATGAAATCCTTTCACGATTGGTCGAAAGTTATTTGATATAGGGCCAATGTCACGGCCCTGCTTAGCACACACATTTGCTAACCATGAAATTTTTGGACTAACAACATGATTAACAACCAAATTTCCATGTGTTGTATATAACTTGTGATTTTTCTTTGGCTTTTGCTCGCTGATCATGAATTTTTAATGGTGGTTTGTTTTATTGAGCAAGACATTTTGTGCTAAGATTTCTTTGTGCTTATAACAGCTCCATGATATTTCCCAAGATGTTAACCAAAGAATTTCCAAAAATATAACTACCGTCATAATCATCTTCTACGACCAACAAATAAATCACAAACGAGTATAGATCGTCAGATCTGAATGTTTGTGAACAGGTTATAGACAACAAAGAAACAAAAGTTATGACTAAGTTTTTTTGGTAAAATAATCTGGCTCTTTTTAATTATTATTATTTTATGCTGCCACAACGTAATGACTGCATGGCAAGCTTATGTAACATCAAGGTAATAAACCAATGTGACCTTTTAAAGATAAACATAAATATTATTTTTCATATTTCTCAAATTTAAACAGCACATGTGAACTAAAATTTCTATACATTTTCAACGTTTTTTCCCTTCTTCTGTTTGATTCAATAAAACGTAGACATTCTATAAAAACTTGGAATGTCACTGCAGTGAATTTCCTGTTAACAGCAATCTGACTCTTAAACGTAAAGGTACTATAATACTTTGAAAGGAAACCAAAACAAAAATGTTCACTGATTTACCTAACTTACAGGGTATGAAGATGGTGCTGATAGAAACATACCGTTACAATTTTGTCCGCCTGAAATGCTGCATTTATCAAGAAATTAGTAAAAGCAACGACCGAAATTTTTTTTGATCTTTAAAAGATAAAAAATAACGGTGAAAAGATGAAAGAAATTCCATGGGCGATTTTCACTGTTTTCTCAAAAAGACAGCACCGTATGAGAATGGGAATTTCACAGATGACTGTTAATGTATCTTTCTTCATATTATTTGCCCATTAATCTGTATTTCATCGACAAAAACCAAAGTATGATACTACCTTTAATGAATCATTACAGGAGGGTCGAGAATGATAACCACAAAGTAACCGAAAGCCAACGTACAAGGCAATATTAGAAACCACAATAAACTCAACATGGATTTTTGCCAAAGGTCTTCATCACAAAAATTCACAATTTGGACGGAAAAGTCCACAAATTAAACATTTTAATTATTTTGACAAGATCATTACCAATGTGTTTGGTCGCTCATTACCAAACTGGATTCTATATCCGATTATCCGTATTATAAGTAGTGGTATTTCAGACATCCTAAGACCGAAAGATAGCTGTCCAGGATTCAATATGGCACCACAATCACGGATGAAATGTTTACAAAATTCAAGAAGTGAGATGTAGTTACTGATGAAAAGAGCTCAAAATTAGATTTCTGTCATTATAATAAATGTGCTTTATCATTTGATGTCTGCTAAAACCTGAGTGAAATATAACCATTGCATAGCTTTACAGGCTTTAAAGTTGTAAAATAAAATGCTGAGATTACCCTCAATGCTGGTTTACTTGTTCTTGATGCTGCATAAATACAGCATTCATTTATGCATGCACCGATTGTGGGCTCAAAACACGCAAGCCCTAATGGTGCTGACTCTTTTGCATATCAAACAGAACTGTTTCTCCAAACTCTAAAATATCTTTGGATCGATGGAATCATTATGTCAATCATTCAAGCAGACAACTTTCATTTGGCTAAAAGCTTCAACAACCACTTGAATACCTTTTCACAGTGCTTACAGAGGCAAGACTAGAGATTTTTGTCAGGAGAAAGTGATACAATTTTCTGCAGATTTTCTCATATTATTGGTTTCACTTACAGAAGTTTGACGGTAATGTGTTGGCAGGGCAGGAACTTCGCAATGCCCAGGGGCACCAAGGCAATGACCTGGGGCATGAAGGCAATGAGTAGTGGCTCCAATGCAATGACTACAAGCAATGCCCAGGGGCCCCAAGGCAATCACTGCCCTTGCCCTCCTACCTTGCACTGGACTTGCTGTAACAAACTGTAACAGCCCGATAAAAATAACAATTAAGGCATTTATATCGCGTTCTTACACAAGTGGTATCACAACGCTTTAATACACTATTATTATCCCTGGTCATCGGGCCCATTTACATCCCAGAAACAATCTCAGCTCCCTGGGGAGTATACAGCCCTGACTACTATATTCAGCGCACAGAGGCTAATCAAGCACACAAAGCCATCTCTACCCTCACAGGTACCCATTTACATCTGGGTGAAGAGGAGCAATATGTGACAAAACGTCTTGCCCAAGGACGCAAGCACCGGCTGTATTGGGACCCACAATCCGTAGCTTGACCACAAGAACTTGGGAACGAGACACGCCAGACCACTAGGCCACAGCACCTTATTTAATACACAAAGAATAAAATGCAGCAATGTCTAAGAGATGGAATAATTGTTAACCCTAAGAGGGCCGGACAAGACAATTGTATTGCACATCGCAAAGATGATGACAGGGAAGTTGAAGAGGGGAAGGGGACGTCAGTGACCCTTCCGGAGTCCTTTCTTTGCAGCCTTCAGAATCTGACCATCTAGTTTCCCTGCAAAATTAGATGCATCAAGATCATAGAAATTAATATTTAGACAGGAAAAATGATTAAAAATATCTTAAGAAACTAAATCACGCTCTACAAAAGATCCTGCTAGGATCAGACCATCTGGCGCTCTTCTCTCTAGTAAAAAATCATGAATTGAGATTTTGCAAGGATTCCTTATATTGTAGTTATAATATGAACAAATTAATGAATAAGCCGATTTGTAGGTAATTATGTACAGACTACAGTCAATATAATTTTGTATAAAATAAGGAGAAAGTGTTCAGAACAAAATTGAATTTCCTATTAAAGGTATGATACATGATTGGTAATGGCCACAGAACAGCACCCACACTTTGTCATGTACATGAAATATTAAGCCTGTGAAAATTTGTGCTCAATCGGACATCTGAATCACTGGAAAATAGCGAAAACCTGACTCAATTTGTCTTACAAAACATAAAAATGGTTTTGGTCTTACCCTGAGATCATAACTGTTTTAGGATTTGTTTTTTTTACTAATTTCTGGATAAATACGTCATTTCAGGTGGAAATATTTCAACGGTGTGTTTCTACTAGCACCATCTTCATATCCTGAAAGTTATACATAAATCCGTGAACTGAACATTTCTGTTTGGACATGTTACCAATCCTGTTCTGTACCTTTAAGTATACAAATTAAGAAAGAAAATGCATATCTACATGCTCTAATAAAGGTCTCTTTGATAGAAGCCAAAATGATGGGAACAAATATTCATACGTTGGTTTTATAACAACTTCATATACTCACATATTTTGTGTTTGCCTTTGATGGGGAATCTGAGAACAAGTTCTTGTGGGTTTTCACAAATAAAGACGTATGGTGATGAACTCTCGCCATGGGGATACTATAAAATACAAAACAAAAAGGTTTTATTATCTGCTGGACCAATTATGGTTTTCAATATTAATTATAGTGCAATTGCAAATGAGCTGCTAAGCGCAACAAATTTTGCTTAGCAAATGCAGGAAACCAGCCATCACAGCCATGAGCAGTTTGCAGCAGTTTATCACTTGTACTGTTTTTAATAAGACAGAAATGTCATGCTTAGCAAATTTGTGTGCTAAGCAGCGACAGAGAAATTGGCCCCATCACCTTACCTGTTCTCTGTACTGTTCTTGTGATAAGCAGTCTACCATATCCACACATCCCAGCAGGCAGGCAACTGGATACTCCTTAGGGAACACAATGTCCTCCTCCTCTCCTATAAGAATGATAACCAAAGACAGAACAACCTCAGCCTATTGAGTCTTCTATGTACTATGTGGACCATGTCTGGTAGCCTGACTGACAATAAGAGGGACTTTTTTTGGGGGGGGGGGCGGGGCATACATGTACTGATTTTGTAAGTTTTGGTCAAAGGTAAGCACTTACATGTACATAAACATTTAAATTTATATAGTCATTAATTATGTATTAAGCAATAATTTTAAAGCGCATTCACCCCTTTCCCAATTTTGATTACAGTAAGCCTTTAAGATCTGGCTGAAATATTGACAAAATGCATTGTGAACTACAACTGCAAACAAGCTGGTATAATATGATGTGATGTGATGCAGAATCAGTCTAGACCCTTTTGGGAATAGCCGGCCCATGGGATCTTGCGTACACACTTTTAGCGCAAACTATCCCACAATGCATTTCTCATATACCCTAACTGCACACTTCCTGTCCTGTAAATTCCACCTCTTTGGCCCTGCCATACAAGTGAATTGGATCTTGATTCTTACCACTGTGAGCTAATAGATGCATTTCTTCTACAGAGGATATTTCCTCAGGCGACGGTCGGTGAGAAGCAGCTGATATCCAAATCCTTCCTCTGTGGGACGAATACCATGTCCTTCCTTCGTGTCTAAGATCAGTAACAAAATATGCCAGTTATTTCAAAGAAATTGCAGTGTCGGAGGAAAGGCTTTGGTTCCAAGACTAATTTATAGCAGGATAAAATTGTCCTAGTATATTTGGAATACATTAAAGTTAAAGGGAAGAGGAATAGAGGACGCCAGATGAAACAGTGGATTGATTACATCAAAGAGTGGACAGGAATGAGCTTAATAGTCAAAGCCAAGCGGCGGCCAAAGAAAAAGAAGGTTGATATTGGGCTGGTATCGTGAGAGGAAGTTTCACGAATGCTTTTTGGGATCTCACTTCTTTATTCCGGTGACCAGCAGCGAGGCCCATGGCTGATGCATGCTCAGGCAATAACCCTCATCAGACATCTCCATCAACTCTTTGTCCTGGATGCGTAAGGTGCTGGTCTTGTTGCTCAAGGACAGCTTCTCCGATTTTTGGTGAGCAGCGGTGTTGGGAAGTCGAAACTTGTCCTCTTTATTCTGAATAAACTACACATGAAAAAGCCAAAAAACAGCTTTTAAGTTTAGTCATAAAATAAAATTTCCTTAAAAAAAAGTGAATTTTAAACAAAAAATATCAGTTATGCACTAAAATCCAACATACTTGGTATCCGAATATTTCCTCTTGATAAAGAACGAAAACAGTGGACATATTTACCCGAGGAGCATCTCCAGTTATATTTGGATTGATGATGTCACTGCCTCCAACCCCATGACCTCTGACCTGACCCGTACTCCCATAGTTCACAGCCTGCACCACCTCGTCTTGGCTGTCGTACATGTTGACCGTTTTCGTGTCCTCGACCACTTTGCGGCCGGCAAAGTCCAGGGTGAAGGTCTTCTTGAGACGGGAGCCGTGCTTGAGCTCTCTGAGCTCCTCCTTCCTCTTCTCCAACTTGGCTCGTTCCTCCTTGGTCAGCCACTGGTTGGAGTCCGTGGAGAAATAGTCTGATTCATCGTCGATGACCTGGGTGCGACGGACACTGGGTGGAAAAAGGATTTTTGTCCCACTTTCATTTCGTCTTTCTATGAAATCTATATCACTGATACTTGAAATTCTAAAGGAAAGAGTGTTAGAGGTACATTGGACAGGGAAAGTCTTTATACTTTGTAACCATCACCCTAAGCTAGGAGGTCTAGGCACACCAGGTGCCACAGTGTTTACCTTGTCCTGTCATATTCCATTAGCCTGTCCTTGTGTTGGAGGGCCTTGTCCATGCCTGATTTGATCCTGGATGCAGTGTGAGGTAGCGCAATGTCCCCATTGCTGGTGGAGTTGGAGCTTGCCCCCGGACCCTGCTTCCCTTCGCCCATCAACTTCCGCCGGAGTTTCTCGCTGGCCTTGGAATTTCTGGCGAGAATCTCCTGCTCCTCTCTCGTGCACACCTGTTTAAAAAAGAAGAATAAAATTATGTCTCAGACAGTCTTATTCCTCACACATTTTGTCTAAGAACCTTCCTCAAGCCATCAGGGTCCAGTACACTACAGCATCATAATGGCATGTTCTGTGAATTTAGACCAAGTTGGACAATTATGCCAACAGAAGTCGATTTCACCAAACTCATCGTAACTTACTATCAAACGTAGGATCTATGATGCATTGCGCCTCTACATAGGATATGATGGGTTATCCTTCTTAACTCGAAATACTATCGATCGTAGGGCTTCGTGAAATTGACCCCTGGCCATAGGGGCCCATATGGAATGATTCAAGGCCTTAGGGGTTAAAACAGAAATGAACAGACTCACCAACGTTCCACAGAAGAGGCAGGGCCCAGAGCCTTCCTGGTCGCACACCACCCTGCCACACTTGATGCAGTTAGAGATGAGGGCGTGCTTCTGAGCCTGACACTCACACCAGTGCCTCCCACTGAGGTGAATGACGGTCCGTGCCTCTCCCTCCTTGCTGTACAGGGAGACATACTTCTGTTTGCGCTTGGCACCTTGCTGATTGGCCTGAGCATCTGAGAGTTGCTGCGACGGAGCTGCAGGTATGGAGACTGGGTGAGGCGGCTATCAGAAAGAAGGAAGATCATCTAATGATTTAAAGAATATGTCACAAGGAGGCTGACCTGTGTGAAAGGGAGTTACCTAGACCGAAGAAGGCTGGCTGCATCAATGTGTCTGTGAACTCATACTTACTTGGTCTAGCATCTGTGGCACACTGTTGACCGTTGATAGGTCCACCTTGGTGAAGTTCCCTTGTTTCTTCTCCTTGTTCTTGGCTTTGGCTTGTGACTTAGTTGACTTGGGTAGATAGTCTTGGTCCTCGACAGACTTCTTGTATACCTGCATCAAACAAAAACGGAAGGCATACATGTACCTTGATCAGAGAGTTGGATCTTTTTCTGCTCATTTCATTGCTAATGACATCTTCACTTTCAATCTTCATGAGGTTTTCCAGGTATTTCAAAGATGTCATAATTATGGTCTGAATTTGCTAAACTTACCGTGACGTTTTCCGGTGGAGCTATCCCCTGTTTTCTCTGCAGTAACTCCTTGATGAATGCATCGGCCTTTGGGTCTGAGACATCCAGTAAATCCCGGAGATAGTCCTCAAGATCCACAAGATTATCCATTCCTAACAAGTATCTACAGAATCAAAACACAATACACATTATGTATTACACAAAAGGTATTGACTTTCAGGAGATGCTCCTCAGGTAGTAGCCATAGCCTCAGTCCCCTTGACATTTGACATTTTCCGTTTAGCGATGGATTTTGGCTTTAGCGATGATCGCAAAGCGTTATTAGTGAAAACGGCCCCTGGATTTCTAGGGGGCGAGGGGAAAATATGCAACATTACATACCTGGCAGAATCTTCTGTGCCATCCATGCCGAGTAGAGCAGATAATTGGCTGCTACACCACTGGATCAAGGGACCCATTGATGTCATCTTGGGTGACAGAGCTAGCTGTACGTTGACCCCAAATTATATCAGGTTTCTAATTTGGAGACAAAAAAATAGAATAAAGTAAAATAAAGCAGGCCATGCTATAATTATGCTACGTAATTCCGGGTACAGAAGTTGTCCACTGAAGTAATATGGCCACAATTCATTAAAATTATGGGATTTTATAATCAGAGATATTATAAAAAGATGAAGTAGGGAACAAAGTAGGCCTATACTAAAATCCTTAGCAAAGCTACTGACCCTATGACCTGGTGTTCAATAATAGGCCTAGGGCCTACGTAAAAAAAAAACTCATTAAGGGGCCAGTAGGGCCAGTCGAGCATAAGTGTCTTTTACGCCACCCATATTATTTTCAGTATTTATTTGGGTAAGAAACTGTTGACGTGTTGTTTTTTTTCAGTGAAATATTGCCAAAATAACAGGACCCATGAATAAATTTGCTTTAAAATTTGATTTAAAAGTTTTTAGTAACAAATCTTATTTTGGAACACCGAACAGAAGAAGCTAACTAAATACTGAAAATAATAGGCCTATCACCTGAATATGAGACTGAGTGGCGTAAAACTAAAGACACTATAAACCCCGCGAGTCGGCTAGGACTTTTTTAACCTCAGCAGCTCCGCGAGTTGTCCTGTGACATAATGAGGCTAGTACCAGTCCAGTAGGCCTACCACAAATTGACAACATCTTGACCTTACTGTGTTAATTGTAGTTGATCAAATCCAGCAGTCGGTTTAGAAAATGTTCGCCCACCACGGCTCAATGAATTTGTACACACTTAAATTGTTCCTATCATAACATTGAACACGGAGAAATTCCACACTTTCTCATGGAAGCTGCCATCTTGTTTCCGAATTTCACCGAACATCTCCGAAATTTTCCGGATCGAAATGACTGGTACGTGTCACACGCGTGTATGTTTTCAACGTGTTTGTGACACAGGAAATACGGTAACCAGTGTAATGACCTTTCCCTTTGACCTCTTTATGTGGCGCGCCAAATTTTAAGCTTGGCGCGATCATCCCAAGAATCCCATTCATTCATTCATACGATCATCTGGTTGTGTGCACGATCAAACGAATACAGCTGACATTTCACAAGAAATTTTTGTCAACAAAGACAAGTATTTAGTAGGTATCACGTCACCTAAATTTAAAACAAAATGCCGAGGACTAAGGCCGATAACTGTGCAAGAAAGGGTGAGTGTATTTGACTATTTCGATTGAAAATTTGTAATGTTTTTGAAAAATAAAAATGCTAACCTGAATTGACTCAACAACTTGAAGAAGCAATGAAGCATGGCCCCTACTGAAATAAAGAATAAAGACATTCTAATCTAACAGTTAGAAGATCTTGTAGTTGCAAGTTGCAAACTACAAGTGGGCTACTACTTTTAACAGTAACTCCTTGGCCTTAAAATAATATCTATTGTAATTTGTATTGAACTTCTGTTTAATTTCCTTTCATTACCAAAACAAAACCAATTTTAATTTGATTTCCTGTTTCCCCCTGTATTTCACTACGTTAACACAGCTGTTGCAGCTAAAGCACCTCGTAAAAACCTCGGGGCGAGCAGTCCAGCAGTGCGGGCGGGCAACTCCATGAAATCTCCTGGTAAGTCAATTCATTTTTGGACTTGTGATTGAAACTGAAAGAAGATCATTTTTGTTACAAAACAAAGTTTTTCTGTTTCTTTTTAAAGAAGCTAAAGAAGTATCCTTTCTGAACTCTTATTCTTAATCAGCTGGCAAGAAAGGCAAGTATGGAGGCGGTAATCCCATTTGTCCGAGACAGACACCGGAATGGCAGATTGAAATCACAAAGTTCATGATCCGATCGCCCAAAAGTGCGGCGAGGCACAAGGAGAATGTGGATCCCACTGATGAAGAAACGTCCGCAGCAGGATGCAGTAAAAAGGACAGGTGAGGAAAAGACACAAGCCTAGACCTTGCATAAATTACAACAATTCAAATTTCTGGAACAAAAAACTTCACAACATTTCATAATCCATATTCCTTCCTGAAATAGCATTTAAGTGTAACAGATGCTGATTCCCTCATCAGACTCATTAAGATTCTGTAAATTGTAAAAAAAGTGGACAGTATTAAAATTTTCAGGGAATCTTTTGTACACCTCTTGTGAGAAATTGGTAAGTTTTCTCACCTGCTTAGTGCATGAAAATGTCATTATATCAGAGATACACACATATGTAGGATGTATCTGTTGCATACTTGCATTCATTCACAAAAGAGTTTTGAAGGAGTGTTCCTTCCTTGGGCCAATTTCACGGCACTGCTTAGCACAAAAATTTGCTAACCATGAAACTTACATCTTAATACAAACAGTGTATTGTGTATCGCTTGTGATTGTTCTTTGGCTGTTGTTCGCTGACCATAAACATCAACAAATGGAATATTTAATGGTGGTTTGTTTTTATTGAGAAAGACAATTTGTGCTAAGCAATTTGTTTAAGTGCTTAACAGATCTATGAAATTGGCCCCTGGTTGTTGAAGGGTAATGTTACTGGATGGAGAACTGGAGCACTAATTATCTCCGTTGAATGTTTTCTTGCAGAGATGAAACGGCGCAGGCAAGCAGCAGCAGCAGTAGGGTAGAAGAGGACATCGATGAGGAAATGGAAGACAAAGAAAAGCAAGACGAAGCTGAGGAGGAGGAAGAAGAAGAGTCAGAAGAAGAAGAGGCTGAGGCAGGAGGTTCCTCATCGACGTCAGCCTCCAAACAAAGATTCGCCAAGAACAATTGCATCAGCGACAGTGAAGAAGATGACTGAGCATCATCCTCATCAACCTCTTGAATCTGCCCGAATCCCAAACCCTATGAAGTATCGTAACAGCTCATCATTCATAGACAAGGCACCAACTTGGGCCATCCAGTCTCATGTTACGAGTACAGTGCCTGAGATTTAAATAAGAGTCCTCTGTCTTGCATCTTGTAAAACCAGCGATGGGTTTTGGCAGTTTTGAATTAATAGGGTGAATTAATTTTGTAAATACTATAACCAATTCGGGCGATTCACAATATTGCGCCACGATGGGTTTGCAATCACAATTCACAAAATAGATTTTGTTGACAAACTGCGCATCTTTCCAACATGAGCGGTTTGTCAACAAAATTATTTCTGCCCATTGTGATTGGCCAACACATTGCAAACTCATGGTGGCGCACTATTGTGAATCGCCTGAATTTAATTTCATACTTGTTTCTCTTTTGTTTTCTGTGTGTTCACCAGGTTACATTAGCCACTTTTGAAATTTATATTTTGTTGGAATTAAATTTAAATAATGTCTATGAAATGACTTTATTTGATTTAAAACATATTATGTACATGTATGTTTATTCATAATTTACTTTGAAAAGAACAAGACTGAACTTGTACATCCATTTTCTCGTAGAAATTTTAGTTTTGGGGTAAAACAAATTGGCTTAGTTGTATGATTTGTTCTTTTACATTCTAAATGGGTACTTATAGGATATCCATCCGTTAGTGTGTGCCAGTGATAGTTTCTAACGTAGAAACAATATTTAAAGGGTTGGTTTCAATTAAAACATTTCCTGCACTAGTAAAACTGGAAAGAATTAAGAATCACAGGCTCCAAAACTTACATCAAGTTATGACATTACGATCGCATTATGTCGTTGCAAATGCTGCAATAAAATGTAAATGCCGTACGTTTTTGGTTTCGATTTTACAAACTACTTTCTCAGGACTAGTTTTGTTTTGTTTTCTTTTATTAATAGCAGTGAAGTCATTTCACAAAATTAAAATTAGTCTAAATTCTGTAAAAAGTCGTTTAACTTTTAAACAAAATCATAGTAATGCAAATAACTGCATTAAGCAGAGCAAGGAAAGCCTTTGATTGAATTAGTATCTTGGGAGGGGTTTTAAAATTTGGAGGAAAATCTTGTCATCCTGACAAGTGTCAGTAAGCCTAAAAAGTACTTGACAGAAACCATAAGGGTGGTGAAAAAAACAGTACGTGACACTTCACAAAATGAAGTTAGGAAATCTTTTTGAAAGCACTATTTGCCAGGTTTTTGATATTAATATGAAACCAGTATCGGCATCAGAATGCATAATGTCTGAAAACATTTAAATTACTTGTCTAACTGTTTTGCTCCACACAGCATATATTTGCATAAATTCCAACCCATATTGTATAATAATGTTCAATAAAATGAATAAAACCAAAAAAGTTACACAAAACAAGATAATTTGCAGTCCGAGTGAGTTCTTAATGTTTTTTGGGAAAATGAAAATTTAGACAAATGCTTTAGAAAAATATACACACCTTTAAAACAGACCCACAACACTTGTTTTCAATTCACTTGCATCATTTTTATTAAAACATCCACAAAGTTTCAATAATTAATCAGTTACCTTTTAAATAAACCACAGATTTTATTTTTTATTCATTTTTTTTTTAAATTTCACTATTTAATAAGAGGATTTTCATCATCTTCAGACAAACTTTGTGGAAATAAGCTATTAGATGACGACTCATTTGTGATAAGGTTAAAAGCATAGCATCTGATAATTAAGAATAGAAGCAAATTTGTCCTTATTAAATATAATTTGGTTGTAACTGATATTACACTAATAGGTAAACTATCAGGTGAATCGTTGACACCCAACAAGATTTTTGTCGTCTAATCTATATAAAATGTTATCACGTACACAAGGACAAAATTCATCGTTTTTTCCTTTAAATATTATAAAAAATGAGCATTTTTTGGATCAGTATTAATCACTTCTTCAACTCTTAGAATAAGTAAGATGCTATACTCTTAACCTTTTATTTTTGAAATCACAGGTAATTTCATTGTCTAACAGCCAGAACTAAACTGGAAAAATCTAAAAAATGTATCATCTGATGTTTTTTCTTCCCCATTTTTGTCTCTTTTGCGTCAACCCTCTGATCAACGGAAAACCCCACACTGCTTAGCGGGGGTACAATTACATAAGCTAGTTCCATCTTTTTATGCACCAGCAATATTAAAGATGGAAAGAGTTTCATGATCTCAGCCATGATTACGATACTCCGGGAAGTCCAAATTAACAGATGCTACCTCATGTTTTATTTTCAAGGATGTTTTGAAACCTTAAACATCACAAAACTGTGTGCACAATTCAGACTTTTTTGGATCTTGGGTCGATTTCACAAAGCCCTACGATCGATCGTAACTCGAGTTACAAAGGATAACCCATCGTATCCTACGTAGGGCTGCAATGCATCACAACTCCTACGATTGATACTAAGTAACGATGAGTTCAGTGAAAACGACCCCAGAAATCACAATCTCTGCTATGACTCCGTATAGTTCACCAGATTTCCCTCAAACGTTTTTGTGGGGCTTATGGCACGGAGAAATAATATTGTGTATTTGTCGCCTTCATTTCGGCTGAAAACTTCAAACTTCATAGCTTGCCACTCGTCAGTAACAACCATCAGCATAGTAACATTTCAACCCCCCTCTTTATACCCCTACAATGATGAGGTAACAACATGGCAATTTATTGTTACGTGTTGCTTCTCTTTCTTTTAAACCAGGTACATTACACCTTTGGAAGTAATTTTTACAAGTAGAAAGATTTTTTTATTATTTATTATTAACAAGTGGGAGAAATTTGCAGAGAAATTAAAGCCCTGCCTCACTGAACTTTCAGCTATATATACAGTAAACAAAGAAAAAAAAAATCACTTTTTCTTTAAATTTTCATTTCTTCTCCTTTTTACAAAGTTTTCTTTTTTTTGCAAGTTTTCATCAGAATTATTCTTATAATGTTATTCTTTACACCAGATACATTCATTTTTTGTGAACACAAATTTTATTTTGTACTGTGAGCAGAGATATGGTGCAAAAAAAAAATTTATCATTTTTGTTTCGGTTTTTTTTAATGTCAAAATGTACCTTCTATTTTAAAACTCAATGAACTGCAAATAGATGTTTGGGTCAAATATGTTGCTATCATTCCCCAAAATAAATGACCATGCTAAAAACAAACCAAAAAGAAAGTGTCTCAATATGCAATGCTACTTGCTGTAACAAAAAAAAATGTACACGAGAACAGATCATTTTTCCACTATTTCATTGCTCAATGTTTTAACTTTCTGGCCACAATTTGACCTTTGTAAGATGCTCGCAAAAAATAACCATGATAGTAACAAGCAAGACTGTACAAGACTATAAAAAAACAACAACAACAACAATAACAACAACAACAAATGTTGGCTTTAGGAGGCCTGGATGGACTGGGATGCACCACTCTTTCCCGAATAACAAAGACAGTATTGTTATTGACCAACTAAATAGGCGTAGTCCATGAGATAGGTTGATGCTTCATATACCAAATCTAAATACATTAGTATATTCTATGTCAAGTTTTTTCATTCCCCCTGTGATAACATACGGAAGATAGAAATTTGAACATTTAGACCGACAACTCAACCAATGTCAATTGATACCACACACAAAGTATTGTCATTTTAAACATTATAACCCTCTTTCCAGAAAAAAAGTCAGTTTCGTTGGAATTTTTCCCAATGATTGGGAAAAAAATGACTTCAAGTACAGTGGAACAACACTATAACGAACACCACTATACCGAACATTTGGCTATACCGAACATCATCCTTGGCTCCCAATTTTTGTGTACAATACTTATGAAATGTGGTTCGACCACTATAACGGACAATATCTGTGCATCCCGCCGTTCGTTATAGCGGCGTTCCACTGTACTCTTATTTATAGTATCACTCAAGTTGTACATTTCTATAACGAATGGGTGATATAAGATATTAAAAATAAAACTTCATAACTTTTTTATCTTTGAAAGGGAGGGGGGTGCATGGGAATCTTAAGCATACTACATTGAAGTGCAAATGACAACCAGACAATGTTTATTGTTTACACTACCAAAGGATGCTAAAACGGGGCAACTCAAAGCAAGAAAAAAAAGAGAGAAGAAAACGGAAATTCACAGACATCAAAATGGTAGCACACGCACTATCAGCATTGTTTTTTATGTATTTACATACAAATTAGAAAATAGCCGTCTTTTTGAAAACAAAAAACGACCTTTATTTTACACGTCGTTAAACAGTATGCAGAATAAACTCTGTACCGGTGCATTAACATATTCAATCTGTCCACAAAATGAAGGGGAAAAATGCAGTTCCTGAAACAAAATGTACACAACAGCTTAGAAAAGAGACTGAAAATTGTACACGCATTCGTCACTGATTCCAAACTTTACCCTTATACTAAAAACAAAAAACGCTTCTGTGAATGTGTTTTTGTTTTCTTTTGAAAAAATGCTAAAGGTTTTATAAACTCTTCATTTTACCATGTGCAGGACAGAAGCCAATTTCACAGCACTGCTTAGCACATAAATTTGCTAAGCATGAGATTTCTGTCTTAATTGGCTCCAGGTATTAAGAGGAATGAGAAATATAGAATACAACAGACATTGGATATCAGTAACCCCTAGGAAATGCAATCAACAATTACCGTTTTCCATACAGTACACTTAAATACGAATTATTAAAAACCATTCTACTCTTTCGTTCCACGTGCCAAATTTTGGTAGAAAATATTACTCATTATTGGACAAGGTCAAAAGGTCAAGGGCTGAGGGTGGGCAAAGGTCAAGGTGAGGTAGATCCTTATAACGATGTGTCATGTGACTTGCATGTGACTGACTGCCGACTGATATATCACAGAGCCAGTATTTCTGCTTCTGCAAACATTATATACAGAAGCAAACTGAATCCATTGCTATTCAAAAACCTGACATGGAGCCAAGGATTTGTATCATTTTAACATTCAAAATGCAACAGAAATTTTGCAGTGTAGCATTTCGCTGAACAGGCCTAACCATAATCAGATATTGATTTTGAACAAGGTACCAATGGGCTATTCAATATATTTCACTCAAATCTAACAGAGGATCTATTAAGAAAAACCTGGGGTTGGGCATACTTGAATGAATTGTTGACAGTGAATCCCATTCAGAATTCTTTTGTTTGGAAAGCAACACAGAGCTAGTGTCATATAGCTTGCGATAAATCTTGGAGGCTAGACACCATAAAATGGTTAGAGTCACAAATCCAAACATCGAATATAATGACGAGCCAGAATAAGCTGGAATAGCACTTTTCCAATGGTATATGGAAGTCAGTCTGTTTGAAATGTGAGACAATTTGAAGGGATCTGGCTGGGCTAGCAAATCCTCAAATGGTCTGATGACCACTGGAAACTTGACACACATTCCCCAATGCCAACTTAGCTTCACTAAAAACCACACATAAACACATATAGCTCACAGTAAAAAGAAAAGAAACAAAAAAAAAGAACAAAACAAAAACAGGAAAATATGCATATTTAAACTAGATTGCCATTTTGACTGTAAGTGATCAAATATCAACTAATTATATAAACCAAACAGACATTCCTCATTTTGTCATCTTCATCTGACCCAAATAATATTCACATAAATATGATATGAACAAGGAATGTAATCCTTGCTGCTTGATGCACACTGCAGCCACGCCCTCCCGTGTAATAACCCCTCCCCCTCCCTACAAAAATAAAAGCCAGCATGCATTATAAACAATATTCTTCCGCCCAGTGGAACAAACCAATCAATACAGTCCATTTTAAAAATCCATTTCACTGGCAGCAGATCTTAGGGAACCAGTTTCACATAGCTGGCATACAGCGGACTACCAGTCGGGAGCAATACAACTCATATGGTTATTTTGGCTGGTAACCGACATGTGTTTGCTTTATAACAGCTGATTATTGGCAGCAGTGAGCTCATTTGTTCCCGCTCGGTAGCTTCCACGGAATGGACCATGACAAATGACAAATAAAAAAATAAAGTTGCAACATTTTGATTCAGAGAAAAAAAAAATTCTCCGATGTCCCTCAGAACAACTACACCTCAATAATAATAATAATTACAACAAAAACAAAAATGAAGACATCAAACTTTTGTACAACAGGCTTCGCAGTTGGAAAATCAAAGAAGATTTGGATACGGAAAAAACAAAACCAAAAAAAACCACTGCGCCTGTTTACTGGCTTCTTAAATTAATTTTTCCTGTTTCGTTCGTTGATTTATCAATTTGCTTGCTTTTGGGTTAAAATTTGATTTTTTTTTATCCAAATGCATCATTTCCTGCAATATTGCATTTTAAGCAGTTTGGTTTGTTTCCATGGTTACCCAATTAACCAGGAACCCTTTGCCCGGACGGCTGACAAGGATACTCCCACAATGCACGGCAGTCAAGACAATCCTAAGTTCGTCCTATTTTTAGATTTGTTCAATATGCCTTATTCATGGTGCATCCATCCTACATTCGAAGCAGTGCAATCAAACCGAGGCTTGGATTTAAAATAGTCTGGTACCCGTTTCCTTTTTTAGAATTGGTGTTATCCTTTCCGACGGGTATACAAGGAAGGTGACAAGATGGATGCACCGTGATTAAGGCATATTCATTCACTTCAAGCATTCAAATTTTGTTGCGTTCTTTCAAACCGTTTTTCCCGCTGCTGTGAGACATATTAATTCAGAATTCAATATGAGATAAGATCAAGATGAATGCAAATCTGTGACGTTTTGCGGTAATAAGAAGGCTCAGCTACTCACAACAAAGGTAGGAGGATGCGGAGGACCGAGTCTCATATGCATTTCAAATCATTCCCCATGACTTCCCTTTGCTGCAAAGAAGATAAATAAATAAAAACCCCAATCCTGATCTTGTCTCTAGTCCCTCGCTCGGAATGCATCAAAAGGAACAAGCTTTCCCCACTTGTATTTATGATTCAATATACAAATCCGAAAATAAAAGACGCTAAGGAGTTAACGGTTGCTACGTTCCTGCTCAGACAAACTCGGCAAATGAGCGACCAGTCGTAACCTGAGGCAAATACTACTTAGCAGAAAAAACATTGCAAAGAAGAAAATCTTCATGCTTTGCCATAAAAACTAAAACAGAAAATAGAACAAAGAAACCAAGCAAACAGAGGAGTACCAGTGGTAGAGGATAGATTATCACATGAAAATTAAGCTGGTAACCCGGTGGTTGCAAGCACATTTCTGCTCAGCACATTTTGGCTTAATAAGCAACTGGTCCAATCAAGGGGCCAATATCTGTAATCCCTGCTAAGGTGGTAAAAAGTTGCTAATTAGTGTAAGACGTTCTCTCATTCGGCTGGTGCTTGAGTTCCGGTTTGCGCTTAGCATATTCTCCTTCTTGCTAAGCAGCATAGTGTCGTCTTGTCTCTGATGAATCGGTGATGCAGGAAAAATACAGGAAACCGAACCAATGACTACAAAACAGAAAGTGGTTGAGGTGCCATTACGTTTTTGTTTGGTTTTTTATTTTTTGCTTTTTTGGTTTCGTTGAAGACATGTGAAAGATATGAACTACAGAAATAGTTCACCACTCGGGCGTGGCTCGGGCGTGGCTCGGGCGTGGCTTAGGCTAGACCACAAGTGGCATCGGACACACCAGGAGAGAAAGCAACAAAGCTCAAGATGAGTCAAAGGGTGGAGTCCATGGGCGGGGTCCATGGGCGGGGTCCATTGGTGTTGCAGGAGGTGGGGGGTGGGGCTATTTGCGACACGTGGGCCGCTTCTTCTTTTTCCTCCTAAAGAAACAGCAACACCTGCAAGGTAAAACAAAACATGTGAATAATTAGCGCACTAATAAATGAGCATCATAATATTCCATTTAGTCTTCAATTGTTTTTTCGGGGTACACCGTTCTCCATTTTGTCTGAGTCTGGGGCCACAAACTGGTTACACTGTCCCTTGTAACAAAGCCAAACAGGATGATTTATTATCTTGTATTATTACTTTGAATCTAAAATTATATTTTTGGTGCAAAATCAATTTTATTCTAATCCAATGAACAACAAATAACATATAATATTATGCTCATAACAGGGGCCAATTTCACGGCCCTGCTTAGCACAAACATTCGCTAACCATGAAATGTCCATCTTAATAAAAACAGGATTTAACAACCAAATTTCCATGTGTTGTGTATCACTTGTGATTGTTCTTTGGCTGTTGTTCGCTGACCATGAATATCTAAATAGAATTTGTTAATGGTAGTTTGTTTTATTAAACGAGACATTTTTGTGCTAAGCAAATTTTTTGTGCTTAGCAGCTCTATGAAATTGGCCCCAGGAGGGAAGAGCTACAGCTCCAAGGAGCTTCTTATTATGTGGATCGGTTTGCAGAAACACCATGTAAGAATCGTTTGTACTTTCGCACTTCTATTTCGTTCGCACTTCTTGCAAGTTCTCAACGTTTCGACTAGCCTGTTCTAGTTATCTTCAGGAGACATTCTTACATGGTGTTTCCGCAAACCGTTCTACATACCAATTGTCACCATGTAAAGCCTCAAATTGAGCTTCTTATTATTGTGGGCCTAGCAGTGACTACTAAAGCCAGCGAAGCATGATGTCCCGCTCTACGATCCTAGCCTCATACTCACTTTGTGTCGTCCGGTGAATCAATTTCAGGCTGTGGTGCGATGGGGACCTCTGACCTGCGATCCTCCGGACCCAACTCCCCGTTGGTGGAACTCATGACCTGGACTGACCCTCGCTGATCCGCCATGCCCATGGGCGGGGCTAGCTTGGCCGTCTGCTCGGGCCAGGCACGTGCGGTTGTTGGTTGCTGATTAAGAAAGGCAAAAAATAAATCTCATTGTACTTTTTGTTCCTCCTTACTATTATAATTATTATGATGGTGGAACAATGTTATAATAACGAACATGGCGTGATCCACAGATATTGCCTGTTATACTACTACAGTGGTCTTTTGTTAATCATGAAATATCCACAAGGGAAACTGACTGATAATTTAATGTAATTGAAAAGTGAACAAAGAAAAATTGATTGGAGCGGGATTCGAACCAGCGACTTCCTGAACATCATACCAGCGCCCTTATCAACTGAGCTACCCAGCGCTATGCTGGTGGTGTCCCTAATAGTCAATCATCTTTGTTCGTTTGGCAGTCAGAAGCCATGAAGCCACTGACATGATACCACTATATCCCAATGATTGTTTAAGATACATGCAGCATTAACAATGCTGCAACCTGAGAAACAGTACATGGGGGATCACTCAAAGAGGATGCGGCTTTTAAATCAATATAATCATCAAATAACCACAAGGGAAACTGGCTGGTTAATTTTAAAGTCACTTTAAGACTTTAGTTAAAGAGATTTTAAGAACAATATTCAATATGTTTTGTACACATACATTCGGATGATGTTTGGTATAGCCGAATGTTCGAGTTTGATGCATTCTCTGAGACACTGGCCCATGATGTAGGCCTACTACTACAAGATTCCTGACGGGGAATTTTGCTCCTCTTTGTTGGGTCTCGTGGATCTTACCTTTTGAGCGTAGCGCATCTTGTCCCTACCCTGAGGATTGGCATCCTTCGATTGTGACACTTCACTTGAAGTCGTCGACACATGCGACGTCTGAGAAAATAAAGGAAAATTACCAAGAAAAATATAAATATAAAAATAGTCTGTGTCATAATTCTGACAAGACTTTAAAATTGCAACCTGAGGCCAGGTTTCCTCATCTTATGCATTCTCCATTTCTGAAGACTTCTCACGCAAACTCACAGACACTGAGACCGTCTCCATTTCTATGAGGTCATCTTTACAGATGACTAGGGGCCAATTTCATAAATCTGCTTAAGCAAAAAAATGTACTTAAGCATGAAAAGTCTTCCTTGATCAAACAGGATTGCCAACAAAAATTTTCATGTGATGTTTACTGCTTTTGACTTGCATTCGGCTGTTGTTTGCTGAGCATAATAACATTCACAAGGAGTTTTGGCTGGCAAACTGACTGTATTTACCAAGTTTTTGGTGCTTAAGCAAAATTTGGTGCTTAAGTAGCTCTATGAAATTGGCCCCTGATGGGTTGTCATAACTGCGATCCAGCATCTTTCCTTCGACTCAACATACAAATTTGCAAACATCAAACCCCTTCAAATCGGCACTTTAGATTCTGTGCACCTAAACTAGACCCGATCCTCGAAGCATTACCATGAAAAAGCAAAAACACACGAAAAACCATAGCAACAAATTAGGTTCTTGCGATTCTTACCAGTTGTTTGCCTGTCCAATCAAACTCTGACTCGTGGCCGAAGCCTTTCCTGTCGTACAAATCTTGGAAGAGCTTCCTTAAGTAGTTGTAGTCGGGCGTTTCAAAGAAATCCAACCTGCGGACGTATCGTAGGTATGTGGCCATTTCATCTGCAACATGCGGAAAAACAAGAAGAGATCATTGAGAATGAGCTTGAGTACATATCCACAGTACATAACCCCTTTCAGTACCATATACTTTTACACACAGCTGGCCTCCATATCCCACATACTATAAGAGTACACATAGCGCCTTTATACTTAACAAACAGCTGACCTCCATACCCCATAAAACATTTACACATGCACATGGCTCCTTTCGATACCACGTACTTTACTCACAATAAATTAACTCTTAATTTCTAAGAATTTCTAAAAATATATGATGTTTTTCAACAATTTCCCCCATTTCTGAACAAGGAGTGCTTTTAGAAGACTTCTTTCTACGATTTTATAAATTCAGGTCAAGTATTTGAATTTAGGTCTGGATGACATTGCTGTAATTTTAGCATCAGATTTATATTGTATCACTGCACTTATCTTTCAACTTCAGCTGAAAAGCACAAATACATGCAACATTGGTACATTTGGGGTTTTTTTGGTGAAAGATTTTTCCCAAGAATAAAAACATCCATGTCTGCTGTGTACTAACTAGTGTCAAAGCAAATGTTAAGGGAGCCAGCTTAGCAGGACAAAAACATGCTTACAGAATGCGCTAAGCAAAGGTACCGATGAATTCAAGCCAATCCTACATCACATGCATGTCGTTGGTAACCTATCACTGAAATTACTTCCGTGCTTATAAAAATATTGCTCAATACACTATCACGCTAAGCTAGAATCAGTGGAGAACCGATTAATGTGAGTACAATGCATGAGATGAAAGCTGGAAACCAATGAAAATACTTCCATGCTAAGCAAATCTGTATGCTTGCTTAGCAATCCCAAAACCCCCTGCAGCCCTTAATTATGATTTAGGTGCCTATTTTTTTCCCTCTCCCCGTGCTGGTGTAAAGTGTGTGGAGTTATTGTTGGCCCATTAGAGCAGCACTATTAAACACGGCCTTGATCCCAGCAAGCTACGGCATGACTCAAATTCCATTCTGCCGACCCCGTCAATTTCAAACATTTCTGGACGGCCTTCCTCTTATAATCCCCTCTCTCTCTCTCTAGGTTGAGGGAGAGATTTCAGGTCGGCATCTCCATTCCTAACTGATATTATTGTGTCAGATCGCAGACTGGCTAATTCAATTGGTCGCCAATCGTCAAGGGTCTATAAAAGACCTGACTGTGGGCTCCTCTTGATGCAGAGTCACGTAGAGGTCGCAGAGGCTCCATTCTGCTGGGCAAAAAGTTCGACTGGAAGAGCGTTCAGTCCCCGAGAATCCAGAACGCAGCTCATTATCCCCTGCCATGTTCATATGTAACAAATATTCCAAAACTATAAGTCTTTTATCTAATATCCTTGAGATATAAGTACCTACTCTTCCACTTTGAGATTCAACTCTGAGGTGATCATTATCAACTACTGTGGAATGTCAGCATGTGATGAGGCTGCATTATAAAGGCATACTACATGATTGGTAAAGGTGACAGAACAGCACTCACAGTTTGTCTGATCCAATATATGAAATAATATAACTGTGAAAATTTGAGCTTAATTTGACATCTGAGTCACAAGGAAATAGCGAAAAGCTGACTCGATTTTTCTTATAAATCATAAAGAATGGTTGTGATCTTACCCCGAGATCAAAACTATTTTCGGTCGTTGTTTGACTAATTTCTGGAGAAATACACCATTTCAGAATGAAATATTTTATCAGTATGTTTCTACCAGCACCATCTGCATAGCCTGCAAGTTATACGTAAATCTGCATTAACATTTCTGTTTGGGTAGTTTTGGGTATGTTACCAATCCTGTACTGTACCTTTAAGGCCAGAACACCGTATCACATCGACTTACCAACATAGTTTTCACATAGAACCTCTATGGGCGTGGCTCTCTTGGTGTCACCGATCTTCTGATACCTTTCTTTAAGTGTATCGGCCTGCAAGGATAGAGGAAAACCAAAATGATTGATTCATTATTAATTACTGCTCGGGAGAATCTTATTAAGACGCCAGTCTGATTTTGTGATCCCTTGGTTTTGAAAGTCAAAGCAGGGTTTATGAAAATGATTGAATTTGTGACATTCACCTGATATTAAGGGGGTTTCTGACAATCAATGTTGCCTGCCTGCAGCTAGTACCATTAAGAGTCAGTTTGGACATGGCTAACATAACCAACTGTCATTATTACACTACGTGTCAGACATGACCCCCAAGGACCATTTACACTAAGCCAAAGGCACTTGTGATGTCATCACTGACTGACAAAATGACCAATGTACAGAGGAACACCGCTATAACGAACATGGCGGGACGCACAGATAATTGTCTGTTATAGTGGTCATTCGTTAAAAGTGAATTAAAGAACCATATTCGGTATGTATGGAACACATAATTGGGAGTCAAGGATAATGTTCGATTGTTCGGTATAGCCAAATGTTTGGTATAGCGGTGTTCATTATAGTGGCATTCCACTGTATACACATTAGCCAGACCAGATTAAAAATTCAAACATGTTAACAATTTAAAAATAGTTTTTCATGAGAACAATGTATGACGAGCATCCTATCAGGAATCCAGCATTCCATGGGATGTAATTTAGCTGAGTATTAAGAGATGACCCAGCTGTCTATAATTACTCCATAGTCTGGCAAACTCTCCATTTGGCCTTGAGTAACCCTACCAAACCCAAGTATATATAATTATGCATCTGGAAATCATTTCTGTATTTATCTTTATTAATACAATGTGGAGTTGTTTCAACAATCCTGTGCAGAGGTAGCCCCCCTTGGAGCACATTCTTTGGACTACAGTGACTGGGCTCCAACCATCTTAGGCCATAAAAAAAAATTGTTGTATTGGCGTAACCCGCCCAACCCAAAAATATGCCCCGACCGTAAACATTTTAAACCAAAAAAAACAAAATAAAAAATAAAAAAATAAATAAAAATCGGGAAAAAAACAATAAAAAAAAAACAATCGCAAATTTCTATGCAGATTAAAAGCTTAAAAGGAGCAAAAGATGGAAACCAGACTGGTTAAAGTTGTTATGTCATTTCTTGTCTTTATTTGACACGTCAAATACTGTGAAATACAGGGGAAAAAGCATTTAATACCCCAGGAAAAATTAAATTAAAAAAAAAAAAATCCGCCCGCCCTACCCTATTTTCCAAACCTCCGTTACGCCAATACAACAATTTTTTTTTTATGGCCTTATGTCCTTCATTGACCAATAGTAGACCGGCAAGTTTGGTTTGATAACAAACAACTTCAACGCAATCCTTGTAAAAAATCAAAAAAGAAAACAAACTTCACTTAAACTTGTCCGACAGCGGAAATAATTTCTCAGTTTATCACAATAAACTTCTTTTGCGTAAAGACTTGTTCTAGGCAATTTTTACGCAGCATTTTAGAAGAAAAAAAAACATTTCAAGGGTGGATGATGTAAACAAACAAACAAACAAACAAACCCCAACAACAAAACAAAAGTCAATATTTCAAAAGTAACGATGGTCTTTTTTTTATGGCTTCTACATGTGTGCAACTTTCGACTGATGAACAAAGAATGGGACAATTTCAGTCGCAGCAAGAGGATGGATACATGTATTTGCACAATAAGACCTATTCATCGTGCCTCAGACTGTTAGCAGTAATTGTGTTGTTTTGCCATTTTCCGGTCGTGCAATTTGCCGGCTTTTCATGGCCAACATTAAGAGACACGCTGCCTCTTGTTCTCCGGCTCCTCCCTGTTTTCTGACATTTCCCAGAAGGCTTTTAAGCCTCTTTTGTTCGCCAGGGAATTCTCATGTAATCTTACTGTTTTGGAGCTATTGTGAGATAAACCACATATAGGTGACTTAAAAGCCCTCACATGCGCTTAACAATGGACTCCGGTCGTAGGAAACAACCAATCGAGTTCAGCATCAGAGAATTAGCATTGTCCGTGGATTGGTTGCCACGGAAACCAGAGCAAGGCCATAATGCGATGCCATCTCAGAAAAGAGGACATTGTAAAAATGCCGCATCATCATTCAAGCAAATACTGTGCACGTGCAGTTGACCTGGGATAGCAGCGCTGGATCAAGATTTTTTTTTTTTTGCTCAGCGGGTAGATTTCTATTTTGGACAGTTGGCAGCGGGCCTAGTGATATAGGGATTTGAATTGAAATTGATAAGCTTGATTGGAAAGAGGGTACGGTCGCTATGGCGATGCGGCAGATTCTATTTCTCAACACTTGTCCATACGTGAAGGCATAGTGAGCACACATGGTGATAATTCACTGATGGGAATGGAGGGGAAGGGGGGGGGGGTGGAGGCTTAGAGATGGGAAAGAAGCAGGACGCATCTACATAATAGATACACACAGATTTGCGCGCACGTGCGTCGTATCCATACTGTCAGGTCGTTGGTGTGTCCAGTCATTGCTATACTGTTTGATTGGGGCACGGTACATGTAAATATCTCACTGTATCTAGGCCAATGTAGGCCAATGTAGGTAGGCACGGTATACAGGAGAATTAAGATGCGAACAAATTGCGACCTAAATATAGTATGTACATGTAAACCCCATACTGACTGGCGGACATGTTCGATTCATCTTTGCATAAACAGAGCGTCTGTTCTCAATAACACAATTTAAATATTCTGATAATGTATAACAATTAAAAGAAAAGAAAAGATGCATTGTATTTTCCAGCTCTCATTTTACAGAGGAGAACATTGCTAGGCTTATCTTCAAGCCTGCAAAGACAGTATACTGTATGCTGAGTACCAGTCATGAACCATACATGTACATCAATAATGTTTTGGCTGGTGACCTGCATTCGATTTAAGCAATTATTATTTGTGCTAAGTAAACATCTATGCATTGCACCGAGATGCTTAGCAAAAAACACATGCAGACTACCAGTCAAAGTTTGTATACATCGTGTGGAATTCTCATTGGTAACCCAGGTTGATTTAAGCATGAATTTTGTTTTGTGGTTAGCAGCTCAATGAAACTGCTGGAAATGAGGTCAACAAATTTGCAGAAAAAAATATAAACAATAAGCCATCAGTGCGTTCATTACGAATAAAGATCAATTTCCAAAGGAAATCTTAGAAGGCTGGTAGTTGATTTAAGGCCCAAAGATTGAAAAGCCTAATTAGTTTCCCCTGGCACCTGTCAATGGTATTGAGACCGTGCTCCACGGTTCAGCTGTCATAATGGTTTAATTGTGTTCTATTACAATGTTACAAAAAGGTGGCAGTACAGTGAACGACTGCCAGCACGAAAACCGAAACCAAAAACCATTCAACCTTAATAATTTCTGCTTCAACATGTTCATATTGATGTTCAGCAAGTGTAGGCACACCCATTATATACATGAACATGTATGATTGTGCAAAGCATTTTATTATCTACGACACATATGCATGACCACTTATGATTCTATGCAAGTTCAGAGATCACGCCATCTCCTCATAATGCCTGCGGAATGAATGCTACTTCTAATAATAAGAGCAAGACTGTGAGCACCATATGTGTCTGCCCTGGCTCCAGATCTTCTGCAAATTCATGCACATCTTCAATGCGGCGACGAATCCATGGCAAACACAGGACCAATGCTTTCTAATAGACGCTGCAATGACCGAACTGAGCCAAGGTTGGACAAATATTCGCTGAAATTAAATGATCGATGCCAGACATGATGAAGATAAACACGCTCTTTAAATATGTTTTGTAACCTGGGGCCAATTTCACAGAGCTGCTTAGCACAAAAAATTGCTTAGCACAAAAAATGGCTCACCCAATATTAAAAACAAACCACCATTGAAAATTTGATTTGATATTCATGATCAGCAAACAACAGCCAAAGAACAATTGCAAGTGATACACAACACATGGAAATTTGGTTGTTAATCCTGTTTTTTATTGAGACAGAAATGTCATGCTTAGCGAATGTTTTTGCTAAGCAGCTCTATGAAATTGGCCCCTGATATTTGTTTTGTAATGTGGAATTACTTTCGTAAATTATGCTGATGTTGTAGTTGTTGTTTCGCAGTGTGATGCATGATTATGAAATTTAGTTCATCATACCTTTTGATCCTTGGCCAATCATATATTCATCGTTTAATCATTTTCGTCACGTCCGGTCTCGCACAAGCACTTTACACTATATCATGAGTGTGGGTCTTGGATGACTATGGCCTAGAGTACGTGGGTTATTCCACCAGGTTGGGACAGGATTTGTGACGGTGTCCTTCTTACACAAAGTGACTCTACCTTCTATTATCATATCAAGCCATTGCACTCAAATTGTTGTTCTTCAGATTAGTATGAGATCAAACAAAATGTAAATCAGTCGTGTAGTAATTAAAGCTACAATACATCAATACATAATTGGTAAAGGTCACTGAACAGCACTCACACTTTGTCTATTAAATCCAACATGTACATAAATGATTACCCTGTGAAAATATGAGCTCAATCGGACATATGAGTCACGAGAAAATAGTGAAAACCTGACTCAATTTCTCCTTATAAAACATAAAGAATGGGTTGGATCATTTGATCTTGCCCCGAGATCAAAACTGTTCTCGGTCTTTGTTTTAAATATCTTGACAAATACAACATTTCAGGCAGAAACATTTTAACAGTATGTTTCTACCAGCACCATCTTCATATTCTGAAAGTTCTACGTAAATCTGTGAACATTTCTGTTTGGTTATGTTACCAATCCTGTACTGCATCTTTAAGACACAAGATGGCACGTCCACCACTGGGACAAATCATTGAGTGGTTAATATTCTTATTTGTTGGGGACTTGCAAAACAAGAGGAGACAAACGACCTGAAAGCAGTAGTTACACCCACACAGATTATCGATCCAACATGCGATATGTTACATGTAAATAGCGCTCCGCACTTACGCTAAAAATAGCAACGGACCTCAGACAAACATTGCAAACATGCACATGTGAGTGGGTGTGCGCGTGCGCGTGCATGTACACTATGTGTGTGAGTCAATGTTTGTCTGACATCCGGGGATTTTGTGACGTCATTAGTGCGGAGCGCTATTGTAATGAATCTGCAAAATTTCAAGACTTATTTTTATTTGAAGATGCAAAGAATGAAACTAGCATGAAATATAATCAAAAATCTCCAAAATAGTAAATATTTTTGGGCCTTGAGCCTACCTACACTGGGGGAATATCGTACGGAAACAATAAAACTGACTGTCATGGTCTGTTCCATGTTTTCACCACATCGTGATAAAAAACAAAAAACTCTCAAAATGTCCCTATAGGATAACTGTGCAGCATGTCTAGATAGAAAAGGTAGTGGATCATTACATTACAAACAGTCAAAACAAAAAACCCTAAAGAACCCAGGATGAAAAAAGAAGAAGAATAAATCAATGGTTAGGATAAGCCTGGCAGTGACAATGTTTAGGGAGGTGCAGTATTATTGCTTCCCCTGTTTCTATCTCTCCACAGCAATATTATCCATCGCAGAGGCTGGCTCAGTAGACTATGGCTACACTACAAGGCATTACGTGGCTTCCGTGCTATTTGTAAAAGGCAGTCCGTGGGGAGGCATCGTTATAAATTTGATCATGGACTCGCTACACCAGTGTTCATGATGTGTAACACACTAGCCAGATACAAAAAAATGTAGTCATGAATACATTATTTTTTGATAGGAGGAGATTCTTTTGAAAATGGTTTTTAAGGAGATTGTCTGGGATGGGTAGGCCTACATTATCTGGGATTGTATTGGTAGTCCACAGTAAGTGTCTTCACAATGGTCTGAAAGAACAGTCCCTTGAACTGAAAACATTCAACTGACAAGGCTGGAAGTGATACCTAGCCCACCACAAGGCAATTAAATTAATCCTTTATCAAAACAGTGTGGAGAAACCAGGTCCCAATTTCATGGAATCCATTACCGTAAGCAAAAATGTGTCGCTTACGGTACCCAACCTTTTTTTTTGCTTATGGTTAGCATATTATAATTATTTCACAGGAGAGTTTTCATTTTGGTAATGGTAAGCAAAGACTTTCTGCAGAATGCATGGTGCGTTAGCAGAAAAAAAAAAATCAAAGTTAGCCTAGAAATTCTTTGCTAAAACCGAAAGTCTTGCCTACAGATTTCATGAAATAAATTCAACCTGTAGCAGTACCCGTAAACACAAAAATAGACATTTCATGAAATTGGGCTCAGTCCTATCACAGTGAATAAGACTGACGGCCTCTTCGGAGTATAAATTGGACCGAAAGGGCTTTATGAGTTGAAGGCCTGCAATAAATGCCCTCCGCCAATAGCCTCTTACTAACAGTATCAATTTGGTACCTAGTCCACGGCAAAGCATTAATTAATGCCTCCACTCCAATGGAGCATAAATGAGGCTTCGGTATAATTTATACTTCGCTGATTGAAGAGCAATCAAATAAAGTGCAACGTTTAAGAGATGAATATACTGGTAATGAATTCATCTTGCATACATGTGTTAAGTTAAAAAAGAAAAAAAAAAGAATTAATAAAACCAAACTAATACCAAAACAATAAAACATCAAAATTTATTCGAAAGGAATCAGGCAAAAATCCCACAGAAACTGTCAAAAATCCATCAAAATCCCAACAAATTCCACTGGTGCCTTCCTATCAACTGCCTTCATTGGACGTCCTACACAACCCAATCAATTGTTGGATCCAATCAGATTCAAATCATGGCCTATTTGTCAGGAGCACCTATGCAAATTCCGAATGCTCAGTAAGTAATTCGAATCTATTTCCAACAAAATTCGCCTGCAAGCTGACGAATGGGCATCCCTAAATCACAGTTCAGAAAAATAAAAGACACAGTAACAGAAAAACCGTAAACCTCAAAATCAGACTGCCTCCTTTCCGATTCTGGCTCAGCAAACAACCTTTCCGGAAAATTGCAACGCACGACTTGATAAATAGAACAGTACAGGCGTTGAGTTATCACGGGAATACACGTCCCATTGGCGACATGAACACCAAATAGATTTCTTGACTTTGCTCGCACATGTACATGTATAAAGCAGGTTAGCCTGTACTCTGTGCGGGAATTGATTTTACAATACCTTCGCAGTGGCAGTGAGCAATGTACCCCGAGCTACATCTGCATAATATCAAGCCCAGGAGTGATTTGGCATTTCCTACAAGACTTTATAGCCACAGACAGATTACAATTTTATCAAAGTCGGGTATACATGTACGATGTATGTATGAGACCTTGTCCTGTAACTGTACTTTTGTGCATCACATTAACACACGAAGCTGACATTTAATACCTGAACCCACAAACATACAATCACATACTCATCAGGGGCGGTATGTGTGTCACATGGCAATTGGCCCTTTGGATACCTAGATGTTAATTACAGCCAGGGGCATATAAAATGGGCAGGTAAAAAAAACATATAGACCTTTCTTTTGGAACGTCAAAGCCCATGTTTTTGCAAACCAAGGGTACGTTCAGACAGCGTGTTAAATTCACTAAAACAACTGTTTTAACCCGATCGGTTTTAGCAATATGTGTCTGGACGCTCTAAAACAGTTATTTATCTAAAACAGATCGGTTTTATCCGCCGCTAAAACACCAAAGTTAAAACTGCTTGGAAGGAGGGTTTAGCGCTTAAAACCGATCGAGTTTACTGCTAAAACGCTGTTGGGACAGAATAACTTTCCGACATCCTGTTTCAGTGCAGAGAAGCCTGGCAGCTGGTTACGTAATACATGTTGTGGCGCGCTTGTTTATATTCAACACACAGATAAATCCGCGCGCTTTATTTTATAACTGGAAGCTAGTACGGGGTCAAGGCAAAGTGCATGACCTCTTAAAACCAAAAGTAAAACCGATCTGTTTTAACTGCAAACTGTAAAACGCTGTATGGACGCAGCATAATTTTAACTTACGACTTACCCCCCGCAGTTGCCGAGCGGTTTAACTCAATTCGTTTTAAATACAAGGCTGTCTGAACGTACCCTATGATGGCGGAGACTATGGCGAGCCGTCAAAGCCAAGTGTACAAATAAATACAATTTGTACACAACATTTCATAAACATTGAAAGATTGATGAATATTCAATGAAAACAACACAAGCAATGATGATACACAGTGTATGTATTTTGTACAGCTATGGAAAGTTTGCGAAAATTTTGTCACGCCGTCTGTCAAGAAGACGAAAATGATTTGCAACATTTGGCCGCCCATGCCAAGTATTGCCAACCACCAGTCAAAGTCTGTAAATAAAAGAAAGGTCTATAGGAACAAGTTCATGAGACGTTTTGGGCAGGTCAAACTACCGATATGTGTATTTCTATAAAGGTGCATGTGTCAATTAGCATATTGGGCAGGCTGAGTCAATGGAGTGGTTCCATTTCAGTACTAATCCTCCGATTTATGTGTGACACTGTAAACAAGACATACATGTACATTATCCAAGTAGCTTAAAGTGGCTTAAAGCTTGCAACTCAATACAAACTGATGGATGCTTTTTCTCTGTCACGGCACAACACATTATCGTGACTTTGTCAAAATCAATTCTTGAGGACTGTCAGCAACTTTGACATATTTGTTTTCCAATTTCTAGGCCAGTTATTTGGCCTTCCTCCATATTTGTTCTATTTAGTCTGTTTTGTCATCAAATTTGTATCGTGAAAGTTCATCGTACGCAAATGAAAGACCACAAGTGCTGGATTGCACATAATTCAACAATGAGGAAAAAATGGCTGTCTTTGTGGAACGACAGTACACCTTTTGCCAGTGTGACAAATTTACCACAAAGCTTCTTCTTCGGAATGACTGATGCTTTCATTGGGGGAGGGGGACAGGTACAAATGCCAACAGGTCGCAGAGATGAGTTGCCGGAGGGGGAACCGGGGTCAATATCACGAGGAGAAGAGGAAGATACAGATTGCCAGACGTAGAGTTGTCATGTATGGGAGGAGTGCATGGCAAGGCAGGCAGAGTCTTCGGCATGTCTTCATCACCGCTGATGTGATTAATAGTGCAGTAATCCCATCACGGTCGAAATTACCAAACAACTGCCATCCCACCAGCCCACCTCCTCCAGAGTGCATCCCAAAACCAGGACCGCGGATGCAAACAGAGTCTCAATAATAAATACACTCCGTACAAATCCCAATCAAACAGATAAACAAGTATTCTTCTATATTAAGAACACTTTAATAATTGAAGGTCAGAAAAAAAAACCCAAAGGGTTTCCGAGAAAAAGAGTACAGATGAGGACTCCATCTCGTCTCTGTAGTCTGAACCGGGCCGGGCTTGCCCTGAGAGAGAGAAACACTGGAGACCCTCTTATGTCTTTAAGCGCTGCTGACCTGGAATGCCTTGCGAAAACAACCCGGCCCACCGATCCGCAAAATGTTTTGAGAGTGGGAGCCTGATCGACAGACGAGCTGGTGAGGGAGGGGGGCACGGGGAAAAGGAGGGAGGGGGGGAGATGATTCCTATTTCCTCAAATCAAGATTTGTTTCTACCAGAGTAAGCATCTCTTGGGAGAAGAGGAGGAGGGGGGAGGGGGGAGGGGGGTAGAGCCCCGACGACAGATGGATTATTATCGCCACGTTGATCGGCCATCGAGCGCTCGGGTTTTTGCTCGTGCCGCAAATTGGGAACGGAGCTTAATGAAACAAGAAGAGTGGATCGGTCCGGAGTAGTAGGGAGGTCGGGATGTTGATGCAGCCGACAATCATCTCGACTATGAAACATGCGCTTGAGTGTAACTGTAGCACAGGGAGGACGTACCACCTGGCACCAATGAAGCGTGACAGGTGAACTTGTAATACATTATAAGCACACTCCTTCCCATCGCTCAGCGACCGGGTACCAGCTAGCTATCAGATATTGATGGCGCTAATGATAACTGACAGCCTTGTATGGGACACCAATTGCACAAAATGTGTTGATACACATTACAGGCTAACTGGTGGTGCGGTGCATTGAAGGGTCATTCACATTTTTTTTTCATCTTAGGGAAAAATCCAATCCATTCGAGCCATGTTCTTATTTATCAAAATCCAAGCTCATTGTGTTTTATTCATACAATAAATGTGTGATTTCTCGGTGATGAAGTTGTTTCCTCCACTTTTGAATCTGCATTTTTAGTCAGAATATAGTCTGTCTACAACCTGACAGTCATCCGGATTTTAAAATTGTGAACAAGGGAGGGCTTTATAACCAAGGCCCTTTCGACCCGAAATACAGATTAATCTGGTTCCAGATACATCACTGGAGAATAACTGTTTAAGGTTTCAATAGTAGCAGGATGGTAAAGCATTAATCTCAGATTAATTGATTGATCACTTGTCTGGTAATATTGTGGACACATTGGTCATTATCATAATTTTTTTAAATTCATTCGGTCAGCTTACCTTGAGGCCCTGCCAGGGCAGACTACCCCTGAGGAAGTACATGAACATGTGACCCATAGCTTCCAGATCATCTCGCCGACTTTGCTCTGAAACGAGAAATTCACCGAAAAAATATTGTACCAACTTTGGAAGAGGAATCTTACTAAGGATATTATGACCTGGGGCCTATTTCATAGAGCTGCTTATAAGCACAAAATTTGCTTAAGCATGAAAAGTCTTCCTTGATCAAACAGGATTGCCAACCAAGTATTCATGTGATGTTTATTGCCTTTGACTTGTATTCGGCCATTTTTTGGTGAGCAAGACATTCACAAGGAGTTTTGGCAGGCATACTGATTTTATGTACCAAGGTTTGTTGGTGCTTAAGCAAATTTTGTTGCTTAAGCAGCTCTAATTTGTCTATGAAATTATGGGTAAGAAAGAATAAGAATACAGTCAATGCGGTGACTAGCAGAAGAGCTTGTACTCTTGTAGCCCAAACCAGAGGTGACCATTCTGCCGTTGTGTCGGGTTATATGCATCTTCATGAATGAAAAGCTATCATTATGATCTAAATCTGGTTCCGCTTGTCATTTTCCATCTAGATTCTCAACCAAATCCCACTTGCAAACCCTGCTCTCCCCTTAAGGAGGTAAACAGGGAAACAGTTGGTATCTCTTCCTGGTGATAACAGTGCCTGTTGGTCATCAGCAAGGATCTTATCGTACTCTCAATGCAGACCAAAGGAAGACCAAAGGGGTATAAGATCCAATAATCTCCACTCTCTAGCCTCCCTCTGGGGTAAAAACCATCCCAGACACAGGGGCTGCACATCTCTCCCCCACCTGGTTCTTCGGGGTGGGGGTGGGGGTGGGGACCTCCGATTGAGGTTATCTCTTTAGCCTTTATCTCTCGTCTGATTTTGAAGGGATGATTTAGCAGGGCATAGCATGATGAGGAAATGAGGGCAGATTAAAAACAACCTTCTGTTACCGGAAAAAAAAAAGCTGCTTGAATTTCTGCCACTCTCGATCTCAGGCTTCTGTTGCTTTTCTTTTCAATCGGGGAGGCTGGTTAGAATGTAATTTGAGGTCTGACAATCGGAAAGAAATTTGTGAGGATTTGATGTCTTTTGTTGAGGTATGGACAAGCATATTGCAGGATTTCCGAATCAGGTGCCATACAAGACCTTTTTTTTCCCCCTTCTTTTTTTTTTTGGGTGGGTGTCTTTTTCAACAATCAGTTACAAGCCAATAAAACATTATCACAAAAAATGTGTTTTTATTGTGCAAATTCCTCTGAAATACACAATAAAATTAAAATAGAACAAGTCAATTGCTTCTAAGATTAAAAATTTCCAAGTATAAAGCTTTCGAATTAAATCCAACTAGGCGATGTGGTCCCCGGAAAAATCAGGCTATTTCCACTCGGCAAATTGTACAGCAAATTTGCAGATCGGGACTTCATGCCAATAAAAAACCTCGCTTTTTCTTGAGATAGAAAAAAAAACTGTAAGAAAATCTTTGAGCACTTGACCGAGATTTCTGTTTGTTCGTGCGATTCCTCTGGAGCAACATCTGATATTGGCTACACAATCAAATGACAACATATTTGTAAAAACAGAGCCTTCTGCACATATCCGATGTACCAATACAGCAGTATGTACATTGCTTTTATTGATGACTCATTGAGTCCGACCAGAAATGAGATACGTTTTTTCAAATACCTGCCTGTTTTTTTTACAATGACGAAGGAAGAACAACCACATCAACTTTGGGAAGCTGATTAAACAGTGAAGACTGGGGATGCATTTTAGAGGATTTGTGCAAGGGCGCACTGTCAATACCTATTTGACTGGCTTGTCAAATACCGCATTGTGAATTCAGAATTATAACTCCCAATTTATTCAGGATAAAACGAAAGAGAAAAAAAATGATGGCATCTTCAAAATGGCAATGGTGGCTCTGGACTACGGTTTTAGGGAGAAGGGGGTGCATGTGTATTATCAAAGGTAGTATCATACTTTGGTTAGAAACCAAAACAAAAATGTTCACAGATTTATGTATAACTTACAGGGTATGAAGATGGTGGTGGTAGAAACATACCGTTAAATTTTTTCTGCCTGAAATTGTGTATTTTTATCCAGAAATTAGTAAAACAACGACTGAAAATCTTTTTGATCTTTTAAAAGATCAAAAATAAAAGAGAAAAGACTTGAGAAAAACTGTGGCTGTTTTTCACTGTTTTCTCAAAAATTTCTGAAATTTTCACAGATGACTGTTACTGTATCTGTCTTGATATTTTTGCCCATGAATCTGTATTTCTTTGATAAAAACCAAAGTATGATACTACCTTTAAGAATCCTCCCGAGTCCCGAGACAATACAAGGATTGTATCTGAATCTGAGTGCCATCAAATTTAGCTCGGATGAAATGAAATTGTAAATGGCAGTCTCACAACGACCAGACTATAGATGCAATTTTCAAAGCAATGGGATTCCGGGCAATAACATTTTTTGTTTCACCCTGTAACATATCACAGTGCAGGGGTGGCCAGTAGGGAAACTTCAAGATTTGTTTTTGTGTGTGTGTGAGTGTGTGTTGTGTGGGTGTACAGCATCGTTGCTAGGGATTTCTCTTTGCCAGGGTTACCATGGCAATCCCGAATGGCGCCATCTCAAGTTTTCCTGGAGTGTTTTTGTGTATTTTTTTCCTTCTTTTAACATCCGGCCATCCCTTAGCTGCCGATATCTATTTCCGAGTGTTTTGAGAGATTTTGAGCCCAGGAACTGTAACTGTATACGAGAGGTTACTGGCCTGTCTTAGTCTACATGTATAGGAGCCAATTCCACAGAGGAACTGAAGAGCCAAAGTTTGATTAAGTATGAGAAAAAAAAACATTGCTGAATAAAATCAGGGTGCCACCCACAATGTTGCCATCAATAGCAGATCAGAAGTCAAAAGTAACAAATTCCACATGAAAAATTGGGTACATAATTCTGTTTTTTTGGTTTTTTTTATCGAGGAAGGGTTTTCCTGCTGTGCACATTTTGATGCTAAAACAGCTACAAAAACCAACAACAAACAACCCAGGCCTTAGCCAGCAGAATGAACTATCTAGGGCCTTTCTCAAAGTTTGGCTCCGGCTCAGGCTCTGGCTCCGTGTCCATTTTGTGAATTCATTTTAAAATAATGGGTATCAAAATCGAGACTTCTGGAAGTAGATTCGTTGGTTTGAAAAAGATAACCAGAGTCTCAGCTTCAATGAAAAACCACATCCAATATTTTCAGCATATGGATGACAGAGACGAAGCTGGAGCCTGATGAGCCGGCGCTGGAGCTTTGAGAAAGGCCTCATGATGCTGCTGTGCATGGATTTTGATAGATTCAGGAAGGTTCTGTGCCGGATAGAGGAGGGAGTGGGTGGGGTTGGGGTGAGGGTGTCAGTCGGGGTCAAACAACCAACTCACCTTTCCCTAGATGCGTATTGATGCTCATATAGCGCGCCGTGCCCGTCAAACTCTTGTGCTCCCGGTAGGGAATGTGTTTGTTGGTCTCCGGGTCGATGTACTCCTTTGCCAGTCCAAAGTCAATGATGTGGATGACGTTCTGGTTCTTGCTGGACTGGCGGCCGATGAGAAAGTTCTCCGGTTTGATATCGCGGTAAATCAAGTGCTTACTATGTACATATTCTATCCTGTGAAGCTGCAGGCGTGACAGGTGGGGTGGGAGGGGGAGAAAAGAAAACAAATCGATTGAGAATTGATTTTGATATTGTAGGATCTTCCCTCTTTTTGTGGAGTGAAGCCGAGTGGAATGGAAAGTTTTCGCTCATGGTTGCAAGGGAGAAACGAGAAAGTCTAACGTACATAAATTCTTTATTCATTTGTGGAAATGACGACTGAATATGTACGATTGTGTAACTGCATCAGCTTGGGGGCAGATTTGAAGGAATGTCCCGACACAATTAAAGGTACAGTTTATTCCATTTAATACTCAATGCACATCATACCTACCATCAAATTGTTACATGTATAAACTCTCTGTTTTATAATAAAACAAAATAAGGTTAGTACAAGTTATAAACTGCTAGGATTGACATAAAAGATTAGACATTGCCTGTCCATTTTATACCCGGTATTTTAGTAGGACGGTATAGATCTTGCCCCAACACCCAGACAGAATGACCCACTAGCAAGCCAAGTGTACGAGGTCCCAAATTGATCGATTCAGATGAAAATTCTGACCAGTCTTTTGATTGATGAGTCTGACATTCCTTTGGTCTGTAAATTTACAATTTTAATAGTCCATATCGGATTCATATGCAAATCAATCCGTTCGCTCCATCAATTATCTGTCTAGATACTCTCAGACAAACTGGCCAGTCCGACTGGACAAAACTGTGCTTTTACACGTCTGAGATTGATATCAAAATTGGACGGTATAAGTTTGTTGAAGCTACAGTACCTTGACACGTCACAAATCATCCGTTTCTAAAGTAGATGGAAATGACCCGTCATGTACGTGGACATGTACTGTGTTCGTTTACTGCCTCGGACAAAATACTATACTCCTAGAGGACTAGATGGTCCTATCCAGAAAAATACACCAGCTGCTGGGACAAACTGTGCCCTTTTTCAGAGCCTGATCCTCAGTAGCCCATTCAACACAGCAACCAGGTTCTATGCCACAATGTAATGGTTTAGACGGCTGACGCCATGCTAATTCACAAGTGTTCTGCAGCTCACCTCCTTGGTTCGGCAGAGCTTGGGACGCAAGATTCAGCAACGATCGAGGATTTAAGGGGATCTCAATATATTTTATGCTGATTTTTCTTTGATATGGTGTTCTAGGTGATATTTTGCAAGTGGATTTTTGAACAGGTTTATTTATTTATCCCTGGATGATTCTATTATCAACCAGTTTAAAGGTAGTATCATACTTTGGTTTTTGTCAAAGAAATACAGATTCATGGGCAAAAATATCAAGGAAGATACAGTAACAGTCATCTGTGAAAATTTCAGTCCCATACGGTGCCAACTTTTTGAAAAAAAAACAGTGAAAAACGGCCACCGTATTTCTTAAGTCTTTTCTCTTTTATTTTTGATCGTTTAAAAGATCAAAAAGATTTTTGGTCATTGTTTTACTAATTTCTGGATAAATACATCATTTCAGGTGGAAATATTTTAACGGTAGGTTTCTACCAGCATCATCTTCATACCCTGAAAGTTATGTATGTAAATCCGTGAACATTTCTGTTTTGGTCTCTTACCAAAGTATGATACAACCTTTAAGGAAATGTCTTGGTGCCTTTTGCTGACTCAAATTATTAACAGAAAGTAAAAAAACAAAATTGACCATGGAAAGCATGTATCGCCAAGACTACCTGCTTTTTTTCTGCATACAAAGCTTTTAGGTATACTAGTACTAGTAGGTATTAGTAGCTTATTAGTACTAAAGATCTTTCTGTTCCCCTTCTTTTCTATGAACCTCTTGAAACGCCAATATAAAACGCTAATATGTACAATTAGCCAAAACTGTTTATTCCTATAAAACAGATTACTGGGGTTCACACTTACATGTATATTAGACACAGAATTGCTAATGTTGAGCGTATCTTACACATGTACATACTGTATGTAAATGATCCTTGGGATATACCGGTACATGTAGCAGTACATGTATGTGAGTTGTATACAGTAGCACTGGGCTGGATTTCATGAAAATTTAAGATTCTAATCTTTTGATGAGTTGTCAATATCACCATGGTGATTTGCATTGTGACATCACACTTTGCTTCAATTAAGATTGGTTCATGTTGATTGATCTTAGTGCTTGGTGAAATCAACCACTGGTACAATATTCTGTGGGTCGCTGGTTAGACAATTTTTATTTACAAGTTCACTTTTCAATGAATCCCCGCCCAGTTTCATTAACAAATAAATTTCAAACAAATCACATGAACTTGATGCTAAGACAAGATGACAGACCAAAATATGATTCAGAATGCTCAATCAATCCCCTTGAGTACATGTACGTGTACATGAAATAAATGCACTGTACATTTGATGGACCTACTGGGATATGGGTTAATGGTTGCCCCATGTATCTCCATAATATCCCTTCCTTCCCGAGCATGCCTACCCATAAAGCTCATCCATTGTAGCCCACAGGTCCTCAAATATCCTGCTACATGAAAATCCACTTGGACGTGAACTTGATTTGGAGAACTGCAGATGAGCAACCCGAGCTGCTGGACTCAATAACAAGCCAGGACGGCCCCCAGAGTAGTAGAATCTCTCTCTGAGAGCCAAGTGACATGGGGACGGCCGGTAAGCAATACGCCAACCTACCAAGACTATGGGGGAATCAAAACCCATCGATTGCTGTGTTTTAACAGTGCATACGTGACTTCCTGCCCTAAGATTATGACCGGAGCTGTGTGTGTGTATAATGGAGAAGAAATCCACACACTAGTGGTACAGTGATCATATTGAAATGGGTTCTCTTGCAATTATGAACGGTAAACACGGATGAAGAGTCAACTGGGCATACACATTACGGGTAGTAAGAAGGCGGCAGTGCGGAGACATTACAGAGTTATCCTGTCAGGAGAGTCAATAATAGGAGACATCTTTATGTCTACATGTAAATAAACAGCAAGTCTTGATCGTGTGCACGGCTATCAAAAGCACACAAGTCCACTAAGTACTAAAGAGGTACAGTACAACAAAATTGGTTACCAATCAAAATTCCTTGTTACGCGTATTGCTTGGAACTGGCTCTCCGCTGATTTATGCACAGAACGAGTTCAATGGCAAAAATCAGCATTATTCACTGCTTAGCAGATAAGGAAAATAAATCTAGAACCTGGGGCCAATTTCACGGCCCTGCTTAGCACAAAAATTAGCTAAGCATGAAATATCTGTTGTAATAAAAACAGGATTAACAACCAAATTTCCATTTGTTGTGTACCATTTGTGATTGTTCTTTGGCTGTTGTTCGCTGACCATGAATATCAAATGGGATGCTGGTTTGTTTGATTGAGCAAGACATTTTTGTGCTAAGCAAATTTTTGTGATTAGCATCTCCATGAAATTGGCCCCAGGTGATGTTTTTTAAAATGTCAGCCGCCATCTCATAATTTGAATGTATCCTAATTAGTTACTGGGTCACGGTACGGTACAAGTCGGAGTGACACTGTCTATGATGGGTTAATGTATACCAGTCATTACCTGGTATACACAGCACTGTGGCAACAAATTAGAAGTGTCTGAATGTGATTGGGATGCCATTATGCACACATACACTGTATAATGTAAATATCATACAGTTCAATTATAGCCAATGCAAACAATGAAATAAATGACCCCCCCTCCCTCACTCCCACCAAACCAAAGGGGCAGTCAGACTGACCAGTCAAAAGAATGGTCAGTAATTTCACACGGAATTCCTTAATCAGGAACCTTTGACCTTGTACACTCTTGCTAGTGGGTCATTGCACCGGACAGTGTGCAAGATTTGTACTTAACACCCTTCCCCTGCATTTACTTGTAACATGTAGGCCTAGAGTGCATACAAGGCATTTCTTATTGCATTTCCTTATTAATTAATGCTATTGATTTCTTATGAAATGTACTGTACAGTGATTGGTAATTTTGGATCCAAGTTGATTTAGCAAATTCAATCAATTCAGACCGTAAATAAACTAATTACAAATTAAATACAAGTAGGTAACTAACTGCTGCACACTGCTCATCAGCCAGAATGACCTGAAATATAGTATGCTTGGAGTTGGGAGGGCCTGATGCGTTTCGATCCTAGCAGGATCTCTCTCAACTAGGCTATTAAATAAAAGGCTCCAGCCTTTGAGAAAGATCCTGCAAGGATCGAAACGCGTCAGGCCCTCCCAACTCCAAGCATAATTACAAACTGCTCATCAACCAAAGTATTGGCTATAAAATCGGGAGTCGATTTCACCAAACTCATCGTAACTAATACTATTAATCGTATAGGACTTATGATGTATTGCAGCCCTGTGTAACTTACAATGGGTTATCCTTCGTAACTCGAGTTACGATCGATCGCAGGGCTTCTTGAAATCGACCCCAGGAGCCGTTGCAAATGAATGATCCTGGGACCAAATTTCATGGCTCTGCTTGTCCTCAGCACAACTGCCACTCTAGAATATTATAATCATTAATTAGACTTTACTCTAGTTCACATACATACGTAAGGAACCCTCATGGTTATCATTTGTGCCAGTCCAGCGATCATGACCCCCTTCCCCCCTTCTCCTCTCCTCACACCCTTCCATCACCTAGCTTACAGCTCGAAGGTCATTTTGACCAAGCCCCCAACAAAAAATAAGACCTTTTCGCATCCAGCGGACACACACACACACACACAAACGTATGTATACATGCAAACAAAAATTAATGATAAATGGTTAAATGTCAACGGGCGCGGGGAAACCAATGCTGGGTGACGTTACCGGGGAAATATTGTGGCCTGTTCCAGGGCAGTCCTTTTCGTAAGCTGACAAATTGAATTAGTTTTTTTTTTTTTGGAAGCCACAAGATGAGGTCTTTTACACGAAGCATGCACATCTTTGTGTACATAGGTACACCCACGCACACCCGTCGAACAGATAAGCATACTATGCTAAACAAATAAAAATATTTTGAATATGTGGGTCTTTTCAGAATTTGAAAAAACTTTTTACGTATGTAGTCCTTGTGGATGAAGTGCCACAGCTGGGGCAGTGACTTACAAATTAATGTTTGCCTTGTCAGCAAAAGATTGTATCGTTTGAAGATGATGACAAAAACTAATCAGATTGCCAGTCTTGGGGGAATTGAAAGTTTGTATTGGAATCCAAAATGTCTAGTTCACTTTTGCATGTGAAAGGCAAATTCTGTAAGCTTTACAATGATCGAATCTCAAGAGCAGTCCGAGATCTCAGACTTTAAACAGTTAATAGACCTTATTCACGGTGCATCCATCCTGCATTATAAGCAATGTAATCAAACTGAGGCTTGGATTCAAAATAGTCCGGTACCCGTTTTCTTTTCAGAATTTGTGTTATCTTTTCCACCGGGTATACAAGGAAGGTGACAAGATGGATGCACAGTGAATAAAGCCTATAGCAGCCAAAATGTGTCATTCCATTATGAGAACAACCTGTTTTAAAAGATTTACAAAAAAGACTTCTTGTGGTCAGCAATATTATTATGAAGTTGATCCCCGGTCGTTAAGAGGCTATTTGAGTCACTCACCAATTGGATTGCTATAAGAAGGACTGTCTTTAATGAGAATTGCCTGTCGCAGATGTCGAATAGGTCCTCCAGGCTGGGTCCCATCAGCTCCATGACCATTGCATTGTATTTACCGCAGGGGCCAAAGTAGTACACCTGTGGTACTCCCTCTGTCAAAAGACAAACAAGACAAGAAAATATGGATATATCTTTAGTATACAGAATACACTGGAGTGACGGTATTACATTATATCAAAGCCAGGGGTCGATTTCACGAAGCCCTACAATCAATCGTAACTTGAGTTATGAAGGATAACCCATCGTATCTTACATAGGGCTGCAATGCATCAGAAGTCCTACGATTGATATGAAGTTGCGATGACTTCGGTGAAATCGACTTGAAAAATCGACTGCTTGAAAAACCCAGCTTCTGATGAACCAAGATTTCCCATGGTGACTGTTTGCAATGTTTACGAACTGTTGAGTCCATTTTCTGTCTCAAACTCAATAATTGTTTTTGGGAGGCCTTGCAAATCCTATATGCTCCCTTTAACAGATAAGTATCATATGATAAATACATCTCTGTGTGAGAAACTTAAATAAGCTTTGGGTAAATGTCAACAACCTTTAAGTGTGTACAACTCATCCATGTTGAGTGTTGGTAATCATCAATGTTGAATTGGTGGTTTGAGGTATCTGTAGTATTGTACGTCAGACAGGAGCACATTATAAGTCAGCATGAGAATTAAGTATGCTTGACTGCGGCTACAGACAACATGTGTTCAAAAAGACTACAGATAACATGACGATTTCTATATCAGGCTGAAATGATTGCATTATTTACACGTCAACAGAACATTCCATGATGCCTTTCCCCTAGCCGAGGGCAGACATGCAGAAATGACATTAATAAGGCAACAGCTGTGACCGAGGTCAAAGGTCATTGCTAAAGTTGCCATTTTCATTAAAAGCCGTCACTGGCGCGCGGAAACAGTGACAAGTTGTGACACTCCTCTGCGAGACGACCCAGACGTAATTGCGTACTAAATGCCGCTGTTAGCTGTGAGCGATGGATCGTTTCATTCTGCATTTCATGGCCATCCCTCGATATTAAACAAAATACTGGCCCATTTCAAACGTGATGCTAAAGTCGTGTTGTCGTATAACTGAATTAAGCGTCACGTACATTACGGAAGACAAACACTGTTTAAACTAAGTCATCTGCGGAGCTGAAATACTGTAAAATCCAGTAAAATTTGTTTCAATGTCGTGCTTAAGCTGCGCCTAATACTCAAAATATACTCATCAAATAACCACAAGGGAAACTGACTTTATTTTTAAGACACTGAAAAGTGAACAAAGAAAAATGTACATTTGACATGGCCTAAACACGACATTTGAAACATACTTTATGCTCCTCCACCAATTTTATAATCATTCAGTATAAGATTTTGAACTGGTGCATAACATTTACAAATTATTCTTAAGTATTAAATATGCAACGAAATATAAAATAAATGAATTTAGCCACTAGAAACCGAAAACAAATCGAGTTCAAATAAATCAGAAAGTGTAGGCAAGACAGGTTTAATAATAAAATGGAATTTGCTCGCAGAACATATCAAAGTATCAAAAAAGCGCATGTTTGACATCCGATGGGCATTCACAATTCACACCAGGTGTACTCAAGGCAGTCTGAAATTGTAAGGTGTCGTATAATATTCACAGGCAGAAGGACATATTGCCCTGTGGGTAAGCTACAGCAGGTGTTTCTGACAAATACGCTGTAACAATCTCAACAATATGTTGATGTCTTTTTACTTTTTTTGTACAGATTCGTTATTTGAGATTTGTTGTAAGGCGCTGCAATTACTGGGGATGCTTTAGAACATTGTTTGCTTTCAAAGAAAAAAAAAGGGACTTTGCCAGAATATAAAAACTGATAATTTAATGCAAGCATTAAAGTTGTCTATTTGGATGGTTAATGTATTTAAAATTGTTTGCAATGCAAGTAATAAACTTCTGCAAACTGCTCATCAGCCAAAATAATGACATGAAATATATCAAATGCTTGGAGTTAAGAGGGCCTGATGCATTTTGCTCCTAGCAGAATCATTATCGAAGGCTTAACCTACGGCCCTTCTAACTTCAAGCGGTTTATTAAAAAAAAATTCTCCAAGTATTATCGTTATTCTTCTAAAATGAAGATCTTCCGGATTTTGTGCCTTTAAGAACACAAAGTGGAAATTTCCCCAACGGACAAAAGACCCGCCCTTTAATTAGTAGACTTACTTTAAAAAACATCTTAGCCATAATCTCTTAGGCCATTGTGGCTGTCATTCACCTTTAATCCTTCATAATCAACCAACAATCATCCAAACATCCAATATAAATTGGATATTTCCTCGAACCTCCCCCCCCCCCTTCAAAATGACCCATATCCCTATAGCTTTTCTTTGGTTTACTTTATAGGGGCTCCAATCTTTCCCATCATTCAACTGCAGACAAAAATATTAAATTACACATTACATGGAGCCGTACATGTACGTCTCCTTAAAAAAAAAGCTGAAGATTTTGGAGAGTCAGTATAAGACTTTGACGAGTGTGTGTGTACATGTATGAAAGAAATATCATATTACATTTTTTGCATATTGGTCTTAATAAGATTTCTGGCTATGCATTGACGGAGGAGCAGATAAAGTCTTGTTATATACATGTAGCTTAAATACTCTGAGATTGATGTTTCTGACTTAAATCAAGTGTTTACTCGACGTTTCAGTCAGTAAGCTCTGGTTGTCTTCAAGAGGAACTCCAAAGAGAAAACTCAGTTCTTTTCCTGCACTGAAACAAGAACTACTCTATGGTCTATTGCACACCTTGCCGACAACGTTTTGATCTGCTGCCAAAAAAAAATCACAATTTCTGACCAATTTGGATGCAATATTTTGTTAGGAACTCTCTCCCCTGGGCAGGAGTTCATTGTGTCAAATTTAATAACAGAACTGATCCGTGCATGATGATGCGTTTGCCAGAAGGCAGGTTCAAACATGACCAATATGATGCAGCCCTTGCCGGTCACACACACCGACCCACGCAGCTTAATCCTGAGGAAATTACAAGACCTTAGCGGGATTCAGATGAGCGGCCGATTGTCAAAATTAGCCGTGTCGAGTTACGTCGTCTACAGGCCAAGCCATCATTGCATTCAACATTCAATGACTTGCATACATTGTACATAGTATTAGCGGGTTAGGGTCTACTACATGGACACGGACATGTAGTTATAATGCATACTAAACAGCAAACAAATTAATGTACATTGAACAGAAACAGGACATGAGAAATAATGACCAAAATTGTGTATTACTTGCAATATCAAAATTTCAATATCTTCTTTGTAATTTGTTTCATTCACAAAGCACAGCATCACACGTGGTTATAACATTTTCCAAAAAAATATTGAACTTTCTATAATTTATAAACTTACAGTGCCATTTCTTCTTCTTAAAACAAAAAAATCTTACATACACTGGCTATCATTACTTAGGACATCTTATGCACTGGCTATCATTACTTAGGACATCTTATGCACTGGCTATCATTACTTAGGACATCTTATGCACTGGCTATCATTACTTAGGACATCTTATGCACTGGCTATCATTACTTAGGACATCTTATGCACTGGCTATCATTACTTAGGACATCTTATTTTAAGGAGGACAAGAGCAGAAAGTGGCCTTTCACACACATGGAGGTTAGATAACAGAGACATGTACATCTCGGTAATCCCATACCTTCTAGTTCAAGAGTTCAAAACTAATATAAAAAAAATTAATATTACAAAATTTGATGGAATATGAATGAGAACAATTTGGCAGGTGCAGTTAAACCTGTACAGGAAAGCTAGAATCATGAAGCGGCTTTGCAAGGAAACTCCTATCTTCCATTCCGTCATGAACACACAGTCTCAATAGGCACAGAGAATATTCGGAGGAAAAATTCAAATTTTGGGGCCTCTTCATCAAGTTCACATTTCGAAAACTGAAACAGTCCTTAATGCAGAATAAAGCGGCACGCATACACTGCTTTGCTCTACGGGAATACTAACTCAATTTCAATATGTATATCTGTGATGGTAGGAGGAAATATTTATCCAATATTGTCACTCATGCACGGTTAACATGGCAAGTTAGCTTGCTGTTGGCCACAGGAAATTTGACTATGTTTAGAGGGCTAGGGCCTGACACAGAGCAACAGACATCTTGGATGCTTAACATCTTGAAGCAATAATACAGTGCAAATGTACAAGTACATGTAAATTTACATGTAAGTTGTAGCACGATTAAAATTTATTCGTAAAACGTATGGTCCACAATCCACAAATCCACAGTAGGATTCCTTGCCAGTCTTACAATTACTGAAACAGTACCAGCGCGATGACAAACTGCTGAAATACAAATGATCTGACACCTCTTTCAATCAATGCCAGGGAGCTCAGATAATCTCAAATTACTGTCTCCAGAATGCGGCTTTCAATATTCTCCGAGGCTCACCCCCTTCTATCTATCTCGTGTTGTTGATGATAACCACGATATATGAATATGATATGATGCTATTGTCGGACGGACGGACGGAAGGAAGGATTCTCATCAATCAGATTTATGGCATGATGGTCATATCGGCTCATTGATCACTGGGTACCCGGACACGGTAATGGACGCACTACCCGGACACGGTAATGGACGCACAAGAGCAGGGGCCAATTTCATAGAGCTGCTTAAGCACAACATTTGCTTTTAAGCATGAAAAGTCCTTCCTTGATCAAACAGGATTGCCAACCATTCATGTGATGTTTTATACTGCTTGTGACTTATATTCGGCCATTGCTTGCTGAGCATAACATTCGCAGGGAATTTGGGCTGGCATACTGATTTTATTGACCAAGGTTTTTAGTGCTTAAGCAAATTTTAGTGCTTAAGCAGCTCTATGAAATTGGCCCTGTCTGTGCAATCTACGTGTACATCACACACTGTACAGAGTGCAATCTTGATGTCTTCTTGTTCCGCACCACCTTGATAACTCATTTTGTCCAAGTTTTTTTTCTAGTCTTCTTCAATTTGCAAACTGATGGGAATACTTAGGACCAGACAGTATGGTAAACTCATTGTGAGCAGCCCCCCAGAAAAAACAAGCAGGCTGCAGCAGTAACATTTTATGAGTGCAATCAATCATGATGATTAAATTAACGAAAAAGGGGAAAAAAATAACAGGAATCTGACACTGTATGTCACTGACTTTGTAGTAAGTGAATCTTTAAAAATAAAACTATGACTCATGACCTCAAACTTAAAAAAACAAACAAATGTCCATGTGTTGTGTATCACTTGTGATTATTCTTTGGCTGTTGTTGGCTGACCACGAATATCAAATGGAATTTTCAATGGTGGTTTGTTTTAATAGTTGGGCAAGACATTTTTGTGCTTAGCAATATTTTGTGCTTAGCAGCTCCATGAAATTGGCACAGGCTGGTCTGATGCCGATCAAATGTTTCTTAGATTCAATCCAGCCCTGGTCTCCTAAAAAAAATATAAAGCCACAAATTTTTAAATGTTTTCCAGACAATTAAACAAAATAAAATGTTAAAACATTTAAAATTAGTCCGTCGACCCAATCAACAAGTTCGCATTTGTGTATGGCTTTCCCATGATGCCATTCGTCCGTGTATTTGACAGGGATCGTGACTTAATTTAATTACGGCCGAAAAATGTCAACTGTGAACACAGGCTCGCAATTTGATTTGAGCTTGAATCACCATGGTGGGTATATACGCTCAATTTGGACGCTGAAATTGAGACTAATTCATGTGCCACACAGAAGTACATAATGCATGTTCATGTACAGCATGGCTTTCATAAGTACGACATGAAAGATAGAAGCCAGAGGGGGTAATCGTATCTGGGGTCGGTTTCACGAAGCCCTACGATCGATCGTAACTCGAGTTACGAAGGATAACCCATCGTATCCTACGTAGGGCTGCAATGTATCATAAGTCCTATGATTGATACATTGCAGTTACGATGAGCTTGATGACTTGTGTATATCAGCAACAAATTGTTGATGTTCAAAATATCAAATTTGGTAAAATATGACAGCAATCCATGTTTAATATACACTGTACAAAGTTTTAAGTGCAAGGCAAATCTACAGTATAGGCTGGATTCGTAAAAAAACAAAAAAACAAATACTGGCGAAAAGAAATCACAAACTATCTCGAACCCTTTATGATCGTTGCTGACAATTTTTTTTATGATGAGTTATTTTCCTAATTTATGTTTTTATGGCAGACAGATTATATCCAGAAAGCTGGATAGTGCATCAGATCACCTCCATGAACACGACTTCCAAACTTCCATCAAATTAATTCCCGGAATTCCTTGTACGGTATTTCGGCTCGGATAAATGCGGGCCAAATGGAATTGACGGGACATTGTAATTTCCAATTTAAAGGAGCATGCCTGGTGATGACAATCATTCAGTGCCAACTCCATTTTTTGTTTATTGTAATTGTGATTGTAAAATAAATAAAATTGACCTCTTTTGGTTTGACATGTAAAATACGTGTGGTCTATTTAAAAGGTAAATTCCTTTTTTTAATGAAAAATGACAGTGAAAATGTTTATGCTTCAGACAAGTTTTACTATGGAGAGGGAGTTGAAGTGGACATTCTTAATTAAAGGCTCCGTGGCACAAAATGAATTTTTCAATCAAATTCATTCAGTGTGCAGTTTTATTGGAACAGTTTTATTGAGTACATGTACAAACCTAATGAAACGTTTTACTTTGATCTTATACCACACAACGGTATAACTTGGTACATTTGCATGTCCCTGACATGTCGGAGGTCCATTTCAGGTAATGCTAATATATTAATAAACAAGGAGAACAAAGGTGTTTTCAAAAAAAATCTTTTAACAGGAAAAAGAAAATGAGTATAGGTGAAAGGCCTTCTAAAAAAACAATAATTGTTAACCACTTGTGTACAAAAATGAAGTAAGTTACTGACTTCAATAATGTCAATTTCTTACTGATGGAAATTTGGAAATAAGAATTTGCCTCCCCCACTGAAAAAAAGGTCTAGGAATATGAATTCAAACTGATATATATGTAAAAGTGAAGCAATTTTGTAAATATTTTCCATTAGTTTTTCAGTGCTAGTAAATGTAATAATATTTTTTAAGTGACCTCATTTGCTCAGAAGGGTTTCCACTTTATAAATCCTCTACAATGGCATCCGCATCATTTGGTTATACAGCGTCCCTATCCTTTCCTTTAAACCAGACAACATCAGCATTAGCTAAGTTAGGTGCTGAGGATTTTTTTCTTCTTAGCCCAAGGGATTCAGAACTGTGGCTCCAGTCCAAAAATAAAATTAAAATTAACACGTCCAGAGTGAGACGCAGTCGTTCTCTTTTTTTATCTTCTCCTTCTCTTTGACTCAAAGAAATATTCAGGAAAACAATCTGAGACTGCGGGGCCAATGCATTTCCGGAAAACAGCTCTTGAATCAACAGACCTGTCCCCCTGCAACAAATTCTAACCTTTAAAGTGAAGCTTAACTAAAGGGGTACTTAACATCACTAGTAGAGAAAAAACTATTTACACATGTACAAACGATATCAATAAAAAAATGATTATTTTGTAAGTTTTTTAATGCAATTCTGTAGCAACGTTTATTATAAAGTGAACTTTATGATAAGGGTTAGGCCTATATTGATTTCTTTTAACACTAGTTTAACAGGCTAAACAAAATGCTACATATGCGGAAACAGTACATTTCTAGAAAATCTGCTGCATAACTATTGCAGGGATGTGAAACTTCAGATTTGAATTTGTATTCCCATTTTCTATTATTTTAGATTTTTACTCAGAACTTCAGTTAGTAAACCTGTTCTGTACAAAAGTAAAATTTCAGCTTTATCCTTGTTTTCTTTTCAGATTTGTGTGTGTGTGTGGCCACTGCTATTGCAACATGTTGAAAACATGTACATGTATACTGTACATACTCACAAAACACATATGAGTGCATACAGTATGTGGAAATCCTCTTTTCTTTGTACGGTTTTTACTGAGAAGTATTAAATTGGTTTTCTTGGTATTCTTTGTCCAAGCAAGACAATCCTTTTGTTCCTTGTACTTGGAATCTGTTCAAGGACTGTAACACAAGGACTGACCCTATAATGAAAGAACCTTTGTGAGAATGTGGCCATAATTGGGACAGACAAGAGACAGAGAGGTCAGGCAGAAGTGACCACTGACCACAGGCTCAAAAACCTGGCAGGTTGTGCTGAGAATCTCCCATATACTGCTGGAGGTAATGTAATCAGGGAAATGGATACACTTGCTCAGTTTTCTCTTTATAACAACCAGCAGCAGCCCTGGCTCTCAGAACACTCTCTGGGACTGGAAACACAAGATGAAGGGAGCTTACACCATTATAGCTGCTACATGTATGGTCAGGGATATCACTGTCCCTGCAACAGGATCGTTGCCATAGAGATCTTGACATTATATCTTCTGATATCCCTAAGTGAAGGACGCTAGGCAATACTATAAGACCAACATAACCTACAACCAACTCTCCTGACCCAAGGTGGCACTGCTCAAAATAGCAGTTTCCTTGTGAGATAGAAATCTAATACAAAGAAAATATTGGGCTATACCTTTCATTAAATTGGTAGAGTCTATAGTAATACCAGCCCCAACATCCTATAATAGCCCAAAACCATTTGCTATAGACAAAAAAATATGGCGTACGGTGTACTTATTAGACGGCAGGGTCCCTTTTCAGTTCTATTTCAAATGCCCGAATTAAAGGTACAGTACAGTATTGATAACATACGCACACAGAAATCTTCACAGATTTAAGTATAACTTTCATGATACGAAGATGGTGGTGGTAGAATCATACTGTTCAAATATTTTCGCCTGAACTGGTGCATTTATCCAGAAATTAGTCAAACTAAACACCAAAAACAGTTTTGATCTTGTGCAAGATCAAAACCATTCCTACTGTTTTACAATAATGTAGGCCTATAAGAAAAATTGAGTCTGGTTTTCACTATTTCCTTGTGACTCTGATACATGTCTGATGGAGCTCAATTTTTCACAGGTTTCTCATTTCATGTACATGTACATGCTGGATTAGACAAAATCTGAGTGCTGTTCTGTGTTCTTTGCCAATCATGTATTATACTTTTAAAACGAGTATCTTTGGTAAACATTCGCTTGAGTACAGTACTGCTACAATAAAAACAAAATTTTCATTTTTTCTGGGACAGTAATATGGCAACATCCGGAGGAACATGACTATGTGTTACATCGTCATCATCCACATTCGCCTGTCAAAAAAACACGAAAACAAGTTGGAAACAACCGAGGGCAATTTCTCTCTCAGCCAGGACTACTCTTGGGGCAAAAATGGCCGAGCCGGGGAAGAAAAAAAGGGGGAAAATCAATATTCATTGGTTTATAGCCCCCTCAGATGAATCCCAATCACATTATCATGTAGTTTGTAACTTTGTGTGTTTTTCCTCGGGATGGATTTTGCAACAAGAAAAAAACATCTGATGCCTTTCTTTTTTCCTCTTGTACATGTATTGACATTGATTAACAGAAAGCAAACAATCCATAATTTACCCATAATCCACCGAGTCACGGCCCTTGGGGTTCATGCTTTTGTCAGAAATGGTTTCAAAGGGTAAATTGACGGTTTTATGAGATTTGTATTTGTGAAAGGGTTTATCACAGAAATGTGACAAAACTTGTTTGTTTTTCAACTTTTTTTGCATTGATGCCCCCGCTTGTCTTTTATAGTGGTTTCCTGTTTGATCTCGGAGTATCTTTGTTTTGTGTATAATAAACGTACATGTACGGACATGTTTCCTTCCACCCCCATATTAATTGAGCCAAAGATAAACGTACACGTATGCATTAGGCATATGTGTACATAATATGTGCAATGTTTTTCAGATTTTTTTTACTCATACTCATAATTTAACATGTACTGTATAATAGCAGGCCCCATGTGGAAATTCAAGTTTATTCAACCATGTAATTAATATTCACAATTTGTGGAAAAAAATTACAAATAAAAGTTCAATCGATCACATATGATCAATCTGTTAAATGAGTCATGAGTGATAAAACAATATCTAGAAAAAGATAAAGAAACCAACAAACAAAATACAAAAAAAACATAATTGAAAGATGAACACGTAAAAATTTACTTCCCAAAAAAAATTGAAGAAATAAAATAATCCACAATAAAATTAACACTAAACAATAAAAATACAATTAATAAACAACTTACAAAAATAATTGACGAAAATTAAGAAGAAAATAAAACAAAGTATAAAAAACAAATGTCCACAAAAATGAAATACAATAGATTAAACAATGGATATTGTAAGACATGACATCCTGCATCCTGTTATTGTTCTATAATCTCCAGTGAAAGGAATCATCTTAATTTGAGATGTCAACAACTCCACTCAATCTGCACTCCATGTTCTCTAACCCTCTGGAATATGTTACAAATTAATTTACATCATGTGCAGTTTGTGCACTGTATGTGTAAGCAGGGAACAGCTAGAAATATGCACCCCACACCATGGTAACGGAACATCCAGGAGTCTCCACGGAGACAAAGTGAGATGCAAAGAGAGAGCAAGCGCAAGAAGAGCGAGCAGCCTGGAACAAACACCCTCCTAGCAACATACACTTGTTTGCTGTTGTTCCGTAACATTGATTTTGCCCCGGGTTTTTTGTCTACAGTTCATGTCAAATCTACGATGAAGTTCATGTTTTGAGACAATCACCAGGGCCCAATTTCATGGAATCCGTTACCGTTAGCAAAAATTCTTCACTTGGTTTGGTTACGGTTAGCGTATTTCACGGAAGAGTTTCCTTTTTGGTAACGGTAAGCAAGGAATTTGTGCAGAATGCATACGACAGCCCCATTATCATGGTAACCCTAGAAATTCTTCGCTAACCGAGAGTCTTGCTTACGGATTCCATGAAATAGATTTCACGCGTACATTGTAGCAGTGCCCGTTAGCACAAAAATAGGCAGTAACAGATTCCATGAAATTGGGCCCTGGTGAATACAGATAGAATACGTTAAGAGGCAGGAAAGCTCAAGCCTGGAAATAAACGGAGGCCACGGTCTTCGTTGCCCTGGTTCTTGGCCTTGGTGCCCCTTCAAATGTTTCCATATGATATTCCAATGGAAGTACTCCTTGCAATGGAAAATTGGCCTTGGCCTTGCCCTCACCAAACCTTATTTCCAGCCCTGAAAGCTGTAAAAAATTCACAACCGAGCATTCCCACTATAATAGGCTGGACATCTCTCTCCAATACTTTAGCACTTGAGTCTTGATTGCATTTCCTCTGGTCCGCCGAAACCCAAAACCTGAGACAATTCGGGGAATCTGAATGGGACAAACCAATTGGAATGCTGCCTGTCAGTAGCTGGACCTGAGCTAATTGACACCTGATGACTCTCCAGCTCATTATTCTCAGGTCAGGTCACACATTCCCAACCGAAACAAATTCCGCTGAAGTATTTAAATCTCCGCTGATTTCCCAAGGGAAAGGAAGACTGAGGTGAAAACACTTTCAAGACATTTAAAAAAAAAACGAAAAAAGGACCGAAAAAGAGCCAACCCACAATTCTTCTTTTAAATGTAGGTTTCGTACAGCCTGCCAGCTAGATACAGTATATTTGGACAACACAAACCACTTCAAATATCCACAGGACAGCCCTTCTTATGATTTCATTGACCAACAAGTCTTCCTGGTCTTCAGGAAGCCCCCGCAGAGTATCTTGCAGTCCCACATCAATTTAGATGCACATGTAGTTGCCCCGCATCCTAATTCCTGACGCTTTGCTGCTGTCCTCCTCGGGTCAGTGAAATTTAATTAAGAGATGCTGCTCTAAATATAGGTCAGAGGTATTCTCCTGCACACACACATCCTGATCCTGGGTTGTCCTGTTGTTGGAGAACCTCTGCCCGAGGTTGTGGAGTGCTGTTCATCGGATCGGTTCCCAACAGTCAGCAACAAATGTGTTTCCATAAAAACCAGGACAAAACCTGCCCAAAACCTGGGTTACATTATAGGTTTATTCCGGACTCATATTTTTTTTATTCCGATAAAAACTAAGCTAGTGAGGTCAGGGTCTCCAAACAGATTCTAGGGATGAGGTACTCCTTCATCATCGACAGAGAGGGAGCACATTCAAGACTTCAGGACCAAAACACAGAGGCCACAGTTGACCAGAGTCCACTCTTGACTGAAAAGTCATAACTTCCTCAGAAGCTTTCAAATACTGTGATCAAGAACCAAAAGAAACATTTGAGGGCTTTGCATGGTCAAAATAGTGTTCCGCGCTTGTGACGTCACATTCAGATGTTTGGACAAACAAGTTGCACGTTGCCCTTTTAACTTACACGTAAACGTGAAATTTGTCTGAACATCCGGGTAACTATAGCTGTCGATATAAAGGGCGTATTCTATGAATAGCTTGAGTGCTGTGCCCTATTGTATGTGGATCGGTTTGTGGAAACACCATGTAAGAATCGTTTGTACTTTGCCACGTCTATTTCATACGCACTTCTCGTAAGGTCTCAACATTTCAACTAACCTGTTCTAGTCATCATTAGGAGACCAAGGACCAAAAGATAGTTTATTCTCTTTCAGATGATCAGAGCAGAGAGATATTTAGAAATCTTACAGAATAATAATATTAAATTGCCTTGCTGGAAACAAAAATATAGTCCTTTTAGGGGCCTTAGGCCCGTGTCACATGAAGCAATTTATGGGCAATCAGTTCTGGACAATCTTCAAGGAAAAAAAACAACATTCATTTTTAAAATTTCAGCGAAAAACTGCCAGAAAAAATGCCTATTGTGCTGCGGAAATGTTCTCTCTGCAGTGGAGTCGATTGTCTCCATGCTGCCCTAAGGACATGCTTTGTGCGACACGGTCTTTCCAACATGTTCAGGACATTCATGTGACTCAACAATGGGAACTGGGGATTATAATACATAATCTGTGTTATAAATATGCCCCCGAGACTCCTTGGTCATTAATGATTTACAAGCCACTTCGCATCATGTTCCCCTTCGGACTCGTCAGGATGATGATGAATTTCATTGGATGTGATTTGATTTTTCTCGATCCCCAGCGAGGGGGCACGCTTGTTTGTGCTTCATGAGCTAATTCAATGACCTAGTGTGTCGCATACACGTACACGTACAGTATGTGTACGCTGAATTTTGAAACCTTTGGGCTCCTTTTACGGCATCGCAGACAGGCTAAGTGATGGAGTTGGATTTAAGAGAATTGCGTTGCTGAGGGAGTTAAATCATTTACCAGAGTGGTGTTGAATAATGGACCCGCATGATGAGGCGAACTCACAGTATAGGCATTACATCTGACAGGCAGTGAATCATGTTAATCACGTCTAGAGTCAGAACAAAATCAGGCAAGATGAAGAGGATTGCACAAACCGCTGAGATGAATCTTAACTTTCGCTCGTCGGTAATCGGCATAGTACATTTGTACGATGACAACACACTTTGCTTAGCAGCAATCAGGATTGATTTGACAGTTAAGATCGGTCTTAATGCTTTGTGAAATGGAAGGCAATGAGCTTGGCCAGGCAGTAGGCCTAGTACCTGGGCATCCGGACATCTTGTTCACTGCTTTGGACGCCCTTTTTCATCTAGAATTCACACAATGACCTTCTATGAATAAAATATTTAAGACATCTTATTTTCTTTTAGGTCAAGGGCAAATTTGTCCAATTAAAGCTAATAATATGTGTGCCTTGCTGGGAAGGGCATGGTGAATTTTGGACTGTTCAAGGGATGAGGCCATATTCCATGCGAGGAACACTCGTTAAAAAACAAAAAAATTGAAAATGAAGGACCAAGCCTCATCATAGACAGGTTCATGGAGATGCTAAAGTAGGCAAACACAGGTCACCATCCAAAAATCCCATGTGGTCTACAGTGTATTCACTGGTATTCCGCTGTACATCACTCAAGCATGATGGGACATGTCTACATGTATCTAGATAGGCGTCTTTTCATCCGACACTTAACACTGGTTTTTACATGTACATGTGTGTAACCATCAACATCTGAACAATGAAGCCTGACAATACTAGCCCTAGTTCTGCCGCAATCTGCCCCGGGGGGAATGGAATAAGATTCCTCAATACATATTTTTTCCCCATCCCGTCCCACTCCATCCTAAACTATTCTTAGACCTTCTCAGCATATTTTTATCCGTTTTTCTGAGTGTTTCTGTCTGCAAAATATCTAACACGTTCAAAGTACATGTACATGGACCCTTATTTTCATTTATACAGTTCTCGTGGACTGATTTTGACATTGATTGTCTTTGTCATTGTCTGTTCATTCATAGAAAATTGCCAATTTTCTGTGACACATCAGCTATGTCGCTGTAAGTTGTAACTGCTGGAGAAGTCATTTGTTTCAAGGTGAACATGGAATGGATACTATCAAGTACATGTATCAACCCAGGGAATTAATTACAAATGAAATTCATAAGACTCCCAAAAGCCTGGATAGATATATTTATCATTTGATTTATTAGTTAGTTGTTGTTGTCTTTATATTTTAAGTCATATTCCGTTTGTAATTTTAAATTTCTAAGGTACTCTTTTTAATTTTACCGCAATTTGGCCCTCGGCCACAAGGGTAAAAGAAATAATCAAAAAGAAAATCTACCTACATGTATCTTAATATCTATATGTACAGTGTATATATACAGTGCAATTATGATATCTTTCAATCTTTGCATATCTTGTTCATTTTTGAATGGAAAAATGAAACATTCAAAACTGAGAACATCAAATGCAAACCGGTTGGGTACAAACAAAAATAAGAAAAAAAATGCATCAATTGGCCCATTCTTGATTCAAGCTAGCCGCCATTGACCAATGACTTTATGTTAATTACTATAGTACATGTAGACCAAATGTTACCACTGAACTGCATTTCAATACAGTTTATGGCGTGTACATTATGCAAAAGGCAACACTTACATGTACATGTACGACCAACACAATCGTGTACACTTGTACAGTGCAGAACACAAATGTACATAAATTTATTCATAATATTTGTGCATGATATGAATAATTCAGATTTTTGAAGAAAAGCACAAATGACATTACATGACACTAACAGTGGCTGTAAATGTACAAATGTACATTTATTTATTCATAATATTTGTGTTCTAAGAGATATGAATAATTCAGATTTTTGAAGAAAAGCACAAATGACATTACATGACACTAACAGTGGCTGTAAATGTACAAATGTACATTTATTTATTCATAATATTTGTGTTCTAAGAGATATGAATAATTCATATTTTTTAAGAATAGCACCAATGACATTGCACGACACTGACAGTGGCTGTGCAACGGAAGAAAAAAATTAACAGCAGTGACTGACAAGAGGATGGCTTGTCTTTATCTGTGGCGCCTATGGGAGAAACAAGGTGAATATTTACTGTAGCCCCCCCATGTCACTAGCATCTTCACTTCATGTCAACTGTCCTACTCGTCAAAAAAAAAAGCACAAGGGGGAGAGATTTTAACACCTTCCCCTGGCAACTGACAGTGTCAAAATGGATAACAGCGTAACCGAGTGTATAGGATAATGCCCTCTTGTCAGATGGCTCCCTTGTAAATAATTGGTTATCGCCATGGCAACAATGGTCAAACTGATGATTCTCCATTCACAACGATGGTAAAAAAATTATGACTACGTGTTGTTGATTTACGCTTCAGCGGTATTTTAAGTACATTAAGCAAACAATATTCATGTTTTGAGGAAAAAAAGGCCCCAACATGCCAATTTAAAACAAAAATCATTATTAATTACAGTATATTGGAATTTTGGATGTTATGGTAAATATGACGTCATGGCAACTATAAGCACGCCCCTTGTACATGTACGTACGTGTACAGTACATACGTGTCATTCATTGCAGTTGAATCTCCAAGGATACCGGTACTTGGCAGTCTTATTATTGTAGAGTTAGTGAGGTGAAAACAGATCCGTTTCCCTGGTGTCAACACTGTGCTTATACTGAGTGTAACATGAATGTTGGGCTTTTTTTTCTGAATTTGGCTTTCTGTGCATAATTTTTGGTAAGATTTAAAAAAACAAAAACAAATAAACCCAAAATGTGTCCATTAATTACTGTGACAGCATTATAACAAATCAGACATTTTCCGACAGGATTATAGACCCTGTGCCGTAACAGACTCAGAATGATAATTCAAAATGTTCAAACACATTTCCGACACAAAACAGGGCCAATTTCATGGTCCTGCTTAGCAAACAATATTTGCTAACCATGAAATTTAAGTCTGAATAAAAAAGGATTAGCAACCAAATGTCCATGTGTTGTAGATCTCACTTGTGATTGTTCTTTGGCTGTTGTTCGCAGGCCATGAATATCAAATGGAATTTTTAATGGTGGTTTGTTAAAAAATAGAGCAAGGCATTTTGTGCTAAGCAATTTTGTTGTGCTTTTAAAACAGCTCCATGAAATTGGCCCCTGATATTAGAAAGGAAAGGACAAAAATTGCTTTTATTTCAAAGAATGGAAACATTACATGACACAATTTTTTTTTACATTGCCCGAGTACGGATAATGTTATCGCTAACATCTTACATGGTGTTTCCACAAACCTATCCACATCTTCAATAACGCACATCCGATATTCGTGCTCTCGTCCATGTCTGTATATGTCTGTAATAAATGTGCGCGCACAACAAGACCATGTTCGATCACTGAATGAGATTATGATGGCTAGAATAGGATTCCAACCTTCCAACACAAATAAAAAGCAGAGTCAAATTCTGCTCTGTTACCAAACGGTGCAATTCACAGAACCGATGCACGGAGGTGGAGAGCAAATCTATTAATAATCAAAGTTCCTCTGGGTCGTTGGAGGCCAAGGCTCGGCATTATAAAGCTGAATTTACATTGTCTTATTTATGATTCCCGCCCAAAGGTTTTATTTTTACCTGCAGCGATGTATGACATGCATATTATGCAGGAGGGTGGAGAAGGGGAAATGTGGGGCCCAAGATTCAGCAAAGGTGTTTCATTTTGATGAGAACATGCAATTCTCATGTACTTTCTACATTTATTTTTGCAGAAAAGAGGTCAAGATTTTTTTAGGAGAAATTCTTATTGCTCTTTTCAAGGAATATATCTATAATCTGTGCCAAATATGGGTAAAATAAAATATATAAATTTAGATGATCATGACCCTTTCATGAAACTTTCATTATGGGTAGTCATCCGGCCATTCCTGATAACCAGTCCTAGGCTGTGTCCGAAACGGGCTTCAAGAGCTATGGCTAGGTCTATTGTCTAGGTGTCTACGCATATTTCCAATGGAACAAAGACCTACATGTAGACCTAGCTCTAGACAACAGATTCAGATGCAGCCCAAGTTGCATGCATGCCCTGTTAACTAACTTGTTTCCAGATGGTCAACTGGACTAGTCAAACCATCTTGGAGTCTATAAAGACTTCAGGTAAAGTTTAAATCTCAATTCTAATAAACTCGTCGGGCTTGTCAATCAAACTGTGCACATTGACCAATTGGAGTCGTTGTCGGCCATGTTACCTCGGTCAAACTCGGGTCACATGCTGTATGTAAAAGACGCTAAGATGGGCGGGGCTTAAGAGCAAAGCCGAAACGGTCCATTCACCGCAGTTCTCATGCAAACTAGCTCCTTGTTTTCGCTCTAAAATCTTGCAAAGTGCCTATTTGAACTGCCACGCTAACATGTACACGAAAATGCTATACGTGTTCATGGATAGTTACTCAACGTACACGTTTATACCCAAGCTACATCAATTACTAACCCAACACAAACAGCGAATTGAGTTACACTGTAATCCTACAATAGGTGTCGTGTAGTTACCATGGTAATCCTCCTTAATTAAATTGAATCCTACTGTCCACAGCCTGAAAATGATTAAAAGGCACAGCGCAGTAAAAATGTGCACCTTCAATATAGCAGATGCGGTATTGCATCAGTAAAATGATGATTTTTTTTCCCTCTGATACCATCCCTTTAATATTTTCATTTGTTCCTATCATTACTATACATATCATGATTTTAATAGAAAGGATGTTCACACAAAAGTACATGTGCATGGAAAACTGTTAACTTATGTCCTTCAAAAATTTATCAAAATCCGTTTCAGTATCTAAAAACAGTTTTTGATGGATCATGTGGAAGGCCTGATGTTGTATTTCTTGAAGGAATTTCTTCAGCCAACATGGTCCAAGTTTGAAGAAATGTGTCCTAAACATTTTGCAAATTTGGGAAGGATTCTAGCCACCAACAGGGGTCAGGAGATAGGGCTTAAAGAAGCCACACATGAAAAAACCTCACGCACTAACCTGCTTGTCCAAGCATCTTGTAAAATCTGTACTCTAGATGCAGCTGGGGCGCTCTGGATTTCATTGGTTCCTGTAGAACAATGGGGAACAAACAAACAAACAAATGTAGGTTAAGAACAGTCATTTTTTCAGAAACATAGTATTTAATACTACACCCATTGCATTTGGTTCTACAAACAAAAAGTTTTTCTTTTTTAACCTGTATACATGGATTAGTATTAGTTAAGTTTGTACCAGGAGCGGATCCAGGATTTTCCAGGGGCGGAGGCGTGGAAATAAAATGCGCCAATTCAATAGCGACAGATCGATTTTGGGGCGATAAAAGCAAGCTTTCTTCTTTTTTGAATCTTTCTCCCTCTCTGTATTAATATTATTATTATTATTTTTTCTTTCTTTTATTTTTTTTTTTTTTGCTAAGAAAAAAAATGCTCCCCACCCCCATATGTACCCCCACACCCTGGATCCACCAACCCCTGTCTACATTCAGGCTGTTAAACACAATTGCTGCCTAAAAATGGAAATTCAATATGACACTGTAAATGACAGAAAGAGGAAGAGGAGCAAATATTCGCATTAATACATATCTAAACTGAAAACCGAGAAAAAATACCCAAAACCAGACCATTCCAGTTTCATTGTGTTGCCGCATAATCTATTAACTTTTAAACAAAAACCTGAGAACCCAACCTGAAATTAGTTTAAAAAAAACCTTTTAATGTACATGTGTACAATCAGATACACCACATTTGTGTAAATGTTAATTTCAAATGCTACTTTTTAAAGCAACCTCTACTTTCCTAATTGTTTGTTTATATTTAATGTCTTTTAATTTTAACAATATCGTTGCAACCTGCTGTTTGGGTTTTTTTTGGGGGGGGGGGGGTGGGGGGGGGATGGAAGGGGTAAGAAAGGTTCCCTGCACCATATCACACGAGACTTCATCTTTTCATTCCATTCAATCCAACCACAATCCAACGATCGATATCTCTAAGGGCAAGTTGTTGAGATTATTTCCTACCTATGTACAGTGTATGATGTATGGTACTCACTGCCAGATTTCTGCAGTCAGAAGTGCTTCATTAAATATTTGCATTTTCTTCTCAAAATTGTGATTTGCATGCTGAGAATCAATATTTGGCATTTGAAATCTTTCCGAAAATATCTTTCATAACATTCCAAAACCTTCATGCTATTCAAATTTCAATCCGCCATATAATCCTCATACAATTATTATCATTAATTTCTATTTCAATAAAAAAAAACAACATGTTTATAAAATGAGAAGTGGAAGTTTAAACCAGAATGCTAATCTTCACAAAAAGTTTATAATTTTGAAATTCATGTACATGTGGGTTTTTTGGGGGTTTTTTTTTGGGGGGGAGGGTGTGAGCATACATGTAGTATTTGTTTTATCATAAGATAAGTCAAATAAAAATTATGAACAAGTCAACTATTTCACGGTCAGTTGTGTTCAAACTATCACCATGGGTATACATGTGTACACCTGTGCACTTCTTCAAGAACGTACACGTCTACATGTACGGGATGGTACTAGGGAGAAAATAACACATTTGAACCCCTGGGATTATGGCATTAGGTACATGTACATACGTGTACATGTATCTTACACTAAACATGTACATGTACTTCTACATGTAAATCTAAATGTGTACATGCAATGTACATGTACAGGTTCATCTGGCTAATTGCCACTTCCTATTGATATTTGGGAGCAGCTGATAGATTGACCACAAAGATTGTACACCGGCTAAAAATAACAATGCTACATCTGATCTGCACTGTACAAGGTAACTCATACAGAAATTTATTACAACTGAAACAAGGGGCACACATGTTCATTACTGTTCAATAACCACAGTGTTTTGACCAATTTTATACTTAAAGGTACAGTACAGGATTGGAAACATACCCAAACAGAAATGTTCCCAGATTGATGTATAACTTTCAGGGTATGAATATGGTGTTGGGAAAAACATACTATTAAAATATCTCCGCCTGAAATACTGTACTTATCCAGAAATTAGTAAAACAAAGACCAAAAACAGTTTTGATATCGGGGTGAAATCAAAACCATTCTTAATGTTTCATAAGAAAAAATTGAGTCGGTTTTTCGCTATTTTCTTGTGAATCAGATGTCCCATTGAGTTCAAATGTTCAGAGGTTTATTATTTCATGTACATGCTAGATCAGACAAAGTGTGAGTGCTGTTCTTTGACCTTTACCAATCATATATTATACCTTTAATTGTGTATACATACATGTATTTGTACACAAAACATGCACTGCAGTCCGTGTTTTTGTTAGCTTACAATCAAGTTGAACATAATTTAAGTAACAAATAAATAAATATCTGTTTCTCGTCCTTGCACATGTATTTTTTTCCTAGCTCTTTCAATTTCTTTTCAAATGGCCATTTTGATATTAACATTTTTGAGACAAGTTACAGAAATCTTATTTCGATATTTTAAGCAATTGTCTGTCTATATAAAATCTGTCTATAAACAAATAAAAAAAATCAATTTTTGTGTTTCAAGTCAAGACAAGAAACTATTTTTTTTTTAGCACATTGCCTTACGAGGAATTTTGCTGAAGGACAGCAAGAGTCCAAAGTCACTCTGCCCTGGTCTTGGCATTGATACTTCCATGATTATATTCCCGCAAAAAATATTTCAATCGTAGAACTGACAATTGCAACGAGCAAAACAGCCTTGCCATTCCCCAACGCCAAATTCCACGCGTGAAACTGTTTTCTCTCTCCTTACAAGAATTCTTTTTCTTTCTGACACGCTGGAGGATCACGTTCAGATTTATTTCCAGGGCCCAGGGGCAAGTTCCATAAAAGCAGCTTTAAGCACAAACATTTCCTCAGTGCAAATATTCTTCGTTGATGATAAGGAAAAGTTTACCGACTGCATTGCTGTTTTCTGCTTATGACTTCCGATGACACTACTGTTTTCTTCGCATAACATTCATGTATCAAAGGTTATTAGCCTTAAAGGCTAGACACCAAATTCTATTTACCAAGATTTCTGTGCTTAATATTTAATGCTTACCGTATTAAAAAGCAGCTAGAGCTACGAATTCAGTCCCAGCTGAGAATAAGTCAGAGTTTGGTTTTTAATTATTCACTTCAGCATCAGAAATAAATTCCATGAATTCATAGAATGTCTCCCCCAGGAATTAAAGTAATGGAATTTTTTATTTCAAATCTATTTCAGGCTTACATTTTGTATTCGGTTGTACTGCAACTTAGGTAATTCATCTTTAAAATCCTCTTGTTTTCGGTTCACTGACATGAAAAGTACACTGACGGTGCAGTACTTCCAAGTTCCGTAATGGTACACGCCTAATTCATATTATTAAAGAACATGGCTAGCTAATGATAGTACCAAACATGTCGTTAAATATTTTTACCGACACGAACTAATCATTATAAAGTACGAAAGATAAAAATTTACATCATACATGAACGTACATGTATGCCTGTATTACAAGTCTTTGTACTATGAAATGGAGAAAAATATCAAAACAAATTAATTTGCAAGTGCCTATAACTGTCAATGAACCAAAAATACACAATTTATATAATACAAGCTCAGTGGTTTGTTTTACTATGTAAAATTATTTGGCATATGTGGATAAAAATGCTGCGAGCTAGAACAAAACCACACAAAATGTCCATTCAGAGCGCCCTCTGTTGTTGGGATTCTCTCCGGTCCAGCCCATCCCCAGCGGCCATGTTGTGGCTATTGGTAGCCGAGCCCCATTGGGTCCTCTCAATATTATTAGTCCAAGCCTTAGATACTATTAACCATGTTGTATTATGATGAATCAGCCATCTACTCTAAATCTTGAGCATTAGAAGGAGGACAAGCACAAAGATTTGCTAAATTCTCCTTCCAATATTATCCCTGCTTGTTTGCAATCCATCCTAGCCAAGACCCATTACACGTAATTTGCAAATATTGATATTAACTGCCACGGTATTCAATTCTTTTTAAAGATGTTGTCTGGGCATTTTCCCAGGGGCGAATTTCACATAGCCTCCGCGTTCGACTTTCTAGAAAGCACTGGTTACCAACCAAAATCATATGCAATATGTATTGTCCGCGACTGGTCCACTGCACTGATTCTTGCTAAGCGATAGAAATTTCCTATTCAGCAATTTAAAAGACCGGACCCAGATTTTTAGAGTCAAAATAGATGTAATAACAATTAAATACATATTTTCCCCTACATAACGAATTGCAGATAATACACTTAAACTAAAGTATCCATGCTAGTGGCAATCAAACATTTATGGAGGATGACTTATGACTTTTTACTAGCTACTAGAGATTTTTCAATTAAAATCTTGACCTTTGCTGAGTCTATTCATCAGGCATGCACATGATTAATTTAAAATTTCTGGTTGGTCGGGGCAAGGCCAACTTGGTTCAAGACCGGTGCGAGGCTCAGGGCAGGGGGGGGGGGGCGGGTGGTTGTGCACTCCTAAAGATCACGCAGATAATGGAGTGTGTGCACATGTGTCCTTTTTTTCTTGCTTTTTAGTTTTTTCATTTTTGTTTAATACCTATGTAAGCTTCGTATGTATATACGACACAAAACAAATTGCTAGTTAATCTTCTTTTCCCCGTTTAATTCTAAGCAAAAAATTGTCCTTGACTTGGCTGTGTAACTCATCGTTGGTTTTATAATGTCATTGTCAGTGCAGATATGGTGCACGTGATGAAATGCGCTGATGGAGAGGAGGCATACGGACAAGCTTTCAACCCCCAGCCCCAGGTCTCTCATCTTGCCCCATAATGCCTCGCATGACTCTCGGAGCTGTTTTCAGTTTTCAAAAATGCACGGCCAGGATCTTCCCTTCTCTTAATAACATTGAAACTGATGACAGCTCCCCTCCTGATTGCTCCACAAATGTCAGAACGATTTATACATCGTCCCATAAAAAATGTACGTGATCACAGCAGAGTTTTAGCATAAAAGGTTCATCATTCAGCTTTTCTTTCGGGAGGGGAGAGGCGGGGGGAGGCGGAGGAGTTGGTTATCCTGTTCTAGCCTTTCAGGACACTGAAGCTGGAATTATTCTCCGATAGAATTTTGATCGGGAGAAGATTTATGAAGGAAGCAGCTCTCCGAGAGCTCTCCGAGACTACACAGAGAGCGAGAGAGAGGGAGAGAGAGCAGAGAGGAAGCCGTACCCTCAAGAAATGGAGTATGGGGGGTTGGGGGGTTGCTTATTGAGGCATTACTAGTATCCTAAATGAAAGAGTATTTCCTGAACATGGATTACATGTCATCTTTATAGAGATGTGCCTTTTATTTAGGGTCTCAAATATTACAAGGAAGGTTGTCATTGCCTGGAAAATTGAAACGAGAGCTTAAGTGTGCAGGTGTGCATTGCTTAGTGCTATGGAAAATGCTCTGTACATATACATGTATCTTTATATCATGACAGCTAATTCAAGGTAAAGTTCTTCATGTAAAAAAAGAATTCATCTTTAAAACCCTAACCCTGCTCAGTACAACATATTCCAAATGTTTTTACTGCTTGTTGGACACTGTTGGATTGAGCAGTAAACAGATGGTTGATATTTTTGTTGGACTTTGTTGGATTGAGCAGGTTACTCTACAATATGTAAAGTTGGTATGTTGGATCGAGCAGTCATCTCATTTCTGGCCAAGTGTTGGATTTGTAGGATTCAGCAGTACTTACACTCATTTTTGGCCATGAGTTGGATTTGTTGAATTCAGCAGTCTAGTGCAGAACAGCCACTAGTTATTTCAGAATTGGATTTGTTGGATTCAGCAGTAACCTCATTTTTAGCAAATGTTGGACTCGGTTGGATTGAGCATGGTACCCCGCACATATGCCTAGGGGGTTAGGGGTAAATTACTTAATAAATCAATTGCGAAACGATTAATTAGACGAAAGGAAAATAGTTTAACCAGGATATTCAAAATATATTGAACAGATGTACATACAGTGTAATTATGGAAGGGACATGGTCTCATATGTCAACCATTCACGAGGTCTAATGATAGATCGTTTGAACCTTTGATAAAAAAAATAAAGCTTCATGTCACGACAAATCAGACAACAACAACAAAATTCCAAGAACCCAACAATAATATTAATAACAATAGCACAGTCACACAATGTAAACATTTTAGCGCGGCACCATTTCCTTGATTTCCATTAGAGCACAGAACCTGACAGTCTAATAGTCCATCACACACACACACATTGAACATGTAAATCCCTTTCATGTACATTTATGTAAAGATGAATCCGATAAAGTCGGATTGTTTGTGCAGGGTCTCTGCATCCTCACATCACTAGGAGCACAAATTAAGATTAAGATCCATTAGAACCCAGTGACCTTAAGACAAATCGATGGGACAGGATTGGAAGAGTAGAGAGGCCAGGCTGCACCACCGTCGAGCCGGTCGTGGCATCATCACATGCAAAAAAGCCTGAGGAAGAACCCTTGGCCTCAATTTCCAAAAAAAGAAAAAATCCAATATTCCGATCTTCGTACTAGAGACTCAGCGGCAATTTCTGCGCGTGGTTCATGTCAGTGCATGATTATACTCGGGACAAACTTTCGTTTTGAAAGAGGGAGGGCAAGGCTGTTTTTTTCCCACTGGTTAAAGGGAGACATGTGCGTATATCGAAAGAAATTTTAATTGCATGCATGCTGAGATCAATGATATGAATTATTGGGCAATTGGGCATTAAAACAATGACCAGGGGGCTGCAAGGCAGTTGCTTACTGTTACACGGTGTGGAGGTCAAAACCTGGACATTGAGGCAATGGCCATGGGTACCAAGACAACTGTCTCCATTACCTTAGGTGGAGGTCAAGCGCCTTGGTGACAAGGCAATAACCATGAACACGGAGGCATCTAAAATGACCAGGGGCTACAAGGCAATTAACTGCCGAGATGTTGATATTATGTAAAGGCCAAAGCTCTGGACACCAAGGCAATGACCATCGGGACCAATACAACTGTCTGTGTTATCTGAGAGAAGGTCAAGCGCCAGGTGCCAAGGCAATGACCATGGACACCAAGGCAATGACCAGGGACACAGCATCACTTGCTTCCTTTGACAAAGCCCTGAGCACCAATATGGGCGTTTACGAGGCTCAGGCTCCATTTCGTGAATCCATTCTAAAATAACGGGTATCAAAATAGAGGCTTTTGGCAGCGGTTCGGAGGTAGATTCTCTGGTTTGAAAAGAAAAACAGAGCTTCAGCTTCAATGAAAAACCACAACCTATATTTTCAGCATATGGATGTCAGAGCTAGAGCAGGAGCCTGAGCCTCCGTTTCGTAAATGCCAATGTCTACATGTAGGCCCCAATGTACTCATACAGTGTACTAGACTACTGTACACTTCATAAACTCATAATGCAATTTGATAGGAATTTCCGTGTTCCACTGACCTTATCGTGAATTAGAATCTCCCTAAAAAAACCGCCAATATTTTTAAAAGCAAACAGTGATCTTCACAACCTCTCACAAAAAGTGATTCTTTGTCAATGGATGTTGCCGCTTGTTTGCAAAGGTTTTTTTATATTCTGCTGGAAGGTTATTTACCCATCAGCTCTGAATGCAGCTCTTGACCTTTGAGTTCGCTTCCTTGCTATCAAAACCATTCCTAATTGGACACGATTGAAGACTAGATCTTTAGGCTTCTACTGGCGACAAACAATTTTTCTTTTTTTAAGCTGGGGTCCAAACCAACACAGCAACAATTACAATGGCAGAATACACTTCAAAAATGCTTTCCGTACACTCGTACCGTTTTTTTTTTACCAAACCATTTGTACCACGCAGAACTCAGAACTTATAAACGATGTCCACAGGCAAAAACAAGTATCCAATGGCAAAATTGCTGGATTTCTGAGCCCACAAATTAAACACTGATGATTTACATGTACATGTTTCGTAAATGCCAATGTCTACATGTAGGCCCCAATGTACTCATACAGTGTACTAGACTACTGTACACTTCATAAACTCATAATGCAATTTGATAGGAATTTCCGTGTTCCACTGACCTTATCGTGAATTAGAATCTCCCTAAAAAAACCGCCAATATTTTTAAAAGCAAACAGTGATCTTCACAACCTCTCACAAAAAGTGATTCTTTGTCAATGGATGTTGCCGCTTGTTTGCAAAGGTTTTTTTATATTCTGCTGGAAGGTTATTTACCCATCAGCTCTGAATGCAGCTCTTGACCTTTGAGTTCGCTTCCTTGCTATCAAAACCATTCCTAATTGGACACGATTGAAGACTAGATCTTTAGGCTTCTACTGACGACAAACAATTTTTCTTTTTTTAAGCTGGGGTCCAAACCAACACAGCAACAATTACAATGGCAGAATACACTTCAAAAATGCTTTCCGTACACTCGTACCGTTTTTTTTTTACCAAACCATTTGTACCACGCAGAACTCAGAACTTATAAACGATGTCCACAGGCAAAAACAAGTATCCAATGGCAAAATTGCTGGATTTCTGAGCCCACAAATTAAACACTGATGATTTACATGTACATGTACGCATTTTACCGTTCTACATGTACAAAGATTAAAAAACATGAGTCGGTTGGACAAGTTGGGGAGCGATTTGAGCATGATGCCGATTTCAGAAATGAATAATAATAACGGGCCTTAGGCCTACATGTAATTATAATAATAATAAAGGTTTGTCTCACAATAAAATAACATAAAAAATAGCTCTGTTGCTTTATAATAAAATGGCGGCCAAATGATACTCCACTTTTTGGACTGAGTAGCCTATTTTGCGCCGCAAGTGACCCTATACTACATGTATCTTTGATTGATACTAATAATGACAAGAAGAGGTTGTTGAAGAAAACTCCCCCAAGGCTATTGAACTGATGCACACAGATAGCATAATGGCAATATGAGGCTATTTTTAGCACTTCGAAGGAGATCACCGCGATCTTCTTTATCAGCAAATAAAAAATTCTGTTTATAAATAAAAAGACTCTTGCGTCCAAATACCACAAGGATTTGCATCTGAAGCAAACACACAGGTAACTACAATACATTATTTTTTCCTTTTTGTTCAAATTGATGTAAGCTAGAATCCAGATAGTTTCACCTTTCATTTCTTGAAATATTCATTTTATTTGTGCGGTGCACATACAGTGTTATATTGATCTTGGCAAATTCTTTCTAGTCTGGTAGCTTTCTAGAGCTCTGCTTTGTGGTCTGAGTGAATTCTCTACCGACTGTCAAACACAAGTCTGGAGATGTTAAGAAGCAAACTGTGTTACTGAGTAAGCAAAACCCAGCCCAACGTCAGTTACAGTGTTTGAGTAAGCAAAACCCAATCTAAAGCCAGTTGAACACACTGTGAAATTTTGAAGTAAGAAGATCCTGCTTAGATTGTAACGTTAGGGGCCAATGTCATGGCACTGCTTAGCACAAAAATTTGCTAAGCATGACATTTCTGTCTTAAGTAATTAAAACAGGATTAACAACTAAATTTCTATGTGTTGTGTATTGCTTGTGATTGTTCTTTGGCTGTTGTTTACTGACCATGAACATAAAATTAAATTTTTAACGTTGGTTTGTTCTGCTAAGCAAATTTTTGTGCTTAGCAGTGTCATGAAAAAGCTTTCTTTATGTATGTATTTCAGTTCATTATTTGGGTTCATGAGTAGTTTGCAGCAGTTTATTACGTGTATTCTATGTTTAGGACATTTTTACATGCTCAGCACTTCTAGTTCTAATCCCTCTATGAAAGCAGTCATTTACTAACATTATTCTGTACAATATTCCGAAATCCCTCGCTACACGTACAAAAACAGTACAAAAACTACAAATCATACAATACAACCATATTTCCGCTGTAAAGTGGCTGTGTTGTGTATTTACAATGTAGGCCTACCAGTTCCTGTTATTAAGTAGACTCCTTAACTCCTTTTATTAACCCCTAATCAATATGATGGTAGGATCACAGGCCACTTGAATTGTGGGGAGACTTCTATTATGGAGACCAGACTAAATCCCCTAGTCTGTACCTTGCCACCCCCACACCTCCTTGGTTACAATCAACACTGGCTAGTAGTAAAAGAAAAATAGAAAAAAGATCAACATAGACTGGCTTTAAGTCCTCCCAGTGTTTCTCACCGAACGCACAGTGATCATGAAAATCTATTGATCTCGTATAAATGTTTGGACATGTACATGTAACACTTACACCGTTGATATCTTTTTTTTTAAATTGATTCTCCTTTTTATTTGATTTGATGTAAAAGGAAGGAATGTTTATGATTTTTTGGAAACTTTGTCAATTTTTTTTTAAAGAAAGATTTGAGGCTTTGCATGGTGACAATTGGTACATGTACAGTATGAGGATCGGACTGTTTCTGTCTCCTGATGAGGACTAGAGCAGGCTAGTCAAAATGTTGAGACCTTACGAGAAGTACAAACGAAATAGAAGTGCGAAAGTATGAACAAATCTTACATGGAGTTTCCGCAAACCGATCCACATCCATGGTTTTTTTTTTCAAAAACTATTATCACACTACTTCAATTTGTTTCTTTACAAAAACACTTTTTGTCAAAGTATCTTCCTTTTCATCAATTTCAATCTTTAATATTTTCCAACAAAACTATGTACAAAACATACTGTGGGTTTATGAAAAGTGCTACTGTCATGCTGGCCACATCAAAGTTAGCTTTGCTGAGCTCATAAATATTCATAAGTTTCAATTTGCATACATAATTATGAATCCATGCAGTCACACAGAAGATGTCACTGTATTATGCATGCACAAACTACATGTACTTATGACTTGCAAGGCCGGTGCAAAATACATACATCTACATGTATGTATGATACATGTTTTAATAATAATTTCGTCCCAAGTCAATTGGAAGTTTATTTGCTAATTAACCGGATAATATTCATGGAATATATCGTTTCCAAGTTCCAACAGGAAGTGAAAAATTCGTCAAAATTCAAGGCTGGTGACACTATACTGTTTTGATAAATGTAAATTTCATATTTCTGTATATATCCAAATAATTTACTTGTTTCCAACATGAAGAATTTGCACTTCATGTTGTGAACACTGAAGATGCCTATTCTTTTCCAAGAATTAGAATAGTAAAAAAAATTGTAATCAGTTTTTCTTATCATGGTCCATCATTTACATGAATTCATGTGAATTTTGTTATAAAAGCTTAATAATACAAAAAGACTTGTTTATAAAAATACCATTTGAACACTGAATTGTTTTTGAGAAACTTCTTCTAAATCTTTGGCTTTTTCTTTCATTTTACGGCTATAAAGTACACCCGGCCCTATATTATAGGCCTATGTATGCCAATAATAATTTTTTATGGTAGTATTTTTTATTTCCTTGTTCATTCAAATAATATTAAGATTCATCATTTCAAAGTGCAATGTTTACATTTTGTATTGATTTCCTGAGTATATTCCCTACAGACTAGCCTTGTAAATCAGGCTGGTTTTATGTATCCAACAGGCATGTCATTAATGAAGCAATGAGCATCATATTAGCAGTTATGAATGGCCCATTTTCACCACTCAGAAGAGGGTTAAAAGCCCAACAACTGGCTATTGACGATACATGTAGGCCTACTGTTAATGGGTCAAAAATGAATACCGGTACTCGCTGTGCATTGAATTGAGTGTACACTGTCCTACATGTGTCAATGGGATGCACATTCACCCCGGTGCCCTGCCATGAATCTCGTATTCATAATGTCCAGCAATGCGGTCAGAAGGGGGTTACCAATTGCCTAGATTGCTGGCATGCTTGCTTTGCTTGCCCATGGGAAATTAATTTAATCACATTAAATAATGCTATATTGGATGGCCACTAGTACGAACATGGGCTATTACTTTTTGTCCCACATACATATGTTTAGATAGTGTGCAACGTATTCAAGTGCGTGAAAAGAATACAACGACCTGAGCTGACTGTAGGGTATGCATGGGGCAGCCCAGGGTAAAACTAAGGACAAGGAGTGTGATGAAATAATATGTATGGGTGCAGCTGCTTAGACATGTACATGTACACAAGGTAAAAATAGGACAGTGGCACAGTAACTCCAATCACCTGCTGCAAGCTTTTAACAAAATCAAATGGCTAGTAATATTCATCAATCAATGATTAATTCATATCATAGTCCTACATGTACAATTTTTTGTACATTCAACTAGGAATTTTTGTAAGTAAGCAACCTTTTGACAGCAAAATAAACTGTTTTACATGATTTACATGTACTGGGGTTGATTTCACCAAACTCACCGTAAAAATAATTAGTTGTAGGATATGATGTTCATATAGGTTATTAAATCCTTTGTAACTCGAGTTATGATCGATCATAAGGCTTTGTGAAATCAACCCCAGGAAAGGTTGTTACAAGTTTATGTATATGTACCTCAATATTATACATACTCAAAAAATACTAAGGGTCAAGTTGATGTACATGAATCAACTTTTAAGATTGACAATGTAATATTACAACGCGTACAGGGGTCAATTTCACCAAACTCGTTGTAACTTGCTATCAATTGTAGGACTTGTGATACAATAACATCCCTACCCCTATGATGTGTTATCTTTCTTAAAGCGATCTACGGTCAATCAAAGGGTTCCATTAAATCGACCCCACATCTGTGAACACCACTACATGCAATGCACTAAATACATGATATATGCACATGCATGTATCTTCTGGTTAATATAATCCCAGTGTGCCTATTTATCTGTGATGGAGTTTTGAATCAAAATATATCTTGTTTATTCAAGGCAAAGGGAGTGAACTTCAAAATAAAGCCCACAACCCAGGACCCCAGCAGCTTTTGCAGACAGCCAAAAACACATCAAACCACAAGAGGTCCTGGACTGTGATTGTATTCATAATGGTGGTTTCTGTTATGGGGTGGAGGGGGGTGGGGGGAGGGCTGTCTGCCCGGCCTAATGTGGTTTCAAGATAAGGTGGTTTCAAATTCAGACCTCAGCACAAAACATACTGTACACATCCTTTGTTATAAATAAAAAAGTTGATGTCCAAAACAGATAGCAGCCTAAACTTAATGTACTGTACACTTAATTTTTTTTATTCTAAAGGAAACTTACCAACTACTGGTACCAATTTTACACTGGTAGGTTTTTTTTCCCCAGGAAGTGGTTGTTAAATTTATCTGATTTTCAATTCTACATGTACCTGGAACAGTGGACAGATGCCCTGTTTGTTGTGTTGATAATTGTACATCTCATTGTGGCATCCAACATATGGTTTAACATTTATTTATAATCATCATTTTAAACATACATTGTACACATAAATGTGTCTACCTACCCTCATGTTTTTAAAGAACATTTATTTTATTTTTAATATGCATGTACTTGCCACAATGTGTGTACTTTTCTGCCAATTTCAACCCCACAATGCTCTGTTCTTGTTCATGAATTTGACCATGGTGTTTTAAATAGAGGCCTACTTCTTGAATTAATGTATCTTAATCTTCCAGTTACCGGTAGATAATTTCTCTTTACATACATACAAGGTCTTTACTTTGTACATTGTATACATGAATGCTTCTCTGCAATTCAGCCTTAATTAGACATGTTAGAAGTTCTACATTGTACATATAGGTACATGTTTACACACATGTGTACATGTACATGTAGGAGTTTGTACATCATGGATGCAAGACATGATTTATGCAGTTAAACCTTCTGCAAGCTGAATGCACATGTAGGCCTACATCTGTAACCAAGTAATGGTCTCGATGCTATCCACTTAAATTTAATGTACACGTTGTACTAACATAAGCCCTATGTATGTATCACTGGTCAGTTTGTACAGCTCCTTCCACACAGCCAATCAAATCATCCTACATCAATGAGAGCTTCCTGTTATCCAGCAAGAGGAAGGGTCAGGGTCCAACCTATTGAACTCTAGTTGTTCAAAAGACAGAACGTTGTTTTCCTTGAAGATCCATTAACAGGGCAGATTTGTAAAGGGTCTTCGGAGAGGGCCTTGGTGGGCATTCATTAGTCCAGATTGTGACTGGTCATCCCCTTAACCCTTTCGGCCTTCAGGTGATACACAAAGACCCCTGACCATCTCAATTATAAGAATTCAACCTCCCTGCTGTACAGCAGTAAGAGCACGCACTACTATAATACTATCGGCAGGACAAACACCATTCAAGTGAGATGAATGTGATCAGCTGTAGTGGCATGGGACCTTGACTTCCCCATGAGTATACACACACACACACACGCATGTACTTTATTTAGAAGTGTCTTCAAAGGGTGACCTTAATCACATCGCTCCCTGTGGGGTATCCTTGGAGAGGCCAGGTTGAATGACAGTCCAAGAGGAGATGATAGAAGAGAGATACTGAGATAGTCACCGCAAAATATAGATTCAGGAGAGACGCTGGTACATCATGTACAGTATTTCCCCTAATCCCTAAAAGGTTCAATTCTTGCTCCAATGGGATTCAAATACCTGAGCCAGGGCAGGGCTGACAAGCCATTTGAACGAATTACGATCCATTTTAGCACCACTTATGATATCCCAGACATCAGAATTTTGCATACATGTATGATGTATGTAGTGGAACGCCACTGTAAGGAAGACTACTATACTACAGAACATCATCCTTGGTTCCCAATGTTGTGTACAATGTACATGTATACGCGTACGCATGCTGAACATTGTTCACTATAACGAACAACCACTAAAACGAATGCGCATCCCGGCATGTTCGTTATAGCAGCGTTCCATTGTATTTGCTTCTTTGGACATCATTTCTGTTATATCCATCAGATCCGTGTTGAAGAATCTCCATCACCTTGACAGAATGTGTCATGACCGCAGCTATAGGATCTTTGGTCATGACATTGATTGTATGCACCCATGAATGTAGGGCCTACTAAGAACCTGTATGAACAATTGCGTTATTGAATTTGCCTATGGACAATAGATGAATCATCAAGGACAGGGATTTGTGTCTTGAAATATTCATGTTTCATCGTGGCCTTCATGTCTGTGTTTTGCATGATATTATTGTATATGTATGAGCAAAGGTATTACCGCTGGATTCATATGTCCTTCTGTAAGGCACCCCACAAATTACATGATTTATTTTCAGTTCCAAACCTGAAATCTACATGTACATGTACTTCCATTCACCCATCAATATTTTCATTTTTGGCAGAACATCCAAACTATGAATGATTAGGGCTATCCCATGATATGGGGTAGGCCCTACTGTGCAGTGCCGTTTTTTTTTTTTTTAATTTTGACATAAATTTCAAAACAATTGAATTACACTGAAATATTTATGGGCCACTTTAGAGATTTTTATGGGCCGCATGCAGGCTGCGGTTGGCCACCCTTGGTTCCGGCACTTAGGTAATTTTTATTTCATGTCAAGTCCATGTGTACGCGTGTACAAAATAATGTACTGTATCTTTGTTAACTGTGTCACTCAGTCATTATGGGGTAGGGTCAGATTTCTAGTTTTTCTACATGTATACTGTACATACAATGTCACTCCTTTTACAATGTAAGTGTGCAGAATTGAATTTGTTTTCTACAATTGTTATTACTGATTAACCAAAAATATACATAGTGTATGTATGCACCAGCAAGAATCAGTATGTGTATTGTTTTTGGATGTTATCCAATTAATCCATACGAATGAGAAATGACGGTAACCTGCTTTGCTTATAAAATGCATCATATGTGTACAATATGTTCAATGATTTGATCCGTGTGTAGGCCCTACTTAAAAGGAAGTTCCTGTGTTGTCCACTGTGGTTATTTTGGAATTCATTACAGTGGAAATGTTGTATCATTCACCGGATTAAATGTACTATTCCCATTATATACATGTAGGCCTATGTGATTCCTGCAAAGACAGGAAACTTCTGATAGTCTCCCTTTAGTTACCCAATACAGCATATGTGACATGGTGTGACTGCCTATGTACAGTATTGTACTTGTGCATGCTTTTCTGCAAAACACATGACACAGTGGAAACTCAGCACGGTTTCCAAACATGAGATCTTGAAAACAAAAGCCACAAACAGAGCAAGAAAGCTGATTTCAACCCCAGCCATTTACTCCATGTGCATGGACAGATTGACCTTTTCGCGACCTTTCAGCATGGTGCACTGTCTGCCACGCTCAACTGGATGAATTCTACACGCATGACACATTATCCTATTGTGAATTGTCTTTGTTTTTATGCGGCTTGCCCTGTATTTGTACAATTGAATATTGATCCACTGCACAAACACATTGCTTGCAAAGTAATCAAAAGGTTGCTAATTAACAAATCTTTGCATTATGTACACTGCACGCGTTTACGATGTTCACATAATCAAGAATACAGTACAACCACAAAAAATACCGTACATTAAATTTGTAAAGAAAAGTAGGCAAAGAAAAGTGCAATTTTGTTTTGAGGCAGTACTGCAAATTTGTTCTTGAAAGAGAACTTGTTTGCTTCGTAAAGGGCAAACTAAACTTTAAATTAATGAGAGAAACTATGTGTACATCATCTACTGGATCATTAGAAGAGAAGACAATAGGGATAAACATCATTATCCCCAAAGCCACCCCCTCTCTCCCCCGACAAAAAAAAAAGAAGATAAAAAACAAACAACAACAACCACCCACTAAGGCAGATTGGATGCAACTCTTAAGGTTTATGTTGCCCACTCTGAAGGCTTATACATGTTGGCCTTTTGCAAGCCCAAGTCCCTATAATACCACTTCTCGGCAACCCTCGCAGTTGGAAACCATTCAAATGTCGGGACGAGTACACCCAATCGATCCAAAACAATCATGTGCTCTGAATAAAACACCGCCGTCCGATAAGCGGGTTAGGCGGACGGCTGTGGGTATGAAACCTGCACAGCATCTCATGTGATGCGCCGAGCATCAAAGGCGTTGGATTCCTGCGTGAACCGCTGGCATATCAGGTGTCATTGATGAGTACAAATTATCCCCACGCACCATGATTCATAATGCACCCCTCGGCATATGTTCAGGTACATTGAAATGTTCATGATAGTGCACGTACATGTACATATACATTAAATGCTGTGCATGTATGTTCATGTACATGTACACTGTACTACCATCAGCACCACTAAAAATTTTCTAAAAGAGGGTTTTAGGATGTTTTATTTTTAATTTTTGTCTCAACTGCAAGTCATGCAATCCAATTTTATCGAGTTCTTTTCCAAATTTGCCATTGCAGGTAGCGGACTATGAACGCTATCGAGCGATGAAGTAGGCATCCCATCATGCACTTCTTCATTTTACATGATGCGCCTGATGCATTCATCCCAGAGAGCGAATAAAACGAACGGAGAAGGTGGCACAGACTACAAGGAGAGCCCTCGTCAGGCAGAGATGCCCTCCGGACAACACAATACATTATCTTATCAAACTTTGTACTCAATAGGCTCTGCAGCAAACACTTCAAGAGGTTTACCATGCACAGGTACATGATACTGTACATGTATTAATTGGCAGGAAAGAACGCATCATACAGGGGCCTACGTATCCTTAGGGAGAGCATTATATAACGCAACGCACTGCTGTTGCACTACAGGAAGCTCATTGTAATCATTACATATGCATCATCACCCATAACAAGCAAGAAATGGCCGACTTCCATGTGTAGCCTATATACAATATGTAGGGCCTGTACGTTGTTATTTTAAAACAGGCCTTGTTTGTATATCTGGACAGCAAAGAAATTATTTGAAAAATTATTTCAGATTAGGAGGCCCCGTACTGGATTTGCTGGTATTGTTGTAATGATCAGGGATGTAAGTGGCTACACACAATTTCTGAAAATGCTGACATTTCAAAGTTCCTATACATGTACTTTTGTACAGAGCTGCATACACAAAATCTGAGATTCTGAGTTCACATCTGAACAAAACCAAATCTGAAGTTTCAAATCCCTAAATGATACTGCATTTTTACATCATTACAAAACATGAAGAGTCAATTGGCACACTGAATTAATCAATCTTTATAGAATTATTTCTATTCTGTATGCCATTTAAAACCTAATATCAATTACCAACCTGTGTCGCAGTCACAAATTATGTCTTCATTCCACAATTAATAATTTTTTTCTAGAATGTTTGGATTATTAATAACCATAACTGGACAAATCAGTAAAAATCCACCAAGGTGCAGAATGTGATACAACAGAATAATTGCTTTGCATAACATGAAGAAAGATCAGCAGAGTACCAGTTACACACATGCATATTACAATTGTATTTTGGTTGGTAATCTACAGCATTTACATGTAGATCAAACTTTTTAAAAACACATTTGAAGGGAATTTGTTTTTAATCGGTTTGAGGGAATTCTTTTGAAGGGGACATTTTGTTGAGGGGGGAGATTTTTTTTTTGTGGGATCAAAGACTTATTTTTCAGTCTAGATAATATTGATTGAAAATGTGCGACAGCCAAAAACTGGGCCTATCCGAAGGCTACGTCAGGATTAACAGAAACTGATTTCGAGTCTGCTCCAATTCCGCTATTGTTGCTCCCAGAAATGTATTGATCTGCGCGCAGTATAAAAACACTCTCCTGCCCTGCCTACATATGTTACAACGTCCACTTGTAAAAACAACTGCAAAGGAGAAATGACAACTGTAACATGGAAGCTTAATATCTAAATCCACAACATTAGGAAGGAAAATGCCGCCGAAAGGCTTGTTAACAGCCTGTCAGTTATTTTTACTTACCAATTTGATGGCGACATGTTCGTTGTTGTATAAATTTTTACCTGTTGCAAAACAAAACACAGAATAATTAATTGACATTTGTTGCAATGTAAGGAGCTTGGTCATTCAAAATATTCAAGAAATTTGAAACAAATTCTCATCAAAACTTTCCCATATTACAAATCATGATGAATTATCAATTATCTAATTAGCTCAAATGGATTATCATCATTAATTTGGACACAATTATGAATAATGGGATTGAGTTAATAATGGGTCTACAGGTTGATTCACTCAGCCAAAGCATATGGGCAATATATGCACACATGCACAAACAATTAATAATACCAATTAAATATCGATATATATCGAGAGGGTAGTTGTTTGTGAATGAATGGGCGTTACAGGCACACTTTCCCCTAGTCACGGAGCGTGGTGTGTCCATTGTTAGAAACCAGACTACAAATCAAACAATAGTCTACCAGTGTGATTCACTCAGAGTCATACAAAATGAACCATAGTACCTGGCACAAACAGCCAAACCTGTCAGTTTTTGTGCTCACACACATCTGGTAAACTAAGTTCTATTTTTAGGAACTTTTTCAAGTTCCTATTATCCTATACAGGACTTTATGAATGGAATATAAAATTCATTTATTTAATTGTTTCCTTTATGAGGTACATAGTGTACTGCATGTATACAACCACTGTAATGTAGGGCCCATGTATTATAATTTTCTATCTCTCCTAAAATTTGTTTGAAACTTGAAAGAGCGTACTGAAAATTAAAACATAACAGTACCCTGGGTGTTTTTTTTTTCAGTACTACTGGCCAATTTTGGACATTAGGCCCATTTGACATACATGTACATGAACATGAACACATGTACATGTACCTATACATGTACACGTATGTACTGTTCATGTAGTGTACTGTACATGTAGTGTACTGTACATGTAGTGTACTGTACATGTAGCTCAGTATTCCTGTGAGAATTTAAGTTTGAACCTTTTCTTAATCAAAGTCCAAACTGTACTTGTTTTAACTATTGGAGGTAGACATTAGAAAACTAGGAAATTCATAGTCGACATACATGTATACTGTATATAATGTATCCAAATCTGGCCGGCAAGCCACATCAAGTTTGTACAGTGTCCTCCCGAGAATGGCCAAGATACATGTACATGTACAGTAGTTTCTAGTCATTCAGGATTTAATAACTTTTAAATTATTCAGGAAGGATCCTGGACAAAATGACTAAGAGTTTTAGGTTTCAAATTTTGAAATTGGCTTCTGGACATAATATTTTGAATCGGATGAATCTAAGTTGTTGATTCGTGCCAAAGTACTTTCAAAACAAAGTGTGCACAGTGAATAACAACTGACAAAATAAACAAAAACCGCCACCTTAACAAACATCCGTGTGCATTGTGTGCCTTGCCCCCCCCCCCCAAAAAAAATTCTGTTGTTTAATCTGATTGTCAAGCTGGCAACACCCAGACAAAGTTCACCGGGAATGGCAAGGCTCCCTGCAGCACACCACCCTGTGTTGGGGCGGACGAATGGGACAGAATGTGATTCAAACACCCTTTGATAAAAAGAAGACAATAGTGTGTCAACAAAGGGGGAACTGTTTAGTATTGTGGACTGTGGACCGGGTTACCAGACAGACACACACATACACAAAAGCAGTCTCTATGCACGTGGCATAAACAGCATGGAGTCTGGTACAGACTGTACACTTGCTAAAATGGAGGAGAAGAGTGAACAGCAATGGCTGACCTCAAACATGTACCTAAGGGGCAATTCCAAGCGTAATGCGACTGACCGTTCACTACAAAGCTTGCAACATTTCCAATAGCATTGCTTTTTAAAAGCTTTGGGTGTCAATTTGAAATCAGTATATAAACTTGGCAGAAAGACTCATCCTTGTACACCAAGTTATAGAATTGACAAGTGTAATGAGACTGACTGTGGAATCGCCCTAGGGCAAGAACTTCAATTTCCAAAAGGAGTCAATCAAATTTCTCTTGACAATGGGAACTTTAAAACATACTACATGTTTACAAATATAAGACTAACCAGAACATTTGACAGGGTGCCAAGGCAATGGCCAGGGGCACCAAGGCAATGACCATGGGCAACCAGGCAATGACCAGGGGCAACGAGGCAATGACCAGGGGCAACGAGGCAAAGACCAGGGGCAACCAGGCAATGACCAGGTTCAACCAGGCAATGACCAGGGACACCAAGCAATGACTAGGGATAGTGAGGTAGTGGTACATGTAGTGGTACATCTATGGCAAAGGGCAGTGAGGCATGACAAACCCATTAGGTCGAGGCCATCTTAGTCCAGATGTCCCATTCTAACATGGAGGAATGGACATAATACAGTGTACATGTAATGATGTATACATGTACATGTACAGTAGCTCTCCAGTTCTTTATGTAGCTATGGAGCATGCTTTTTTTAATGTTACCAACCCACAATATTTCAAGAGAAGAAAATTGACTTTTGGGGTCACCCCATTCCCAAAGGATTGCTTTTTACTTGTCACATGTACAATATAAATTATCATGTATTTTATTAGATTATTTTAAAATTATTTGTTGGATAAAAATCAAGTTATAAACATTTCTAACTCTGCATTTAAGCACATGTACGTACATGGTCGTACACATATATCCATACATGTAAATAACAACATTTAAGAATCATGTGTTTATTATCCGTGACTGTGGAAATGATGGTATGAAAATAAACTGTAAACATGCTGAGACATGTCCAAGGATTCAACTTGGCCCAACAGATGTTTTTTTTTCACATGGCATTTGGTCATTAGGCCTAAATGTGTAATTTCCTGACACCACAGTGCACGATGTAGATGTTGTTTTCTTCTAAATAATGTTTGTTTTTCAAATCCTTCCCTCACCATGCTCAATTTGTGTGTTTAATGCCAAACACTGTTGACAACTAAGTTAATGAATGCATGTGAAACAAATTTGTTTGCTGGTCAACTGAAGTGCCTTTTGTCAATAAAGTGAATCTGCAAAGCCTCAAATCTTTCTTAAAGTGACTCTTTTTGATACTAAATGAAGCCTTATGGGTCGTGTCACACGTGACAATTTACAGGCGATCGGTTCCACACAATCTTCAAGATGGAATAAGACCAGCTCTTGAAATCAATTTTTACCTTCGTTGGGACAATGAGAAATTGCCAGAAATAAAACAAAATGCCATTTGAGGTACGCACTTGCAATGCTGGCACTTGGACACCTCAACTTGCTCGTAAAAATTGCCTTGTGTGCCATGGTCATAATTTTACACTTTTCTTTTTTATCTACACTTTAATTTCAAATGACAATCTAGGCCTATTTTGTACAATATGTAGGGCCTACAGTGTATCAACAACACAATAACCCACTGCCTAAGTGACTTCATTTACTGATTTGTATTTATGGCCAGGCACAGTACTCATCTAACGGGACTGTCCTTCAATTGTATCACAAACACAATCCCTCAAGTCAATTGAGTGAACTATTGACATATGACAAAGCAAAACAGATTTTGCAAGTAATATTCTTGTTTTGTCCTACTAGGACAATTACATTGTCACATCTCATACACGTACGTGTACATTCAACTCAATATTGAATGCGTGTACATATGAACTCGATTTTTTAATGACAGATTCTGTTTACAGGAAAATCCAATCAAACCCACACAAGATGACTTCATTATACACAGGAACTGACTGGCTTGTCGACCGGACGCTGAAAAACAAAAGCAATGGCCGGGAATCCCAAACATATATTGCAATATATTGAGCCCGGGCTACTGATGTCGCTGCATGCCGGAGAGTGTACAGTGTACACTCACCCAAGATATTCGATATTAATTCACTGAATATTGACGTTAGAGCCAAAATCCTTGAGAGCGTAATCAAGATTGACTGAAGGAGGTCCTGATCTTGGCACTGATTTTATAAGAAAAATAAAATGCCCCCAAAATTAACAAAAAACAAACAAATGTTACTTATAAATTTACGTAAGCAATAATCCAGGGAGTGGACACCAGTTACTAGCACTAAAGGCCTGCAATAACAAACACGGGTAACCGGCTAAAAAATGTGTACATATTATATTTCACTTGTGATTGGTAGCCTGCTGATTTTGGCTCAGCATGAGAATTTTGTCAGAAATAAATCCACCTTGCGGATTACTTTTGTTAATTGCAAGATGATATCCTGTTTGTTTTAATAGTGAGGTCACTCATGGTGGTTTGTGTGGCATAAAGGTAAGCTTTGGTTAGAGGCTTAAAGACAGGTTTAAAGAAATCCTATCGAAACCATTGCACTACACTGTAGAAGCTGAGATGTAGTACATGATGTATGTAAAGCAAGGATCAATGCATTATATGCATACATATACATGTACTGTACATGTACACTGAATGTACCTGTGCAATTGTACATGTACATAAATAGTCAGAACATTCAATATTGTACTTATTATTATACGTGTGCATGAATACAAACATGTACAATATAGGCCTACATGCATTGCATGAACATGAACATGCAGACAAATACACTGTCCAGTGTCCATGTGAACATACATGTACGTAAAAACACCTGCGAACATACGCACTATGCATATTAAAAATGTCCTAAAAACCAATTCTACACATGTCATCCACCGCAAACAATTCTGAACAATTAATCTGAAAATTGACAATTCTCACCTAGTCTCAGTTCGCCGAAATTTCCACAGCCGATCTTTTTCCCAACTCTGAAGTTGGGTCCGACCATGAGCACTCCTGTGTTAGGGGGATTCCCCGCCCTGGCTGGATGCGAACCCCGACTACTCGCCTTGGATTTGCGTTTGGGGTCATGATCCTTGCTGTCCGCCCTTCCCGACTGCATATTGGGCAGTTCGTTCTACGTTTTGGGGAATTTTTTTTCTTTTCCTGCGAGTTCAAGTATGACCGGGAAAACTCCGGCCACAACTGGAAGGAAGGTTTGGGGGTTGGTGGGAGGGGTGATTATTTTAAGGGGAAGGGGGGTTTTAACAGGCTAATTACAACAACCACCTGTTCGTATACCCATCATCATCAATCCACACAAAGAAGTCGGGTTACCAGATCGCATGTCATATCCCCAAGCTTTGAACAACACAAGACGCAAAGGAAAAAGTAACTAAATCCGGCTTGATTTCTTGGCGTTTCCGAAGTTTCAATCTGTGGCGGTGACGTATAATCCAAAATGCGGACGTTCACTCAATTCCGAGCAGCGGCATTCTAATATATCCATGGATGGTACACTGTAGTCACTAATGACCTGTTTGGCGGGAGAAAAAATACAAAATGGGAAAATTTGCATGAATGTAATTGAAAAATCCATTTGAAACAGATTTAATATAATATGTCTACGTTAACTAAAAAAGAAATTCTGTAATGTTTTGCCTAATAACAAGCCTTATATTGCCAAACTGCAAGCATGCCCAAATTACTTCCTACCACACACTTGCATCATGTATGTATATGTACATGTACATGTACATGACAACGTGTGTACATAATTTCTGTTTCAGAGCCTCAGAGGAACATGTGCAGTACATAAATCTTTAAATTACACAATCATGCAGTTCTGTGAAAATAAAAAGGTTCCTCCTTGGTACGGCAATTTATACTACGCTGTTTACAATCCCAAATATACACTACATGTTAACAAAACAGCCATTTTGTGTTTTGCAGCAGCGCAGATCGATACAGGATAATTCTGAAGTACTTAGTGTGCATTTGCGGCAGCCTTGTGGCGGATTGAAAGGGAAGACGTATATCGGATGAAAAGCACGTCCTTTTAGTGCCTGCTTTCCCTGTGTGCTAAATTTAGCGATAATTAAGAAAACTGCGGCGGTGTCTGAATGTATGTATCCATCGCTTCAGATTGAACACCAACCAACAGAGGCTAGGAAGTGTCCAGCAATTCAGCATCCTGGTATATAATCATCTCTTCTAATGGTTCATTATCCTGCACTTTTCCTCTTGCACGGTCTCACTGCGCTGCGCCACTGGGGAACCTGAATAAATGGCTCTGCCAGGAAAAGCCTCAACATCTACTCAGCCTCAATAAACAATTACAATCAACAGTGGACAGGCCAAAGTCCTGGCCTCAGATGTTGATGTTATTGTTTGTTATTGCTCTAGTTTTTTCTTCTTTTATCATTATTCCCAATAAGTACCCATCAAAACACCATGCACAGCTAATGGAATATTATTTTTGATGGATTCTGATAAAGGTACAGTAAAAGCCATACATCATACATGTGTGAATCTGGAGATTTTCTGTTCATTTTGGACACCCAGTTTCTCCAGCAATTTACATATTGGTGAAAGCTAACAGAACGTTTTGACATGCCGTTATTTAGTGTTGATAGCACATTTTTCAAGTCCTGATCAAACGTTCTGCCAAGAGATCTGCAGGATCGCAGCGTTGAATGATTAAATACGCCGACATGTCATGCACTGGGGATTTGGGAATATGTCCATGAATTTGTTACTGAAAAACAAAAGACAAACCAAAAATTGTCTACATTCTGAAACGTCTTGGCAAAAATGCAAAGGATTTTTTTATATCCTAAGGTGAAATTGAAATTATACATGCAGACTACATACATGTACATAAATAATACATGTAATTGCTTAGGGTGACCATTTAAGTGAAATAAGAACACGCACACATAAATTACAAGTGAAAATATTTCGTGAGTAACTGTCATGTGAAAATAAATATTAAAAGAAATACACCACGTAGCAAGGAGAACTTTGTTTCATATTTCAGTGGTTATCAACCAATTTCTTTCACACATTATCTTACATCTGAAAAAAAGAGTTCAAACAATGTGTTACTATTACCATTCAATTCAACCAAAAACAATTGGCACAGCTGTAAAATCTTTCAGGAAATTCATATGTCAAATAATAAATAAAACAGAATGATAAATCTTTGGAGGTTTTTGGTCTTATATAAAGCGACATGAATTATACAAAATAACTGGACTTTGTAGTCATCCTAGTGAATATAAATTAATCCAATAACAGCACTCAAATTGCAGAATGCCTTTCATAAGAGAATACCTAAAAAATTTGACATGGTTGCCATGAACGTATTTATAACAACACTATCTTACGCATCTGATGATAAAATCTGACATTTGGTTCGTGTGACTGATAAACTGATACATGCTGTACAGTGTACATGTACAGTGTTCTGTGATGTGTTGTACTAAGTGAAGGACCGTTGTACAGGCCTAAAGATTCTGCTTTTTCTGTGTCATGTGACTGGACATTAGACTGATTGATCCCTTAGAACCTAATTATTATTAATTTATACCGGTAATCTAAAAAAAAAATTATTTTCAGATTATGCTGTAACTCCAACCAATCTGTGTGAACCAAAAAGACGAGCCAGAAAAACACAATGTATTTAATATTCACAATATATTTGCTTGGGCCAGTTAAACATGAATGTTTTTGCTTTCCCCACCTGAATGTTGGTGTACAACAGTACTACGGTACAATGTTTTGCATTAGTATACGGAAAATTTCACTGTGGTGTGTGATTTGTTATAAGCATCTCTAGGCCTATAGCCACTTTACAAATATTTCAATGAATCCGCGCAAAATTTCAACTGAGTCACCAACAAAAGATGACAAATTGGGAACTTTATGGACACACAATCTGCACATGCAATTTCACTTTAACTTGCCAATTACAAACTCATGAACGTTCCCTACTTGATGCACAGTACATGTATGTCTATGGGGAGTACACTATTGTACATGATATGCAATAAACATGTTCATACATGTACAAAACTGAAGTACCGTGCTTTTGAAAGGTGTAATAATAAATTGTGAGCTTTTGCAAATGGTCGATAAGTTTGGATTTCATTGGAAATTTGGAATATTGTTAAATAATGAGCGAATTCTATACATGTTACATATATTGAAGGGAATGGCCATTTGGCAGTTCAAAACTTCACACAGATGTGCATTTAATGGTGCATGTGTGATGGTTATATGCTGCATTCTTTCCAATCATGGTAGGCCTAATTGATTTCAGATGACCTCTTTGTCGCCAGTGGTAGTACTACTGGTAGGCTGTTTGCATACATGTACAATAGTGTACTACTAGAGTATGTACATTATGTCCCCAAAAGATCTGATCCTAGAATGCTGCAAAACTGAGGAATTTCTTATCATAATTTCTCCAACAACTTTAGATTAAAATTAATGTTACCCTGCAACGGATCGTGATGAAAGAACAACACAACAGTGGAGAAACAAAGATGATTAAAAAAACTCAGTGTGACTTCAATTCTGTGATTTTCTACTTAGTCTAGTGTAAAGATTTAAGTTACAATGAATAATCAAACCCAGAATTTATACTATAAAATACGCTAAAAAAAGTTGCTTTTCACTTACTTAAACTGTGAAAATTATCGATAGTCAATAATTTCGCCTCTGGATTCTTAATTTTTTCCAGCATACATAATAGTTAAAACCTATTGTTCCTGCCTAAGTTGTAAATATAAACATTAAACACTAACTAACTATCAAAAACCGGACATGTATGATGTACTGTAAGTAACTACAACTAAAACTAGGCCTACGTACAAGTACAACTCAAGAACAGTATTTTTGGTCAATGAACATAGGCCAGGCAATCTCTCCACTAATTTGGCCCGTGTGTGACCATAATGAGTAAAACTCAGTAAGAAAGTAAGAACTAAGATGCCTACCTCCATAACTTAACCACAAACTGGCATATGTCACTTGTTATTCAGAACACAACCGGCGATTTATACACGTCTTGTTTAGACAAAATAAATTCAACTTGCGTGATGAATTGTGTTGTAAATTTTGACCGACTAGGGAAAACATACCGTGAGGTCACACACACAAAAAATCAAGCATGACGAGACACTTCCTGTTGCCATGGGCGGACATCATCAATAACGGCTTACAATTCTCTAAATCTCGCTACCAAATGAAAAACTGACATCTGCGTTACCATTTCCAGCTACTCAAATCAAATCATTTCCTGACAAAATGTAAAAATAAGACCCATTTTGCAGCCTACCTTTCTCATTTCCTCGCCTTGTTAAAAATTACACTCCCAAATCGGGCGACATGACGTCATGTCCCATCGGAGGTCACTGCTAGGTCAGTGGGCATGCGTCGAGCACTCGACCAACATGGCGCTCAGTTTTAAAATCGTTACTGATCCGTCTTGACGATTTTTCCTCTGAATTTCACAATGATCGCAGCGCCTGACGTGAAAACAACATGGTGACTAAGGAAAAATTTCTAGTAGTGGTCTCGATTTTGGAAGGTAAATGTTCAAACATTGCTTTGTTGGTTAAAATGGAGATCACCCCTGTGTAGCCGTGAACGTTACAAATGCTACCGTGAGGGCGCTGTTTTCGTGTTGTTTTCAGCGATTCGAGATCGAGAGTTATGACTCATTCAACATGTTCAATGTTTTTATTAAAAACATTTTCTAAAAATAATGTCGAAACAGGCCCGAACAGCTTAATATTTGTCAGTTGATGACTGGCTACTAACGTTTTATGTTATCATTCATTTCATTTTTTTATTCTTAAAAGTTCAAGCAAATAGAAGGGTGATGTGAGTTTGTGACTTTTTTTGTGAGTGTGGTCACAAACAAATCTGAAAACACCAAGCCAAGGTCAAGGAAAAAGCTGACAGAAATTTAAAAGGTCGTTTATTTTTGTAGTGAGCAGGTGTACACAAAAACTGAAATTCTGATTTAAATTCTAAACCAAAATAGGCCTATCAGAATTCAGATTAAAGTCTGATGTTTCACGTCCTTGCAAAAGGCAAAAGCATGAAATGTCAAAACTACGTTAGTATAAATCATTGGAATTGAAATGGGAATGACAGAAAAGATGGAAAGAATTCCACTGACTGCTATTACGGGAAAAGGGTTATTTCCTCCAACTTCCAAGAGTTAACTAGTCAGTAGTTATTGGATGCAAGTCATTAGGAACAATCTCAAGTGTATAACACTGGGTTAGCATATCTGAAAAGCGAGATTTTCAGGGTCTTTTTTACCGACAATGATACACTTTTAATGCAGCAGCTGTAGCCATTTTTTCGTATAACGCCCTCTGTCGCCGGTCCCATAGGTTTGTGCACAAGTGATGGCCTTCAGTTGAATTCTTCCCCATTTTTGACAATATGATAATTCTAATATTAAAGTACTGCAACATAATTTATATCCTTTTTTCCTATTCCGTTTGACAGGGAGGAAATTCCCCAAGAGATCTCGTCATCAGTTACTGATTGAGACTCGGTTTGATGGTGAACTTTTGGCTACAGATCCGGTGGCCCACGGTGAAACACCAGAACTGAGCACTGAGCTGGCATGGGAGGTAATTCGGAGATAGATTGCTGACTGCTAAATAAGTTATAATGTCAAACTATTTTATTCTTGTGTTATGGGCACTTCCGTGATAAACAATTGTGACATTCTCAAATTTATTTGCAAACATATGGCACTGTGAACGTGAACCAGCTGAAATATAAATTGGTTTTATGTTGAGTGATAATTTGTTCGCTCGTCTTAGTTTATTTATAACTAAAAAAAAGATTAGGGCTGGAGGGTTCATTTGGTAGAGCGCCTGTACGGTATTGTGGAGGTCACCGGTTCATATCCCCCTCCAGTCAATTTTTTTTTGTTCACTTTTCAATAAAAAAAATCAATAAATTTTTGTTTTAGTGACAGAAAGGAAATACCTGGGTAATTCTTCTCAAAAATAACATAATACCAAGGAATAAAACTACTCTGGAAATAGAACAGCCATATAGTGCCATATATTCCTAGTAGTCTCACAATAGGTTCTGGCATGCATTAGTGCATGCTCTTCTACTGCCAGAGGAGTTGATTCTGTTTGAAGAAAATGAAAATTTCAAAGCTATAGGGCCACATGAATGTATGGGGTTTACTCTATGAAACAGAGGCTCAGGCTTCATCTCTGTCATCCATAGATGCTGAAAATATAGGCTGTGGTTTTTCATTGAAGCTGAAGCTCTGTTTTCAACCCAGAGAATCTACTGCCGAACTGCAGCCAAAAGCCTATATTTTGATACCTGTTATTTTAAAATGGATTCACGAAATGGAGCCTGAGCCTGATCTTGAACCTGAGCCTGAGCCTTTGTTTTGTAAACCCCCTATGGACATCTCTCTCCTGCCCCGCCGCCCCCTTACAGGTTAATAAGAAGTCTCTTCACCAGCATCGGCTGCAGCGTACTCCCATCAAGCTGGTCTGTTATGCGGTGGATACTGCCACCAATGCTAGGGAGAGCATCGGGTATGTCATGCTGGACCTCAGGACGGCCATACTCCAGGAGGCTTCTCCTGCAAAAGTACCCGTGGTGAGTCCATATCAGTGCCAGAGCTTTGTTGAGGACTATTAGCGGCAAGGCAGTTGAAGGGTTAATCTTTTGAGACAAAAAAAAATGAAATGGGTCATCCCACAAAGTTAGGCTACGATTTATTGAATTTATGATCCTTTGATATCTGGCTAGATTCCCTGTGAGTGATCCTGCCAGGCAGATTCTGTCTTTGAGAGAACCTACTGGTAGGACTTGTCCCGGTAGGGCGTCCACATGACACGTGGTTGCGTCAGATGGATTGTTATTTTGCCTAGATGGGGATGGGTCGCGTGGCTGCCTAAGGGATGGCCATCAGAAGACCGAAGGAGTAACGCTCGAAAGTAGATGCTGCAACGTACTGTCGCGATGCATGTTTCCACTGATTGGTTGATTGATATTATGACCTCTAAATTGGCATGTATATGTATCTCACTATTCAATTGAGAAGACGAATGTGCACTATCAAGTAAGACATAATGAACGGTGAGTGTCCACTGATATAACATGGACACTGTCACAAATCCCTGACCACAATTTCCCAAGTCTGCTATTTGCTTCCTTGGTTGAGAACCATTTATGAATCATTATTCTCCCCATGCAGACTAGCAAATGGTACCCTCTGTTGAACAGCAAGTACAACAGGCACAAGCCCCAGATCAGAGTGGGCGTGTCTCTGGAGGCGGACACACAGACGAAGGAGGATAGCTTCCGTGCCAAAGCTGCTCCGCCCAGACGAGCACCAGGTGAGTCTCACTACCTTCCCCGGTTCCCTCCCTTCAAACAACTCATCCATTGTAAGTCTTACCCAGAGAGATGTCATGGCAAAGCCAATAGAAATACCTGTTAACAAAACTTAGAAACAGCTTGGAGTTTAAGGAGGGCCTGGCGCATTTTGATCCTAGCAGGATCTTTCTCAGAGGTTGAAAGAAATTAGAAACAGGTAGACCAATGTGCGAGGTGATTGTCTCACCAAGGTGAGCAACCTCCTAGATGGGTGGCAATCAAAGACACTTTATCACATATTGCTCCTCTTCACCCAGGTATAAATGGGTACCTGTGAGGGTAGAGATGGCTTTGTGTGCTTGATTAGCCCTGTGCGCTTTGTATACTCCCCAGGGAGCTGAGATTGTTTCAGGAATGTACCGGGTAAATGGGCCTGATGACCAGGGATAATAATAGTGTAAAGCGTTGTGATAACCTTCTTGAGTATAAGAACGCTATATAAATGCCTGTATTATTATTATTATAAAGACAACATCAAGGATATGGTAGATATTCTAGGTTTGTATCCTCCTGTCTGTACAGGTATGCCTGATGATGAACAGTCTCCCGATGCAGAGATGGATCCCTCATCCCTGAAGCCCGTCCTGAATGATGCCGAGGGTTTCTACCAGGTCGGTCAGGCCGATCGATGCTCTGAGAACTTTGTTCTCTCAGTCACCATCGCCTACGCTGCAAACCTTGCTCAGGTACCGCATCGTCATTATTAAATTTCTCTCTCTCTTTTGCTTGAAGTACATCGTCAGAAAATATTTGGAATTTGATCTTTGAGGGGTAAGGCCTTTTTTTTTTTATCATGATTAGGAGGCTACCATTTGATGGTCTAATGTCAGTGGGAGCATTGGAAGGGTCCGCCAAGGCCAAGACCTGAGCAACAAGGGCCATACCCTCTGCTGCACATCAGGCCTTGTATTCTTGTTTCTTGCACGTCAAGAAGTTGGGTATGCACGCTCTGTTATGATGTTAATCACCAGCTTACAAATCTCCTTGTTCCATAGTTTTCTAAAGAGTCTCCCACCAGGAATTAAAATAAAATATTGGCAAACATGTCTGACTCCTCTGAGGTTTACTGTTGTTCTGTCAGTTGACATAATGATCTGTGCACAGTGGCCTATCAAAAATTAGCCGAGTGCTGGCAGTGTGCATTATAAAAATTTGACCGGTATAACTTTTCAAGTCAGTGCACTAAGTCTTGGCTTCTTTCTTTTCAGGATACTAGTCAGTGTAATCTTCCTTTATCCCTGTCATTTTGTTGTGTTGAGAGAACCTACTGGTAGGACTCGCTCGGTAGAGCCGGGCGTCCACATGACACGTTGTTGCATCACATGAATCTTTATTTTGCTGAGGTGGGGATGGGTCGCGTGGCTGCCTGGGGGATGGCCATCAGAAGACACGAAGGTAGAAGGGCAACTTGCTGCCGAGGCGCATGCTCCCACTGATTGATTGATTGATTGTTTTTGTTGTGCATCCCTCGTTAATTTACAGCTAGTGCCTTCCAACATCCCCCTGCCGTCCAGGGACAGAGGCTTCTTCTTCTACTACTCCCTCTTTGGCAATGACGTGACCAATGAGCCCTTCCATGACCTGCTGAATGCTGCCTTCCCGGCCGAGAGGGCGTCAGTACGATTCCGTAGCAGTGCCACTGCACTGCAGATGATGCTGGCACGGGAACCAGCTCTCGTGGTGGGTACCGGGCAGATGGTTTTGAGTTCATTTCCAACGGAAGTGCCCTTGTGATTATCGAGATGATTTTACTATGGTGGCCAATGTGTTCCCAATGTTTCTAAACGGAATAACATAACTTTCTAACTTATGAATATGGAAAGTCTAATTTGCTTGAAGACCAACTTCATTTTAATGAATCCTTATATATATCTGTTAAAGTAAGTAAAATCAGTGACATTCTTGATGAAAGTGTTATTGTGGATGGATATTGTCATTACTTGGACTTTTGTTTTGTTGGTATAGGTGCATTTGTGTTGTGGAGACCAGTCACTGGGCAGTAGTCAGATCCCATTGAACACCCTCCTGCTACCGAACAGCGATGCCATCAACCAGAGACCCTTGATCCTGGAGGGACCCTTCCGTCTTGTCCCTCCGCTGCGGTCCCAGCAGGCCTCGGCGGCCCCTGGGGGCAGCACTGCCTGTGTCGGTGTGTCTGTGGCACTGCGTAGGGAGGAGATCCCATTGCCGCCTGTAGATGCTAAGGTGAGATAGCGACTCTGAAGCTCTCTTGACATTATGTCGAGGAACCTACCTCAATCTACCAATGTCCATCACTGTGCAATACGGGCAATTCCAGATAGTGCGCCACCAAGAGATCGCAATGTGTTGGCCAATCACAATGCACAGAGTCGGTCAACCATTTATACCAGATGCTTATTTGGTCTACCGGTACAAATTCCGTTCATTGTGATTGGCCAAAGCTTTGCAAACCCTTGGTGGTGCACTATTTGGAAGAGCCATTATGTTATCTGCCATCATTTAGTGAGCTGTTGATCAGGAGAGTGTTCTTTCTTCATCAACAGCAGGCTCCGTCATCTCATCAGCAGACCGCAGGGCCCGCCAAGATGCCTCCCCGTACTCCACCCCAAATCACCCCTCCCAAGCCCAGCGCCGAGGCAGGGCAAGGCAGGCCAACCGCCCACCAGCAAAATGACCAGAAGCCAGCTGAGGATCATGGCGCCGGCCCTAAGTGCCTGAACTCTCCAGCTGGGAGCCAGGACAGCTACACTATGCCCACGGATGCTAGCAGCCGGACGGACGCCGAGGCTGGAAGCATGCCTGAGGAGGAGGTTAAAGCTGGGGAAAGGAAAGGTATGTACATGAGGATTGGTGATGAGGATTGTGATTGGGAAGGAGGTTTACATTGATGATCAGGGCTCAAATATTAGGGAAAATCTATTTAGGAAACAGCCAGTAACTCTAAAATAAATTGCAATGCTAGGAAGAATCTAATCAGCAAGAAAATAAACAGCCTAATTTGAAAAATTTCTAGCTGTTTCTCTTTTCACAGTCGGCCATCGGCAAGCGGCAGATACCCGCAAGCTGCCAGACCACATAGCAAACCCTCAGCAAGAGCCGGTGAGAGATGACCCTCCGTCAACCTCAACCACCCAGCCCCATGTCCTCGTCGATGCCCCAGCCCACCACTTCTCAATGTCCATTGATCTGCGCAGCATCAAGAATATCGAGACCAGTTCCAACTTGAATATTTATTTGAGGTCAGTATCTGATTCATGTAGTTTTTAGTCCGTACCTTGTGTGTATCCTATTACCACGGAGAAGTGTTATGATAGCAAATGAATATCATCATTTAAGAATATGAATGATTTTTCGTCGGAGAGATCGAAATATTATTAACCGAAACTGAAAGGAAAAAAAGAGACGAACCTTTGGCTCATGCTCAACATCCCAAAAAGTGTAAACTGTAGAATTTCAGTCAGTTATTTTGTCCATTTTGCCAAGTAGAAACACGCTTTTCACATACTGGATCTAAAAGAAACATTGTGTACTTGATCTAAATGCTTGATCAAAAGAATAACATCGTAAAAAGCATTTTGAAAGCAAAGATCACATTGAAGAAGATTACGTGATTACATGCATCTGTTTTTTTATTTGCAATCGGTAACCGGATATGAAATTACCCGATTTTGCCCAGCACTAATTGAAGATATACCTGTACTTTGCTTGCGAGAGCGCTGCTTCCCAAAACTAAGAATTCTTCACTTATATGTTGGGCAAAATATCTGTGATCATACAATGTTGCATTGTTTGATTGTTTGTTTCTTCGGTGGAGCAGGTATTTGTACCCGTTCTTTGGGAGTGTCTCCCCCATCATGACCCATCCTCCCATCGAGGTACGACGTCACACCGAGGTCCTTCTCCCTCATTCCTACTGCTCCTTCAACCTAGCGGCCACTAATCAGCAACTTCAGGAAACATTATTACGGTCAGTCAGTCTTCAGAACTCTGTCCTTTGGTGGAATGAATTGAGTGTATCATAATTTAAAGGGATGGTACAGAACTGGTTTTTGCGACAATTTTGATAATTTTTATGTGAAGAGCGCAATATACATTTTGAATTATTAATTAATCATTAACTGTAGGTGTTTGGGTGTAAGGTTTGCATTGAACACAAAAAAGTCCCTCCAAATGTGTCACTAGCTTGGACATGTAACATGGGGCCGATTACATAAATGCGACGCGTCGCAGCTAGAACACGTCGCAAGCTTTATGAAATCGGCCCATGGTGTATGAAAGATGCCCGTACACTTCTCAAGATACGGTATTCAAATCTTGTCTGTCAGTGCTTATTATTATTTTTTTCAAATTTTAGGTTTGTGTCATTTCCCCATTTGAAGTAAAGGCATGATAGCAAATTTCCACCATATTCTGTGATATGTCAATTTTGGCAAATACAAAACTGTTCTTTACTGGAATTTAGCCTTTCTTTTTAAAAGGGAAGATATATTAATGAGGAGACATGATGTAATTTTGTTAATTTGTCTGACTGTCTGCCTGTTCGTCTGTGTTCTCGCAGGGTTCCACTTCTGGTGGAGGTGTGGCATCGAGACAAGATGACCAAAGACCAGCTCCTTGGGGTGGCCAGAGTGCCACTGTCCGGCGTACTGAGGGCTGAGAAGGCCAGAGTAGCTGTAAGTTCATCAACTTCACCTAGTTTGTGATCTTTGGTCCCATCATATGAGTGGAAAATTGTACAGATCCAAAACTGAGATATCAATGCCATTAAAATAAGGTGGGAAACGGCTTGCCAGAGATATATGACACGTGAAGTACAGTGGAACACTGCTATAACAAACACAGTTGAATGTACACATATTGTCCGTTATAATGGTCGTTTGTAATAGTGATTTAAAGAACCACATTGGGTATGTATTTTACACAAATATCGGGAGTCAAGGATGATGTTCGGTATAGCCAAATGTTCGGTATAGCTGTGTAGTGGCGTTCCACTGTACCATGTTTTCAATGTACAAATGTAAGTGCCATAAATCCTTTAAGAAAAAAAAAGATTGGCCATTTAGGTCCACCATACTTTTGTCTGTAATGTCAGTTTGGTCCCTGTTTTTAATCTCGGATATTAATGCAGATCCCAGGATCAGAGGGGCCACAGGGAACTAGACAAATACACAGCGAGAGAGTGACGGCCGAGACCACATCGGATGCCAGACCAACCAGACTGGCCGAGTTGTACATCGTGTTAGGATTGGAGGATCACGGACCAATCAGGGCGCAGCAGGTCATCATGGGGTCAGAGGTCAGACATTACTTAAATCTGTCGACTTGATGTTTAAAGATGGCGGTTCACTGAAATAGCGCTCCGCACTTGTGCTAAAAATAGCACCGGACCTCAGACAAACATTGCAACCATGCACACGTGCGTGGGTGTGCGCGTGCATGTACAGTCGTGTGTGAGTCAATGTTTGTCTGACATCCGGGGATTTTGTGACGTCATTAGTGCGGAGCGCTATTGACATTATGTTATAATCATGGTTTTAAATATTTATTTTAAACTGGACCAATTTATGATTTGTGACGTTTAATTATTGATAAAAGAAGTGCTTTGTTGTTTTTGGCTCCCCAGATTAGGTCGCCGATAAAATTTCTCATAATTCTGTCAAAGAGGGCAGCAAACATATCATGAACATTCAGTATTTACATACTGCATATTTCAATGTGCAATAGTGTACAGCAGTGTTAGGCAGAGTAGTGCATATTGCAACGTCACTACTCTTGAAAATTTCCAGAGACAACTTCCAGGTGCCAACAACTGTTGTTCCTTGAGGTGAGGGGTAAAATAGGTTGTAAAAACTTCCCTTGAACTTTGACACAAAAATAAGTATAGTATGTAGAAGAAAAAAATGTGGCAGCGAATTTGCTCATTTGTATAAATTTCTGTCTTTTATTTCTTTTTTTTTCAGTTTACGTCCAGCAGTTCATCAGCACCGGTTGTTGCCCATCATCGTCAGGCTCAGCCTCCCCCACCCCAACCCCAACCCTCAGCCCCACCGGCCCCTCCAGCCGATCCGAGAGAGACAGCCGAATACAAGACAGCTCTGGAGCTTGAGATGTGGAAAGAACAGCACGTGCGGGACTTTGAGGAACAGGTACAAATTATTTTTTTTAAATAATCACGGAATGTTCAAATAAACCACAAGGGAAACTGACTGGGTTGATTTAAGCCTTTCAAAGGTGAACAAAGGAAACTGGTGGGAGCGAGGTTCGAACCAGTGACCTGAATGTTTTCATTCCCTTATTTCTAACAGCTGAAGGAGAAGGAGGTGCAACATCTGAAATCTTTGACGGAAGAATGGAAGAGGAAAGACAGGGAGCGGGAGACACTCATTGAGAAGAAGGTACAAGCATCAGTCTAGCCAGTTTTGTACATTTTGTGCAAATTATGTTTATCTTTTTTTATTGAATAAGTTTTTTATGAAGTGCAAAGTGGACCATTATCGCTTGTAAGACAAGTTCTGAATTGACACTTTTGCTGGAAGTCTCATGTCTACATAATTCCGAAATCATTGCACCCTCAAAGAGACTGTACAGTCGTAATTTCATGAGTTTCTTTTTCAGTCCTCCAAAATCGTTGCAATAGGAACGATCCTCCATCTTGATCCCACATATGCCTGTCATTGGCATACACCTAATGTGTGATGGCACAAAACAAATTACTATGACGATTTAGGCCACTCATCTAATACTAAAACATTAATCAAAGAGTTTTGTGAATTTAAATCACGGCGCGTTAAAATTTGTGCGTAATCAAGAATGCTTATAAGTAGCCTAAGATGTAGTCAGCATATAGCAAAGTGGGACATTAACCTTCAAAGACAAACTGTGAATTGAAACTTTTACTGAAAGTCTCATTTCTGCAGAAAAGCGGAAAAAAAATATGATTAAGGTATAATTATCAATTGAAAAAGTGCTCAAACACCATAAATAGACTGAATTTTCATTTCCCTCCAATTCCTTTGAAGTTGTTGGACTTGGTTTCTTTTGTATGATTTTGATGTAGGCTTGGGGTAATTAATGATTTGAGGTACACACTCAAAACCTTCTCTCACCCTGCCTATTGTTGAAGTTCATTGTCCATCATGTGATACCATCCTGAAGACACTGTGCAATCGTCCATTCATTAGTTGTCCTTTTTAGTCCGCCGCAATTTGACTTTGAATTTCTTATTTGATGGTTAGGATCATTGCCATAGGAACAATCCTCCATCTTTATCTCGCAGATGCTTGTCATATGCATTCACCTAATGTGTGATGCCACGATAACAATTATAATTTTAACGATTAAGATAACTCATTTAAAACATTAATCAAAAAGTTCTGTGAATTTGAACCATGGTGCGTTTACGTCTGTGCGTGATCAAGGATGCAAATAATTACCGGTAGTCTAAGATAAAGTCAGCATCAATTAGTGTTCACAGCTAAGAGCCTTATCTCGTCAAATTGGAGATTTACTCAAGTATGTAGTTAGCACAGTCCTCCAATGTCGTTAGAAATGTGTCCGCGTCGACCTGGGAGATGGTAGCGTTGTTTAGTTGGCACCTTTTCCCCAGAAGGTTGAAGGAACAACACTTGTCATCCTGATAGCATGCTATGCAGCATTGCACGGGATGCTGGATGCGGGTTTCCTTGTAGGCGTGGCCAAGCAGACAGTAGGGCGTGGTCGGGTTAGCATTCTCCTGAGTGACTGCGGAGCAGCGCATTGAGGCGTGGTAGTTCTGCAGACGCCGCTCGCAAACAAAGCGTATTCTGTAAGTATTACAGAGACGCCAAATTATGTCTGCCAAGAAGGGGCTCAGAATGGGGCATTTCTTCTGGGTGCTGTTGGACAGTTGAAGTTGAAGTTGAGCGTCATCAGGGCACTGTCCTTCTCTGTCTGTCTCCTCGCAGCCCTGCCAAAGTCTGTATGTATGGTTGTCGACAAGAACTGGAACAATTTTTTTAACTGTGTTAATGATAAAGTCTTTCTCTTCAGCTGAGTTGATGGCAAGCAGCTCAGCACCCAACCCCTTGCAAGAGTGGTAAGCATCTCGCCATACAACTCCTTCAAAAAACTTGGAATAGCAGGATTGTTTGTAGTATGTCCAACCCTGAGGACATGTCATACAGGCTGCATCAGTGGCTAGCACAGACACCATCACGGTGACCAAACCCTGTAATAACATATTGTTAATCTTCAGATACATCTTTGGGAATGTTCTTGGTTAGTCTCAGAATGGTGATAGTCACATCAGTCACAAGATGTCAATTGATGCAAATTCTGTCAATGTAACAGGAGTGAGATGCCAGAAAATCAAATTCCAGTCCCCGGTTGGACTAGATTGAAAACAACGAGAACTTAACTGTTTTTCGGGTAAAGAATCTGGTTTAGTACAGCTGCCTTTCCTTTTGTAATCTTCACTGTGATCTCTCAATCTTCTCTTGCTCAATCTTCAAGTGAGCAAGCTTCACAGACAAAATATCCAACTGTATCCACAAAAAATGTATGAATGACGACGGAGCAGTACACAATGATGTTTAGTCTACAGATGTTGGAATCAGAATGAGCCTTGATAACGATATCATCAGTCTTATAGCAGCATCATATGAATGGAGGCAATCAGCCATGCAGTGGTTGACAAAGGTTGCATGGTTCAGCTTGGTTCCTGAAATGATTTATCAAAGTTACCACACATTTGCACTACCGACAAAAAGGATACCAGACAGTTTCAAAATGTAAAGCACAACATAAGAGCGTTGAGGGGAATATCAAATTTTTTCACGGTTGGCTGCAGTCAGAGTTGCAGTGTGTTGGGTCAACAGTTGCCTGTGACGAATTGGCCAAGAAAGATATTAAGATTTACTTCACTGATTAATTGCCGAATGAGGCGGACTACATTTTCTGCGAAGAGAGAGACTGATGTGTGAGGGTAGGCCAAGTATAGGCACGTGCCGGTTCTTCTGCATGGTAAACATACCATGGAAACGTAGGAGAGAAGATTTTCCATCCGCTGCATTTGAAATTGATCAAGGGCGTCACATCATCGGCATGCCTGTTGATTGTTTTCAAAGTTTTCCCATTAATTGTAGGTTCGGCTACCAAGTTCGTGTCTGCTTTTTGCGTACTGACACGTATGGCAACGCATCATTTGGCTTGATGAAAGTCACAAGATGCACCGTGAAAACAGATCAATATCATTGCTTTGAAAAAAAAAATCAGAAGACAAGATGTGGTACACCGGTATATATCATAGTTTTTTTGATGAAATGACAATTGCTGATCAGACAAAACTAGGGAAAAATAAAATAAAATAGAACTATGGTAGTGTCCAGGATTAGTGATTTAGGATTTTTCAAGTGAACAAGTTGGCATTTTTTAAGTGAACTTGCATTTCAGTCATCTAGTTTGTAAAATCCATAAGAAAAAGCTAACCTGTGAAAAAATGAATTAAGATCACTGTTCACATTTCAGACGAAACAAGGAATAGTAGTTTCTGTTTCCACAAGTGAATTTGGGCACATTCTCTGTTTGCTTTGGGTTGTTTGACACCAAATCAACTGGTGATTTTATTTTTCAGCTAAATAATAGCGCTTCGCACTAATGACGTCACAAAATCCCCGGCTGTCAGACAAACATTGTCTCACACGCGTAGTGTACATGGACGCGCACACCCACACACGTGCATGGTTGCAATGTTTGTCTGAGATCCGGTGCTATTTTTAGCGTAAGTGCGGAGCGCTATTTGAGGTGCAATTGGTGATTCTCAGCAATTTCAGGACACCGGCTAAAATTCCATCCTATGTTTATTGCTTGTCACTGGTTCTCCGCTGAATTTCAATGAGCTACAGAATTTTGCTCGCTTGAAATTGTCTTACTTGAGAAGAACTCCAGCACCACGATCCCTATGCCTGGGCTCAGAGTTCACCACAGAGATGTGTAGTTTGGCTTCTAGTTCACTGAGTACAGCATGAGGCTTTAATTTGAAACTTGCCTGTCATGGACACTTCATATTTTTCTCTTTCGCGACAGCTGAAGGAGCACACTCACCTCGAGACTCAGCTCCGTGCTGCCTTCTCCGACATCGAGAAGCGGGAGCGCCAATTAGCTGCCAACGAGGCGGAGGTGATGCGTCTCCGTGCCGACCTTCAGAGGGAGCAGGAGAGGCAGATGACGGAGATGCGAGAGGTGTCACGTAGGATGAAGGACGACCACATCGGCCAGATGGAGCTTGAAAAGTGAGTGGGCGGCTGTGATGTAATTTTTCTTCTTCCAGGGTGTGGTTGGCTTTAGCTTCAACTTTCCAAACTCCATAATCCATCTTAAGTCTTTAATTCTGCCTCTGAGCTTTTTTTTCTCTTTTCTTTGTGCCTGGCACCTGTTTCACCCCAAAGGTCAAAGGTCAGGTTGCTAGAGGAGGAGAAGCAGCACCTGTCGCAGCTGCTGGCTCAAGCCCAGCATCAGCTCCAGGAGAAGGACAGAGAGTTCCAGGCTTACAAGGACCAGCTAGCCACCAGGCCAGAGGTCAGGCTCCAGTCAGATCTCAGTCTACTCAAGCTTGAAAAGGTGAGTCGTCCTCTCATTTTAGTTACCCAGCAAAAATATTGGAACAATTGGAGGGTCACCGAGGTGCAATGACTCCTCGTCATTGTGCCTCGGTGACCCTCCAAGGTGACTCCAAGCCAGTCTCCTTAATTGTCTCCCTGGTCGCCTTTGTTGAGTTTCTTCCCTGTTGCTGACCTTCATTTTGTTGAACCTGGACTTGATAGGTGGAGTTGGAGAGGAAACTGGAGTCAGTCACCAAGTCCAAGGTGCACTACAAGCAGCAGTGGGGCCGTGCCCTCAAGGAGCTGGCCCGTCTCAAGCAACGGGAGCAGGCAGAGGCCAAGGCCAGGCTCAAGAAGGAGCAGCAAGAGCTGGAGCACATGCGGCTGCGGTACCTGGCGGCCGAAGAGAAGGAGGTGGTCAAGTCCGAACGTCAGCAGCTGGATGAGATCAAGGGAGAGTTAAACAGGTTGGAAAAGGAACAAAACCTACATGTTGATTCTCAGAAGAGAACTTATCCATTTTGCTGTAAATATACTTGTCCATTATAAATGCCTTGGTTTCCCAACTTTGAACATCCTAAAGGGTTTGGACCAATAATTTTAGGCAAGATGAAGCTATAAACCAACCAAAACAAATAAATGAACAAAACAAAAAGTGGCTGTAGGGAAGAATGTCATTTTAGGGTGATCAAGGAAAATCTGATACTGTTAGGAACACAAATTTGCTGAGCAAATGTTGCTCAACAAACCCAGGCTACCAGTCAGCAAACGTCAATGGAAAACAAACCAGCAACTGGTTCCCAGCCGACTTTTACCCAGACCAGAGCTGACACCAGTAGAATCCTGCTTGGTGATGTTTCTGTGAAAATGACTGATTCTGAAATTTGGTCTCATTTTCCATTCCCTGTCAGATTGAAACAGCAAGAGCTGGAGAAAGAGCAGAAGGCTCAGCAGCAACGGACGTCACCCCCACCCCCAGAGCAGTACCCAGACCAGAAGGAGAACCAGCATCCACCAGGGGTGGGGATGATGGACCCTGGGGTAGAAGCACATGTTGCTCGACTTATCGAGGAGCGGGATACGTTACTCAGGACTGGGGTGTACACTCACCAGGATCGGATCATCAGTGAGTTGGACAGGCAGATTAGAGAGTCTATAGCAAAAGGGCAAGCTGTGTGAGACTCACTGAGTAACAATCTCAAGCAATGAACTCATCAACAGCACAAGACTCATCACTCAGTCTCAAGTCTACTCAGTACACACTCAACAGGATGGGATCATCAGCGAATTCAGTTGGACAGGCAGATCATAGAGTCTATAGCAGAAGGGCAGGCTGTGTGAAACTCACTGGACAATAAACTCATCAACAGCACAAGACTCGTCATTCAAGACTACTCTGTACACACTCACCAGGATCGGATTTTCAGTGAGTTGGACAGGCAGATCAGAGAGTCTATAGCAAAAGGGCGGGCTGTGTGAGACTCACTGAGTAACAAACTCAAGCAATGAACTCATCAACAGCACAAGACTCGTCACTCAAGACAACTCTGTACACACTCACCAGGATCGGATTTTCAGTGAGTTGGACAGGCAGATCAGAGAGTTTATAGCAAAAGGGCAGACTGTGTGAGACTCACTGAGCAATAAACTCATCAACAGCACAAGACTCGTCACTCAAGACTACTCTGTACACACTCACCAGGATCGGATCATCAACGAGTTGGACACAGATGCTGTGTATTAGACTCACTGCATGTCAAACTCATCAACATTACAAGACTCGTTACTCAGGACCACTCAATACACACTCACCAGGACTGGATTGTGAGCAAGTCAGAAAATCTATTGCGTGACTCATTCCAGTTTGGGTGCTTCTGTATTGAAAAGAATACAAGTCAAAACTGTGAAACTACAAGAGCCAGCTTGAAAATAATTTTGGACTTCTGCAAAGATATCAACACATTCTATGGTACTGCCCTTGTTAACCCATGTACCTAGGGATATTTTGTATTTTCGAGTCAGTTTATAGCAATGGTTCATGCTAACCGAGATTGTATAGAGTCATTTAACATTATTAACTTAAAGTCAAACAAGAACGTTTTGGAAGTGGTGTGTTTTAAATGAAAACAAAATAGATGAAATATTTGGCAGTGGTTTTTACAGAAAATCGCAGGAAGTGTTTTTGTGTCTCATAGAATTTGCACAATGCAAGAAAATTTGATGTGAAAGTTGTCATTTATAGCTGTACATTTCATTGGATGGCATGGTTTTTAGTCACCTACTCTATGTACAATTTCTACATTGCTATTTTTGTAGTAAGATAATAAGGTATGTGATTCTGCGGATGTACATATATTGTAAAAAAAAAAAAAAAAAAAAAAGACTCCAGGATGTAGGGACTTTAAAGGTTGTATCATACTTTGGTAAGAGACCAAAACAGAAATGTTCACAGATTTATTTATAACTTTCAGGGTATGAAGATGATGCTGATAGAAGCCTACCGTTAAATATTTCCGCCTGAAATGGTGTATTTATCCAGAAATTAATAAAACAACGACCGAAAATCTTTTTGATCTTTTAAAAGATCAAAAATAAAAGAGAAAAGACTTAAGAAATACTGTGGCTGTTTTTCACTGTTTTCTCAAAAAGAGGGCACCGTATGGGACTGAAATTTTCACAGATGACTGTTATTGTATCTGTCTTGGTATTTTTGCCCATGAATCTGTATTTCTTTGACAAAAACCAAAGTATGATACTACCTTTAAGACAAAGACCTTGTGAAATATATTTGAAGAAAGTTTGGTCTACTGACTTCATTTCATTAAATTTCCCTGAATAAAATAAAACACTGTTACTGTGTCCAATGATTTGAGGGTAAACTCTTGCACGGCAGGGCCCAATTTCTTGGAATCTGTTACCGTAAGCAAAAATTCTTTGTTAAGATAGCAAAATCTTTTTGCTTACGGGTAGCATATTTCATTGGAGAGTTGTCTTTCTCACTACGCTAAGCAAGGACTTTATGCAGAATACAAATGACAGCACGTTAGCAGAAACAAAAACCCAAGGGTAGCCTAGAAATTCTTCACTACCCTATTAAGTGCCAAAAGTCTTGCTTACAGATTCCATGGGATAGATTTCATGTATAGCAGTGCCTGTAAGCATGAAAATAGGCCACAACAGATTCCATGAAATTGGGCCCTGGTAACTTTAATGATATTCTCACCTACACGTATATTAGATCATTGACTATTAGGAACACCACCTACATAGGGCTGGATAGCTCAGTTGGTAAAAGCTCTGGTACTGTATTCAGGAGGTCGCTGGTTCAAATCCCGCTCCAGTCAATTTTTGTTTGTTCACTTTTCAATGACTTAAAATACAGTCAGTTTCCCTTGTGCTTATCTGATTAAATCACCTATATTAAAACGGATCTACATTCCTAAGCAAAAGTGTGCCCAAAATCATGTGATATACACTGTAGCTAGCAACAGTATCCATTTGGGAATTGGTTAATCTGTTTAGTCTTTGCACTTAAAGGTAGTATCATACATTGGTTTTTGTCAAAGAAATACAGATTCATGGGCACAAATAAAAAGGACGATACAGTAATAGTCATCTGTGAAAATTTCTGTCCCATACGGTGTCCACTTTTTGAGAAAACAGTGAAAAACGGTCACAGTATTTCTTAAGTGTTTTCTCTTTTATTTTTGATCTTTTAAAAGATCAAAAAGCTTTTCGGTCGTCGTTTAACTAATTTCTGGATAAATACACCATTTCAGGTGGAAATATTTTAACGGTAGGTTTCTACCAGCACCATCTTCATACCCTGTAAGTTATACGTAAATCTGTGAACATTTCTGTTTTGGTGTCTTACCAAAGTATGATACTACCTTTAAACAGACATCCATATGAGTCAAAGTTTATCCACAAAAAAACATTGATAAATGTCATTTGGAAGACCAGGAGACCATTAATTGTGAATAAATATCAACTAAAAATATTCTAAAAAAAGAATCAACCAGAATAGCAATTGTCTTGTTGTTGTAGTAGAATTGAATAATTAGGATAATTAAGAAGTCCTGGGTTATTCGATCCTTGGGAAGTTAAATTTCCTTTTATGGACTAAAGTCATAATTGTTCAAAATGGGGGGCCAAGATTTTTATCTCTTTTTTTTTGTGCAGCATGGGAACTTAGGTGAAAAAGGGGCAGAGGGGTTTTGGGATTCTCAATTTTGAGGGGGAAAGGGAGAAATTTTAGATGGTTGGGGAAATTTTGCTTTTTAATCTTTTGTTTCCTTTCAATAATTCAAACGATACCATACTTTTCCAATATTTAATTTTTTTTTTATTGAGGTCTAATGGAAGATGACAGATAAAGGGAACAACCCAAATCCCACCCCACCCGTTATTTTCATCACATTTAATGGTAATATCATAGTTTGGTTTTTATCAAAGAAATACAGATTCATGGGCAAAAATATCAAGACAGATACAATAACAGTCATCTGTGAAAATTTCAGTCCCATACGGTGCCCAGTTTTTGAAAAAAAAAACAGTGAAAAACGGACGTTTATTTTTGTATCTTTTAAAAGATAAAAACAAGGATTTCCGGTCGTTGTTTTGCTAATTTCTTGGTAAATACACCTTTTCAGGCGGAAAAAATATAACGGTATGCTTCTACCACCATCATCTTCATACCCTGTAAGTTATCCCTGTGAACATTTCTGTTTTGGTTTCTTACCAAAGTATGATACTACCTTTAATAATTATTATTCAATATTTAATAATTGATGTTTTGGGCAGGTTATGCACTTATATCGCAGGGCCGACCCGATGCCACACTGTAAAAAGCGCACCTCATGCCCCAAACTTAAAGTGCGCGCCCGATCGAGCTGCGCGTCCTAAGACTAAAAGAGTGCGCGCGCCCTCACGCGTCCAATGCCATCTCCATGCATCCCATGCTAAATCTACCATGCACTTACGATCCGATTATTGTTTCCCGATTCAGCTCATTCCTTCACGTTTTCTGCCACTTACAAGGTAAGATCGTGACAATATTTTGAACTATGCATCTGTGCTATTTAGGGGGCAAAATACAAACGCCGATCGCATAATTTACAAGGCGGTATTTGCCCATTTGGATGTTAATGTCGGTTCTTATTTTCAAAGTAAATTGCCATGATTGATTATCGTGGTATGAGGGCGCCATAATAGTTGTTGTTAAAATGACAAAGTTAGTGATGTCAACTTACTTCCGTACACGTGCTTTTAAAGTTACATGCCCCTAAATTGAACACAAATTGATGTGCGTATTTCCCCCCAAACGTTGTGTTTGTTTTCTCTTTAGATTTAGATTTCAGGATTAGATTTTAGGATTAGATTTGATCATTTGGCATTATTTGCACTGGATATTGTAAGAATTTAGAAAACATTGCAGGCACAAAACCCACACACATGTATACATTAAATAAATTGGGGATTGTAGCTTTAAGGGTCCTAAAAGTACTATAAAGGAAAGGAAACTTCTTTTTGAAAAGTAACTTACCTACATATACTTTGTTGGTCTTCTCCTCTATATTACCAAGGTTAATTTTTTGGAAAGAGAGCAGGGCTTTGATTTTTGAGGGAAATTATGGGGTAAAAACGGTAACCAAGATTGTAACATTTCACCGCTGCACGGACGGCCGCACACGAGAATAGTCTGGTTTCCACTCTGACATTTTGAGGACTCTTGACATGTTGGGTCTGGGCACTAGACTAACCAGACCAGACAAAATGGCCTCACGCGATCAGACGGCCTGTTTTTAAGTTTACAAGAAAGTTGAAGAAGCGCGTAAGAAAATTGAATTTTAACCCTGAAATGTTTAACAAATTTCTTCAATCTAGGCTTTTAAGGACCCAGGAATATTTGCTGAAAGACAAAAGTATCATTTTTGAGGAGTAGAAGTTAGTTCAGAGCCAAAAAAATCAATGTGTTTTGGGATCCCGTTAACCCACAATCGCCAATAAATTGTATCTTTATTACTTATATTAGAGCCTACTATTTTAGGAAGGCTTGATGTAATTTAGGCTGCATCCGAATCTGTTGTCTAGAGCTAGGTCTTCGCTCGGGAAGAATTCCACTGATGGCCATCACTCGTGCACAAACCTATGCCAAAATTTCTCTGATTCAACGAAATGCCCCCGAAAATTATAATTCTAAAAAAAAAAAAAAAAAAAAATCTGAACGAAGTGTATGGTCACATTATGTGCTCAAGAAGATCCATTCTTCAGAGAAGTATGCGAAGACAACCGTCTAAGACACTGAACCCACTCAACTGAACAAGATGTCCATAGATGCCACCATTTTGCATGTATAGGCACCATCTGGATTCAATTTTTTTTCAAAATGCCCCCCCTATACCCCTTCCCCAGGACATGGATCACTGTCCCCGGATCATCTCAACAAAATAGTGTCACCTTGAAATAGGGCCCTATGTCCTTGTGTCCAAAGTAGTTGACATTTCCACCCCACAATCCTACATGTAATATAAAAACTAAAACTTGCCGTATTTTATATAAATTTGGCCGAACTACATTTTCGGCTTTATAAGCCATTCTGAAGGCCATAGCTGGCAAACAGATGTTGCCCTTCAGTATTCAAGCATTTAGATTGGAACTCAGTGGCTGGACCAGGGACACTGCAGTACTTAGACCCTTGATCCTATACTGCAGAATATTCCTCAATTTTGTTTTGCTGAGAACTGCAAATATTTTGATTCATGCATTCATGCCTGGCCTTTAGGGGGAAAGAATGGAACTGTACTTACACGACCCAACCTGCACTTTTTTCATCCTAAAATGAATAAAGATCAGTCGTCATAATAGTGTTGAAAAAAAAAAAACCTATAAAATTCAGAAACGTGAAGCATTTCATCATTTGTGGGAGAAAACCAAAGCTTTGACTTGAGCCTGTTTTGTACACTACCAGTAAAAATCCTGCATTCTTTTTTGAGGTGAGTTTATGAGTGGCACTTGACAGTGAGTCAGTGACCCTAACAATCACACATGTAGTTGACAATAGAGAAGTCACCATTAAAGGGCTTGATGCTAATAGTTGATAAGTGCTGGTACACACTCTTCCAGACTGAAGTAATAAAAGCTGTGAAAGGTTGTAAGGATTGGCACAAAGGATGATGGGACATACAAGTTAATACAACAGATCATCGATTAGGCCAATGTTATGTGTATTTTTGTCCTGGAAGCTATATTATTTATGAAATGTTCATACAAGAGCTAGTAGATAGGCCTATCTCCCTTTGAAATGCTGCAATACTTTAGAAAGTAGCTTTTGAAAACCTTCAAGAATGCACCAGTTTGGTTTAATTGTTACAATTCATTTGAAAATGTGTAACAGAGAAGGAAGTTAAGGAACATACGGTCGTATGCCTGTACACATATTTTATTTATTAAAAAAAAAACCAGAAGATGTAATTTCTTGTTTTCATTAAAATGTGAACGTCGATTTTGATGAAATTTCCACAGCCGGGCATGTAACTTTTCCTCGGATCAGCTGATTTCCTCTTTTTTTTACTTCAATCTTAAGCCATTGAAAATAGAAAAACACTACGCAAAGTCTTGTAGGCCTAAAGATTGGAATTTTCTCGTTTTTTTAATTATTTTGATTTGCATGCCTGCACAGCTGTTACGTGTTTACCATATAATATTTAGGCATTATGTGTAGGCCTAATTGGGAAAAAATATTATGATTAAAATTTGCCTTAAAAATTTGTTAAGATATTGTCCATTAATTAACCCAGTTTACATTCCTTTTTAAGAATTCAAAAATTGTCATCATCTCTTCAGTGCAACTTGCATTTGTATTATAGGAACAACTAGGCCCCTGCAACAGCAAGGCTATTGCATTTCATATGTTTACACAGAAAATCAGAACAAGTAAACAGCGTTACCAGGGTAAAAGAGTAGACTATTTGTTCTGGAAGTGTCCCATTTCCTAACAATGTAATGATGCAGTTTTCACATACATGTAGTCCCCTTGTACTAAAACAATATGAATATTGCAAATGTTGTTACACTTATTCTTTAGTAGATTTTTCTTTTCGTTGAATGGTTGAATTAACCAAACTCTCTCAATTCACCAGATGCTAAAAGTCATATGTAGCTCGGAATGTGCAGTGACTATTGCTGTAGTTAGGCCCTACATGTATTTTGTTTTGCCAGAATAATGTAGTATTGTGAGTAATGATGGTGTCAATTTGCTAAGCATTTCTACCTACAGTGTACACATGTCCATTAAAAGTAGCCTTTTTGAAACTTTGTAAACTTGCACGATTAAAGATAGCCACACTCTAGCTAGCTTTCTTCTTCACATCACATTGAGCTGTTCGACTCAAGTCCTCAATGTCGCAAGTTGAAGATTGTATGGCAGTAAGATAAAACAGAGACAAAAACTAATACAGAAAAAATATGGATCCATGGCTTTAATATAAATCTTGAACAATATTTCCTATGAGTCAGAAGAAGTTCTTGCGAATCCTGCCGGTCCGGCTTGGCATGTAGGAGTTAGAGAGAAGATTTGCTGTTTCTCCTTGAGAGCGCCTGGAGGGGTGAGATTGCAGGTCCAGCTGGTTACTAGAAACAGCTCGGTGGTCCAGGGGGGATTAGAGAATCATTAGCAGGTGGTTACCACCTTAGGTCCTCATTCTCACCCTAAGGGCCAATTTCATAAAGCTGCATTAAGCACCAAAATTTGCTTAAGCATCAAAAACCTTGGATTATAAAATCAGTATGCCAGGCAAAACTCCTTGTGAATGTTATGCTCAGCAAACCTTGGTCAAAAACAAGTCAAAAGCAGAAAACATCATATGAATATTTGGTTTAATAAAACTCCTGTTTGATCAAGGAAGACTTTCCATGCTAAGTAAACATTTGTGCTTTTAAAGCATGAAATCGGCCCCTGGTCATGCTCAGCTTATGCAAATATTTCATTTGTTTGTGGGGTCAGGGGTCTATTTCAGAAAACGCTAAGACTGATCTTAAATGTGAATCAATCTCAATTGGTAGGTTAAGTGTGATGTCACAATTTTTAAATCACTACATGGTAAGATTAATCTTATTGCTTCGTGAAACGGGCCAGTCCAGTACATTTGTGGGATTGAAAATTGATGCAAATTAAAAATTGATGATTGAATTTCCTAGACCGTGAGTCTGCCATTATACCTAAAACTGAATTTTTTTCTAGGATTTAAAAATGACCTATTATGGGTTGACCAACCACACAAATCTTGACTTGGACAACCCTGAGTCCCCGACATCCCAAATCTTTCAGACACTTGGCCAAAGTATTGTATACAGATCTGTACAGCCCAGGCACTAACTAAGTGTTAAATTTCAAGGAATATTTATGTACCATAGGGATTACTACACAGCATTGTATTACAGCGAGATCTAGTGCCCAATATGCCCATGGAGATTAATTAACAATATTGAGTTAATATCAAGGGGTATTCATTTAGGCCTATACAAGCAATAAACTGATGTTTTACAACTATTTATCAACCCAATTAATGACCTGACATTAAGTGAAATGTTCAACGTTAGGAGGACCTAACATTTCAATCCCAGCAGGATCTTTCGCAAAGGCTTATATTTGTTTTCAAACGCAATTTAAATTGAAAAATAATTCTGCTCAATAATTCATGTTCTATAACGACTTTATGATAGTCTGAGTGTCTTAGGCCAGTTTCCCCTGTTTCCCCTAAAGCGTGAGAAAGTGGCAATCCATGCAGCACTTTCATCCATGATCAAGAAACAGTAACAGTCATCTGTGAAATTTACAGTCCGATATGGTGTCCACTTTAAGAAAAAAAAAGAAACAGTGAAAAATGCTCTCAGCATTTTCAAATCTATTCACAGTTTAGTTTGATCTCATCCCAAGATCAAAACTGTTTAATGCATAGGCCGAAACATTTTAATGGCATGTTTCTAAAATCACCATCTTTATACCTTGTAAGTTGTAGGTAATTTCTGTTTTGGTATTCTACCAAAGTATGATAGTATGGAGTTTAGTATCTAGAAACATCTGGATTTTCCTGTTTTTCTGCGTTAGCCAATTTTAGTCACAGCATTTTCTAATCCTTTCAGGAACTCCACTTTAGGCAGCATCGCTCTGCTCCCGAATCTTAGCGAGCTGCATTTCCCCAATTAGTCACTCTTCCATGTACTTAAATTATCCCCCACACACCTCCCCTTCTCCCCCCCCCCCCCTTCCCCAACCTCCTCCAACCTCCCCACTCGTTCTTTGTCCGATATTCCGGCTAGTACATGCATGTGTGTGCGTGCATACATACATGTACAGTTGCATCTGGAGTGTTATTGCAGAGACTGTGAATTACAGACGCACGCTTGTGCATACAATATACATAGATCAACTGCATAATTATTTGATGTCTGGACTCGACTACCGGGGTGCATAGATTCCCCACCCCCCTCTCTCTATCTTTTGGCAAACTTGTACGGGGAGTGCATGATGCATGCATACGTACACCGCACAAAGACACAAACGTCACCGCATACTGCCCCTGTCTGTACTCGGTCCCGATATGACTCAGCCTGAGCAAGAGTACACGCTCACACATACTGTACACACTCCTGCACAAGGCAAGCAATCATACTCCCCTTAATTATAATGATATCCCACCCCCTCCCCCAACTCTCTCTCTCTTTCGTACTTCACACCGCTCCTCCAAGCCGCTAGAGATGAGAACGTAATTAAATGGGTGATGATCGCAAAGCACGGCCGGGGATTATTATTTTTTTTTGTGAATTGCCGTGTGGCCAGGGCGAGGTGACTGTTTGGCTGCCGAATCTTATTATCCGAGATCAACCAGCCATGTACATATACATAGTGCACTCAAGTGAGAGTTGCATGCATTACCTGATTGAAGTGGATGATGGGGGCTGGGGATGGGGGAGGGGGAGGGGGGAGAGGGAAGGAAGCCAGGCCCTTTTCCAAACCTCGGCTCCGGCTCAGGCTCAGGCTCCAGCTTTTTTGTGTGAAATCCATTCTAAAATAATGGGTAAACAATAAGAAGCTTTTGGCTGCGGTTCGGTAATAGATTCTCTGGTTTGAAAAAGAAAAGACAGCTTCAATGACAGCCTCAAACACAGTTACAGAACAACTTACAAAGCTCTTTACAGAATGCTTTACAGTTACAGAACAATTCTACTTACAGAACACAGTTACAGAACACTGCTACAGAACTCAGTTACAGAACACTGCTTAGTGCTTCAGTCGTACAGAACTCAGTTACAGAACAATACTTTATACAAAACAGAAGTTACAGAACATAGTTACAGTTACATTTTGAATAGAAGACAGTAAATTCTGCCTCGATAAAGTACCATGTAATGAATGCAAAGCTTGCGCAAACAATGTTGTTCATGGTACGGTGCATGTGTCATGAGAATGCTCCCATTTTTAGAAAGAACACTGTCCAGTACGTACTTACTGTATACTAGGACACAGCACTAGGAGGCTTGAAAAACAAGAAAGAAAGAAATCTAATCCAAGGGCTTCTAAAGCTTCCCTGGATCTAGCGATCGGAGCCAGGGGAGTGGAAGTTGCACAATTACGCTGGCCCTCATTACCAGAGGATGATGACTTACTCAAGGCTTTCTCTTTGCTTGGCTTCCTGGAGATTGCCCCCCTGCTGTGCAGTCAAAGACAAGCCAGGCCAGTGGGTGTGTAACAATCACTAAAAATACATTTTTGTAAACAAGGGCATGCCTCACGGAGCTTGTTGTTGGCTGAACATTCTGCTTCAAACTTTGTCGTATCATTTTGGTCGCAACAGTTGTAGCATGGACTAAATGATAGTATGTTGATGATAACTCGGAAATAATTAAGGTCATTTCTAGAAGCCTTATGACCTGATGAAATGTTTCAGTGGTCTTGGATTCACGTCACTAGTGGTTGCTATGCTGTTTAAGCCCTCAATGCCCTCTTATTTCTTATTTATGTAAAAACTACATGTACCTCCATGATATAGGCCTACATGTACCATGGATACAACTTTAAAGGGTCTATTCAATAGGAATATTATGGCTTGAACATGTGTCAAAAAAACAACTGTTTTATGGGGCATGTGATTTTACCCACTTCCTCACACTGTTTCAGGGTTAAAACAGGGTTTTTTTGGTTTGTATGCTAATTAGAATTTACATATTCATTATGAGCAAAACTGTGATGTCATCTTTGTATTTGAGAGCAGTATAAACCCAATTGATATACGTGCACAAAAAGTTGGGGTTGTTTTATAAGTTTCCTGACTGACCTTTTCCTCCTCCATAGGTTTTTTGTGCCGAATATGTTCCTTTCACTCAACAGACGGTGTAATATTTTTGCCAAACCATTTCTGTGGGTCAAGTTTGCCTCTTCATTTTTTATGTTTTTTCTTTATATTTTTGATGTTGGTTCCCCACATGAGTATGCATGAAAATCTTTTATTTTGCAAAGCCATTAAAATGAAAACCAAATGCTGGTTTGACACAAAAATAAGACTTGCCATTCATTATCTGTCAGTATATTCTCTGTCTGAAGGCAATAAAATAACCTGACTGAAAAAAAAGCACTGCAGGAACCCTTTTATAACCCACTGTCATCTGACCTCAGTGTTTTTAAAGGGCGCCCTCTAGAGTTTAACATGTGTACAGAATTTTGTTTTGCTGTCTTATGTGTTTTTTTGTCATGAGGTCATTTATTTCTCCCTTTGGGATCAAGTGTTTGTTGCTGGTTCATGTTTTTTTGTGTCTGTGGGGTGGTTTGAGGTGGTTGTGTGATCAGATCTGACTGGGTTTGGAAGATTGTGAAGTGAAAAGGCCAGTTTTATGACTGCTCGGGTGTCAGTGAGGCCAGCCATTCTGCAGTTCATGTATTAAAACTCAAGAAGTTTTGGAGTCAGTCATATTCGCTGTAGAAAGATTAAAAAATGGTCCTGAAATTTTGGCAATGTGCATTGAAAGGGACTTAAGGGTATTGCAAAATGTTATATATAATGTACAGGCATGCAACTTTTTCTCAGATCAGCTGATTTCCTCTTTTTTTACGTCACTCTTATGCCATTGAAAAGTGAAAAACACTGTACAAAATATGGCAAAGATTGGAATTTCCTCTTTTTTTGGAAAGTCCAAGTTACATGCCTGAATGTACAGTACTTTCATCTAGACTTTTACCAAATTTGCCAAACTGTACACTTTAGCAGTGCCTCCATGTGGTTTCCCATCAAAATAGAAATTGAAGTTAGAACCCTGCAGTATTCTGATAAATAATAACCTTAGAAAACGTGATTTCTATACATGTATGGTATAAATGAAACTCTGTTTGGTATTCATTTCCACAGTAGAGACGCAGAGCTACATCTGTACATCATGTATTAAATATTCCTGAAATAGACTGGTACTAGGAAACCGCAATAGCTAGCTGACATTTAAAAATGTGCATGATGGTACAAACCAGACGGTTGTAGACAATTAAACTTCCAATACCCCAATAAAGGCTGATTCTTTTTCCCCTGTTCAGAAGTAGCAATTTGGAATGGTCCCTCTTATTTTAAAGGGCAGATATTTACAGTGAAGTAGATAAAGGCCCAAGTTTATAGCCAGAGTTGCTATTATATATCTTTTAGATCATGGATTTTGTTTTCAATTTCAACTATAGGCCTCAACTGTAAAGGTTGTTTCTTGCTAATTCACTTTTTGGACAACAGATTTTCATTGGAAAAGCAAAACAAATTTGGATTAAGACTTTATCTCATTTCCAATTCATGACCAAGTGTTAATGGTTACTCTAAAACCCCTTTTCACACATTTATGTCAATTTCAAGCTAGAAAGCAAATTAAAATGGTTCGCTTAAAAAAAAGTGAGGTGCCACTTGTTAAAAAAACATGAACCCGCATTAATATTTTGTTCTCTGAAAATTTGTTAACAAGAGTCTTGTAAAACATTACATCAAAACCAGAATCGAAAAACTTAGGAATTTTTTCATAGTGGATAATTTATTGTTATTCGAATGTCCAATTTAAACGTCACAATTAGCGTAGTTTTTTTTCTAGTTTCAAAACGACCCTTTTGTCAATAAAAACTTAACTACACCAACTTTGAGATGATTTTGACTTCATTTGTTGCAGTAACAGTATTTTCTGTTGGTGTGGCCTGCCCATCAATCAGCTAGTATAGCCAGTGATGTATAAGCCTAGGGGCAGGTCTTGTCATACAATGAAGGGGGGGAGGATTCATTTCAGTCCGCACCTCACAATACACAGTGTGTGTCAAGGATTGGAAAAATAACCCAACAGAAACTTGCTTTAAGTTTCTGAGTGTTGTGTGTCTACAATAACACTTGTGTTCAGCTCACCATAGCACCCCCCCCCCCCCTTCTCAATTTTGTGATACCATATTGGTGCTATTTATGATCATTTGCAAGGCGAGTCTATGTAATGTACTATGTTTGATTTTGCCACAATCCTGTGGGCACAATTTGATACCAAATATGTAAAAATAAGAGGTAGGCCTACTTATGAGGGTAGCTCAATGTTTTGCTGCATTTATAACCCAAAGTTATACATTATGCATATAAATGTATCAAGTTTCACTTTAGGTTTGTTGTACTTGTCTTAAAGGTCTATGAACTTGACATTGCTTAATGAGCTAAAGACCATCTCAATGATTAATGATTGCGTGATAGTTATGAATATATTTCATATACATGTAGATGTACTGTAGGCCTACATGTATGTAAAATGCATACGATAGGGGGCCTATTTAAAACATGGAGAAAACCTGACACACTAAAATATTGAATAATGATTGAATAATTAATGAGTTGTATGAGATAATTACACCCCGTCCGACAGTCGTTCTCTATCAATGAGTATCATCCTGCCAAATTTCATTGAAATTCAAGATCTACATGTACATGTAGGATTAACCAGGGTTTTGGGTGTTTAAGCAAATGTTGGTGCTTAAGAAGCTCTATGAAATTGGCCCCAGGTCCATGGTACTGTACATCATTGCATTAAAATTTGTGCTTTATGATGCAGTTTGACAATTGTAGGTTAAAGTTGAAATAGTCATACATCCTAACCTAACTTTCTATTGACATACACTATCGCATGCAGCTGTGTCCACCATCTGTACAGTTACTACAACCATAGAGCTACAAACTAAGTATAAGAAAAAGAAGGTTTGATCAGTCGTAATTTAAGGTCAAGGAAGTGGCACAGGCCTAATCTAGGGATTTGGAATGTTTTTTCGGTGTGTGTCAGTCACGAGGACAAGTGGGGACTCTCTTGAGCTGGCGCTGCTTGGTTTAGAGTGCCGATCCGCAGCAGCTGTGCACGACATGCAAAAAACGAAGATGATCAACTCATCCCGCGTGACGAGAGCCGCGTGTCTACTTGTGGCTGATGCTGTTTAATCTGCACTTTCCTGTTGTTGTACTGTAAGCTTGATTCTGAGCCGGAGCGGTACGACACTCCGAACGCCAGAAATCTCCCTGATCCATGCGGTATGAGGAAGAGGCTGCACAAGTGTAAAGTGAAGGATCATTTCCTGAAAATTCTGAATGAAAGAGAGAAAAAAATAACCATGATGGCAAACTGGAAAACACATTAACTTCAAATCTATAAAACTTGATATTCAAGAATTCCTTGTCCATTTTTTTATTTGTGGTCTCCCTTGCTCTATAAATTGTTACAGGCCTACAACAAGAAACCTCACTTCAGATTAATTTTGTCGCTGATTAGCCTAGTTCGTACTGGATGTTTTGGGAAATTGAGCGGGACAGTCGGGGGACTTCAAATAGGTTAATCTTGTTTGCACACGTGAATATGCAGCACGAACTTCCACGAAGTCCACAGTAAACAATTTGTGGCACAGGCGCTGTGTACATCCAAATGAAACGGCCCGAACACTGGCCAATTACTCGGAGATCTATTTTCTTTAAAGATGTCAAGATGATATGTTTGGATGATAGCAAAAACAAACAAATGATTCTGCTTACTGGTGTATGTGTTTAAACTGGCTAACCGCTATCCATTCACTACCTTCTTGAACCAAGACTGGCTACTGATATGCTCAAGCTCACTTGCTTCTATATCATATATTTATTTTCCCAGCCACAGGGCACCATTTGCTACCTTGGCTGCTTATAGAATTGACCTGGTCAGTCAAACTGGGGAGGAGGTTAGACTGTTTAAACCGCACAGCTGCTCCAGATTAACCAGCAAGATGACTCCTAATAAAGTAGCCCTCAGTGGGTGGGGTTTTCAGACATTGATAATAATTGTAATTTTTACAAGACAGTGTGCCATTCTTAGGCCTATAACTGTTTGCATCCAGTGTTGCATTTGGATTGACTGTAGAAAGCACAGGGCCCAATTTCATGGACTCCGTTAGGCGTTATACGGCCTATTTTTGTGCTTACGGGTACTGCTACACGTGGAATAAACCTGAACCTGAACCTGAAATCTATTTCATGGAATCCGTAAGCAATACTTTCAGTTTGCGAAGAATTTCTAGGCTAAGCTTGATTTTTTTTTTGCTATCGTGCTGTCATACATGTATTCTAGAGAAAGTCCTTGTCATTTAATACCAAAAAGAAAACTCTGTGAAATACGCTAACTGTAAGCAAAAAAGTCTGCTATCGTAAGCGAAGAAATATTTTCTTATGGTAACAGATTCCGTGAAATTGGGCCCTGGTCTAGAGTGATCTGGCGATTCAACTTCTGCATCTTGCTGACAGCTACCCTGATTGTAGGATAGACCTCATCACTGGAAAATGTTCTGCTTGTGTTCTTAAGCAATACACTTTGCATTCTAACCAATCGCTTTAAATTCCCACTTAGGAGCTTAATAGAATCATGGGTTGACAGGGATGACTCTGTGTCTGACATTAACCTTCTTGTGATTAAAATATCAGAAGGAGGTGGGGGCTTACACTCCCCAGGGGCTTGAGAGATGGTTTCAGCAGTATTAATCCAGCCCCGTTGGCCAGGGGCAATATCATCTAGGGGCAATATCATAACCAGGCTTTCCTTTAATTGGTTATGAAATACACCATTGTAGAAGGTCACATCCCCTCAAGACTGACAGGTCGTCTCAAATCAGTTCAGACACAACAAGGGCCTCGTTATGCCATCATTGCCATACTGCAAACAGTGTCTGGACAAGGTCAATTTAGCCTCTCATTGCTACTTCTGGAAATTAGTTTTTAACCCCGATGAATAAAAAGTGTCATAATCTCCCTCAAAACAATCATTAAAGTGGTTAAGATATATTTAGAATTAGAAGTGTGATGCCACTTTGGACAGGGAATTCAGTGCACACGAATCGTGGCCTTATTGTTTGTGCACTAGTTTCGCTGCTGTGTCTTTTTACGAAAGAGGGACATTTGACTAATTCACTTTAACACTCCTGGCTCAGGCTCTTTCAATGGAGTTATCATCGTGCAGTGATTTACACGCGTTCTGTAGGGAGGGGACGGGAAGCTAGACTTACATTACATCCATTGCCCATAGTAATAGACAGGCAGATGTTTTAATCATAGCCCTACATACATGTATATTGCGCACTAGGTCGAGTCTGGTCCCTTTAAATTAACGGCTGAGACTAATCTGAAAATTCCATGGGCACACAGTCTGTTTAATTTCCTGTTCTTTCGTTTTTTTCTTTATACAGGTAGGGGGTGGGGGGTTGGGGGAAGGGGGAGGGAGGGGGGGTTAAATGTATGGACTGTCACGTCTTGAAACCCCCTTGAAGCACCTTTTGGAATCGGCGTCTTATCCAAAAATAATACCAGGTACAGCTGTATATGACTCCCTGAAGTTCCTGTGCCTTGCTTGGAGTGCTGTGCATCCCTCCTTCCCTTCCTCCGTTGCCTCAGAGCCTAGCGCACCTTGCTGCAAAATTAACTGACCTCCTCCTACACACATTATCTTGGTCCAGGCCACTCCGTGATATTTATCTCAATCGGCAGTTTGCTATTTACGCGTGCATATCCACATTACCTGGGACGCCACAACACCCATCACCTAGGCAATAAATATACCTGCAATTGACAGAGAGAGAGAGTGAGTAAAAAAAAAAAAAAAAAAAAAAAAAAAAATTGGCACGATGGCACAAGTCGGCCGTAGCATCGCTCCCATTCATTTGTATCTGGCCCCGTTACTAAAGAATTCAAACGTGCGTAAAGATTCACTGACTCGCAAATGGTACAATCAATCATTCGATACTTTTTCCGGAACAAATATGCACGCATTTATGTCCGTTTGAAATATTATCTCTTGCCAAACAAGTGCTGTGTATGAAATATCACGCAGTGTACTTGTGGATGTTCAAGCTTTGTGTCTCTGGGTTTTTTTTTTTCATGGCAATTTTCTTTTTTTTGCTTTCATGATACATTCTATCTATTTTCCACAAATATTTGTAAATGATTTAAAATGTTATGTTGAGGGATTGTTTTCATTGTTTATTTGTTGTTTCAGACAGAATTGGAAAAACAGGGCCAGTATTTTTCCATTTTCAAAGTCATTAGCTCTGTTAATTTGACATCATACGCAAGAACTATTTTTCTATCTGGGGGGGAATATTAGGCATATTAGATGGAGGTGGGAATTAATTAGACAGTAGCTGTCAATGTTGTGTACTGGTACACATACACATACATGTGTATGTGTGACTGAATCTATATCTGCTGATATTCCAAGCACGTTGCATAGAATATTCACCTCGAAAGCAGTCAAAATGGCCGGAAGACGTCCATTGAAGTGCCCGGGGGGCCCAGTATACCCATCATGAATATTCATCTTGGAAATCTTCAGACTCGGTCGTGTTTTTTTTCCTTCTTCTTCTTCTTTTCACCCCTCTCCCTCGCCTTTTCAAAAAAGCTTCGATCTCTTTAAGGCATTCTGACGGATTATGTTGGTACTGGCCCTCCCGTAAGGCATTGCGTGCGGTGCATGCACGGCATTGCTACGGTAATATCAGCTCCTTATCGGCTGCGAGGGCCTATCCAGTAGGCCATTAATAAACCACTCTTGCATTCTATTCGATGTCTAGTTTTTCCGTTTTTCTTCTTCTTCTTTTTTTTTCCCGCCTCTTTCGACCATGCTACTTTCTCTTCTCAGCCGGACCCTCTTCAATAATCTTGTATTTTGATAAGGCGAAACAAGATCAGCCAGTGGAGATAAAATATTATTAAAAGCAAAATACATAAGGGGGGGTGGCACTGTTAGTCGCTGTATCGCACCGTCCCTACGCCAGCACCGACGGGATGTGTCGTTCACGATCGCATGCAAATTGATAGTGGGGCCATCCTGTTTAATATTCTCTTCTTCTTTTTCAAATTTTTTTTTTTTTTGTCGTTGAGGTGGAGAGCGGGAGTCACTGGCAATGGTGTTTGCACAATGTAATATTGATTGCCGTTTTTTTAATAGCACAGTTTGCCAGACAGCTGCTAGTTGGTCCTTCACTTCCTCATATATTCCCTGCAGTACTCGCAGATAGAGAGACAATTATACAGGCCACGTCAGATAAAATCACAGTTTATCATCATTTTCATCATCATTTTTTTTTTCATCATGAAAAGGATATCATGTGATCAGTTGCAAGTAAAATTGAGCTGTTTTGATCGCAAACAGATTTGTTCTGCTCAGAAACATTTTGCTTGATAATTTCAAACACAAACAAAATTAGGAACAAAGAAGACTTCTCTGTTTGCTAGAAATGACAAACAAGGTTAATATTTTGACTGGCCTAATTGAGTTGCTTTGTTACTCTTCCTCACTTTGAAACACAGAAATATTGCGTTTTATTTTTTTTAATTGGGTGAATTGTTTGTTAATATGATGCAAACACTGAATGCCGCCAAATTTGTACCTCATTAAACAAATTTTACTCCAAATTGTACAACATACAATTCTGTTACAAATATGATTGGTATATAAACCTGGGGCCAATTTCATAAAACTGTTAAGCACAAAAATTTGCTTAGCACAAAAATGTCTTGGCCAATGAAACAAACCACCATCGAAAATTTCATTTGATATTCATGGTCAGCGAACAACAGCCAAAGAACAATCACAAGTGATACACAACACGTGGATATTTGGTTGTTAACCCTGTTTTTATTAAGACAGAAATGTCATGCTTAGCAAATTTTTGTGCTTAACAGTTTTATGAAATTGGCCCCTGTTTGTGTTGTGATAGTGAAAAAACCCTAACCCGAATTTTGGAAATATTTACTTGTGATAGTACATGCACGTGCAAGCATGAACACTGTGTACACAGCTATTTTTGCATAGCATAAATTATACAACAGATCTTATAATTATCATCGAATCAACAAAGAGATGCGAACTAGTTCCGTGCATTTGTTCACGAAGCAAACTGCGGAATCGGTCAGCTGGAAAGATGTTCATTAAAAAAAAAAGCAACACCATGCAGGGCAGTTATAGTTCATTACAATTGGAGAGTTGAGTTGATGCTGTTAGGTTTAATTTGAAATGAATTGCGCTGGTGCCTAATTATCTCCATACACGTGTGAAGGTTGTACACTGTGAAGATGCTAATGTGATGGTCTGACTGGGTAACATAACACTAGCAGGCTCTTCACACTTTAATTATGCACGGGCGATACCATGGTATGCTCATATTACACTGGCAATGTTCATCATGTATTGATGTATGTATTTTGTTTTTAATTGGACTCTGACTTGCCAGTTCCGCAGCGCGGTATCAGATTGTAAAACTGACGGAGACATTTGGGAAATCACATCTGCATTCAAAAGAGCAAATTTTTAATCTGTTAATCTGAATTGTTATTCTTATTCATATTCTGGTCTGTTTTTTCCAACAAAACAGGCAATTGTACGTATGTAATCTGATTAAAAAAATTGTAAACAAAAATTTACATTTATAGTTAATCATAGTTGACACTAAAAGAAAGAAAAATGGACAGAATTTTAAGTGATTCAAGACAAATGAAACATCTTAATCAATCGTTGATAACCAACAAAACAGGCAATTTTACATCTTATGAAAAAAATAAATGGTAACCAAACATTTACAACTTTAATTATATTTAAGACTAAAAGAAAATTAGATGGAATTTAAAGTGATTTAAGACAAATGAAACATCTTAATCAATCTTTGATATACATCAAAACAGACAATTGAACATCATATGAAAAAAATTCTTATTCATAAAATTATGGGTTTTTTTTCCAACAGAACAGGCAATTATACATAATTTACATATCTGTTAACAAAAATGGTAACCAAAAATGTACATGATTAATTACAGTTAAGACTAAAAGCAAGTTGGACGGAATATATCGTGATCCAAGACAAATGAAACATTTTAATCAATCTTTGATGGCCAGGATCAACAAAAGTGAAATAAAAAGACTGCATCTAGCTTGAAAGGTTGTTGGTCTTGTCATAAAGGCAGTACGGCATACCCCCCCAAAAAAAAAAAAAAAATAATAATAATAGCCATACACAATAATCTAATAAGTACAATTACATTTGACAGAAGCGGTTGGTTAGTAGTACATCGTCTACCCGTACGCCGGAGCCGGCTCCAAAAATGTTATCGTTATCGGTCTCACCCTTTAATGTCAATTTTTTTTACTAGAAAGCTGAAAGTTTTTTCTTTTTTTTTTAAGACAAGGAAACGGAGATCTGCCCTCGGCTGTTTCCCAATGCTGTAACACGCTTCCGACGGCTGTCAAGATGATATTAATTATTTCCCTAGCCCCAAGACCTTGCATTGAAGAAGTTTGGCAACCGACCCGACTTTCATAGTACACAAACTGGCACAGCAGTGACTGACACCTGGATTTCAAATCTTGTTACATTTTCATTGATCTAGGTTTTTCAGGACAGAAAATCGCACGGAAACAAAGTCAGCCAAGAAGGCTTGGCCTAGATATTTCAAAAAAGGAAACATTTTTTTTACAAGTGGCAGCTCCGTACATCTGGAACTCACTACCTCTCCACCTTTTAGATCTTGTTCTTGTACATGTACTACAAAATTTAAATATAGCTACTCAAAAGTTTTCATACAATGACTAATTTTGTTTACCTCTATTAATTATTTCCATATTTCTTCAATTTTGCTGTACCACGAACACCCAGCACCCAGGGTGGATATGTGCGCAGTACAAGTCTTTGATATTATCATTATTATCAAAAAGTGCACTTAATTCATAGTATGCAGAGCTGTAACAGAATTTCATTTCCAACAAAATGTTTATGCTACGTGTCCATCTTGGTTTATAACACTGTGCACTTGTAAATCTTTAAGTTTGTTAACACCAACAAATGAACTTTAAAGCAAAGAAACCATCAAACAACAAAACAAGCTTACAAATAAATTTCCTCAAAGCCAAGCCTAGGTAGACCTTATCTCACTTAATTCATTGTTGCTTGTCTGAATAAGTGTCTAGATGGTTGTACAAAGGTGTATTTCAGCCATCTGAAATTGGCTTCTCTTCAGACTGACTGCACTCTGAATGTCTACGAAGTTACAGACAGGTCATTTTGTCAGCCCATTGTAAAAATTCCAAACCTTCATGTGTTTTATCCTCTGCTTTAGTTCTGCTTGGGTTGCTAAGGAAGAATTTTGTACCATTACCAAGGCTCTCCCTGATAATACAAATAAAGTATTGTACTAAGCCAAGAAAAGAAAAGCTTTTTAATCCTCCGTGGCTATTTGCTGTCGTAAAGTGGCACGTTTGAGCTAGGGCTGTAAGTTTACGAATAATTTTGTAACCGGTTACCCGTCTGTTTTTCGGTTACGGTTACGATTACCCTTATAACAAAGAAAACAAAGAAATAGTATTAAAATCTGGGTCTTTCAGGAACTTGGTTGACAACATTCTTTTGTCACAACATTTGGCAGTGGTAGACATAGCAAAATGTCTGGCCTTTCTTTGCATAAGCCTGCTGGTTCAATTTTCAAAAGATCATTGACTCTTTTTCTTTGTGAACTCCAGAAAGTGTCTATGTTTTAAAAAGAAGAGGCCATTAAAAAGATACTTTTCGATTAACCTAACTGGGAAAATGTACCCGGTTACCCTTTTGAACGGTCGGTTAAACGATTAACCGGATACAAACTGCAGCCTTAGTTTGAGCCAAGACCATTCAATAATACTTCCTTCCGATATTGTGGGGAAGTTCTTTGTCATTTCCTTATTTCCCTGCCCCACCACTCCAAGACACGAAAATCCTGATGGACATTGCCAGAACTTAAAGAGAATACTTTGTTCTTTTTATCAACAGGACGAGAAATATATTGAAAATCTGTCTTGTAACGGAATGATTCTCCGAATTTTGTAAGTTGACTAGAGCCATTCAAAAGCCCCAAAACAAACAAACAAAAACTAACAAAATTTTAAACAAGCAAACAGTTGCGTCAACTCATTCAATGAAAATTAAAAAAAAAAAAGCTCCGTAAATTGAATTTAAAAAATGTCATATGAGTGTTGAACCGAGTCCCATTTCTGGGCCAATGTCCACTTAAGAAAGTGCACGAACCAGAGTTGATCAGTACAGGATAACTTAAAACATGTGCTAGTACAGCGCAAAGCCAATCCACAATTGATATGTTTGTGGGCACTAAGTTAATAACATTTGCAAATTGTTTGGTGCCCGCACATACATGTACGGACAATCATATATTTTTTCTCCCGCTGTATGCTCAGCACTGAATTTTTTTTCCCTAGACCAAGAATTTTTTTTGTATTGCATACACGTAGCTTAAGGCTGGGTCTGTCTGATGTTGCACTTTAGCTTCTTCTTTCTTTACTACCGTCGTCGAGCAGTTCAGCTTGCCTCTCTAACTTGCCAGGGAATATATATACACTGCCCGACCTTTTTTTTTTTTTTCGGAGGGAATCAAGTACATGCCAAAGTGAACAATCTCCTGTGAACCTTATGTGAAACTCCAAACCTGCGGCATGCCTGGCGAATGCTGGCCGGCCATTATTGGCTGAGCATAGCTCGCTGTTGGCAAAGTATAAGGCAGGGACGAGGATTCTGTGCCTTATTTTTAGGATAATGAATAACGTCATCATCTACCAGCACCAGGCTTGCTATGTATGTTACTCCCTCTACCAGTGAAATTTCCCTCTGCGATAAAAAAGAAGAAGAAGAAAATCAGGGTAATAGTAGGTTCATCTCCCTTTTAGAATTAAAATTGATCAGTAGATGAAGGTGCTTAACCCTCAAGAAGTTCAGGTGACTTCTCTCTTTTGCCTGTCGTCATTAAATGCTCTTATCGGTCTTCGCACTTGTACTTGGCCTGGCCACGATACATGTGAATATGAACATGCATCTTCGTTCTTTTTCTTATTTTTTTTTTTATCGTAATCAAGCCTGAGGTAATTGAATTCTAGGACCGGCTTACTAAAAACAGTTTGGGAACATGCAATGTGCCCGTCCATTCACGCTTGTTTCTGGTGATTATGATGAACGAGTGGAAATATATGCCTTGTGGTGGCAGGCTAGATTTTAAGTTAAAAATTGGTTGGAAGGTAGTAGCATTTAGTATACAGATGGTTTATAGGACTTACGGTGGCCAAGTCTAACTGATCAGGAATTATTTGTCAACCAGTAGTGGACTGTACGTGTGCCTGGTACCCAGGACATGTTTTGTGCAGTGTTTACCAGGCAAACACTGCCTATGGTTGACAAATTAGTCACTGATCAAACTTGCCTTATCTTAATTCTGACACTCAATACGTCTTCCTTTTGTTAATAAACACTCGGTATTGGTCGCCATGGCCTGATGCCAAATGTTGTATAACATTTAAGTGGCATTTTGACCAAATTCAACTATTTTGCAAACTTTTGTGCTATACAAAAGGCATCCCACTCTATTGTTTGTTTTGTCACGGTTTCCAGCAAATTCAACAATTTGTCTTACTTTTTATGGAACATTTTGTGCTGAATGTCAGTGAAACAAACTGCGATGACCTCAGATTGCCCAAACCTCATGGTTTGACGTCATCGCGAGGGGAAGTTCTCTTTATAGCGAGCTCTAAACTGGTCACAAATCAGGTTACTTGGTTCACACAATCTTGTTCTTTTCACATAGCACTAAATGTGGCTTTCAAGTGGCAAATGTTCTACTTTTTTTATTTCTTGCAAAAATGCTGATAAACCCCAGACCGGTGATGATAGGAAGCAGGGCAATTGCGTAGTCATCGCTGTTGTTAATTGACGTGCATAAAATATAGCCAACAAATTTTGTTCTCGTCTTTTTTTTTTTTTTTCGTCCAACTTGTGCACTCTTTCAGTGGCGGGTACATATGTATACATTACTCTCCAATTAGAAGTGACATTAAAAGTGGCAGATTTTTTTTTTGATTTAGCAGGAGGTAATCGGTTAATTTTAGAGGGTAGGGATCACACTGGGGACGGTGGGCGGATGTGGCTGGCAAGATCGTACCCAGGGGGCGGAGAAGAGGCTGTCTTTCATGGACTCGCTTGTTTTTCTCTATTTCAATTTGGGACTGGTGCCAATTAGTGTGCACCATATGCTACACTCTACTACGAGTCAGGATTGCTGACCAGAAAATGGCCTCTGCTTGCATAATCTGTACCGTTCACTAATAATCATCTCCTTTTCTTGTCCAATATTAAGAAATGAAAAATTCAAAACCTAACCTTCGTAAGTTGACAAAATTCTTAATAGTGGCATTAGGCTTCGTTGAACAAATGAACATGAGCATCATTCATATGTAAATGGTTGTCTGGTAGTAGAAAAAATTTCATATTGCATAAGCTTTGCTGCTGGTGTATGTGTCAAGATTGTCATATTATGAATAATTGTGACATATCATCATTAATAATTTAATTGTCTACACCCCATTCTATTGGAAAATACTTAATGAACTTTGTGAAAATTATGCAAATAACTTTCTCAAGAAAGAGTTTGGCCACAGATGTGGAAAAAACTTTTAAGTAAAATATTAATGTACTTTTTGGTACATATTTTCCTTTGAGTTAAAAAAACTGTTCTGAAAGGAAGAATTGATGTTGTCTTTCATAAGAAACAAGAAAGGATTAAGTTAAACACAAAATTAATTCTCTTCTACGGCAATGCATGATAGTTTCTGCTTAGAAAAGCAGTATTAACAAATCTGCTATTAAAAGCAATGCATTAATCTTTCCTTTAATAATATGAAGTAATATGACATTTTACACGTAAGCTTAGTGAAGCAATTCTTAATGCATCAGTAACATTACGGAATAGAATTTTACATGAGACTGCGCAAAAGCCTGACCAGTATTAATGAAAGTGAAAAATGTAGATAATTTTACAGGCCATTAAACTTGTTATATACACCTAGGATTAGAAAAAGAAAAAGGAAGAGAATAACCATGACGATAATGTTGAAGAGAAAAGTGCACGACCAGTCTTGCGGGAAAACCATACATTGTAGCTGTCTTTCTGCAGCTGTCTCTTCAGCCACCCCCTCCCCTCCACCTTCTTCTGTTGCTAGGCACGATGCCGGCTGATTATTTCTATTGTACAATGATTACTGCGCTTGTTTCGAGCGCGGGGGCTGCTGGTTATATACTGTATTTTTTTGTCTTTGTATTCTCGTTGTACTTATGGCGTAGATAAAATATAAACTCCAAGCGAGGCTTGTCTTTGGTGGTGTAATACTAGAGTTGTTTGAACCAGAGAGGCAAATATGGCTTGATATGTAGAGCCTTTCGGCTGTTTAGGGACACACTTGTGTCATCTTTTTAGCTATAAATGTACGTCATTGAAAGGTGAACAAAGACAAATTGAATGGAGCAGGATTCGGACCGGCGACCTCCTGAACATGTGTTAACATGTTGCGATTAAAAGTTTGAAACATCAGTTCAGATTCCTTGTTGTTGTTTTTCCATTGTGGCCAGATTTGGACGGCCCATTCTGAAATCCTCGGTGAAATCCTTGCCGTTAAAAGCAAGGCCAGAAGAAGAAATCATAGGTTTGCTTCTATACTCCGACTTGATTCAAATCCATCATGGACAGTATAACTGTTGTAGTGCACGGCTGTCCTAGTACTAGACTACACAGTGGGTAAATCTGCTCACTCACTGTCAACAAATGTGGAGGATTGCATGTTTGAATAGTCTTTACAACCTCCAATTGCAGCCATCTTTAAAAAGCGAGGGGTTTATACTCACCAGGGAGTTGAGATGGATTTGGGAGTGATTATTCTGCCCAAATGATAATATTGTGAAGCGCTTTGAAAATTCATTTCATAGATGATTGAAATGCACAAAGAGATGTCTGTGGTCATATTAGTTTTGTATTATTATTTTAAACAGACAATAAAGGGAATCAGAAAATAAACCCCACTGATTTTCTGAGTTCTCTTTCAAGTTTTCCTAAATTTACAGAAATGAATAGTCTTTACTGAAAGCATCTTCTTTTTCACAGAAGACATTTGTTTTAAGAAGGCATTCCAGTAAAATGTCCATTTTCATTTTTAGAGCAGTGAACATTTAATTAATTTCCATTCAATTCATTCTTGGTTCAAATAATCATACAGAAATTATACACTGTTTTGTTCAGTACACCTTTGTTCTTTTTTTTTTGTATTCAATTGAGTTTTTCATCTTAAGAGCTGGAAATTCTTGATTTCGCCATTTAAATGTTAATAGTTTGTAGAAAAACACCCCTCAATAAAAACAAATCTCCAGAAAAAAAGAACAAAGAAAATACTGATTTAAAACCAATTAAACTTGAATCATCAATCAATATTATTGAGCAATTTATTTGTTTTACAAATCTTTTTTCTAATTTATTAGTTTTATTCTGACATGCAAAGTACTACTTAATCATCATTTAATTGAATAGGATTATGACTTTGTTTGTTAATAACATGAATGAAAAAAGAGAAAAAAAGGGTAAAAAAAAAATAATAACACGGGAAGAAATCCTACGTAAGCCTGGACACTTGCAGTCCCTGTATCTCTGGCCGTGTCTGGTAATAGTGCAGCTGCATTAGATGCATCTATCAGGTAGGATTTAATCAAAGCAGGAGGGCCTATTGTGACGTTAATGGCAGCTCGACGGCTTAGAGTCGCATAGAGGAGGAGGAGAAGGAAAGGGGGGGGTGTTGGGTCTCCAGAGCATTGATCACGGTAAACAGTAATTGCTTTATTTATGACGAACGAACGAACGAACGGTGTGTGGCACGGCGGCAGGGTCCGGATAATGCATTATGCACGGGTTGCTAGGTCGCTAGGGTTCCTGTTGATCAGAGAGATTGGTAACTGCTAATGCAACTGTGTCCGTATGTTTGGATAGCGGACTAGAATTGATCAAATTGGGTGCATGCGCAGGGGGGAGAAGGCCGGGGAAGGGAGGGGGGACTCAGGATTCAGAAGGGGGGGATTCAGCAGAAATAAACCCCCTCAGAACACTGTGAGGAAATTCCTAGCTCTCTTCTCGGACGTAAAGGAAGGAGAGGGGAAAGACGATTTTCAATATGAACTTCAAATCAAGTGTAAAGCATCCGCGAGCTTAGCCAATCCTTGCGAAAGAAATGTCCCACTCCCACCTCTATAAGAGATTGCATGCATTGTGCCATAAGGGAACTCTTTCTTTAAAGGCAGATGTGTCTATAGATGTACTGCAGAGAGAAGGAATTAAACATTTCGTAGCTATTTGAAAAGCTGTGACAATATTTTTTTTTTAGGATTGTAGGGCCAGGAGATTTGTGAGCCAGGGCAGAACAGTTTCAGCATGGAGGAATCTATTTCCTTCCTCCATGGTTTCAGAGACTTGACAATATCCATTTTGAATAACCACTCCTATAATGGGCCCCCCTTTTGTGAAATAGCACATAATGTAGCCTTGGGTACTGGAAAGAAGTTGTGCTCATTCACTGTCTTATTCAGCAAAGAATCCACAAACGAGTGAATTTTTTTCTTTTTCGGAAGCTGACTTGATGATGACGAATTTCCTCCCCCCATTGTTAGTTAGTACCATTTAGCACAAGGCCACTGAGGACATTGCACCTATCTCCCAACCTTAATGCCCTTTTCAAATATTCCCATGGACAATTTGGCTTTCCTACCGAAAGATTTTTTGTAAAACATGTTTATATTATTTTATTAAGTAGGGGTTTTAAATACATTTGTATGGATTAAAAAAAAACAATTAATTTTTCGTTTAAATACATGGTATGTCAGTAATTTATGTGCATGTATATTTAACGTGCACTATGTACGGTCTGTAAATCATCATTAGGCTGACCCGTGATTAAAATTGCCAATCGACCTTCCCCCCCACCGGATGCGTTCTTTCCACCTACATAACATCCCAACAGATGGACATGTTTATTTAATACAGTCAGGAGCCCGCAATGCTCTGAACAGCCGGTCCGTGATATTATTACGCTCACTGCATGTTCTGCAGTTTATGATATTATTATCCCTCTGAAATTAATTCCGCAGGTCACCACGCGTCGTCGTCGGAACGGTCCATCGGTCATCGGTGTGTGTAAAAGTACTGTGCAGTGAGAACGCACATCAAGCAGATGCATCATTAATTTATTAAGCTTGCTAAATATTCCAAGGAAAGACTCCAGTGGTAATGATTTATCCCCCCTCTCCCCCTCCCCCTCCCCCTCCTCAGTAGGAGTCCCAGCTCCCCTAGAAACGCCGCCGCTGATTGGCCGGCCGAGGAGACAGGCCGATTGCTCCGGTTGGTTCCCTGTAATCAAAGTAGCAATCCGACAGGACGGAATGGTTGTGCCTGCTGTATACTGTAGAGTGTAGGCCTAGCTAGTTACTGTACAATTTCTGATAAATAATGCAGGGCGTGCAGGATGCGGGATAACTCCGCATATATACACTCACTGTTGACTGATGCTTGTTGTAGCCCAAGGTAAAGAGAGAGGGGGGGGGAGGGGAGGGGGGGGGGCATGGGCTTGGCTTGGTGGGGGGTGTTAGGATTGAGTGACTCTCCTGTTTATTAGATACTGCCAGACTAATTTCATTGTTAAATCAGCGTGTACCGCAGTAATTGAATGGAGGATTATATTTTTTTTTTTGAGAGGGGAAGTTCATATTTCTCCCCCCCCTAGTATTCAGGATTGTTTAGCATCAGGGAGAGATGCATTAAATGGATTTGCGGAGGAATTAAGCCAATATTATTAATATTAATACTTAGTATCCGCAAGGAGATTTCATACAAAGATTTGTAAGGATGCGCAGAAAAAATAAAATACACATTAAGTAAATTAAAACAAGCACGTTGCAATAAATGCTACCAGAGCGAATAAAAACTAGGCATCTAGACCTTGAAATACATCAGTAGCATGTGTCTTTGCAATTACGTTAAAGTTACTGATTTTGTATGAGATTTTGTATGTCATTTTTTTTAATTATAGCTAAGTGGTAATTACAACGAGAGGCTTCACATTGCAAACTTGTTCATTTCGTCCCACTCAATTTCCATCTCATCTAGATTGACCTCAGGGGCTTGAATTTGAGGTGATAGGTAGTTTACTGGGCAACCTGGCTGGTACTTTGTACATGTACGTGATGAAGCTCATTATTTTTGTCATTTCTAGACCAGAGGCCGTTTTACATTGCTTGATAGGCAACTTGGAAATGATAAAAACACATTGTGAAATCCTCAAATGATGATTCTGAGTTGAAACTGTGTCAGTTTCAGATTCATGTAAAATGTGACTAATTGGCATGAAAAAAATCACTGTACTTGTACAGATCATCGGATTATTTTTGCTGAGAAGACCATTCTTCATATCTTTGAACCTGGGGCCAATTTCATAGAGCTGCTTAAGCACAAAATTTGCTTAAGCATGAAAAGTCTTCCTTGATTAAACAGGATTGCCAAGCAAATGTTCATGCGATGTTTACTGCTTTTGACTTGTAATCGGTCATTGTTTGCTGAGCATAACATTCACACAAGGAGTTTTAGGCTGGCATACTGATTTTAATCACCAAGGTTTTTGGTGCTTCAGCAAATTTTGGTGCTTAAGCAGCTCTATGAAATTGGCCCCTGTTGTTCAGCGATCTGCTAGATCAAGCCCTCAACTTGTAGACCATGTGGTACAAACATGCTTGAAAGCTCCATTGTTAGTTATTACAATCATGGAGGCAGGCATTCCTAACACTTTGGTAATAGACATTGGACAGGATGTATTTGAGTCAGCAAATTGAAACTGAAAGAAGAAAGAAGACAAACTTTGCAGGAACACACCACCATGTATTGTATGGCTTCAATCTCCAGTGGGCCTATATCTTTTAAGAATTCTAAATGGTTGAAACATTAAACTGGATACATGTACTTATGCTAATTCATTGATCCATAACGCGCAAGTTCCCTGTTAAACGTATGTTTGTAGGGCACAGTTACGGATACATGTATCAAAGAAGAAAAAAAATAGGCAGCAGAGATCTATGGAAATAGGTCACCCTATCAGCTGTGTGAACACTCCCTGAAATCCTTGACCATTCTGTATCATTTATCATTATAGTACTGAACACACAGATGCTCATGTAACGTGATATTGTATCGAGGCCTCGGAATTGATTTCCTCCCCATCTGAAGGACAATATTTGAACAATACATATGTGTGTTTATTTGGTATCTTCATCTGGCATACAGTAATAAAAAAATTCCCTGGTCTCAAAGATTGCTCAAATTGAAACACAAATGCAAATGACCTAAATCTGGAAAAAAAATACCCTGCTGTTTATTGGAACAAATCACAAAATGTATATCACACTGATATGTCACAATAGTGGAAAGCAGTGGTAAAAGTTAGAATTTAACGTTGGTTTCTTAAGTGGGTTTTAAAGGTAATTTCATACTTTGGTTTTTGTGAAAGAAATGTAGACTCTTGAGCTAAAATATCAAGGAAGATACAGTAAAAGTCATCTGTGAAATTCCCAGTCCCACACGGTGCTCACTTTTTGAGAAAACAATAGAAAAATGCCCACTGTATTTTTTAATCGTTTCACAGGATTTTTGATCTGTTGAAGATTAAAATAATTTTTTTGTCAAATTGGTTTTACTCTTTTTTCGATAAATACAACATTTCGGGCAGAAAAATGATAACGGTATGTTTCTACCATCACCATCTTCATACCCTGTAAGTTATAGGTAAAATCTGTGCAGATTTCTGTTTCAGTATGTTACCAAAGTACATGTATGATTTAAGTCATGTCAGTCACCCACCCACCCCATCCACCTCCCATGACATCATAATATGACACTCATGAACAGAGAGTCCATGGTTTATTAAAGGTTTATCAAATAAAATTGGTTTGCCACGTACATTTGTTCACCGTATATCAATCCCAAATACTGTCTGCAATATTATCCAGTTGTAGGATTCATTTCCTTTGTGAAGCTACATGCGAGATGCACTGTTTACTATGGTGCCTCCAGCAATGTATGATTATCATATGCAGACTCATTACTCATTAACCAGCAGGAACTTCAAAGATAAAACCTTAAATTTACGTCTGTTTTATTTTTGTTTCCAAAAATCACGCTTCATAGGAGACAACAAAAACAACCCAGCTGGTGATTTTTCTAAATCTAACCCTACTTGTAGCCACGTTGAATATGCCATTGGGCTGCCTGTAGGGGTTTATGTATCTGGCGTGCTGTAAATCATCCCTTTAGTCTAGTCAAGGTTATATCTTACTCCCCCCCACCTCAACTCTGCTCTGCAAAATATGCCCTGGGGAATTTTGAAGGCTACATCTGTGTTGAAATGGTTCATATGACGATTCATTTCTATTATATGTGCATCATCATATCATTTGACTCATCCCTTTCCTGGATTTTCTTTGTTGTTGTTCGATTTGTTGTCATCACAATCTGTGAGCCCTCAATTTGATTAGACTTTTTTCTGTGTGTCTGCCCGATGATCAACATTTTACAAAGGTTTTTTTTTGTACAGAATAATTGCCCTTGTGACAAATGGGTCTGTTGGAAATCAGCCTTCTTTCCCCCCTCATCACCACTGTACTCGTCAATAATTTCCAATTTCACGGCCCTGCTCAGCACAAAAATTTGCTAACCATGAAATTTCTGTCTTAAAAAATGTCTGTCTTAATAAAAACAGGATTAACTGTAACAACCAAATCAACATCGTGGTTCACTTGTGATTGTTCTTTGGCTGTTGTTCGCTGACCACGAATGTCAAATGGATTTTTTAATGGTGGTTTGTTTTATTGAGCAAGAAATTGTTGTGCTAAGCAATTGTTTTGTGCTAAGCAGCTCCATGAAATTGGCCCCAGTTCACGCTCTTTGGACCTTTTGGTCCTGTTATCCTGCAGTATACATCTACTGTATATGTATGATGTCCATGTACAATATGATCAAACGGGTAAATTAATAAATAAGTATGGCTGTCATTTTACTGGCCCTTCCACTTTTTAAATTTATGAGAATAATATTTTTTTCATGACATAGTGCCGACAATATAACTGATAAAGTGACCCAGCATCATCATGTACAGACTATGCTTGATGCATGTACATGTAGATATGTACGAAGATATGCTATTGGTACATGTACGTGCACAAGATGGTTGACTCCAGCCAAAACGTGTATTAAACGTTTAATCGAGCGAGTGCTACATGCGTCTGTGAGATTTTGTGTGGGTTCACTATGCCCTATGATGGCTGCCGGGGCTACTGGTACAAATGAGCTGACCAATTACTGATGATTAATTAACGTTGCCTTGATGGTCGATGGCGGCCGTCGTAAAAAAAATTCCTTCATTTCTAGCATTTATTTTTTATTTTTACATGTATTTTGATTGAGATGTTGTCTTGGGTTATATTGTCATGAAAGGTCTGTCTTTGTACACCTGAGTTTAACCAACAATGTAGCATTTGTCATTGGATTGGGGCTGTCTAACATTGAACAAACAAAAAAGCCAAATACCTGTTGGAACAATATGATGCTGAACGAATTTTCTGCCAGTGTACCAACTACCATCCATCTCTACCGGTCATCACACAAATATCGGTGTGGCATATAGGGTTTGTTGCAAAAAAAATCATAATAATACATTTAAAAAAAAATAATCAACCACAATTTGATTAGTGGAAATTTTGAATGAAAACAGAAAACTCAGGAGAAGTGTGTTCCTTTTTTTCTCTCCATATTATGGAAATGTTTTCCTAATCAATAGGAATATATTGACTGCATGCTGCATTTTCTTTTTGTGTTGGGCCAGGGATGGTTATACACGTAAATCGTAAAAACATCTACCTCTTTGAAAACAGAGACCCCCCCAGAGCCGACAGCCGGCCTGACGTACATGACAGAGTTAAATCATTTGCCCCAGTGTTTAATTTGTGCCTGCCCATTTGATTTAGGAATAATAAGCCGAAGAGATGTTGATGCTAACTGCAACCCGGTCGGGCAGCACGTCATCGTCATTGGCAAACAGTCCCATCTCGTTTATAACCAGGTACTGAGGTATAGGACCATTATTCCACTGGGGCCCCTTGCTCGAAACTAACCGCCTCCCCCCCTTCCAACAAGGGGGCAGGTGAATGCGTGTTTAATCATTCATGCTTTTATCGCCGCCCGATGGAGTTCCTGCATCTGTCTGAGTAATAATTTTTATGTTTCACGGTTTTGTGAGGTTTTTTTTTCTCCCTCTCCTCATACTTGCGTTGTGGCTCTGTCGTCTGTCTCTGAGCGGCCAGCAGTAGTGCTTGCTGCTGATGGCGAACTGATAAATCTTGCTTCAGCTTTCGGTTGTGATTTTGGGTTTTGTGAGTTGAAATGATTCCCCTAAGGGAATCTTCAGTTCTCAGTCGGAGCACGGAGAGCTCTATGATTCCACGCTCAGAGCCAGTACGAGCCAATTTTTTGTTTGTTCTATGGCCGCCTATCTTCTCTTTGTTTTCTATTTTTGCATTTTCCATTGTGCGTTTGATGAGCTGTGAAGATTGTAATTGATCCGGGCAGCGGAAAACAAATGTCACAATTTATGCTTGGGTGAATACCTCACGATAAATCAATTGTTTTGTGAACAGTAAACTATTATTGATTCCCTAGTACATGTATGTAGTTTCAGAGGTGTTAGATTTTGAAAAGAGAGAAAAAAGCTTTGTAGAGGTGATGTAGTCATCTGCAAAATCTGGGGCCAATTTCATAGAGCTGCTTGAGCAAATAATTTGTTTAAGCATGAAAAGTCTTCCTTGATCAAACAGGATTACCAACCAAATTTTCAATGTGATGTTTAAATGTGTTTGACTTGGTATTCACCCATTTTTTGCTGAGCATAACATTCACAAGGAGTTTTGGCTGGCATTGAACAAGGGTTTTTGTGCTTTTAAAAGTGAATTGTTTCAGTGGGTCTATGAAATTGGCCCCTGTTTTGGCCGATTGAGACATTTATTCATGCTAAGCAGAAATTTGTTTCCTCACACATATATCTAGCAGCTTCATTTAGTGGGCCCCAGATGTGTGCTTAGCTGCAGCCTTTGAACACAACATGTGGGACCTTCTAATTCTCAACAGAGATTCTGCAAGTCATAACAATTTCCTCGATATGCCTCCCAGTATGACTCACATAGAAAAATGTCAATGCACAGTATATCTGTTTCTGATTCGCAGGCCATTGTTCATGCTGTTGGCATTTGGCAAATATTGCCTGCCTGTCTGACATTCAAAAGTGTCCATTGTAGATTGATTGGTTGTGTTTGCATTTTGAGTATGCATTAAAACTAACTCTGGGATGCCTCTTCAGTCAGTTGCCACTGCCTGTGTATCTTGTTACTAAACATTCTGCCAAGCTCCCGACACCTCATTCATCGGGGCTAGTACAAAAGATGAAAAATACTATCAAATTATTTGTTTTCGTCAACTCGGCTGTTGAGAACCGGTTCCCCGTTAATAAATGAGATGACATTTTGGCTGGTATCGCTGCATGAGTGCATACGGCATTCTCTTGTGTACTCATCATCAGTAGCACCAAAAATAAAAGCTGCCTCTTAGATGAGATACACTTGGCAGAATGCCACGGAACAATTAAGTTGATATAAATATGACCTGGAGTGTCACGGGCCATTTTTGACGCATATAAGTACATAATATTACGTCTTCCTGTTGTTGGGTTCGTCATTCTGCACGGTGACCGTTATAAAAGTGATGAAAAGGAGGAACCTTAATAATATTCAGGAAATGATTGTGATTCAAGAGTTGCTCTGTAAGCTTCTAGGCCGGTTGGTTCATCCCGAGGCTGTGAGAATAAACAGATGTTCTCATTTTCCCTTCCGAAGCAAATGAAACAGTTTCAATTTCCATTCTCAATAACAGGGAGAATGATGATAACACTGGCCTGGGCCATATTTCATTTTATGGAATCTGTTACCGTAAGCAAAAATTCTTGGCTTCGATAGCAGACTTTTTTTGCTTAAGGTTAGTGTATTTCACAAGAAAGTTGTCTTCCTTGCTACACTAAGCAAGGACTTTCTGTAGAATGCATATGACAGTGCGTTACTAGAAAAGAAATATCAAGGTTAGCCTAGAAATTCTTTGCTAACCGGTTAAGCGCCGAAACTTTTGCTTACAGATTCCATGAAATATATTTTATGAGTAGCAGAACCCGTACGCACAGAAATAGACCATAACGGAATCCATGAAATTGGGCCCAGGGACCGATTTCACTAACGCTTCAGATCATCGCTAAAGCCCAAATCCATTGCTTAACGGAAAATCAATCGCTATTTTGCGTAGCAATTTTCTGTTTAGCGATGGATTTGGGCTTTAGTGATGATCGCAAACATTAGTGAAATCGGCCCCTGGAATAATTACATGATGTGAAAACTGTTACTGTGATACTGAACATGAACATCATCTTTTGAATATTATTTGGTTGGACTTGTAAGCACATTAACGAAGCTACCTTGGGGGCTGTAACACATTCAGCCACATGGACATTGTTAGATCCAAGTTTGGGATGGATCTATGGAATGGCCTCCAGCTATAATGGCTGCCACCTCATTGTATTCAGTCCCTTGCTTGAAACCCCCCATCAACAGACACTCTCAAAGTGATCTGTAAATTGACGTGGGATTACAGGCGCACGTCACGTCAACGTGATAAGATGTCACGAATGCAAGCAAAGCGTTTGTGTGTGTGTAACCTTTTTCCTTTTGGATGAAGATGAATGCCAGACAGACTTTAGCGTAAAGGGACTTGAACTCACAGCCTAAAATGTTTCCAATATGCAGTCGAGTGACATCTTGAGATGCTTGGCAACATTCTTGTATTATTTTAGGATGTTATTCTGCTATAAGGACCTTTTTTTTTGTCTACCATCAAAAAGAGTTTAAAAGTTCAAACTCCCCCTCAGTGTTCTGTAACTGATCATAATCCATCATCGATCTGCTGCTGTTTTTAACAGGTGAAACATTTTGGGTGCACATCCCAGGATGTTTGCGTCGGATTATTAATGAAAATTTGTTAAATGACCCTCGTCTCTGAGTTTTTATTACTGAAAGTTAAGTCCAGTCTGAACAGGAATGTTAAACCGTGGTTAAACAAACAGGCCCTAAGTTTGGTCATAGAGATTCAACAGTGGACATTGACAAATTCCCTGTAGACATTTGGGTTTTTTTTTGCCTTGAGCTTGTGGTCATTATCATCATTTTGTCCATTGTGAAGAATATTTTCAAGGAGGGGGGGTACCTAGACTGCCGGAGAAGCATTGCCTCAGGCTTGGCCTGACCCAGTTATGATCTCTCTATCGGCTTGGGCTAGATATCCAGGAAGGATTTGTTGGCCTCCCGATCCAGCTCCTGCTCAGCCGTCATGATCTGTGCCACTTTGATGGCAGGCTTCTTAATTTTTCTCAGCTGCTGCCGTCTGGCTGTGAAGATGTTGCCTTTTATCAGACCCGACACAGAGATGAGATTGTGATTCCGGCTCACAGTTGACAAGCGTTGATCAAATTAGGGTCCGATGCAGTAATCGGGATTTGAGCCACGGATTGAGGGATCGGACCCGGCGATTGTATTCAGGATGAAGGCGGGAATAAGCCAGTGGAGAGGGTTTAATCACTGACCCATCTGGCTATTCCAGTATAGCAGCAATCTGTTGAGAGGGAAATCTCCAGACTTAATGAGAGTTTCGGCAGACAGGAGCGCCATACACTTGTCCTACATGAGAGTCAGTCATTGTTCCCAGGGCCGATTTCACAAAGCCCTACGATCGATCGTAACTTGAGTTATGAAGGATAACCCATCGTATCCTATGTAGGGCTGCAATGCATCAAGAGTCCTCCGATTGATACTAAGTTGCGATGAGTTTTGGTGAAATCGACCCCTGAATGCCTTAGCATTATATGTCAAAAGTGTCATTCATATTTCAGTTTGACGGCTTTGTTGCTGTCTTCACTGCTGTTTTTGAGTGAGTGACTGGCAAGTTTAATAATAATTTGCCCCTTTCTGAAGAATCTCCAGGGCTGCAGGAAGTATTGTTGTCTGATTAGGACTGAGTTGATGACCTCTAGACGGTCACCACACCCTGTTTATGACAAAGGCTTCTGTGTCATAATACACCTTGTCTCAAAAAACACAGCCTGTTTGCATTAAGTCATGGACTGGCTAGAAAGAGAAAAGGGGAAAGTCTTTGTTAAGGAGGGTTTGGATGTTGTATCTGGGGCCAATTTCATAAAACTGTTAAGCACAAAAATTTGCTTAGCACAAAAATGTCTCGCCCAATAAAACAAACCACCATGGAAAATTTAATTTGATATTCATGGTCAGCGAACAACAGCCAAAGAACAATCACAAGTGATACACAAAACATGGACATTCGGTAGTTAACCCTGTTTTCATTAAGACAGAAATGTCATGCTTAGCAAATTTTTGTGCTTATAAACAGTTTTATGAAATTGGCCCCTGATCAAAGCTGAAACAGGAGCTGGGCTGAGGCTAGTTGTTGAGCCCGGTATCCGATTTCCATTGTGACATGATCTGATTCAGGAATAGCGCAGGAGGATAAACGTGTCATGTAGTTTATTAGAAGTCAAGAGAAGATGTCCTCTATTGTTTGTTTGGTTCATTGATTGATTTGATAGGTTGCTTTGTTTGTCTGTTTAATAATAACAATGATGAGCATTTATAAAGTGCCTTTTCAAGAAGATCAAAGCGCTGTACAGACTTATTTTATCTCTGGTCATCGGGCCACATTTTACATTCATGAAGCCATCTCAACACTCTGGGGAGCACACTGTAAAGCGCACAGATGCTAATCAAACTACAAAGCCATCTCTAGTCTCTATCCTCGCAGGTACACATTTATACCTGGGTGAAGAGGAGCAATATGCCCAAGGACGCAAGCACCACTAGCCCATGGCTGGATTCGAACCCACAATCTGTAGATTGACCACAAAATCTTGAGTTTGACTGGTTGGTTTTAGCTCCACTGCGGTACATTCAGATCAATGGCAGGATGCATGAGCACAGCATTATAATCCTTCACAGTTGTGAATGTTCACAGGAAGCCAGCGAAACATTGTTATGCTCCCTTAGCAGAGCCCAACATCTGAGGGTTATTACCTCCCGAGCGACAGGGGAACTTGGGAAGGAGGTCTTTGTTTCTACCCTTGGTTTAAAGATCAGTTCTCTGTTCTTTGTCAAAAGCACATTTCATTGCCATTGTTCAGAGTAGAAGAGATCTGGGCAAACTGCTACACACGAAGGCCTTCTGGGAATCAGAGGTTGCCTGGTTTATATAAATGTTTCCTGACAAAATGTGTGTTGGGTTTACTCTCTGAGCACTTCATGGTAACCCTCTTATTAGCAGTGAGGTCATTATTGACCAGATTTATGACGGCCTATCCTACTCTAGCAGTTCAAGTCTACAGGAACAATATTATAGACTCCCTTCTTAGGTAGGCAGTCAGGCCTACATGTTACCCTCCTTGTGGCTGACCCTATACTGGAGCAGTCTGACCTTAAAGTAGATCTTTACAGACTGTGTCCCATAAAGGCAACCCTCAACGCTATGAACTTTGAAGGGTAAATAAGTGAGCAAGCAGTTCCAAACTGCTCTACCTCACAGACACCCTGCTTCAGTTCACAAGACTCTCTTCTTAGGTAGGCGGTCAGGCTATGTATGTTCCTCTCCTTGGGGCAAGGCATACAGTCTGACCCTATAGAGCGATCTGACTGAACAATATACTGTTTGCCATTACTGCAGTGTCCCCACCTGCCTTTTATCCAGCAACAACAGAATTTACGCTCCGCCACACTCTATATTTGCAGGGTGTATGTCCCATGATCAGGGGACGTACACCCTGCAGTATAGAGTGCGGTGGGCGTAAATTCTTTCATTGCCGGACAAAATACGGGTGGGGACACTGCAGTAATGGCGGGTATTTATTACCTCCTTGGTTGTGCCATCGGATCGGTGTATACTGAAGCAGTCTGACCCTACAATATGCCTAGTTACAGACTGTGCCTCATAAAGGTTGAACCCCCCAAGCTAACACCAGGGTAAATATAACTGAGCAAGCAGTTTCAAACTGCTCTACCCTCACAGACAGACACCCTGCTTATTCAGTTCACAAGGTAAAATGTAGCCTTCCTTGTGGCAGGGCAATTATCCAGCATGCAGTCTGAGTGTCTGACCCTACAAGCTATCTGACCCTACAATATCTGACAGACACTCTCTGCTTCATAAAGGTAACCCTCCTATATAGCAGCAGGGTATGTGCTTGTAATTCTCAAGTATTAAGCTTTCAGCCTCCTGCAATTATACCCGACACATAGTTGAGTACACTACACCACGTGGTGTTCTGAAAGGTTACCGGTAGGTAGTGTTACACATCTATAAAGCCTTTGTCTTGGTAGGGTATAGTATTCAAGCAAATCGTTGTGGTACATGAACAATATCTGGATAAGGTTAGGTACACATGTTGTATGGCCAAACCGGAGTGTTCCCAACCCCCTCAGGAAAAGCTTCAATATGCCATAGAATAAACAACTCCCATAGTAATGCTAAACTCTATTTGATACGGTTTGTATAAATGTCAAACTGGTTCACTGTTTTGTTAAGGAAAGGCTGACAGTTTTTACTTGTAGCATGGTGACTCTAATATGTATCAGCTACTTTTTATTGAGTTTGAAGAAGAAAATAGAGTCATTTTTTTTTTTTTTTTTACCTTTGAATTTCACCTGTGAATTGCAGTGTAAAAAAAAAGAAAAATTGTGAGAGGATTTTTCTTGGAGTGCTGAAAGAACGGACTTATACTTGGGTGAATTTCTTCTTTTTTTTTAGGTCAGAAACCTATTAACTAGTTATTATTACCGTCAAATACTGCCCCGGTTCTTGGTGGCTGCTCTGCTCGAAAATATCCTTGACAAGTAATTGAATTTCCATGACTTGATTTGTGGGTCGAGGGGCAGAAAAAAATGGAAGGAAAAGGTCTTCGCTCTTCGATATCTTTACTTCTCTGTCCAGGTTGCATTTTGTGTGTGAAAAAAATATCTGGTTTTAATACTGAAATAAGATATGAATGCAAGTAATAAACTGCTGCAAACTGCTCATCAACCAAAATATTGACCTGAAATCATAGAGCTATAAAATGCTTGGAGTTAGGAGGGCCAACGTTTTAGAATGATTCTGTGAGGGTTTGGTTTTTATCTTTCATCTAATCTAATCTGTAGCTTTGGGTATTATGATTTGATGGGATCATGATTTCCACCAGAATCCATCTGATAATTGTTGAACTTTAAATGGCTTATAATAGATGTATAGATGCAGGCACAGTAACATTACAGCACAACTTAGTACCAATAAATTAAGTCCAAACAAAATGCGACATTGCACAGTGTAGGACTTTGGTGGATTCAGGAAGGTTCTTATAGCCCAAATACCATGGGGGCATGGAGATGCACAAGTCTCCCAGCTGTGTGTTTTTCCAAATCGTGTTAAAACAGAACAATGGGGATATTGTTCAACGGAAAATTATCAGAATTATTTCCGCCTAACATGTCCATGTCTATGTAGTTACTAAGCTGTTTTGATACATGACAAATACAAACCCATGCTTTCATTTTTAAATCAATCCTATAATTTACATCCATGCCAATTGAACCTAAAACCCTTCCATCCATTATTTTTGCTGTGCATTTCGCTAGGTCTCATCTGCCTGTCCTGATAGTGTTTCAGCTTTATAGGATCAGCCGACAAGGGAGTACTACATGATGACACAGAGCCTCAAATGGTAGCTGGTGGAGGTGCTTGGAGGACAATCTTTTGTTACGGGCTTGGAAGCCTACTGGATTGGTGTCGGCCATTGATCTGTCTGCGGAGTGACGTCTCGTGAGGTAAGGCCCTGGTGTGATTGGTTTCTTTTAATTTCTCCTGAGTGGGCTTTTAATGGAAGCGTGCCGGTCCCGGGCGCACATGTGGCCACCAGGGGCCAATTTCACAACCCTGCTTAGCACACAAATTTGCTAACCATGAAATTTCTGTCTTAATAAAGATGGGATTTACAACCAAATTTTGATGCGTTGTGTATCACTTGTGATATTGTTCTTTGGCTGTTGTTCCTGACCATGAATATGGAATTTTTAATGGCAGTTTTGTTTTATTGAGCATTGAGCATTTTGTGCTTAGCAATTTTTTCTGTGCTTAACAGCTCCATGTAATTGGCCCCAGTCTATTTTCGTCAAGGCTCCATGTGTGTATTTAGTGTGTGAGGTACAGCACCATGCATCCACTTGTCGTATTCCACACTGCAGTGTTTTTGGGCACCAGTCTAATAATTAACGTCATTGTGGAGCTGCACTCCAGTCTGATTCATGGTGTAATTAAGTCAGTGCATCTACCACAAGCTATTCCAAGCTTGTTATCAATCATGACAAAGCTATCCAATGTAAACTGTTAATTTTTTCCTTCTAAAAGAGATACTTGATATTTCTATTTGTATACAATGTGTATAATTCCTCTAACATATAATAACAATGGATAAGCCACAAACCCATCAATAAGGTATTTATAAATGTTATGTCATTCATCTCATTTGTAGCAATTTATAAACTAAAATAACATTAGCCTTTGGAAAAGCTTACATTGTCCAGTAATTATAGAAACAAAAAAATAGAAAGGTCATTACCCTATACATGTAGTATTTTGTCTGGGTAGTACAGTACTTAATATTTCTTTGGAAAATGACACAAAATATTTCATAGTCCCCTTGTCAAAAAAGAAAATATCTAAATGTAATTATAACGTACTTGTGAGGCATACTTGACCTAGATACTCTGATTAATACATCATAGACGTTCTGTTCCTGATACTTGAAATGAAATCATCTGTGCTATGCAATTTAGATTCTTACACTAGAGAAAAATTCCAACACAATTATGTTTTAAACAATTTGCGGGTACTCTTAAAAATAAAATGAATATTCACACAGTGTTTATGGTAGAATTTCTAGCACAGCGAAGGAAATATATCTGTGGAACCTGGACCCAATTTCTTGTAGGGCATTAGATGAAGTAACGAGTCAGTGGCGAAAGATATGTCAAGCAGAAATAACAGGGTACCAGCCGTAGTATGTAACATTCATCACTGTTGGTCGGTATAAACCGATATTCTTTATCATTAAAGGTACAGTAGGCACTATCATACTTTGGTAGCATACCGAAACAGAAATCTTCTCTATAACTCACAGGGTATAAAGATGGTCATGGTAGAAACATACCGTTACAATTTTTCTGCCTGAAATGCTGTATTTATCCAGAAAAGAGAACTTAGAAACCAATGAGCAAAAATGATTTTGATCTTCAGAAGATAACAAATAATGGTGAAAATTTTTAAAAATACCGTGGGCGTTTGTCACTGTTTTCTCAAAAAAGTGGGCACCATATGTGACTGGGAATTTCACAGCTGACTGTTACTGTATCTTTCTTAATATTTTTACCCATGAATCTGCATTTCGTTTACCAAAAAAAGTATGAAATTGCCTTTAAAGCAAAACTTAACTTGTGTGACTAGGTTGTCACGGATCACTAACAACAATGTAGTTTCGTGTACATGTACTGTCTCTTCATACAGTATGCATACTTGGTGCCATCCTTTTCCCTAAAGAGAATAATGTATCATAGGCCACAACTGTGGCAACACAGCATAGCTTCCTTCCTCTTTGTGAAAGAGATGGCACTGGCTATTAAAGGGAAATTACTAGGGGAGATCCCGATTGTCCTTGGGTCATTACACCAAGGACATCTGATACAGTCAGTGGGCAATGTTGGCCTAAATAAAGAAAATTTGGGGGAGGAAAATGATCAGTTCCCCTTTTTCCCCTGATTTTTTTAGGCCTATTGTTTTTCTCCCATCCGGGCTTGTACAGTTTTGAAACCACACTAGTAGTAGTACTACTACCCTCAAGACTTTTTGTTCAATGGCATTTGCTTTATGATAATCTTGTGGTAAATATTTGTCACAAACCTTTTTTCCTTACTCGGAAAGCTTTCAATTACATTTTTTTTAGAATGCAAACCGTTTAAAAAACAAACTAACAAGTTCTAATGCAAAAATTTGAATCGTCTGTCAGAATTGCACATGATGTAAATATAACTTTTGACTTAAAAATGTCTTGTGCTCAGCATGCAAATTTGCATCTATGTGGCTTTAAGTTGCTGCTTACCCTAAACGTCTGTGCTAAGCAAGACATCTTTGTGATGTGCTTATTAATATGTGCTGAGTGCCCTCCATGAAATTGGCTCCTAGCTAGTCTCACTTCTCTATAATGTGAACAGCAAAGCAAATAAATGCTTAGCAGAAAGAAAACTCTTCCATGAAATATGTTAACCGTAAGCAAAAAAAAAGTCCTCTATCGTTAGCAAAGAATTGTTGCTTACGGTCACACAGATTCCATGAAATTGGGCCTAGATGAAGATTAAAAGCAAACAAACTAAGGCACTAATATAGGCACTGCAGTATGTACTACTTTAACGAACATATGTCATGGTGCAGCTATAGCTTCATACATACAAGTTGTATACATGTACCTGCTCATGTACACATCATGTGTATTTCATCCACGTACAAAAAGCCACCTTGGGTTTGATATCATACGATGGCTTGTGTAAACAGCACATTCCTCATATGATTACTATCCCATTATGAAATTAATATGCTTCCGGGTAATATGCCATTTTATATATTACAATTAATCATTTCTTCTTTTATATATTAAAAGCCAAGGACATGAATGTTTGTTGTGATGGAAAAGGCTTTCGTTATTAAAGGGGAAGTTTTGGAACGGTTTTGTTCAAAAGTATCACTCCTCTCCGGCTCGTCTGATATCCATCCATGAAGCTGGGTGACTGACCATCTTTATCCCCACTCCCACTCCTTTCTTTAGTTACCATCATTCATGTGGAATTATGTAGTTGCAGCAGGCAGTGTAATTTGCCAATGAGATTTGACGACAAGGCCGGCCTGATCCCAAACTGATGACAAGCTTAATCATAGGGGGGGCCCAGTCCTGTCAGTCAGGCAGTCGGGGCACAGAGTATTGAGCCCTGCTGGCTGGTTCCTTTTTAACTCGGTAGAGAGAGAGGGGATGAGGGTGGTGGGTTTAGGGGGAACGGAAGCAGGTGGGTACCCCGTGGCAGAATTCATCAAGTGAACAGCCCGGGCATTGAAGCAGAGGCCAACCAGCTTTTGGCTCTTCATCAGTAATTTCCGATGGTCTCTGGTATTCGGTCTTAGTGTACAAATTGATCATTACAATCTATCCATAGCCAGACAAGCATATCTCCACTAAACAGTAACTGAGAAATCACTGCCTGCAGCTTCGTTTTTCTCTCTCAATAATTTGAGCAGTACATTGTATGCTAATGCCTAAAGATACATTTTTCCATTTTTTTTTTGCTGCCTGCTGAAAAATGTCAGCCGAAATATCGATTGAGATGTTACGTTGATAAGTAAGAAGGTTTCCAGGCCTGTTAACAACGCATGGAGAACTATAATGTGATTTGTCAGAGTCGCACCTTTTTTCATAAATTTGATTGTATAAATGTGACAAAGTGGGTGTTTTATTGCTCAGTTGTTTTTTGGCAGTACATACAAACTAGTGCTTACCCAGAAGGTCAACAAATAAATAATCACGTGGACTTAAGTATTGAAATAGTCTTGCAAATGTTCACCATTCATTTTGGAACAGTACTTTTTACATATTTGAAAGAGAAAATGGCATCCATCTCAGAAACAATAGTAGAAAAAACATGGCCTTCTTGTCTTTTTGAAATATTATCAGGACCATCAACTGTTTTTCTTTTTAACATGGCTGTCGCGCCGTCTGGTATTTTAGTGCCACTTTGAACATGTAAATCATTTGTTAATTAAAGCCGTACAAGTTTGCATAAATGTATGACTAAGCATTGTCGTATCGGTAGCACATGTTGTCATAATGTTCCTGCGGTTGAATTTTATCGTCATTATTTCTCATTAAATACATGATCCATATGACCTTAATGTGATGAGTCTGTCAACCATGGAGCTAGGAAGAGATCATGCATCACTTGACTGCACTGACAAAGATATTGTCACCTTTAAAAGAGAAAAAAGGTTGTTGACTTGAAATTCCATTCCCTTGAATTATACTTCAGATCCTATGCTCATGGCACTCTGATAGGATCTCAATGATATTCCAGCAGTGCCCTGTATCTGACACATTTGACTTAACCTTGACGATAGCAACAATCAGTGAATTTGCCTCTGTTTGCACCGGGGTTGGATGTCTTGATCCAAGGTAGTCTCGTAAAAAAATAAGAATCTAGGAACGTGTAGTTCGTGCTGCCCTAGGCCTGCAACATTGCAAATTGTGTAGGCTTGTTAGGCCGTGTCCCAATTGAATGGCTGTGGCTGCTAAGTTCCCATCGGCAGTGGCTGCAACTGCGTCTTTGAAGTGGATTCAGCCAGTAGAATTGGGACGCGCCTTTTGGCCGCGGAGGCACGCCCTCAATAGACGATTTGAATCCATAATTACAACGAACGTTGAGGCCGTTGGTCACCTTCCTTTGTGGCTTGATATTCGTGATGTCACAGCCGCTTTTGAAGCCAGACAATTGGGACGCAGCAAAAAAATGGTCACGCTGCCAATTTCCACAGCCACAGCCGCAGCCAGTCAATTGGGACACGGTCTTAATTTGTAGACAGGACCCTCGTCAAATACACAGGCTATCTGTGGAATTGTCTATAAGAATTTTGATCTATAATTTGACGTATCAAGTATTTTCCACAAAATTGAATCTACATGTCAGTTGTACCAGGGCTCAATTGGAACGCCCGGCCCCGTTTGCTTGAGTTCAAATCTGGCTCTTTTAAAAGGGCAAGGTCCTTCCATAGCTTCCTGGATAAAGGGGGCAGCTAAGGAACCCTTACTAGGCAGGGACCAATTGACCCATTACGTCCATGGTATCCATGAACATCCAGTTCCTCACAGCTGTCATCAACTATTTGTGTAATTAAGTCAAATGCCTTCCCATCTCTTGTGCCTATTTTTTGAAACTGTGGATTCAACTGGTATGACCAGCCTCGTCAGTGGCCTTAATCACATCCTGTCTTGAGCCTAAGCCCCCTCCCCCCTCCCCCACCCCCAGATAAACATCTTGATTTCACGAGATGCAATGTTGGCCATCAACATGTAAACATGATACAAAACAATCAACTCTACTAGGGGCCTGTTTGTTTCAGGCACGCGATCAGTGATCTGGCGCGCAAATTCTGCTCTGGATCGCATTTTAGCGTATCCTGCCTGTGACGTGGATCTGTAAGATAAAAATAAATACGGCGACCGAGATCTGCGGCGGGAAAAAAGCAGGGCCTATAAGAGTGAATGTTTCCATTTGCCAGTCCACCACTCATAGAGTTGATAGATGTTTATAAGAATGTTATTTAGATTGAGGCAGCCATGAACATGATTTGAATGCAGCAATAAATCGCTCTCTATGCATCTGACTCAAAATTTATCTCATTCATTACATTTCTTGATACTCAAATAGCCTGCAAAGATAAACAAAAATAGAACACATTTTATAGTGGAAGTGATATTTTGAAATAAAAACGAGGCTAGGATTTGGGATGCTTGCTCCATATAACCCATCTATCAAACTTACGAGCTGGCGCCTGAGCCTACACGGACGTCTAGATAAGTTCCAATCATTATTACATGGCTTTACAATCATTCCTACAGCATTTTTATTTCCTCGGTTGAGACTTATTTAATTCAATTTGATTCTGTTTTACATTTCTATCCATTTGTATTTACATTGGTTGTGGCACAGACTTTTTTTTTTAAGTAATCAGAATTTAGCTCTTTGGGTTAGTTAAGGAGCCAAACACCAATTGATGCCAAATATTGATTTATAAATATTTCTGAAAACTGGCGTCGTCGTGTCCATTGCTAAGTTGTCTCGTGTCTGCATCTATCTAGCCATGGAGCTTTTTATTGAGAGCTCACTCCGTGATGGACATTTGAACATTATTTTAAAAAAGCTACTGCCAGTACTTAATGTGCTATCTTTTAAATGCATTGAGCTGTTCTTGGTCCCAAGGCCCTTAAAGGTTGTATCATACTTTGGTAAGAGACCAAAACAGAAATGTCCACAGATTTAAGTATAAATGATATGGTGTATTTATCTAGAAATTAGTAAACCAATGACCGAAAATCTTTTTGATCTTTTAAAAGATCAAAAATAAAAGAGAAAAGACTTAAGAAATACTGTGGCTGTTTTTCACTGTTTTCTCAAAAAGTGGGCACCGCTTGGGACTGAAATTTTCACAGATGACTGTTAGTACTGTATCTGTCTTGATATTTCTGCCCATTAATCTGAATTTCTTTGATAAAAACCAAAGTATGATACTACCTTTAACAAAACCTTTGCTCATCTGATGGAAGCATGGCTGTTCCTGTGATTTTGTTTTATGCGACAAGGTGGTGGATTTGGCCTTTGGTGGTTTGTAAACTGGGAACTAGTGATTTTCTGGAAGCAGCTTCTGATGGCCTCATGTTCATGTCAAGATTAGGTGCGTTCACACACACCCAAAAAGTGTGATTATTCGGGTCGCGTTTCAAATCGCGAAGCAAATAATCGCGCAAATTGTTGTTTGGACACAAATAATCGCAATTTGAAGCTTTCACACACACCAAAAAAAAGCGTGATTATTTGGGTTTCGATTCAAATTAAAAAATTTTTCTCACTTTCTAAATGATGCTCTTTTCACTTTGACAGTCATAACTTTGTACATTCACATATTAGTTTACAAATTTACAACGGCAATTTTTGTGAAAATCGTGTTGCACCGGGTTGACAAAAAAGAGCTGAAATCCTCTTTAAGAAAAGCCTCTGAACATTCCAGACACATTGATATCAATTCATGGCCAGTGTGTGTGTGTCACATTGCAGGATCCATTCCTTCGTTGTGCAGACATCAGAGGTTGGATCTGCCAATGTTATCATTATTTTCTCCTTTCTCTCTTTCTTACGTCCCCGGTCTGGTGCCATGAGTCAGGCATGGCGGTTCAGTCATGCTTGTCTGACCGCGGCCAGGCTCCGCCTATTTTGGCTTGCACTGGGGAGTTGCTTAATAAGGGCCGAGGATTAGGAAGTCAAGGGTGCTGAAATTGGCTGCGATGTGCTTCGAATTGCAATACGGGGTGTCCGTGTTTTGATTTTTGTTGTTGTAATTTTAATTGTATGTTTTGGCGTCAGACATGTTTTCTACAAAAATGGTGCCAAAACTGCCAGAATTAAATGCAGCATTTGCCCTGTGTACAAACATGCCCGATGGCCGGGGGCATGGCTTGCTTTCATTGGATGTGTACACAGCGTGCTCGGAAAAGTGTGAGAGCAATTTGTCTGGGGCAGTTTCACTTTTTCTCAAGAGCACACGTCCGTTTGAAAAAAAAGGGGGTGAAAAAAACTGAAGGAGTTCTGAAGATAAACTGTAAATGTATACATCACGGCTTGGAGACATTCTCCTATCCATAGGCAAGAATTTGCACACACACACAGCGCACACACACAAAAATGCAAGGATATTTGCACATTCACATTTGCATGTCTACTTCTAGACTTCTGAAAGAAGAGATGCCCAAAGCTGTTGTCGAATCAGTTCCGGGGGGAAAATAAACGTTAAAAATACATTGATTCTTCAGTGCCAAGATTCCTCAAGCTGTTGCCCGTCAAATGGCGTGCTGCATTGAGGGAAGACTCAAATTGATTAAATTAAAGACTAATTAATGGACAGCTTTGCAATTCAAATTATTTGTAAGGATAAGATTACCGTCGGGTGAGAAATACTTGAGAATGGCTTAGGATTCTGCACTAAATCAAGATTGATTCCCCATGCACTTTGTATCTCAACAGATAACCACATGTACATTAGCTTTGTAAATATTAACTCATGATCATGATTAATTTTCATTATTTTTATACTACTTGAATAGTTTTTATACATTTTTAGAATTTCCAAATGCTGATTTATTGGGCAATCTGCTAGTGAATGAAAATATCATTAATATGTCTTCCTTCAGGATTTCAGGGACCTTAAAGGTAACTATCATACTTTGGTAGCATACCAAAACAGAAATCATCTGCCTGAAATGCTGTATTTATCCAGAAAAGAGTAAAATCAGTTACCCCAAAAGATGTTTAAATACTGTGAGCGTTTTTTCACTGTTTTCTCAAAAAGTGGGCACTGTATGGAACTGGACATTTCGCAGATGACTGGTACTGTATCTTCCTTGATATGTTTGCTTATGAATCTGCATTTCTTTGACAAAAACCGAAGTATGAAATTTCCTTTAAGGAGCTCTGATAATGGCTAAATATCTCATCCTTTCAGGTTCACTCCAAAAACATGTTGACTCGGAATACACCTGCAGTCCCTGTCAGTAACAGGTGTATCAGAGTCTGGTATGGCATCATCAGTGCGCTGGCAGTAAATCAAAAGCCTTGTTGGCAGGTTTGATTCCAGCTCAGAAATTAGGAAATGGACTCGCGAAGGATAATAGCTGCAATCAGTGTAAATTTGTATTACATGCGCTATAGCAAGCATCAGCATTTGAATTGGGCCCTTTGCTGCAGGTAGTCTTGTAAAATGTAAACACTGAATATGAAAAATTTCATCAACAAAATTATGCTCAAGACTGTTAATATTTTTATAAAATAAAAATACACATTTTAACTTTATTTAGGTTTTAAAAAGCATGAAAAAAGATTTAATAAAACTAAAACTATAATTAGATAGTGGATTCAAAAACAGTGATAGGCCTATATTGAGATGAAAAATAATGTTCGGCCGTGTTTTGTTTTCTGTTATAAAACTTATAGTTATAAATTGACACTCCTGTAAAATTCTTGTCAAATTTCATCGTGCTCATTGCTCACTGTCCGAGCGGAACAAGGATCATTAAGAGTCGTTGAGACTGACGCTGAAATAGTACATTGGCGATTTCCCAGGCGGAAAGCACCCTGATCGTGTCTATTCCTTCCTCTACACTCTGATCAACAGCCTTAATCCCCCCCTGTCACCCCTGTAAATGCACGTCCGATTACATGCCCCTATATACTGGCTGTCCATATACATAGGAGGCGGGGATATGAAGGGAAAGGGAGGGGGGGTTGGATAATGAATCCCTAACCCCGTCCCCCTTTATACTAATGAGAGAAGCCTTACTGTGGCGCCACACGAAATACAAGCATCCACATATATCTGTTTGCAATGTTTTTTACCCATCCGAGTTAGAAAGTCAACATGGATCAGTGGAATAATTCTCGTACTTGTTTTTTTTTCCTTCGAGCTTTTTTTTTCTCCACCCACTCTTTTTTTCTCTTACCGCTGAGTGGTGCGGTCGTCTTCTTATTTTTTTTTCTGCAGCGATGCTCTGAGCGTAAGTGACAGCTCGAAGTGACACTATATGAGGTAAAATGCCAACATGGAGTAAGATGAGCAAACGCGATAAATTTGCACTTAACCGACTATGAAGGGCACCACGTACATGCACAGTCAAGCCGACCGCCCCGAGGGCAGGTTTTTGTTATCAAGTGCAGATACATGCTTTGTAGCCAGGCTATTTTTCTGCAAAATGGCCTTTCAGATGGTGAAGAGGAGGGGGGGGGGGGGGGGGACCGGGGAGTCGAGGGGGGTTGATGCCGTCCGTGCATCAGAGAATGTACCCAGATAAGGCGAAGCGAGCTGCCATTGTGGAGGCGGGCAAAGAAAAGAATGTTGTCGGGGGAGGGGGAAAAGGCGTCGAGGTCACACATGAAACAGTTCAGTGGCCTTTGTGGGATGACATTGATTGATCTGGGTAGATTGTATGGGATGATGTTTTGACAGCGCCAAGTACTCGGGAATAAAATAGCTGTCAAATATTTACAATTTAGTTATTATAGCGCTGAAAGTTTCCTATTCACTAGACTTGCTATTATTAGTTCCGCTGTCTTGTTGCACTGAAATCTACAATATGTCCAAAATGATTTTCTGTTACATTTGAGTTTTCGTTGCCGAGATAAAGAGATATTAAACTGTATTTTGAAGATGAGTCAGACAGACAACTCAATTCATTTGATGGCTAACATTTAATGTGATACGTGCCAAAAGAATGAGGATCTCCCATATTTAGTCTAAATAGCATATTCAGGACAAAGGTTAGCATCTGGAAGTGAACATTTGGGAGACATTGAGAATTAGGGAGTCATTTATGTCTCCCTAAGGTATCAGCTACCTTTTGAATTAAAAACATATTTTTCTCAGTATGAACATTTATGTCAATTTCAAGTTCATTGGTTTGGAGGATTTTAAGAAATAGGTAAGTAAAGTTTAGTGCACAACCCTACAGGAATGTCTCCCTAAGTACCCATTCAGGGTAATAGTTATTATTATCGACACTCGATTCCTTTTAGAACTTCAAGATGACATTTTGTGGCATTTAACACATTGAAAGATCAAGACTTGTCTGACTTGTCTCAGATTTCATCACTGAAAAATAAACAGGAGTAGGGAACATGAATATTATTTGTGTTGCCAACCAAATCCTGCATTATCTGTAATATCAATCTACATGTCCAAGAGTGGCCTTGCTCATTCCAATCCTAGCAGGACCTTTGCCAATGACATAAGTCCCCAAGGATTGTACACCAGGTTGGAAAGATCTTTTCCAGCTTGTTTCAGCAGGGTATACTGTAATATTACCTGTATGTATTGTATGTGCCAATGCATGGTGTACTGTAAGATGGATATTGTGTTGCACATTTTGATTAGGACTTAGGAGCCAGCGGAATGCCATGTTGTTTTATGGAAATTTCAAATTCGTCATCGGTCAGAATTTTCAGAAATATGGCCGAAAAAAAAAATCTCAGGTTTTGAAAAAAGAAGATTTTGATGCTATTGTTCAAATCCGTCATTGGTCAGAATTTCAAAAATATGACCGAAAAAAAAAAAAATTGTATGGAAATTTCAAATCCGTCATTAGTCAGAATTTCAAAAATATGGCTGGAAAAAAAATTCAGGTTTTGAAAAAAGAAGACTTTGATGCTATTGTTGAAAGAAAGAGCTCGGAAAAGAGACTCAGCTTTAGCTATTAACCTTGTTTTGGCCTCACATCAGCCGAGAAGTAGCAAGTGGAATGGAATTCTGGATGAAATGAGTTCCATCATCACCTTGCGCTCGGCCTGCAGTGCACCGGGGAAGCAGTTCAGCAAAACCCTGGTCATCTGCAAGGAGGCCTGCTGGTCGGTCGCCAGTTATTAATGAACGTACTAACGAGACATGGCAGGAAGGAACCCGACTATTATGGGCTTATCAAAAGCCAGATCATCGTGTATCCCCTAACGGAAGTCTTGTTCAGGACTCTCTTCCCCTCCTCCTGGCCTGCAAAATTCTTCCCAGATTTCCTCCCTTAGTCTTTTTTGTTTGGCTCTGTTTTTTTGTACCTGGGCTTTTTTTTAATTATGACTACAATGGCTCACCTGTCTGAAGTTTCCTCCGTCACCTGTCAATCTTTTACTGGTTAATGGCGGGAGGGGTACAAGGGGGGAACCTTACACTGAGGTTGCCCCAGTAGCTAGGCCTAATCATTTGAGCTATGGCAGGAAGCTCTGAGACTCGACCAGGGAACACCCATCAATTTTTCAAGCCCTGTGATATGACCGGATCCCACTGACATAAACTTCAGCCATATTGACCAAGATTGATGGTTTTTACAGTACTTAGTTGTTGTTTTTTAAAATGTTTTAATCTATCTCTCTTTTATATAGTGTGCTTGGCGTTAGGAGGGCCTGATGCGTTTCAATCCTAGCAGGATTTTTATCGAAGATGCTACTATCGAAGACTTGCTAGGATCTTTTAGTTTTAGTGTTTTGTCTTGTTTTTGTTGTAATGCTGGGGAGCCAGGCTAATTATTTTTAACAACTGGTAAGTAGTGTAGTTTCTATACCTGCCCATAACTTTTAACTATAATGGCAAATACATTTTATATACAAAAACTGAGGCCCACATTGGGCAAAGGGTTTTCAGTATTTGTAGGCTCTTGACTAGACTATGTTCTGCACAGGCTCAATTTCACCTTGCTAAAAATTATATTCTGTGCAAAATGGGCCATTCCAATTTATTACCCATAACCAATAATAAGCACTGGGAATGGCATGATATTCCTTTATATTCCTTTCCTAGCAGATGAGTGATGTTAATATTATTGACATAAATATCTGAATCCCTAGTGAATTTGCAGGCAGGTGCTCAACGTACATTTCTTGATAACCCGCTAACACGCATGGTTACTAGAAGCAAATTTTGGGGCTGCAGTTAGCATGAAAATAACCTTTGCCATTTAGAGAGCTGTTCAGTGTGTGATTTGGGTCCCAGACCAAGCAGAGTTTATGGAATAACTGCCATACTGCTTGATCTTGTATAGCACTGTAGGTTATTCCTGTTATTCAGTTGTTTGTACATTGAGACATTTTATATGCGGCATGCAGATTCCGAATCCCCTGCACTAAGCTGGGGATTTGGTCTCGTGCACCCTTGTTGTGTTCTCCCGTTCTCCTTAGTGTGCCCCACATGCCAATTGAAGAGTCATTCAATACCTGCTCTGCTTGTTTCTGGGTGCAGTGTTTCCCCCGCCGCCATCATATAATGCCGCACGGTCTCCTCGGTTGCTCGTTCGGTCGGTCGTCGCAGCAGCAGAGAGCAGACTCGGAATTAATTGGTGTATGTCACGTCAATTACACGCTTGTGAACATTTTATAGGCCTATACTCTTAGTCTCCCGGCCAACACGGTCTCTTAATGGCCAATCCTAATTTTCTTTTCAAGGACCGATATTAATCGCTGAATATTTGATGTTTGTGCAACTCATATCATCAGGCAAATTTTATGTAATTAATTTTTGCATGCAGCGAGCTAATTTATACAACACAATTTTTTCAGAGCAGCGTTTCTTGGCACAAATGCACAGAAGCATGTAAAATCAAAGGGTCCTTATTTTTTTATTTTTTTTTTACATTTTTCATTTTTTGTTATTTCAGGTTTAAAGGTACAGTGCAGGATAACTAACATACCAAAACAGAAATGTTCACAGATTTACGTATAACTTTCAGGGTATGAAGATTGTGCTGGTAGAAACATACTGTTAAAATATTTCAGACTGAAATACTGTATTTATCCAGAAATTTGTAAAAATAAAGTCTGGAAACAGCTAAGATCAAAACCATTCTTTATGTTTTATTAAAAAAAAATTGTGTCTGTTTTTAGCTCTGTTTTCTAGTGACTCGGATCATATTGAGTTCAAATTTTTACAGGCTTATTATTTCATGTACATACTGGATCAGACAAAGATTGAGTGCTGTTCTGTGACCTTTACAAATCATGTACATGTATTGTACCTTTAAAGAATAACTTTCTGAGGTGATTATTCAATGCCCAACTTGCCCTGCCTTGCTTCAGTCTGTTGAATGATTGTAACAAGTTTTCAGTGTTAAGCGCACAATTCTTTTCTCCGAGGAAGATGGTATCTTAGATACACGTGGTAGTTTTGATGAAATACAAATATTGAAATATATGCATGGCTTTTTACCCATTCCCAATAGTCCCACTTACCAAATTGAGATCTTTATTGATGCATGTAGGCCATAGACAATCAAATCGTGTGTCATTATGTACAGCACATTTAGCACTCCCTGAACGTGACATAAATTCATAGACAACCATTGTGAGGCATGTAGTTATTCTGAGAATGCATTTGACACATGATAGACCATGTACAACACGACGTCAAACTAACAAAAGACATTTGTAAATTATACAAAATGGCTTCATTAACACACAAAGAACTAATTAGTCTAAGGGATGATGTATTTTATTGCAGTGTTCTTATTTAGTCAAAAGTATTTATCTCATTACGTGCACAAAAAAGATATGCGTGGGCACGTATTTTCTTTTTTATTAGATTATGTGAGCGATATACATTTAACCTTCTTTTCCCTGCCCCCATTTCTTTGTTGTGAATGTAAGCACTGTTTGAGTTTCTGTGTGTGTTTTTGAAGGATTACAGCTAATTTTAAGCCCCCGGGGGGTGGGGGGAGGGAGGGGGGGGGGACTGTTCAACAACAAAGGCAATTCATGCCCAGCTTGCGTTAGACAAATCATCCCTTTCAACGTTGTGGCCGGGAAAGGAATAGTGACTCAGTGGTTGAGTTGCGTTTTGAGCTGAGCAGCGTATCGTAAGGCAGCACAGGGCCAGGACAACACGGGCTAGGCACTAGGCAGGCCGTGATCAAAAGGACTCTGTACAAATAAAGCGCAGAGTTGATTACCATTGGTTCCTTTGCTAGTGTTAGCAACGGAAATGAACCGCAATCTTGGGGGGGGGTGGATTGGAGAGGGGGGATGGGGTTGCTTGCTGGATAGGTTCGGCTGAATAGAATGCTGCCGGGCAATAGTCTCACACTTATCGATTAAGCATTGCCCTGCAATATCTGGCCAGCTGAATGTGCTAATGCTAGTTCCTGAAGGTATATGTACAGCGTGAGTTCTTTTTTTATCATGATGATTACTTGTGGGTGTTTTTACAAGATGAAGGTACCGGCTGAAATCTGCATATTGCTAAAATCATCAATCCACTCACAGTCACAGCCATAGATTGTATATTTAATGACCCTCCAAACATGCTGACTTTTTCCTACAAATTCTGGAATGTTTTGCTATACATACAGTGAACGTTAAATTTTCCACAGAAATATGATGGCAGTTTTTGTGTTATCATGAACTTTTGTGACAAAGAATTTATAAGGTATTTTTGTATTTTCTGTTTTGTTGTGTAGGATTGGTCTGGTGACTATTAGCTCTAAGGTAGTTTTACATTTATGCCAGCTTTAAGGTAGTACTTTGGTATGAACCCAAAACAGAAATTTTCACAGATTTACGTATAGCTTACAGGGTATGAAGATGGTGGCGGTAGAAACATACCGTTAAAATATTTCTGTCTGAATGTATTTATCCAGAAATTAGTCAAACAAAGACTGAAAACAGTTTGGATCTCGGGGTAAGATCGAAACTATTCTTTATATATTATAAGAACAATTGAGTCAGGTTTTCGCTATTGTCTCGTGACTCAGATGTCCGATTGAGCTCAAATTTTCACAGGTTTGTTATTTCATGTACATGCTGGATCAGACAATGTGTGAGTGCTGTTCTGTGACCTTAACCATGAATGTATTACACCTTTAGGGAAGGGAAGGGAGCAAGCTGTTTAGCAAATAGAGATCAAGAAAGGGAATTATGCAAGTGAGTATTTATTCTCTTTAAAGGTAATATCATACTTTGGGATTTTATCAAAGAAATACAGATTCATGGGCAAAAATATCAAGACAGATACAGTAACAGTCATCTGTGAAAATTTCAGTCCCATACGGTGCCCACTTTTTGAGAAAACATTGAAAACAGCCAAAGTATTTCTTAAGTCTTTCCTCTTTTATTTTTGATCTTTAAAAAGATCAAAAAGATTTCCTGTCATTGTTTTTGCTAATTTCTGGATAAATACACCTTTTCAGGCGGAAACATTTTAACAGTATGTTTCTACCACTATCATCTTCATACCCTGTAAGTTATACGTAAATCTGTGAACATTTCTGTTTTGGTTTCTTACCAAAGTATGATACTACTTTTAAATAGCTACACTTTAAAAACATTTAATGCAAAGCTGAGAATAAACGAGTTGAATTGATAAGCCTTAGAGTTGAAGTGCAGAAGATTTAAGGCAGAGCCATGAAGCGCAGATGCAGAAATATCAGCTGCTCAAGTTAAAGAAAATTGAGAGTCATCCATATCTGACCTTTGAGAAAATTTATTTTGAAGGTTGTCGAATCCAAGCTGGCCAGGGCTAGGATATCGAATGGCCTCTGGTGAATTGTTTCTATGGTGATGTTACTCAAAATCCAGTTTGTTTACCTATTGGTTTGTTGTTTCAATATTCAGGCAAATATAGATGAAAAACGATTTAAATTATGGCAATAAGTTTTCTTCTTCTGTTTTTTTTTCTCTAGAGCTAGTCGGACAAATTCCCTCTCTTTTGTTTTACCATCATTTCTGCAAAACACCAAAAATCATATGTAAAAAAAAAAACCAATTATTTTCTTACATTTATCAGCAATTAAAACCCGGCTGCTATGTCAATTTATTTGTTTGACCGGCAATCAAATCAGAATGGAACTAAATTTGTATGTAAATCCCCAGCCATATGGAGTTAACTGAATAATAAGTGCTATTCTACAACAGTATAGGCCTATTAAACACAGTCTTCATTTATTTATTCCATGCATCTATTAAGGGAAGATTTTTAAATGGACTCTGAAAAAAAAAGAATTACATTACATACAAAATCGTTGGTTAGATATGAGAAAAAGTACCAGTAGATTTTCGTTAAATTATTTCATCGTAGATAATTTCGTAAAGAATGGTTAATAATGATGTGATCAGGGGCTACTCCGTTGTTCTGTCATATAATCCTTCCTATTTCTGTTCACTGCATTTCTCATCTCTTTGTTCCCGGTGAAAATTCTTTGTGGCGCCATCGTGATCGTCGTCAGGATTTTTTTTTTTTTTTTTTTTTTTGGGTTCCCCTATCTGGCTTTCTCTCGTGTCATATTTGAGATGCAGCTAGCTCGAGCAGTCACGATGAAGATGATCGCGGAATGTAACTGATCCGCACGTTTGACAGCACACACGGGCCGAGAATGAATCCGGTGCTTCATACCAATCCCTATGCCTTAGAGCCCACGGCCGGTTTATTATTATTATGATTATTATTATTCCTAGGCAGGGAAGGGTTTTTTTTTTTCCTTTCTTTTTTCTTTTTTTTTTCAGAGGGGATATAAATAGTTCCAACACAGCCAGTCATACTTTGATAAATTTTGATTGGCAAACAGGATGTGGCAGAATTGCCTGGTGAATGCCTGCCATTAGCAGCCGAGACGGTTCGGGGGTGTAAGCCCCCGTCTGATAAGTGTTTGCAAAACGGCCAGCCAAGGGTGGGAAAAAAAAATACATATAGTCGTCATGGACTCCTCATCATCTCCTCCAAGCATTATTGACTGGAAAATAAAAACAAGCCAGCAACTTTTTTGTATGTTTACTCTGCAGGCAACAATATATATTTAACCTTTGTCGTTAGCGTGGCTTTTAAAATGTAAATGTGAAGCGCGGCGAATAATTTCCTAGTGATGTGTTTTTTTGTAAGTTAATTCGTCGGTAATTTCATTGTGTACAATTGATTGACGGACGTTGTCGAATTGAAAGGTGCCTCGGTCGACTGACGAACTTCGGGACATTTGGTTGATCAGGGTCGGGCATTTATGTCTCTCTCTCCCCAAGTTGCTGCAGTTACAACTCCATTTGATTAATACACCATTAGATGATGAAAATGTAAACATTAACCTCTGTGGTGAAAAAAATTCCAAACGTTTTACCGCGATGTCAACTTTTATGTTCCATGTGATGCATTGCTTTGTCAGATTTTATTATATTACGACCTGCACATTTAACCAAAGGAATAATATATCTTTGGCTTGTGATTTTTTTCTTTATTGTGGACGAACTTTAATCAGGCTAAACGTACAAATTGTTTAGACATCAGCTGTAAGAAATGACACGAGTTTTGGTCATTTAGCGGACATTTTCTTTCCTGGTGTCATTTGGTGGACAATGTCGTCTGCGTCTTCCTGCAAGAATAATTAGTGAAACTCCTCCTTTAAAAATTATCCAGGGGCCTTTCTTTAAACCTCAGCTCCTCCGGCTCCAGCTCTGGCTCTGGCTCTGGCTCCGTTTTGTGAATCCATTCTAAAATAACGGGTATCAAAATAGAGGCTTTTGGCTGTGGTTCGGTAGTAGATTCTCTTTTTTGAAAAGGAAAACAGAGCTTCAGCTTCAGTGAAAAATCACAACCTATATTTTCAGCATATGGATGACAGAGTCGAAGCCGGAGCCTGAGCTGAGCTTTGAAAAATCCTCCCAGACTTCATTATTGCACTGCACATTGTATAGGAAGAGGGCACCTTAGTAACAGCTGTCTGTTCTACTCAAATCTTAGGATCAGAGACGTGTACCAGCGTCAAAGTACCAACCAGATTAACGTTCATTTTCACTGATCCCTCCCTTCATTTTTTATCTCCAGCCCCTCCCACCAACAACACGACCTCACTCATGATTCATTGGCCATGTTTGCGTATCCGTATTTTCTTGACTTGTTCTGTCGGGGAAACTTAACATTTTTTCGGCAGCGCAGTATATTCACTTTTCCTTTTGGGCATTTGGAGATATTTATTTCCTCGGAATATCTCTTCTTTAGCAACAGATACAAACTTAACCCTGGCAATTCCTCTTTTTGTCTCTCTCGGAGAGAAAAAAAAACGAACTCTCAGATTTTTTTTGTTTTTGTTTAATGAAAATGCAGCGTGTCCACGATGTCTCCTGATTACATTGTGTAGATGTCTTTTGTCACAAAGTGCACATTGTGTATGCAGTGCACGTGCTCAGTGGCTGACTGTCAGTGCGGGGACATATTGCCCTGAGGCTCGGTACGTTTCATTAGTCGCTCCGTGGAGTGACTGCGTGTCAGTTTTTTTCACAGTGTTTCTTGACGAAAAGAAAAAAAAAATTCTTAGGAAGAGTGTTTGTCGCTCATATCATTGCGATCTTTATTCTGAAGGTTTTTTTTGTGTGAGTGTACCTCAAATGGGCTTAAAAACCCCTAAATATTCTGCCTCTATATTATTGATAAGTTTGTATGGGCCAGGATCTGAACCCATAGGAAAATCCGACCCAGACTCTACTTCTAGTAATAAACCTGGCGAAGATAGCTTGGGGGATCGTTGTGAAAGTAACAGCTTTTCAAAACACGAGTTACTTCCTGAAATAACAATCCCATTTCATGTCCTTAGGCATTATTTCCATGGTAGAATCCATATCTTTGACTTTGGGAAATTGGGAGTATTTATTATAAGCCCACACCATTGTTTTTCTTTCTATATTCACACTAGTGGTTGCGTTATGAACTTGAAGGTGTCAGTGTAAAAGGATATTTAAATCTTAGAGCATAATTGTTGAGTTTGGCTCTGAAAGCTTTTCTCTAAATACCAACATATTTGTGAAATTTTCCCCTCAAAAATGACTGTAGGCCCCCTAAATGTTTGAAAACCGACTTCTAGGTGATTGTGGTTGTAATGAAACACAATAATAACGTGCACACTAATTCACACACACACAAAAATGAATATAATTCTAATCATCAAATAACCACAAGGGAAACTGACTGGGTTGATTTTAAGTAATTGAAGAGTGAACAAAGAAAAATTGACTGGAGCGGGATTCGAACCAGTGACCTCAAGAATATCAAACCGAGGTATTCAGTTTAATTAGGGTTTTTCCTGCACTAATTTGCATAAAAATTTGAGTTTAGTTAACAATTTGAATTGAATGGATACTCAGGACATAATCATGTAGCCCACCTGTAAACAAGCAATGAAATAAACAAGCAATTCAAACAAACAAACAAACAAACACCTAACTTGAACCAAAAACTGTTATTGAAAGAGTCAAGTGTTATGATATAGACCTAATGTTTGATACATACAGATAATGCAATTTTCCCCCTTAAAGTTATGTAGGTCAACCACTACCTGTAGGTTTTTTTTTTTTTAACACAGCTAATTCCCAACCCCCTGGGGCATTCCGTACTGGAGATTGCCACATGATAGCCCGCCAGATTTTCTTTGAAAATTGGCACAAAAATCCCTGACCCCTGTGGGCTTTGAAGGCGAGAGCAAAAATTCCCCATTCTTGACCTCGAGCAGGGCACAGGGACTACTTGGGTGTCAGGTACCATTATTCAAGCACAGAGGTTGATGTGAAAGGTCACAGTTTGGGTGTAGAAAATCGAGATTGATCTAGAAATCTTAGCACCATTTTTCACCCTTGTCATGCTTGTTTGCATACATCGTATTTTATTTTATTTCCCCTGCAGGAAGCGAAATTAAGAAAAATTGGGTGTTTGGAGAAAGAGCGCTAATTTAATTTGCTGTCAGACTCCAATTAGTTTAGGTGCTGAAAAATTGAATACCAAATATATTTTGTTATGAAGTCTCAGTTTCACTATTTTTTGCCTTTTTATTCTCCTCTATGGAAATGAGGTTGCCCACTGGGAACTTTGGTTTGTTCGTGGGAAAGCTGCGGCTGATTTTTCAGGCTGGCTCGGGGCTCTATGGGAACTTTTTAATTTCACGCCGTTCATTTTTCTTTCTCAGTGGTCTTGTAGAAGTCAATGTTTAATTTGTAAACCCTAGTGTTAAAAGATCCTGGACATCAGCAGAGGGATGCGATTTCCTTCCAAACAAACTTTCCCTTCTCCTCTCTCGATCTTTACTGTTGTCCCGTCCCAGAATCCTTTGGACAATGGCGGCATCTTTACACGCCACGCTGATCTCATAACTGCCGTCTCAGTTCGTGAAGAACACACACGCCAACAAATGCAAAGATTGGGACACAGAGTGTGTGAAAGGGAAACTCTAGCATGGACAAAAAAGGGCAGAGGAAAAACCCGGCTGCCGTGTAATGCAAACTAGTGATTAATGGTGAAGCCAGCTCACCACCAGCCATCAATTTTTTCTGTGTGAGGTTTAACAGTGCCATTTTATCTATCACTCTACTTGGGCCTGGATGGAGAGATATACAGGGCAATCTCACATTACAATTCTAAGCATCCAGGAACTTTTGCCATTTTTTTTGTTTTTCTGGTAGCTCGCAATCTATGCATGAGATGGGACGACTCTGGCTCTCCACTCTATCTTGCGGTCCCGGCCTGAAATTTGACGATGGGCTTTATTTCGGGCTGGAATTTTGTAAGGAAATACAGACATGATATATTTGGTATTAGAAAGAGGGATGGATTTTTTTTTGTAAAGCTGCTGTTAAAAAGTGGTCAAATGTCAGTCCTATCGAGTGTGCAATGGTTAAAAGGATGAAACAAGCAAGACCATGGCAGAGTGGCGACATTTGAAGATCTGTTCTTTTATCAAGAAGGATGACACAGTAATAAGAGTATCATGATTACTTACAGAGGCCTGAGTGGGCCCTGCTGTAGTAACCTAAAGGGTAACCTCCCTCACGCTTTCGGCTTTTGTCAGATGAAAAGGTGAAATTGGATTCATTTAAATGACTGCCGCCAACAATGGAACTCTGAATTGTGTTTCTGTTTAAAGTCGGCAAGTATCTCTGTTGCTGTGCTGTTAGTTTTCCTCAATGTAAAACATGTCTGACTCACTGGAAATCGGCTGTCTTTTGTAAAATTTGCAGACATTTAGCAAAAATGATTACTTGCAGTCTGATTGTTCATCCGGCAATTAAACTAAATAGGCCTACAGTATTAAAAAAGAACCTTATAAATGCATTTTACACAGAAGCCCACAGGTTGAGGAATAAACAAAACACACATGCCACGAGTTTGAAATTTCCTTTTGCCTAGAAATTTAGCAAGTTGGAATATTACTGATGAGCAGAAGGTGCTGATGGTTAAAATGCAAGTCATTTATAAACACACACATCCCGGTAACATGTACACCGCAATTCCACTTGACCATTACAAGATATTGGCCGTGCCGCACATCACTAATGCGCGCACTAATAACTGGTGTCCCCCCCCCCCTCTCTCTCTCCATGATTTGTTAGTGAAAGGCATCCTAATGGGAGAAGATTGCCCCTGCGTGGCACCGGCCATCACCGGTAACCTCTCATGCTCTACTAATGGAAGGCAGCTTGAGTTACCTCATCCATATTCATAAGCTGATGCCGTCGTGTCATTGGCCAATGATTCAGCGCATTAAGTGCATCAAATAAGTAACTTACACTGATGGGAAAAAAAGAATAAATACATGTAAAAGGCCTCTTTTCTTGTAACTACAGATGACAAGCGTGCATGGTCTAAGAGGCTTCCCCACAGCTAAGGAAGACGGTCAATTTTTATTTAGGCCTGTACACACTATCCGTCAAGCTTACATGCGGGATTAAAAAAAGCATGCAATAAATAATGGAGTCTGTTTCGGATAGCAAGCTATTCAACAAGGCGTTAATAAAAAGCTAAGAGTGTGTGCAAAATAGAATTTTTTGCAGTCAGAATCATTCAGCGATCCATTTTTTGTTTTCAGTTCCAACAAGCAACGTTTTTGCTGCTTATCAGACCATCAACCGATGTATCTTTTCTGATTCATAATTCTTTGGACTATTTGGACTTTATTTTTAAAAATCATGGAACTTTGTACCTGAACAGACCTTCAGACTGTCATATCAAAAGTTTTAAATAATGGACCAATTTTCAGAACAATGACCCCCCCCCCCCCCTTCTCAGAATTCTTATTTAGCCTTTGGATGATACAACCTTTGAACTATGGAATCTTTTGAACTGTCAAGTGGACCCTGGGGCCAATTTCAGGAAGTGCTAGGATCGATTGTAACAGTATGATGCATAACCTATCGTATCCTATGTAGGGCTGCAATGCATCAAAAGTCCTACGATTGATAGTAAGTTACGATGAGTTTGGTGAAATCAACCCCTAGTTTTTGGCAGCTCGTAGAAATTGACCTTTGGTGAAAAATTCCATTTTTGAACTAAGAGTGAAATAAAAAGAAAAACAATCTCAGAGACATACTGTACAATAGTCCCTCCGAGCAGTTGCACAATTCCTTAGAGATTTTAGTGTGAAATGCAAAAGGTTCAACAGTCAAGTACAAATATTTACCCAGCAGATGAAAAGTTAAATGCTTTTCTGAGTAGCGAACTCCGGGTTTGTGTAATTACATAAATGCGTGTCCAAAATTCTTGCGGGAAGAGAGCTGGCTTTCGATAGAACTGGAGGCATTTTACTCAACCTATGTGGACTATAGGTTATCAAGACAACTTTCATCTGATGTACGGTATGTGCTGATTCGTGTTCAGCTTGAAAATTTGACATGCAAGTATTTTCTGATAAACAGCTTCACAAAATTAAGAACAGGTCATCATCCAACGACCGACCGGTTGTAATTTGTGGCGACTTGCTTGTCACTTGTCCTGGTTTTTTTTAGGAATACTTTGCCCCCAGGAACATAACTTAATGGAATATCCGGTGACGGCCAAAGTAAAACCACATTCAGTCGTGCGTGTGCGTAGTGCTTAAATGGGCGACCATTTTGTAGTGGATTGCCAGAGGTTATTCAGTGTGCTGGCCTGGCTCGGCGCGGCTGCCCAACTGTCATGGGATATAAAAATTAGCAATGAGGTATTAATTCCCTTGCTACATTTTTTTACTGACAGAAAGAGACCACCCGTCTTGTTTAAGTGTTAATACCGACTGTTTCTTTATGATTTATTTTGTCTCCGTCCACATTAACAAACTGGATTGCCCTGTAGCCATCACTTAAGGTGTCAGGAAATTGGCCTTAAGTTATATATCAGAGCATGTTTTTTCCTTGCTTAAAAACAAAGTTTTCAGATTAGAATGGTGAGTAAGACTTGGGGAGACACCATGTATAACACTCTTTTTGGAAGATGTGTGGTCCTGAAAAGGACCGATGAGAGTGGATTCTCGACATTTCGACTAGTGTGCTCTAGTCGTCCTCAGGAGAGAGAGAGAGAGAGTTTTTAGATTACCATCATTCTTTTTCCTATTCATGGGGACCTCTGAATTAGACCAGACTTTAGTTTGACTCACTGCATGCCTCTCCCCTTCCCCCAGTGCTCCCTTTAACAGTTCAAGACATCCCGTATTTTTTCCCCCCCTATCCCTTCGCAAGTCTGATAATGATAATGACAGCTATGCCCAGATTTCAGTGACACATGATGGTATTGAATGTGGTGAATGCATGTGTGATGATACAGCAGTGCCAAATGATGATGTTGCAATTCACATCCGATGATTAAAGAATCGGCGTGCCAAAAAAAAAGCGAAATGTTTTGACATGTTTGGGTATCACATTACTTAAAGACCACTTATAGTCAGTCTTGAACAAAATTCTCTCAAAATATCATTAATTCTTCAGGGAGTGTCTAAGCATTGGATGGTGCCTTGCATCGAGCAAGCCAGTCTGTCTTAAAGATACAGTACAGGATTGGTAACATCCCAAACAGAAATTTTCACAGATTTACGTTTAACTTTCAGGGTATGAACTATGAAGATGGTGCTGATAGAAACATACCGTTAAAATATTTCCGCCTCAAATGGTGTATTTATCCAGAAATTAGTCAAACAACGACCGAAAACAGTTTTGATCTCGGGGTAAAGATCAAATTAAGCATTCTTTATGTTTTATAACAAAACTTGAGTCGGTTTTTGCTATTTTCTCGTGACTCAGAGTTGAGTTTGAATGTTCACAGGTGTGTTATTTTATGCACACGTTTGATTTAGACAAATTGTGAGTGCTGCCCTAGGTGACCTTTACCAATCTTGTATTATACCTTTAAATGTGCGTTCAACACAACTTGCAACATGTTGTTTGCGGGTTTTTGATTAGAGTTGAAGCATTGCGATTCCCTTGGTGTTGACTCATTTGAAACTGTCAGTATGTGGGTGGGTTCTTTCCACGGAATCAATTTGTCTGGGGGTCCACAAATCATCGGGAAACATACTTGTGCCATTCTGAACTTAAATGTGACTCACGTTCAACATTGAACAAGTTTTTTTTTCATGTATCTTATGCGTAGAGGTTTAAATCTCCTTCTAATTTGAAGAACTGAACATTGTATACGTACAGTGTGCGCTCATATTAAATGATTCATGATGCAACATGGATACAAATCATGTTCCCAGCTCAGCAGGATGACCCGGGTTCTGAGTTCCATGCATTGGGGTCGATTTCACCAAACTCATCGTAACTTACTATCAATCGTAGGACTTATGATGCACTTCAGCCCTATGTAGGATATGATGGGTTATCCTTCGTAACTCGAGTTACGTTCGATCTCAGGGCTTTGTGAAATCGACCCCTGGTATTGCAGTAAAAATCGTCAAATAATTCGTAGGGACTTATGTTTTACAATGTTTTACACTGTGTTTGTTTAAAACTCTGCTTGAGCTGGCCTGGGTAGCTGAATCAGTGAATGTTTGTTCGTACATTTTCTACACAAAACACTCCTCAGATTACTTGAAGATGAACTGTACTTTAACAACATCTGAAACAAACTGATTGTATCTTGAATGAATAATTATAAATCCAATACAAGTAATAAACTGCTGCAAACTGCTCATCAGCCAAAAATGACCTGAAATATATAAGATGATTAGAGTTAGGAGGGCCTGACGTGTTTCGATCCTAGCCGGATCTTTCTCAAAGACAGATCAGAAAAAGATCTTTCTTTGAGAAAGATCCTGCTAGGATTGAAACTCCAAGCGTTAATTATAAATCCATTATCAGTGTGATGCAGATTCAGGGTAATGGTGCAGGCAAGAAGCCTGCAAATGATCTTTAGTCAGTTTAACAAAATGCCTTCCGTTTGTTTTTTTCAGAAACCTACATCTTTCAAATGAAAGGACTCTGTGACTGAGTGTTTATAAACGATTCCCAAATGGAAATGGGTTTAGAAATTACATTCGTTGAATAACAGACGAGCAAAGGATATGTCGAGACTTAATCAAAATTGGAAATGAAACCTGCGCCAAGTCACAGAGGTGTATGCTTCGCTGTTTTCTTCTTTTTTTTGTAAGCGCGCGTGTGGCCCCCACCCAGAGAACACTCAATACAAGTGGTCCAATCAGTAGTCGGCACCAACGGAGCTATTCTGCCCCGGCCTCGACTGGGCTGCCGCAGTTTCTGCCCGTGGGTCTTTTAGGCTGGAGTGGCATCTGGGGAAAATGGTCTTGACATCGTCGCCATGCTGCGCGGCTGTTTCTTTTTTGGTTGGGTTTTCTATTTTCTTTTTTTTTGCAATCACTCGGCACTTATAGATATGTGTAGAGGGCTTTTTGAATTTCTAGTTGCGATGTGGATAAAGTGAAGTACCCTAGCCAAAGTCTTTGTCATAATGCTTGGCATAAAATGCCACAAAGGCGGGAAATTTATATGTATGCATTTTGGAATTCAGTCTTTTAATATCAACTTCATTGAGTTGTGAATACGGTACATTTTGTTTTGTGATTTTACGAATTGTCCTTGGTTACAGCATAGAGTAAGCTGCTCCTTATTATTCTATGATTACACTGCATGGATTTTTTAAAGGTGTAATTAATTACATGATTGGTAAAGGTCACAGAACAGCACTGACAGTTTGTCTGATCCAACATGTACATGAAATGATAATTCTGTGAAAATTTGCTGCACTCAATCGGTTATCTGAATCATGAGGAAAATAGCAAAAACCCGACTCAATCTTAGGCCACATAAAAAAAAAAAATTGTTTAGCGTCCACCTCTTCCAAATTTTCTAGGTAGGGAGGGAGGTTTTTATTTTTATTTTTTATTTTAAGGATAGAATGGCAACATGCCTGTGGAAGAAAAGATACATGGTATTCATGGTCAGAAAACATGTTAGGAAGATAATGAAGACCATAGAAGCTTTCAAGCTAGATATCTGACCATTGGAAATTTCAGTAGACTAGAGAAACCTAAGTAAAAAAGTGTAGACTTGACTCAAGTCGGGTTACGGTAGTTCTAGTCATGCGCTCGGCTGATATTCCTTCAGTCTGCCACATCGGTACAAATGTCCGGAACGTTGATTATCAAATGTCCCTTCCGCTTAAATTTGTACATTTTTCGCATGCTGCGGCTTCTACCCCAGGTGGCCTTCATGATGTTTAGTCCGAAAATTACGGTAGATATTAGCGCACACTGCTTTTACATACAAGAAATAATTGTTTCCCCCAATATTTATTTTTTTTGAGACAAATAAAAAAAAAAAAAAAAATACAGGTCGGGCTCATATCGGAGGTCGGGCGGGGACGCTAAACAAGTAATTTTTTTTATGTGGCCTTACTTACGAAACATGAAGAATGGTTTTGATCATACCTCTAGATCAAAACTGTTTTCGGTCTTTGTTTGACTAATTTCTGGATAAATACACCATTTCAGGTGGAAATATTTTAACGGTATGTTTCTTCCAGGACCATCTTCATACCCTGAAAGTTATACGTAAATCTGTGAACATTTCTTTTTGGATGTGCTACCAATCCTGTACTGTACCTTTAACATGAATGTAGGTATACCGGGAGACAACTCTATACTTGTCATCTTTCGTGATATATGATATATCGTTGTCTCATTCCCATGGAACAGGTTACTAAGTTGGGAGTGGCACAAGGACGTTGAATGACTCAAAATGAGACATTTTCTTTCCGACTGAAAGGAAAAAAGTTTTGATGCTGCGTGTTCATAGTTTGTTCTTCACTATCTACAGTCGATGTGCTTTTAAATTTATTTCGGAATGTCATTTTCATTGGAAATTAGATTGTAAAATGAGAAAAACCTGCTGGGTAAAATGTGTTTATCATGCAAATTTATGTTACTTTATAGTAAGCACTTTTCGATTTTTCCCTACTCTAGACGACTAAACGACAAGTAGTAACAACCTCGATATAACGACTTGCTGACATGTTTAACAAGCTCTCTGTAATTATAAACCATGTGAATATTTGATAGTGCCCCCCCTCCCCTGTGTCTCAGGTTACGGTAGATAGGGGCATAATTCCTTGTAAGTTACAGCCAGTTGATGAATATATACCGGGGAAAAAAAAAAGCCAATTAACTAGACCAGTCCACAGGACCTGCATGCAGTATAATCATTCCACGGACGACGCTAGCTTTGTCAGTGTGATATAAAATGTGCTTGTGTTCTAATGTGTGCTTTTCTCTATACACCCCGTGGAGGAATCCACTGTGGCCGGTGAATATGCATGCAATGTGTACCGTCTACAGCACAAGTGTTGGTCTAAACAGCTTTTAAATGGCAACAGGGCATTTTTCAGCGCCTCGGCGGCGTACCAAGGCGTTAAAAGAGTTTTTCCTCTGGCCTGTCGGCTACATTTACACGTACAAGTACGTATAGCCTAGCCAGCTGTATTGATATGTATCATCTCATTTGCATACGCGGACCGGACTGGACGGATATGCCTAGGTCTTAAGGGAGCTCTCGAGCAACTGGGCAAAGTTCCCCCCTTAAAAAATAAAAGGAAAAAACCCATGCACGGCAGTTTTATACCGTAGTCGTTTCCATAATGCATATATGAAGTCATTTCCACAAGAGGCATTTTAGAGGGAAATTACGGCCCTGGCTGAAGATATAGAGTTTCCTTTGAGTCTGACATATAATGCATTGGCTCAGGGCTAATAACCAGAGTGTAGAAAGCTCACCCCACCGACTGAAAAAAAAAAATAGTTGACAAAAACAAAACACCTCTTTGACGGTGCATATGTACAACAAGGAGTCTCGTGAGGACTTGTACCCGCTTTCTTCATTCTGCCTAGAGCCCTAGAAGTACGAGAGAGAAAGAGTGGGGAAAAATGGCAGTGAAATTTACAAATAAGATATTGATTGATTTTTTTTTCTTCCTTTTTGCACGTCTGTGATGTCTGTGTGTTGCTGTCCAGGGGGCCAATTTCATAAAACTGTTAAGCACAAAAATTTGCTTAGCACAATGTCTCGCCCAATAAAACAAACCACTATTGAAAATGCCATGTGATATTCATGGTCAGCGAACAACAGCCAAAGAACAATCACAAGTGATACACAACATGTGGAAATTTGGTTGTTAGCCATGTTTTTATTAAGACAGAAATGTCATGCTTAGCAAATTTTTGTGCTAAATATTTATATATATGTCATGCTTAGCAGATTTTTGTGCTAAATATTTTTATGAAATTGGCCTCGATATTATAGTTTTCTGCTTAAATTTTGTTTATGTGTGGATGCTGTGGATATTGGAGACTTTTATTGTGTAATCTTGAAACTTTTGATGGATGATGAACATGGAAGATGAAAATCTGTCTACAACAAGGCAGGAACAGATTAGTCCTGGAGCGGACGTGTAGCTTAGTTTCATGACAGTGATAAAATTACTGGGTGTCACAGTTGCGTCTGCCGTGTTTGGGTGGAGAGGGAAGGGGAGGAGGGAACAGAGGGGCGGGATGGGTCGTAAAACTGCCTCTGTATACTCTTCTGTAATCTCAGCCATCCAGAAAACGTGGATGTAATACCCATTCCAAAATTAGGTGCCAATTTCACAACCCTGCTTAGTACAAACATTTGCTAACCATGACATGTCTAAAAACAGGATTAATAACCAAATGTTCATGTATTGTGTATCACTTGTGATTGTTCTTTGGCTGCTGTTCCTGACCATGAATATAAAATGGAATTTTTGATGGTGGTTTGTTTTACTGAGCAGGACGTTTTGTGCTAAGCAATTTTTTTTTGGTGCTGCTTAGCACAAACATTTGCTAACCATGAAATTTCTGTGGATGTAATACCCATTCCAAAATTAGGTGCCAATTTCACATGTCTAAAAACAGGATCAACAACCAAATGTCCATGTGATGTGTATCACTTGCGATTGTTCTTTGGCTGTTGTTTGCTGACCATGAATATCAAATGGAATTTTTTTAATGGTGGTTTGTTTTTATTGAGCAAGACATTTTGTGCTAAGCAATTTTTTTGGTGCTTAACAGCTCCATGAAATTGGCTCCATCATTTCTTTCTAGATGAGTAAATTGAATACCGGTACATGTATGTATTTGCTTAGAATCTTAACATGTTATATCTACACCAGCTTGAATAGATATCAAATGGAATCGTATTTTTTACGATACAATGCAAAGATATGGTACATAATACATGTATTGAAGTGTCATCAGACAGATGTACAACTATTCAATGATGGTAGACAAATTATCAAGCGAGAGATTTCACAGATGGCAGAGAATTTGCTCGCATATTTATGGTCCGAGGACTTATGATTGGAAAGCATCATTATGTGAGATCAAAACCTCACAATTACAATTACCTCACAATTTTGTGTAACAATTCCAATCGGTGTTTATTTTGGTGCTGTTTTCTACTGTTTCCAATGATCAATTGAGCTGAAAATTGCACAGGTTTGTTTTTATTCCATGACAAATCAAATTATGCACTAGACCGCAGCTGTTCTGTCACCTTTACCAAGCGTGCACTAAATCTTTAAACAGTGAACACACAACACAGAAACATATCTTCCACACTTCTTTCACGCACTTGGAATGTGTTCATTGTTGATCATTTAATGTTCAGATTTCTGTGAAGTATGAATATATGAGGTATCCATCATATTTGTCAATCCTTATAAATTTTGCATTTCAATTTTCATCTTAATGGGTCATTTATTAATTTTTTATGGGGTAATAGGGGAGGGATTTCAACACAGCATAAATCTTTGAAATAGTCAAGCGAAAAATTCCATGGTTATTACATTATCAGTTCAAACACAGATTAAGGAGAGGGAACCAATGAATTAATATGATAAAAGGTGTGCTGAAAACCTGCTGATTGTCTGTTCAATAGGTTTACAAAGTTTAGATTTTTTTATTATCTTCGAAAGGTTTCAAGGATTTGACAGGATAAAATTGCTCTCATCAATCATATTTTGGGGCAAAGAAAGTCGGGTGTTTGTTCAGTTCCAGTTTACAAAAACTGGCATGAACCAGAGGAAGTTGATCCAGTTTTTTGTTATCTTGGCACTTTGACTGATGATAGCGAAACCCCAATCAAACATTCATAGCCTTGATAGGAATTTTAATGGGTTGGTCTACTCTTGGGTAATTTTTAGTTATTTACTGTGCAGCATTACAATTTTTTTTCTTGGACTACCATTATGACATTGACACAGTTAATTGTCCCATTATCAATACTGAAGTGTTTCAGTGCTAAGTTAATTTTTTTTTTTTTTTTTTTTTTGGGGGGGGGGGCTTATTGTCATTTCAGAAATGATATATAGGCCTACTTGCATCTGTAGTGTGAGGTGGCATGACACCATATGTGGAGTTACACAACATATTCCATGCAAATCTGAATTTAACACTGAATTAATCGAAAGATCTTTCCCACATAATTTGACACCCTGGGTGCCATTGTCCTCATCAGTCTACTGTCACCTGGGGCAATTCAGGTGATTTTTTAAACGGGGTATTAAAAGTCAACTGATTGTGTTGCCTTTGAATGGCAGGAAAGGTTGTTGACTCTTTAGCTGACATATTATGCTTTTTTTCTTTTGCCATCACTGATGTGACATTTTCACCCAAATTACGACTTACTAGATATTCGTCACCGAGTCTGGACGCAATTTCATAGCTCTGCTTACCATTAGCATAGAATTGGCGCTTATGGAAGCAGATATTTCTGTGCTTACCATGATCCTTTTTTTTTTATTAGCAAGGAATATTCAATTGTGCACATAAGTAAATTGTGTAACTAAGGCTAATTCTTTGGTGATAAGCCTGTAACCCTGTGAATGTGCACAATTTGGGGTTTTCATTTTTCAGTCTAGATCATTTAATGCTGGGTTAGGAGGGCCTGACACGTTTCGATCCTAGCAGGATCTTTCTCAAAGATCAGGTGATCTTTTAGGTGATCTTTTAGCAGGATCTTTCTCAAAGATCCTGCTAGGATCGAAACTTAGAGAAAGATCCTGCTAGGATAAACATGTCAGGCCCTCCTTACTCCAAGCATTGTATATAACATTTCAGGTCATTTTTGGCTGATGAGCATTTTGCAGCAGTTTATTACTTGTATTGAGTAGATCATTTAATGTGAACATGACATTGAGTACACGATGGGCGGAATATTGCCACGTGTACTGATAAATATCTTGTCCGAATGTCAAGCCATATCTCACTGCAGACTTCATGTTCCATTATAGAATCACCTCTCAGGTCCCTCAGGTTCCAACAGAGCAAAATTACACCTCAAGTCTCATTCAATCAAAAATGCTCTTTTTCATTTCATTTCAGTGATAATAATCATCTTCTGATGCAGATTAGGTAGATTTACCATCTATGTTGTGGTGTGTCAGTATACAGATCATTTTGAGAGGCATTGTGTGTATGGTACCTAGCTACTGGTACTTATAAAGCAGTGTCCACAAACAGTTATTCACAAAACCACGTAATTATTCACAAACAACTGATTTCACCTAATCACAGAGCATGATCTAATGTGGTGCGTTATCCACAAACACTTTAATAGCTCACTCGGCTGACCAGCGCCATTTCACCCAATGACTGTTTAAGTGTCCATGTAAAAAAAAACACAACCAAATGACCCAATCAGTAAGGGATTATTACGTCTGTGTTGGGACTATTTCTCCCCGCTTACAAACCCTGCCGAACAAGGCAAACAATGGACCGTCTTTGGAAACGCGCTTTGAACTAATCACTGTAGCTGTGAGGCTTCTGTGTAATCAAGCCCGGATTTACCTGCATATCTCCCCACTTTAGACTCCAACAATCGGCATGGCATGATTGCGGGCTTGTGTGTGTGTGTGTGGTTTTTTTTTCTTTCTTTAGACTTAATGCATAGATACAGAGCTTGGGCTTCATTTGGCTCAACCCTGTTACTGCTGAGCGCCTGTGTCAACGACTGCAGTCAATACGCCATTGATTGGAGAAAGCCTGGCTCTTCCTGCGCTGCGCTCGACCAATAAGGTCATTTTTTTTCGATCCCTCTCTCTCTCTTTTTTTTGTTTTGTAGATTCTATGCATCCCGTCCTCTGGTCCCGTGTGCTTGTGTGCCCGGCAGCGAAGACTGCGTTATGCGCGCGACGTGCTCTGCATCGCATAATTTCGAAGCATCCTTCTTTGTTGTGGTTCGTTAGGTGATATACTGGGGTGATGTGGAACGATGATGGTTAGGGTCGAGGTTTGGAGAGGTAGAGAGGGGGGAGGGGGTTATTGGGAGGTGCGATACATTGATTGATCTGTGCGCTGTGAAGTTTGATGATTCAGTAGAATTATACATGCTTGGTTTAATCATGGAGGAATAAAACAGGAGGATTAATTACATTGTTTGGCCTTTTCTTGGTGCATGTCATTTGCACTCATCTTTACCATACGGTAATATTAAACACTCTTTGTCAAGTTCATTTGCTTTATCCCATATCGCGCATATTTACAAAATTTCTCTATTAAAATAAAATACATGTGAACCCACCGCTAAAGAAAATGAAACAATATTTATTTTTTTTTCAAAAAATTCTTCTTATTATTATTATATATGCTGCCATGATTGTATGTGATTATGTATTAATTTATCCACGAATTATAAAAACAATATCCAAATCATTTGAAATTTACAAAAGAAAATGGTTATTTCTATTGTCCCTCCGACTGACATTTTTCTTGATACATATTTTATCATATTGTTTCAATTCAACCTAGACATTTTTTTAGGTTAAGTGTTTATTAAACAAGAAAGCATGTTTAAAGTAGTCATTAAGCTAAAAACAAATTGTATTTGAAAACAAAATGGCCTTAAAAATAATCAAATACGGCTAATATAGTGCAAATTTCAAAGGTCAATAATAATTGAAGTGATGTTCTCAGCTGGCCTATTTTCTGAGCACTGTTTACATAGTTACATGTATAATCTCTGATCCAAATATAGGTTGAGGGCCGATATTCAGATCGTTGGATGTTGTCTTTGAAGTTTGCTGGAGGCATATTTAGGTTTTAAAGATTTAATACAAGCATGGCACATTGGCACTGGCAGCATATTATTGCAGAGGTCAAATTTCTTTGTCCGGGACTGGCTTGCCAGTCAAGGAAGATCGCCGTTTTATGCCCGCTAGTACGGCTACACTCATCAAATTAAGATTCATTTGTTTCCATCGTTGCCCCGTTTGTTGTTGTTTTTATTTGTGGTTTCCCCTCCTACTGTGAAGAAAACCATGCCCCGCCCCCTTCTTCCATCCCACTGCACTCTTATACCCTGACATGAGGGGGGGAGGCTCTTGAAACCAAACCGGGTTATCACCGGAGAGACAGACCGGGCTGGGAGTGACTCAGGGAGCGTTTTCCACCGGGCATTTACCAAAGTGCTGGTTAGTGACATTTATCAGCGCAGCTCCTGGCTCTCTACTCTCTAGCCTACCCCCCCCCCCCCCTTCCCTTAACCTCCCTTTCGTGGTTTCCTGGGATATATCAGGGCTCTTAAGTCCAGCGAGGGGGTCCAATCTGGATTTTGCTTTCAGTGTAAATACGCTACATACTCCACCCATCAAGAGTATCAATGGATTAAGCGACCCGAATAATTTTTCTCCGGCTGCCAGATATTTATTTTCATTGGGGCCTCCGCTTTTTGCCTCCTTGCTTTAATACTGCGGGGCTTTTTTTTTTACCGCTTCTTCTTCGTTCTGTCTTTTCAAGAATGCATGTATATCATCGCTATCATGAGGCATTTTGAGATGGATGGCATAGGCGTTATGATTCAGCTGTGATGGCGATGGCTGTTTTAACACAACGATGGTCTCTCTGTAATCAGCTCATGATGGTTTTATCTTTAGGGTGGATTCTGTGAACATGAGTTGGATTTGGACAGATTTCTGTAGTAATTGAGGAGAAGGAATACTTTTAACAGTATATAGGGGAAATGAAGAATACCCTTAAGAAACGATTTTATGGTCACAGATCCACAGATTTATTTAGAGTGTTTATAATTATGAATATTGATGATTTTGGTCGGGAAATAGATGATATGCAAATATGTTTGCAAGTGTTTATAATTGTCTTAATTTCTTTTGAAAAGACTGTTGTTTAGCCGTGCTTGATTTGTGTGCGATTTTTTTCTGTTAAATGTTAAAATGTTAGGTGTGGGCACTGCGGTGCCATTAACCCTATTAAACCCATATGAAATTTGCCCGCTTTCCTCATTAAATTTCCCCAAGTTCTGGGTGGCAGCTTACGATGGCTGCGATAGACTGACCCGAAGGAGACATTATGAGTTCCCAACATCTGACGTGATTCATGTGTTGTGTTTCAATGATGCATCTGGCCGAGAGAGATCCCAGAGCAGACGTTTTCCTGTCCTTTCAAAAAGCCTTCAAGATAGGAGACGCATTTTTTTCGCGTTGTGAAGAGGGGGGGAGAGGAATGGCGTGCCAGGCTGTGTTTGTAATGATCTTTAAGCAACAACAGTTGATTAATTTCCCCAGCCGACCGGCCAATCAGAGAGGGAAAGAATTTCTGTAATTACATTTGTGCGATCTGCCTGATCATAGGGGAACGAGCAGTCTCCAATTTGTGCATACTTTGTCAGCAACTGATGGCTTCTTAGGCCGGATTGAAACTACAAACAGCCTGTCAGTTTCTGTTTTTTTTAGTGGGGGGTTCTTTTCTTTGCTTGTGTTCATTTTCGTTTTTGTTGTTTTTCCTACCCCCACCCCCACCTTTTTCTGTAGGAATATAGGGATCACATTTATTTACTTTAAGTACAGATCAGGGTTCGAAATATCTACTAGACCGTGGACCGAGTCCAGTGATTTCAGTTTCGGTCTAGTGATTTTGTTTTCCTTGCACAAATAAAATGGTTCCTAAATTGATGATTTTTTTAATACTCAATAGGCCTATTGCATGCAATTTCGGTTTTCCTATGTACATGAATTTGCCATATAGGTCTATTGAAAAAAGTTCTGGTCTATTAAAATGCTTAGTTACTAGACCTGCTGTCCAGTGCTTTTTTTTCACGAAATTCAAGCCCTGCAGATGTGTTTTTTAAGCAGGTTAGGCACCTAAATTTTATATTATTATAAATATGTATAGTGCAATGCACTCAGTTCTTGATCAATTTTTTTTCTGTAGAGCATGAAATTTTTGTCCAGCAATTTTCACTTGCTGATTCATGATATTGGTTCTCAATTATAAATACAAGGAATATATCTTCAATGTTTGTACAGGGAATCCCAAACCATTGAATTCCGTGTTTGTCAGCCAAAGGCTGTCATCTTTAAATCAAGACGTGAAGCCCCGGCCACGGATGGGTTCATGGTACTTAGATCAGGAATTGATTCTCGGCATCCATCGGGGAGTGAATGGAAAGGAGCAACGGGCATTTAAGCGTGCTCGCAGTCACCCAGCAAACTCCAGAGGGAGTTCATAAGGTTTTCTGAGCATTTTGACGATCTTTGATGAAGCTGTTTTGAAAAAATTTGTTGGTGTCTCATCTCGATGATACCGGCGGTCGTTGTGGAGAAGATTTGTTTTAGCACAGGGGTTAAACTGGCATGGTGTGTGGCAATTTTGTTATACAGTTTAATAATTGCATGATGTCATGAAAATGTATCATCGTATCTCTGTGGTATGATGCAAATGTTGACTGTCATCGTGTTTGACGACTCCAGAGATGTCTGGAGTTCCGTTGCCTTCCCTTTCCAACCTCCCCCTTTGAACCCCGGTCTCCGCCTCCCTCCCTCTTCCCCGTCATGTTGTACTTGCCTGTATTGGGAATAAGGGATGTTTGGAGCGTGCATCTATTAGTCATACATTCTTGGGATTGGAATTCCGCATGGGAGGAATCGAGATACTAAGCCTTTCCCTGGTCGTCCTCATTGCTCTCTCTTTATACTTACACATGCCGGGCATTCACAGAATCCGGTGAACTTTTTAGTGTTCCCATACATCCACAGCGAGATAAAGGGTGACAACCGAGCCGAGCACGTTTTCACCGAAGGCCGCCAGGGGGGAATTGCACCAAATAAGGTGAAGTCCGGTCCCAAATCCATGCCCCGGTTAGAGAGATATGTATTTATGCGCAGGAAAGACCTGCTTAGCGCTCGAACACGCATACTGTACGTGAGAATGCGCCATTGATGGCGGACGGAACTGAAGTTCTTTGCGAGCATCTTGACGTATGGAGTGATTGGTCACTGTCACGGTACTCTTTCAGCTAGATTAAATGGATCAGTGCCGATATGTCATGTATTTTTCATTCCAATCGAAATGGTTTATTTAGTCAGATCCACAAGTGCAATAAATAAATGAATAAGCGAACTCTAAAGTGTGTATAAATCAACATACACTGACAATGGATTGGAGAGATAAAAATAAGTGCACATTTTAATAAATCACCATTTCCAGTTAGTACAGGACACATTTTGGAACGGAAATTTGCACAGCGATTCCAAAGCATTCAAATAATATTATAGGCATGCTGTATATAAAATGAAATTATGAAAATTACACAGTTTTGCTTTGCAAAAGCAAAGGAATGTTTGCTGATTTGGGACTTGAACCAGAGACCATTGGTATGACAAACCAGCACCTTTCCACATGAGCTATCCTACCCTAAGGATGGGGCTACTTATTGTGAAATATCTTTTGCTCAGTTTAAATTATGTTGGAGAATTTAATTTGACAGGTTTTCTAAATATTCCTATTTTTCTGAATTACAATTAATTACATAGTATCATTGATTAATTTAAGCGGGAAAATTTAAATTTTAGTTTTACATGCCGTCATATATTTTTTGGCAAATTTAGTTTTAAAAGCAATGGCCGCCAAGAAAAATTCCACCCTGTAGAAATGTTAAGCTTTTAGAACCTTGTTAAACCTTCAAGTACAGCAGTACCACCCACCAAGGACAGCATAATGTTATAATAGCGGCTTGACTTGAAACCCATCAAATATTAATTTCTGTCTTTGTCTGGCAGAGGAATATATTATGCACACCCGGGCTCAATATCACAAAGCCATTTTTGAAACTATATGCATGATTAATCTTAATCAATATTTGATTCAAATTTGGCTGCTGCGGTTGAAGGGTTTTAAAGGGGTGTCCTGGCTTTGTTCCATGGTTCCGGTTCCTTGCATATACGAATAGAATCAACTGCAGAAACATCTGCTTTGGGAAAGTCCAGTGCCCTTTAAAGTTTAAGTGTTCCTCTCTGTAGGCTTATTTGTGCATTTTTTTTTTCCGCAACAAATTGTTAACAAGGCTATGTACATATGTTTTTAATGATTGTATATCGTAGGCACTTTGATGTACTTTGATGTACTTTGTGCTGATATTGTTCGACTGAGTGGTTTTTTTTGTGGACTTTGGTTGTGATGTTTTTCCCCTCATTATTATCATTTTGATTAAACTATTGCCCGACTTTTACATGTACTTTTAGATAAGAAGTTAACTGTTGCAAACTGCTTGGCAAGCAAAAAACTTGAAACTAGGGCTTGAATTAGGGTTGTTTTTGTAAAGAAGGACAAGTTGATATTGCCTGATTTGAGGGCACTAGTAAATATTACAGGAACCAAAATTATTAACAGGAACATTTCAATAGATTTACCCTTTGAAAACTCCCACATTGTTACGTGCAATTTTGGTGAATGTCCATGTTGAAAAAAGAAAGACCCTTATTTTGCCGGATCGTAAAAGCGCCGACAATTTACATGTAATGATTTCAAGACAAGAATTGACATCATTTGGTTTGTCTAATTTTGGCTTCCACAAAAAAAACACACACAACATACAGAACAACAACAACACATGGCATTCGAGTCTCAGATTTGCAATAAATAATGTTGTCTATGGTGTCGAGAAGACGTGTAGATAGAAATCACTTTGCAGGCCAAAATGTCAATTGATGGGGCACTAAGAATCTATAATCTATGAGATTTGTATGATTTTGTACTGCCACATGTGAAGGAGAAGTGCTAAATTAATGAAATATTGTTTAATGTATGCATGTAGTCAAAATGTATGCTCCAGTCCCTCTATTTCTCCTCCCCTTCATCACCCCACTCCCACAATCATCTTCACTCCCCCAACCAAATTTGACCAAGTAGTTATGAAGCCACTGTTATCCTTTATGCCAATCATAATAATCACAGTGTATTCAGCTTGATGGAAATATAATTTATATGCATTTATAACTTCACCAAAATACTAAGGGGAGGGGTTGATAGGTTGTTAAGTGACAGATTATGAGGACATACATGTCTAATCTTGGAGGTAGCTACCTCCTTGGCCTAATAAAGCTAACTGATCCTCATCATCCATGAGTAATGATTGAATGCTGTGGTCCTAACAAGAATCAAGAAGGCCTGGTGGCCGATATTGACAAAGGTGGGGTGTGCTTTGTAGATATAGGTATTATAATGGAAGCAGGATGTTGGCATTCAGTGCTAAAACCCCTATTGACGACAGCTTCTTTGGTTTTTATTTCCCTTTTTTATATGTTTCACGTTTTGCATGTGGATTCCTGTGTCAGGTTTGTAAGGTGTTTGTGCAAAGAGAGAGAGAAAGACCATGAGTCGTGCAAACATTGTAGTTGTATTTATGCATGCCTTAGACCTCAAGGGTCTCTGGAAGATTAAACACAATCAAAGAGCTTCACCACAATTTGGCCATCAACGTTGGCCTTCCGGGAAGTACTCAACTGACAAGGTTTTCAGAGTTTTTTTTTTTCATGCTTCAGAATTTGATTAGAGTTAAACTGTTCTTCTCCTTCTAGGAAATAATGTGCTTGGAAACCTGGAGCTTGATTTGGGGACAGTAAAGATGGTTTAATGATGTACTGCAGTGCTTCCAGCATACCGGTGACACAGTTTACGACCATTTAATTGGTGAGTATGATACAGAATATTTTACCCCACTTGTACTTTGTCAGTCTGTGCATGAGGGCATGGAGAAGCCATGCACATTTTTTCTCTTGATAAAATTAACATGAAATGTTTTCATGTGCAAATTTAATCATAGGTTTTGAACACATTTTGTAATGAGCATATGGTGAAATGAAGTTGACTTTGTTTTTTTTTCAATTGATTTTTCAACTTTATCATGCATTTGTGCCCGTGGATACTATCAGTAGTCAGACTTAATATTGAAGGAAAAACTGTGAATAATTAGTATTTTCAGAAAAAAAAACCTAACAAAAATGTTTATATTTTGTCTCTGTTATTTTTCAAAATAAATGGGGAAAAGGAGAATTTAGTGTAGTCATATGCTAATTTGGTTAACCAAAGGACTTTGGAGACTGAAATTACCCTTCTTGACATAACTGTGGTCTCTGCTTTGATAGTTGAAGGTCGTTGATTGTGTTGTATTGTAAATTGGTTGACTGCTGATCTCCCAAAAATACATGACTATGCTTTAATCACAGACAGATTCTCCCTGAAGACCTTGTTGCAAAATGACATTATCATTGTGAATATCAGCCAGGATGGTCCCCCTTGGCAATTCAATTCACTTTCATAAATATAAAGGGAATGGACTTCAATTTTTATCAAAATAGCTTGAACACATGTGTATAGTACCGGTACATACAATGTGTTCAAATAAAAAAACACCACACAACCCATAGAACAGGGGAATTGGAAAAATGTGGAAGCAAATGTTATTCATCTCATAAAATTGAAACATTTTTTTAAAAGTTAAAGTTTCATTTTCCACTCTCAAATCTAAACATAAGAGCGTTCAGTTCCTAAAAAAAAATTACCTGATTATTCTGAGGGTCGTGCAGTCGGGACTGCATTTGATCATGGAGGTATATAAAAAGGTTTCCATGATTTGATCAAGTAATGCATTATTTAACTGGGATAGGCTACATTTGAAAAACTAAATTATTTAAAGTTAATTTCATCATTTTGTTGGTGTTATCTGCCAAGGAGATGTGGGGAGGGGGGGGAGGGGGTGATGTTGCAGGGAAGCGTGCATATTATGAGCGTGTTGGCTGGCAAGACACCGTCTAGCCCTGGAGAATCAATACAATGTCTCCATCTTTTAGCTGTCTCCCCCCTCCCCCTACCGGTACTCCTTGACATTTTAGTAAGATGCGTGGCTTGGCTTTAAAGGTGTTTGAATTCGTGATGGTTGCACAGTGTTGTCATTCTGCCACCCCGTGTCTTGGAAGCCAGCTGCCTTTGTATGTCTAGTTGCACTTGCCCCGTCACCCGGAGTAAATATGTCGGGAAAAGATTCTTTTTATAATAAAAACCTTGTCTGACAAAGAGGGACTATGGCAACTGGGCATGTTGCATTTGTCATGTTGTTTTTTTCTGGCGTTATTTAAAGGTACAGTACAAGATTGGTAACATACCCAAACAGAAATATTCACAGATTAATGTTAACTTTCAGGGTATGAAGATTGTGGTGGTAGAAACATAACGTTCAAATATTTCCACCTGAAATGGTGTATTTATCCAGAAATTAACAAAACAACAACTGAAAACAGTTTTGATCAAAACCATTCTTAAGAAAAATTGAATCAGGTTTTCGTTATTTTCTTGTGACTCAGATGTCTGATTGAGCTCAAATGCTCACATTCCATGTAAATGTTTAACTTTGATCTAAGACAAAGTGTGAGTGCTGTGACTTTTACCAATCATGTATTATACCTTTAAAGGCTCTGTTCCACAGACAGGCATTGACTTGTAAGGTTGATCCCCCCCCCTCTAAAAAGAAAAGAAAAAAAAAGAAAGCCAAATGAATGGGAAGTTTAAAGTGTTTGAATTTATATGAATGTCAAGTCTTGTGTAACTGAATTTCTGTTGTATAATTATTATGGCCCCAGGGTAGGCTTGTTTTTTGAGATATACATGTACAAGGTGATAAAATGTAAAATGTTGGAAGTCACGATTTACAATATACATGTACTTGAAGATAGCTAGGTAGGATTTTTTCTCATGGTGGGGGAGGGGGGTGGTTTCTGAGGGCCTCTATTATCGATGTTAAAGCCGTGTTTGCACTGGACATAAAAAAAAAATTGAGAAATATCACAGAGAAGGAAGGTACAATTGGAGTGGGTAGACGTTACAGATGTTTGCACTAGGACTCTCTGAGCGATGGAAATTTTACCAGGGCGGTAGGTTAATGTTACAGAGCTGGTAATATAATAGGCCACGCATAGTGGTTTTGCATGACCTTTCTCAGTTGCAGTATGACCTAGATTGTGGCTGGGGAATAAAAGGAAGGTAGCGGAAGAAGAAGAATAAAGCTAGATGCACTGGATCCGAACGGCAAACCTCGGGAGTTGATGAAAATTTTTGGGGATGGACTTGTTCATTACAAATTATAACAGGTCATGCATGGTGTCCCATGTTATGACCCGGGGCCTATTTCATGGAGCTGTTATTAAGCACCAACAAATTGCTTAGCACAAAATGTCTTGCTCAACAAAACAAACCACCATTAACAAATTCCATTTGATGTTTATGGTCAGCAAACAACAACCAAAGAACATTCACAATTGATAAACACACAACACATGGAAATTTGGTTGTTAATCCTGTTTTTATTATTAAGACAGAAATTTCATGGTTAGCAAATTTGTGTGTGCTATGCAGGGCCGTGAAATTGGCCCCTGGTGGACAGGTTTCCTGCCCCAGCAATTTCTCAGGACTCATCCGTCATCCTGTTTTAAAATTGACCTGGTCAGTTGTATTGATTGGAGAGGTTGGATGGATCGGGTTTAATTAGTTGTCAGAAAATTCTGCCAGGCTGTTAGCAGCGGCCTTTTAATTGGTAAAGAGCGTGATCCAAATCCGTCCCTCACGTGAGGGACGGACATCAATGCATTAATTGCTTTGCCAAAGATTCCTTGAAAACTTATCATCAGTAAAAAACATGTAAATGTTTAGTCCTGACACCAGTGCAAGTCGGCCACATGCCATTTTCAATTTGTCTGTTTTCTTTATTTTTTTAAAGAAGATTTTAGGGCGTGAGGGACGGACATCAATAAAAATGACTACCTGCACCTGAGACTACTGATTTGTATTTATTATTGAAACTTGGAAACATTTTCAACTGTGGTTAATTAAATTCAATACACTAATGTTCAAACTCCCCACTGACAAAATATTAAATCACTAACACTTACTTGAAAGCTTACACTTGGGTTGAATTAAATGTGAGGGACGGACATTTTGTGTGTGAGGGACGGACAGAGATGTGACTAATTTTGAAAAACAAAACTTTATGAAAATGTTTACTGTAAATTAAATGACTGAATCATAATCAATAGAATAACACGAATTGTGTTATAATTTGATCTAATTTCATTATAATTTTGAGCCATCAAAATAAATGTGAGGGACGGACATCATCAGCGTGAGGGACGGACAGTAGTTAACTATCAGCAAAGCTAGCTTACAACAATTTCCATCTTACAACACTGGGACCCTGTCCTATTAAGGATGGAAGCAGTCAGACAAAAGGATTGTATAAGTTGTACTTTCTACAGAAATCTCTCCTTAAACAAGTGCTGAATGTCTTCAAAGTCAGACTTGGACAGTGTTTGAACTGAAGACCGAGAAAATGAGATAGGAGTTGGTGCTTCTCTAAGCTTAAAGAAGATGTCTTTTTTGTCTGCCCAGCATGTGTCTTTGACTTTGAAGACATTTTGCGTTGGATTTGCTTGTTCTAAGAATTCAAGCTTCACTTTATGACTGCAGTCACCATTTCCAATTTCCAAGAGAATACCAACAAACCAATAATGAAATAGGCTGAAGTAAACAGCAAACCAGTGACCAGCCTTTAAGTCTGTATCTGGCACGTTTTTAGCCTTTTCAACAACATGAGGGTGGGAGGTACATGTGGTAGATGCCATTGGTGGCCTGTGAATTGACATGTCATATTCCAATGACTGCATACAAGTACTGTCCTCATCTTCATCAGAGAAAGATGAATTTTTGTAGAACAGCAGCTTCCATTTTTGACAACCAATGCCTTTTCGTACAACTTGGTGAACTTGCCTGGTTCCAGGTACTGCAGTTGCTGATGACAGAGATTCTGACAGAATAGCAACTTTACTTTTGTCAAGATACATTACTTGTGTTTTCAGAATCTGATTTGCATATGATGCAAATTCAGAAGCTGATGTTAAGACAACTTTTGGGGCCATAACATCTCTGAATACAGAGCTTTTCACGGTGCCACCGATGGCATCTACCACTCCCTTACCATGATGAGATTCAAAATAGTTCCATGTTATGTTCAAATCACTTGGATAATCACACAGTAAAGCAAACGTATATCGTGACTTGAATTGGGCAGCGCATCCATCACTCCAAAAGTTTACAAATTGAAGATTTGGTACATGCTGCCTGATGTTTTCAAGCAACATGTTATTGCATGTGAATGCAACAGCTTTTCCTCGCTCATGATGATCAGACTCATTACTGACCACGACAAATGACTTAGATTCAGTGTCTCCAGATCGATTTGAAAACCATACACATGCTGTGTATAGGGCAAAATTCTCATGTCCAAAGTAGGCAGACTGAATTTCATGCTGTTGCTTATTTTCATAATTTTCCGCAAAGTCAACATGAAAGATGGCTGTTCCAGGGGGGATGCTGGTTCGCATGGCTTGCATCACAGCATGTTGTTCTTTAATGTTATAGTGATGACGGCGGAAATTCTTTAGCATGTTCTGTAGCTCCTCTGCTGCTTCAGGACCTGTGACAGTTTGTGGCAGTTTTTCAGGATATTTTTTTTCCGAAGACTTTTTCCACTGATGAAAAGTGATGGAGTCAACCAACTGTAATTCTTCCAAATTGTCTTTGAGAAGTTCCATTCCTGGACACAGATCACACTCACCATCAATACACTCCTTATTGTCATCGGAGCATATCGTGAGGAAAAGTAAGCCCCTCTTTGATATTGTTGGCAGCTTTGTGTGGGCATCCACAGAGTGGAGTAGTAAGTCCAAGTTCTCACAATCAGGGCACAAGCATGAGAATTGAGGGATGTCACTCTTGACTTTGACATAGTTGAACTGTGGTAAATTCATCATTCTTTGGAATGTTCCATATCCAATTGTGCAGCCATATTCACACTTCAATTCCTCATTGAGCATTGGCAGAATGGAACTGTAAGTCCACAATAAGTAGCGCTTTGACTTGTACACCTTGGATCCATCTTCCGCCTTTCCACAGTAGACCACATCTTTTCGGCCAGGACATGCATACGTGATACTCTCTTTCTGGAAGAACTTTTCTACACTGGCTATCTGCGCATCATTCAGAGTCTTCGGTCTGCCTGCTGTTGGGGCTGAAGTAGAAGGGCTTGATGGCAATGATTCTGCAATTTTTTTCTTGCTTGCTGGACTGAGGTTATTTACCAGACGATGAATGATGGCATGCCTCTTTGCTGGAGAATGCGGTAGGGCAGAACTGGCACGTTTAACACTCCGAAAAAATGTCTGTTTATACTTGAATGGTGTTTGATCTGCTCCATTCTGCAACTTAGTAGGACTTGGTTCAGGTACTGGTTCTTCATCATTAGGCTGTATTGCGCTGTGCTTCTTGGCTTGTCTCTCCCTTTGCTTTCTCTCTCGATCAGCTCTACGATGTCCTTCTGCTTGATCTTTATCCATGTAGATTTTTGCTCGTGCTCTTTGTTTCCGTAGCTTTTCCCGGTTTCTGATTTCTCGAAGGTGGTTTTGCCTATACTTGGACTGCCTTTGCGCACTGCTCATAGCTTCTTTTTTATCCATTTTTTTACTGTGTTTCACTCTCTAGCTCAGTGCCCAACACCTTCTATGAATGACACTGTACTGTACTTGAATAGTTGACATGTACATGTACATATGACCACCAGCATTACCACCAGGGAAGAAAATCGAAGGGGGTTTAATGGAGAAATGGGTAAATTCTTCAGTATTCATTGTGTACAGTTAGGAACCCTTTTACATGTACACCCCTATTTCAAAAATAGGCTTGCCATCATGTTTAAGGCACAGTGCATGCCCTAATTAAAAGTATTACATTGTATATTTTAGGTGAAATTAAATGTATCAAATATGACACAGAAAAATTTCTGGGGCTGGATAATATTCCTGGAAAATGGGCCGAAGAGCAAAGTGCCATGCTGTGCACTATTGGTAGGAATAAATTACTGCTGCTTTTTCATCAGGTATGCTGATGACACCCACATAATTGAGATACCTGTATAAGGAGAATGTCTGTTCTGCCCTTCCACTCAATGTTTTGCACTGTTTTTTTTCTTGGTTCATCAACAATGATAAACCCTGGAAAGTTACCATGTGTAAAAATATCGCTACTGGCCTGAGAATTATCATTTTAATTATCGTGAGGGACGGACATGTCCGTCCCTCACGATAATTAAGATGGTATAACTTCATACAATAAAAGCCAAGATGCAAATAGTGTTGTATCCCAGTAGTGATTGATAATCATCAATAGGTAAGATATATTCTAAATCCATTTGATTTATTTTGTGCCTTGAGAAAAACAAAGATGATTCTAATGCGTGAGGGACGGACAATATTGGGAATGTTGTGCTGAAGTGACCCTCCTGTTTAATAACGAAGGGGCAGTTAGTTTAACCCATGTTTGTAAGAAAGCTATAGGTATGTATTCTTTTAATATGCACAACAACTGCAGGATTCCAGCCCTTCCTTAATTTCAGAACTCACCCTTTTAAATGAAGTTGCTGTCCGTCCCTCACATTTTACAATAATTAGTTTCACCTTTAACGCATGATACTCGTGAGTTAATGGTGACATTGTAAGAAATACCTTTTAGATTAGAAAAATATGATCCTTTCTTAGTAAAAAGAAGTAATTTTTAAGGTTGTTGAAGGAATTTTAATTTTTTCCCTAAATGTTACCTAATTTTGGATCACGCTCTAAATTAACCATTCTCATGTTGTATTTCTGCCCCATCCCCTCCATGTTTGGACAGTACCCTCTGATTTTCTTTGTCAGCTTGCCATTTTGATTGTTGCACCAGCGCAACACAGCAGAATTTCCAAATTTGAAATGCAATTCCCGCACACAGGAATGAGCTGGAATTTTGAAAAAAGCTTTCTGTATTTTCAAGTGCTTTCTGCAGCTTTTTCAGGAATGGTGTTTGAAGAGTATATTTCGCGTCATTTCTGAATTTTCAAACTATGTTTTATTTCATCGTTTTAAATGTACACTCTCGGTTTAGTTTTGTCCGAAGATGAAACAGAGGTTGAAGATTTCAGGAAGAGGTGTATTTATGAGCAGCCTGCATGCCCATTGTGAGCCTTGTTTGTACCCAGTATGAGCCCAACTATGAACATTGACTCAGTGCAGTGTCAGCCCATTAGATACCCACTGTTAGCCCAGCAATTCACCTCCTGACAATCATCCATAAACCAGTGCTTTCCCCCATGCATGATGCATGCAATAAGCCGCCTCAGCCTATACCCAATGCACTTTATGAAACAACAGGATATGATGAAGCCTCAGTGTGACTGCTGATCAGCAAATAGCAGCAAAGTGGACCTTTTTTTCCAAAGCCAGTAGCCAGATACATGGAGTGGCATCAGTGTGCATGTTTTCAATGAGAAAATTTGTACATGGACCCTGATAACTGTTCTGATAGATTTTGTATGTTTGGCATTTTTTTAGGCAGACGTTTTGTTGCGTTTTGGCGGGAAGTGTAGGGTGTAGACTGTGAATTGACCACAGTGGCTTATTTGCTTATTATTCCTAAGACATGGCAGGGATTTTAAAAAGCAGCTTTTTGTTGGTTAGTGACATCCTCGCCATGTCGTCATACAAAGCAGAAAGCAGCTTGCTGATAACACATCCATCATGTCAGCTTCTCGCATTACATGCATCTTCCAACAGAAAGAGGAAAAATATGAGTACATGTCTGAGTGAAAGTACACTAGAGGAATATGAGACATTTATTTCCCAACTCATGTGATTAGAGAGCCTTGTAATCGTACAAAGAACCTCATTATGACAGCGTCAAGGAGGAATTACCAAGCAAAAAATCTGCAGTTGGTAATAAATTGTCTTTTTAAGGAGATGTCCTCGTCAATGCCAGAAAAAAAAAAAAAAAACGAAAAAAAAAAATCTTCCCGTCAGTGTTTGTAATAACCCCTAGCGACAAGACGCTGAAGATCCTCAGTAATTTCTTCCGATTCCCCGGTGCTTCTCTCCCAATCTTGCTCAATCCGGCCGCAACCACCACACTCTCTCTCTCTCTTTTTTTTTTATTCCATCTCAATCTCCCTCCCCCCCCCTGCACTACCCTCATCTCTTCTCATCTCTCCGTCCATGCTCGAGCGAGTTACTCAGTCAATTATTATTGATTGTCACTTATTGTGTGCTAGAGCTACCTGCATCTATAGTACATGTATGTGCATGAGGAGCAAGCGAAAAAAAAAAAAAAAACCTTATATGCAGGAGGAATAGACTGCGCCCACGCTGGTTGCCGTTCACGCAGCGTTCAACCGCGGCCAGACTATTGATATCATCAGCATGGCATTCGAGCCAAATTATATCGCCCTGCTGAGTTGTTGATGCCCTTGCATACATGTATGTGCATATTTCTTTGCCTTTTTCCCCCCTTTTTTTTATGACCGCAATGCCGCAAAACAATTTTTATGTGGTTAAATGATTCCGTTGGAGGAAAAAAAATGCAATTATTGTAATAGCTGTTAAACGGAAAGGGCATTGCAATAGCATTTACAGTACAGCTGTTTGCGGTTATTTTAGTGTGCAGTTCGACATAATTGTATGCGCATACATGTACACACACATGCACAAAGAAAAGCAAATTTTCATTTGACTTTTTTAAATTGTGCAATACGTTTCTAAAATTTGAATGTGGTTTTGATTTGATGGAATGTCATAGAATTCTTGCTTTGTAAAACAAGAAAGGCTGGTCATGTATTTTAATGAATCACGTTTGTGAATGAATTTTTTCATATGTCCACGTATTTAAAATCTAGTTGACATTTCAATCAACTGGCAGCTGCTATGTGGAAGTTCCCAATTTGATGGATAATTGGCTCAAAGAATCATAAACCAATCAGAATCATTTTGTATTTCAAATCCCTATCTGTTTTTCAATACAAGTAATAAACTGCTGCAAACTGCTCATCAGCCAAAATAATAACTTTTCAATCCAGGATCTTTATCAATCGCTAAGGTTTGTTGCCCACGAATTAACTTTGGTAGCCTTTGATAAAGATCCTGCTCGGATCGAAACTTTTCAGACCCTACTAAGTCCAAGCATTTTATAAATTTCAGGTCATTACTTCGGCTGATGAGCAATTTGCAGCAGTTTATTACTTATATTGAAAATGTACACTCCTGTCTGATTTTGATTGAAACACAAAGCAACTAAAAGGACAATTTTAAATTCAAAGGTAATTTTTGCATCAAATGTTTTGACTTTGACAGTAGCCCTAATCACCCCTTCCAGGATTTGTTTTGCCTTTAATTGTCCTCGGGCATGTCCCCTTCACTAAAGGTTCTACGTGGACCCAAATGGTTGCCGGTTTGTTGCCTACTAATAACCACCGCGTCAGTCTAAAGCAATAGATAGCAAGTGCTTGAGGAAGTCGGTCGCTCTCATTTTGTTGACAGCCTGATGGAGTCCCGCGCTCTCGGGGAGAATTTGCTGTAGTTCCCCTCAGCTCAAAGAAAATCTCTGATACTTACGTGACCTTAACCTTTTGCCCAAAACCTAAAGTTAGGACCTGTAAATGCTGTCTCCACCCCACACAGGTGAAAGTGACTAATAACAGATAATCCCGTGTTTAGTCCTGTGGAACCATGGGGGAGGGGGAAGGGGAGGTGGAGGGAGGGGGGAGAGTTGGGTGATGATGATGACACAAGGTGACATGTTGCCACATTGGAATCTGGTGTTGAAGCTGAGAGGCCACGTGGCTGGCCTGGCGTCATATCATGAACGTGGTAGAAGGTTCCCGCCTCATGATTGACCCGCTGAGGGATGAGGGATCAAGAGGGGGGTTGGGAGTGGGAGATGATGTCAGGTTTTGTTTGTTTCCTGCCAACACGTCTCACTCCGGCCCAACTTGGCTAAGCCTTTGAAGAGACTTCTGGGCTTCATGTCTCCTAGCCTGATTTGTTTTTATGGCTTAAGGGTTCAGAATTGATCAGTCGCTCAGTGAAGAAATGCCCAAGGATGGTGTTTTTCCAGTTCACAGTCTCTTTATAGTTAAGTGTGTGAAATTTGGATCCAGGATATTTCTTGTCACTAACTGGTCGCAGAAAAAAGCACAGCAACATTTAAGCAGGTTTTAAGATGGCAGAGCCTCATTATAAATTACTCTCTGATTTTCATTCAAGAGTGCTGCTATATATAACTGTAAAAACAGGGAAAGGGCATTTAATAACTATTTATAGCCGCATACTGCCAGCAAATGAAAGCCCATGTTGAATATGGAAGTGCACAGTCTAAATGTGATGTTAAGAAGTAGAATACACCATGTACACTATAAGTTTTCACCTTATGCTATTGTAATTTTGCTGATGTATTAATAGCTTGTATTCTGCAGAACTGTGATATCAGCCATATTTGTAGCATGCTTTGATTAATGATGCTCTATCGTTGATAGTCATTAGGAAATGCTAATAACCATCCTGAAATGGCTGTAAAACCAACTGAATTGATGAATGGGCACACAGAGTCATGCATAAAACAACGTTATATGCTTGAAAGCCTGGGTCATTTCTTCATGCAGCTTCCAATTCAAGTCAGTGCACACATTTTGCTGAAAACAGGCAAATATTGCCAAGCAAAGCACGACGGCCAATTTCATAGAGCTGCTTAAGCACCAACATTTGCTTATAAGCACCAAAAACCTTGGTAAATAAAATCAGAATGCCAGCCAAAAGTCCTTGTAAATGTTATGCTCAGCTAACAATGGCCGAATACAAGTCAAAAGCAGTAAACATCACATGAAAATGGGTTGGCAATCCTGTTCGATCAAGGAAGACTTGTTCATGCTTAAGCAAATTTTGTGCTTAAGCAGCTCTATGAAATTGACCCCCAGGTTGCTGACTCAAAATGCCATGGAATCATGATAAAGTGCTGGTATCTGGCCGGCGAAAAATTGGCTCGCTCTGATCAGACCACGGTTACCGTGTGCCTACTCGACTCCTACCCAAAACCATTGAGATCTCTGATGTGTTTGCAATTTTCTCAGGTTTTCGTCGTTGCCAATGATTGTCTTTAATAGTTGATCCATCGGCTATATTTAGCGGTATATTACATGTGTGGTTTCACAGTTTCTGACCCTGACTAGCAAAATGAAGACAAGTGATTGACAATATGGAGCACCACAAGCTGACTCAGTTGGTAGAGCACCGGTATGATAATGTAGAGATCGCAGGTTTAAATCCCACTTTAAAATTTTTCTGTTTTTATCTTCTTCTTTTTTTTTCACCTCTGCCTATAAATGACTTAATAAATGAAATCCTGTCAGCTTCACTTGTGTTTTCAATGATACAAGATCAGTTTGCTGGATCAGGACTTGTGTTCAAGCCTTCCCAACTGCAAAGCAAACGTGAAGTCGCAACGGAAAAACCGTGAAAGATTTCTGGAGAAATGTGTCACAACTTGACTTCCATATGGCCGGCTCTATAGCAATAATATCAATTGGTACTTGCAATTTGATACTCGAGACAGTTCGACATAGATAAGGGGACAAGACTACTCCTCCCCTCATTCCCCCTGCAGAAAAGAACGGGGGAGGGGGGCCGTGACGGGGAGAGATGTCTTGAATCAGGAGTGCGGGGAGACGCTGTCTTCCCCCCTCTCCCTTCTTTCTTCTTCTCCTCCCTCAAGGCAACAAACAAATTAGTAACTGACTCATCACAAGGCAATGATGCAGCACTCGAGTAATTACAGTGAGAGGATGTTGCCGTGCCCGAGCATGGGGCGATACGGACACCCAGTTAAGTAATGTGACGCTGGCATGTGGCACTGAGGCTGCGGAGGAGGAGGATGGCAGGTATATTGGCAAGGTGTTGGACGAGGCCGAGGGGGGAGGGGGTGGGATCTTTATACCTGGTGATGATTTCATCGCTGTGTCTCCTCTAATTATGAGCGTTATGGGTTCCTTCCCTAGCCATTTTTTCACTCTCAGGTTGCGGTGCACCTGCGATAAAAGGAAGCATGCAATTTCTTTATGATTATCGGACTATTATTCATTTGTACACAAATGCATTTTTTTAGCATGTTCTTGGGGGGTTGTAAAACACCTGTCCAAGATATGTGAATAGGAAATAGCCCTGTTATAATCTGTGTTGAAACTCACTAATTTTGAAACTTAGCGGATTGAAGTCGGAAGGAAGCTCCTGCTTAGCAAGCCTGAGATAAGCGCCTTGCAGGTGAACAGGATTGAGCAAGGCCCCTAATACCAGAATTGTGGGTCTGGGAATGCACTTACGGTGCACGCTGGTTTAAGTCTTCAGAGGGTAGTGTAGTACACTGGATTTTTTTTTACTGATCTGGGCCCACCCAACTTGGCCTGAATCTGGGGGATCTATACTGTACAGCGTTCGATTTTGGTGGATTCAGAATTCTTTCTATCCAAAACACCCGTGGGGGTTACGAACTTAATATGGTAACATATTTGTCAAATTTGCACTCAGCTCCTGAAGACAATAAATACTTCAAGGAAAAAGACAAGCTTGTAGCAAATATTATACTTACTGGTCCTGAACTACAGCTTTCAGGTACAAAAGATTTTGACTATAAAAGAAATGGCCCAAAAACCTTTGCAGTAAATACTCTCACATGTACACATGTAGGCCTCAGTATACATGTATAAACAGGGATACATTCCTCATTATGCTGTAGCCGATCACATCTGCTGGCAATATGGCTGGCATAGCACAAGCCTTGCCACTCATAATTGACCCAATGAAGTGCACTTCTCTGTATTTAATCCTGCTTGCTTTGTGCCGTGACAAGTGGCCGGGCACAGGCACATGTACATTATGTACACGTTGCACCAATATCATGCAGATTTTATTGTGTATGACTTGTGCTTATATATGCGCAGTGTCGATTGTCTCGTTGTCGAGTCGTCTGACCAAAAAAAAAAAATTGGAATTTTGTTTTTGTTCCTCCTGACTTTTATCAGCAGTGCTCACAAAATTTTGCAGACCACCTGCACAGTATTTAGATCACAATTTCAAATCAACTGAATCATTATTATTCTTTTTAACATGTGGTCAATTTAAATATCGCAGGATATGAACGAAATACTATTTGAAGAAAAAAATGCAAATAAAGGTTGCATTTTGTGGCTTAATAAAGTATTGAGCCTATCTTTGTGCATATCATGTCCAGTGTCCAGTTTCTGTATTTATTAATGAAATTCAATAATAATATTCGCTGACTGACTACGGAGCTTGCAGCTAGACTCTGTGGATATCCTTTACATTTATATGAAAGTGATGAATCATTGAATATAATCTTTCCCCCCTTCAGAAGAAGAAGACAAAAAAAAAAATCCGATCTCTTATCATCTTTGTAAGCTGGGGAAATAACAAATGTCATTATTAATTGAGTCGCGATACCGAGCAAGTGTTCTGCGGACAAAGAACATGCCAGTCCGAGGGTCTTTTTTTTTTCCTTTTTTTTTTCGCCGTGCGTTGGATAAACAGAAGATAATACGATAGTGTGTTCAGAGTGTTATGCTTATACCCAGAGGCTAACGTAGCGATCGTTATCATCAGCTTGAGCCGGTCACAAGGATCTTTTTTTTTTTATAACTAGAAACAGGATGTGCGCAACCATGCCTTAAACCATATGCATGAAATGAAGATGGTCGCCGAGTATAATGTACAAGGGAAGGGGTACACGAAATGAAATCTGTAATTTAGCATAAATTTTTTTGACAATCTTGGGAAATTTTTTTTTTTTTCGTCTCTCTTCTCCTGAGATGATTATTATTATTATTATTAAAAATAATAATAGTGAAATTGTTGTCACATTAGCATCAGGATAATAACCGTCAAAAGGTTTGTAATTTTGATATAATGGACCCAGTTTCCAGGCAGATGGCGATCATTGTCCCGTGACAAATAACTCCTCGGTGTCGGCTGAAAAGGTAACAATGAGCGTGGCATCGACGTCCCATTGTGTGCCACTCCGCTCTCCCACTGTTGTGTAGTTATAAAAACAGCTGAATGCTGGCCCATGCACAAAAGCCTCCCCTCCAATCCTGCTCGATGCAAGCGTTTGTAAATGGTTTCACGTTTTACGTGCTTTAGTGTATTACGGTACATATTTTTTATGATTTTTTTTTCTCTTTTTTTTTTTTCCCAATTTTTTTTTTTTACGTGATGGGTGGCTGCGATGATGAATACCAGAGTTTTTAGATTTAATAGTATTTTTTTTATTGTCTGGAAATAACTGTTTAGGTCTTTGGTTTGGATTTTAAATTGAGTTCTGGGCCGGAGGAAAAAAAAGTCTGAGTCTGAATTCTCAGTCAGAAATCAAACTGAAATACAGGAATCATTTTCAATTGTGTCCGGCCTGCCTGCAATCGGTAGAAAACAAATTCCTAGTAATTTGTTTGTCTCCTTTTGCATTGTGTGCATGTCAGTAGAATTATTGTGACTGCTTAAAGGCAGTATCATACTTTGGTATAAAGGTTGATAGGACAGCTGTGGTCTGTTCATAATTTGATTTGTCATGAAATGAAAACAAATCTGTGAAACTTTCAGCTCAATTGATCATTGGAAACAGTAGAAAACAGGGAAAAATAGCACCGGATCTCAGACAAACATTGCAACCATGCATTATACGTGTGTGGGTGTGCGTGTCCATGTACAGTACGTGTGTGAGACAATGTTTGTCTGACATCCGGGGATTTTGTGACGTCATTAGTGTGGAGCGCTATTGTTAAACGCGAAATTGTGAAGTAAATTGTAATTGTGAGGTGTTTTGGGTCTTATGTTTTACCGTACTCATTTCTGGATAAATACAGCACTTCAGGCGGAAAATTGTAACGGTATGTTTGTACCATGTGATTCTTTGTACCCTGTAAGTTATACGTAAATCTGGTGAACATTTCTGTTTTGACTTACTACCAAAGTATGATACTACCTTTAAAATCTTCCTCCGAAGATGAGTTTAGATAGTGATGGGGGATGGGGGAGCAGGGTAGTACATGCTTTCACATCTGTCCCATCCTTCGGCAAGCTGGATATGATTTCACGTAATATCCTGTTTCTCTACGCTTTTTTCCCCCTCTCTCTCTCTCTCTCCGTGGCTCTAGGGGGAAGGGGGGGGGGTGGACGGCACAACTGCAGCTGGGTTTTTGCAGTCTTGTTTTAGTTGTTTTTCATGTAATAAAGGATCCCTGGCCAACATGGCAATTAATGGGTGCTGACATCTTATTCTGACGTATGAGTTCCTCGGTAAATTTCTGCTAATAATACAGGAAGGGTAGGGGGGATACCGGAGAGTAAAATCCTGTGCAGTAGGTATAATGTGAGTGCAATAATTATGCTGTCAATTAGTTCCATCTTGAATTTTTATAGGGGCTTGTGTCACTGAGTTTCACATTGAATTAATCTGTCAGTGAAATGGCATGTACCCAAGCAGACATCTAGCAATATGTAGGGAAACAAATTTTATTATTTTTTTTATTTTTTTAGTGGTTATCATTATTAACCCTGTTAAAATTTTTCAGTTTGTTTGTGGATGACATTGTAAAAAAAGGTCCCGTTGTATTCTTTCTGTTTTTCACGGTTTCAGGGCTCGAAATATCCACTAGACCATGAACCGAGTCTAGTGATTTCAGTGTCGGTCTAGTAAAATGTGTACTGCACTAGTCAGGCTGTCTAGTGATTTTGTTTTCCTTGCACAATTAAAATGGTGCCTAAATTGATGATTTATGACACAAGATTGCATATAATTATGGTTTTCCTACAGTATGTTCATGAATGTTAAAAAAAGTTCAGGTCTAGTAAAATGCTTCAGTTACTAGACCTGCTGTCCAGTGTTTTTTTTTTTCACGAAATTCAAGCCCGTTTCATGATTTGATTTTACTAAATGGGAATTGGGATCTGTGTGATTTTTCCAACTATTTTGTGCGATTTTAAAAAACATTCAGTGTAGTTTCCAGCCTTTTTGTGCAAGATCTCCATCCACCCTCAGAACCTTTTCACCCATTCTGTGGGACTTTCCACCCTTATGGCTTTGCGAAGGACACATTCATGCAAAGTACATGTTTCTGGACTAGTCCCTGAAAAACATGCCCTAATAGTCAACGGCTATAAATAAGTTGTGTCAAGCATGGAACTGAAAAAGATTGAAAGATGTGGGTGTCACTGTTCGTTCATGTTACAGTCAGACTCCATAAACACTCCGATTGAGATGCTGACTGACAGCTCAAATCTACTTGCCCCAACCCCTGTGCTTTCGCCATGGTTTCTGACAGTCGAGACACACATTATTAGATGTTTATGAGGCGGTGATATGTGCACCGCTGTCAAAAAATATGCTGGGCTGGTATAAACTGGCGGAACGGAGGTATTTATGCAGTCCGTTTAGTTGGCTTAACCTCCAGATACAGGAATTCTGAGAATGTCCCAGTAAAAAGTCTCCCAGTAAAACTTTATACACACTCGCTCTATACACACTCATAAAAATGCCAATGCCTTCGTGATCTTATCTTGGGAATATTTAATTTCACCCGAACTGGTTTTATTCCAAAACACCTCAATCCTTTTTCACACTATTGAATGAAAAAAAAATTAAAGAGAAGCTAAAAAGAAAAATCGTGTGAGTTTATGAAAAAAAATTTACAAGATTGTTTTTGTTGCGGTGTTGGTTGAACGTTCTTTAGTTTAAGCCAGCTCCGAGTGATAGGTTGAGACACTTCAAGATGGGAAAATTCCTGGAATTGTAATTCAATCTGTTTATCGCAGCTTTTGCTTTCCATCACCGTGTACATTGATGGCTTTTTTTTTTAGTCATGTTCAAAAATGCAAGATTCTTGTACACTCAACAAACAAGCAAATCCCCTAAGGATGCAGAGCGTGGCCAGTAATTTCCCTCGGATTATTTGAATATTTGATTCATCCGGCTTTTAATCTGCGTGTCGAAGGAGGAAAGGGCAACTTGAATACCTGATTAATACTGTTCCAAACCTCGGTTCTTTGCCAGGTGCTAAAATGTTTACCAATTCTTGCCTGCAATTACCATAATTCAATGCACTCTTCGACTTAAATTTGTGTACATTATACAAAATAATGCCTACCCACGCCTTTATATAAACAAGGTATGATGTTCATTTCACAACAATGTTTCATGGGCCAGGTAGTTAAATTATACAAATTACAGTCGGAGGCTCAAATGTATGTTGGAAAACATGAACTTAACATTGCGCATTGTGAGTTATTTCTTTTTGGAGGGAAAGAGGGAACGGTTCATAGAGCCGATTCATGAAATGATTGTGAATAAAGATGATTGAAACATACCGTTAAAATATTTCTGCCTGATATGGTGTATTTTTCCAGAAATTAGTCAAACAAAGACCGTAAGCAGTTTTGATCTCGGGATAAGATCAAAACCATTCTTTATGTATTATAAGAAACATTGAGTCAGGTTTTCTCGATTTTCTTGGGACTCAGATGTCCGATTGATCTCAAATTTTCACAGGTTTATTATTTCATGTTCATATTTGATCAGACAAAGTGTGAGTGCTGCTCTGTGACCTTTACCAATCATGTATTATACCTTTAAAAATTAGTAAGAGGATTTCCTTTCAGAATCATGGGCATCATTTTCTGAGCAGGAACCTAAATAAATTTCAGAGTAAATGTATGTCTGTCCAGCCACAGCAACAAAATTGTGTTCCTTGGTTGTAATCCTGGAGTTAAATTTTTGCACAGGGGCAGTAAATAACCACTCGGGTTTGACCTTGTCGGGCATTGGGTGACCCCTAGGTTACTAGGGTGTTGCCACAAGTTCCTCCATATTAATGCAGTACAGTAATACCCCTTGTCAGTCAATGTCACATAATTATTTGTCATGCTGAATTGTAACTCTGAAAGGTTGGTTGGTTGGAAGTTTGCTTTCAACCTTCTCTCTCATACCCCCCCCCCCCCCCCAGAAGCTGCTTTGCCTGCTTAAGCACAAACATTTGCGTAAGCACCAAAAACCTTGGTAAAAAAAAACAGTATGCCAGACGAAACTCCTTGTGAATGTTAAACTTGGCACACAATGGCCGAATACAAGTCAAAAGCAGTAAACATCACATGAAAATTTGGTTGTTAAATCATGTTTGATCATGGAGGAAGGAAATAGCCATGCTTAAGCAAATTTTGTGCTTAATTAAGCAGCTCTGTGAATTTGGCCCCCTGAAAGAGACAGAAAAGTGTTTGGCATTTGGGTTTGGTCTGTAGTACAAAAGGGATGGAGGGAGAGGGTTTAAATGGAGGCATCAAAAGAAGTTTTTTGAAGGTGGAATCCTTGATCGGTGAATGTACTGTATTCAAATACTGTTTCGAACTTCTGTTTTTAACTAGAGGTTTCTGCTTTGCCAAACGAGACAATTGAGTAGTGCAAGGATAATCCTCCTGGATGGAGCCTGTCCTTCCGTTGTTTGGATAGAGACACTAATACCAGTATCAATATATGCACAGTTGGCACATTGTATCTGAGTCACGTTGAATATATTGCATGTGATGTCACAGTGTCACACACACACAGCTTGTTGACCTCATGCAACTAAAGGTAAACTCCTTTCTGGTTGCAATCTGTAAAGCTGCTGCTAAAATCATATGTCTGGACACGCCCCGAGGAGTTTCCACTTAAAACGGACTGGCCTCCCGCAATGGATTTATCCAGAATTCCCTGACATGGGGTGACCAACTTTGGCTTTCTCTCTCTCTATCTCTAAACGAAAGACAGTGTCTGAAAACAGCAGGCAGAGAGTTCAAGCTTAACTGGAAGAGACACTGGCATCTCTGTGGCTGAAACCTTTGCCTCATGTATTTGCCACTGGATTTAGTTCAAAACCAACTATTAGACCGGGATATGAACCCGCCTCGGTGCTGTCAGGGGGTAGGTCTATAGTAGATTCCTTCTCAGTTTGTCCTCCCTGTGGGGTAGCCCACTGAACAATGAACATCTCTCCTATTCCTAGCTGGTACTCTGACCATTTAAAGGCAATATCATACTTTGGTTTTCATCAAAGAAATACAGATTAATGGGCAAACATTTCAAGACAGATACAGTAACAGTCATCTGTGAAAATTTCAGTCCCATACGGTGCCCACTTTTTGAGAAAACAGTGAAAAACAGCCACAGTATTTCTTAAGTCTTTTCTCTTTTATTTTTGATCTTTTAAAAGATCAAAAAGATTTTGGGTTATTGTTTTAATAATTTCTGGATAAGTACTCCATTTCAGGCGGAAAAATTGCAATGGTATGTTTTTACCACCACCATCCTCATACCCTGTAAGTGATACTTAAATCTGTGTACATTTCTGTTTTGGTGTCTTACCAAAGTATGATACTACCTTTAATCTTTGAATGTTAACACTGCTGTGCTGGTCAGACAATGGGAACTGGCCTCCCAACAAATTGAACTTGGTGCGCCCTGTCAAATAATACATGGACTTATTAAGGTTCTCTTTTCTTTCTGTTTAAAGAATGTAGGCCTATTTCTTTTTTATAAAAAAAAAACACTTGTATTGTGAGTGAGCTGTTCAAACACATTGAACACAACATGGTTAGGCCTAATTGTCTGTAAAACTAAGAAAAAAACATTGGTATTTTTTAACAAGTAATAACGCTCTGGTCCATTTATCAAATATCCATGAAAGCGTTATTGTCATTTTTATTGAATCAAATCTTTGTTCTTTTATCCGTGTCTTGAACGGAGTCTCCTCCCTTTTTACCGCCTCGCTTCTGTCCTTGACTCTACTCTTACAATGATGTCTTTACCTTCTTCCGTCAGTCAGTGTCTCAGGTATTATGTTCTTATAAGACTTTGTAAATGAAGATAATTGATATTACATTGTGGTATTTGTAACCTCCATGTTTCAGTCGACCGTGAAGTCAAAGACATCTAGATGTTTGCCGACTGCCTGGCCTGGCCTGGGTTCGTCAGACCTCTAGGTTTGATTATTTCTTGGGACTTGTCTTCATGGCTTCACTGACTTGGTCAGTGGAATCACTTGGCCAGTTTAGACCGGTCCGATCGCAAATCGGTCATTTGTGTCCTGATATGTGTAAGCACGATCTCATTTGATTGACAAATTGAGAAAACATTTGCTAATGCAATACTTTATTCCTCCATAGAATTCGCCGCTGCACAAACCATGATACGCTCCTAATATTTGACTTTTTGAAGAGAAGATTCACTCAGACCCCCCCAGGGGAATAAAAAGTAGAGGCAAAAAAAATTACAGACTTCCAGTGTCAGCATTTAGTGATATCATGAGAGGTTTATTATAAATTACTTGCTACACGTGTATCAGATGTATATTCTCCCACTTTCAGCATTACTGCATTGATTTTTAGTCCGCCGAGCGGACCGCTGTGTGTACATGTCGTTTCCTTTCCACTCTTGTGCCATCTTGACTAAAAAAAAAAAATAACAGAAAGCCTCATGCTCTGCTGACTGCATGGGGGGCCTGTTGTATTTATCAGGCCCAAACACCCCTGCCAGTATTTGATGATTAGATTGGCTATATATTCCCATTCATACAGTCCGTGGTATGAGGAGCCCAGCCTCCCACACAGCTATAGCTCCTCCTCGGTTTAATGCCCACGTTGTTGGTTGTTGTCGTCATCGAGTCATCGTTGGCTGAAAGACCCTCGCCCTGGCTCGGCCGGCTGCCTGCCCGCCCCGCCAACTGCATACCGTCCTCAATTAAAGTAACTGCATAATGGATGAACCTACCATGCTAGTTATATTCAAGACCAGATAGAGAGCCTGGGTTTGAGAGGCCCAGAGATATTTTCTTGACATTTAATTTGCCGTAGTACACAACCAAAAGAAGGAGATGAACATCTTTTTTAGCGCTTCGGTTCTGATTATGTATGATGCAGGATATGCCTGTCCAGGGTGATGGGAGTATGGGGGGGGGGGGGGGGTTAGCTCTACGGAACGAGGAATATGTCCCAGAATGAATATATCTCTAATTCCTATTGATTTTCAATGGGAAAGTCGTGCTGAAGGAGCTTTACTTGGTAACTCAAAACCGGCTTTGTTGACATGCAACTCATGCTGAGGGGGTTGAGTCACATTTCCAAAACACAAACTAGAAAGACAGTTAGATCCACGATACTTGGACTAACTCCCCACATCGTAGTATACTACATGTTTAATCAAATTCATTTCATAAAAATAACCCCCCCCCCAAAAAAAAAAAAAAAAAAAAAAAATCACAAATAAATCAAGATGATCCAAATTTTACATTTTTGTTGCGATGGATTTTTTTTTTAAAGAAATATCATTATCAGTCCGAAAAATTTGAGTTAAACTTTTTAATGTCTTTGATTTATGGATATTTGTATAGCGCCGGTATCCCCTGTAAATGGCACTCATCATGGTGCATTATCATTATCCCTGGTTGTTGCTTGCACCACAAGCCATAGCTGGATTCGAACCCACAATCAGGAGAAATATAGACTTATTCATATCTCTCTCACACACAAACGCAAAAATAACATCAGTTGGTATATGAAATTTATTTCATATGAATGTCAGGCGCTGATAATATAGTATAATATGTCAGTTTGTTGAGCACAAAATGCTGAGCAGTAAGTGGGGATACCAGCCATTACTCTATATGATTTCCACGCCAAGCTTTTAGACAACTAAGCACAAGTCATGAGCAGTTAACCATGATTAGGAGGCAATAAGTTGACAGGCGGCCATTTTCTTTTTGTTGGCAGATACCTGAAAATTTTACTAAATAAATAGGTTGTGCCTAATACAGTTTTGTGAATAACGGCTCCGGATTTCGGGGCTCATAACTCAAATAATCCTAAAAAATATTGAACGTGATGCCACCCCAGACGGCTCCAGTGTTGATGCACTTCTGACTTCCTTCTTAAATATTTGACCTAGGTTAGTCAGGCCAGGGGGCCCTTTACTGTACAACTGGTGTTGGAATGATTGGTGGATCGAAGAAAAAAACCAACATTTTTCAGCCTTTATGAAATTGGATACTTCCTTGATAGACAGCATTTATATATTTTTTATGGTAGAATTGTTTGCTTAATTGCAATATTTTAGGTCATTTTTTCGTTTCCTCTTTATTTATACACCGTTATACATTTATATATTTTTTGTCAACAAAATACTTGAAAGTAGTTACCCAATTTGGTTTTTGGTCCGGCTTCAAGAAATTGAATAGAAAGTCACAAAGAATAGTTTGTGCAGTAAAGCGGATACAAATTCTCTGTATTTGTATGGTTGATTTACCCTCTGGAAATTGTACTAATCGGATACTGGTTTCTACATGACATACCTTCGGTGTAGAAATTGTTACGGAATGAGTCAAATCTTCAGGATTCATTTGTTTGTTTGGATGTGCAAAGGCAATACTTGGGCCAATTTCATAGAGCTGCATAAGCACAAAATTTGCTTAAGCATGAAAAGTCTTCCTTGATCAAACAGGACTACCAACAAAATTTTCATGTGATGTTTACTGCTTTTGATTTGTATTCGCCCATTGTTTGCTGAGCATTATAACATTCAGTTTTGTGTGGGATACTGGTATTATTTAGCAAGGTTTTTTATGCTTAAGGTAATTTTGGTGCTTAAGCAGCTCTATGAAATTGACCCCTGTTGGGTTTTGCCATTATTGGTGGATTTAAGATGGTTCCTCATAAAAATTCCCAGGGAGTTGAGGTTGGTTAGAGCAATGGAGGGAGGTTCCTAGCCAAAATTCCCAGGGAGTTGGGGTTGGTTGGAGCAATGGAGGAAGGTTCCCAGCCAAAATTCCCAGGGAGTTGGGGTTGGTTGGAGCAATGGAGGAAAGGTTCCCAGCCAAAATTCCCTGGGAGTTGGGGTTTGGTTGGAGCAATGGAGGAAGGTTCCCAGCCAAAATTCCCAGGGAGTTGCTAGGGTCAAAGAATGAATGAAAGTTCCTAGCCATAATGTCTACAGGGGATAAGGTTACAGAGTGGAGGAAGGTTCGAAGCCAAGATGTCTAGGGGGAGTGGTTGGGTTACAGTCTGGAGAATTGTCTCTAGAATTCAGGATACAGAGGAAGATCACGCCTTATACAATCTCCCTTCAAGTTCCTTTCAGTGCGATTATTAAGTCTCAAATTTTTTAATCCGCAGTAACCGTCTGCATTTTCCATGGTGCCATGTCCCCCATTCTGAATGATGAGTAATTTGTCGCAGTACATCGATTTTCTGTTTTTGTAAATAAGGCTAAAACCATTTTAAATAAGAGGCTACAAGAGAAGAATTGAATCAAACTCAATGGATCTGAAGTCAAGAATTGATATTCCTCTTAAAGTAGTAAGGATTGTAGGATGGAGGAAAACATGTCCAGGCGAGGACTCCCAAAAACATGTGGTGTATTAAGAGAAGGAATTGAAGCAAATTATAGGAATAGCTCTTTGTTCAACATTTTGTCAGAGTCATGGTGTATGGATGTGAACAAGCAGACAGCCAGGTCTCACGCTCAAACACCCTGATAGGGGGGGAACCACAAGCCGGATAGTCTGGCGGCACATTAACCATGTGGAAAAATGAATGGAGTTCTTGAATTGTGTTCTAGTTCAATGTGAAAGACATGAATGGGATTTAATCATGGTTTAACCTTCATTGTGTGTGTGTGCCTTCATATTCCGGCAATGTCGTCATGTATGTCGGTACGCGCACTACGCGGGCAAGTCTTTCCTTTCTTCTCATTGGACGTCTGTCGGCTTCTACCTCAGTCACCGCATCGCCACTCCCCCTAACCTAATTATTGTTTAATAACCAGCCCTCCTTCGTGCAACTCACTACATGAATGTATTCGACAACACGGCTCACTTTGAGCGTTAAATATCATTTTGATGTGATCGTGAATTGTTTGAGCTATTAGCCTTGTGGTCTGCCTGGGTGAGAGTCATTTTCATTCAGTGTCATTCCATTGTCATTAGTTGTTTGTGGGATGTTGCTAAATGCTAAGCATATTTATTGGCATTGGGGCCAATTATTTCATGGAGCTGTTAAGCGCAAAATAAATTGCTTAGCACCAAATATTTTGCTCAATAAAACAAAACACCGTTAAAAATTCCATTTGATATTCATGGTCAGTGAACAACAGCCAAAGAACAATCACAAGTGGTAATTTGGTTATTAATCCTGTTTTTGTTAAGACAGACATTTCCTGGTTAGCAATTTTTTTGTGCTAAGCAGGGCCGTGAAATTTACCCCATGGTCTGTACTTGGTGTTGCCAATAGGCATGACAAAACCTGTCCTGTACCATAGTTCTGGATCTGCAAATGTCAGGATCATGCATGAACAAAATAATGTGTCTAACTTCCGGCTTATTTACAAATTCATTTTATGAAGCCGAGAAAGATTTCGCGTAATTGACATCTGGAGGTTTTTTTTAGTCTGAAACAAGTATAAATTAAAATTTATTTTTCATGCCCTTTTGTGTGTTCCCTGGTGCTTTGATCAACCAATCTTTATTTTCTCTGCTCCCTAACAATCGGCAACGGGAACAAAGAATATGAAATCGCAATAAATACGAACCGTTTCTTTATAAACCTAGTTACACATATCTGTGAACAACATAATTGGAAATGCTTAAAATAAGCAATGATGATCGCTCATTAATCAAGAACTGTTTTTGAGAACATGTTACATTAGCATGTGTGTGATAAAATTATCATCACTAAACTTTAAAATTTGAGCAAATGAATTGTATTTGGAACAAATGGTTGTCAAAAATGTCATTTTGCGGTGGGTTGACAGAGTAAAACATTATAGGGTTTTAATTTGTTTTTCCATTTGAAGAATTGTTCATTTTTTGTCATTCAAGGACTCGGCTTATTCCTGCTAATTTCTTTAGATTTGATTGTAACTCCATTTTCCTTCTTGAATTTATTGTCAAATGATTTAGATTTTTTTTTTATTACTTCACATCCTTTTTCGATGTGTGCTTTGCTTTTCTTTTTGGTACATATGACTGTGTTATTTGTGTACTTGTTTTTATTGTTCATTGATGCATTTATTCTTGGTGGTCTTGTCGCCCTTCGTCATCCGGTTTGTATGTGTAAGGACGATGTTTATCAATTATTTACAAATATTGATTACCAGTATCCGACTGGTTTAAGTCCGACTACAGGTTGAAATATTGTGTACATTGTAATTACTTTTTCCCGGGTCCATTTGCTGCGTTAATTGATCCAAGAATCATTGGAATTATTTACTCATTATTCTGCTTCCCTTCTTTCTCAAATTATTGGAAAAAAAATTATTGGAAATTTAAATCATGTTTTCTTTATGATGTGATCCCTCCAATTACTTGAATTTACACCAAAGTCAGTTTCTATGTTTATTAGTTTTCTTGTTATTTTTATCTTGGGGTTTGTTTTGTTCAGTTGTTTTTGTGAAACCTTCATGGGCAAAAAACCCAAGCTGACTACAAAAACAAAATTCAGCAGTTAAAAGAATCATGTCCATACTGCAGTGTAATTGCTGATATAAAACTGTCTGGCTCCTGTGCACTGTGTAGGCAGCCATGGTCTGGTCATGGTCTGCACCATGAGATCAGTTTATTGTTGATCTGCCCAGATAGAAGGTGTCCATACCCCACTTTGTGTTGACATGAAAAGCCATTATGCATGTTTTAGTGTAAAGGACCCATCCACCTGGCTTTGCATATGGGATCCTATATAATACTGATTTGCATGAGGCCTGCTGATATGCAGTGCATGCTGTGTGTTTGCAGACTAGGCAGGCCATATACAACCCCCCCCCCCCCAAGAGCAGAGCGCTCTAAAGCAGGCCAGTGATTGGCCAGCCGGCGATACAAAGACAGCCTCTGATTGGCTTGTTTCCTGGCATGGGGCTGAATATGGGCTGTGCAGTGTATATGCATATATACCGCAGATCCACTCAAGTGATTATGTGCGCTGGGCAATGTGTGTGTGTGTTTGCAATGTGTGTGCCATTGTGAGATTGGCTTTCGCTCTCAGGCTCTGAACCCAAAGAGTGTGTGTTTATGCATGGGACACATCAGCCTTGGGATTTATACTCTAACCCGTGTATTTTATGCGCTCCATGTGGCTCATATGCAGAGCTAGCCAGAGAGGGGCTTGAATTTTATAATTCACATGCGGCTGTGTGGAGAAATACCGTGGGATTCTCGCAACCCGTTTATTATTCTGCCGGAGTAAAAAAAAAGTGACTAAACGTGGAGACTTCTAAACAGGCTTCCTCTGTGTGTGTGTCGTCCGTATGATTATAACGTGTGTGACAATTCACATGTAGCGCATGCGGATTGTTCAAGTGCTGAAGAATCACTCCAAAAAAAAAAAAGCGAGAGAAAAAAAAAGAAGAATTCCTGATTATTCTGTGAACTGGGACAGGATCTACGACGCTGGGAAAGACTTTGATTCAATCTCTCCTCTGCGACAGTCGGCTCGTTGTGCTTCATCTGAGCTAATGGAATATATCCAGCCTGGATTCTTATTATTATTATACCCCAGTGTCATTTAAAAATTGTTGAAAGGAAGTTACAACAAATACTAATAATAAACACATTGGCAAGGTGTCTCTGAAACTGGAAGGATTTTTATTTACAACTTGACGGGTTTTTTATTTTCTACACGGTGTGAATTGTTCGATTTTGGACGTGGAAGCATACTGGACTCGCAGCGTTGTCGTCAGCGGTCAGTTATTTTTCACAATGAACTGGTGACCCCCTCTCTACATGTGAGTATTTATTGTTTTGGGAGGTCGGATCACGGGGAGCTGACGGGGTTGGTTGTGTAGTAGGTCTCCCTGTGTATGGCATGGTGTGTGGCTGTGGTGCATGTGTGGCAAAGGGATTGGGCCGTGGGGGGGAGGTGTGTTGTAGTAGTGGGGTCGGTCCATGGCAGTGGTACAGTGAACAAAGAGGTTCACTTACTGGATGGATCACAGTGGCAGAGTGCTGGGTAGTCTCCGCTCTCTGTGTTCCAGCTTGTCAGTTGTTTTGTTACTGTTAGTCACTGTATATGAAGTGTTTGTGTGGCAGGGCAGTGTAAAAGCAGCCCAGCCTTCATCATCTTTGTCTTAATAGACCTCAATTTTTTTTCTGCTGGTTAGGGGGGGGGGGCTGGCTTTTTTTTTTCTCCCTTTTTCTTTATTGTGTGGGTGGAAACTGGGAAGTGTTATTCAGCTTGTGTTTTCTTTGTTGTGGTTTTTTTTATTGTCCATGGATGGACTATAGCTAGCTTGATGGTAAACCATATAATCAAGTGACATACTGAGCCTTGGTTAGATCATGGAGGAAGGAAGAAAGATCAACATTTGGGATTCTGTGAAGCACATTAATTAGTTTGACCACAGAGGATTAAAAACCACATGAATTATGCAAGGTATGATTGATGTGTTGCTTTATACATTGACAATGCCTAAACAGGAATTCCTCTTCCGGATAGTTTTTCACCCTTTTTGTTGTATAACCTTTTTCACTTTTCACATTTGTCACTTACAAAGTACTGTATTATGATGTATAGTATTAGTAAGGCCTAAGGACTACCCTAGCCGACTGTCAAGTCAATATAAGTCAATTTCATAGAGATGCTTAGCACAAAAAATTGCTTAGCACAAAACAAATGGCTTGCCCAATAAAACAAACCACCATTGAATATTTGATTTGATGTTCATGGTCGGAGAACAACAGCCAAAGAACAATTACAAGAGATACACAACCCATGAAAATTTGGTTTTTAATCCTGTTTTTTTATTAAGACAGAAATGGCATGCTTAGTGATTTTTTTTGTGTGATAAGCAGCTCTGTGAAATTGGCTTCTGTTTGTCCCAAGCTGAGATGTAACCTTAAATTAAGCCATCCCTCATTTCTGATTGGCAATGAAATGACTAGCAAATAAATGAAATAATGAGTTATGATGTGATCTTTACTTCAGCCCATGTCCTTGGATTGGAACACTTGTAAATGCACATGTGCATCACTTCCAGCACAGATGGTGATTTGCTTTTGTGGTCGGCCTCAGCAAAGGGATTTTGTTGCAGTTTTCAGTGAATAGAAAGGAACCAGATTATCAGTGACTTTCACCTTGCTTTCACAGAAATGTCTGCACTCTGCAGTGTATTCTTTACAAATTTGATGTTTCCTGTGTTATTTGGTTATAAAACTGATCATAAACTGCTGCAAACTGCTCATTAGCCAAAGAAATGACATGAAATCCATAAATTGCTTTGTACTAATTGTAGTTAGGAGTGCCTGACGTGTTTCAATGGTCCCAGCATGATCTTTCCCAAATGCTTTATATTGAACTACTCCACACTCAGCCCACATTGCATTGCCTTTGCTCCTATCTGTGTTATCTGAATTCCAGAAATTTACAAATCACAAGAAGATGAATTTCATGAAAGAAAAATCGTCTGATGAAGTAGTTGTTGCTGCAAACGCTTATGAACATTTTTAACTCTAGTTATAGTCTAAAGTTCTAGTACTGTACTAGTATTTTTCTATTTATATGAAAGAAAAAAGGAAAATTCTTATCGAATCCACTGCCTGAAAAAAACAGATCTCAGACTCACTTTACTAAACTGGCAATAAATCTGAAAAAAATACATTTGCTTATCAAGTACAACACTCCTTTCAAACCACCAGTTGATGTATTTTTTTATCACCTTGGTCTGTGATTGGATGTGAAAGGTCCTGCATTTAAAAAGAAAAACCCACAAACAACACCAACAACAGGAAGCTAGGTATCATTTACTTGTAGATTGGTTTGCAAGTCTAAAAACTTGACCAAAAATGTTTAAAACGTACTACAAACTCATGAATTGTTCTCCGGTTGAATTGCAAATTGCAAAAGTATTCAGTAAAATCACCAGCAAAAGCAGCCTATCTTAACCATGATGAAGACTGCATTTTAGCCATTTTTATTACCAGCAGATTTACTGAGAATGAACCAGACATCAACATTTTGTGTGTTTATTATTGTTAAATCACGAGTGTTAAGCTCACTCGCAGCCAGACAATTTGATTTGAATAACTTGCCATTATCAGCTCCAATATTTAACAAATTAAGCTTCACTTTCTTTGTGGAAGTTAGGAAAAAACAAACATCCACACAGGAATCGGCGTTAACAAAAATTGTAATTTTTGTCACAGCGCAGGCAGCGCCTGGAGTAAAGGTCATAGCAGATTGCCTGAGGGATATGAACGCTAAGGTCATATCCGGGGACTGAAATCAAGATTTTTCTTGTATGTATGTATCGGGAGCCTCAGAGGTTTTTCCATGTATTGTAGCTTAACACGTGGATCTTGTTACAGATCGACATATTGAAGGAAGAAGAATTTCAACGTGCACTTGACCATTCAGCTGTTGTAGGCGATCAATCAGCTCGCCGGTAAACATTCTCGTGGAACTGTGTGTGTGGGGGTTGGGGGGATCCGGATGGCAGGCCGGGGGTGTGCGATGGGATGGTTGGAAATTGTATTGAAATATCACACAGCCGAGCTGACTGTGTAGTGTATTGATGTGTTTGTAAGCATAAGTAGGCAGCACTGTTTATGAACGTTTATGCAGTCATTCAGTCGTTGTTTGATGTAGTATCAATGTAATACATAGGTCTGTCATGATACGCTATTTGGTTCTTCAATCAAACCATAGAGTATTTACTGGGAAGTGAGAATGATAAAATTGTGTTTGTTATCATAATTGCTTGTACTTAGGGCTTTTTTTTTCTTGTGTACATCAATCCATAGAGCTAGGTAGTTCTATGCTGAAACTAATCAAAGTCTCTTGCTTGTTGGAACTTTAGTAAGAAGGGTAGGCAGTTCTATTTAAGGACCTTGTCATTTTGGGGCTAAGGCTGTCCACCATTTTGTCAAAAATGCAGCAGTTTTATTACTTGTAAAAATGGAAGAAGTGTGAAAAAAACACCTTGTTTAGTGGGGAAATGGAATAAAAGATGTAAGTGAGGTTATATGCTTTGCAACCTACTCCCTTTGTGATCAACTGATTCTAATACCATATCATGTTATCAGTGTACAATGCATAGACTTGTACACCCTGCATGCTGTACATGTACACATGTATAGGCCGGGTTCAAAGGTCACCCAAATTATGCTACAATAAGTAGACCATTGACAATTTGCTTACAAAGGATGAATCAATACCCCTGCAATCTGAAATCACAAGCCTCAACGCCCCCTCCCCCCCCCCCCCCCCCCCTCCATGCCACTCTTGACTGACTGTTGTGGTCGGTGTGGTTGAGAACCACAGAGCTAGCAGGCTAGCTTCCGCCCTAGCCCTGCCCCCACTGGCCATGCTCAGCCATTGTTCCTATTCCCTGCAGGTGCACCACAAATTACCCATAAACTCCCCCTCAGTCAGATCCCCCTGTCTTTCTCCCCTCTTCCCCTATATTATACCCTCCCTGTCCCATTTCAGCTTGGGAAATTGGAAAGTTCAGCTTGGGAAGTTGTTATTGTTATTGAAAACCCAGTTTATTGCCAGATAATTGTCCCTGATTGCATTTTGAGTGCACAAGATTAAGGTTGACGATAAGGGATGTTAATGTTTCAAGTTTCCTAAAAATGATAACAGAGCAAGCTGTTTTATTTTTTTTTCCATTGCCAAGAACTTGGGATATGTCAACATATTTTCAGAAGGTATTTTGGTTGAATATTGTTAGTCCATTTTGGAATTTAAATCTGAAATACAGGTTTTTCACTGGGGCAATTACATTTAATTTAAGGCTTGATGCTATGATTTTGATATTGTGGTTAACTTAAGCCGTGGCCAAGCTTTGTGTTCACTTGTATGTTGCAAAGGCATCAACATAGTTGCACTATATAACTTTATAATTATCCTGATGAAAAAAAAAGTGATACAGTAGAAAACTCGAGAGAACTTGAGAAGAGAGAGAAAAGATAGACGCTGGTAAATAAATTTAAGTCGTAGCAATTTAGTCTTCGCATGGTGGCAAGTATTAGGTGGCGCTGGGCATGTCCGTCCGTTTGATTGAGCCGTTCTGGCAGCCGGTAGCTCGGGCCTAGTCTAGAAAAAGATCTTCTAACATCACGTAGTGTCGCTTCTTAATCTGTCAGCGTGCTTCTCATTACTCAGTGTTTGTAGGCAGGCAGGCAGGCTGGCAGGCGGGCAGGAGATAAATCGTGAGGCAGTTTTCCTTCCAAGCTGTCTTGAGTCTGGTTTGTCCAGAGGGGAGACAAAAAAAAGGGAAACAAGTAAATGAATTGAAAGGGAGGGGAAAAAAAAAGCTTAACCTTGTATTCATTGAAACTGGCAGATTGCACAGAAGCAGGAAAGCAGAGGGACTAATCTCTGTGGGTGAGATAATTAGCGTAGTTTGTTTCATTTGACTGTAAATTGCTCTGCCGTTGTACGAGAGCTCTTGTTGTGCTAGGCTGCCCTCACTAAGTCAGCCTCATGTAATATAGATTTAATCCACCAGAATATACGCAGTTTTCAACTTATCTTATTGCAGATGAAGTTTTCAATTTCCACAGTGCGCATAATGATGAATGTCTTTACAATGCACATCTGTCGCTATTAAAGTCACTGTAGAATGAGCAGGCATTGTGCCGAAAGCACGGCGGACGAAAAGGTAAATTAAACACATAAGTATATTTATGGGCAATTTCATAATCACCAACCGTGCATTATTGATGAACTATTTTTAGTTTGCCTCGACAAGGCCTTCGTGAACAAAAAAGCGAAATTATTAATATTCTTTTGGCATAAAATTTTGTTCAGAAATGATTACAGCGTGCACTGTGTGACTATTGTGTGACTATCGTAAAGTAACACATGTGCATTTGAAATGGGTAACCATATTTGTTACATGTGTTATGTGTTATTTGTCACACATGTAATTTCAGTTGCACATATGCAAAGTGGTGAGTAGCCATTTTTGAGTAACATAATGTGAGTAGCTACTTTTTGTTACATCATGTAACATTAGTAATTTGTTAACATTTATCACATTGAGTTGAACACATGTTTGGGATGAAAAAAATTTACCGGGGAAAAAATATTAGAATTTTCATCCCCCAAAAAATTCTAAGGTGAGTAACCGTGAAAAACTCATTCAGTAGGCCTGCAGTCTCTCAACCAAGGCAGTCAAGATATTTTTACAGTGAAATTTTAAAATCAACACAAAGGTGTACTGTAAAACCTGGCAAATCCTTTGTGCTCTTCCACTGCTCGATTTGTTCAGTCATATTTAATGGGCAAGAAAGTAGAGACCCCCCTTGAGGTACCCCTTAACCAACTGAAAATAAATATCAACTGGAACGGTCTGGTGCTTCTTAAGTTTGATATGCGATCCATAGAATCAATGCAGAGGGAGGAGGGGAAGGAACGCTGGATCCCAGATCAATTCACCCAGGCGCTTCAAAAGGATTATTTGCCAGTAAACGAAGCTGACATCCTTTGAGAAGGAATAACCAAAGGAGATGGGCATTTAATGGCGGTGATGGCTCACTGACTCATCCAATAATGGAGGCATTGGAGAACTGAATTGTCGATTTCTTTTTAAGTCATCTTACCCTCTCAGACATTTTGCCCCGAAGTCAGTCTCACTCTCTTGTGCTTAAAAAAAATAAAAACTTTACCCCTTGTGTACGTGGACAAAAAAAAATATCTTGGGAATATTTGCTGAAACTGTTCATCGGTCGGTCAAAAGAGGGAGCTTTTGTTTCTCGTCCATATGAAGGGGTCAGTGATTATTCTTTTTTGGTTTGGATTTTTTTTGTAGGCCATGGAAGTATAATATTGGCTCATTTGGCTGCACAGGTAATGGAATTGCATTGGAACATACTCTTTCCAAGTGTTAAGTGTGAAGTTTGAGTGTCATTTTCATGCAGAATCAATTCTGTGTTTGTAATCATAAGCTAAAGGGTTAAGGTTCAAAATAATTAAATCATTTCTTAAAACTTTTTTTTTTAATCTAGACCAGGATGAAGTAGTCCTGTGACAACGTAACAAAATATCTTCCATTCTAAATATTTATATTCGCTCATCCACAGAACAGATGCGTAGATTGTTTATTTATTTTGATTTTAGCCTTTGAGAAAGATCTGCTTGGATCGAAACGCGTCAGGCCCTCCTAACTCGAATAAGTATTTATGTTGATAATTAAGAATGACTTTTTCTCATCATTTTGTAGTCATCTTCAGTCTGTATTCATCTTTTTTCATGATTTAGTTGTGATTTTACTAAACTAGATTCCAAAATGTTCTGGATAATGTTCAATCTATAACACCTTTAAGCCTAAGTAGTTTATTTTTTTCCATTATAAAGCAAGGCCTTGTGAAAGCACGTGCTGTGTGACATTTTAGAGAAATAGAACCTCGGCGCAAAAATTGATACCGATCTTGATTCCCGGTCGATATGCGATCCTTTACTCCATCGCCCATGTCACTGGTGGCAGAGATGATTATCCAATGAGCACTTAGTGGAATCTGGGCGCCGTCAGCTGAGAGCGCTGAATCCCTCACTCTTCAATCACTTTATCGCTGACTACTACTCCAAAAATAAATTGTCATAATTATCGCGGGCTTTGTGAAAACAAGCAATTATGTTCACTTCTTTGCAGACATTGGTATCTAGATATAAATGCAGTGCTGCAATATTTTACCCATGATATTTTACGATGTGCAAATGCAAAGATGGGCTCCTGAAAATGCTGATCATCTTTTGGAGACCTAATTGGCTAATACGCTCAATAATCTCAGTCATGTAAGGACATGTTGAAATTCCCGTAGCATTTAAAGGTGCAGTACAGGATTGGTAACATACACAACAGAAATGTTCACAGATTTTCGTATTACCTACAGGACCTGAAGATGGTGCTGGTAGAGACATACCGTTAAAATATTTCTGGCTAAAAATTTATCAAGAAATTAGTAAAACAACGACCAAAAACACTTATGATCTCGGGATAAGATCAAAACCATTCTTTATGTCTTTCATAAGAGAAATGAGTCAGGTTTTCCCTATTTTCTCGTGACCAGATGTCTGATTGGTGTTAAGGCACAAATGTTCACAATTATGTTATTTCATGTAGGGCCTACATATTGGATCAGACAAAGTGTGAGTGCTGTGACCTTTATCAATCATGTACATACCTTTAAAATAAGAAAGTGACTCTTAAAGGAATTACTGAGAAAAATAATCAGACCAGCGAATATGCATGTACCAGAATAGTAGTCAGGTATTTGTAGCTCTATGGGTCAAGCTACGTAGGTCAAGGGTGATTGGTCAGACTGTCCAGAGACTCCAGTCTAGCCACTCTGATAATAAAAAACACCAAGGGAAGACCTTATGGTCTCAATACAGCCAAACAACTTCCACTCTTGTCATCCTGTCACTTTTTACTCAAATTTATTGCAATTAAAAACCCGGAGCCACTTCCTGTAATTTCCCTCTGACACCAATCTGAGGGGCTGCAGATAGGAACTGAAACCAAAGTCTAAGTGTTACGGGTAATTTGAAACAGACCAAGTTAGGCAAAGAAAAGCCAGAGTTGATTCCACTCCAGCACATTTCATGATAACTTGTGGGGGGGACCGGGGGAGGGGGAGGGTCAGGCCAGGGCAGGTAAGAGGGAGGGAATGGAGGGAAAAACATGGAGCAAAATAGAATCACGTTGGCTTCGGTGTTCAGCCGGAGTAAACTGCTGGAAACAGGCCTTGATCCCGGGGGCTTTTTAGATGGAGCATGAGTGCGATGTAAAATGATGCTTCGGAGTACATGAAGGATGTAATTTCCACAACTCCCGGGTATGTGCGGCTTATAAAAGGGCAGAGGTCCTCACATGCGAGTATTCCAGATTGAATTTTCAAAAAGGCCCAAGCGCTAAATCATGGAGAAAACATGGTTTCTCTCAAAACGTTATTTAATAATTCAAAGGTTTTGATTTACAACATTTGGCAGTGTCCAAAAAAGGGTTTGTTTGTTGGCGATCAGTTAGTTCAAATTTGTTTTACAATTTTGGGGGTATGTAGGCCTACATTTAGATTTTAGTCTGAACTCTTCACCATCTGTGTATATTTTTACCTACTATGTGCTGACAAAGCCACTGTGTCTGTTTTCATGGCTATTGGCTAGGTGAATCTTAAATTTGTAATTGTTTCTATTCATTCAAAAATGAAACAGAAGTCTTTTGAAGAGGGAATTTTCAAGGCCAAAATATCATTTTTTATAAACCTCCACTAATGTAGTACCTTCAAGTGCATTGGTTCTATTTTGGGACAGTTTGGGCCCAGGAAACACAATTTATTTTTTCAATAGGCTGCGATGATTGATTGAGAGAAATAATTTGCAGTCAGGACTGGGTGCAATTCATATAACCTGGATGATTTTATCACAAGAATGAAGGGCCAATTAATACATACAAATTACTGAACTGGATGTCAAATATAAGTTAATGTTGCCAAACAATGTCCAGACTTCTTATATTTTGTTTGCTTGCAATATGGGATGTATTTTTACTCATACCTTGAATGGCAGTCTGCTAGGGCCAACTTGCCACATGGCCTTGTTTCCTTGGAAAAAAAATCTAAATATTGGTGAGAAATGTTTGAAGGGGACACTTGTTCTGGAGCTGAGGCCTGCAGAGAACCGAAGGCCATGGCCTCCATGTAACAAGACATTTTGTTGAAACTGTAAGACTAAGTAAGAGAAGGCCAGCAGCTGATGATGTGCTGCTCACAATGGGCGAGAATGGCATGATCATTCCGAAGTTTGGAGGCTAAATGTGCAGGTGTTGTGTACAGAGACAAGCCATTTATCATATGATTAAGCTATTAAGCAATATTATCCTGTCAGAAATGTTGAAATGTGGGCATTGCAGTCAAGTCAGTCAGTTGGTGCACAACTATAGATTTCCAATTGGCAAGAGGATTATTAATGGCCTGCTTATTCCATGAAATTGAATTGCAAATTGATATTTTGGTCTTGAGTCCTGATTGGAAAACCTTGGCCGAGAGCATTTTAAGTAATAGCCAAGATTTGTCCCGCTAAGTAGCGTACAATTGGGAGCGTGCCCAATGCATGTTCCCGCAACTAATCACAGGATGATATATTGCACAGGGTTTATTTCTTACAGAATACAAAGGTCCCTCCGGTACATTAATTATCATTTGTCATCTTACTGAAATACCATCAGACATCATAATCCTGTCTACATCGCTCTTTTTTTTTTCGTTCTCTTATCAGTTCCTGAGCATGCTGTGCTCGAACGAACGAACGGAATGAAACGGCTCTCAGGTTGAAGTGGGGGATCTGTGTCGGGGTGTGTGCGTGTGGGTCCGCGTGCGTATGTGTCATGGTCTTTGTCATGGTCTCCTCCGTTAAAAAGCAAGATGATTGATGATTGGCTAAATCAATAATGCCCGCACAGTATACATATCCATGTTCTCCAGCTTCCTGCGTTCACACCCAATATGCGGCGCTCTTGTAATCTTGTGAGTCACATTTCCTGGGGAAACCAGAGTCTTCAGAAGCCGGTGTTGAATGCTGTATGTACGTGCTCTGCGTCAGAACATACGTACCGTACGCTAGAAAAAAAGAAAAAGAATGTGACTTGGCGCCCGTAATAAGGAATTTACAATGAATGTTTCATGTTACGAAAATTATGTATTAAGCCGGCTCTGACAACATGCCTGCCCTGCCCACCACAGGAATGTTGAAATTGGAGGGGGGATGTTGGTGGATCTGGCAATGGGATACTTGTTTTCAGGACCTGCTGGGTGACTTCCACACTTGACTGATCCAGTAATTGGTTCGGTGTTGGCATGCACAGCAGACTGCTTGTGTGCTTACAAGTTGGTTTCAAGTTCCACTATACTGGGAAAATGTTCTGTGGTTTAAACTCCTGCCTTGCTCTGTCCATTGTGCAGTTGTTTCTTCGGATGATGGCCTATTTCCTGTGGTTTGGAAGGGTGTTTATTTGTAAGGTAAGCCAGTTGTGGCTGTACTTTTTCATGGGCTGTGGGAGGAAGGGGTGTCACTGTGCTCATTTGGCCTTTATATGGACCATGATAACCCTTTAATATCAGATCCTTCATCTCAGGAACCAGATTCTTGTGGAGACCTGTGTTTCCCTTCTGCATTCCTGTCAGTGTCAGGTCTAGGTATATCAACTGACAAGCATGTTATGTTATGACAGACATGTGCTTCTATTGACATGCCTGTCACCATTGGTTAGGTCTGAAGTCACCGGTGCCCACCCCTTTGCTATAATTTGATTAAAGTTTCATTGGTTCCTTGCCTCCATGATCCTCCCTCCTGAAAACTGTCTTTATCTTCATTTTGAAGTAATTGTGGTCCCTTGTGGAAGTTGTGCTGAAGCTCACGGCATTTTTTAGTGAATTTGAACGATTTCTTTGGACATTGTTTCCCCACCAGCTGAATCTCCCATGTCCATTTTATTTTTTAGATATTGCCAGCTGTGTAATAGCTTGCAGCAAGGGAAATTCATCCACCATGGCACTTCCTATATTTCTCAAACATAGCACAATTAAGTCCTCTCAGATTCTTTGTGTGTTCATTGGCAAATGACAGAATGAACTTTTTGTTGTGTTTTCGTGGCAATGTACTTTCGGGTTGTGGTTTTCATGTTAACTTTGTAGCATCAAATCAGAATCGAAGCTTTCGTGTTTCTATTTCAAGTGAAAGAAAGTGATGACAATGACCATGTGCATATCTTTGACATTTTTTTTTGTTAGGATCATCACACATGCCCATAATACATAAATACATTTTTGATACCACTATCAGGAAACAAAACCACAAAACCAAAGTTTTTTGCTTTTTTAACGGGCTTGACTAATTTCAGTTTGCAATTCAATACACAAGTTGGCAAGGTGATATTGGAGTGCTTTCCACTTTCAACTCTGCTAAAGTAGATGATTACTGTAAGGACAAGAATTGTTCTGCTTCTGAGTTAGAATTTAGAATTGAAACAACATAATAGGACTGGCAGTCATGCCGATCCATTTCCGTCTGAATTCCTGAGTTCATTCTTTGGACCACAGCCCAGTGCACTGGTCAAAGGTCAATCGCCAAGCCAGACAATCCTTCCTGTTATGGGGTAAAAGAAAATCAATGTGCGGGATCGGAGTGTTGTTGATCCTGCTGGAGGTCAGCCACACCATCATACCACAGACTCCCCTGGCTTGATCCTTCAGTGTGAGGGGAGCTAGCTAGCTTTTTCAAGATTACCCAGACGTGGAAAAATAGCCCTGGTCTGCTTGCTGGTTGCCTTGCCTTTTGTTTGCTCAGCTTTAAAAGGGGGGCTTTGATGGCCCCTCCTCTTTATATCCGACCGCCCTCCTCCCATTGGCTACACTTGTGTTGTAAGTGGCCAGGTGTGGTGCAACCTGCTATGGCAGAGAAGGGGGTCCTTGTACCAGCCTAGGTCCTTCTGTTTGTCACTGTTGTGGCTTTGGCGATAATCACTTCCCTGTACTTAATAAATAATTGTTAAGGTTGCGTTTTTGAGGTGAATGTACCCAGCCCCCCTGCACTAAGTTGTATAGTAAGCCACATTCAGAAAGGCTCTTGGCAGTCATTTATTTCTACCCATTTCAAGTAAACAACTTGCGGTGGGGTTTATGAAGGTGACAAATTAGGCCTACATGATTACTATACCGTAGGCCCACATTGTTAAATAATTGAAACTAAAAGTTGAGTTCATAATGCTACACAAGAGGAAACTATCAGTGAAGGTTTCATTTTTCATCGACATGCTAATCGGATGAAGGTCATTTTCCCACAGTACTGGGATCAACAAGGTACCACCTACGTGAATGTCTGTCCATTTCAATTTCAATTTCACACACTGGTAATTGCCTACGCATACAGTTCCTTTCATATGTTTCTCTTTACAAAGAATAACGCTTTTTTATTTTTTTTGTGATGAAAAAAATATCACCAATTAGAGGGAAATTGAAAGAGTCTACTACTGGGTGCTCTTTCAAAAAGAATTTTTACTGTCAGTTTCCCTTGTGGTTATTTGATGATTAGAACAAGAATTTACAGTAGAATTTTTCGTGAGGTCTGTTAGATTATACCTTGTATCAAAATGAATATTTCACTGTTTTAAAATTGTTATTCCACTCTGGAAAGAGAGAGAGTGAGAGAAAATGAAGAAGTGACATTTGCAACGCAAACCTTGATGGCTGCTGGAGTCATTTCTTGTCAACAAATTGATTGAACCTTTCTCCTTCTGACTATGTCAGCAAAACTTTGGTGGAGGGGGAGAAAAATAGTGCATTGAGAAGGCTAGCCTTGTTTGTGAAGCCCTTGCTGTATTTAGTTTGCACTGTTTGACAGGGATAAAAGATAAACCACAGGTTGAGACTTTTGATGTGCGCAATGTTTGATCGCCAGTTTAAAAAACTCCCTGGGGTAAATAGAGTTATTGTTGGACTGGTGCGGGCCCAGACACATCCGTGTAGGTTGGTATGGGGTCTCTCACGGCCAGTCAGTTGCTACATGGAGGCTGCTAGGTTGCTCTGTTCTCCTGTGGATGATGTCAACAGTGGCCTAGCCCCTAAAGGTTCTATGCTGGAATGCAGAGAGATTTTGTTGTTGTTCAAAGGGCCCAGTGTCCTGTGAAGAAGATGGAATAAACAGGGAGTCTGTTGTTAAAATGTAATGGCTGGCAGGAATAATTCAATCATATGTACTGGTAAGTCAATCATTCACCTTGGTCTATGTTTAATGCCATTACTGGAACGTGGATTCAGTTGTTGTGCTACAGCATTGGTCTCAAACTGAGACTTGGTGCTTCCGATTTTGTTTTTTTGACTGATTCATGGTAAGAAAAAATTCAACTCTTTTTTCCTTCCTGTTCAAAGCATGATGTAGCCTGTTCTTTTGTTGCTGATTTGTTCTTCAGGGATGTGAAACGTCAGATTTTTATCTGAATTCAGATTTTATTTTGGGTTAGACTTTAAGTCAGAATTTCAGCTTTTTTGTACTTGCTCTGTACAAAAGTATTTAATAAGGACTTTTAATTACAGCTTTTTCCTTCGTGTTTTTCAGATTTTTGTTTGTGAGACCATTCACATGCATCCATGGTTCTTCCATACATCAAAACAACTTTCAAGACCATATCAAACCATTTCAGGCTCTTACTTTACCATGGGGTGTGAAGCATTTGTTTTCTTTTGCTCTTACTTTACCATGGGGTGGGAAGCATCAAATTTTCTACTTTTTTATATTGTGCTCATACTTTACCATAGGAATGGTGGCATTGCTTTTTTCCAACATTACTGCTCTTGTTTTGGTCTAGTAATTGTACTGTTAAAGAAAAACCATTGTTATTATTTTGCTGTTCACTTTTCAGAGGCTAAAGAATAATTGTATCCATTTCCCCTCCATTTTGTTTGGGGGGTATGGCATTTAGGGATTTTATTGGAAGGCTGTTCAGGAATGTCTCTGTCAACACAATGCCTGACACACTCAGACTGGGAGTCCTTGTGCTGAGTGAAACTGAATGGGAAGTGGGAAGTTATTTGAGAAACCCAGTAGGCTATGAAGTCAATAATTATTGATAGCTGTGGGGTGTTCCGTGGCTCACAATGCAGGGCATGGCCAAATCTCTTTTTGTTTGCCGAGGTGAAATTCTTTCAGTGGTACTCGTACTCGTAGGCTGTAGGGTTTTCCTGCATGTAAGTTACAAGTAAGTTGGCTACTTTGTGGAGTGCTAGCCGATAAAGAGTGGGGAAAATGAACAAATATCCGACGAATATGTCACGGAATCTGTGTTTGCAATCAGAGAGTCTTTCAATCAACCGTCGTAATCAGTTTGTTAAAATACCCCTGTTCCACATTTTACAAACTCCAGACAGGCTGTTCGATGATGCTGTTCATTTCACTGCCTTGTGGCTGGAAAGTGAAATGAGTAAATTAATGAATAACCACAAATCATGTTTAATTAATTAATAGAATGTTGCATTTAATCATGGAGGACGTATGGCTCCTCCATAATTATCAAGCAAGATTTCATACCACTTTAGGCCTACTTCTAATTGAATTAACTGGAAACCAACACTGGATTGTGATCTGCTCCACGAAGAGGGAATGATTCTACGAACTGTAATGGACTTGGAAATAATTTAGATGTTATCTTCTTGTTTTTTTTTCAAAATGGGCTGGCCTAGTTCTCATTTACACAGGATGCTAGAGACCTTTGTGATCGTAGATATTATCTCAGTTGTCAAATTTGCAACATGTCACTTATTTTCAGAGGGTGGTTCTATGCGTAGTGTTTATTGAGCCAAGGCGTTCTATTCTCCATTGGAGATTGGTGGTGCGTTCCCAGACCACTTCCTGTGTGGAAACATCACACCTGCATTTGATTATCAGGGGTTTATTGTTGGCAGTCTGACACACACGATTATTGTCACAAGCTTTATATGTACGAGGGCCGTAGCTGAAATTGCATGCTTTCACGAACCGAACCTTATATTGCTCACAAAAAGTGCATTTGTTCAGCCCACCTGTGAGTTGATTGAGTACACATCCCAGACCCTGCAAAGCAATAATTGAACCACGGTTGGGTGGGAACTGCGAAGTGAACGTGCGCGTACGGTTCAGAGTACATTGCCATAGTTACCCTTTTTTCACTCACATTTTTATTCTAATTCTTTGAAAAGTTGAACTTTGTGTTTCAGTTGTAATTTGGATATCTTTTGTGGGATAAAAAACTAAATGGGTTTTCTGCATTCCTACATGGCACACTTTACCATTAGTACTCATTTCCTGTTCATGCATGCGTGAATCCTCTAAATAACAGACTCATAAATGTTATTCCCATATTTTTTTTCTCTTGTTATAAAAGGTGCAGGATGGAATGAAACATGAAAGTGAACTTTTTATTTTGATCAACGGTAACTGAAACTGATTTCAGATTATGTTCAGAGGTTTGCTTCGCTCACCAAACAAAAATGCAAAAATGCTTATCTTATGATAAAAGAAAGTTTTATATTAATAGAAAATAATTATAATCATCAAATATCCACAAGGGAAACTGACTACATTTTAAGTCATTGAACAAAGGAAAATTTACTGGAGCGGGTTTTACCGGAAAATAAATATGTATAAATTTGCATGGTATTAAATTTGTTTGTACTTCCAACATTTTCTTTCATCTCTTCAGAGGGGAGAAGTTTGTTTCTAAATAAACTTAATTTTCATCTCATTATTATAAATAACGCATATTCTGTGAATTAGGATTTGGTTGCAAGTAGAATGGTATGGTAACCTGTGCTCTATTTCGCTGCAATTGAGAATAATTGGCCTTAGGTCTCTGATTAGATCACCCTCCCCCCATTTACAGAACAGCCGGCCCACTTTTATGGCTTACAGTCTTGAACTGTTTGTTCTGCTGTATGTGTGCTGCATACACATTTATCATAGGGTTCATCATGCATGATAATGGCAGATTAAGAGGCCCACACCCACTTATAGATTAGCAGATTAAACCTGCTTATCAGGGCTTAAATTAGAGCCAGAGACTTTAATCAATCTCGTTTACATGTGCATGGGTGATGTGGTATTAAGAAGGCCAGTCAACCAGCTCGCCAGCTCAAAGCCTCAAGGATATCAATGAATGCAGTCGAGTAAACATGGAGTTTATCCATAATAGCTGATGCATTTATGTACCTGTATGAAGTTTCTGCATGCACCTGTTTCTGTGTGTCAGTCACCTTTAAACAGCCATGTCACATAGGGCTTATCTCTGTTAATCATGTGCTGTTTCCAGGCCTGGAATGAAATTATTACATTAAAGGAACAGACCATGGCTTTGCCAACCAGTGTTGTACCTTATGGGGCCAGCATGGTGAATAGCCACTGAGTGACCAAGGTTTGTGTTTTTTACGTTGCCCATTTGATGATTAAAGCCTGGTCAGGCACTTCAACTATATCTCCATGCTCTGTTTGTAGCTCTATGCTTCAACCATGGAGCTAGCCTCTTCCTCGCTCCATGCTTCAACTGACCAAGGAATTATGATCACCATTCCTTGCATATGCTACAAGGCCAGAAATTCCCTGCTTACATAGTAGCCATCATCGTTATCAAGCCAACATTCCTAAACCCATGCTTGAGAGGATCGTTAGTTTTTGGTTGCAGTTATAGCAGGGATTCCTTACCTTACACTAAGCAGAGCAATGAAATTGGATTCGGTTGTAATGAACTTTCTGGAATCCTGGCACAGGGCAGAACTTCAAGGGAGGTACCCTTGATCATTGCCTTGGGCGACCCCGTCAAATATTTCTGTAGACAGTTCAGTTCCTCCCATACAACAAGAGCACTTTGCCATGAGAAAACTGCCTATTATTACAGGTCACTGCTGGCCAGATTGAAAAATAATAGCAAGACGATTTCCCTGGTTTTAAAGTGGAAACACGGTTCTTTATCAACATGGGGGGATTTAAAGCAATATCACGGGTGACGTTCGTTCGGCTGCATGGACAAAGTTAGAATGTCTCCAGGTTGGTTTTTGATCGACCCAAATTCGTCCTAGAAAAACATGGTGCCCTCCTAATTGGGAAATTCTTTTATACGTATTCCCTTTCAAATGAGCTGGGCTTCCTGCAGTAAGACTGTGACACTGACATATCTGAAGGTCTCCAACTCACGTTTTCTTCTTCGTTTTTTTTTTTGTGGTTGTTAGTTTTGAATGAGTGATGATGGTAGAAAGTCTGTCCCGGTCAAATTCTGACTACAAAATTCCGTGTGAAGTGCCCCCAATCCACACCGCGGCACGCTTTAGCAGATCGTTCATATCATGCAACACTGCAATATATGCGGATTCCGTGTGATGGGAAAATAATGGATCGACATGCGTTACTGACAGAGCAGTAGCTATTGGAGAGGGGAGGTGAGGGGGGTTGGAGTTTGCGGCTTTGCCTGATATGAATGATATATCTCGTTCTCCGTTGCAGCACTTTCGGAAATGGGCCGGTTTTTCACTTGGAGTGGATCTGACATGTGTTCGTGATTGATGGCGTGATCGCCGTCATCATTCCCTCCGCGTATTTTTTTTGAACGAGACTGTTTTCACAGTCCATTAAATAAATAACGGGTATTTTTGTTTGCTCACGCCCTGAATAATGTGAACTTGTACACAGAACAGTTTGTTAGGGCGGAGAGGTCTACGGGGTCAGCCAGTTTGAGAAATTGTTAAAGAGGCTTTCCATTAAAAAAGCTCTGGCTGGATTTGCGTGCTGTGCATGTAGCATCAGCAGACTTGTACCATTCTGTTTATGGGTCATTCCACCAGGTTGGGGCAGGATTTGTATGGTGTCCATGTAGCATCAACATCAAGCGGTTCTAGAGCCAATATTTTTCGAGGGCTAGAAGAGCGAATATTTTTGGGGGGCTAGACCCTTCTTCTGAGTTTTGTTCTGCTATGTCTAATTGGGAGTAGAAAATCATGCACCTATAGTCTACACCAAGCGTTTTTCAAGTATTTGCCTCATACTTTATACTGAAAGGATCCAGTATTTTCTAGCATTTTTTGTTTTCAATTGCATATTTCTTTTGGGGGGGACTAGACACAATCTTAATGCATTCATGTTTCCTTCAATGGGATAATATTTGTCTCAGATGAAAGTGGATCACAGATGTTGTGAACTTTGACCCACGTGTGAAATTGGTGTCCCTTAGTTTATAAATACTTTATGTGCCACGAACCGATGCTGTGTTGTTTAGTGTGTGAGAAATATTTGTTACATGCTGTTGAAGCTGGGATGATTTGAAAATCAGTCAGGTTCTTTCTGGTCATTGACTTTCATCCCCCACCCCCTTCCCCTTTTCTGAAAGAATAATAACCAGGCCAAGGTATACAGCATGGAACCAGTCACTCGTCAGTTACAGCTCCCCTCTAATAACTTCTGACTCTGATTTCCTTTTTGGCTTCTTGGCTCTGTCAGACATGTGACTGAGAACCAAGAGGTTTGCGCTGGCGTAGACCTTGACATCTATCCCTGGAGTTTAGGACTTGAACAAAGGTTTAAACTGAAGAGGGAGTTGTGGTTTTGAATTCTTGTCCTGCAAGTAACTCTTTTTAATTGTTTTTCTGGTTTTTATTTCAGATTTTTGGGGAGATCTGAGACCTGCATTGGTTGTGGAATGTGCGGTGGGATTCTCTTGCTGACAAGTTTCTCTCACGCCTTGACCCAGTTGACCCATTGGTGATCACGCAAGCATTCAAACCTGGCAGGGGAGTGCAGCCACCTTATCGTGCCCTGGTGTGTACTGCGGGCCTAGGGGCAGGCAGCGTGCCTTAAATGTCGCGCCAAGATGGACACTAGCATCATCAGCCCGGACCCCGCCACCACCAAAGAGGAGATAACACCCCAGTACGACAGCAGCGAGGAATGGGAGATCGGGCTGGGGAATTTGATCATTGACCTGGATGCCGACCTGGAGAAGGACCGGCAGGATGTCCCCTCAGCCGACTCCAGCCCCATGAGAATCGGCAAGATGAAGATCAAGCGCAAAGTCAGCAGCTCCAAGGGGGACGCCACGGCTTCGTCACCCCGCAAGGACCCACCTGCAGCCGGAGGTGGTGAAGAAGCCCTCCCATCGTCAGCGACTGCAGCAGCAGCATCGGCAGCCACTCACCATGCGTCACCGCCGGAGAGGCAAGAACCCGTCGCCAAACCGCGAGTGGTGATTCACCACAAGAAAGACTTGAGCATCAAGCAGGAGAAGGGCTACGCGGCCAGCCCAGCAATGACCAACACTTCCAAAGCACCTGTTGTCGTGTCCCTTCCACCGGCCATGGCTGCCAGTCAATCCAACCCCACCGTTCTACTCAACTCTTCCATCGCCGCTTCCTCCATTGTCTCCCCACCTCCTCAACTCCCACAGCAAATACCAAAAAGCACGGACAGTATGAACCATGTTATGCCGCACGCCGTGGCCACCAGCACCAACCCCATGAAGGTGATGGTCAGCACTGCCAAAGACTCAGAGAAGAAACTCAGCAAATCGGACAATCGGGGAGGAGGTGGAGGAGATGAGATCAAAGTGAAGGAAGAATCAAAGAAGAAAGATGAGGCGATCAAAGGCGAAACCAATAACAAAAAGGAAGGCTCCCATGGTGGCGTGACTAAGAAACACGGAGGGAAGAAAGCCAAAAATGACAAGGTAAGAACGAAAAAACCTCAATGAAACAATTTCAAACTAAAGTCTTTTAGCGTTTTGCTGACTGAATAAACCCTCCTATCTATCTGTGTATCAGCTGTTCATCTTGTCATTTTACTTTTCAGCCGCATCATGACACGTTTCCCCTAGAGCTGGCATTAACTTGAAGCATGTCAAAAACAGACCTGTCATTCGAAAATCTGAGATTCATCAAAGTCACACCAGTGGTGGTGGTGGTTGTTACTCACTAGCAACAAGTCAGACTCATGATCCAAAGCTCGGCCCAATCACACTTCCCAATATCATATCCTCCGGAGAACCACCCTTGTTTTTTTTTTCTTTGCATGATGTGACTATCCCTTTAGCTTTCTCTCTCTAGCTGCAAGAGGCTTTGATTGGCTGGTCGGTAAAATATTAAGGGTATGGTGTTTCAGTAGCATGCATATTGGATGGGAAGGCTTTTTATAGGTCTATATACAGGGTGTCCCAGAAAAAACGCAAAACTGTGTCGGGATCCATTGTGTTTAAGAATATTGGGGCTGAAATTGGCAAAAATGACAAATTGAAAGAGTACTCCTTTAAAACAAATTTGCAAGGATAACACACAAAGTGGTCAATACACACATAATGTGTATGAAAGAAAGATGAAAATCGGGTTTTGAGGTTGGGTAATTCAGTCTGAGTTTTTTCACTCAATTTCAGTCCAATTTTGCTCAAATTCTACATGGTGACTAATAGCCAAGACATAGCTGTATCACATATCTGAATCTTGAAGTGATGAACAGTATAATTTTCAGATAATACTTTTAGTTCCGACGCAAAGTGTTGCGTTTTTTTGGGGACACCCTGTATAGAGACACCGGGGTCAGAGTTCAGGAGAGTTTATCCTATCAGCAGCGCGGGGTTTGAGCATGAGTTGAGAGGCTTCCTCTTGCTGTAATTGGGCAGCTTGACTGTGGTGTGAATTGGATTTGATTAGTTGGAACAGGATACAAGTGTTTGCAGAATCTGTGGCCTGGGGCAGATCTACATTGGAATTGTATGCAGTAGGCTGCTGAGAGTGACCTTCTAGCAACGGGTTAACGAGGACATGCCCTTTTATTATTGATTCCTGTCAGAGTTTTTTTTTTGTGGTTCGCTCTTGATCTCTGAAATAGGTGAAAATTGATCAGATTTTTCCTGTTCACACAAACATGTTGTGAAGAACGTTTGTGGTTTTTTCTCCTCTTTTAATAGTGAGTTATTGGGTTGAAGATCATTTATCTGCAGTACATCTCAAAACTATTCGGATTAAGAATGTTTTCACATAAAGAAGAGTCTAGCTGTGTCTCGGACTTCCTGAAATGGATTTAATCCTGATCCCTATTCAGACATCTTCTACTTTCTTTTTAGATGATTGTTACAAATCAGGCATGGGTTCTCCTAATGCTACTTGACTGAAGCAGCATCAACATTTCAAGGGTCTGCAATCTCTAATTGTCTCGTTACTTCCCCCAAATCTTCTCACAACTCAAGATGGATTTTCATGAGAATTGCAACTCTGTAGAGATACCAGCACCTGTGTCAATAAGAATTGGCTACAACCCCTCAAAATCATTTATCATCAGAATGGGAAAGAACAAGCCTGAAGTGATCAAAGGGATCAACCCTTTCAAGGCAGCCATTTTATTTTAGTTTTGAAAAGTGGTTTTTGGTTTTATATAAAGGATGTTGTTGAAATAGGAGGCAGTTAGCACCATGGGTAGTTTACTGCAGTTAGCACCATGGTTTTAGCACCATTTAACTAAATGAAAGCCATTTGGTTGATTGACGAGGACGAAGGAAATATCCAATTCTTTGAGGGATAATTATTCATCAGTTATGAAGTACTTAGATCATCCTTCCCTATTATTATGAGACAACAACCCCAGGAAGTGCTCAAAATTTGCCAACTCCACAGCATTTGCCAATGACTGACGCATATTGAATATCTCGTATCAAGCCAGCACCTATGTAGCCATGGCACGTGTAGCATTAGGGGTTCGTTCGACAATGGACGTATACAAGCATCCTGGTTAAATTTTCTTTCTTTTTTTTAGGGCGGGCAGGTTTCTGAATCCTGCTCTGATTACCTGAGCTTTTCATTTTGCACGACAAAACGTGCAACGAAGATTATCCCTGCAAGAACACACCAGTTCCATCATAGGATAACCTGATTTGTATTTGTGTTAAAGATGAATTGTCTACGATTTACAGATATTTAGGGTGGGAAAACTGGGAACATTAAAATCATCAATCCAGATATTTTCTATTTCCAACTATACAATTTACAAAGTTTGGAAGGTCACATTTTGCCACGATTGTCAAATTTAAGAGCTTGGGGACATTAGTTCTTTAGTTAAACTTATTTTATCATGATCAAGTCGAGGGAAATGTGTAAAAGGCTGTACCAGATTATAAAGTTCATTTTGGTTCTTTCCTGAAATGCTGGAAAAAGGGGAAACACAACCATGATATTGCGTCTTTAATAATCGTACAAATTGTTCAAGTATTTTTTCTCCAAATGTCACTTATGATCAATACCCAGTTGGGTTGGATTGTTTTTGTCTGCCATCAAGTTCAATATTCCTTCACAGTTAAAAGGAAAAAGAATTGCTTGCTTTGACATTGAGAATCAATGAGCTGAGTTCCTATTACTAGGCTGCTAGGGAGGAGGGTAGGGTGGGCCAGTATAGGTTAGTGCCCAGTTGAATGAAGCCCAACATCCTGCTACTAAGGTCAAATTTTGGTCATAGGTTTGCTTGACCCTTGAAGAATGACCTCCCCTCCCACAACTAAACCCTTTTCCTATTGTCACCATTAAAAACAAAAGTATGACGGAAAATTCCCGCCACAGACCAGAATCTTGTTGGGGTTTTTTCCCCCCATGTCTATTAAACACGTCATAAATCTAATTTCTTAGTCAGCTGGATCACACCCCTATTTGGGAGAGTGGTTCCTTCCGCATCTGTCATCGCCTCATATCCGACCCCATTGGGTAGACTGTATCAGTTATGGAGTAGAGGGAGGATTGGGGTTTCATGTTGCAGTAATGGGAGGAACTGGTAATCTATTAGATGTTAAGGGGGACTGCAGGGTAGTTGGGTGGGTGGGCACCAGTTAGAAATTATGGATTGAAGACTGAGAAACACAAAGCTAATACAGTAAATTGTGTATTAAATTGTGTGTATGTCTGGAAGTGTTAGAAAAAAGTGTGCACAAATGGATGGTTTGACGTTTCTGTGAGATTTTGCACCTTTCGGAATCACAAACCAGAGGCTACCACAGACTGAATTTGATCGGATTGGACCTTTTGCCCGAACTGTTGAAAGAAACCATTACACAGGTCAGAGTTGATGGGAAAATCTGTCCTCCCAACCACTGAGTCCCAAGATGGGCCCTTCTTTATTGCATGCGTACCGGTAAATAATCCTAATTATACTTCGTCCAACATGTCGTGGATTTCTCTGCCTTTTCTGGTTCTAAAAAATCTAAGTCCGTGATTGATTCCCAGGAGTAGTAACAGATTAATGATCAACTCTTCCAATATGCTACCCACAAATAGTTGTGTGTTTCGGAGACCGATTGTTAGTTACTATGAAGTGCTACACAGGAAAGAACTTGGTCCACTGTTCAATTGGACAAAAATAATCTTAACAGGCCGAAAGGAAAAGCAGACAATCTGTAAACATGCAGCCCCGCAATTCATCAAGTCTAATCTCGTGTCTAATAATGCTGTGACCCTGTTGGTATCTCTGGACAGGTTCTGGTGGTGGTTTAGGAGTAAAGTTCAATAAGATGGGCAAATATTGATCCAACCACCACCTATATCAGGGGCATGTGACAGACAAAGACTCTAAGTAGGGATTCAATTAGTATGTAAAACACCATTTTTTGCACACTGCCTTTGTGAAATCTGTTTGCATTACCTACATTATATAAAACTGCATTATCGAATCAAACCGTACATCGTTCGCATGGGGAAAACAAGTTGGATACGGATCACATCAAGAAGATTCCAAGCATGATTGTGGCAGAGTGAACTCCTAGTCCTACTCTAGTCCTATATCTCATGGGGCCAAGGTTTAGTTATTGAGACAGAGACTGTGCCAAGATAGTGCCGTAAATTGCAGCATCTTGTCACCCGTAAAAATCCGAGTCACGATTTCTGATAAACAGAATTGTTGCTGGGGTGTTTTTTTTTTGACCTGTGGATTGATTGAATGTCGTTGAGCATGGGCCAAGCCCGTTGTACTTTTTTCCCCTGTCAAAACGTGAGGAGATAAAAGTTCCCAACAGCCTTTCCACTGCATCAAACAAAACTCATGCTGTGCTCGTCCTTTTCCATCAATCGCGGTTTTCAGAATCTCTCCAGCGGGGATGGAATCAGTGTCTGAAACAAATTCCTACTTTCACTTCAGTCCACGGTGCTTTTTGTTCCTTTTTACATTCTGTTTTTTTTTCGGGGAGGAAGGAAAAAAATATCCAAACCTGTGGCTTGTCATCTGCTTATCTCTAGTATCAGTGCCCTTGAGCTAATGATCCGGCATAATTCCTGGCCGGGATGGGAAGGAAGTCATTTTAGAAAAGAGGAAGTTAAAATCCATCCATTCTAGAAGAAAATCACCTGATATCTTCACTCTCCCCGGCTAGCACCACGTTGGTTGTGTGTTCCACACAACCCACTCACCCCTCGAGACTCGAGAGAGAATTTTATTTTCACTTTATGGCCTGGCTTAAGTTACTAGTTGTCATCCAGAGTGTTAAGGTTACAGTGGCAAATATTTCTGATGAAGCAGCTTTTTATTTCGAAAGTCGTGGACTTATTTCTTAATTAAAGGCATGGGCCGATCCATCAATCGGAAGTGAGCCCTCTGGAATGTCTGATGGGTTTTTTTCTGTCTGTTGTCTCATGTTTCTTTGACAGAACTAGCCGCTGACATGTATGAATAATTGACAATCATCATTTGGGTGGGAGGGGGACCAGTTTCATTAGAATATGAATTTTTTTTAGTGGAGGGCACAGGTTACCAGTCGAAACTTCAAGTGGCAAACTAGCTTGTGACTCGGTCCTTGGCTGATTTTTTTACACCCTAAATATTTGTTATTAAGTGCTCAGTATATTTTTTTCCTGAGGGGGCAGGTTTCATGTCGTTGAGGTTTGTGATAGATATCAAGAAATCATTAAAAATTGATCATCTGATACAAAATTTATCCAGCCAGAAGACTGCTGGAACAAACAGAGATTTTTCAACTTTGCCACGGAGCAATCTTATGTCCATTTTTCAAATAACTTCTCAGCTTTTTCATGGAGACATTAGCCCAATACCGGGAGTATCGATTTCTGCCCCGGCCAGCAAATGATTAATTTTGACATTCTACATTTCCGCCCCATGGTAATATATTTTTTGGGTCCAAGGCCCCCACAGTTTGGCTTGGGGACCTGCTAAGGGGGTAACAGCCTGCCCCTTCAGAAAATAATTGCCAACATTGATCTCTTCTGGCAGCCTGGAGGTTTGTTGTTGTAGAGCTGGCAGTTATGGAGAATATTTCCATGGGGGGGAGGCGTTACAGCAGCTGATTCCCATGGGTCAAAGGTCGCGGGTTCAAATGTCATAGGCCACTGTGGGAGTTAACAAACGTGTGTTGCATAGCTTGCTCCCCATCAATGTATTTCATTGTAAGGTGCCAAAATTAGAAAAGAAACAATGCAGTGCAGTGAGAATGTTTTATTTCTTGGATTGCCAAATAAATTTTTATTTTTGTCTGACTTATTATTACATGGATATACTATCAGTTCCTTGATTGTTAGTAATGTTTTTCTTTTCTTAAGAAAAAATTGTTCGATTTTTTCCAGTAACATCTGACATCATCTGTGGGTCCTGTGAAAAATTAATGCTTCTCTTTTGGTCCTTTTTCGAAGGAAAATGTCAGAATTTTTTTTTATTGAAATCTTAGATGGTTGAAGTGAAATGTGTGCATTTGGGAGAGGGGGTTCAGATTTTGTGACAAATTTAATTGATTCTGTTAATTTCATTTTTTTTTTTTTTTTTTTTTAATCATTTGCAGGTAACCTCTCATTCTGTGGCCATCGACACATCAGACATGTCCACATTGACCGATCCCGACTGTCTGGGACCCTGCGAACCTGGTACATCGGTCAACTTGGAGGGAATTGTTTGGCACGAGACTGACCAAGGTGAGACGATGGACTTTGTCGTATAAATATCAACAATATAAGAGATTCAATGAAAAGCTGTGTGCAAGTGGATCATTGTAGCAGTGAGGGCGCTGTTTATGTGGGTTTCCATTTAGAATTAGTAAAACTTGAAGCTTTCTTTTTACACAATTGACAGTTATAAACTTGCTGCAAACTGTTCATCAGCCAAAATAATGGAATTTATAACATGCTTGGAGTTAGGAGGACCTGACATGTTCCTTACAGGATCCTTATCAAAGGCTTTTTACAGTTATTCTTCAAATTAGAATGACAAATCAGTTTGTGCGCAATTAGTAAGAAACCTCAAATTGTGAACTTGGGGTCGTTCCTGGTGACATTTCTTATTCACATTTGGTTGGATGTTGTTGCTTGGTTTGAAGGACAGCAGGACAGCGTAAAAATTTTTAGCTTTAATTTGTACAAGCTCTGTTGTTCCAAGACTGCAAGGTATTGAGCAGTGTGGTAGCACTGGCGCATACGCTCTGTGGTCTCAGGATAAGTAGACTCGACTACCTCTATACCTCTCACTCCCTGGGAGTATTTTTGAAGGATATTTGGGTAATTGATCGGTAGTTGGCGCGGGGCTTGTTCCCCCCTCTCTCTCTCTCCCTCTCTCCCGGATTGTAGAGCCTCTTTTGTTTCCTTCCAGGAGGCAAGAGGGCCATTGGCCCGGGCCCGTTATGTGCTCGAGCATTAAGTGGACTAAATATAGGCAGGTTATGATTGCATAGAGTTATGACTCAGTGCTTTGATAATGCCCTGCCTTCAGGGAACTAGACAGAGATGGATGTGGTGTGATTAAGGGTCTGCATGTATGTGATTGACCTTTGACACTGGGGAATGCTCTAATATGCTACAATTATTGAAGCATTGGGAATGTTGTGCCATGTTGCTGTACTGGTGTCTGTATGAGTTATATGCCAGTGCACAGAACCCTGTTCAGTCAGTTTCTTCACAATTTTCATTCACTTGGAAAAGAGATCAATAGTTTTTAATGGTGTGTTTCTGCTTCCTGGTTAACCTGTTCTATATGATAGGCCATGTCAGAGGTCGGCACCTTCTTGTTGAAGGTCACCTCTAACCAATCAAATCACAACTAGACCTTAACACTCTCAATAGCACACACTAATACCCAACTGTGTATGTGATACATTTGCCACATGTGCACGAGTCCTGTCTCTAAGTCCTATCAAACAGCCCCCTCTAGTGTCAAAACATTGCTTTTTTCTGTTTCTGCTGTCTCTTTGCTGATGGAGTTTGTTTGTTGTGGTCCACTGGATGGGATAGGAAAGGAACAAGTTTATCTGAATTTGCAAAATTATTGTCATTGTTTGTACAAGGATAAGCTCTTCCCTGAAATATAGGTTTTATTATCGCATAACAATAACTCAATGAGCAGATATGTTAAAAAGTGCAGAGGCCCAAAGGTTTAATTCCAGGAACAGTCAAATTCCCTTTTCTCACCCCAAATCATTTAAATATTTACCCAAGTTTATTTATTTTCTTTTGTAATTGACACATTTCATAAAATGATTGAGTTATTCTTATTTTTTCAACGTTTTTTGTTTGTTTGAATATATGCAGGTGTACTGGTTGTAAATGTGACTTGGAGAAACAAGACATATGTTGGTACGCTCCTCGACTGCACCAAACATGACTGGGCACCACCAAGGTAATTACATAATTTTATATTCTATATGCCATCCCAAGAGCTTTGTTGTTAAGTACCTATTTAATCTTCTTCATTCTCGATGGGACATATTCTATGTTTATCTGTCAACCTTGGCCACTTTACTGCTGAGTCTAAACATCTCTATTTCCCTTCTGCTTTTTCCAGGTTCTGTGATTCTCCGACGAGTGACATGGAGATCAGGAATGCCAAAACTCCGGGCCGGCCCAAGCGAGGGCGCAGCAGCTCTTCCACAACTAACAGTGACCTCAGTAACTTCACCGAGACCCGGTCTTCCATCCACAGCAAGCTGCGCAACTCCACCACCATAAAGGGACGGCGAGGCAGCGGCGCTTCCAACGGCAGTCGCACCCCGCCTAATGCCATCGACAAGGTTCAGGGCAAGAGGAAGGCCCGCCCCACTGACATAGATCTAAGCTCTGGAGAGGACAATAATAAGGCATCCAAGAGGTTGAAAACGGCCAGGAATACGCCAACGCCAAACTCCTCTGAAGGGGCCACCTCGCCAGTGTTCATCGAGTGCCCTGAACCAAACTGCAATAAGAAGTACAAACATATAAACGGATTACGATACCACCAGACTCATGCCCACCAGGACGTTCCAAGACAGGAGCTTGCCACTCCTGATGAACCAGATAATGCGGAAGCCACCAAAGCTGTTGCTGAGGTGGCCGCCGATTTCAGCCCTTCGAAGGGGGAAAAGACTGTTGTAGCAGCCTCAGAGACTCCGGTACAGGGATCCGTAGCAGCTGTGTCCAGTCCAGCCAAGGTGGCAGACAGCTCTGCAGAGAAATCTAAAGACCTTAAAACGACACCTCCTGCAACTCATGAGAAGCAGGAAGACAGTATTCAGCCATGTGCACCCACTGGAAGCACATCAACAGAGACATGCAAAGACCCTTCTGCTAAGGAACTATCCAAGGGAAGGGTGGATGTGACCCGCAGCCCAAAAGGTGGGCAGCATAAGAGCCAGGCTGATAAATCCAGTCCCAGCAAGATTCTCCACGGTGCCAGCAAAGCCAAAGATGCAGTGAATACTGCAAAGACCAAAATTGACTCTCACTCGAGTGACAAGCCTAGCAAACATAAGAAGCCAGTAACCAGTCACGGTACAAGTAGTACCAACCAAAAGGACATGTCGGTCTTTGATTTCAACTCAACGGCGGAAGCTGATGATCATTCGAAGAAGACAAACAGCAACTCTGCTGATAAACAGGCCGGTGTGAGCGTTATACGATCCAATCCAGATCAAATTGTGATCAAGACTGAGCCTCTTAGTCCACCTGCTGTAAATATTCCTAAAACTCCTGATACACCAAAGATGTCATCAGCACCTAGCAATGACGATGCTCAGAAGCACCCAAAGAGTAAAGACAAGGACAAGGCCAAAGGGGGTTCGGATAAGAAGAAACCAAAGCAGGACAAAACCGTTCAGAAATCCAAGTCAACGCGACCGATTGCTCCGGCCCCACCCCACCCTCAACCCCCACAACTCATTGCAATACCCGCAATTGTTACCACGAGCAGTGGACCAACCCCTACACCTCTCACGATACCCACGGTGACGACCAAACCCGCAGGAACCGCTCCCAGCACAGTGGCAACGTTGAAGCCCATCCAGCCAAAGCCAACTGTCCCTGACAACCCTGCTGTCAACGCCTCTCTAGCAACTCTGAAGGAAAAGAAGCCAAAGCCCAAGAAGAAGTCCAAGACTGACAAAGAGAAGCAGCATACGGCGGGCTGTGCCCCAAAGGAAGGGACCAAAGTGGAATCGAAGGATAACAGTAAACCAAAAGAGGGCAAATCCAAAGAGATGCCTCCGACCATCAGACCAGATCAACTCAATGAATCGTCAGTAGCAGCTGCATTAGAGAACAACATTCTCAAACAGGCACTCACGGCATCGGGCATCGGACCTGAGGATGCTGGAAGGAACTCCCCTTATGTAGGAGGGACTAATACTGAGAGCCAGTCGAAGGTAGCAGAGCAGCCATCGAAGGATGGCCCAAAGGAGCTACCTTCATTAATTCCCAGCAGGCCGATGGCGAATTCCAGCATGCCTGAAATGCCAAAGCTTATTCCCACCAGTAGTATAATGAACTCAGCCAATCGGCCGCCACACCACAGTCAAATGCCATCATCTCAGCAGCAGCAGCAACAGCAGCAGCAGCAGCAGCAACAGCCTCCACCCCCACCACCCACCAAACCGATCATCCCAGCTTCCCCGGAGGCCATCAAGACAGAGTACCAAGGACTCGCGGCTTCCACCTCTCAGTCAAGGCCCAACTCCTTGCCCTCGGACCTGCCTGTGCCCACCCTAACAGTTCCCCCAACTGTGGATGATGCGAGAGCGGGCAGTCCAGCTTACTCTGATATTTCCGATGCCAATGACGATCCACCAATAGTTTCCACAAAACCAAGAGAAGAGAGGGATCCCTATGCCTTTCATGACACTCCAGTTGCCAGATCATCTCAGGGTAACAAGCAAGTCGCTGAAGATCTCCGGAGAGTTGAAAGGGTTGAACCCCTGCCTGTTCAAATGTTTTCGCCGTTGACAGAGGTAACGCGAGAGAGGGGTGTCAGCACCGAGTCCCTGGCCAAATCTTTAGAGACCATGCGATCAACTCCTACGCAGTCCATGAAATCAGATTCAGGCCGTGAACCAAGTAAAGAAGGACCTGAGCCCAAGAAGGCTAGGAAGGACACCCCGAGCCCATCAACTGAAACTGGTTACAGACCACAAGCTCCTCCTGGGGCTGTGTATGGAGGTCAGTTTCCCTTCCTACCAGGATATGTGGCAATGGATCCCTCTTATCATCAACGCCTTATATCCACTGACCCTCACTATAGACAGCAACATGAGCAGTTTATCAGTGAGCAGCGCAAAAGAGCTGAGACAGAGAGATTAGAGAGGGAGAAACGAGAACAAGAGAGTGGAAAAGACAAAAACCCTGAGAGCTCAGAGTTAAGAGACAGGCCCATCCCAAAGATTAAAACGGAACCAGTCACTCCAACTAAGAGGGACTTAATATCAGATCCAAGTAAAGGGATCAGGCCTGAAAAGGACCCTCAGCATCTGAAGCGAAAGGGGGACAGGGAACTGCCTCTTGAAGCGATCCATGGTAGGCAATTAGACTTCCACAAACCAGGAACCGAGAGCCCAGATGTTAATGTACCTCCTGGTAGTGTTCCAAAAACTGCAGATGGATGTCGCAGCTTGCTGGAACAGCAACGAGAGGAAATGAGGCTGTACTCGCTTTACGATCATAAACAGAGGGAGTTGCAGCGCCAGGAGGAGGAGCAGCGGAAGGTAAAACAGGAGGATAAGCGTCGGCCTGAATCCAGTGACTCGCGAAGGGATAGTCGGAGGACCCCCGATGATCGACCCCACGAGCATGAACACTCAAGGAAAGCTAGCATCTCCCCCAGACGCGAGTCGTCCAAAGAGCAGAGCTCTACCACCACATCTTCCAAACCGGTGTCAGAAGATAAGAAGCATAGGGAATCACCCTTGCCGAATAAGAGTCAGTCACCCCACGATAAGGGCCCACCCAGGGGAATGATTCCGCCTTCCAGGCGCGTCTTGGACACCTACCCTGCTTACCTCCAGCCACCCTATGTTCAGATTCCCTTTGGACCTATGCCCTTTGACCCTAACCATCCTGCCTATCAGGCTGTCAATCCCATGGTGGCTTACCCGGCCTACATCCCGCACGAGTTGCATTACCCACCTCCTCCCGGGCCACGCGTCATCAGCCCCATGTGGAAATCCCAGGAGGAACGAGGTCGCTATGAAGTGGACCGTGAACATTCAGGTGCGACCTCACCCCTCAGCTCTGGAAGCAAGAGCAGAGACCCTTCGCGAGAGCGACCCACGAAAGCCTTAGACGTGTTACAGCAGCACGCCAATCAATACTTCAGCTCCCACAAGAATGAGCGGTCGCGATCACCGGAGCCGGAGAGGGAAAGGAGGCAGTCTTCCTCTCCACGCCCAACGTCACCACCAGCCGAAAGGAAGACTCCAGTAACGCCAACATCTCGTGAGGATTCCCCGAGGTATGATCCATCCAGGAGGCATGGTGCACCAATTCCCGCTCACCTTCTACATCAACACATGCACACCCATCAGCATACACACCTAGGCATGGGATATCCAGTGTTGCAGACCTACGACCCATATGGTAAGACACAGTAACAATTAATTCTGTATCAGTAACTCTTAAACTATTGCAAAGAATCATCACTGTATAGCACCAGGACACTTGTCTGTGGGCTTGTTGACACCACAAAGGAAATCTTCAAAACTAAACTGGAGCCAAGAAGCTTAAAATGTAACATTTTACACGCAGACACAAAATAGACAGGTAGAGATGAAGATATACAAAAAACAGCTCAAAAGAGTGGAGTGTCTTTTTTTTTTTTTACTTGAAACTGAAAAAAATTGTTGTGCACGTAACAGAAAATTTCAAAGACTGTAAAAATTTAAAGATTTCTCTCTGTTTTTCTTCTTTTGTTGCATCAGTTCTTGCAAGCCATCAGCAAGCTGCAGCAGCTGCAGCAGCAGCGGCGTCAGGCGTCAATCCGTATGCAGTCCGAAGGTAAGAATCCTCAGCAGTTTTTACTGAGAAAAGTTCAGAAAAATTCAATATTGTTAATGAGAGTCAATTCTGGGATTTCCCTTGTGCAAATACTCCTAATAGTCCAAATGACTTTAGTCACTTCTGTAAATTGCCAAGAGCTCTCTGCTTTGTCAAAGGTTGTCAGGGCTCCTGGTGACAAATGTAACCATTACCTCAAGGCCTGTTGCAGATAATTTACAAGTCCAACCTTGACACGTAGGTCAGGTGACTTGTAGTGAAGCACACTTCTCTTTGATCTTTTTTTCACGGAGGGCAGCCGTTGGAAAATGGTCTCAATCTCATGGAGAAAAATTGATTTGGGATCATTACTTTACAGAGTCAGATGGCTCTAGCTAGTTTGTTGGTCAAGTTCGTACCTCACTGAGCCTCAACATTCAAATCATAATTTGACTGATGCAGATTCTCTAACATTATTGTGTATTAAAATTGACGCTACGTTCTTTCTCCTGCAGGGAATGAATAATCTCCTGATGAATGCCAGTGTTGACGTCGCCAGCTCAAGAGATGGAACTGAACAGCAAAGTGTGGAATCTCAGATGCACCGTGTCTTCGGCAGAGTATCTGACGAAGCGGTTCGCAGAATGACAGGGAAGGGTTGTGTTATTTTTTGGGGGGAAGGGGATGCTGTACATTGTAGCGGTTTGCCATGATTTCACTTTTGTCGAGGAAATTGTGAAACATTTACTCCTAGAGCAAAGCTAGAATTGACTCTCCAACCTTCCCAGTCATAAGACTTCACAGGCTTGTAGATGTTGAAGCCGTGACTTGAGGCGTCGATCGTTTTACATCAACTGATGTGGGTCGCCTGTTAAATTTGAATTTGAATTCTAGCTGTTCGGTTTGAGAAAGCGAGAATGGAACATTGATCCATTTGGGTGTTGTTGTTTTTTTTATTCTGGGAAAAATTGTTGTAAATAAAAAGATTAAGAGAAAAAAATAGACAGCCATTTTTTTTTTTTTTTAAATCTGTCTTTTGATCAAACGGCCAGTCGGGGCTTGTGAATATTTTAGAAAGGCTAAGAGGAAATTGTGGTAATTTTGAACAAAATTTAACATATAACCCGTAACGAACTGGCCAAGTACTTTCAAAGGTTTTTTTGTTTATTGTTTAAGCATCATTTGAATAGGTTTTTGCCCAGGGAACATATCCAGAAAGAATTTTGGCCAATTAGCAAACGCAAATCAGTATTTTGCATTTTAATCGGTACATACATTTAAATAGTACATAAAAAAATGATTAAACAAATCGAAAAGAAAAAACAAATCTGAGAAATCTTTTTTCAAATAAATAACTCCTTGACCTTGCTTTTTCGTAGTGATTTTCTAGTAGGACTGAACGCACAACTTATACATGCATATAAGCTTTCATCCCATAATAACGTTTACTGGAACACCATTTATTATACGTTCCACAGATTTAGAGATTTTATATTGAAAAGTACTGTTGTTAACATGTGCTACATGTATAAGATATTTTTTTCTCTTTTTACCCAAGGATGCCAAAAAAATAGAGGTTTAATGGTGCAAAGCTAAAAATAAAACACATATAAATATTGTTATGATATAAATTTTTTATGTTTTATTTTAATGAGTTTTGTTTTTGAGTGTTGACATTGATAGAATGTTTTCGGCACCTTATGGCTTGCGACACAGCTGTTTTGCGGCCAGGTGTCGATTTCACCAAACTCGTCGTAACTTACTATCAATCGTAGGACTTAAGATGAATTACAGCCCTACATAGGATAGGCCCCCTACGATGGGTTATCCTTCCACCTCAAGTTACGATCGATCATAGGGCTGCTTTGTGAATTTGACCCCAGCAATGGTAAGCTAAGTCCAATACTTTATATCTCAATACTGCCCGAAAATCCTCATTTTAAAATTCCATCAATGTATTATCTGCGAGGCTTCATCGTTACCATGGCAACCCAATATTGTGGAAATATTGAATGGGATTTCCACCCTCTCTCTTTGAGAATGTGCTTTTCTGTTTGAGTTTATTTTCCGCACTTTTAGTGACGGTTTGTGAAACGAGGCAGATTATGAAAGATATTGCCAGTATCTGGGCTTTGAAGTCTGCAGGCTCTCACATTTTGAGACTTCTGTGGCAATTGTTTTTGTTTAAATTTTATTTTATTTTTCTCATCATAAAAACTTGGATAAAAACAACCAAACGCCACCTTTATAAAAGAAGTGACATGTTTCTGTGGGTGAAATATTCTGTATTGGACTATGTCGCTCAGTCAATAAAAAAATTAATAAATAAAAAAAAAATGTTTTATCAAGTTTATTCTTCCTAAAATGTATGATAAACCTATATATTTTCATTTTTGGTTTTTGTTGAATGATGTTTTTTGATGTTTCTTGGCTAAAGTGGGGTTGTTTTCACATTGAAAACATTCGACTTTGCTTTTTTTCTTAAGTGCCACTGATCCTTAAGTACAATGTAGCACAACCACTTTGTATTTTACTGTATCTTAATAAAAATTGTAGACATTTGCCGCCAAATTGCGACAGAAAGATCAAGTTGTTTCATTTTCTAGTATTTTTGTGCCGCATTGAGTCTCGTGTGTTAATCTTTAATCATGAATTTATCTTAATTGCTAAGCAAATTGTGATGTCACTATACGAATTGGTGATATTGACATCTCAAACTTAGTGTGTGTTCGTTTAGCATCCACGTGGCAGCCCTGACATGGGAATGGCTGTGTACACTGCGCAAAACAAGCAGAAGGTTGATGAGGTTGACTGCTGATGTCAACTCGTGGTAGCTAAACGAACGCACCCTTAAGATTGATCATAGTGTTTTGTGAAATCGGCCCCTTGTCATGTGTTCACAAATTGTCTAGTTGTGCATAATCGTTTGATTTTCATGCAAATTTGTTCTGCTTTGTGGGTGTTCTAACTGGTATCAGTTAAATTCCATTTGAATAGAGTTTAGTACAGTAAAATAAGCTTGAGAACCTTCTTGTTACTCACAAACGTCGTCACAAGAGGGCGCTGTTCTATGTTGACGGTCAGAGCCGTAAGTGCTTTTTGAGTTTTCCACAGACGATTCGTGAAGACCATGAAACTGATGTAGCGCCATCACTTGCAAGAACGAGTACGAGCGCCCGGGAATCTTCAAAAGGCCATCCGACGACTTGGTAACTAGCAAGGTAATGTGTCATTCCATGTTCTACGTTGTCTCTTTTAAATTTGTTTAGAATAAGCAATTTTGCCGCCGTTTTGTATTGTCATGGCGTTCATGAAGTAGAACCTACACGGACTTCATTGAAAATTGCGAGGCCATTACTAGGCCGATCCCTAGTGTTGGTTATCACTCGCTGTATATCACTACATTCACGGAGGAAACGATTAAATTTGACGTTAATATTTGCATTTAAGTTTCTATCATTTACTTTACTAATGTTTTACATGTTAATCTTTGCTTTGTTTAAATAATCTATCACTACACACAAGTTTCGCCACAATTTAAAATGGTAGAAACAAATATCATGAGGCTGAGGTATGTTGTGTGATGTTTGTAGTCTGACAGTTCTAGACGTTTGCCTGAGTGGGTCTTTGCTTAATTAATTTACCTTAACGGGAAACAAAGTAGGATAACCAGATTTTTAATTCTGGTTCCTAGCTGTACAGCGCCCTCTAGCTTTACGTGACACAAAATGTAATGAATTATTTGGCAAGCTAAAATTAAGTATGAGAAGAATGGAAACCATTTTGGTACTCGAGTCACAATGTATCAACTTCAGGGAATTCATTATTTTATTTTCTAGCCGGGCTGTTCTTTGTGTCCCCAACGTGTCCCCTTGGTGTCCCTGGGCTGTTCCCACCTCCCTTTTCTTTTCACATTCCATTTCCATGCAGACGATTCTTCCCAACTTTTAACTCCGTCAATCTACAAAATCTTACACCGCACGTGTGAATACAATTTGTATTTCCTGATTGAAATGGCGCCACCACGCACTTTAAAGTGGCCAGTCTAGTCTGTTCTTTGACGCATAGCGTCCGTGTTGTGACGGTGCTATACCGTCTTGTATCACGCACGTCATACCTGCCGACTAGAGAATGGATCGAACCCGTGTTTGTTGGCTCGGCGTGCCGCTGCCACACTCACGTGGTGTCATTCACTTAGACCTGGAAATCCTTCAAGCGTAACTGTAAATGATACAGTAACCAGAGCCATTGTGCACTGGGAATAATAAATCGCCCTAGATTATAACGGCCAGCAAATAAGCCGTGCCTTTTAGCTGGCAGCAGCCAGGGTAAAGTTAATGGGCTTACCGCTAGCAAACCAAACTCAGCTATTCATGAAATTGAGGTTTACCCGACTGGAATACGCCACGTATTTCCAAGCCCAGTCTGGCTCTAGGGCATCGGCACGAAAAAAAGAAAGAAAGAAGAAAAAGGCTACATACACACCACTGGATTGTAGGCACAGCATGTGACAAACCTGGGTGTATTGTGCCTTGGTTTAACTTTTTAAGAAAAGAAGTCAATCCTGCGATTTCGATTTGATTTGCAAGCTTCCACTGCCCGCATCACGAGCTTAAAATTGAAAGTCAGTAGCGCTAAGGGCAAGAAAGAACATGCTATGTTCCTTCAGATTTTGAGCAAACATTCAGAGATTGTAAGGCGGACCTTTTTCCAGCTTGAACAATATTGTTAGACTTGTACCTCAAACCGTAAATCAACTTCTTTCCCCCTATTGCAGGTCGTTGATTTTATCTCCAGAATCAAAGAATACATTTGCTAACACGGTGATGTTTGTTCCAATTAGAGTTACCAAGAAACAAACTCATTAATGTTATCCACATATCTTGATATTTTGATAACAATTTCTGGTTATCGTAATCAAGCACGGTATAATGGCAAGGCACGGGGGAGCTGATGGCTGGTTTTATCATGAGTGGAATTACATCAATTACACTGAAGCACTCTGCTGGGGTCATTTTTAATCCTAAACCAAACACGGCTTGAGTGGCCAACAAGGTGAACTGAAACGTTCAGGTTGGGGATTATCCCAGATAACAAGGCCGATCAGAGCCGTGTATCTGTGTCCAGAGTTGATAGTCGTTGGGATGAGTGACCATTGGCTGTGGCACGAGTGACCAGAGATACATGGGTGATGATGACCCATGCCAGTCGGTCCAGAAACTGGACCCCTTTCTTCTGTCTGGACAGCTTATGATACTGCAGCGTCTAGGGGAAGTTGTATAGTCATCACCGACTAAGGGTGTATGTGACCATTCACAGCGGTGGTGCTGCAGCCCTATTAAAAACCTTCGGTTCCTTTCAGCCTGAGTTAACTTTGTTGCACAGTAGCAACAAGAGAGGGGTAGAGCGAGAGAGAGAGAGAGTTAGTGGGGAGAGCACAACACCCCAGCGGGAAGAAGTTTATGTATTCAAGTTGACGGCTTGACAATGATACATGTATCACCGTCGGGAGACACGCAGCGCACGCACCGCCCAGTTCACCAGCTTCCATAAGTCGAAGTGACTCGCTTCGCTCTCCGAATTCAAGTTTTTGCCACCGGTTTAATTTATTTTCTATTGAGAGAGAGCTGTAGACGGAGAGAGCTTGTGTGTGAAAGTCGGGGAAGTGGGATAATCCGTCTCCATCCCTTGCCTCGACTGCTGGAACAATCACTGCCACCGAGCAATATATAATTTTTTTTTTCTTCTGTATCCTGGGTCTGACTTGAGGAACTATACGGTTCAGGTCATTATTCTTTAGTGGCGAAGCTGCTGGGATCGTAGCCATGCAGCCATGACCAGAGCTGCAAGAGTCGCGCTGGAGGACAGTGTGTTATTGACAGACTAATCACGCTAAGCACCGGTCCGATCCTGCCTCACCAATTTACCCGTCCTCGAGCCCCCGTTTTCTGGCTGTCTCTCCCCTCCCAACGATGCCTGCAATGTTCGGCTCGACGGAAGTTTAGCAGAGTGGGGCTTCTTTCTAGTAAAACATATTGATTGATTCAATGTTGGTTCCAGTTTTATCGTCACGATGATCAGACTTATCTCCGAAGAGTTCCAAAGCAACGGACATCGTCTGCATTTTGAGTCCTGTTGAGATATCTTCAACTGTCTGATAGTAATACTCGTATACGGGAGAAACATCACTTCCTTCTTGATTTGCTAACATCAGTTTTGTGCATTTTTGGCAACATCACTTGTGCATTATTTTTGTTTTATTGGACTCCGCAAGAAATATGGATATACTCGGAGCGAGCCAACGGGGAATCTCATGGCGAAAATGTCTACACCTCTTACACATTCTAGTGGCAATGTTGTGGTAAGTTGAAACAAACCTTATACCCCCCAAAAATCCATCCTTCTTTAATGTAGCCTACCCATGCAAGCCCCCTTGCCCAAAATAAACCTGCCCATATCATGTTCGTTGTTGGTGTTCTAATGTTTTGTGGGTCCGCGGGGAGTCGTGTAGTAACACCCTCGCGTGAACATACTGAACCGCGAAGCCAGGGTTCAACCGCGCAGCGACGAGGGACCCAACTCCGCTGGGCCTGGGCCGGATGAAACCAGGGGCTGCGATTCTGATTACTTTTTCGAGCGGGAAACAGTTTCAATATTTCCCTCGTCTTTGGTCTGCATTTTTTTAAATCGATCTTTTGCCTTGGTAGTAATACACCCTTGAACTTGCTATGTATTAAAGGTAACTTCATACTTTGGGTTTTGCTAAAGGAATACAGATTCATGGGCAAAAATATCCTATTGGGCAACCAGTGAAAACGCTCAAAGTGTATTTTCAAATCTATTCGACCAAAACTGTAATACAGCATTTAATGTTAACGGTATGTTTCTACAGGCATCTTCATACCCTGTAAGTTATAGGTAGGTCTAAATCTTGGAATATTTCTGTGTCGGTTTGCTACAGTCTGATGTTTACATTTAGGCATAAAGCAGCAACTTGTATACTTGCCACTGAAGTTTGTAGAAGAATGGGAAAAGCCCAAACTTCCGCTGTCATTTATCTGATAGAGTGGCTTTGAGTCACAGTATTTTGTGTGATTAAAAATGATAGAAACATGATCGAGCCTGGTAAAATGTCAGATGTTTTATTGCGTTCCAGTTGAAACTGTTTGACTTTGGGTAATCCTTTATCAATAACATGAGCAATTGAGATATTGACAAACTATGTTAAGACTGGGTGCATTCTTCTTGTGCTACCGATTCACGGCTCGAATTAGTCTGGCCTTTTCTTCTTCACACTAGTAGGGTATCCTTCAAAATGGAGGAAAGAGACGGCACATTATCAGAAGATTTATAAAGCCTTGTGTTCAATGATCACTAGACCTGAAACTAAACATCATCACCAATGCCGTCACATACATTGTGACTTGGACATTTTGGACAATACCAAAGGAATGTAATGTGCCCTCTAAGCTCAGGCGGCGGGGAAAATGCAAAATACGGAGTATGAAATTATACTCCACATAATTTCGTTCGGTCACAGACACGAAGTTTGGGGACTGAAGCGAATACTTTGTGGACGTTATTTCTATGGTAGTAGAGGACATTATGATGGTAGATCAGAACTGTGATGTGCCAATTTCAAGCAATTAGCAATAGGCCTACTGATATTAGCTGCCATGCCTAATTCCCGTGTTTGATGATTGGTATTAAACACCAAACAGAAATGTTAACAGATTTACGTATAACTTTATGAAGATGGTGCTGGTACTGTAGAAACATATCGTTAAATATTTCCGCCTTAAATTGTGTATTTACCTAGAAATTGGTAAAACAAAGACCGAAAACCGTTTTGATCTCGTGGTAAAATCAAAACCATTCTTTATGTTTTATAAGAAAAAATTGGGTAAGTTTTTCGCTATTTTCTCGTGATTCAGATGTCCGATTGAGCTCAAATTTTCACAGGTTTGTTATAACATGCTGGATCAGACAAAGTGTGAGTGGTGCTCTGTTACCTTCACCAATCATGTATTATCACATATTGTCAATGGAGAAATGTGGCGTCTGTAAATGGAATCAGTGTTATAGAACTTGAATACCCAACATTTCGTCTGCATGCTGTTTCATCCGATCTTATGCCATTGGCTGGTTGCGCGTGTGTGCAATAGGCTGTCGTTAACCTACTCGTCTCTGTACATGCACGTGTTGCCAATGTTTTTTTGGCGGGATTCGTTGGCGTTGATATTTGTAGAAAATCGTCTGATCCATTCCAGAACAGGAAAGCGAAATGTTGTACCCAGTCATTATCGCTTGCAACAGCCGGACATGTGCATAAGTTTGCTGCGTATAGTTAACAAGAAACACAACTAGTGGTAGATTTGTTGAGACTACACAGCGTAGAGCCCATGTTTAGCAAATTACGTCAGTCGCCCGTAAGTGATGCTTATATTAATAGGCCTGCATCTGAAATCCCATCATGAGTAATGCTCCCTGAGATCAAAACTCCTGTGAATAGATTTGAAAATATCGTGGCCGTTTTTCACTATTTCTCAATACGTGGCCACTGTAATTTAGCAGATGACTGCTTCTGTGTCTTTCTTGATATTTTTGCCCATGAATCTGCATTTCTTTTGGCAAAACGAAAAGTATGAAGTTATTCCTTTATTACATAGCAAGTTCCATTAGTATTGAGTAAATCAAAACCGCTAAGTCTGTATACCAACTTCACTGATATTACTTAGCTCCTGCATCCGTTATACAGCACTGATAACTATCTTTGATCTGTGATCGTGAACTAAGTTCAAACATCGGTTGTGGTTTGTTATCCAATCCTGCATTTGCGATGAGACATTTTTATAAGTTACTTGGTGACACTTCGACGGTTAAACTAGATAATGAATTAATACATGTATCTCGGTTACATTCCTGTGCTCTTTGGTGGACTATCCAACCGGTAGTTAGTTCAGCCTACTGAGAATGATTGAGAAATCGCCCGGTAATATTGCCCATATCCCGCTATCCTAAATTCCAAAGGCAACATCCTGAGAACCATCCAAGTCAAATTTCCAGGGTTATCTCAAAACGAGAGAGACGGGACGATAGCACCTGAAGTAGGCCTACGCTCTTCTTCGAGTCTTTTCAGTCACCTTTCAGTGGAAATTACTTCTTTATTTCGGATTTGTGTGTCATTTGGAGTTTACCAGGTGATTAACACAGTCAAGTCTACAGACAGTCATTGTCTTGATATAGATTGACAGACCATAAGCTCATTAAAGAAGATTGGTAAATATACAAGATATAGAATGTTGCCTGGCCAGACGTACGTGTGCCAAAGAACAAATGGATATACAAAACTGTTGGTTGTAATGTTCGTTATCGACAACGGAATGCATGTGATCGGGATAGTTGAGCGCATTACATCTTCAATATCAGAGAGATTAACTGATAAGGGGACATGTAAAATTAACCCCGTACAATTAATACGATGTCCTAATGTTAACCAATCTTTACCTGTGACTGGTGGTAATTCAAGATGGCAGACATTTTTTCAGAGTCTTGAAAGTACTTTTCTTTCGGAGGGAAGACCTTTCGTATGTGGTCACAGAGAAGCCAGAGGTGCTTCAGTTGTTTTGTTGCAAAACAGAGAGAGAGAGAGAGAGAGGGATTACAGTGTTGTTTAAAAACATCATTTGCTTACGCAATAAGTAAGTTCTATAATTCTCTTGCTCACGCTAGGTCAGACTGTTCACCTTGGTCGGCCCTGTAATTATTTAACTGCCTGGAGTCGGCCATAGTTCAGCAGGCAGTCGATATAGTTTGACCATTTTCGTTTTCACACGTTTCATTTTAACCGTCTTTGATCGGACACCACCCTTTTTGCAATCATTGAACCCTTTCTGAATCATACCCCCTTGCTTAGCTTAAATTGGATATATGTAAATGCTGTATATATACACGTTCATATGTTCTAAATGATTTCCTCTGTGTGACATTATGCTGAGCCCCATTTCTTATCTTTAAGTGTGGGCCCCGAGACTGTGTTCGGGCGTGGTTCCCCCACCTAAAGGTATAGCAGGCCCCCGTGTAATGGAAGTGACAAAGCAAATCCTGCATGGAGTTATTGATATTAATATCATTATTAAGACCAAAAATTGATCCCATTGAGGTTTCGACACAACGCATGCGCGCTGAGTATGTTTGTTGGTCCTTCTTGTCTGCAGTAATGAGATCTGACTACTGCACAATGGGTTTAGCGGCACGCCTATACGTGGATTATCGTTGAACACGCCCAGTTCAGGGAATAATCTATAAAACATGCAAACCCCAAACGGTACTTCTTTTTTTACGAAGTTATATCGCCTGGATCGTTTATTTAAGCCCCATATTTGATACGAATTTTCCTTTGTGCAGTTAAGTAGGCCTCGGTTCATTTCTTAAACTTTAATCTGCCCGTGTGGGATGTAAAGGATTTGAAACGAAATTGACACAAAATATTATATAAAAGTAGGTCATAGCTTAATATTTAATGCTTGCTCGAGGCAGCCCATTCATTTCAGCGTGGGTGCGCCAATGGCGTCCATACCTGACCCTTTTATTTGAAGGACAAATTTGACTCTGGTATGCAAAGGTATATAACTAGAGCGATTCGTCAGCACGGAACGGTTTAGTCACGATCGTTCCAGTCACATTTCTTTCTCCAAACATCTTTGATTGAACGAATGTGGGGGTTGTTGGTAACCACAAAAATGCTTCAACACCTCACCAATATTAAGCGACTTGTGGCTAGTGTTACGTCTGGCCACAGACGTGTGGTACAGAAACATAACGTGTGAACGAACAGACACGTACTAGAATGCAATAGAACTTGGTCTACTTATTCGAATTTCATTCCATTTTAAAGTACCGTTTTGTTGATTTCCAAAGTTTTGTCATAAGAGATCTTTAGCATTACATTTTGTCCCTTTTTGCCTATGTGGTTTGTTTAAATTGCAGTATACATGATAGCCATTTTGTCTTATCGAATATGTGGTTGAAACGGCATCATTTTGGCCACATTGCATAACTCGTATACCAGGTTAACTGGCCATCATCACATACAAAACTAGTATAATCGCTCTCTACTCATGTGTTGGTACTCGGCACCGGTTATCGTTGAGCTAACCTTGGGTTATTCAAAGTAACCCGTGGTCTGACTCAAAAGGTAACTTGGGGTTACCAGGTAACTCTCTAGTTACCCTTATAGGTTACCTTGGACCGTTCTAAAGTAACTCTTAGGTTACACTTGGGTTAGGTTTGACTAACCCCCAGGCTTACCCTTGGTTTACCCTTTTGGTTGCCATTTTGGTTCCCCTAGATTTCATGTTATGTCCACAAAGTCTGTCTTGGTAGATTTTGGACCGTCCGTCTATCACGCGCACCTGTTCAATAAAACGGTAAAGTTTACGGTGCTCCATTGTGGATATTTTACCTTAAAAACGGAAATGTTCTGTTGTTATCTCTTCGCGTATTTCAAAAGAAATTTCCATAATTATGGAGTATCGGTGACGCTATTTGTGCCTTAAGTTAAGCAAAGCTCATAAGTTATTTGTTCGACTTGTCTTTTGGTCCTTGCTCTGTTATGCTTCAGTTAAGCCAAACCTGGATTCCAAGTGAAGACCTTTTCACCTTTTCAAGCGAAGTCAGTTAACATGGGAGCGGACAAAAGCTAAAGTGACCCCCTCCCTTGGAAACACAAATTCGGCGGTCATCAACCAGAAAAATAAAACAGGCGCCGATCTTTGGCCACTGCACGGGGCTTCATAAATGCCTATGTACCGGCTTTCATTCCTGTTGTCAAAACAGTCCAAAGGAAAACGAATTGTTAGTTCAACCGTGGATCCATGTATCGGTTTGTATAAAACTGACACAGCATCTTGGTATAAAGAAAGCACGACTAAATACAGTCCATGGGATGAGATCCTTATAAACCATTTAACTCAGGACGAATTTGCAGCGATTAAGTTCCCTGCAGAGATGCATGGGGTATCGGTTATATACCGCTCTTTTGTCCGAGATCCAATCTTGTTATACCGATAGTCTGCTCGGGATAATGGGTATCATCGCCGAGTCCCCTAATCCAGTCGATCCTCGAGTTGTTGCTGAAGTCCTTGATCTGTCCGTGGAGGAAGAGCAGGCGTCCTCTGGTGGTGTCGTCACGGTCAAACAGCCGGACAGTGTCTGGTCATTTGATTTCCCCTTTCCTGCTCCTATACTGTAGCATAAAAGTGATACCAGGGGCCAATTTCATAGAGCTGCAAAATTTGCTTAAGCACCAAAAAAGCTTGGTAAATAAAATCAGTATGCCAACCAAAACTCCTTGTGAATGTTACATCCAGCAAACAATGGCCGACTTCAAGTCAAAAGCAGTAAACATCACATGAAAATTTGGTTGGCAATCATGTTTGACCAAGGAAGACTTTTAATGCTTAAGCAGATTTTGTGCTTTAAGCAGCTCTATGAAATTGGCTCCAGGTTGCGTCAATATCCACAGTGGATCCGTACCAGGGACGCGGTAGTGTTCCTCCTATATCAATTCGAAACCGACATGGTCAAGGAGCCCAAGAAAAACTCCGATATCCTTACTCCGTCAATCAATTACCGTTAAACCGTATACATTGCTTGGCTGCATTTCCAAAAAGGGACTCGCAACGCCATTGTTTCTTTCGTTTGTTTCTTTCGTTTGTTTCTTTCTTCTTTTACATCCTGTGAACTTTTCCGACAGTCCCAGCTTGAAAGAGGGCCGACCGTCTTGGTGGAGACAACCGGGCGCCCCGCCACGAAAAGTCAAAGGAGTGCCCACAGATCGATCACCCTTGTTTCCCCTGCACGTCCAATCGTGTTCGATAGGAGATCAACTTCACGAATTGTTCACTGAATTCAGTCTGAATCGCCTTAATATATAGATTGTCCCTGCTAGTACATGCTATGCCCATGGGCCGCGGTGTCTGGGATTAAACATATCCATCTTATTCATTTCACGAATTCAGGCCGGGAAAGGGACATAACTTGGTATACATAGGTCTATATTTCGAAGGTTTTTGAGTCAGCTCATAGGAGAACTTGATGGAACCTGGACTTTTCCATCATTCCCTGCTCTTGTGTTTATCTGGAGACGCTCGGAGTCGACTGACGTGGAATGCTTTCCCATTCTCCTAGAACCATCTCTCAGGAGAGCTATTGCGTTATTATTTCGAAATTTCCTGAATTTCTGTCCAATTTTACATTTTAGTTTCAGTTTAAGATGTTTTCTCTTCATTTAGATGAAAACTCGAAAACTCTCTCACTCGTGGCATAAAATATGCCTGTTTAAGTTTATGATGGTTACCAACCCGAGGGGCCAATTTCATAGAGCTGCTTAAGCAAAACGTGTGCTTTAGCATGAAAAGTCTTCCTTGATCAAACAGGATTACCAACCAAATGTCCATGTGATGTTTACTGCTTGTTGACTTGTAATCGGCCATTATTGGGCTGAGCATTATCATTTACAAGGATTGGCTGCCATAAGTCCAGTGCGGACAGGGCAAATTGCCCTGTCCGCACTGGACTTTTTTTGGGCAAAGTAACCGAGACACTGGGTACTTTACCCATTTTAAGTCCAGTGCGGACGTCTCAGGAAGTCTACCTCTCAGTTACTTTGCCCGAGCCGCGCGGGTATTCCTACCGGCCAACTTCTGCCCGGGTAGAATGCCCGAGACACTTTACCCGAGACGAAAAGTCCAGTGCGGACAGAGCGAGTCGGGTACCCGCATGACCCTACACACTGTAGTATTGAAAGATCGGTAATTCTTCCGTGCGTGCACGGGTAAGTTACCCGAGTCAAAAGTCCAAGTGCGGACACCGGTAATATTTGCCCATTTTTCATTTACCCATCGGCTCGGTTAAATCCCCGGAAAAAAAAGTCCAGTGCGGACAGGGCGGTGCCGAATGAACTCTATGAGATTTGACCCCATCTAAACTCATCTCGCAATGGCGGAAACTAATTCATCGTTTATTTAGTTAAACAACTAAGAATCACGGTATTTCTGAGAATAGCCAGTCACCAGGTATGTTGAACTATATGCCTTAAACACGCGAGCACAAGTCTAATTATATTGACAAAGTGTTTTTCTCCCCCATAGCCTTCCGAACGAATGCGAAGCCAACGAAACGCCATTACGTTGTAGGATTTTCTTTTTGATGGCAAAAATCACATGGACATTGTTGAGTCGGTGCTTGAACCGAACGCTGAGCTCGTCCTCGGCCGAACAATCAAGTCCTGGGACCGGTCTCATAGACGGGGGCAACTCGGAGGATGTTTTGACAGCGCACGAGGTGGACTGAAATAGAGGAGGCAATTTGTGACTTAATTGGATACACCAACATTGTCACACGATTGACAAACTCAATCAAAATCCTAACCCCTGGTCTAGGTGATGGACCGAGCGAAGCCCGACCCCCGGCCGGCGTGAGTCGCTTATACGCCGTATACCGGCTTCTTGCCGTGTATGGGGGCAGACGCCGCGTCCTTCAGGCCGGTGTAATGCCGCGTTTATCCCTGTGCATCTCAGGCATTGTGTCCTCCCTAGCTCACTTTTCATTTCAGCCATTCAACCTGGAATAACCAACAAGGTATTAGCCTTTTTAATAGGTTATGCAGGTGACGAAGCTGGCAACATGGGCAAAACAAACGAAGGTCATCTTTCTAAATTCATTTCTTCCTCTCTTCTAAAAAGTGATAATTCCATGGTTACTCAACATTGGTGATAGTGTGATTTGCACAGTGGGTGGAACTATCCTTTATCTTTGGGGGAACAGAATAATGCAAAATATTGACTGTCCATACGACATACAATTACTGTCATCCAAGAGTTCAGTTTACTGAAAGTGAGAGACAAAAATGAAAAAGGGATTTACATTCTTTGCACGAACCATGAGTCGTTTACCAAAATAGGCGTTCGCGTTCACAGGGAAACAAGAGGCTTATAACGATTCCTGTCTTGAAATGGATTTTATAACGAGTCAAAAAAATTTGCTTAGCACAAAAAATGTCTCGCCCAATAGAACAAACCACCATTGAAAATTTCATTCAATATTCATGGTTAGCGAACAACAAGCCAAAGAACAATCACAAGTGATACACAACACATGGAAATGTGGTTGTTATCCCTGTTTTTATGAAGACAGAAATGTCATGCTTAGCAAATTGTTGTGCTTAACAGTTTTATGAAATTGGCTCTGCTTAACTTCGATAGTTGCAATCCGATCATACAGTTTTCCCTATAATGGCGATATTTCAGGAGGAGACGATTAAAGAACGTGAATTTTATAAACTGTACGCTTTCACCATGAAACTTAATTTGTTTTTTATGGAGGGGTGACAGTGTTAGGATGCCAATCAGTCGTAATAAACATTCCTATCATTAATTATAATGTTTGCATACAAAATATTGACTTCATCTGATTCGATGAACAACTGTGAAGGAAGATAATGTAGGCTTCACAAGACACATCCCACAAACCGAGCCCATATCTTAAGTAGGGTTTAAAGTTTTTGTCCTGAGGACGACTAGAGCACACTAGTCGAAACGTCGAGAATCCACTCTCATCGGTCCTTTTCAGGACCACACATCTCTCTAAAAGAGTATTATACATGGTGTCACCACAAATCTTACTCATTCCGTCTCTTTAGCATAACCCCTTCCCACGGTTATAATCGTTGGAGGTCGCGTTCCTCTTACACCTCATAATTTTAGTCAGCTATAAGTCAAAATTCCCATTTTTTATTAGAATATCAGACCCTTTGAAATATACCGTGATTTATTGGCTGCTCTTTATAGGATCCATATAAATACCGCGCGGAATTTATCTCATTTGTTGGTTTTATTTGCCGATTGCCACAAACGTGAAAGGAAGATTAACCCTCCGAATTCCTAGCAAGAATTCATCCCTTGCTTCATTCACATCACCTTCTAAGACCCGTAACTCCTCGCTGAAGTAAAACAGTCTCCCTGCTTACAAACACGAGGTGACTTATTCGCCGCACCGAACATAAATCCACGCAAACTGCCACCCCGCTTGTCAGTTCCGTCTAAATATTGCGCCCACTTTTTCATGACCGTCCCATGATTGTTTGTTAATAGCGACCTATCCTTTCTCGAAGTGGGAAAAAGGACAGGCGATCATCTCTTGTGGAACTTAAATTCCCCATGATTAGGACTTTGACCGAAATAACGACCAGGATTCCGTCTCTTTACACCGAGATTTTGTCGTAATTTACGGCATTTTACTCTATTACGGTCTTTTCTGGTTTTGTTTGGGCCTCAGATCGACCGGGATCTATGAACGTGAGCACCGTGTTGTCATTCGTGTTCAGACCGTAAACATACTGACGGACCGGTCCCGTGGCTCGCCGAAGAATTTGACGATCTGTCCCGTAGCCCGAAGCTTCGCGCCCTGCTCGCATGCCACATAACCGCTCTAGATCTGAAAACAGAAATGGCGTGAACATCATTCGACTTTTTGACTTAAATACAAATTGAAACGTACAAACAGGACTTTTTCTTTTCAACTGGAACTTTATTGCAACAAATTTTCAAAAAATACAACCTGAGAGTTCCAATTGCTGTGTTGGCTGGCCATCCAGATACTGGGTCATTGGCACGGACAAAGTACTGTCTCTGGTCGTGTTTTTTTTTTTTTTCAAGAAAGTCGGTCAAATTTGAACGTCCATTGGGTGGTCCTTTATGTTGTTGACTCCGCGTGGTATTCAGAATGTTTATTTTCTTCATATATCAAACTCCCAGAGTATTATTTATGCTATACACATTCGTTATAAGGACAGTTTTGCTGGAGACTAATAGTGAAGTTCTTGATGCTCGATTCTAGTGACGATGTTATAAGTAAATTGAAGGGTCGGTCTTCTTTCCCTGGTCCTTGGTGTTATTCAAATGCTGAGCATTTTTGGGCGTAATGACGAGTCAGAGCAAGTTGTCTGTAAGAACCAAACCGAACTAGAAGAGAGAAAAAAGAGAAAGAGTTTACTGCGTGCAAACCTTCAGTGAACTGATTGTATAACCTTGCAACGAAAACCTTCAAATCAACACTGCTAATGTACGTATACCATTATGTGCCATGTAAAGGGATAATTGGAAAACCTCTGAGGTAACACATTAGTCAAGTCAGGAGTACAAACAATGTCAAATTTGAAAACCGCCTGCAACCTCGGGGGCCATCTTCATTGCCATGCCTCGTAATGTCACAATGCAGAATGTTTCTACAACAGGCCTGACATTACACCGATGTGTGCAAGCCGTTTGTATCTGGCTGGCAACCGGTGATCTTGGACAAGGCTCCCGGGGGACGGGAACGGACCTACGCAACTGTAGTCGTGATGGTACCAGTTCTCAAACTGGACGGAACGTATAGTGTTTTCCTCTCGACTTTCCCACAGTAGATTTCCATACCTTTTATTTTACGTCATTGAAATATCAACGAAGAAAAATTGACTGGGACCGGATTCGAACCAGTCACCGCACTACCAACTGAGCTATCCAGCCCTCTGTCGGCGGTGTCCCACAAATAGTCAATTATCTGTGTTCATTTGGCAGTTTTTGTGAGTGGTACTGGACCACAATTTGGTCTAAAATTGTAGCAGAGCGCCAACAAGCAATTATCCGTTCTTAAATGTTGCTGACAATGTTACAAGTTTGTCGTAATAGTTCTTTGAAGACAAAGGAACATCGATTGTTTTCCATTCTGTGCTGTAGTCAGTACATGTTTATTTGTGTTTGTGTGCTTTTCCTTTACTATTTTTTATGGGTGTGGAGCAGCGAAAACCTAAAACAATGTGTAAATACATCAACATTGAGCAATAATTTACGGGTTTTCTTCTATTTGCGAAATGCCGAGCTTGAGATGTATGGGGATGTTTGGTGCCTGCGTGTGTAAACTGTTGGGTGAGATAGAACAGCGGTCTCGATCCAACACAGCAAGCGGCCTAAGCACGCGCCACTGGGCCCCTGGATCGAAAAATCGTAATTCTAGTTTAAAAAAAAATTCTTAATAGGAGTAGGCCTATCCTATAAAGTTGGGGCACAATTTGTGAAGATGTTGCTGAAAATATTGATAAATTAACTATCAGCCATATTATTAGGTCGTGAGTTTGTTTTGTGAGTGCTTTTTCTTGCTTGAAGTAAGGAGGGGCCTGACGTTTCGATCCGTAGCAGGATCTTTCTCAAACGTTTGCAGCAGTTTATTACCTGTTTTGTTCATTATATTTTGGTTAGATTAGTGTAAAATAGATCAGTTTTGCAACACCACAGGTGGCAGTTTCCAGGACGTACGAGCGAAGAAAAACCATTCATCGTTCAATCATTCGCATCACTTTATCTGTAGGGGCCTCAAAACCAGTGAAAGAAGAATGTCTTTGAGCTGCTGATGGGTTGCCTTTGCGTATAGTGTAGTCGGTGGCACGGAAAACAAAATGACTTGTGTGATAAAGACCTTTGGGTCAGTGTACCACGTTTTGTCAACAATACAACAAGGAAACCAATAGTGACCGGGATCATCATGGTATGATTTTATTACTCGCACCTTACGAAGTAGCCTCAGTCGACCAAGCCTACAGCTGCATTTTGAAGGGTTTGGCTGGCTCGGAAAAATTATTATGAAGTCCAAGGGTTGCTAGTAATAGGTTTATGACGGTTCGTTACAGATGGTGTGGGTGGGCGGTACATTGCGTCCCTTTTCACATGCCCCTCGTTTCCTGCTCTCGAATTTAACCCGACCGAGGCTGCTTGGTAGCAAAGAGAATCAAAACAAGATGCCTAAAATGTATGCCACCCTGATTGCACACCAATTCTTCTGAATTTCATTCCGAACCGATTTTGCTCACCAATGAAGCAATTTTGATAAATTTCCGAAAAGTGACCCAAGGAGCAGAGGAACTATAAAGGTTATCCAGATTAAGACATCTCAGAAAGATATTATGTTAGAGTTCCATGCGGTACAAGTTGTAGCAGACAGTTTGAAAAACCTAAATACAAACCACAACAACATCATCGAGAGAAACAAAAAAATTTGCAATGATAATTATGCCGGTTTCTTGTGTGGCTAAAAGGACACTCCGTATTTAATGTCTGGTCCCTAGACTACACACCATATACGAGCCGTGTTTGAAGCTGCTGCGCCCGACTACAGTTGTCTTTTGCAGTGGCGTAATGCAAATGGAACCGACCGAAAGTTTAAAGTGTGCTATCGGAAACGTGTTGTTTCGAGCCATAAATGTCCGTAAAAACACGGATTAACAACGACACAATGTTACCGTCGAGGGAGTAACTTCAGGTTAATATCTCGTCTGGAAATGAATGCCCAACTGTATTCAACTTTCATTGCAACTTCCGATATGTAAAGTCAGCAAATGTTGCAGACGGTCCCCCATGACTGTACACAGTCTACGGGGAGTCACATGTATGTCGATACGGGGGGATTACGAGTTTTGAAACAAATGTTTAGTGGTATAAACTGTGTAACTGCAACATTTTTCTGTCTAGAATTCATGTAGGAAACATTGTACATGTACTTAAATTTTAATACCTGTACATTCTCAACATCGACTGTAATTGGAATATGACAAATTTTTCGGCATTCCTAGATTTAAATTTTATTTCCTCCAAGACAAGAGTTAACTTATTTGATGCAAGTCATGATGAACTTCAATCTCAGGAGTGAAAACTGGTGTAGCTTATCTAAAAAGTGAGATTTTCAGGTTTTTTTTTACCTACAACACTTCGAATGCAGCGGTAGCCATTTTTATCAAAACGCCCTCTGTTGGTCCCATAGGTTTGTGCACAAGTGATGGCCGTCAGTGGAATTCTTTCCCCACTCTGTTAGTCTGGTAGTGGTACCCACGGCCAAACCGATGAAGAGTCATATTTAGGTCAGTTACTTTACTGTAGAAGTTGCTGGGAATGGACTAATGTCCAGGAACACCCTTTTTTCTCTCTCTCCGAAAAAAGAACTCAGAAGGAAACTAACAAAAACAAAAATGGTTTACGATCACTCCTTTTGTTAGAATTTTGGTTACCGGTAAATATTTTTCTTTTGAACAAAAAGGCTGTTTTCCACTCTTAAGTTTAATTGGTGCAGGTATTAAATGAAGTGAAATCTTATCTTTGTGTCAAATTTAAATACATTTTGAATTACATCATTTATTGACTAGATCATGATGTGATGTGACCATATATTGAAGTACAGTGTTCCAAGAAAATCAGACATCGTTTTGCAATGTCGTGTTGTTCGGTTTGAGGATTGACCAATGTCAAAGTTTTGTCTTTTCTGCCTTCTCCTAAACCAGGTCCCTGTCTTCAGTCCATGCGCTTCGTACCAGACCAGACGGGCTCGGCGATTGGCACCTGTCAGAGGAGACCAAACGCTACTGCAACTCACAGACCTGGCTCAGCATGCGCCAGCGGAAACTCTGTGAGCTGCACACCGATCTCATCCCCAGCTTGACGGATGGAATCCTGGCCGGCATCGGTCAGTGCAAACGCAACTTCAAGGAACGACGTTGGAATTGCCCGGTCAGCAATGTGACTGCCATCTTTGGACCCAGTCGGCTGAGAACAAGTAAGTTTCAACTTATAAACTCGGATATTTCAGAAGAATTGCAGTTTGCACTGAAGATAATGCACTGTAATAAGATGGCCCTAAAGGGACATCATAAATGGCAAGAAAATGCACAATAGTTTCAACATACATGTATAAAGGTATATCACAAATAGCATTTTTACCAAAAGAGAGGGCGCTTCTGCAAAGCATTGTTGGATACTTCTTGGTCCATCTGCATATATTCACGTGACACAGTGCACAAAAGGTTTTCCTAGCAGCGCTGTTTTTGCCCAGGAAATGTTGGTAAAATGTATGGGAAATTTATCCATTCAACTCCAGTGCTGCTCATGTATGACTTGAATTGGATGAATTGCCAGAATTGGACATGATTTTGAGATCTTAGGTTGATGCTGGATACGGAGTCTAGCACTCACACTTCAAACTGGCTGTGTAATTTGAATATTGAGACGTTTGGCATCGTTGGTATAGTATTCAAGGCTGTTACTGAAGCAAGAAAGATTAATTGCTGTTCACAAGCCCCAAAGCTCAACTTCCCACAAGCCCATCCAGCAATATTTTACCAGGAGTGTCCTTGCGGTTTGCATTGCTACAGTGTGAATTCATAGGCATTCTGATTCTTTGGAGGGAAAACGGAATAAATCAACTTGCCCCCCCTCCAAGTCGTCTTGTGATTCTGTCACTCTTGGCAGGCCAGGACACCTAGCATAGCTATAATTCTTCGCATTCTGTAAAAAAAAACCCCAAAACACTGGCTTGTAGGCCAACAGTTTTTTAATTGTCATTGATGAATCTGTGTTTTGTTTTTCTCGCGGGTTGTCACCACCAGGGTTCTTGCTTCTGACTTGTTCAGTACAATCTACAGTATGTAGCACCAGACAGTAACATGCTAGCTCATTCTGTCATCTGAAGAGAAGTTGAGTCTTTTGGCAGTTTAACCCAAAAGTCTCCCAAACCTGCCTAAATTCATCTCTTTGTATTAGGGACTTTTGAAGGACAGTAAGTTTGTAGGCCTATAGCCTAGGTAGTAAATTTACTAATGAAATCATCTTGGCAAACCCTTACCAATAACCACAGCTTCCCACCAGACCCATAAAAATATGCGTCTCTGAATCCACATTCTTCATCATAAACTTCCTTGTCATAAAATCCTAGGTCACGACAGCTCCATAAATGAGGATATCCCAGTAATAGTAGGCCTATACTGACTTTTTTTAATGTAACTGTGACGTTTTTCCAACGATTCATTCCTGAATTTAATTGTTTTATTTTTGATGGGTGACTCATGGCGGGTTGCTTTAGACTGGGAGTGCCTCGGAAGAGGGTAAGGCTAGTCTTGATGTGCCCGCTCAGAGGGATCATTCCGTGTTCTCATTTCACTCAGTGTGGTTTGGGTTTATGTCCCAGTCATGTCTACTTCCTGCCTCTATATCCATCGCCCCCCTCCTCCCCTCCTTCGTCGTTTTTATTATAATCAAATTTTCTTTTTGTGTGTTTGATCAGGTGCGTCTCAAGCAAACACTCCGTAGAAAATGTGGCAGTAATGTTTGTTTTATATGGCCAATTTGCATTTGATTCGTTGTTTGAGACAGGTGGGAGAAACTGGGCATAGATGTGGAGCCAATCCATAGCTCACTGTCAAAGTTTTTTTTAGGTTACCAGCACAAGTTGATGTTCTAGTTGATATGATTAGTTTGTCTGGTGATCTGCTCCAGCTCCACAGTATGGAAGCTTGGTCGTCCCTCCTTGTTGGCAAGAACCATTTTTTTCCTCAGCTTTGAGGGCCAAATTGTCTGTGTTCATCTTGGCCAGCTAGTGGTCACAGAGGTTGGTGTCAAGTTTTGCGAGGAGGATGTGTCAGACATAAGGTGGATCTGGATAGAGGGCACTTGGTACATCATCTTGACCATGTATCATACAATGGTCATTGGACCACAAGTGGTCGAAAGCTTGTCCAGCTATTCAAAGGCATCTTCTATTGTCTTATCCCATTCATATCTCTGGAAATATTTGAGGTTTTGACTAATGAAGGAAGACGGCACCCCAATAACTTGCTGAAACATTGAGTTGACACCAGTTTCTTTCAACAACTACACTTACTCTTGGTATATACACAGCATGGTGTTGCAGAGCAATTGCCAACCACTGTAGTCAAACAAAGCATGCTATACTCCTCTAGACAGATTTATTGTACAAATTCCTTCATGTACACGTAAGGTGTTTTCACCTAAAGAAGTCAATAAAATACGTGTTTCAACAGGTAGTCCGTAGTTTCCATAAATCTTATATGGCTTGCATAGTTTATTCTTTATGTTCATGTACTTTTATCAGATGCTCTTAAAATAACATTATAAACATATTTACATGCGATGAAGGTCACAAGATCAGAGACTGGGGGTCCAGAGCCGTGTGAAAATGAAATATTTGAAATTAATGTAGCGAAACACACCCCAAATTCCATCCAGCTCCTACCCTTTTACGCATATTTTCTTTCACCCTCTTCATTGAGCCTCGTAAATTATTGAAGCAAATTGTATTTAAGCTGACCGGTTGTCCTTTGATGGGAAAATCCTTAAATAACATTGTCATTTTGTCCACATTTAGCAAAACAATCTTAGAAACTTGAATTTATGTGAAAGTAGTTGCCGGTTCTAAATGTCTTTCAACTTCCATCAAAGACTGGAGGAGCGTCATGAAATTGACTCTAAGGAAGGGAATAGAGAGACCCCATGAACTAAATATGTTACATAGGGCGTTTACGAAACAGAGGCTCAGTCTCCAGCTCTGTCATTCATGAAGCTGAAGCTCTGTTTTCCTTTTTAAACCAGAGAACCGCAGCCAAAAGGCTTTATTTTGATACCCGTTATTTCAGAATGGATTCACGAAATGGAGCCGGAGCCTGAGCCTCCATTTCATAAGACCCCTAACTGTGCCTGATAATGTATGTTGATGCTCAGTCTCAGTTTGCAACCAGAATGACACACTGCCAATGTGTGTGTGCTCAGCCTGTGTTGTCCATTGACGAACAATCACATGATTCCCGAAGTTGTTTTGACCAGTTGGATTTGATAATTGCCTTTGATAGAAGATCTTTATGAGAACTAATGTTTCACTCCATGCCAGTAAACATTAGCTGGAAAACAGATTTAAATGGATACATTTGGTTACAATTTAGATTCTCGTTTTCCCTGTTCGTTTCTTTGTTAGCTTTAGCAAGAAACATGTTTGATCAACTTATTGCATACCTAGTCAGCAGGAGTAGCCTTCTAGCAGTAAATGGACCATTGTAAGGTTTTTAACTTTGATTCACCCACTCTGTGTTTGTAGGGGAATTAAATCTCCATTTGCCGGATGCATTCACTGGTTAGAGAAAGATCCCCCTCCATTTGATTTTCCCTGAGATTCCATTGAGACAAGAAGACAACATCATGTCAGGGTGACAGTTGAAAGACAAGCTGTTGCTTATTGGCAGGACAGGCCATTTGTCAATTGGCCAACAGGGAGGCTCTTGGCTTGAATCAGGCCTTCAGTGATTCAGGGCTGCCTGTTCTCCCTGTAGATGTCTCTCTTGAGACACATCAGGACTGAGGTGGGAGGTTTGATGACAGAACAATGAGAGGGGAGGAGTAGCTTTTAGCAGGATTAGCCCTGAAGGAGGCCATGCAGGCAGTACTAACTAGGAGGTAAACTCTTATTTTGAGGATTAGATGGATTGAGGGAATGATAGATGGAGGCAGACACAAAGGTCTTTCCTTCCTTTTAGGAGTTAGGGTTGCTGTGGTCAGTCTGACCAGTCCTAGGGGACCTCTTATAGATGAGGCTTGGATTGTTTGATGTCCCTCTGAGGGATTATGACCTCCCTTTGATGTATACAAATTACAAATACATGAGCCTGTACTGGGAATTTGAAGTATACATCATTTCTTCCATGGTGCTTTTAGTTTGGGTCTTGGGTACTTTAGTTCATTTTTTTATTTCAAAGAGATACATGCACCTTCATCGGCCACATTTTAAGAAGGTGTATCCTGAGACAAAATTAGTTGGAAGATAAGTGTCTGCCTCTCACTCCTCAGCTCTATGTCAACATTCTTTATCCTTAAAGCCGCTAATGCTTAGTACAAGATTTTTTTCATTTAAGTGCATTCTCTTTGATGGCTTTTGAAGGCGATCAAGAAACCACGATGGCATTACGGCAGAGGGCTGAAAATGGCAATGCCCGACTGTCTAGGTGGTAAAACTGGCAATTTAGAGAGTTTGACTGGAACACAAAAACACTGTGTGGGACATGTCAAGATTATCTCTCTTTGCTTCCTCCCTGAAAAAAAAAAATACAGAGAAAAGAGAGCAAACCAACATTTAGAATCAAGACAGGGATCGTTCTGATGGACGTAGGATTAGTTTCGGATTAAAGAAATCTGTAAGAGTTGCAATTGCATTCCGCTTCAGTGCCAGTTGACGGGGAAACAAGCAGAAATCAGTGTGTTGAGGTGGAAATCTCCTCCGTGAATAGGGGGTGGGTGGATCACTGGATCTCAAGTAAGCAAACATCCATTCTTGGGAGGTTTTTCGCTGAAAAGGTTTTAAATAGATCCACCAACAGAACAAGGGAATGTGGATTTATGGATGGCAGGGTGAAAGGAAGTGGGACTGAAAAGAGTACACAATCAGCAGAACCTCGGGAGGAACAAGGACTCGGAGGAACAAGGACTCGGGGAGTATGGGAAGCAGGGCGGTGTAAGTGATAGCCCAGGTAGCTCAGCATCACCTTGATAGCCCTATAGCCATTGCCTCAGTGGCCTTAGCCATTGCATCATTCCCTTGGTGGCCCTGGACATTGCCTTGATGGCCCTTGTCATTGCATTGGTGTCCCTGGTCATTGGTCAATGCCTTGATGGTCCATGCCATTGCCTTGGTGTCCCTGGTCAGTGGTCATTGCCTTGGTGTCCCTGGCCATTGCCTTGTTTCTTCTGGTCATTGCCTTGATGGTCCTTGCCATTGCCTTGGTGTCCCTGGTCAGTGGTCATTGCCTTGGTGGTCCTTGCCATTGCCTTGGTGTCCTTGGTCATTGCCTCGGTGGCCCTTGCCATTGCTTTGGTGTCCCTGGGTCAGTGGTCATTGCCTTAGTGGCCCTTGCCATTGCCTTGGTGTCCCTGGTCAGTGGTCATTGCCTCGGTGGCCCTTGCCATTGCCTTGGTGGTCCCTGCCATTGCCTTGGTGTCCCTGGTCAGTGGTCATTGCCTTAGTGGCCCTTGCCATTGCCTTGGTGTCCATGTGTCAGTGGTCATTGCCTTGGTGGCCCTTGCCATTGCATTGGTGTCCCTGGCCATTGCCTTGTTTCTTCTGGTCATTTTCTGTGAAAATGTCCCCTTCCAACTGAGATTGAGCAACAGTTCCTGGGGCTGAAGGGTGAAGGAAAATCCAAGTGAACTCCTGAAGTTAACTTTGATGTCAGAGTCGAATTGGTGATCAAGAAAGCAGTCTGTTTTCTTGGTTTGCATTTCAGAAAGAGAAACTGTTTTCAGTTTTAAGTAAAGCAACGAAGAAGAAGACTTGTCAGCAAGTGTTTTCATTTTCCTCCTGAGGGTTTGAAATCTCTCTTAGGGGATATACATTGACTTGCATACGTGTACTAGACATGCTGTCCCCTAGGTGACTTACATACATGTACAACCTTTACCCCGTCTGTCAGTCCTGGATTGTGGTTTAACACTTGATATCCCAAAATATATGCAATAATTCTCAAACTTGCAATGCAATTTTTGGTCCTGCATGAACGTAATTCGGTGCCTGGGGGCCATCTATCTCGGTGTACGCTCGCTCAGGTCATCCATGGAGAAAGCCAGACTGTAGCATGTATGGAGTATTTTCTTATGCGGCAGGTGCAGGAAGGATGTTGTGAACTTCCTTGGAGGAGTGAGATAAAATTTGTAGGATTGCGGTTTGAGGCCTGCATTACTGTCTCAACCCCCCTCCCTCCCTCCTTGGCTCCCTCCGCTGTAATTCTGGTCTGCTGGGCTCAGATTTCACTAAACTATATCAGTTTGGAAACATACACTGATCACCACCGGGGTTTCAATTCAGAAAAACCTGTCAGATAAGTAATTGTCGTCTAATTTGATGAAATCCCCCACCCCAAACATAAGGCAGGAGATATGTGAGGTTGGAGTGAATTAGGTCGTGGTTGTATTCATACTTTTTGACGAGAATGCATACCTTTTTATGAGTACTGTACAAGTACAGTACTTTTCACGAGTATGAGTAATTTTCCCTGTAGTATAGTATGAGTAGTACTACAACACCGTTTTACACAAGTGCCTGAGCCCCCAAGACATTTTCTGAATAAAAAAATCCATACCATGCGGAATCAGCATTGCACATTCTCTGGACTTTGACAAAATTAGGCCAACAAGCCCCATGTGATGTTACATTGTCTTGACTCAACTGTCATGAGTCTTCCAACTACACCAGAAATTATTCAATTGGATTTGGGATATTGAGGATTTTGATCGACTTCATGTTTCACATCCATATAGAGCACATGTAGTAGATGCATTATGAACAGTGCATTGGTGCAAGTCCATGTATAGTAATGCCATTGTAGAAGCATGGACTGTACACTAAGATAGTAGGCCCTATACTTAACAAAGGCTTGTGGAAGTGTTTAAGATTGGATATATGTAGGCCTACGTGTACCACTGACTGAACATATGATTGTGTCATTTACTGCTTGAAGCCTAGTTTTTTCCCATACTGTCTCTGTAACGACCGAATCCAGACAGACGCACAGACACGGTAGGGTCTTTCTTTATTTCACACAGACCCTCGCAGACATTCCGGTTAGACACGCAGACAGTAAAACGTAGAATCTGTAGCAGATTTTACAGCTCGTCTGCCACTGCTTTGGGTTTTTTGTATTGTATTACTCGATCTCCATGGAAACTAACTTCTTTTCATGACGTACATGTTTGTATGTCTCTATGATCATTTCAAACCGATTGACCATGTATACAAAGTCTTGATCTGTATGGACGAAGTCAGTGAGTTGGTTTGACGGGTGTGCTAAAGTTTTGAAGCAAATCTCTCCTAATTGAAAAGGCTCTCATCAATAGAGGAACCCATCAATGTGCAACCACATACCTGAAACTCACTTGTGGTCTCCATTGACACCAAGAAGGCAGTGGAAAGGGAAGTGGGGAAATTTTGTTTGATCACTTGAGGGTTGGAGGAGTCAGTACGGAGGTCTCATTTTCTGCTTCATTAGGATTCATTCCCTGGCTCAATAGTCCTGGATGATGCTTATTCTGTTTGGACTGGAGTCCCAGTCCCAGAGGAGCTAGTTATTCCAACACTTGGGCTGCTCAGTCTGTCGAGACTGCACAGTCAGGAATCTGAAAGACCCAAGTAGAGCTGTGTTTAAATGAAAGAAAATGAAAGAGCTCTCCTGAGACTGAGACTGACAATTGTAGAGAATCCCCTGTCTGACTGATTGTCTCTCCCCCTCTCTGAATCTCTGAGCTGATTCAGGTGAAGTGATGTCAGTCGACCATCAAGGATACACTGGCCATTGATCCTATTTTCTCTTCTGTTCACTCTGTTTGGCCACCGTGGTGCTGTCAGTGATCTCAATACATAATTCTGACAAAGATTCCTAAATATAGACGTATTCCTATACTCATTAGTGCCTAGTTAGAGAAAAATTCTAAGGTGGAAATGTAGAAATTTTGGAAGAGGGTCTAACACAGGTGCATTTGTGTGATATTTACCATAGGTTAGTACTGGCATTTCTTCTTTTCAGCAGGTAGAGTGGAGCCTCAAGGCATGCAATGACCCACCAGACCAACATGTAATTTTACTAGATTGTTGGTGCAGGTGTTCAGACTTTCACTTGAGATCGAACCAGCATTATTTGTCCTGGTCATTCTGATTAATGTGGGTAATTCAGAGAATTGGGTGGGCAGGCCGTCCATCTGTTCAAATCCAGACAGAAACGGACAAGCTAATAATCAGGTTTCAATGGTCAGAGGAAGGTAGCACCCGGCCAACAAGTGTCGCTGGACAGCACATGTTCAACACTTTTTTTCTGTGGTTATAACGTCTTTCTTGATATGTACAATTAGGCCCCCTACATGTATCATAATAGGTCTTATACAATGATCTCACTCTGACTGGCCTGCAGAATTAGTCATGTGGTCTTGTATTAATCAGTTTGATGGAATTCACAAAGCTCAGATCCTGGCGCAGGTCTTGTCTTCCAAACCCCAAATACTATTTATCATTTGAGAATGCAGCTTAAAAATTTGTCTGCAAGTTCCAAATTGGACTGGATGGGTAAGGGGATGTAGGTCAGTGATGTACATATCGGTCTTTTCCCAAGGAAGGCTCTGTATTGATGCTTGTGGTGATGTGATCAGACTCACCGAGAGCTTGGGGCGAGGGTTGCACCAACCAACCAAACCTTCAGATCCATAAATCATGCCATGGTACTCTTGCTGGCAGCTCACACACTGCAAACATACCCAGCCACATTGAACCAGCGAAATGCTGCAACGGTCTCACCTTCTTGGACCAGCTCGCTGCTCATGGCCCCGTCAGGTCTCAAGGGTCCCCTCACATGTCTGCACCATCACTTGATTCTGTCAGGCAAGATGGCAGGCATGTCTGGTAACAAGGTTTCAGGGGCACACAGGCAGAAACGCAGGAACTCCCCGCTACATGCAGGTTTCTGTTTAGGTGTGAGAAACTGTCAAATGTCTCAATCCTTAGTACTGCATAACAACAGCCAGCTACGCTCATTGATTGATAGGGACTGGTTCTGCATTGATAGACTGACTGGTTGTTGTAGCCAGGAGGTGGATCATACAAGTATACATTCTCCAAGGGTTGATGGAAATCTTAACTGGCTGAAAGATGAATCAGATTTTGTTTCTTGTCCAGGTGCTTTTACAGGCTTCATCTTACCATGAGCAAAATATCTAGACAAAAGAATTATGTGATCATTTTCATCTGTAGACTACTTTTCTCTGGCTTAAATTTTGCATGGTGCAGTTTGAATTTACTGAAATAACTATGGCATGTGAGTTACATTTAAGTTGAAACTAGTGAAGCAATGCAATTAATGTAGCTGTGACCTATTAATATATTGAACAATTTACTCAAGATGGAATCTATGAAAACAGGGTGGAGTCCTGTAGGGTGTGTAGAGGGCCAGATCCCTTCTCCTAGGAAACCCTGCCTTCTTTTATAACACTTACAGTGTCGTTGACTGAGCAGTCAGCACTGTAGGCCCTACCGTGTTGGGTGACACCTATAGCTACCTCCATGCTTGTACTGACAACTTACAAGACCTCGCATCAGGCCGTAAAGCATACCTTACTCGGTCAGCTAGGTCTCAAACTCAGTTACAAGTCACAGAAACACAGACAGCTTAAGCTAAGTGCACATTTTGAAATTGAACGAGTTATCAGTTACACAGCACCCTGCTTCAAAATCCGACTGGCTTGCATCTTAATAAGTCCAGTATTTCCAGTTTAGTGCTCTGCTGATCAGAGCAAAGGATATGTGCCCAGACTGCCGTATTCCCACAGGGGGCATCACAAGGCCTAGCAGCCTGGTGCCAGCACCTGTTCTGATGTAGCAACTTTGTAAACTGGAAGGTTTATGATATGTTTAGTGTGTAAGGTTTGGATTAGTACAGGACTAGGTGATTATAGTGATCATTCCATCAGGTTGGGGCAGGAATTTCATGACATTATCCATTGCTCATGTAGCTAATTGTCACGGTAGCGTCTATCAACCTTTCTCACACGATGGCTCCTAATTACACAGTGGTCATTTCATATTTCAATATATGAAGAACATTTTGTGAACATATAGGGCCTACTATAATATATTTGCACATCAGTTAAGCAACAGACCTCTTACAAGTTGTGTTTCAGCTTGTTCTCATGCATAGACATACATTAGAAAAAAAAAACTAAAAGTGAGAGAGAAAAGTTCTTGTACGCACACATCAGAGTTTGAAGGATATTGACTCCATCAGCCATGAGGCATACGTACAGGGGAGTAGCCCGAGGGCACGTTGCCACCAAACAGCAACCTTACCTGTTACAACCTTTCCTCCCCTTCCTCCTCAGTTGAACACTTGAAGGAACCGCCCTAGGGCACGTCGTGTGCCACCATCGATTTGTAGTGGCACAAGTCACACTCACCGTTTCCCCGCTGCCAAGGAACTTTGAATTTTCTTATTGATGTGGAAAGTCATGATGCATGATGTTGGAGGGTAGAAATTCCTAAAATAATTGGAGACCGTGTCTCATCACCTTTCCTCTGAATTTTGTTTTTTAAACAGCACCTTTGTGCTGTGCCACTGATTTGCCCACCCTACTTCCTATTCCCCTTTCTATATTCGCAGAGACAAGTTTAGATTTGAACTTTGAAGCAAGGCCTTTAATTGAGGAATACCTGTCTGGAAATTTTGTGTAATTTTGTAATTTTGTGTAAAACTCACAAAACAAACACTTTAACTTTAGACCTATTACTTGTATGTTTCATGCATAATGCTGTTTCTCAGAAAATACCCTAACATAGACTGTCTACAGGTAAATTTAATCAAAAAGTAATATTTTTGTTCAATATGCACTCAGGAAATATTTTCATTCATAGTTCTTTTGGAGGGTGAATCTTATTAAATAAAATAAAATCCTTAGAATTCTGACAATACATTTTGAGACGAGATAGGATTTTTAAAAAAATGTAAAATTGTATTATTCCCCGTTTGTTGTCTGGAAAATGTTTCAATTTGTATGTCAGACTTCAAACTTCAATACCGCAAAAGACTCCCATGTCCCCAAACTCTTAAACGGTTCCCTTCTAAAATTTCTTAAAATGTTTGGAGGGAGCAAAGAAAACGGATCGGTTATAAAGTGCTTGTAAGTTGCCTCCCAGATCTATTTACCGAAGTAAGTCACCTTCAGCCTCCCTCCTCTCAAAAAGGAATTAGGAAAATGATACCTCAAGAGTGGGTTAGACTCTGTCAGTGACTCAGCAAATGTCCTGAATCACGTTTCACAAGCTGGAGACATTCCTCCCGAATGGGTGATTTTTTTTTCAAGCTCCTTCCCCCCCAAAAAAAAATTCTTTCTTTCCTACTCTCGCCCCTTCTAGTTCCTACCAAAAGATTGAATTAGGATCCCATTAAACCAGGGAGTTTGGGAAAACTAAATTTGACCCGAAAAAATAGCCCTCTAGGAAACTTGTTTTGACACCTTCATCATATTTCTTAGGGACTGGAGTCACTGGGGATGGTTTTGGGTGTTGCCAGGCGGCTCACAATAGGTCTCGGTTTAATTACGCGATTAGAGTGGAGGGAGGGAACATAGGGGTGGGGTGTTATAGACACATTCTGCAGTGAATTACATGTAACTTGCAAAACAGAACGATAAATCTGGACATAAATGGGCGGGGTATATCTAGAATGAAACCAACAACATGTGAAACAAAGTTGCAGTTATTAACAAGCTGTCCGGATTGATAACAAGCCGTTAGGTCTGATTGGCCTTCTAAGAATGTATATCAAAGTAGTGTACGATAAAAATGATGATAGTAAAGACTAGAATTTTGTAAAATATATGAAAGTTAAATTAGTATAGCTTTTATAAACCTGAGATTATTCAGCCATTCTGTGGATTCTTTTTTTTTTTGGAAGACCATGAAGACCAAGTATTCCTAATTGCAATGAAATGCACCTACCGATAGGTCTTAAAATCACTTTTTTTAATTGTAGAAAGTTTGGCTGTTATCTCGAGTACATTTCACTGGTTAGGATGGAATCATCAAGTGTATAGACCTAGAAATCTTTCCTTTAACCATCTTGATTGTTTGCACATTCAAAATTAGCGCAGAATTTCTTGGCTAGCTCTGTGAGGCACGGTATATGATGATTGACTGCAAGCCCAGAATACCCTAGTTAGCTGAAGTTGGACCACAGGCCTCATATAAAAAAAGAAAATCAACTAGAGCATTAGGGTCACATGCACTTCCTTGGTTGTCGGCAAGCTTCTTGATTTGATGAATGGCAAGAACTTATGGGAAGCAGTGCCTCCTGGGTCCAGACTTCTTCACCTCTGCAGCTGACCCAAGGAGGACAAGAAAAACAGTACTTCTCTCCAGTAGACCAGTATTTCACAAGGGGGGAGGTCAGAGAGGTGTAGGGTAGGGATGCCTTGGCATTGCTCTGTTTGCAGCTGGGGGATGAAAGTGTGCTTCTACTTCTAGGCTAATACTCATCAAAGCCTGTTCAGCAACATAGATGCCGCTACAATGATAAACATCCCTGGAGAATCTTGACAGATGCATTAATTTGACTTTGATAATTGTTATTTCGTCAGGCCTTGCAGTACAATGGGGGACTTTGGAGCGTGGTCTTCAAGTTGATAGCGCACGTGCACGCACTCGCACAACAACTGGCGCATGCTCTCAGTTGCGCGCGCATGCTCAGAAATAGCAAAAAAGAGACTTCAGTCTGCTGCCGCCAACGTCTCAAAAGTCTCCCATTTTGCTAAGCAGCAGCAGGACGCAGTTAGTGCAGAAACTGATGAGTGGGAACGTCTAGAAATAAATTACAGTGAAAGGATATTGACTGTAATGAATTTTGAGTTACCAATGAAAATTTGGACTGAATTTTGGAATCAAACCTGAGACCAATGGAATGCTATTCCAGCACTCTACCATCTAAGCTATCCCCTTGCTCTCTGACGATAGAGGCCACATGATGTTGAGCATTCTTGTTAGAAGTGCAAGTCCAAAGCCATACTCCATTATTTTTTGGCCTGCGACCAAATTCACATTTGATTTGTTTCATATTCATTACTCTCTAAAACCAGTTCAGGAAAACAGCTGTTTTCAAATAAGCTTCTAGATGAATTTGTTGCCGCTTTGTGTCAGTCCCCAAGTACCAATTAGGTGTACTGCACCAAGAGTAAGTGACGTACAAGGTGCAACCCATTTTCAAATCTCAGCAGCTCCAGCAAACATGGAGTGATCAGTCCTCCTGCTCCATACCCCAGGTACCAGTGAGTCATTTCCATAGTAATATGATAATCGTGACTGCGTGTCAAAAATGTCGGCTCGTCTGCATTATTTATCACCTCGTGTTCCAGCCGAACGTCTCGTTCATTTAAGCCAGTTGTTTTTCACCTCGTTTCGTTCAAGGTGGTGCCGTTTTTTTTTAAGTCATGGTAGTCGGCAATTTATCGTGCGGCAACAAATGGAACTTGACAGCAATGAATCAATAAGTTGAAAGTGGCAGGAAGCCCGCATTGGGATATTGGTGTACAGAGCATAGCATAAACGTGGCCTGATTTTACTAATTAGTCTTTAAGTCACTGGGAGTTATTAGACCTTTTGACTTGTGCCATTAAAATCGCCTGAATTGTCTCAGGTTTCAATGAAGGACAAAAATCCTTGTGCCTAGACCTTTAGGCCCTATGGCTGGAATGTGTTGCAAGCAACATCGTGAGAAATTGCACGTATGCAGTCTGAAATTTTGTAACATTTCAGGAGAACAAGAAAATGAAAGCTGTGGAACTTTGTATACAGCCCTTGGCTGATTAATGTGTGGCTTACAACTTTCAGCACTGAGCTGTGACTTTTTCCTCCTTGTGCAATCCATGAATGGATCCGTCATTTCAGCCAAAATTTAAGATTTCAGTCAAAATTGAAGATTTCAGCCAAAATTGAAGATTTCAGCCGAAATTTAAGGTTTCAGTCAAAATGTAAGATTTTAGTCAAAATTTAAGATTTTAGTCACAATTTAAGATTTTAGTCAAAATTTAAGATTTCAGTCAAAATGTTAGATTTCAGTCAAAATTTTAGATTTCAGTCAAAATTTTAGGTTTTAGTCGGAAGCCTATCAGAATCTGCCTTTCCTTTCAAAGGTCATTCACTTCTTGAGGGAAACGTTGGCCAGTCATTTGTTCCTTGTAAAAAAAAATAAGCCCCCAGGAATATGATTGTTTCACTGTTACATAGATCTGTTGAAGACAGGCAAGCTTAAAAATCTAGATGAAAGTTGATAATATCGATTCATTCATCCTAAGCATCCCACAGTATCCAGTATCCCTAGTACCTGTAGTGCTGGATTTTGAAAGATGTGTGATTGTAAAGCCCAGGTAATACTAGCCATAACTTTACAAAGAGGTTGGGTGGCTGGGTCAACTTGTCCACAAGTCTAGGGTCTACCCGAGGGGTGTAAAGGGTTTGGTGATTTCAAGGAAACAGCAAGGTTCCTTGGCAAAATACTTAAATTGGGGAGGAAGGATTAAGAAAAGAATAAATAAATTCTTTTAGAATCAATGAAAGTGTAGAAAACTTTTGACAAACTTGTACAAGAAGTCTAGCCTCAAGGATTAACTCTGTACTGTCATGTCCAGTTACCCTGAGTTTTGTGCATATCATCCATTATGGTCATATAAATCTCTGTCTGGATATAAAATTCCACTTGGAATTAGGTTTCCCAGGCCAGCTGGATTGCGTTGTGTAGAATCCCAGACAGCAGTTTACCTCAAATTGTCTTAAAATAATTCTGAAATTTATGGCGGACCAGTCCTTGAATTGTCTTCATAAATCAAGTGTTGATATTCCTGGAGTCCTGGAGGCATGTCAGGGTTATTTGGTGGGAGGATCTGTTGTTTTTTCTACTTAAGCAAAATTGTTGTCACAGACCCCCCTCCCCCCCCCAGCCCCCCAAAAAATGAAAATGAATGGGAATCCAGCTTTGACATAGACAGATTTGACAATCTGAAAGGAAAAAGCTGAAATTTAAAAGTTCCAGAGTTTAGGCGTTTGTGCAGAGCAGGTGTACAAAAAACTGAAATTCTGAGTTCAAATCTAAACAAAAACAGTCTCACATCTCTGCTTTAATTCAATCCTAATGTTTATCAATTGAAATGTACAGTAAACTATGATCCACCAAAATGTAAAAATGGTTGTTAGAGGTGACAAATATAAGACTGAAGGCTGCTTTCCAGCCATGCCACTATGATGGGATCGGAACAATCCTCCATTGTCTTTGCACAAAATATGGAAATTGGCATCACCTATTAGATGTAGGATGTTTGCGTGAGAGGAACATACTGCACCCCTTGGGATGCCAAATTATATGCTAATCCCACCCAGCAACTGTTCGCCAAACCTGGCTGCGATTCCAAACAGATCTTAAACTGAGCTAGCTGCGTTTGCCTTGGATGTTTTGAATCATTCCTGGATCTTCATCCCCCAAAACAAGTAACTTCCTGTCATTTGCACGATCCATTCTTTCAGTCATAACTTTCTGTTGATGAACAATGCTGTTCTTTTATCTGTTTATACTAAGTAAGAGATTCAAATTAGAGATCAGTGACTAAATAAAACATCCAGGGTGACAGTATATGGAATTAATCTATGTATCATCACAGAAGTTTTGTTATCCGTGTAAGGACATCTCCACTACATCTGATTTGTGGGTTTTGTGGAAAGTCACGGTGAGTGGTGCACTTTTTTCTTTGGCTTTATCCAGGGCTCAAAATATCCACTAGACCGTGGACCGAGTCTAGTGATTTCAGTGTCGGCCTAGTAAAATGTGTACTGCTGCACTAGTCCGGCTGTCTAGTGATTTTGTTTTCCTTGCACAATTAAAATGGTGCCTATTAAAATTGATGATATATTACGGTTTTCCTATGTACATGAATGCCACAGGTCTAGTGGAAAGAGTTCAGGTCTAGTAAAATGCTTCAGTTTAATACTAGACCTTCTGTCCGGTGCTTTTTTTTTTCACGAAATTTGGGCCCTGGACTCTCAGCTTGATGTTGGGTTTTGCAGATGTTGTTGATGTAGAATCTAATCAGCTTTGATTGGTCAGAAAGTTTGGTTGCTAATCTGCATATTCAGTTGAAGTTTTGGCTACTAGGATCTGCACCGCAGTAATATGTGATACAGACTGAAATGCATTGGTATTCTATTAGACTTGGTGTTAAGAAGAGATTGGAAGTTCACTAGTTGATGTCTATACCTATCAGTGGTTTTAAATACAAAATATGGTGGATAAACTATTTAGAAGATCTTTTCCAGCTAATTTCATCAGTCAGTTGTGATCTCCTGATGAGGACTAGAGCAGGCTAGTCGAAAACGTTGAGACCTTAAGAGAAGTGCGAATGAAATAAAAGTGTGAAAGTACGAATGATTCTTACATGGTGTTTCCGCAAACCGATCCTCATACCAATTGTCACCATGCAAAGCCTCAAATCTTTCTAGTGTTCTCATTTGTTTGGACTTGTACACTTTTCTGCCTATTACACTGATCAATATGTCACATTGTGTTCTCAGAAAATGTAGCTGACTTTCAATTCAGGCATTACCCAGCTAGATTTGAAGTGAGTTTGAAGGCGTCTTTCTTAGACAGCCTGTTTTGACACCCATCTTTCAGAGGCTTTGTTTTTGTTTAGAACGCCCCATTTCACAAGTAAACAAATTACCAAGGTAAACATTAGGGCACCTTGTTTTTCTGTAGCAAGTCCCTAATTTAAAAAACCCATTCCATTTTTTATGATCCAAACTATGCTGTCATGATGCTTGCCTTGGGTTTATTATTTGGTGTTAACCTTGAGGCGTGTATAGGATTATGGCATGGTATTTGTTTGGTACTTACCAACATGTTTGTTGTTTCATGGTTCACTGTATCTAACAGGTGCCTGCAGAAGGGAATCAATCTTTAAAATGTAAACCAACGTTCCACATTTTCTTAAAATGGGTGTCAGCCTGAGTTTAAAACCTCTCAAGTATGATGAATTTTCAGATGATGACTTCATTGATTTTTTTTTCCCTGAGGCGAACCGTTTATTGGAATATTGACCCGGCCTTTGTCGTGTGACTCCTAGAATTAAATTTAACAGCTTCAAAATGTCAAACTTGGATTCTGGCTGTTTTAGTTCTTCTACATCGGGAAGAAAAATAACCACAGTGAGAACATTATTTCTAATTTCCTCTCGTTAATTGCTAAGCAGATTAGGAAATAGATAAATCCAAACGAAGACATGAAAAAAAGGAGGCGGAATCAGTGGGCTCTGATGATCTCTATTAATTTAAAGGTCACGGATAGGAAGTAGGGTAAATTTGGTGTTGGTTTTTTTAATATTTGTGGTTTTGTATCAAGCGTCTGAGTCAGAGTTTGTCCCCAAAACCTTTAACTCAAAACCTCTCAGATTTATTGGAAGAGAATTGATATTTTCATCTCTTAATGAAAAACATCCCAAGGAGGGGCCAGTCGGGGGATGAGGGGAGATTCAAATTGACGCCCACGGCAACCTCCGGACAGTCTGCCAAAGGGATCCCTTTTTCTCTTTCCTGGTCAATTCCCAACTCTGGGACGTTGACGCATCAGTTCCTCATATCCAATTGCAGGGAACATGTGTGACTGTTCAGAACCTGAAACATTTCTCACGATTGTCTCACACTTGCCCACAAAGCCACACGTTCTCAAATATCCTATATAGTGGAGACAAATCATTGTTCTTTTTGATCTCTTGCTTCTACATGACTCAGACTCTCTCCCATAACTTTTGAGCATGAGATCCCTTGTGGAGCCAAGCTTGTCTCCAGAATTGCTATTTGGAGACCGTCTTTGTTCACTTTTCATTGTTCTTAGGTCTTCAAAAGGTATCCAATGTTTGTAAAGTTACAATTCCATACAGACATTTAACAATACTTCAATTTTAATTAACTTTGAATCTCTTGATTGTCGTGCTCTTTGTTGGCAAATTCTCTCATTTTTTCGTGATTTGTAACTGGGACAAGTTGCCAGTCGGGGACTTGTTGTTCTCTTCTTTATATCGTCGTCATCGTGCTGTCGTTGTCTCAGTCTACTCGAAAGACAATGGACTATGCCTGGAGTACTGTCAATTCACTGTTGAGCACTGTCCACTGCGACTGTTCAGTCCAATTCTGGAGCGACAAACACCTTTAGAACAATTTACCCCAAAGCTAAAGCTCTGCCTCTGTGTTTGTGCCCTTAAAGATGAATCTGTGTTCCATAACGGAAGTGTGGAATCCCAGTTATAAGGATTTCTCATGTAACTGCATGAAGTACAAATCAATATAGAAAGGTCCATCTTTAAAGACCAAACTTGGCAATGGGGCACCAGGAACCCAGGACCTGGCACCTGGGAAAGAGTTGAAGAGAAGCAGATGAAGAGAGTCTGACTCATTCTCCCAACGACGATCTCTTACCCTGGAAATTGAAATACCCCTGGTATTTTTCCCTTTTTCACATTTGTGCAGCAAAGATTGTTTTCCTCTGTTGCCGTCTTTAAGATAGATGTGAGATGCTCAGTCAAAGTGCAAACAAACACATTGTTACCAGGCCACAGAAATCACTTAGAATGCAGGAGCATGCATGTTTATCGATTGGAACAATTCTTTCGTAAATGACTTCGTTTTTTTGGTATGGCTGGGGGACCAAGGTCAGATAATTGTAAACAGAAGAAAGTTTACAGGACCTGAGAGGTAGAATGGATGGGTTAGTGGAAGGATGGATGGGGAGGCAGTTTGGGACTTGCTGGAGCCAGACATCAATGGTGGAGGACTAGGAAAACTACAAAAACGGTTTGCACTATACTACCGTTCTGCAGGGTTAATGGATTTACATGTTCGTGCTGTTTTGATGTTGTTCCGCGTCTGAATGTTGATCGGTTCTTTCAAATCCTATTTTGACTGGCGGCACAAATTTGGGCTGATAGTCGCCGAATGTCATTAACTCGTCTAGCTATTGAAAGGCAACATCCAGGTCTCCTAAGTTGACCATCTGGTATCCACAGACACAAGGATTATAGTTCACTTCAAGTGTAATGTTATGAGAAAGCTCCTTTTACAACTTCTTTGATCTGATGCAGATACCTGTACCTCGCAATCTTTGTCACAAATTTCATGTGAACTGTTGGCATTTACAAAACCAGGCTTGAGGCTAGGCTTGAGACTTATTTCGTTACCGCCATTTGAGGCCCACAAAACGAAATGAAGGGATTGGGCCATTTGATGAAGCCGAAGAAAGGCTCCAGCTTCAAAATGAATTCCAAGCCTAGCCTCAAGACTCATTTCGTAAAGGCACTGTGTCTCAAGAATATTTCACATCCAAGCTTAAATTTTTTTATAAGCAAACTTTTAAAAAGCAAGCCTTCCCAGCCTAACACCATGAAACTTTAAAACTTCAAGCCCTTAATTCTTTAAATTTAGATTGGGTCGTGAATGATTATGGTGTCTGTGTCTAGTACGTGTGCCAAAAATTGGTGTGAAAAAACTAGCTGGAAATGGTGGATGCCCGTTGATAATTGGGTAGGGTTCCAAGTGAGTATGTGATGACTTCTCTTACAGACTACGACTTCCCGTTCACTCCCAGTTCGTAGTGCAGATGTCTCTTTTTGAACTGTGCATCATTTTATCAATTTGTGCATGCGACCCCACATTGCGAAATGGGCTGAAAAAGATCCCAAATTGAGATTCATCTGGAATAGAACCACTGGAATGAGCTGGAAATGTTGATACTAGTCTGACAGACAGGGTGCTATCTTTCCCAGTTCATTAAATTTACTTGAGTCCATTCGGGAGATTTGGTTGGTGTGCTGTACATGAATGTGTACGTCAACCAAATTTTGCCTTTGAATAGCTGGACAGGCTTATTATAGGCCCTATCTGACGACGTTTCGTTCTTGTGATGTTAGGGTCTTTACGGTGGTTCTTGTATTTCTCGATTTTTGAACATCATGGGCAGTCTAGCAAGAAATAAATTACATAGTGTACACTAGTATCAAATGCACTGATGACAAGGCTAAGTTGTAGGCCCCCTATAGTACCCCCGAAATATTGAAGGCTGCTTTGGGACTGGAGATTACCTAAAATGTAAAAAATATGCCATCAATGCAGTCTCACCTTGCTGTTTGCCAGACAGTATGTTAGTCTCCGAAAAGCGATATTTTCATAGAGAGGCAGACAGGATGTGCATTTCATATAGCCGTCTCACCAGCAAAAATTAAAAGATGTCAGTAGTTATTGAAACATGGCGGCGGGGGCGTCTTGTTATTTATGATTGTTAGACTGAAAGGATAATCCTTGCGCCGCCTGTAGAAAGGTCGGGGCTACTTTTTTTATACACCGGCCTCTGATTTGCGGCCACCATGGGGAGTTTGTCTCCATAACCGTCTTCCCGATCCACCTGGTCTTGATTTGGTGTCTGTTGCTAACCGCGGATATCCATGCTTACAGCTCTTGTACCTGTACTAGACACGACTGACTTTTTGCACTTCATAATAACTGATCAACTACATGTCAGTGCTATCATTAATAAAGCTGTGACTTATGTAGATATTAAGTACCGTAGACTGAATTCATTGGAAAGAGATATTTTGTATGAATGTATGGGGTTTCATATTTTGTGTGAATTCATTAAGAAGCCATTTTACTGAAACATGAGACGGTTTCCAGCCCTTCAATTCAATTGGTTATTAATGTGTTTTATGCTAAAATGTGTTTATTTTGCCTTTATTAAGTGTGTTATCACAATCTTCATGGAATTCGCATTATTACATCAATTTAATTGAAGGGCTGGTAACATGATTTTGCAGCAAAATTCAACAATCCACAGGAAAATAATTAGTTGAAATTATCACCCATCATGAGGTAGAAATCATTTTTAAAATATGATAAACATTGATCATACACAATTCATTTAAGTGTGCATGCATTACAAATGGTCAGTCTACACTGTAATGAATGTATGTTGTAACATAAATTTAATAAAATTACATCAAGCGTAGAACTAGGACAGGGTAGCTAAGGTTTTGGCCTGGGTGTTCCTCAAAATTATCTACCCTTATCTCTTGAAGAATATAGGCCTACTCAATTCCAGGTGTGTAACAGGATGTTATTTATTTCTGGAAGAAAACATATTAATCAAAGGGGAATTCCTGAAAACAAAACGTAGTTTGTAGCGGCGTGTCATCTCTGCCCTTTAAGTCCCGTCCTCTCTAAGGTGAGTCTCCTTCTAAACCGACCATGATGCCACTTGGCAGTTATGATCCTTGTCAGGGGAAACGAACCACGGCTGAGTTAATTGCTAAGAATTTCCTGCTGGAAGAGGAGGGTGAGGGGAGGGGGGTCAGTGCAGACACCGATGCGCTTCCTGTCACAGTAGACACCTTTGAAATCATGACCTGATATATTTTTAGTCGAGCCGTTGCTGTGGCATTTGCGTTCCTGAGATATTGTGTCCTGCCATATGCCCAACTCGTTGTCTTCATCAACGTGTGACCCATGGAAAAACATTTTACATTTATCGTAGAATTATCAAATAACCGCAAGGGAAACTGATTTAGTTTAAAGTGATTGAAAAGTGAACAAAGAAAAATTAACTGGAGCGGGATTCGAACCGGAGGTTGCCGGTTCGAATCTCACTCCAGTCAATTTTCACTTTTGTACACTTTTCAATATATTTGTGTAAGTTAGCAATATGAGTGAAAGTAGGAGGCCAGGGCTGGATTTCACAAAGCTCTAAGATTTTATCTTTAAAGTTGTCCGTATCGCCATAGTGATTTGTATTGTGACATCACATGTTGCTTAGCAATTAAGATGAATTCACCCTTAGGATTCATCTTAGTGCTTCGTGAAATCAGCCTCAGGTTGGCAGCAGTGTCTGCCACTGTCAAATTCGTTGGGATAAATTGGGTGAAAATTTGGTCTATAGAAGATGCCCAATGACTACAATAAGTAACTGTTTTTGATGTCCTTGATTGTATACAGTGTATGATGCCTGTTGTTGTTTATTTTGAGCCCATGTATGCCTTTCCCAATGAAGTGCAAGACCCCTAACCCTTGTCACTTCACCCTACCCGAAATATCACGGATTGCCCTCAAGGCCAAATTAGCTCGTTCCTGAATTTCGTTCCTGGAGTGTTGCATACAATGTACCAAGTTCAGCCAGGAATGCATTTGTTGACACACTTCAGTGTTTGACATGTTCAGTTCCCTGACCTTTTATTTACAAATTTGACACAGGATCTCAGTTGATAGGTATCTCATATCCTGCACCTGATAATTGATGGTATTACTCCTACTTCCGTCATTGATCCGCACTCTGTAACTTTACAGGCACGCTTCCTTATGCTTCATTCATCAAACTTGAAGATTGTTGTTCCGAAGATCTGCTTTCTACTCATTAGTCAACCATTTTTTTTCCCAAGAGTTTTCAATCAGCTGTCTTGTCATTCATTTGACTTTGCAGCTTTACACATCAATAGAGTTAACTCTGAGCTTTTACAAATGTTTTAACATTTGTATGACTAAATTTTTGTTTTTTAATTCATTCGACTGCGCGGCTTTACTAATTCAATAGAATTGGCATTGACCTTTATTCTCCTAATGTTTCAAACTTTTCGTTATAACAAATCTTTTACTTATTGAAAAGTGAACAAAGAAAAATTGACTGGAGCAGGATTTGAACCGGCGACCTCCTGTGAACAAAGAAAAATTCAAGACTGGAGCAAGATTCGAACCAGCGACCTCTTTTTAAAATCTGTGACTTAATTTTTGCTGGAATTAAGGATTGTCCCAAATCAGCCAAGATTGAAACCCTTTTTGAGAGTGCCACTGTTGGAAAGCTCCTTCCCAGCAATTATATTTGCGGTCGGAATGTCTCATTTTGTGGACTCGTGTGAATTTGCATCCAGTTTTTGCTCTATGCTGGGTCACATAGCTCTGAAAGGTCCCATCAATCACAGTGTACAGACGCAGACTCCGGTTGAAGATTATAAAGCTAGAGCTGACAGACACGCGGCCATTGTCTGCATTGATCACGAGTGATTCACGACAAAACCCCGACCGTGACCTTCGCTTACATCACATCCAGCTGCAAACACCGTTGCCATGGCGCTGCGTATTACAGAATTCAGGCTGCGATGAAAGGTTCTGATGGCGGTTTACATAACATGTGTGAAATATGTGAGCGGGTGTATTTTTAGGGCATTTTGTATTCTGCACATCACGGTCAGGCCGTGTAAATGAACAAAATTTGAAATTGAAATTTCAAACAAATCGTAAATTATTTTCTTTTTGTGAAACTGAATGCATTTGGGTATGTTATAACTGTAAAAGGTCCTTTGTCTTGGGAAAACTTCTGAAGTAAATTTTTAACAACTGTCTTTAAACACAGTGCGAAAATGAAATTTACCAATAAAACCACAAACTTCTTGTTATTTTCTCAAAAAATAATATGAATACAGATTTTGTTGAAACTTTCACACATTATATATCTTTTTGTAAATTTATTTTTCAAAGCAGATGATTGGATTGAGAATGCTTTCTCAGTAAAATATACCAATATTTATGAAACTTTTAATTTACTGTCAAAACTTGCCACTATGACTATACAAAATTGAAATTCAGTAGTCCACCTCAGCAAGCTCAGTGGGTCATCTTTTATAGACTTTAAGAACATCTGTACTTGACAGCAGTGGGTGGGTGTGGGTTGAAATATTCTTCGAATAAGCCTGCAGTTTTTACTCACTAATGCTTAATATACTGAGGATACAGTTTTAGTACAGCATTAATGCTATATGAGTTGTGCAACCCATGAGTCATTACAGTACAGTGACTCTATAATTCACGGTGACTAAATGACGCAGAATTTCACAAATTATACAAACATGTCACTATAAATGTTGCCAAGTAAAACAAATTCCACACATAAAATCCACAATGGAGAATATCACTTGCCTTAACCTCAGCATAGTAATTCCGCCCTCTTACAAGTAAAAATAGGGCGTTTTCATAGCTTTGACCGACCCAGTATACCACCCAATGAACCAGTATCTGTTTGCATAAGACACAACTTTATGCAGTCGATAAAATGTACCGAAAGTTGGGCTGTTGCCATTAAAACAGGTCTGTACATCAGGGCTCACTTCCGTCACTAGAACTCCCATCATCTGAGACATTTCCGTCCCGTAAAAATATTTCACTTGGGACTTGTTTATTAAATCCAGTTAAAGGTGTTTTTCATCCAGTCAAAATGTCAGCCGTAGTTTTCTAAAGTTTACGATTTCCTATAAATCTAGGCCTGGAGAGAGAGAGAGAAATAGGGGTGCGATAAAATAAAACTGCTTGAATTATTGTCACGCTGACGCAAATCATTCCGTCCGAAACCAGTGTCCGGTCAAGTCCAACTAGAGCTGGTTTTAAAATGATAACAAACGTCCCCTCTATAGAAATTGGCCAGTGACCTGTGAGAGTTACAGTTGTTTCCTTCTGAAACTAAAATACGGTATCAAGCATAAAAATGCTGTGACAGCTAACATGTTTGTTGCCAGTGAACAGTTCTAAATCAAATGGACAGAGGATGAAGGTCAATCTCGCTGAAATTTGTGACGATGATAAATCTTGAACGAAAACTAAAAATAAAGAAAAATCGTGGGGAAATTGAGGAAGTTCAACTCAATAAAAATTTCTGTGTCCAAGTCCAGTTTTAATGTACTAGGGAATGTTTATGGTGTTAATATTGTAATTCTAACCTGCATACCAGTACCTTCTGTTCATAATGGCCGTGCAAGATTCAAACATCTGATGATTGATATTTAGGATGTGGTGCCTCCTCACCTCCCCCCTGAAAGAAAGGAAATGAAGGGAGTTTGAAATATCGCTTGATGATAAGAGCTTCAACACATGTTTCAAGCCAGCAGCCCACCAGCAAGACAAACAAAATGCCACAGCAATATCTTACCACATTTACAGCAATGCTTCTTTGCCTGTTGACAGGCGAGTGCTGGGATCCATGTCACCATCCTGTCTAAGGGATATATAGGACGAGGTTATGATGTGGTTTAAATCTTGTCAAGTTTTAAACACCTTGAGAATGAGATTTATGGTGGTTACTATGGTAGTAATGATATGTGGTGGATAGTTTTACTAGTCACTGTTCCAGTGGTTGATAGTTCACTGGTCACTGTTCTTATGGTGGATAGTTTTACTAGTCACTGTCCCAGTTGTGGATTGTTTTACTATTCACTGTCCCAGTGGTGGATAGTTCACTAGTCACTGTTCTTGTGGTGGATAGTTTTACTAGTCACTGTTCCAGTGGTGGATAGTTCACTAGTCACTGTTCTTGTGGTGGATAGTTTTACTAGTCACTGTTCCAGTGGTGTATAGTTTTACTAGTCACTTTTCCAGTGGTGGATAGTTCACTAGTCACTGTCCCAGTTGTGGAGTCTTTTACTAGTTACTGTTCCAGTGGTGAATACGGTTCACTAGTCACTGTTCTTATGGTGGATAGTTTTACTAGTCACTGTCCCAGTTGTGGATTGTTTTACTATTCACTGTCCCAGTGGTGGATAGTTCACTAGTCACTGTTCTTGTGGTGGATAGTTTTACTAGTCACTGTTCCAGTGGTGGATAGTTCACTAGTCACTGTTCTTGTGGTTGATAGTTTTACTAGTCACTGTTCCAGTGGTGTATAGTTTTACTAGTCACTGTTCCAGTGGTGGATAGTTCACTAGTCACTGTCCCAGTTGTGGATTATTTTACTAGTTACTGTTCCAGTGGTGAATAGTTCACTAGTCACTGTTCTTGTGGATAGTTTTACTAGTCCCTGTTCCAGTGGTTGATAGTTTTACTAGTCACTGTTCCAGTGGTGGATAGTTTTACTACTATACTAGTCACTGTTCCAGTGGTGGATAGTTTTACTAGTCACTGTTGCAGTTGTGGATTGGTTTACTACCCAGTTGTTTCAGTGGTGGATAGTTTTATTAGTCATTGCGCTAGTGGTAGACATTTACTGGCGATGGCATGTGAAGGCACTAGTACTCACCTATGCACCCAGGGAAGGCTAAATTGAGTGACCACAGAATGGTTCTGCCGAGGGACATCTTAGGCTTAATATTAATAGTCAGGCTTAAAGTACTCTGTATGAGTCAACATATCTTGGAAGAGCATTAACTTGAAGTTGTAACCAGTATGCTTCAGGGAAGTTCAGGCTGTCTTTAGAAGAATCAACTTCTAGAATGGCTGTTGAAGTGGTCAAACCTTGAGTATATTGTATATTTCCCCCATGGGATCTACCCCCTCTTTTGGAACACAGACTATAAGTGAACTAGCTCCTCGATCTGTGTTTACCAGTCAAGTTAGGACCAGGATGAGGTGTGTTCCATTCTGGTGGAACTACTTCTGTAGGGACACCCCAAAATCAAAATTTAAAAAGTATAAATTTATGATTTATTACTTGGAGTTAATAATTGAATTAGCTGTATGAGTTCAACAAGACTGCCAGCTTGAGATAAGCAAATCAGCACCAGCCATATAAGTCGCTCCTAGAAATATGAATTTTGTTTGATACGCTTAAAAGACTTAAAATAATAGGGTTTTAGACAGGCGGAGACCGTTAACCCCCCTAGCACAGGTGTTATAACCGACAGTACAATGACTGTCTGGCACCTACAAGTCCCCAACAGGAATCCAACCTTCCCCCCACCTCCCCAAGAAAAATCCTGAAACGTATTTCCCCCGATCGTATGGAATATCTCTTTATTCCCCGCGACTTCAGACCCGTTATCTCATTTCCGGGCAATTTTCACCAGGTCCCGTGTTACCTATGCAAGATGGGGGGCTGGGGATGGCTGATATTCTCCTTACAATTGTTTGTGTGAACTTCGTGTGAGGGGTGGGAGGTTGTTTGGCCTGTACTACATCTTGGGACCTGTGCAAATCTTCAGGGAATCGTTCCCCGTTCGTTTTTTCATAATCGGAATCCGCGTAGAATGTGTAGAAAGACTTGCTAGACACTTGCTTCCTTCAATGTCTGCCGATAGGGTAAATAGATTTTGGTGCGGAGATAGACTTCATCATCCAACAGGCTTCTCATTCAGGATTATGATTGATTGATGGGATAGGAGTACCTGACAAAGTGTCTGTAAGAGTCGCCGATTGACATCGATTTTAAAGCTGGGTTTATGCAGAATGGCATGAGATGAAATAAACGTGATCATCGGTCTGTCAGGAGAAGTGGAAGGCATGTAAACCATCAAGGTATAATCTAGACTCCACGGATGAGACAGACACTTGATCTTGAGCTTAGGCCATCTCTTCCCTGTTGCATCTCAGTAGGCCTACTACCCTCCATGGCTTTACCATAAAAGGTAGTGTACATCCTTGTTGCAATTTTCATTAGTGTATCTCCTAACTGGACAAAGTTAGACAAGGGCTCACTCTCAGATATAAAGTAAAGCGCAACTTCAAGGTAGGGTCTTCGTCTTGAAGGTAAGACAGTCTTTTCATGCATCCTTCAGGCAAATGTATGGCACCTCTGTGTCAGAGAAACTAAAATGCAATGACCAGGCATGTTACGTGTACAAATTAGGGCACCCTTGCATCAAATATTGCCCCTGGCAAAAATCTTGTACAGTTTGACCTGGGTCACTAGAGGTCAACAACACCCTGGGGGTGAGTTGGGCTGATGGATGATGTCACAGTGGTGTATTCTCATTTTCACCTCATTGACCCTCCAATGGGTCTATTGAACGTGTTTTTCTTCAGGGAAGGAATATCAAGGACACGGCTGAAAATGGTGCTCTAAAAATGTGTAAACATCCACCCTTACAATCAATAACCAAATTTTATAGGGTTAGTTATTTATTAACAATGCGCAGGTATCCTGGAATAATTATAATATCAGAAGCCACCAACAAGTAGGCCTGTATTTGAATACAAGGTGGTCTGAGGTTCGAGTCCACATTCTGTCGCAAAGTTCTTCTCTTATTTGTAACTCAAATCCACAAAGCTGACTTGGTTGAATCCAGTGAGCTTGTCGATCATACTGTGAGTCTGCATCCCTTTAAAAAGTCAGAAAAGAACCTGTGTGTCTATATTCTCCACATTAGTGGTTAAATGAAGGGACTTCTAAGTTGATACAAGCATGATGCAAGTGCTAGATCGGAACACCAGCCACTCGTAGCCGGGTGGAAACCTCCTATTGCAATTTCCCATGGAAAACCAAAAGGGAAATTTGTGACCCATTTTATTTGTCATGTGCCTGAGCATTTGTTACTGTAGCCAATATAGCTCACCTGCCACAAGTGAAGGTGTGCTTAAATCAGGAGCATGATATGCTGTCCCAGATTGAACATTCAATCAATTATCTGGTAACCTAGCCAGACACCTGTGCAACAGGGGGACCCACTGATTGACACTTTTATTAACCTTATCCAACAAAAATATGGCTTCTGGGACGAGGGAGTGAAGTGATTTTTTTCATGGTGCTCACTGCTCACACACCGGTTGTAACAATTTGGAGCGGATTTGTAGCTTGACTGTGTGTGCAGTTTCTATTTGCTGTTGTTTGATGCCGAGTGTGGATAGAGTTGATCAGAAAAAATGAGGGAAGAGAAAATTGCGCAATTAACAATGTGATTAATGGCCCGTGATTCAAATTTGAAATCTTAATCCTCTCCTGGTCATTAATCAAAGGATTAAGATGGGCTCTGTCATCTGAGCAATGGGCCTCCCCCAACGCTAGGCTCACCGGGGATTAGGTTTATCCAAACGGGACCTTGCTTTAGGGGCCAAGGGGGATGAACCCTGTAACCTGCAGAGCCGAAGGGATTAACAAATGAAATCAAATGAATTTAACTGTGAAAACAGCATCCCGAGGGGTTCATCGTGCAATCATTTAGCAGAGAATACAACTAAATGTGATAATAATGCAAAATGATTAAATGTATGTAGGCCCAATTTCCCTTTTTTGTGTCCTCCAATGAGAAATGCATTTGTCAAAGTTCTGTGGTTTTTATTCTGGAATGAAATTGGCAGCTCTTCCAGCTTCTGTCAGACGCAGGTGTTGAAGGACAGAATGGGGTTGTAAACATCTATAATAACAACAATGCTCACACATTATTATCAAATGTACAGAAGAAAAAAAGCAAAACCTTGAAGCGAATCATCTGAACTTTGGTTGTTTACAAATTGGATGTTTACATCTAACAGATCTGCAGTCGTTGGCAAATATATACCCACAGATGTTTCATTGGAAGCGAAACTTGCACTGAGTAATTGCCACTGTTGTGAGAAACGTTCAATGTATCCTGCCCTTTCTTTTTGTTTTCTTGTTTTCTGTCAGTAAGCAATTTCTTCTTGGTATCAATTGGTGTTAGAAGGTCAAATATTTACTACCGTGTCATTTTCCCGGATGGATTTTGGTTTTTAAAACAAATCCAACAGGTGGTGCTTTGATAGTAATCTTCCAATAGTTTACGACTTTCTACTTTGGCGTGGAGGATATCGGTTCCCAATACTCTTAAGCCCGAAAGAATTTTGCACCAGGCAGTTGTTTTCGCGTGTGTGTGTATAGTATACACTCTCATACCAGTAGATTATTAATGATCTTCTTAGCTTTGGGGGTGAGATTACCTTACAATATTTTGCCTCCGCCCCTAGGGGGTTACAACTGGAGCCCTCTATGACTGGCAGTTACATCTGGTTCCTAATTGGTCAGTTAACACCCGTCAGAAATGGCGCACATGCTCCTAATTGGACATTATGGCAAGAATTTGGTATTTAGAGGAGCAGGTGTTTTGCGTGAGATTTTTTGGGTTTTTTTACGGGGGAGGGGGAGAGTGGGAAAAAGAGGCGGGATTTGTTATCCATATTCTTTTCCTGATCAAATTATGAGCATCAATCATCGGAGGTCTATTTGGTATGGCACAAGGCACCAACAAATCTGCAGCTCGGACATTCTCCCCCTCTAAAGTGTCACAATACTTCTTTTTTTTTGGTTGCGTTCCCAAACAGATTTGTAGCCCTAGGCAGTGTTGTCGGTGTTGCGCGCTGGCACTTTGCGTTTATCTATCAATCTATCGTTTTGTTGAGGTCAAGATTACCTTCATGATGTAGGCTGTGTGATCTTATATCTAGCCCAATTCCACCCAAACCTATTTTGTAGTATTGCGGGATTTGGGAGGATACATTAAATGGAAAGTCTAGGACCTCAGTAACTCAGTGCAAGGCTTGCATGGTGGGCTAACTTAGTTGGTCTTCTAGGGAAAAAAATCTGCTAATGAAATTCTGAACAGTGTTTGCACTTTGTCTGATGCTACAAGATGCAAAGGAGTTGGGTCTAGGAAATATGAAGTTGTAGGCCTACTTGTTGTTGTTGTTGTTGTGAGTCTGGGAGGGTTTTGATGTAGTCTTGCTGTCAAGGTGCTATTTTCATTTAGCCACAAGCTTTTAAGGTAATGTGTGTGTATTGTTTCTTCATGGGATCACCCTAGACTGCCTAGAGTGACTTGAAATTGATCTGGCTAGTTTCCTTCATGGTTCATGCAAAATCTCTGCAGTCTGAGTTTGAGGGCAAAGTTTATGTAATTCTTCTTTTAATTGCCTAGACACCTCAGGCATTGTATAGATGTATTATAGTCTTGATTCAAGGCGGCCGTAAAAGCTAGTACAGAATTTCTCATGAGAATAATGATGAGCTTTAAATAACCAGAGTCACTGACAATCTTGAGCCAAGACTAGGTTAGAGGTGAGCACTTTATACCTCAAAAAAGAAAAACAAATCTCGGGTTAGCTTTGAGGACTCCACAATCTCTACACCTGTTGCACTGTTAAGTACATACATTGTACCTGTATGATTTACAAGCATGGGAGTTTTGGTCAATGCTGTTTTAAAGCTTGTTGTAACCCTCTTACTATTCCAAATATTTTTCACCTGGCAATAAATCATTATTTCAAAACCATCCTAAGATTTTATGCTAACTTGTGGTTTTCTTTTGAAAGTTCATCACTAGTTCAGCCAATTCCTTGCAAATTTATCATTCATCATTTAATCATTACATTCTGAAATTAAAATATATTTACTGAAAAGATTCTGCATATAAACCAGACAGGATAGGTTAAAGAAACAATCAAACCAGAATATAAAAGTATACATTAAAAGTGCATTTTCAAAAAGGAAGAGGTGTTAAAACCACTGAGAAGCCATCACTGAAACGCTTTAAAAGATGGGATTAAATTTTTCTTTCAGAAATAGAAAATTTAGATTGAAAAAAGCTGACTTACCATTGCCATTCTTTGGATAAAAAGCAACAGCAATAAACAATCGAATTTAAAACAAAACCAGCACATGAATCTAACAAAACTAAACTCAGTGTACAGATAAAACTAGGTTTAATAGTACACTGTACTTACAATGTACATTTTGTTAAAAGCTCTTAGTTTGGTACTAGAAGACTGCGAGATACAAAAGATTGTAATAAAAAGGCTACAAAATCTCAAGGGATTTGAACTTTGTGGCGAAAGAAAAGCTCAGCCAGAGAGTTTTCTAGATCTGTGCCGTCTTCCTGACAGTTGGACAGTTGTCCTGAAGCAGGATGATTGAACTATTCAAAGATTGTTCTACTTAACAAGAGTATATATTTCCACCCGTTTTGTGCAGATAAGCAGTATACACTTACTTCTTTTGACAACTTTGTATTCAAGCTGCCCTGCATGACATCACCAATTTGAGGTCACTCATCAGATAAATATCCAGGTTTCCTTTTTTTTTTCTCAGTGCTTGGGATATTTCAGTATAAAATTAAAACCCTTGGTATACTCAGCAAGGCAGAAATGTCACTGACCTAAAGCGCTCAACCCTTTGAAAGATTTGCTCGGTAGATTAAACTCCAATGGTCGAAAGTTGAAGGGGGGAGACTGACGTTAGGAGAAATGGAAATTAACCGACAGAAGGGATGTCAGTAGATTAACGAAGGCGATATCATTGTGGATTGGTTCCGACCCAAGTAAGTTAATTGTCGAGGTTGAATGCTGCTTGGCGCCATTGGTAGGCCTATACAATTGTCATTTTAGAACACAATTTCTCCAAGATTTTAGACTCAACTGTTGTGGTGATTTGACTGTTATTGTAATTCAGGATTATGACCACAGGGTTGCGAACCGAAACCCCCGAGTTTAATATCGGATTCTGTGAGTATAGTAGAATCAGTCATTTCCGTTGACTAACAGATTTCTCTTGTGTGGAAGGAAAAGTCATTTATTTGTTCGGATTCTTAAGAAATGTTGCGAAACCCACAGGCCTGGCATAATACATTGTATGCTATAGCTTAGGGCTTGGAAACTTACAAAAACCATCACCACTTGAGAAATTATGCCCTTGGGTCTTTTTTGAAGACCATGGCTACGACTCCTCGCACCTGTTTGAAGTCCTAGAAAGGAAAGTGCACGTTTCGTAATAACTGACAGAGCCATAAGCTTTAGTCTAAGCCCAAGCCCGAGTCCAAACCGTGGTTTCAGAAGTTTCATTGAAAAGTAATTAAAAAGTGAACAAAGAAAAATTTACTAAAGGTGGATTCGAACCAGCGACCTCCGGAAGTTTCAGAAGTGTCACAAAGATGCCACACATACAGATTTGCTAAGCTCAATTAGGCTTTGTACATCAAGTTGCCAAGCCAAAATCTTGTGTACGTTGTACCCTATAATCATGTAATGTGTTGCCTCTACTATAATTCTCAGTCATATACGGTTTGCTCAGCGTATGCACCTGATCAAATTGGTCCATATTCATTATTATTATCTGAATGAGGCATTTTGAAGACAAGATAGGCCTATACTGTAGACGCGTATTTTGACTTGTGTCTAATTGAGACGTGTTATAAGTTACGCATTACGCGTTTCTTGTTCCTATTCCTATGCACCAGAAAGAGTTGAATAGGTAATAATAATAATATTGACTGGCGTTACTTTCAGGAGATACCACATATATTTCCCTCAATAGACCCATATTGCCCCGACTCGAGACTTGTTTGGGAAATATATTGTGGTATCTCCCGAAAGTAACGCCAGTCAATATTATATAAATATCCTCCTTCGGTGCTTATGGCATCGTGGCCCCCTCTGCTTGAAGCAAAAAGTGCAGTATTTGGAAGCTGTCACTAAGCTGAGACCTATCATCACCACTTGGGGAGATAGTTCTTCTGATCCTATACAAACAAGGAAACACAGCTGACCCCATAGGACACCCCTCCTCCTCCCCTCCCCCTCCCCTCCCCCACCCTACCCCCCTCCATCACGGCCTCAATGTGATACATTTAACCCATATAATACACTCTTTCCTGGTGGAGTTATCAATGGCTAAGCATCATGTCCTGTACTGCAGATCTTTGACGGGACGTCACAGCTCTCATCTGACAGTTTCTGCTGTATGTGGCTACGTGCAGATCATCCAGATCGCTGGCATTGATACGGATAGTTTATTGGGAAGGTTTGAAGAGCGCTTAGGCGGGGTATTGGCCGTTGATGCTCGACTAATTCGTGGTTATTAAGATGCTTACACTTTGGGATGGAGTGAGTTATAAATCTTGATGACTGGTTTTCATGCGAGAGGTTGGAGATTAATGTGTAACGGTACACAAATGAATGCTTTTGACACAACAGGGGTACATTGACCCTAACCTTGCACCTATATACCACACAAGACAAGAGCTGTTTACCACACATTACCACAGTCTCCACAGGGGAATTGGATCATAAACCATGCAATACCACACAAACCACACAGTGGTGTATTGTGGTATTCACTTATATCACAGGGAAAACAGTATGGTAGTCTGTGGTATGCAGGAGGGTTAGGGTTATGACACACCAACTGTACATCACTAATAATGAAACACCTAGAAAGGCCTGTACAGTACATTAGTACTTTGAAATACACCAGTGAACCAATAAGCAACATTTAGTAGATATATACATATGTATAATACCAATGGAGCAAAGATGATGAACCAGTGAAGAACCACTTTTCTCAAGGGAAGTAACTGAGACAATCATTTCCATATAATGTGCTTCAAGTTTAAATGAAGTACATGTATAAGAATAACAGCATCTTAAACCATCCAAAAATGGCAACTCAATAATTAAAAAGGAGCCAAACTCCAAATGTCAGCATCCTATTTGTTTGAAACAGGAATTCATCACAGGGCTAGATAATGTAGCAACTTGGCAGGGGTTGTTTGGCTGTTATAATGTGGTGTCAGAGGATGGGGAGGTTGATAATATCAGTACTTGTCATCGAAGGAAGTTGTATGTTGCAAATTGTGGGAAATGTACAGATAGCACGGTCGCAATGTTCGGTTGGTGTTGTTACATACATTATATGTACGTGTAAAGTTTATTTTGTACTCGCCTCTGAGTGTGGTCTGGCTGAGTTGTTTTCTAAATTGTTTTAGAATCAAGTAGATTCTATTTGAAGAATCCTTTTAAGTATCGTTGCAAGCAGCCTGTTTGAATCAAAGCGCTTATAAATCACATGATCATGTTTTGAAATTTGAAGCGGAAAATGTCGACTCCCCTCAAATCACCAAAAACCAGTCACTGTATGATAATGTGCTCTGGCTTTACACAGTATTACAACCTTCAATAAAGTTACATTGCACAGAAACATGATTGTATCATTCTTCACAAGAGTGTATGACCCTATACTCATGAAGTGGCAATGTACTTTGAAGCCAGTATATATGCAATGGACAATAATAGGGGAATTATTCATACTTAGGTAAACCCTTAGCACAATAGTCTTGTTTATTCAGAGAAATTTGTCATTACTTTTGCACTATTGTGGTATACACTGCAAGCTTATGCCCCGAAAGATCCCCTCGGGTATTTTATAGAGAACATAAAAAATGTGAACACTTCACAAAAGGTTTGTTAACTGTTATTTTTTAATGTGTAAAATACAATTCCTTTTTGATCATGCTAAAGATTTGTTCTTTTTGGAACTCGGGGATTGAAGTGCCAAGATTAAAGAAACTGTTTTGTTTGGTTAAGCAAGATTTTATAACCGTTGGCAGTTTGAATCATTTGCTTCACTGGTTCTGTCTCTTTTGGTTTTGATGGACCAGGGTTCTTATTGGATGAGAACATGAGGTCAATGTCATTGTGATATCGTTCATTTTGCTTGCCATTTTTAGTTTCTAAGCAGAGAACGTTATTCACCAAAGACAGTGAGAAGCAGGTAATTCCTGTTTCCAGTTGGTAAAACTTTCTTAAGAACCCTAGGGCCTACAACAAAAAAGCTGTTTTACATTTTAATAGTAAACAAAATTTGCAAGGAAATACAGGTAACTGGCCACAATTCCACGACAGTTTCACAATTTCAGTGCAAGTATGCAAGGAGATCTGTGGAGGTTAAAAGCTGAGAAGACACAGTTTACAGTAAGGCTCACCTGAACCCAACTCAAACATCCAAGTTCTTGCCCGATTACTAAGACTCAGCCATAGCCTCAGTTTCAATGAGATTTTAAGTAGTATACTGTCTGTGCTCTTTTGGCCCAATTTTGTTTCAGTAGTAACTAGATAATTTGTCCAGATTTCTTGAGCTCCAAGCTTATCAAAAATGTAATTTTGGTCTCCTTCTGATCAGTTCTTCTCCCCCGTTTGTAAGCCGGAGGAACGTCTGCTTGCTAGGTTCCTCAGTCGTGACATTTTCATGAAATAGCGAAACTTGAACTCAACCGGCTCATGACGTACTGTACTGATGTTGCCGACATGACGGCAAATATCATTAGGTGGAGTAAACAGGCAAGCGTCTGGGGATTGATCCTGTCTGGCTTTGAAATTTGTCTGGAAACTGCTTTTGTCAGTCTGGGTGTTTGTTGTCATAGCACATGTCAGTATTACTTTGTCATGTCTTGTGTAACAGTGTAAAGCTGAAGTTTTTTGGGCGCATTCTCTAGAATTAAAGTAGAACGACTCAACTTTCTTCTCACCATTGATGAGCTCTGTAAATAGCTAACGGGGCATCATTAATATGAGGTCAAGTTGCTCAAGCTGCTTAACTCCCAAACTTTGATTGATGCTATTAGCAAATTTCTGTGGAGTACCAGGCTCACTATTAATAAGCATGCACTTTTGGCTGATAACCTGTGTTCAATAACCTTGTAATTTTTGTGCTAAGCGAACCGTGTAAAACACGCCTTGACCACTTTTTGCTTGGCACTGGGTGAATCAACTGCTCTACCTTGTTTGCTGGCTAAACTGAAAAATTTTCCACAAATTTATCGCTACACTTTCGGTTTAATTGTGGATATCTGAGAGACCCTGATACAAAAATGATTAACAAAGTTTGTTCTTCAGCAAACTAAGCAGAGGCTCCGTATTTAGTCTTTGCTGGGTTGCAAGTTTTATGAGCAGAAAGAAGCCCTCACGCTCTTATGCACCAGAAAGATCTTATCACTCCAGAGCTAGTTGCAGTGTCGCAGCAAAGTCGCAGACAATATCGAGGCACCAGAAAATCTCTTGGTAATTTGAAGCTTGGAGTCTTTTTTATTTTCCCGGGTACAATACCTCTGCTGATGTTATCCGAGTCAGTCCTGAAAATATACTGTGAATAAAACTGATGCATTTGAAGCAAAATTGTTTCTGGCAAGTTTGTGACCCCCCTTGTAGATGTGCTCAGGAACGACTTCAGTTAGAATCGATTCTGATCTTAATAGTTTTATTTGTCTGATTTTTTGTTGGAAAGAAGTTAGTAACTTAGCACTTTATATACAAATGATTGTGTAAAAGTATGGAAATGCACTTTGCTCTGAATTTATTCATTTACAAAATTGTAGGTCAATAGTTATACTTGGCCATCACCTTTGATAATGCAAAAATGGAGCATGTTCTCCAATGAAGATTGACCCTGATGAGGACTAGAGCAGACTAGTCGAAATGTTGAGACCTAATTGCAAGAAGTGCGAACGATATAGAAGTACGAAAGTACGATAATTACATGGTGTTTCCGCAAACCGATCCACATAAGATTGACCCTATTAAACGTGTGAAATAGACTGGAGCGGGATTTGAACTGGCGATTTCTAGAATACCGTACCTGTGCTCTATCCAGCTGAGCTATGCAGCCCTATGTTGGTAGTGTCTCTAGTGGTCAATTATCATTGTTCGTTTGGCAATCAGAAGCCATGAAACCATATCACTAATATTTTGCCCCCGAATCTTTCTGAACCCTACAAAATCCTGTAACCACTGTAATAGTCCTTGAATTTGCTTCTGAAAGGGGCTAGGCCACTTTTCCATTACAAGAGGCACTTCCATTGGAAAACTATAATGTCTATTGAAATATTTGAAGAGGCACCAAGGCCAAGAACCATGGCAATGAAGGCCATGGCCTCCGTGGCCTCCGTTAAATTCAAGGCTTGCTAAACAGATGTCGTCAAGAAATAAAGCAGCAACAGTCAGACCGAGCCCAAGGCCTACGTTCAAATTTAGACTGGTGCCGCCTGCGATTTGGCAACCAAACTTCATATTTGTTATCTCTAACGTGCACACTCTTGGAGCCAGTATCCAAGTGAGATTTGTGTGAACAGACCTGTGATGTTGTCATGTGCTACGCTGAGCCCCTCTGGAGTATTCCTGTCATCGCTGAGAAAAAAATGAATCCAACCATTTTCATCGTCGACGATAGAATTTTTCGAGATGTTTTTCTTCGCCAGTGGGTTTGCGGTAGACTGTAAATTTCAGTTTTCTTGCAGAGAATGACACATCTCTCCGAATGCAAAGGTGATGATAAGAAATGTCACCTCAAGTGATATAGAGCGGTTCTTTCTTTGAACCTGATCCTGTATAAATTCACAGAATGGTGACTGGATGTTGACTGAGTGAAATAAAATGCCTTGAATGGCAAAGATGCAAGAATATTGAGGTTTTCTTGTGAGGAGCAATATAGGTCTGAGGGAATCAGACGTCTTTCCCAGCCAGTATGCTTAGGGTAACTCCTGGAAGTGCTCTCCTATTTGGGGACCTGAACCTTTAGACAGTCACTATCTGAGTTATCCTAGACCCGATCATGTTGTGAGCTTTCTTTCCCGGGGGTAGAAACAGCCTAAATATGCCCCACCCCTTCATTTTGAAAGAGATTTTGTCTATTTTTGGTCAAGCACGATCTTTCCCCCTTCTTGATGACATTGTAATACCAGTGTTCATGAACTCTTGCAAGAAGCCACAATCCCCTCAGATTATCAGCTTTGGGTCCAGATTAACATCTATCACACCATCGAAATGACCCAGCAAAAAACTCCCTCAAATCCCCCAAATCACTGACGAAGTCAGAGACAACTGTTTCTGTATGTTTGGAGAGCTTCAAGACAAATAAGGCCGAGGCTATTTACATTTTACAAGTCCTGATTGTCTAAGTCCTGTTTGGATCTTATCTTAATCACCATTTGATCTCGGGATAATCCTGGCTCCCGGAAGGGCGGGGAAATGACTGGTGCTGACCCGCGGAATAAAAATGGAATTGCTGTATAAAGAAAACAACAACAGCAAAGTGGTACTTCCTATTAAAAGGGTAACCAAGTGCTTTATCACTCCTGTCAAAGGTTTGAAATCCAGTCCCAGCAAAATGGTTATCTTAAAATCTTAAACGTTTGCCTGTTTTGTACTTTGAATGTGAGAACATTTTTCTTTCAACTAAGAATCCAGGAAATGCATTAATTTTCTGTGCCATTCATGACATCAGCACTGTGCCCATGAAAATGGTTATTTTCATTTGCTTTTATACCTAAAAGGGTAGTTTTGGACCCCTATAGGCCTACCGAGGGTGGTAAAAAGGTAAAAGAGGTAATTTAGTAACACAGGAAACAGTTTCAGATTGTGGATACAAATTACTTCAAGTCTGTATCATAAGGATAAATATGCTCTCCTTTTAAATAGAACTTGGTTCTGAAAGCTTTGATTCGTTCATTGTTTTACTAAACATAGAAAATCATAAATAATAGAAGATTCAAGATACTCATTTCAACCAAAATAACACCTTTTTAATGGTTTTCCATAGCCAAATGTTGTAGCAATATTCATCAATCCAACTGTCATTTGTACTATTCTTTATGGAATGAATTTGTGAGATGTTGTGGAGGTGAAACTGATTTTTCAGCAAGTGCTGTTCTAAAGAGTCAAGTCATAAATGGAAAACATACTTCTGTTGTCGGTGGGTTTGGTATTTCTCGCGTACCTTCCCACAAATGAGCGGAAGCTCTCAGGTGTCAACAGCCTGCAGTCTAATGATTTACAGGCGATGTTCTCTTGTTGCCAGCGAATACTGCCTTAGAACTTGTAAAGAGCCCGAACATAGCACAGTATACAGGAAAGCCATTATTAACTAAGTCTGCTCCGAATGTACAACAAGGTCGCAACAATAGTCTCGGCTTGCTCGGTTCAAAGAAAAATCGGGGGAGATTTTTGATTTATTTATGGCATTGCTCCAATGGATTTTTTGTGTGCGGTTAAACACTTTACAGCTATGTCCAGGAAATGAGCACTTTCCTTCTCTACGTGTTTGCGGTAATCATCTTGGCAACCTTCTGGGGACAGTTTCTGACCTTGCCGTTTTCATTCCCAAGTTCCATCTTGAGTGTGTTAGTTCCAGGGAGGAACTTGTCACTTTCAATTAAACAGTAATACCTCTTGATGGATCATCTGATGCTAATATTCCGCGGCAATTTCCTTTGTTTTCATCTGGTTGAGTTCTATATAGAGTTGAATGATTCTAGTTTAATGATTGAGTTGGCTTACTTTTTGTTCATCTTCCCTCAAAATACTGCAATATATTACCAGGCAACTATTTTCTTAAAGGTAATATCATACTTTGGTTTTTGTCAAAGAAATGCAGATTCATGAGCAAAAATATCAAGAAAGATACAGTAACAGTCATCAGTGAAATTTCCAGTCCCATAAAGTACTCAATTTTTGAGAAAGCAGTAAAAAATGGCCACTGCATTTAAAAAAAAATCTTACCACCATTATTTTTGATCTTTTAAAGATTAGAATTGTTTTTGGTCATTGGTTTTACTCTTTTCTTGATAAATACAGCATTTTAGGTAGAAAAACGTGAATGATATGTTTCTACCACCACCATCTTTATGCCCTGTAAGTTATAGGTAAATCTGTGAAGATTTCTGTTTTGGTAGGCTACCAAAGTATGATAGTACCTTTAAGTCGTTCAGAAAATGGTCAACCATCAACTTGTTTCGATTTTGCTCATTGTTTCTGTTTGTCGTTCTTCCTTGACCTTCAGGAAACCGTGAGATGTCCTTCCTGCAGGGCATCACCTCGGCCAGCATCACCTTCTACGTGACCAGGGCCTGCAGCAGCGGGGAGGTCGAGGAGTGCGGATGCGCCCAGAGTAAAGGTCGCAAGCGCGGCAAGAATGACGTGGTGGAGGACTGGGCCTGGGGAGGCTGCTCGGACAACATCCGCTACGGCATGTACTTCACCAGGGACTTCATTGACACGATGGACGGCGGCTACAGCGACACGTCGGGAGCTAACCTGATGATGCAGCACAACTATGAGGCTGGGTTGAAGGTGAGATATTAGGATGAGATAGGAGGATGTTATCATTGATGGCTGGACCCGAGGCTGCCTAAATATCAGTCCAGGTCTCTAATGGTCCAGATTGAGGCAGCCGTAGCTAGGGGCCATGGTAACCAACCTATAAGTCAACCTCTAGAGATGTTACTATAACAAGGCCTCTAATGGTCTGGATGAAGACAGTCATACCTGGAGCTCCTTTCTAGACCTATCTAGCATTGTCTCGAGTGGCCTCTTAGTCTGCCATAAGCTTCAGGAGACCATCTCCTCAATCTATAGACCATTCTCTATAGAGCTTTCCAAGCAGGCTTCTGATGGTTCAGAAGGTAATTTGTTTGGAATTATGGAGAATATTTTCAATGCACCAACACACTTTCTGGGATTCTAGATCAATCTAGACACCAATTTTTCACTCACTATTTTGGGGGGGTTCACCAACATTCAATTACTGTTGTGATCCCTCCCAAAGCTGCTGCTTCATCTTAAGTGTATCATTCCTGGGGTACAATCCCATGCCTTGCAGTAGATGATGGGTTACATTTATGGCTTCTGACTGGCACTCAGAGCAAAGGACTACTTAATAACGGTAGAAAGGCCACATCACAGGGTCCGACAGTTTGATGGTAAGACGGTCGGAATGTTAATCCAGAGGTGCGAGGTTCAATTCCCAATTCAGTCAACTCGAAATGTTCCCCTTCTCACCCTTTTTATTCCTGAAATGATTCCCTGTGAATCCTGATAATGGATACCGTCATGTCATTCTCCCGACTCTGCGAAAAGTTCATCTTTGGAATTGAGAAACAAAATTACTTGTGTTAATTTTCTCGTTCCTTTAACAAAACATTGTTTGAGTGATTTAAGATCCGTACACAATTCCCAGCATTCCTTTGACTTAACGATTAGTTTGGATGGCAACCATAGAAATGTCCGAAGGATAAGGCCAGACGAAATAAATGTTATGTTTTTGGTATGAGGAAATGGTTATTTCAAGGGTAGATATTAATTTTATGGAAGTACAATGTGCAAGTTCGTGATCTACAGACATAATTATTTGGCATGTTCAAAATGCATTTAATAATCAAATATTATGTCATCCGCAAAAGACAATAGAATATTGTCATGATTTGTTAATGCCAAAACCAATTTAGATTTTTCTGGATGATGAATTAAATTTCCCATACCCTTGGGGATATTAATGATATCAATTACTTAAAACACATCTTTTTTATCTTCTGGCTCAAAGGGTCACTGTCCTGTGACTTTTCTGACCATTCATGAAAAGATAAAAGGCAAGAAGGGATCAAATTTAATGTGAACAGCAGACATAGAATGTTGCTTGAATGAACTGTTTAATCCTATATTCTGATTCCTTGGATCATGACTGTAGCTGATCATGCCTGGACTAACTTACTAACTGGTCAAGGGTCTTTAGCCGATTATGGACATTGAGATGGTATTATTGATATGTCCATGGGGACATAGGGCCATTGATGAGCTGCTTTAGGATTTGGTCTCATGGGGCACATTTTATACCAATTGTCCTGAAGGGAACGGCCTCACTTATCATCATACTAGCTTGACCTTTGCTGGGGTTTCGGATACAAAGAGGGAGAAAAATCTCCTCTGAAAATGCATGTCTCAGGACCGGACACAACAACTATAATGATCCTCTTATAACTATTGACTATAGCTCTGATCATTACCGTCTGGTCAAAACATGCCGTAATGCCATTTTATTCTCTAAGTTTTTCAACCTTGATGGTCACACTGGTTGTGAGTTTTGTGGTCGGCAGGAATAATGTCCTAGACATTATTTCTTTGAAGGAGATTTTCACGCTTAAGGCATGTGATCAGTTGAGTACCGTTACAGGTGCTAAGCATCATAAATCATATGTGAAATGTTGACTGGTAACCTGCAATTTGCTATTTGAACACTCAGTTTGTTGTATGTACAGCATTCAACAGGTCTAGTTGTTGTTTATCTGGCAAACGTGATTGTCTTCTTGCATCATGGTCTTTCCATTTGACCAAGATGAACATTTCTGGCTTAAGCATGGAATTACATCGGGTTTGCACAATTCTTTTGAGAACTATTGAGAGATACTTTTCCTCAGGCAGATGATGTATTCCAAAAAAGAGCTTTGCTTTTCTCTGCAAGACACCGTGCTCTGTTGGACACTTGTGTAGATTAATCAGGAAATTTCTTGTTAAATCTTGAATGGGAAAGAAAATCCATTGACATAATTCTAACAGCTGAGAGCTGCAATAAGGACTTCCACATCCTCCCTTTCAAATGACCACATCCTTTCCCCCAAACTGACCAGGCCACTCCTCTCAAGTTGCAATAGATGTCATCAGCTATTCATGTCAACATCGTTTTGAAATGAAGGCTCGGGGCTCAGGCTCCGGCTCCGTCATCCATATGCTGAAAATATAGGTTGTGGTTTTTCATCAATGCTGAAGCTCTGTTTTTCTTTTCAAACCAGATAATCTTACTTCCGAACGGCAGCCAAAAGCCTCTATTTTGATACCCGTTATTTTAGAATGGATTCACAAAATGGAGTCAGAGCCTGAGCCTGAAATCTCCTGAATTGTCTCAAGGGTTCTCTGAGTAACCTCTAAGATATGGAGGAGGAGAGTTTCACAGAGTCAAGTGTCTTAAAGAGCATGAAGCCCTCCTCCCTTTAGTCTTCATATTACCTCAGTGCTTTACCCATGTACTTCATGGTACCAGGCCACACATGGCTTGCAGAAAACTGATATGATCAACTGAGTGTGGAGCCCAAAAGACTTATTCAGGGTTCTCAGACTGGAAGAGACGGAGGGGGTAGAAGGAGCTCAATTCAGGAGCAGAGAATGGGAGAAAGAATTGCCCAATTCAGGCCGAATTGGTACCAGTCCCCGGCTTCCTTGTGAGCCTTGAAAGGAAAGCCATCAGAAGAGATCTAGCCGCTGCTTGAGCAGTAACTGATACTGACACGTGGAGGTTAATCCCCCTGTTTGCAGAACAAAAAAGCCTACCCCTGCATACTTCGACCCACACAATACACCAGATAATCCCAGCAACGGAGTCAACTGTGGCCCTGTGCAGAGAACTATAACAAAAAACCAACGAAAGAATAGAAAAAAACAGACTCCTTGTGCTTTTCAGCAATCCACCAGTTTGTCTTTTTGAGTTAGGGAGAAGTGTTTCTTTTTTTCTTTCGCATTTTTTGTGTCAATTGTGTAACTTGCTTGGTGATTTATACTGCTGGGAAAACAGGAATTACAGACCAGACGTATTTTGAAAGATTTGTCCGGGACAGAAAGGGGGATTATTGGAGTGCCGCGGTCGTAAAAAGAATTTGTTGGTGATCCAAGTGGGTTGAGCAATTTTGTCTGCGATTCAGATCAAATCTGATAACAGCGTAACTGTGAAACGATGCTCAACTGAAATCTAAAACGGAAAAAAGAATGAAAATTTAAGGGTTCATTTTGTCTAGTATCATTTTTCCTTCGTGCGTTTAATGCTGTTTTAAGTTTTTCATGAAGTCCCTGTTTACTGAGCTCTCGGCAAACGTCAAAAGATGTCCCTGTATCCTGATCAGATCCAGACTTGTTGAAGATTCTACCGGGGGACAGTCAGGACAAGATATCCAGAGATAAACCCATGATGACTTGTTTTTGTCTTCTTGAATTTGCAAGTCTCTGACTCAAACAAGGGTGGCGTCGCTCACTGAACCAAAAAACAACAAAAAGAAGCAAAGAAATAACTGAGAAAAAAACATTTTCTGACATTTAGGATTAGCACCAAGTGATGGCATTAAAAGCATCTATTCTCGGAATGAACATATGTTTTTCTGTCCTTGATGAGTTAGTGTAGGTTTGAGAGGCGGCCAGTTTCATCACGAAAATAGAAGGAAAGTGTAAGCCCTTGGCCTTTTCTTGCACTTCAGGACCGACGGGAATGATTCAGATTCTTTGAAAGCTTTGTCTGTTAGAGGGATTAAGTATCAAAATATAGGAAAGGGAAGTTGGGGAAACGCCGGCTAATTTGCTGCCTTACACGGCAACCTGTTTGACAAAGGCGGCTTGTTATTTGCTGTCAGGCTTGTTTTGTTTTCCCACCGTCAGACATATAGCCCTCTATTTTTTTCTTGTGGTGGAAACGAGTGATGTAGTGTTTCTTGTCTGGTTGTCGGTTACTAGGCTAGATAATCCCGCAAATGCTCAGCCTCGTACAAACAGAAAGAAGAAAATGAAGGAGCATGCAGTTTGATTCATGTTTACGTCAGATCATTTGGATCATTTAGTTGGTTGAGCTCTCAGGGAGTCATACAGCAGGTAAAAAACAAACAAACAAACAAACAAATAAATAAATAAACAAATAAACAAACAAATAACGCAAAACCAAAAAATCCGAAAAGAGGTTTTAAAATTGTGATTTACAAGCCGCTTTCATTCTTAGAGAAAGATTCTTTTATTTGGATGAGATTTTTTTTCTCAATGTGGAGTGAGGACTTTTCCTCTAAGAATTTCTCCTTCCTCACCTCATAGCCACTCCATTTGTGAGGAAATGGTTTTTTAAAGGCTAGCTGTACACTTAGCCCCTCCTCTGAACATAGAATTTGTTTGCCGTCCGACTAACTGGAATGTTGTTTACCTGTGTCTAACTTTAAGAAGCCTTTATGAGAAAGTTAACTGTTTCAAATGTCCACTTTATGTAACTGCCCCCAACTGTCATCTCGCATCTCTTTCTCTCAAAACAAGTTTTATTTTAAGGCTTAACATGCAATCAAGCATTTAGTGTCCGTAAGAAGCAATTTGGCCAGCAGGCCATGATGAATGGTCATCAGCAATTGCTCCTAGAATCGGGCAAGATAAAGATCTGCAACAGTTTGAAAAGAAAAGGAATCTTGTATACAACCTCAGGTTTTCTTTTTCATTTCCAGGGTGTTGTAGGCAGTAAGTGATTGATGCGTGTTTGGTAAGGTCGGTACTCCGCGGCAGGAATTTTTATCACTGTTGGGAAGAAAGCGCCAATTACAGCTAGCATTTCATTGCTACCATAAAACGCTTACAGTAATACCCAGGAACAAAAACATTGACTAAAGTTTTAAGGGTGGTCCGGTTTTCACCAATCTTCGCAATGTGAAATTTGTCTGTTCAAAATAGGAGATTTTACAAACCAATTAAAGCAACATTTTTCAGGATGCAAACACTATTTGCGAGGTATATGTGACAGGTATGCAGAATTAGAATCCTCTGCTTTTTTATTATCTAAATTAAGAGGAATGTCTCATCCGGGTTTTTTGTATGCCTTGCATAAAATGAATGTCCTCCGGCAGTTAGTCCATTGGGTTACCAGTAAACTGAGCAGCCACTTAAAGATTGCTTCCTAATACAACCAAATTGATGGTCTCGATCTCTTTTCTTTCTTGGTCTCTTTTCTTTTTTGCTTCGAGTTAGGAGGGCCTGATCATGACGTGTTTAGAATTAGACCCTAGCAGGATCTTTTCTTTCTTGTTTGAGGTTTGATTTACCCAACGTTTCTTTGTGGACTCAGATTGCATACAATCTTTCCGTGTTCTTGTGAGCCGTTTTCCTTCTTTTAGCTGAAAAACAGCGCCAACAAAATGAGATTTTCCCCCAAATCTTTGAACAAAACGCAATTTCCCTCAATTCTCTTAGACCACCATGAAATCTCAGACATCTTGTTTTTTTGTTATATGGATGGTTCATTTTGATTAGGACACTATATTTATTCGTCAACTTTTGGCTAAAATCCTTTCACTGATCTGACTAGTTTCAATTTATGGCTTATGGGCGGTTTTCTTTCGCTCAATAGGATTTTACGTGTTTGGAAAACATTACACAACCAAACCTTACAATTGACTAACTAAGCCCAGTGAATTCAATTCATGCCCTCTCCTTCCCTTCCTTCAAAAGAACCGCATCTAAAGATAGACACAGAGCCTCTGAAGCAGTCACTCTGATGAACGAGGCTAGATGGAGCAACCAGTTGATCAGCAGGTGGATATGGAACAAAAAAGGCTTTCATGTCAGAGGTTGCCAGGTCTAAAGTTGGTCCATACCATTCAGCAAGCTCCTTGACAAATCAAAAAGTGTCTCCCATAAGATGTCCAGTCACTGGAAAGAATCTGTTTGGGAGAACGATGGAGCGGGGACGGGCGGGGTTGATGAGTTGAAAAAGAACGGACATAAGACACGTTTCTATCAATTTGGCAGCATGCCAACAGAAAAAGAAAAAAAATCACCCCACGATATTTCTAGATTTCCTTTACCTTCAAAGAATTATAATACCGATAGAATTATAAAATGCTATTAATAAGACTTATCGTTTCATCCCGGGCAAATGAAATTGGTTTTATTTAATACCGGGGCAAAGATTACGAGGATTAAGGATCGTGGATTGCTCAAGGCCCACTGTGACACACTTTGTGACCTCTCATTACAGATACTGATTGACTTTGATAGGTTGTTTAAGCTCGTGGGAGGTTGAGCTCCAATTACAAGATTAGTGAATTTAAAGGATTCATTTTTTATTTGTGGGGGGGGGGGGGGCGTGGGGGGCAGGGTTTGGAAAGAAGCTCTGAGGGACTATAATATGAAGCCTCGTAGATCAAAGTCCTCTCTTGAGTCCTGGTGGCAACTGCAGCGCTGTTTGTGACCCTAGTTTTTTTCCTCAACTTTAGTATCCATTGTTAGACTGAGACAAACAGGTTCAATGCATTCCTGCGGTCTAATAGATTTCTGTAATTGCTTGATAGTATTGAACTGTTATTCAAGATTAAGACTTTTAAAAAAGTTATTTAAAGCAGAGTTATGAAATCTTTTTTTAACCTTCGTCAGATTTGAATCCTGCTTAAATACAGCAGGCACCAGCGTCTTTCCCTCGTATTAATCCTAAGACACCTCATCAAGCCTAGAGTGCATTCTAGACGTCCTGAAAACCTCACTGTTATAGCTGACTTGAGGACTAAATTCTCGCTTTTCACTTGTGAGGTAATAAATCTAGAACACTCGAAGATGAACTGATCTGTTTTGCCATCTTTTGCTGGTGAATTAGTGGCGGTTGTCATGGCCTCCAATTTGCGCCGATAAATTTTTCTAATTGAAGCGGCGGATAGTGAACCTGCTCCACTGTCATTGTGCGGTTTGTATGAATGAGCGGCAGTTTCCTTTTTTTCGTTTCCACTTCTCAGGAAGTTGGGGGTTGCAGCCCTATTTGATCTCCTTCAGAGTCCTTTCACTGCGCCGTCTTGTGCCCAGACACCTTCTATAAACATCTGCATTGACAAATGATGCCATTTATTATGACAGGCTATGTAATCCACACCAACCGTGGCCTTAATGATTTTAGTCATTATGGTTAAAAAGACAGGAGCTGAGCTGGCCCGAAGCGCACGGTACACCGTAATTCTTCTGAGTTTGTTTGGTTGTTTTTCTTCATTTGGTTCAGGTGTGTAGTCCGTTATCAATCCATCAAGGTTCAGCTAGGCAGTAAATATGTTAACTCTTTCGCTCCATGGGGCCATGCTGGTGCGTAAGCCCATAAATTTGCATTTTGGGCTCTCTCCATCGTTAATGGTCCGAATCGGTCCAGCAAGATTCTACGAATCCTTAATGCTCTCATGGTCAGTTAATCACGTTGTCTTGTCTGGCCATAGAATAGGATATGACCAGTCCTTAGTCCCCCAGACTGTGCGTTGGTCCCCATTCTTGTAAATTGTTACATTTGTGATACTTTGATACTTTGAAATGATTCGGTATCTTATAAAAGCCATGAATAAGTTAATTGCGTTAAATACTTGTGATTATGGATGGGCACTGCCATGGGTTCATTTGTCTAATTTGTCTGGTTCCGGTTGCTATACCACTGTGGTTCGTCACTTTATTCTCGCCAGTGACAGCAGCAATGCTTTCAGGAGAATAGATACAAAAAAGATACCAGTCCCTGTGCAATATGTGAGCCTCTTATTCTAGAAATCCTGTATGATTATTTCTGAAAAGCTCCCCTTCATGGTGTTACGGCAGTGGTACGCAAGTCCAAACATTGAGTAGACCACTGGTTCTTTGTTAGAACTCTCTAAGGTTTGCTCCCGCCGTGGTTTTACTGCAGTTTGTAGACTTCTTCATCACACAATGAGAGGACCTTGTTTGGGTTCAATGAAAGAACCTAGTCAGTTTTCTCAGTCATCAAAGATTTGCTAGATAGAGATTTGAGGCTTAAGTTAAAAGAACCAGGTTCATGACTCTCTATAGCCCTCTAGTGAGCACTGTCTCAGTGAAGCTGCTATTTGCTCAGAGATTCCCTTCATGTCTAAACCTAGATATAGCCAGGCCTCTAGATTCTCAGAATTGCTGCATCTCTGTTCCTTACGACATTACGTACTGCATTACGTTTGTTTCAAAAACAAAGAGACCTGCACTATAGCATCCTTTTCACTGACTGATCACAGAAGTTCAAGTCATCTTCTCAGTTTGCACTCACAAATGTGGCAAGATCTGTCCTTGGGAATAAGTTATCTTGCTGAGAACATGTTGAACAACTACACGGACCGACCAACTGCTATATGTTACGGGATATCGAGCAGCGATGATGTTGCAAATCTTGAATGGGAAGCGGAAGATGTTCGTCATCTTAGATCCTGGTGTCTCCATCAATTCTCAGCTGCTACCCAACAACTTTCTGATTTGGTCTTCAATGTTGCACTGCTCGAAGGAAAAATACAGTACTTAGTACGTTGCTCGTGTTGTGGTGATGAGTTGAGATTGATGCCAAAATAGAAGAAGCCCTGGGATTGGTTTTTCTCAGGCTCATGGAGCCAACAATTAAGCATGTTTAGCAACCTGGAAGGACAATGGGATGATGAAGTGGCACTTCTATAATGCCTCTTATACACCAAATTCTCTACCAATTAAACCCATAGGCATCAAGAGTACGGTAAAGCACCATTTAGGAAGAAGGATCAAGGCAAAGATTGATATAACTTGAATTACGGCTTCTCAGTTTGCTTCAAGTTGCCTGTCCGATTTTGAAAAACACTCAATACGCAGACCAATCTCCTTGAAGAGAAACTTGAAACTCAGAGAAAGTGAAACCTATCTCACCAAAGTAACAAGATTAGCCGGGGAACTGGCTCCCTCTCCGTGTTAGCACCTTGTCCCTTGGTGTAAGGTAATGTGTTGGGAGGATGTGATATACCTTTGCTGCAGGCTATGGTGCATGTTATGGCATTTGAATACTGAGAACCTCCAAGTAGCTTGCCCCACACAGCGATACATTTTTGGGGTGTTTGGAAAAATGCCATCTTATGTCTGGATATGTTTCTCAGTTGTTGTTAACGCAGTCTGATTTGAAATGTTTTGTCATCTTGAGTGTGTCTCTGAAAGTGGCTAGTTTCAAAAGTAACTTGTTTTGGGATTGGTGCTTGCAAAATTGAAATTTCTATTTCTCAGTTTCACTCTTCATTCCTTAACCCGAGGAGCCTTTAACAACTTCAGGTCAAAATGTAACAGATGTGACAGATAGTTGGATGAAGTTGGGCCTCGTTCAAGCCCCAGATTCAAAACTAGTGTCTGGGCTCTACAAACCTGTATCCTTCATAGTCTAACAATACCACAAGACAGATCTAGGTAGTTTGGAGTGAGTTAAAGTAAGTACTCATTGAAGGAACTTCACTGGTTTCTCTTGCATTTGGTCCAGGAGATCTCTCACAGTTGTTCTAGGAGTGATTACCCCTCCCCCGAGTTGTCTATTCAATCACAGAATTTGATCACTGCTATTGAATCTCCGTCGCTCCTCAGACTTTCAAGTCCCCCTAGTGAACCCCTTTCAGTCCCCGCGAAAACACCTGGCAGCTGTGTTCAGTTTCAACTTGAATCGAAATCGGTGCTGTCACGGCGAACGTGGGTTGATCATCAGACCATCCTTGCGGGAGATTCTCTGCCATCGCGGGAAGGATTCCAGGATGCAGTTATAATATCCTCCGTTGTCAGGACAAGTCCATTCCCCTCCTTCCCCCGTCCTTACCCCCCTTGTAAATCCCCAGGATGTGGGGTTTGATAGCTCCGTACGTCCTCCCGAGTGATCGCTATGGACAGTTGCCCCCTGTCGACTGGTTCAGCTGGAAAAGGACTGACTCATCGTCGAGTCTGAGCCACCGGCATCGAGCCAAAGCTGATCACTCTTCTCCAACATGCTGTGCTTCGGTCCGTTAGACAAAGATGATGAAGCATGGTTCAGAGTATGGTTTCTTTTATCCTTGAATGAACTATCGCACTTGTCGTGACATAAGCACAGCAAGATTGTGTCAAGTCCTCGCATGAACACCTAGCCTAGCTTTTTCCTGTTAACCTTCAATGCCCTCCTGCAGATGGGGGTAATCCCTCCCATTAAGACATTTCCTGGGCTTACATACATCATAATTTGTCACGCTTTTATTGAATGATGCTGTCATGGTCTGAAAGAATACCCAATTGGTCTTCTTTAACCCTCCAATATCTGAAGAGACTGTGCGTGTGTGACACAAAATGAGCAAATTAACCCCTTTGGAAAAGGATTCCAAACTTAGAGAAAACTTGAATAAAAAGTTGTTATCAAAATTATACCATCAGTGACTGGTACCTTGCAGTCATTCACTGGTTTTCATACAGACCAACACATTTTCTAGTCTCTACAAGACATTGCAGGACGTATAAGTCAATCGACTGATATGGCATCAATATGGGATGACAGTTTGTTAGCACATAGCCTTGTGTTGTCAGTTAGCAGGTAGGGAAGGGGGGAAGGTAGAATTCTCCAGAGAGGGGGTGGGGTGCTGACCTTTTTGCCCCAACTTTGCCATCAGCCTTGAACTTTTTATCAAGACATGAACGGAAGTCTTTTTCAGTTGGCCCGGGGTCCTACCTCTAGTACCCAATGACATGTTTTCCCCGTCAACGGTTTGATTTTTCTAACCGTGGTGCCCTTTTGAAAGGATACGTGCTTCAGCAGTTACATATATTCATGTATTCTGATGTGCTTAGTGGCAAAAGACATGCTTAGCAAAGTCTTGAGCTAAGCGGAATTGACCTCGTGATGTCTTCTGCCGACTAACCCTTAAGCACATCCTCTCATCAAATCGGTGGTGACCTCAATTGAAGGGACTTGGCTCAGGTGAAGTCTGTGGCCTGATTTTCCAGGGCCTCTTAGCGAGTGTGTCCAGGAAGCATTATACATGTGTTGTCTGCCTTGATGTACAACAGACCTTGATTGCTCTTGCAATCAGCATCCTCAATCTGGTGCCAGTCGAGTTTCAGTCGGTAGTTTCTTAATGCTGAATTAGCTTCAGGCAGGTTTCAGGCTGGCCTCTGTGTTTGATTAGTGAGTCTATTCAAACTGGAAAACATGTTAGATAACGACAAGGGATGGTCTTCCTTTCTGCTTTCTCCCAAAAATTTAGAGCGAGTAAGTTGGCCCCTGACCATCCCAATCTATAAATTGGGGCTCAATTAGGAAGAGGGATAAATGGCAAAATAAATTTATTGTCCAATAAAGTTGGGTTTTTATTGTTTGTTTTCCCCTCTGCAGACGATTGACACCAACATGAGGGTGCGATGCAAATGCCACGGTGTGTCCGGCTCCTGCACTTCAAAGGTCTGCTGGAACACGATGCCCAAAATGGACGAGATCGGCTCCATGATCTTTGATCGGTACGGCCAGGCCCGGTTCATGACGTACTCCCGCAAGCGCCGCCGATTACGCCCTCCCCGCGACTCCCCGAAGAAGCCCTCCGGCACCGATCTGGTCTACCTGCAGGAATCGGTGGACTACTGCGAGCCCAACAAGAAGCACGGGTCGGTGGGCACCCACGGCAGACTCTGCAACAAGACCAGCGAGCTGGAGAATGGCTGCCCGTTGCTGTGCTGCGGCCGTGGCTACCAGACCATGGTCCGAACGTCCCGAGGCAACTGCAACTGCAGGTTTGAATGGTGCTGTGAAGTGGTTTGTGAGACATGTCGACTGACCGAAGAACTCCACATCTGTAACTGAAACTCCTCTACTTGAATTTTGTTTTTTTCAAAGCACAAAAACTTCATTTTTGTTTTAGTATGATGAATGACTGCCAAGCTGAGCCCACATTTGAAGGACATATTTAGCTTTTATTTTTCCTCCGACAGATATGCATCATTGCCTTGTTATCACCATGCTGCCTTCAAGATTTATAGAAACATAGACAGGATCAGACTTAGACAGACTGAAAGACTCAACGTGCCGTGATATTGAATTGATTGATTGCTGCTTCTCCTTGCTCCCCCTTTCTCAAGAAAACTCGACAAAATGCAAAGCAGATGACATCGAATGGAATACGCTACAGCTCGATCTTCACGTCACGATGCAGGAAATTTGTGAGCCGTGATAAGAAAACCACATTGAAATCAAAATCTGTATACTGCTTGTCGTACATCAAATTGATTTAGAACAGAATTAGTCGGGTCTGAAGTCTAGTTTCCAAGAGTTCATAAGCTGCATAGTTTTAAGTTAATATGTCATATGTACTGAATGATGCTTTAAATGTTACCCTTTACTTCTCCAGTAGCTTCTTGCAAGTAGTGCTTAACTTCCGGGTCCACTGCATGGACACTGCATGAAGCAGTTTACACATGGGCCCTGTACCTTCATCTTCAAGCAGCGCCGCACTTACAGAAAGTACATCATGGAAGACGGACTAGATCTTTGACGTATATGCAGGAGGAAGGAAGGAAACAAAATGTCGGAAAAAAATTGATGGAGAGAGATATTCCATCAGCAGGCGGTGATGTCAGTTTGTTTCATTTTCTGCTTATTCACGGCCCACATGTGCAGCATCAGTGAAAGCTAGCTTCAAGTATAGGAAGCCTGTTCAGTATCTACGTAAGCAGAAATCACATGAATCAACATGTAGTCAATTGTCACCATAATTCAGCTAAGCGTCTTTCATTGACTAAGAGGATTTGTACATACAATGTCACATATGAGAATACAATAACTAAAGAATGCATACGTCAATGTGTTAAGCTTAGCAGTGAACAGTATTGTTTCAACTTTAGGCCTTCTTTTTCATCACATTAAGCTCATTTTTGTTTCCCTCCAAACTTGAAAGCTCTGTCGTCCTTTTGACTGCTATAATTGACAAAATTTCACTAAATCTTCAGTTTAAACCCTTTATGGACAAGAAGCTTGGGTTTGATCTAAACACAGATGTAACAAGTTTCACAGCTTCTTTAACCTGTGAAACTAACCAGAGTCACGATTATAGGTTTGGCAGTGGCAGTAAATACTAGTTATTATTGGAAGGCAATGACTTAACGTCTTGTTCCCAAACTGATTACAGAAGTCGCAGATATGAAATAGTTACAGGTAAGAAATTACTTGAAGTAGCGTGAGACTAAAATGCTTCTGAAATTGTTCTCCTTTTTCCCTGTTTTATTTTAAGGGGGTATCTGTGGGAGTTTTTGGAGAGGTAAGCCCCTCCAAAGAGAGAATACCTGAACCCAACAGATTTCTTTCTCCAAATTTATTGGAGGATAGACTAAAATCTTATCATTAGTGGAACCCATGTTGTAACTGGCACTATAACTGCCCACTATAAATAAATGTATTCTATTTTGTTTGGTTTTTTATGAATATGGTATTTACACTGATTGAAAATGTAAATAATGAATATTGCTGAGGCATGTAAAAAACAAATATGTAAAAAAAAAAACCCATAATATTTTATCAAATTATTGTGTTTTTTTTTAAAGATGCATGATGTACAATGTAAAAATAACGACAGTATGGAAATGTTTCAAGAAAATGTGGAAACATTTTACATCGCACTACTTTAAATTGCACCCTCAAAATAATGAAATATGATCACGCAGTAATTAATCTTTTTATTTTTATTTTTAGTATGCGACCAGTATTCCACGCCATTGCCTAGTACAGTCACATATGAGTACATGTAGATAAACTGGTGTACATTTAAAGTATTGAAACACTGGAGTATGGGTTTAAACTATCAAAAAAGGGTAGATTTTCTTCCAGACGTTTTTCCAAGTCTTTTTTGTATCAGTTAACATTTTTTGTCTTTTTTTATCTCATTATAGACTTTATACCAGAATGTGTACATGTACATTATGTAAGCTGACTCTCTTTATGCAGTACCTATTGATGGTATACAACTAGTGGACAGGAGTGGAATGAGCTTCATGTGCCTACCAAACATCCACTACATCCACAGATTGATCAACAAACTGTGCCTTTTTCTTACAGGAAGAAAGTTTATAAGTATTTTCACAAGAATTGTGTAAAATGTGGTTGCCTTTTATCATACAGTGCTGTTGTATACCAGTGTGTCAGGTGACGGACTGATGTTTCAAGTGTCCACCGGTCAACTATCCACCAAATTTGTAGTTTGATCAACTCGTGCCTTGATGATATCCACAACTTTTTACAAGTTGTGCATTTTTTTCATATGACTAGTGGCAGAGCACGTACACTGTTTGAAACGTCAAGATAATACCAACGGTTCTTCTCAGAACCACATGCTCTCACAGAAGAGATTACACGGTGTCACCGCAAACCTACCTTCTTTATTTTTACTAGTGCCGGATGCTTATCAACCAAAAATCAATGCTGTTTAGATTGCAGAATATCAACTTATCCAGCAGGCTTATCCACTATTTTCATCTTTAGCTGACATCTTCCTGAACAGTCTTCAAGTTTATAGATATGATGCACTCCAAACAAATGTAGCTCCGTCGTAGAAGTACAGTTGATGAAATGCACTTAAGATTATTTTCGTGGACAAATAAATAGGAATGCACATTTTTGTTTGTAACTGTAAATATTTGCTGTTTATATATTTAAGTATTTTTTTGGTTTACATTTCATCCGAATATAAATTCTGGACAAAACACAACAAATAAACACAATACACAAACGTTTTAGAGCTTATAACGTTTGCATATATTACTCGTAACCATGTAAATGTAGGTGGCTGCTGTAGTTACATTCTTGCCCGGGAACCATTTTTGTTTTGGTCTGTTGCTCTGGTGATAAAATTATTAAAAGCTCTTCAAATGTATTATTAAGCAGGTCCGATTTGTACAATTTGTTTTAATAGATTGACTGTTAAGACGATATTTTGGGCAAATAATTACAATAAATTAATGCTACATCTTAGAGCACGTTTTCCTGAACATACTTTCTTGATGGTTATGATCACATTAACAGCATTTTCACCGAGTAATTTAACATAGATGTTTGCCTTTGAATTTGTGAACAGATTTAGTCATTTTTCCCCTTCTAGTGAGCCTAATGTTGATATATTCCTTACAAGCACATATCCGTTAAGAAAAATGAGTTGGTATAGCAGTAAATAGTCTCTGACCTCTAGAGATGATGTTCCACGATTAACTCCAACTCCAAGTGAGGACAGCAATTTGTTTTTTTGAAAGGCAAACATTCAATGATAAAAGTAGCAAATTCTGTTTTATTTTAGCTAGTAAACTGGAGGAGGCTCCAAATGGAGCCTGTTCAGTCTTGAGCCAGGGATCTCAGACGCCTAGGGTAACAGTCTTAGCCGGCGCACATTGTTGATAGTTCGTCATTTGATTCGGCAACGGTCAAAAGGAGGAATGTTAGAAGTGACCGTTTCAAGAGGATGATTCAATTTGTGTCCTCACACCATGATTCAATCCGCACTACAGCACCCGAGCACCGACTCTTTCTCCATCCACATTAGTTTCGACAGTGCCCTCAAGTTCAACGCCAAGTCGTGGAACCAAGTTTAATCACGTAATGGGATCCACAGACGAGGCTAATTTGGTAGACGTGTTAAAACCAGGTGCTTCGCCTCGGCACCTTGCTTAAGCTCTTACCAAACTGTCACCAATAATCAGTAATTTGTTTTATGGAGGTTAAGCTTCAAGTTAAACAACTTTATAACAAGGAAATCCTACAACAGTCTTTAATACATGAGATGATGTGAACAATTCTAATTCCTTAAATTCTTTGGATCTGTCACAAGTTAACAGGTCTTCAAGTTTACAGGCTTCTGCTGATTTTAGAAGAGGGTCAGCAGCAAACGTTTGAAAGTTTCAGTCTGCAGGTTCAATTAAGCTGGAGCAACAGGCAAGATTTATTTCCAGGGGCCAATTTCATAGAGCTGCTTAGCACAAAAAAAATCGCTAAGCATGACATTTCTACCTTAATAAAAACAGGATTAACAACCCAATTTCCATGTGTTGTGTATCACTTGCCATTGTTTTTGCTGTTGTTCGCTGACCATGAATAATATTCATTGAATATCAAATCGAATTTTCAATGGTAGTTTATTGGGCAAGCCATTTTTGTGCTAAGCAATTTTGTGTGCTAAGCATCTCTATGAAATTGGCCCCTGTATAGGAGGAGGAAGATTCTCCATGATGTGGTGTATTACAGGCATAGGTACATACTGGATGCATTATGTCATCCTTCCTTGACGATCATTATCAGGTCCTCCCAGTCTGCCTGTCTCCAAAACTTCTTGCAATTGTTTTTATCTGTGGTTTTGTCTCTCACATCCTTCCTTCATCCATCTGCCAAAAACATTTCCCTTTTTCCATCTTTTTGTCTGTTTCAGCTCACCCATTATCAGGTTGTTCTGTGTTTTTCCTACAGGTTGGCTCTTTATTTCTCTCTTGAAAACAGGTTGATGGTGTAACCAGTCACTGTATAAATCGAGTCTTTTACGCTTAAGACACCCAGAAATCCCAAAGACCCAATATTCCCAGGGTAATCAGTTGAGATTTATGCTAGAAATGACAAACTCAATACAGTTGCAATGCTGGTATATACGGATCAGGAGTATGTTCACATTCTGGTGTCATTTAAAGAACTCATTGAAAAATCCAAAACCAAGAAAATTTCCCTAAAACCTGTTAGGGTCACCCCTGTATAAATTGGCCAGATAAAAAGACTCATCCAAATTTGTCCAGAATGATTAGTCCATCGATATCTGACCCTAAAGTGAAACTAAATGATCTCAAATGTATTAAAAGCAGAAGGTGGCTTCTTTTGGATCACAATTTTGGTTCTTTTAGTTTCAGAGATTATACACTTGCACTCCCAAGATACTTCAAAATGGCAGAGACCACACCTAGAGTAAATGAATTAAGTATGGGATAGTCTCAAGGGGAGGGGAGGTTGGGAGTTGTTATCCAACAGACATTAATGAAAGGAACACAGACAGACAGTACTACATGATGTTGTTATTAAGACCAATGCCAAGTTTTGCCCAAACACAGTGCAGTGACCTTTGTCGGTTGCAGGTCATCCTTGGTGGGGAAGGCGTTACTGTAAACACAAATCCCGGAGAAGAAAATAGAGAAGAAAATCTTGGTATTACGTTGCCTTTTGATGAATGAGGTGTAGAGAGATGTTGGGAGCACCTAGTTTAATGGGTCCCTCCATTTTAAGCACCAACTGACTGTTGGAAGCTAAAGAGAGGCGGGTGGAATGTTACAGGTCGGCCCTTGCGTGTCTCTTTGTGGGGGAAGGTGATGGCTTGACATCTAAGGGCAGAATGTTAGACCCTGACGAAAATCTAGGGAGATATTCCTGTGATTTCAACATTTTCTCTAACTTAATTACCAATTGGAATCTGGGACCCTGAGTTTAAAGGATTGAAATAGCTGTTAGTTTTTTTAGTGGCTTGGTTGGGCTTTTGATTCGTTCCTGCTCTTTCCCTCTTTGAGGTAGAAGTACATTTGTATTAAAATTAAAATTGTTAAAATCTTCCTTGAGGCTTGTTACTTTACTTGTTTAGGTTTTGTTAGATTGTTTGTATCCCACGTACAGCTGCTGACATCTTTGATTTAATTCATGATGAGACCCTGGCCTTGAAAGGTTTAGCCATGATAAAGGAGATGCATCTTGGAAAGTCAGGGCGTGCAAGGAGATATTTCTAGTGATTAAATCATTTCCATGGGATACATCAGTCTTTAAGAGGAGGTCAGACAGTTTTGCTTCATCATCGGAGCAATGTCAGACAGAAAGAGTTCTGATTCGGGGAAGTGAAGAGATCAGGACTATTTTAAGTGACATTTTGATCTGGTTATTCTTATACCTGTTCCCATTGGCTTGAAGGGATTTAGATTTAGTTTTATCTTCTTTCCGGGCAAAACTGTAAGAGCAAGAAAAAAACCAGACTGATTTAGTAGCAGAGATACAACTTTTCCAATTTTAATCGGAAATCCGACTTTTTTCAATTTTTCACGCCAATTCCTATTTTTTTCAGCTTTTTTCCCTTCAAATGTTTTGAACTGTGCTATTAACTTTCAAGTCTCCTTTGATGATATTCATTGTCGTGTGCCGCGTATCTACACGCCACAGTGCACAAATGACTATCGGTATTCATAAAATTATTTTCAGATTCTTTTGGCATTGGTCAATTGCATCTCAGAAGTAGGGTATGATTAACCCGACACTACCAAGTGACTAGCGCAGGCACCTCAACCACTATCAAACCCACAGTGAGTAGCAAATCAATTTTGGGTTCGGTAGTTTGATTTGAATAAAATGAATTTGTTATACACAGGGAAAAATAAACACACAAGCAAGCAAAATCAGGTAAATTGTTCAAATATCAGTAAATCAGTACTGCAATCACTCTGCCAATTTTATTTTACAGAGTTGAATTCTTTTATTTCCACTTAATTCAGGCACACAGAAGGCAATTAAACAAGATTGGAAAAAAATACCAAACAACGGACACCTACACAAATCCTGTCTACATTGGCTTAGTGAAATGACGGAACTATGTGTGACTGAATTACAGGCACATATGATGCTAGCCCTGCTTGCGTGGAAAGAATCGGGATCGTTTGTCAGATGTAGGTTGACGGAAGCAGTTACTAACAAGTCAGTGGGAGCTGTATGACTAGAATCCGTCACGGTTCATCCGCTGTACGTAAACACGTTCACATTATTTGCACAGATGCCAGTATGGACGCAAGGATCGGGACCAAGAAATAAATGTTCTTCAGGGGAAGGGTTGAGGAGAATGTCAAATAAGGGCAGAGATTTTTTCAGAATACAGCAAGGAAGGAATGTACATGGACAAACATGTTGTTTTCTGACCAAGCTGATCAATGATAGGGGCATGGGTCATCATTCCACCAAGTAGGGCCGTGATTTATGTGGTTGTCCATGCAGCATCAGCAAACCGGTAGCTTTCAATTATACTTGAATAAGTGTACAGTCATAATCAATCAATTGAATCAAATAATCCATGCGTCTTGAACCAAAAAAATACAATAATGTTAATAAATTAAACAGGAGTCTTAGTGAAGTATGAAAGAAACCTGGTGGAACCATTGAAACAAAATTGAACCTTCGATTCCATCAATCAGGTCACAATGCCTTATACGGCAAGAATTCCACTGACGACCATCACTTGTGCACAACTCTATGGAACCAGCAGAGGGCGTTTTGAGATAAATGGCTGCCACTGCATTCAAAATGTACCTTTGTAGGTAAAAAACAACCCTGTAAAACTCACTTTACAGATATGCTACCCCAGTGTTACACAGCTGAGATTGAAGTTCATCATAATTTGTATCCAGTAAGGTAACTCTTAGAGGATAAAACCCTTGAATTCCATAATGATCATCAGTGGAATTATCCTTATACTATTACATGTTGGCAGTCTACATGTAACCACTACTGGATTTAACGGATGCCATATTAAAGACACAAGTCCATAGGAGTTGAGTGAATCGGAGTAAACAGTAGTGAAACATGACAGCTCAGTCAGTAAATATTAGTGCACAGGATTAATTCATATCCTGCCTTCTCTTTTATTATTCCTTTTCCTGATGTGCAGCATCCGTCACATTAATGTGAATCCCGTACAATGTCAGCTGTGGTTTCCAGTTGTATCGTGACGAAGTCTGGTAGTCGTGATTGAATTGGTCTCATAACCTTTTCACAAGTGATCACGCTACACGATCGCTTAACAACAAGAGATTATTCGGCCTGGGTTTAATTACTCACAACCAGAAGATTGCATCTGACTCAGTGGTCTGTCAACCCTGCATTTCACAAGTAACCCAGAGTTAACTGCAGGTAAAGCCCAAAAGATTTTGCAGCCCTAACCCTGGGCAAAATTTTACTTATACTTATTTTGCAGTAAATGTTACGTAGACTTTTTATGCTGAGTCAAATCTGCCGGGAACCAGTCAAAAGGAATATATATTTGTATGGAACTTGGGTTGGTGACCAGTGTTTGCTAAATGAAGACCATTCTGTGCTTAACATAAGAATAAACATACCACAAAATCTGCCTGTGAAATTTAACATTGTATATCACAAAATGTTAAATTCTCTGAATGAAAATGTATTCAATCATTGCCCATTTGACCTTTAAATGCGAACTGAAAATTGCTTACAATCATATGGAAGTAGCTTAGGTAGTTGAAGTCGGTCAGTACAGAATACATACAGAATGTTCATGAATGGTGTGGAAGTAACTCGATAGATACAAGTGAATAGACACAAGTCTTATATTACCATGTATTATTATTATCCATTATAGTATTTGATACTATGGGTGTTCACGAAACCAGGCTCAGGTTCAGGCTCCACTTTGTGAATCCTTAACTAACGGGTATCAAAACAGAAGCTTTTGGCTGCGGTTCTGAAGTAGGTTCTCTGGTTTAAAAAGGTAAACAGAGCTTCAGCTTCAATGAAAAACCATAACCTATATTTTCAGCAAAAATGGATGACAGAACTGGAGCCCAAGCCTGAGCCTCTGTTTCGTAAAACTCCTATAAATAACAAAACTGTTTGCCTTAAGTTCGATATGCAATGTGATTATCAGAGTAATTCTTATCAATCGCAGAGGGATAAGAAAGATCTCAATGATCTGGCAGGAAAGCATCAATTCACACACAGTTTTCAGCAAACTCTCCGAGGGGATACAATACGTATTTAGGTTTCCTTTTTTCCGTCCGATAACATCATGTCTGGAGAATCACACTCAAAGTCAATTTATCTCAATGATGTTTAAATATATCTATAAATCTGATATTAATAACAATTTTAGTATTCTTAAAAAAAATTCTTGTTAGCCAATCAGAATTCCCTGAAATAAGTCTTGACATAAATATTAACCAGCATAATTATTAAAATGGCTATAGATTATTTCATTGGTATGATTCAGCTAGTTAGAAATGACCAACAGAGGGCGGTATACAATCAAAGTGATCATACAAATTCATAATGCCATGCCAATGGATATAATTTATGGACATCCAGCTGAGTTTTCATCAAGATGCTAAGTTTTGAAGCCAAGTTGCACTGTTACAAAAACAACAAGGCATTTCAACAGTGTTCTTTGAAGATGAAATTGAGTGTCCTCGATTGTAAATGGCACGCCTCCAGACCATCCAGTCACCTTCCATAACAGACACCCCTGACTACAAGCCTCAAGTCATACCCAGCTCCCCTAGCTAGTTGACAGTCCAAGGGTTACCTCAGCTTGGGGAAGAAGCGTATGAAGATGATCATCCACAGGAAGATGATGCTGACACACAGTAGACTCCCCCACAGCCACCAGTTGCAGGCTCGATTAGTGTGCTGCTGTAACCTCTCCGTCTCTACCTTCAATTTACCGTAGTTGCTGTCGGCTAGTCCTACCGTCTCCTCCAACCTCTGTACGTGGAGAAAGAACAGAACAGATCTGTCTGAATTGATTTACTGCCTTGTTTTCTTCAAGCACATGGCCAAATGAGGGGCAAATGGTCAAATGAGGGCCAAATGGTAAAATGAGGGCCAAATGGCTAAATGAGGGCCAAATGGTCAAATGAGAGCCAAATGGTCAAATGAGGGCCAAATGGCTAAATGAGGGCCAAATTGTCAAATGAGGGCCAAATGAGAGCCAAATGGTCAAATGAGGGCCAAATGGGGGCCAAGTGAGGGCCAAATGGCTAAATGAGGGCCAAATGGTCAAATGAGGGCCAAATGGGGGCCAAGTGAGGGCCAAATGGCTAAATGAGGGCCAAATGGGGGCCAAGTGAGGGCCAAATGGCTAAATGAGGGCCAAATGGCCAAATGAGGGCCAAATGGGGGCCAAGTGAGGGCCAAATGGCTAAATGAGGGCCAAATGTGGGCCAAGTGAGGGCCAAATGGCTAAATGAGGGCCAAATGGCCAAATGAGGGCCAAATAGCGACTGAAGACGAAGGCCAAATGGTGAGGTCCAAATGATCCCTCAAATGGCCCTACTAGGGACACGTGTAGAAGAATTGGGATTGGGGTTGATCCTGACATACCCTGTTATCCTCTTGAATGATGTTGCTGGCTACAGCGGTGTTGTGCTTGAGACTCCTGGTGAGGGACAACATCTCTTCAGCTAGCTTCTCCTGCATGTTGTGATGATGCTGCAGGACGGCATCCAGATCCTCCGATGATGCCTTACCGTCCTCATCTTGTAATCTACACAACAAACAAACAAACAAACACCCCAATGAAGAAACAACAATCTATGAAACAAAGACCTGAATCCACTCTAAAATAATTGGTATCAAAATAGAGGCTTTTGGCTGCGGTTCGGAAGTAGAATATCTGGTTTGAAATGGAAAACAGAGTTTTGGGTTCAATGAAAAATCACAACCTATATTTTCAGCATACGGATGACAGAGCCTGAGCCTGAGCCTCAGTTTCGTAAACCCCTATGATTGCAATTGTACATAAGTAACAGAGTCCGGCTATATCTAACCATAGCTTCTGCACAAACTTGGGTTTCACTGTAATTACTTTATTCCGCTTACCTTCTGTGTCTCAGCGTATTGTCTTGGAGATCATCAGACTGAAAATACAAATAATGATGGCAATCATTAAAAAAAAACATTTCTGGACAAGAACAATTCAACACCACTAACTGAATATGACAAACTCATCATTCATCTTCAGGGCAACTTGAAAGGCCCACAACACTCTAAACAGGGGCCAGATTTTTGGAGCTGTTAAGCTCAAACAAGTTGCTTTATAGCTCAAAATGTCTTGCCCACTAAAACAAAGTAACAAACCACCATTAAAAATTCCATTTGATATTCATGGTCAGCGAACAACAGCCGAAGAACAATCACAAAAGATACACAACAAATTTGGTTGTTAATCCTGTTTTTATAAAGACAGATTTCATGGTTAGCAATTTTTTTGTGCTTAAGCAGCTCTATGAAATTGGCCACTGGTATCATTTGACCCTTCCCCTTTGGGTAAAGCCCTAAGGCCTCATTTTAAGTCATCCCTCAACATCTGCATCTGATTTGGACAGGTTTGAAATGGATGGATTCCCAGGAACATTCTTTGGGTGAATTAGGAGGATGGTAAGTCCGTTCTTCCTCTTACCCCAAGCAGTTCTTGCCTCATTTCCTGTGTGTATCTTGATGTCGCCTGTAGATGAAGGTCCTTGGAGGAGGTGGGCGGAGCTTGATAAACTTGACGGGATTTGGGTTCGGATGAAATGACCGATGATGAGTGGGCAGGTGCCAAAAGCTGATTGGCCATTGCCTTATCACTCGCTGAGGTCTGCGGATATAAAATACCCAAATCCTTGAAATTTTGACCAATGATGTTCTCTTTAAATTTGACATTTTGGCAAAGGTATCCTTTCAACAGTGGTTAACATTCATGCAACCTTTGACCATCAAAGGGATTGAAATGATTAATACTGATGAAGAGAGAGCCCAGATAGATGAATGCCTTGAATCAGAAGAAAATAATTTTCTCACATCTTAGGAGAAATCCATTCACCAAGTTACATCACTACAACAAGGAAATAAGTTGCAAATACATTCTTTCAGAAACTTACCAGTTTCTCCGTCTGAATAAGACCCTTAAGGAACTCAATCTTCTTGGCGTACTCCTTTAGAACCTCTTGGCTCGGCAAGCTAAAACAACAACAATATTTCAAAAGCAAAAATGTTGAATTAAAATAATCAATTCCATTCATACAACTTTTTATTAAAACATTTTTCAAAGGTAAAACGACCTCACAAAATTTGGGAGACTAATTTCTTTTCAAACACTTATTCTGAGAAAGGAAACTAACCTTGTGGATCGCTTGAGCTCGGCCAGTTTTTCTTGAAGTGCACAAACAAACTAGATACAGAAAAATAAAGGACTACCAGTTCAATACGCTGTGGATCATAACAATCAACAGAGATTTTGATCAAAAATTATTCAGTAAAGAACAAATGCAGTATGTGACCTCCACTTTGATACTAAACTAAAATATTCCAGATCCTACAGCATTATCCATTCAGTATGAGAATTAATCATTTTAGGAACAGAGGTTCTGGCCATCAGAGGCCTTTTCAATTGATTACTTGAGCTTCATATTCAGACAAATTCAATGATTTAACAATCCCTAACAGGATTGGTTAGGGTTGAAAAAAAAAACATGCAGAATAGACTACTCAATAAAGATCATTGAAAGGTGAACCACAAGAAATTACTAGAGAAGGACTCGACCCGGCAACCTCTGGAAAACCATACTGATGCTCTACCATCTGAGCTACCTGACAGTGTTTGCGGATCAGTTAGGAATACAGGTCAGTAGTTTCTAACAGGGTTAATCACCTTCTCCAATCTCCAGTCTCCATGGTCTTGCTCACCAGCCATTGTTTCACACCTCGCAAGTAACCTCTGCAGGTTAATCTCTAACCTCGATGCCATAGCCATCATGAAAGCCTGGTTTTAAAGGCCACAAATGGTCTTGAAAAGGTGAGTGAATCTGCAAAGACAATTTGTGAGAGTCTAATTAATATTTGAAATCAATAGATCAGCACAGACTATGGCAATATAGCCATAATGCTAAAAACCATACCCATAGGCGATGCAATATTTTCACAAACCAATCATAACCTTGAGACAAACAAATATTTGTGATTGTGTAACAAGTTACACCAATCGTATCTCGCAGTCGCACACGTAGCGCGTAGACGGCAGACGGGTGCCGACGGCGACGGCGTAGCGCAGCGTAGGCTAGCATATTTCATTAGCAAAATTGCATTTACCTTCCAAAGGGCGCCTTTATCGTCAAACCCACTGCATAAATGATGCCGTCCTGTTTAGGAAAATTCGTCACCACGAAAGAGTGTGTTATCAATATTGCCGAGATTGCACTTACAAAATATTGCTGATCAGACCAAAACAAACAACACTGTCTGCAGATAATAGTCGTGTCAAAATTAGTCTGGCTCTTTCCCCTTGCTTCGTTGCTTTTAGGCTGATGTATTCTAGAACACGACTTTGTCACTGAGGTCACCCGAGGTCATTGACTCGATAGATTTAGGCTTGGTCAAATTTATAAATTTCAAATATTACTTATTTTTCCTAGATTTAATATTTAATTAATATTTAATGCCTTAAAATAATATTTGATGAATATTGTATTTTAAAAATAACTATTAATGATATTAATTAGATAATTTGAATATGAAATAATGTATTTGAAACACTAATTACGAAGAAGCCAAACAAGATGGCAGCGCACATGTTTGCCATTTGGTACGAAATAGTTTTAGTTCCCACTTGTCTGAACATAAGTAAGTCTGAGGCTTTTCATTGGTAATTGTTTTAAAGGGAATAAACTATTTTGATAAGATATGTTCATTATGTTAACAGTTAATGGTTATTGATAGATTGGGGTTAGTGTGCTTTACTTTTAGTCCACATCTGCACAAGGATTATATCAGACATGGCTTCTCCTAGCTGCAGTAACTGTAGCCCAATATTACTCCTGACGTTGTTGTCGTATATAGGACAACAACGTCAGGAGTAATATTGGGCTACAGTTACTGCAGCTAGGCTTCTCCATGACCACAATTCCAGATCTAACAATAACAATACAAAAAACCTACATTGGACTGTTAGATAAAAGCCTTTACTTAATAGCGTTCCGCACTAATGACGTCACACCATGCATGCACATACCCCCCACTCACCGCACGTTTGCATGGCCACGTTGCAATGTTTGTCTGAGGTTCGGTGCTATTTTTAGCGCAAGTGTGCAGTGCTATTAAATGTTGACCAGTTGTAATTTCCTCTTCAACACTATAGCAAGGTTAAATTTGTGGAATGAAGACAGGGCTTTGATTTTTGAGGGAAATTATGGGGGTCTGAAAGTGAATCACTGTCCCTGATAAAAGTGGTAGGCCTAGATTGCTAAAAAGTTTGGCAGCCTTGAATTTAATGGAGGCCATGGCCTTCGTTGCCCTGGCTCTTGACCTTCATGCGCGTGCACCCTTCAAATGTTTCCATAGACATTATGATTTTCCAATGGAAGTGCCCCTTGCAATGGGAAAGTGGCCTTGCCCTTTTCAGAACCAAAATCAAGGCCTGGGCCCCCTATCTGTCAATAATAACATCTGATTTGGTATTTTATTTTCATCATTCACACAGGTTACCTTCATTCAGCTGGTGAAGTCTCCAAATTTGAAGACAGAATCATTCATGGGTTGCCATCTAAATCGGCATCAACTATTTGATTCATGTAGAGGTTTTGTCATCAGATATACGAGAAATGTCAGCATCTCACATCTTGAGATTTCATGTGAGATACGTAGCAGGCTGTCTGTTGAGACATGGTGGCCTGGGAGATGCATTCATTCCTGGGACGAGTTCTAGAACTGCTCAGATGCGCCGGTACTTGAGTTCTTTTACCAAGTCAGCATATGATGGAAACCTGCTCCTTGCGACAGGTAACTGTGCATTGACAAGGGCAAGAGAATTCTGCAGTGAGACAGACCCGGCAGAGCCAGTCGTTCGAACCAAACGTGGAAGGAAACCGACAGTGCCGAACGTGGCAACAAAGCAGTACCTGACCTCACTGGGAGTAAATTCTGACCTCATCCAGGAGCACACACCTACTGTCCTCCTAGAAGACGTAGCCCAGATCAAGAGGCATCAAGCTTTACTGCAAAGTCTGAACTTCACTGACAGGGAAATCGTGGATATACTGACCAAGACGCCTCAGCTGTTGAAAGTGGACACGTCCAGTGTTCAGGAGCACATCCAGTTTCTTCAGGATCTGGAAATAGACAACCATCTTATTCTGAACATTTTCCAACGTGTGCCCAAGTTCTTTGCCACCCCACTCTCAAGGATTCAGGCCAACGTCGAGTACATGCAGAGTCTGAACCTGACAAACAAAAACATCCGTATTGTGCTCAAGTACACTCCCAGTCTGGTCTTCCGGAAGAAGGACGGTATCAGGCAAGCAGGGGATTGTTTGAGGCGCGTACTCTTGGAGCATGAACCCACGTGCAACTTGGACACTTCCTTGAGTTACATGCTGCGCACAGATCCCCTCTTGTTTGGCCGAGCTATTTATGAGATCGAGCATCGAGTGGATCACCTCATCAGTCTTGGTTTCTCAGGAGTGGCCCTCGGCAAGATCATGCGCTTCTGCCCCAGCGTGCTCCGGATTGGCACAGAGTTCATCACCGAACGTATGAAGCTGGTACAGGCCCGCTTGTCACTGAGCGACGAGGAAACACGTGATATGGTTCAGCGTCTGCCCAAGATCCTTCACGCCTCCAACGAGACCATCAACACCAAAATTGACTTTCTCCTAAAGAAAGGCTTTAAGCCCAGCGACATCTATCAGGCTCCCAGGGTCCTTAATGCCAGTCTGCAGCGCATGGAGAGCAGACTTGAGAAGTTATCGGAGCTGAACTATCGCCCCAAGACTCTCAGCATCATGCAGAAGTCGGAGGAATGGTTTCAAGATCTCCTGGAGGAACTTAGACAGCAGAAATCAGATGAGAATGAAGAGAAAGAGAGCCCTGAAGAATGACCACAAGGAGGTACATCACACTGTAGCTGTTTGGTGCACTGTTCATTCTTTCGTTCACTTTTCACCTTTTGTTTTTATAATAATATTCAATTAAATTGTCTTGTACAATTTAATGGCAGCTGTAAAATCGATGCGTATTTAATGTACAAAGATTTCTTTTTTATATTAAGAGAAGTGCCCATTGAAAGGCCCTCTAGGGGCGCACAAGGTGAAAGCTTTTTGGGCGGGGCCACTACGTGAGGGGAATGCCGTCATATTTTCAGTCTGAATTAATTTGCAGAATTGTTAATCTTAAAAAGAAACTTGACAGTGTATAGATTTTAATGCTTTTAGGGTGAGCAAAGAAAATCTTAGCACTTTGACTAGCCTGGGAATGAAATGCGAGACCATTGGACCACCATCGTATTTTTCCGTCATCAGAGCTATCAATCCCGGGGTCGATTTCACAAAGCCCTGTGATCAATCCAATCTTTAACGAAGGGTAACCCATTGTAGCCTGACTAGCCTCAATGCATCAGGGGTCCTACGATTGATAGCAAGTCGCTATGAGTTTGGTGAAATCGACCCCTGAACTTGAAGATTTTGCTCACCTTTGCTCAAGAAATCTACTTTTACTTGTGTGCCATCATTACAGTCCCATACAAGGCAGTACAAAGCCAGAAACATTGAAGAGTGAATACAGCTTATACAACCAAGATTTCCTTGAATGTAAAATTCGCAGCAAACAAATCTGCACAAAAACAGCAACCTACTACTGTATTTGAAAAAAGAAAGAAGACGTGGTAAGTAAAACACTTTTCAATCTGCAATTGCTATGAACATCTTTTATTTATTCAATTTTTGAAAACCTCAACAAATACATCCAAGGAGAATATTTTAATGGTAATTTTTTTCTCTCATTTCTATATTTTCACTACAATTATTGAAAAAGAAAATCTTCAGATTAATTTTGAATTAAGCATACAAAAATGGCAAAATAACACTTTTTTGGGTGTTTAAATAATGCTACCAAGTTAAATTTTATATGGGAAAAGGACGGCGTCGAATACATTTTTTAGGAATAAAATATAAACTGTAACTTGATAACAAAATCAACAATTTGTGAAATCCCCATTTATTAAGGGACACACTTTTCCCATGAGAAATTGGACCGATTAAAAATAATAAACATGTAATTTGTAAAAGTCTTCTTTTAACAATTCAAGAACATGGACGCCTTTGGACGGAAGTTTCTTACTTTGGAAGAAGTCAAGAAATACCACATGTTATTATACACACATATTAGAGGCAGTTACATTTAGTTTATAAAATACATTGTAAGATGGGTGCATGAACGAATATACACAAATATACATTTTTTCCCCCGTACAATGTTGAATCTTAAATCTCCAACAACTTGTTATAATTTTATTTTTGGTATATTTTATTTCATGTTGCCAAATGATTTATCCATAATAAAGGAAAGCCAAATGTCAGCAAAATTGAATCTTACATCAATGTTTTTATCCAACCCCTGGGGCCAATTTCATAGAGCTGCTTAAGCAGCAGAATTTGCTTTAGCACCAAAAACCTCGGTAAATAAAATCAGTATACAGCCAAGTCAAAAGCAGTAAACATCACATGAAAATTTGGTTGGTAATCCTGTTTGATCAAGGAAGACTTTTAATGCTTAAGCAATTATTTTGCTAATAAGCAGATCTATGAAAGTGGCCCCTGGTTTATGTCATTCTTGTAAATCATAACTGGACTTTGTAATCATGTCTAAGAATGGAGGCTTTTTCAATAGATGTAATGTGATACATTTGTCCTGAGAACAGATTTGGTCAATAAGTGGTCAAGGAGGATATGTACTGGCTTAATAGCCTTAGAGTGGGGTGTGGAGGGTGACCAACCCTAAGGGTGGGCATAGGGTGTCGTCAACCCTGTTTAGGATGGTATAGGATGTTGTCAACTGTTTAAGGATGGGCATAGGATGTTGTTAACCCTTAGGATGGGTATAGGTTGTCGTAGACCCCTTAGATGCCTCAGTTGCTGTCCTTGTTGGAAGGTTCCCGCACCAATGCCAGGAGTTTGTCCATTTTAGCAATCTCTTGCTCAGGCCCTCTCTGAAGCTCTTGTCCTTTCTTGTCCTGTGGGATAACAATGTTTAGAAAATGACATATTATAGTTTACACCTTAAAATAATTCAAGAATGGTGTTATGACCTTAAGTGAGTTTGGAGGTGAGCAAAGAAATTCAAACTGAACTGGGATTTGAACCAGAGACCCTAAGAAAACGGGACAAGTATCCTACCACCTGATTATCCACCCTATGATGGTGCCTCCCTATTTTCAGAAAGTCGGAATCCCGCCAGAAGCCATATAATCTATCAACCCATGTTGTATCTTATCCCATAATTTGTAAAGCAACCTCCTTTTTCAACTGTTTTAATGAACCAAGTAAGAAATATCGTGTTATTTATCCTATGTTGATATTTTAGTCAAAGGAGTGAGCCCTCATCCGTGCACGGTCCAATCATTTGTGTCAATCACCAGGGGCTCATGGGAACACTATGTGCAATTACACTTGTACATGTGTGTACAAGTATTGACAGTCAACATGACAATCAATGGACCTTCCATTGAACAGCTTCCACATATTGCACTTACATGTAGTGTCAACGCAAACCCTTAGTAATTGTTACTTAGTTAGAGGCATAATCACGGTAATTAGTGGGTTTTATGCAGTGCACTGGAAAATAATAACATTTGTGATGGCCATAAACATTTGTGCCCATAAATATTTGTGTCTTGCAGTTCAAGGTCCTATACTTAATTCAAAATAATGTGCTATTTCCGTGTGGTGTGTATTAATGGAGTGCCTATTAGATACAGTCACATACACATGTCAGTTATCATGTTAAAGTGACAATTTTTTGTGACGACTCGTTTTGGGGCCCGATAGAAGGATAACACACAATTGAATGTGTTTCTGTGGGTGCCTGTGATATTACTGGTTCAGATACACTTGTGCAGTGAACATGGCATTCTTGGTCTCGGTTCAAGATCTACATGTTTCAAATTTCTTGAGGGGGAAATATTCTGTGCAAATTTTTTTTTTTTTTTACATGGATACACGATTGGTATTAGTGACTTCATAAATAAAAAGTGATAGTGAGGACTTGAAATTATTGTATCAGCTGTGACAGGTGTATACACAGACAGGTGTTGCAGGGGTGTGTCTGTGGGTGTGTGTCACCCTAGTGTCTCTCTGTGTGGGGATTGGAAGGGATACCTGTTGCATCATCTGCATGTCCAACTTTTTCATGACCTGTTGTCCACCGGGGAACATTCCACAAGTTTGGAGAAAAGACAACGTTATATGTAATTCTTTAAATACATGAATAGCATTGACTTGTAAAAGACGATTCCAGAACAATTCATATAAAATGTCCGCTCTTTTTGTATTAAATAATAGAAATGTCCTGCGACCACCAAATAAAAAAATTAAGTATGAAATTGCATCTGCAGTTGAATGATAGCAAATCTTACCTTGGGGACCTTTCTCAGATTTGGGGACAGTTTCAAGCTGGTCACATAACCTCTGGAGGAACAAACAGAATGTAATATTTCATAAAAAATTTAAAACAGCAATTTCATTTGAGAAAAAGAAAAAACTACCATACTTAAACCAACTTCCAAGATTGTGACAAAAATAACTTTCATGATAAAATGCCCAATCTCCACACTGTATTGATTTTGTAAGCACTGTTTTGTCTGTTATCTTTATTGATGTCAATTTTTGATGCTGTATTGCTATTAGGCTCTAGTTTGACTTTGTGAACTTAATCACGTACCTGTCGTCACCAACCAGGACAATGGGATAGTTGGGGTTGAACGTGATGTGCGTCAGCTTGGTCTTCTTCTTCTGGACGACGGCCTGCTCACAGATTGGCTCATACTTGTTGATGGTCAGATCAAACACGTGTACCTGAGATAGGAAAGAAGTGATAGAAACATGGCAAGTCTTTGTATATTGTCCATCAACAGGCTCAGTAGTCCTTATACGAATCAGGTTCTTGATTGAGATGCTCTGGTTTCTGGCTTTGGCTACGGTCACGGTAATCGGGCAGATGAAGGATGCTTTCATCTCGATCACACTGTCAGGTGGGGTTATGAGCTCCAGGGGTTACCAGGGGCCGGAGGGACAAGCCGCACCCTGCCTGGAAAGCCATGATCTTGCTCATCTTTATTGTCGTATGCTAACAGACCATGATCAGTTAAATCATCAGTGGGTCTCGTACCTTTCCATCGGCTGTGACGGCTGCAAAAACAGTGGAGGAGTATGGGGCCCAGGCTACATCACCAACAGAACTCCCGAGGTCAAAGGTGAACATGGGTCCATTGCTAGATGGATACAGAATAGACAGAATGAATATTAAACAACTTTCAAATGAATCATAGCATGGTGAACAATCTACAGCAATCAGGAGATGTAATGTAAACCGGAGCATCCAGTTCTTCAGTTGCCTGATGAAGGCTAGCAATTCCAGCAGCCGAAACGTCACTACCAGCAACATGACACCGCATGACTTTGATCACATTTTTTCCTTATCTGAGATGCAACTTGTTGAGCAAATTGTGCTTCTGCATTACCAGTTGTACTTCAGGACAAGAACAGACTTAACTTCTTGTTGTGAGTGTGTCACTTACGTGTATGTGTGGTCCCAGATCTTGACGGTCCAGTCGGCACTGCAAGAGATGAAGATCTTAGGGTGGTAGTAGTTCCAGTGGACCTTGTAGACGGCCATGTGGTGGGCATCAAAGGTGTCCAGGAACTGGCTGGAGTAGGCCTTGGAGCACTTGTGGATCTTGCCCTCCTCCGTGCCCACCAGGAACAGGTAGTCTGTCTGCTTGTGGAAGTCAAAGCAGGTGCCGCAGCCTAAGGAGGTGGAAGAAGAAGGCAACATGCAGGTCTGGTCATACAGTGCTGTCTAAGAATTTTGTTTCTTTGAGGATCGGTCATGGGGATATGCCTGGTCTTTTATACACTCTTTGAATGTACGTGTATGCAGGATGGCTGGAATAATTTCAGAGCCAAATAAGGACTGTGATATGAGCTACATTTGAAGGAGCCTGTCATTTCTGCAGAAACACTCAGTCCGGGAACTCATCAGATTGTGCTCTAATTACTCACCTAATCGAGTCAGTTGGGTGCCCTCTGGTCCTTCCTGTGGGGCTTCGTCCAGTTTCAACTGAATCACGTCGGTGTAGGTCAGCTCATTCTGAATTAAGAAAAAGAAGGGTTTTACAACCTTAAACTTTCTTGGTGGAGGGGAAACTTTTAGCAAAGCAATTTTCTTGTTCCCTTTATAGAACTAAGCAGTTTATTCCAAAAACGAAGATCTTTTCCATTTCATTTCAGTCGTAAATATAATCCAATCTCCATTCCGATTGGTAAAATTTTACCAGAATTTTGTGGCAACAGATTGTAGACATTCTTGGGGCTGTATGAATAATTCACACAGTCACACGTGTATTCAGAATATACTGCATTGACAAACCTTAACTAGTGTCCATGCAACTACTCGTCCATCCGCAGACACTGAGAAGAAGTTGAGGTTGTTGTCAAGATCATCCTTCTGCCAGGCCACCTATGTAACCAGAGAACAAAAAGTAGTCATCACAAATTCAAAATTTGACCGCAGATAAATTGGTGACATTGTCCAATTCAGATAAGTGAAGCTTCTTGTCGATTATCCTACCTGCCACACTGGATCCGTGTGCTTGCCTGTCTTGGCAGTGCTCTGGTAGATGGGCTTGTTCTCCTTGTTGGTGACATTGTAGACGGCCACTGAGCCGTCGTAGAAGCCTACAGCCACCAGGTAGGGATGCTCTGGATGCAGGTCCACGCACATGATGCCGCTGGTGGTCGGGTAGATGTGCTCCGGGTAGGAGGGGTTCTTCAGGGTGTAGCACAACAGCATGCCTCGAGACTGCTTCATAAAATCATCTGTGGAGTGTTGAGCAAAGATAGCGACGTGGGTCATTGAAGCGTCGCTGTGCCTGAGTAGTCTCATGATCTTGGAAATAGCTCCATAGATTATGGGTACAGTAACTGTAGCCTCATCATGTTTGCATTATTGAGACAGTAATTTGGTTATTAAAATCCTCTCTCTACCCAGGAGTAACTGATTATCAGTGAGGGAAGAGATTGCTTGACTGGCCTTGTGCATCTAGATCACAGCCAGGTCTGTATACTACTAGGCTGAGGGAGATAAAGCAAAGCTTGAGGTTAGGACATTTGGCTGTAACAGCTGATATACTTACAGGAACCATGAGTAGCCACGAAGAGATCCTTGTACTTGGGGTTCCAGCACAAAGAAGTGACGGCCAATCTCTTGGACTTATCATAGCAGAACTTCCACAGAGGCAGCAAGGTGCCTTCCGAATCACGGAAGTCATCCGATACATCCTCCCAGTACTTGAAATCTGAACGAGGTATACACAAGTCAACAATCATTACTTCATGTGGATCGGTTTGCGGAAACACCATGCAATATATTCGTTCGTACTTTCACACTTCTATATCGTTCGCACTTCTCATAAGGTCTCAACGTTTTGACTAGCCTGCTCTTGTCTTCATCAGAAGAAAAAAGTAGCTAAAATGAATGGAAAAGTCAACATTTGATCTGATATCAGAAATCAGACCAATTTGTAATTTGTTATGAAAAGCATCTTCGCCCTAGGCACATACCCTGTGAGACATCATCAAATGTGTTCTGGTTGACCATGCGCTCTATGATCTTAGCGGCATGGCTGATGCGGGAAATGTCATCTGTCTGTGTTTCCATGGCAGTCAGCTTCTTCTTAACAGTTCCTTCTTCTTTCTTGCTCAACGTCTGCTTCTTCTCCTTGGCTTTTTCCTTTACAAGCAAAACAAAATGTTTCTTAAATGTCAACAGAAGAGACGTCCTCAGCCATTTTTATAATGCGTTGCCTAATCACCGCATGCATAACTACGAACGAAACAAAATTTGGCAAGAAATAAAAACTGTAACAGCTACGCAACAGTCAAAAGCTCCACTTCTCACCAAACACTGCAAAAATCCAATGCAAACACACTACAGCAATGTATTTCATTCACTAAGAATGAAAACAACAAAAACAACAACAAATGAAACTGCAACACTGAAAATATAAAACAACACTATCTATTCACAATGTACAATGGTACCAAAGAAAAGCTGGATTACAAAATGTGATATAAAGTTAATGGTTATAAAGATGGAAGATGGAAGATGTTAATATAACTAAATCAAAAGCTATGTCTCATTATTGTCAGGGCGTAAAATACACAGAAAAGCTAAGAAAAGAAGAAGGAAAGCAGGAAAGCATGATCTTTGGCAAACAGTTTCCAGCATAAATCAGTAATTTAATATTAACAAAGAAATTTTACGAAATTTTATAAAAAGAAAGAACGAGAAGATTATACTGAAAATTTGTTAGCTCAAGCTTTTAGTTTGTCACAGCAAACTGTTTTTGTCACGGCAAGCGTCAAAATTTGAATCCAATCTTAAAATTATATGCCAACCTCAGCCTATAAAGGTCATCATCAGGTGCAGCCCCCAATAGCGCCGTCCGATGGCAGTGGTCGAGGTCAAAGGTTGAAGATCAGGGTTCAGCCATGGAATGAGATAGCATGCAAGCAAGATGCAGAATGGGAGTAGGAAGGGGGAGGGGCAATGAAATAAAAAATAATAAGGAGGGGTAAGGGAAGGGAAATATATATAGGTCACAGTTAGATCATCAGCATAGGTATATATACCTTCAACATGCAAAATAAGACTGGTGATATGGTGAAAAGATGAGAAAAAGACATTTATAATAAAGATGCACATTTTATATTTACATGTTTTACATAAAAATGCAGAGTTGCACAGGTGCATGATTATTTTGAGTAAACAGGAACATTAAATCTATGAAAAAAAATTACTGACAGCCCTGAAAATCCTGGAACAATTGTATATAATTTTTTTTTAGGATAAGCACTGCCATTTTTTGTTTCATTATGCCATATAGTATATATTGAATTTAACTCTGTCAATTTCATTCTTATTAAATCATTTGATTTTTAACCTTTGATTCTCTGCCTTAAACAGAAATATGTTTTAAACATACTCTTTCAATTTTGCACAATTTCATCATTTCTCTGCAGTTTAACAAAGACATTTGCACAAAAGGTTAAATTTGAGTTGGTTGTTAGTAGTACAATCGCACCTGTTTTTCCTGGTCATCCTTGTAGGCGTCATAGATCTCCCACTGGTTACCTGTGGCAGAGAAGTTGGCCCTTGGTGGCGGCTCTGTTTGAGTGGCACGCTCCTGTCAAGTACACAATTTACATTGTTTCTTTTATATTAGAAAGTCACACAATGGAACTCCATCATAAAAAGCTGCTGAAGCACAAATATACAAAACACTAAGCATACAATATGATCACTTGGCAAGCAATGATGGCACCTTGCCAAAACCAAAGTGTTGTTCGTTGTTTTATTCCAACTGAAGGTGCTTACAGATGACTAATGTCACAACCATTGAGACATTTTCCACACTTGGAGTTTAAAATACAGTGTGGAGGGTCATTGCTACTTGTATAAACTTTAAGTGTAATAATTGATTCATTTTTTGACTCACCCTGTACGGATTGTTGTAAGTCTGGGACGCCCTCTCACTGTAGTTGAACTGATTGGTCAACTTCTTGTCAGACCCCTTGGGAGGGGCTGGGGTACTTTCCTCGTCCCTCTTTTCGGCACCTTCCTCAACCTGCAAGACAATAGAACAGTCCTGAACTTATCAACCAATCAGAAGGCCCATACGGAACTATCAACCAATCAGAAGGCCCATACTGAACTATCCACCAATCAGAAGGCTCATACTGAACTATCAACCAATCAGAAGGCTCATACTTAACTATTGACCAATCAGAAGGCTCATACTGAACTATCAACCAATCAGAAGGCTCATACTGAACTACCAACCAATCAGAAGGCCCATACTGAACTATTGACCAATCAAAAGGCTCATACTGAACTATCAATCAATCAGAAGGCTCATATTTTATGATGCATCTATAAACAATATTTAAAAGAATTCTGTAAATATAAATATCCAATATCAATTTTTTGAAGTGTGTCTTACCTCTGGCTTCTCTTCTCCTTCCTCTTCTTTCTTTTCTTCTTCTGCTTCACTGATGGCCTGGTCACTTACAGCTGCACAAATTGAAACAACCAACCAAACAAATTGAATTAATATTTCTGAATATTTTTCAGAGATACATTTAATTGTTCTGAAGAAATGTAATTTTGTCATTGAAAGGAACATTAATTTCACTGTGATCTTGCTGATTTAATGATAAACCCAATTGACCCATTATTGGGCCTACTGGCTATGACTCTCCCTTAATTTGCCAAAGTCTAACACTGTGCAGTGTCTCTGTCACATAGTGATTGGGTCTAGTTGGACTAGCAAGCCCAATATAATGCTACAGTTTTGGGGATCTAGGGATCTATACCTCAGACCAGCAATACCTCAAACTAACTTAAGCTTGAAGCATATTATACCGGTAGGCTTTTTTAGTGTCTACCGTATTTTAGCAAGTAAAATAATTCACATAGCTGGATGGTCCCAGTTTGGATGCTTTCAGTTTTGTGAAATATGTTCAACGTGGATGTCTGTATTATTTCTTTAAAAGAACCAGAACTGAACAGATTCAACATAAAGCCTCTTTGCAGCAATCTGGGCATTAATTCATTCCTGCTCAGAAGGGGAAAATGGAGAACATTGTCAGACAGGATCTGTCCCGGATTAATAGGGAGAAATGATGTTCACATATTTCAGGATTATACAAAGCATAATTAGCTCTGGTTATAAACAGACAAATGGTATTTAATACATATGAGTGTCATTTTACTGCAGGAGTTAAATTCATAAGTGATAACAATAACCCATTTTATAGCAGGTATGTGAAGTTTGATTGTCATGGATTTGGCACGTTTGAGGCATTTATAATTTAGGCAGGGTACAGTTTCAAGAAGTTGGTTAGCAGAAACCCAACGCATAACTAATTGCCAATGCTCCGGGAATCTGCAGTTAGCAACTTCATGAAGCTGGTATTGGGCATGGAAAGCAAGGTTGACATTAATGAATAGTAATAGAGATACACTGAAAAGTCAAATGAAGATTAATTTTCATCAATGAATATGATACCTTCATTATTGTGTAACATGGGCAAAATCCATAAGAGCTGCTATGCAGACAAATCTGCTTAGTAAGTTTGTACCAAAATTTCTGGCTTACCAGAAAAGGTTATCAGCTAATATTCCAATGCAACATTAATGCAATACACATAATTCTGTCCGAAACCTTTACTTTATAATAAGCATGATTTTTATGCTAAGCAGCTCCAAGGAATTGACCCTATGACACAGATTAAGCATGTGAGTCTCTGCAAGAATATGACAAGGAAATTATGTTAGAATCATGGACTTCTTATAGCAAGTAATTCCAGTTAAAGTTTTATAACAGGCTCTGTGAGTAACATACTGATCAATGAGGGACAGAATGATTCCCTGACACCATGTCCCCAAAATGCATCAAGCATATTTAATGTAAAAATGACCAATTCATGAACACTTGACACTTAATATAATACAAATTGGATGCGTCCACTCAGTTAGAAGCCGCTTTCATATCCGAGTTCAATGCAGCTGAACTGAGATAACAACATATCACTAAAGGTGATGAATCATCATCATTCAATCCTGAGGCCAAAACATATCAGCTATTCTCTCTTTGCTGTTATTGAGAAGCGTTTCATTACTTGCAAAAGTGATTATTAAAACAAGACATGCGCCTTTAAAACAGCATGCTACTTGAACACACCGATGAGTGTCTAGTTTCACAGGTGCATTAATGAAGTGGATGTATATGTCTTTGACTGTCTCCATTGTCTTAAGAGTGGGAACTCACAGTCAGAGTGGAACCAGTGACACCATGGAAGTGAATCCTATGCTGTAATATGACACTGAATATTGTAGGTTTTGCATAATTTCAATATTGCTGCTGCCAGAAGCTTGTGATAAGCAATGCATAATTGGCTGGGAGCAGTTAATATTAGTGATGGGTGTTTTTTTTTTAAATTCTCATTACATGCTAAATCCACCTTTGAGCCATCTCAAATCTTGGGATGTTCCTGCTCAATTTTTTGAATGCTCCTATTGGGAAACACATGCAAGAGTGTCCCAGGATTGTTTCTAAAGTGTCGTGGGGTATTTTTAAAGTGTTCCTAAAGTGCTTCAATGGAGTCTCAGATAGCGTTTTTAAAGTGTCCTTTGGGTGTTTCTGAAGTGTCTCCTGTCCCCTGAGCAAAAGAATTCCCTGTGTGTATCTACAGTGTCCAAAAGTGTTTGTGAAGTGTCCCCAGAGTGTTTGTGAAGTGTCCCAAGAGTGTTTCTGAAATGTTCCCAGTTTGTTTGTGAAGTGTCCCCAGAGTGTTTGTGAAGTGTCCCCAGAGTGTTACGGAAGTGTTCTCACAGTGTTTCTGAAGTGTTCCCACAGTTTTCTGAAGTGTTCCCACAGTTTTCTGAAATGTCCTCAGAGTGTTTCTGAAGTGTCCCAAAAGTATTTTCAGTCTTCTGACACTGACAATGGCATGTGTTCCTAAACTCAACAGGCAGCATTTCCCACAGGATCATTCCATCATTTTTAGACACCTCAACCTGAAATGTTAAAATGATGGGCGATTTGATTTTCCTTTCTTTTGGGAAGATACCGTACACATGATTTTGGTGTGGCACATGTCATTGTACGTAACTACGTACCCTCATGTGACACTCACAAACAAGTCCAATAAAAATCACAATTTTGTTACTGTCAAACCATTAGGATCTTCTCTCCATACAGTTAACAGGCCAGTCAGTATGCAAGTCTGTACATTCAAATTAAACATGTTACAGAATGCTATTGCCACATGGCCCAAGCTGTCATCATCATGCATAGAAGTACATGTAGTATATATACATAACAGCATTATTGTTACGTAGTATGACCATATAATGAATACAGATTGGTAATGGCTATGGTGATGGGTGAAAGTAAAGGAGAGCAATACCTACCACCACTCTTCTTTCTTTTCAAGAACTGATATTCTTTTGACAAAACAAAGAAAGCACACACACTGTGATGAAAGCTTGACTAGTCTATAGCAACATAGGTCTAATCAAGATCAATGACTTGTCCAGCACGAGATACGATATTGCAATGTGGTTTGACTGTAGTAGGAAGAAGGGTTACCTCAGCAATGCTTGAATTTCATGGGAGAAACTGAGGCTATTTCACAGGTGCCCCTGGTCATTGCCTTGGCATGCCTGTTCACTGCTTCACTGCCCTCTGGTTACTTGTCTAAGGGCCCAGACATTGCCTGGCTGTCCCTGGTCATGAACTTGAATGCCTTGTTGCCCTTTAAATGCTCTAGTAAGGCTTCAAATTAGGCTTCAATTGGAAAACGTACTCCTCTCCTAATTGAAGTTCAAGCCTTGCCTCAACCAGGACCACATTGCATATAAACTGCTCAGCACAACAAAAACTGCTTAGGAAACCCTCCTGCTAAGCAAACACAAACAGCCGAGTACCAGTCACAACCCAAATCACATCTCACAAATTGTGGTCAGGTAAGCCTGGGCTTGCTTAGCAAATCAATTGCGCTCAGCAAATGTTTGTGCTTAACAGCAATAAAACTCATCAGATTAAAAAAGAAGAAGAAATTAATCCACCCTATATTGAGCAGAATGAAAATTTACACTATTGAAAATTTTTCTGCAATAAAATCCTTTTGTTATGCCATACACACAATTTGATCAGCAATGACAAAAATCACACGTCAAAACAGCAATGGTAATATGTGGGGGGGGGGGGAACAATGAGGCAATCTATTTGATCATAGTCAGAATCTTGACTATGATTTCAAATCATGCAGTGTGAAAGACGAATGGCATATTTTACAAACGTGATGCAGCTCAAATGCCCTCAGAAGGTCAACCTCAGCTGTCATGGGCCTTGATCATTTCAGCAGTTGAAATTAATAGCAGCTCCAAGACCAGGGGTAAAACAGGAATACCAATTTGCCATATAGCCCCACAAGCTGATATCGAATAGTTACTAAGACTTGTTGCAAATCAAAACAAACATCCTACAGTTCTGAAAATTCCTGACTTTGTAAAGCCCCCAAAATTTGATTTCTTTTAGTTGCACTGCAGTACAGCGCCAATTGCGGCGGATAACAGCGCTTTATAAATTTCCATTATAATTATTATTGTCCTCAAAAAGCCTGACAAATCCTGAATAAAAAGCCCAAAATTTTGAGTTGCAGTATTTGGTTATCAAGGAACATACGTGTGTGTTTTAACCAATCAAGGAGTCGATTTCACCAAACTCATCGTAACTTTCTATCAATTGTATAGGACTAATATGATGCATTGCAGCCCTATGTAGAATACGATGGGTTATCCTTTGTAACTTGAGTTACGATCGATCATAGGACTTCATGAAATCAACCACAGCCTTGCTACCACAACTGATAATCTCAACCACTTATGGATCAAGACCCTTCCTATTAGGACAGACAGCTGTGCTTGTACTGAGAGGATCAAACTTTGATTCAACCATGGTCTAGAAATTGCGATTCACACATGTGTTAGCGATCAAACTTTCCTCCCCAAAAAAACTAAGCAAGAAAAAAAAACCTATTTGATATCAGGTGAAGTCAAAAATGGAAGGAAAAAAAACCACACAGATGATATTGTTAAAGCGTATATTTTGTAAGGAAGTCATCTCAAATGGAAACAAACCACTACACTGAAATGCAAAGGTATTAATGTCTTATGAGCATTTCTTTAGATTTCGAGTATCACACTATGTATGAAAAGAGAGAAGTATGCTGAACTCAATATCAAATGAAATGTGTTAAATTTGGGTCACTCTGAGACTCTCAGAATGGGGTCAGATTTTGTGACATAGCTTCTACATTCCAGTGTTATGTAGGTAAATGTACCATCTGTCCTTCACTGTGAGTGTCACAGTGATGTAAGGAAGATATCTTAATTTTATGCACTGTAATAGAATTAACAAGAGTTAAAATAGATTTTAGTCTTCGATAAAAATCCTGCTGTGATCATCAAAACTCATCAGGTCCTCCTAACTCCAAGCAAATTTGAAGTTTGCTCAGAGTTAGGAGGGCCTGACGCATTTCGATCCTAGCAGGATCTTTCTCAAATTTGAAGTTTATTAAGGAATATGACAGATGGTACACTTTCATTTGTAACACAGGACACTATGTCACAACGCTTGCCCCAAACCCGATGGAATAGCACTAATTGTAATCCAAGCTTTATGCATAATACTTACTCTCAGCAACACCATACTTGGCTTTCTGTCGTCTAGCCTCGTCCGAGTCCCTGTGGATCATGTTCCCATCCAGGGAGAAATGAATGGCCAGCTGGTCAACATGGGAAGTCTGCTTGAAGGATCGATCCTATGGAATGAAATAGAGTCACGCTGAATAAAACCATCTTTAATAATGAATTCAATTCTTTTATTTTGGTCCTCAGACCTCAATCCTAGATTTTACTGATACAACTAATGCTAGCATTATTCTCAGTACGTGTCAATGGGAGACTTTGGAGAACCGGTCTTCAAGTCAACAGCGCACGTGCACGCACACGTACGCATGCATAAAACAACGTGCGCATGCGCTGTTGACTTAAAGACCGATTCTCCAAAGTCTCCCATTGTCAATTGCCAATAAAACAGGCAAAATGGTCAAATGGCTTCCATTCAGCTCTCAAAAAAGGAAATTGGTAAATATTTCATACTGCTTACCTTGAAATTGTACCTGACGATGTTTTGAGGTGCATGGGGGTTATTCGCTGTCAGAATGCGGGTGAATTCCTCTTTCAGCTCCTACCAATTCCAAACAAGGACAGACATGTTTGAATAATAAGACAAGCACTTTGTGTGACATAGTCTTCAAGCCACTTTGGGTTTACTCTTTGGTTTTTTATACAAAAAATACCACTACAAAAAGTGAAGTATTCTCTTCCAAAAGACCAAGTTAAGATTTGCATAAATGTACTTTAAATTTAGATATCTTAATTTACAAAAAAAACAACAACTTCAATCTGAATTCTCTCTTGCAGTTAAAAAGTTCTCTTTCTCAGTATTAATGCACATCAAAGCTTCGATAGCAATTTCTTATTATGAGATCAAAGACAGCTTCATATTGACACAAAACAGAGTTCTACTTACAGTCTCTGATAAATCAAGCTGGTCATCGGGCTTGATGAGGGATTTTGTCTGTGAGGTGAAAGGAAAGAGGTTTAAGTGTTGTTACTGCCTTTCGTACAGAAATAGGCCTGGTTCCCTCATCTGTGGAGAAAGTATACAGCTTCATCACCCATAAAGTCATTTCATAATTGATAAAAATTAACATGCATAGAAGGCAGTAAGACATTCAATTTGGTTTTCTCTTCAGTGTTTCCTGAATATAATCCAAGTGACCTTGAACAGCTGAGTTTTTACGTTGCGACAGACTCGTAGAACATTACCTGCATCCATTCTTCTCCATGACCGCCTTCTCCAATCTCAGTCACATCGTCTCGGACGTCATCCTGTGGTGGTGAGAAGATTCAATGAGGAAAAGGTGTGAGTCAACGACGCAATAAACTGAAGCCGGATGGTCTCAAAGATGAAGTGTCAATTCTTTTGCCAAATATCAAGAGGATTGAATTCAAATTTAATTTGGTACAAATCTCAAGTTAAGATTTCCACAAATTCTGAGCTAAGTAGGATATCTCATTAAATCCAAAAGGCTTATACAAATAATTAAAATATTTTCAAAGAGTTGGATTAGGTGCCAATACTCTTTTTGGAGCTTTAATGTTTTTTAACGTGGCACTGTCCAAAATCTTAACTACATATGCAGTTCAAAATGGGAACAAGTTATGTAATCCGCCATTATCAGTGTGTGAGGGTTGGATGATCGGTAATCACCTTCAGAGCAACCTTGGCACCTCCCATGCTGACACGCGGAGGACGTCCCTTGCCAACCTTCAAGCTGCTGGCACCAGCTCCAGCCTATCAAAGGAAAAATAAAAAACAAAAGTTATTGAAGGTAGGCCTAAATAAATAGACAGATTTAGGCCATGCCCTTGGCCCTACTTTTGAGTAGGCCCTACTTACTAAATACTGAGAAAGACAAGTGAAGTAGGAAGTTAGCATATATTTTCTTAATTTTACATGTCCTGCCCATTCAATTCAGCCGGCCCATCATTACGTCTTTACGAGTCTCCTTGTCAAAATGCTCTGTCGAGTTCACAATCACACGTCAAACGTACGTTCACTTGAGATTTGTTGACTTCATTTCAACTTCAAGTTCAGTCACCGTCTACATTGTTAGGCCTAGGTGTATTGGACTCATTGCTTCCACTGGGCCTGGGGTCTACGCCCAGCCCTAGGTAGGCCTACATAATCATGTCAATACAATTGATCTGTCACACAGTGTCAGCAGTCGGTGGCAGTGCCCCATTCAGTCTCAGTCAGAGTCAGACATTGTCACATTAGGTCTACAATTTACATTCATTGGAACGGTATAACTTCAGAAACCAAACTTTAAATCTATGATTTCTTTGATTTGGTGCAATGAAACTCTTATTTTCTTTACAAGAAGGTTTATGAGAACACAAAGAAAATATAACATATAATAAAACTGTACCTGTTTATTTTTCACCGGGCCTTTCACCGGCATTTTGGTAATGGTAGAATTCAATTTGATGTGAAAATTCGTCCTTTCGTCTGCTACTGTAGTCTGTTGTTAGGGTAACTGGGCATGCGCCGTAAGTACTTTGAAACACATTCGTCAATTTTATTTTATTTTTTAATGCATTGAAGTGAGTGTTAAATAAATTTGTGTAAAATTCACCAACAAAATAATTTATTTGAGAAGAAATATATTTGTTTTATGAATAAAGAAACAATAAAATAAATAAAATGCTTTATTATGGTTTGCAATGGATACTACACGGTGAACGAGGTGTAAATTTAATGAACGACTGTTTTATTATCTTCAAACGTCTATCATACAACTGTCGTATGCTTGTAGTTATAATTCAGGAAAACTAAAGAGGGCGCTTTCATCATTCATTTTGTGTGGGCATTTGCTTTGCATCATCTGGCATGTGGAAATCTCTGTGTAAAGCTATGTTTTTCGCAACGAAATACCATCTTTTTTGAACGAAAATGGATGAAGACGAAACGGACAGTGGATATTCTACTTCAATAAATGACAACGTAAAGGTAACATTGAATATCTTGTTTGATTGCAATCAGTTTATTGCTTTTCCTTTTTACTGTAGTCTGTAGTGTAACGTTAGTGTAGGCGTTCCCATCTCTCTCACGTTCACCACCACTGCACCAGATTGCGTACAAACATTGTAAAGGCCTACGCTACATCCAGTGTAAAGTTGTCACTATGCCCTATAGTATACCGTAATTTGTCAAAGAAATGCAGATTCGTGGGCAAAAATATCAAGACAGATATGGCAAAAGTCTTCTGTGAAATTCCCAGTCCCACAAGCCACTGACTGTCACTGACAAGGTGCCGACGTTTTGAGAAAACACTGAAAACACCCACAGAATTTGTGATCTTTTAAAATGAATTAAAGATAAAAAATATTTTCGGTCGTTGTTTTACTAATTTCTGGATACAAATTTCAGGTAGAACATTTTAACATTTTGTTTCTACCAGCACCATCTTCATAGTATTTGTCTTTAATTAATATTAATAAATTATAATGCCAACCAGTACTCACTAGAACCCCCGGTGCACAAACCCTCTGAAAATTGTTTTCCTTTTTACTTTTACTAGCCTTTGGCTTTGACTTGAGAAAGGTCTTGCACTGTGTCAATTTGCAAGGTCAATGCCATGCTCAAGAACAAAAACAACCTCAATATGTTTGGTTGAGTATGAACTGAGAAACTGTAAAGTTGAACCGGACAACTTAATCTATGCACAGCAAGGAAAGCATTGAATGTGATGTACATGTGCATACATGTATGTTGAATTTGAACTGTTTAAGAATTTATGTGTATTTTTTCCAAAGGAATTTATATTCTGTGAACCATTTTAATCTTGCCAAGTGTGCTTTTAGTTAAATTTATTCTTGATACAGTTGTTAATACTGTATGTATTGTACGTACTGTTTAGTATGCAGTTTTATTATCATATTATCATCATCTTATAAAACATGATTGTTGTTGATATGTGCATTTGTATGCATAACTTGTTTAATTTTTTGGTGTATAGCATACATAACGTGTACATGAGCTGCATACATTGTTAACTGTGTCAGCCATAATTAGTATGGTGTATGTAGTTGCATCAATGCATTATAATGCTCTGAACATGACTCCTAATTAGCATTTGATGCCCCAATGGCTGAGCTATGTACAGCATGTTTATTTTATTGATAAAATGTTGACTAATTCTTCAGGGAAGTACATGTACAGTACATAATGTGCAAACTGCAGTCAGACCAAACAGGTGTTCATTTGATAATATGCTGTAAGGTACAGGTATGCAGTTAATGTACAGTATGTGCATGTAGTGTGTGTACATCATATACACTGTACATTGCAGTTATTTAATCCTTGATAATACACTAAGTAACCAAAAAAGGTGTAAAACCTTAAATTTGCCAGCCCTGGCCAGGCACTCTATTTGTGTACATGGTGCATTTTTTCACTGTGGTCTATACATTCTCACAATGATTACACCCCTAAACAATGTGCAATCTACCAGTCTGGAGCGCGAGGAAGTAATTCTAGATGAATTACCATCAATTTGTTCACCGGTTCTCATCAGACTAATATATCGGAGGAAGGTTTTTTTCTTCTCCCATTAATGTGTCTAGATGATTGAATGTGAGTCTTGTGTTGTTCTTACTGGACATTGTGGTAATATTTTATAGTGATTAATGTGCCTGTATGTTGCTCGATGTTTGTATAGCAGACTCATTTGAGCATGGATCCATCATGTCCACGGTTTTAGGTCAATAAACGGAGACAACCAAAATCTGCCTTAAAGGAAAGATGAAAGGAAATGTATGTTTAACTAAATTGGATTGTTCAAGTAATAAACTGCTGCAAGCTCCTCATGAGCCAAAATAATTTATATAACCTGAAATTTATAAAATGCCAGGAGTTAGGAGGGCCTGACGCATTTCGATCAAAGCAGGATGGAACTGAAATGTGTCAGGCCCTACTAACTCCAAGCAAATTAAATTGTATTGGAATTTGGATACAAGCACTTTTATTTACTGGACATGTTACAGATTTTCCAAAATACATCTAGTACGCTCAATCATTCATGGTCGTGATTGATTAACTTCCATGAAAAAAATGAAAGAAATAACTGCTTGTCCGTTCTTAGCAAAAATTGAGTCTGCTTGTCTCTTGTCATGCCCAATTGCCATCATGCAAGCTTCAGGATGTATTTAAAAGTACTTAGAGAACTCTGAAGAATACTTTTTATTTTGTCACCCTTCTTTTTGTAGTTTTGTTACGTTCCAAGTCAAAATATCAAATTTTCAGTGCCATTATAGAATTTTATTGTGCATTTGTTCATCTGCCAAAAAACGCTGCCCTTCCAAATTAATTTTGGTCAGTTCGTTGGACAGGCAGACAGGTGGATAGAGCGACACTCTGACCCTGTATTGACTTGTTGTCATCCTGCGATAGTTGTACCACTTCTCAGGAAGTGGAAATCTCGCAACCTGATCGATACATGGTTCTTGTGCTGGTTGTTTGCCAGTTCGGGTCAGTGGATGGTTTCACAAGGCCACTTGAGTAAGATCCCAAAAAGGAAAGAAAAACAGTCAGCCCAGATTTGTTGAGGATGAGACCTGTCTTATATATTCTTATTTTCTTTTCCCAAGATGGCGGAACGCATATATTTTGATAAAGTACTCTGTTTCAGCCACTAACGGTTTCTCCCTTTATCTTTATATTCAAAGGTTTCAAATTTTTGGATCATGGAAATATTACTGTAGTTAATGCTTCTTAAACATTGGTAAAAAACATGTTTAATACAAAATGTCTCTCGCTGAATATAAATATTTTATTTGCTACATGTACGTCTTTATGCAAACAGCAGTGCGTCCCAAACCATGAACAGTGTGTCCATTAAGACCGGCAAACATCTTAAACCTCAATCCTGGGGTGACAGTGCATAGACCCCATGTGCACTTTCCAGAGTCCATGTAAGTGAGTAAATCTTGTCAGTACAAAATCAATTTTTACTCTCTGAATGGATTTTAACAGATTTTGGATGGTTGGGGACTTGGAATCAGTCGAGGAAATTCATGATGCTAGCGTCGTCCCAAATCATGAACCAGTACTGTTTTCAGTGGCTCTTTGAATTTTATTTTTGATTGTCTAACGTCTGAGTACCCTTGTGATCTCTTCTGCAGGTTCATATCAAAGACCAATCAAATTGTACCACCTTGGAGCGAGACATAAATGGCCACAAGATCACCAATGGTCTGAAGACCTACAGGAGGCCATCTCCATTGCAGATAAAAATGGGTGAGTTTGACAGAACCACAGGTGCGGGACGAGTAGAAGTCTTCTTTTCAGGAAATTAATACAGAGAACAGCAGTGTACTGGTACATACAGTACACTCATCATTGAAGGACTTACACTTCGAGTATGTGTATGTACAATAGCGCTCCGCACTTGCGCTAAAAATAGCAACGGACCTCAGACAAACATTGCAACCATGCACAAATGTGTGGGCCGGGTGCGCGCGTGCGCGCGTGCACGTGTGTGAGTCAATGTTTGTCTGACATCCGGGGATTTTGTGACGTCATAAGTGCGGTGCGCTATTGCATTGCACAATGTACAATTTTCAAGCACTTATTAGTTAAGTACAGTCATACTGTACATATTTGCTGTATGTACAATGTACACAAGCAGCCTACATGTAAAGCTTTACAAATACACTCCATATACTCAAAGAATTGTCTCGGGATTTCTTAACAGTGATTGACTACTAAAACCAATATTTGCTTTAAATATGACAAAGACTGATTTGAAGGTCTCACTTACTGTACATCGTGTTCATACAGTACATCAGTGTACTTGTAAGGTCAGAGGCACAATTGATTGGGACAGGAGCAATGGAGCATCCGCATTTTAATTTTAATTACATCGTGTTGGCGTTTGTACATGTAGTGTACATATTCATTTGTACGTCATTATACTGTACAGTATATTGCCATTAATAATCATTAGATTTAATTTGGTAGGTATTTTTTACTGTCGCAATCTGTACATACACTCAGCACCAGACGGCTATTCTGCAGCATGTAGGCCTACGCTGTATCCGGTTCTGTGTAATTATAATTATAGTCTGGTATTGCCACTTAGATACCTTTCCTGTCTTCATTTTGTCATATTGAAATTAAATGTAAGGCTTGTGCCACTTGTCCTATCTGACGTTATTGCCAGAACACCGCACTCACTATCCGGTTGTTGTAATGCCTTTGGGAAAATGGTTACCAGGACTAACTCAGGCAAATTTCGAAGCCCCAACCTCCTACTTGTACAGTAGTAGTCACTTATTGTAAAGATGTCCTATCGGTCAGTCAAGATTGTCAAAGTCCATCACTATATGTAGGATATGGTTTAGAAGGCCTCCATTTCTGCTATAAATTGAAATTGGCCATATACACACTCAGTTCAGTTGAGAAATTTCCTGCCAGTTCAAATTTGTAAAAATTTTATTCAAAGGGGGGTGAGGGGTGTTACAGAAGTATAAAATATTCACAGCGGAACCGGGAGTCCACGAAACTGAAATTGGCTTGGGACTTCCTAATTACACTGTTCCAAGCTGGAGGAGTAGTAAGGGCCAGTTCCCTCCGTGGGGGTAATTGATGCTCTGTCCCCACGGATCCAAGCCCGTGAAACCTCCTGGCGTCTTCCCATATAAATCCATGAATCTTTAATCTTCCAAGACGGTCGGAGACAGAGAGAATAAGACATATATAAGAAATTACTCACTTTGGTGGGGAGTGGGGGGGGGGGGTGCTGTGGTCAATGTTGTCACAACTGTATTAGCGCCGGATAGAAGCTGTTTTTCATTCGGATGGGTTTACCATGGTGTTGGCTTGCGAACGTTTCAAAACTGGGTTATCTGACCCTTGTCCCAAACACGTAGTTGTATCATATCACAAGGTAACGCATTGGAGGGTCCCATACTGAGCAAACTTTTGGTAGTTGATTTAGAATGTACTAAATTGTAGCCTAAACTGCATGTGTGATATGGCCAGAGTTTTTTTTGCGTGATGGGCTAAAGTTAATTATTGTAGAAGACAATTGATGCATTGTTTGGTCATCTTTCCATCCATGGAAGCAAATCTGGGTTGGGTGAATGCCCTTTTCAATGTGGTAAATGTGGCTGCTAGTACGTTATGGCCACCAGTCAATTGTGGCCAACAGTCCATATATAGTGACCACCAGTCAGTTATGGCCACCAGGCCATTATGGCCACCAGTCCATAAAGTGACCACCAGTCTGATATGGCCACCACGCCCACCATTCCATACAGTGACCCCCTGACCGTTATGGCCAACAGTCTATTGTTGTAACCAGTCCATATAGTTACCACCACCAGTCTGTTATGGCCACCAGTCCATAGTGACCACCAGTCCGTTATGGCTACCAGTCCAAGTGACCACCTGTTATGGACACCAGTCCCTTATGGCCACTGAAGTCCATGTGACCACCTGCTTATTAGCGGGTCACCAGTCAGTTGTGGCCACCTGTCCTTTTTAATGACCAAACATTACATGCTGCCTTCTGTTTTATTAAGTATTAACTTTGTTCACTGTCTCTTGCCTGGCTTTTAGGCAGGTTATTCATGTACTAGTGTGTGATCTGCATCCATAAATTCCAAACACGGAGCAGTCTAAAGGAAACGCACGTGCATGTATCTTCACACGAATCGACGATAGACCACAGAGATGTGTCGCCATCACTGGCAAGGTGTGACCAGGAATTCAACCTGCTCCTTTCTCCATCCTCACTCCAAAAGTAGAAGACCCTGCCACCACCATCATCATCAATCATGCCATTGCACTTGCTTCTATACCTGCCCTTCAGATGCAGATTTCCCAATGTTGCCTGTCATTTGTTGGCCCCGTTACCGTCTTGGCGGTTCAGCGGGAGAGGGAGCCGGGAGATGTGTCTGGAGAGCTTTGTTAGAGTCAGACTCTGGCTTGTATTAAGTTACTGAATGACCAAGGGAGCAGGGCTCTATTGGTGTGGTCACTTACCTGTACCGCTGTACATAGTACTTAGGTTTAAGGAATTCCCCCACGCATTTGGAGGCTTAATGCACACCATCAAACTCTAAATTTGCAGGTGATTTTGAGTTACGAGTGCACTGTGATTTGTGCCCCTACGGGTGTTGTGGTTGAAACGGTGTGGCGTGTATGTGGAGTTATGTGTGCAGGTTTCCATGGTGATTGCTGTCCCTGAGAAACGGTGAAATCTCACTGTAGATCTTGCTCTTATTCATGTGCAATTCAGTGCATGAAATGGCAAAATGTTTTAGGGCGTTGGGCTGTATATTGAGAAAGTGACTTCATACTTTCTGTTGGAGGAATTTTATGTGATCAATCATAAAAATGAATGGAAAATTGTCAAGTGCAGCATTCTGTAAAACCCATTAGAATCACCCACATTTTCTCAAAGCCTAAAAGATATTGCCTAGCAAGATTCCTTCAAAATGTGGCAATTGACTTCGCAATATTGATTTAGAAAAGAAATATTCATTGAGTTAAAGATTGAGGATTGCTCAATACAAGGCTGAAAATACCACTCCAGATGTGGGTTACAAGAGGAATACAAGACTGGATAAATAGAGATAATGTACACGTACAATGTACAAATAGTTACTAAGATCTCAGATAGTGCATCCATGGAAGAATAAAACTCCATGGCGCATCTGTACAATGTCTGTTAATATTTAATCATTGCTGAGAAATACGATAGCTGGGAAATGGACTACAATGTTAATTAATACCAGTGAAGCGTTACAATTAATGCATGTATATCACTTTGTGAAACAGCCATGTCATTTTTAATTGGCACAAGGATTAATAATTGACCTAATTCATCCTTTAGTCCTCAGATCAGAATAAAAGCCTGTTGGAAATATTAAATTAATCATGATAGGCCTGCACTTTAATATCAATTTCGAAAATTGGAAATTATACTGTACAATTGTTTGTTACATGCCGCTTTACCACTTTGTGGTGCATGTATGATTTATGTACAGGCAACAATAAACATACGGACATGTACATGTAGGCCTACATTTGCAATGTTTGTGTGCTGTGTACAAACACGTACATCACATCAAGTACATGCATACATACATGTACACGCTTTAGATATTAATATTTCCCCACGTAGTATTGCAATTTATTACGTACACTCTGAATGAAAATGATGAAAATATTGCAAGATTGAATTTCGCAGTGCCGGCGGTCGCTGGACTGTGTCAGAGTGTGATGAGAAATATACCTGTCTCTCTCTGTCCGGTCGGCACCAGGCCGCCTTGATTACGGACGGTCATCACCGTCGTTAATCTTGCCCATAGCAGTTCTGACCATCTGAACCCCGTAGATTCGTTTGTTGACCAATCGGAGCCAGGATGCTGCCCGGCATCGATCGTTAAACACGACCGACGGATCAATCAACTTTATGGGCAAAATGACATGAGATTCAATTATTTTTAAAAAAAATGAAAAAATAAAAAGAATAATCCCTCATTCAGCTGTTAGAAAAGACTTGAATTTGGTGGGGAGTGGGGATCTTGGTTGGCCAATGATTGTTCTTGCTCATGAATGCTTGTATTCAAAATGTTCTTGCACACATGTGGGTACCATACTTTTTACACTTCTGCAGGCAATGCCGTCATTTTGTGACATTCATGGTCAATTAAGCTGATAGAAGGGCAAGCGCAGTGTTTTCTTGGGGTAAAATTTATGCAGTTGGCCAACCGTCTGTAGATTGGGATGACGTGGATGACCTTTGGGTAGCCCAGTGTTTCAGGATTACAGGCAGCTTGGGCTAAATTTAGTCTGTAATATAGCTTTAAAAGCATAGGTTCGAAAATTCATAGCCAAATACTACCACATACTGTACATAGGTAAACATACGATTGATGTATCCAGAATCAGAGCTTGGCACCAAGTTGGGGCACGCGAATCCAAGTGAGACGTTGTCCATGTTACCATGATGTTACTGTACATGCATCATGTCAGCAAACATGATTGATCATTCTTCAATAAGTGCTCATTTGTACATATGTACGTATGTAGTTGTTCTTTGACCCAATGTGTAAACATGTATCAATCTATGCACCATACCTTACTGAAAATTATTCATATTACTGAATAATATTCATATTAAGTACAATGTATGATACATTAGAATAGTGTTGTTAGAATTAGAATTGAGTTTGCTGATACTTGTACAGTACGTGTACAATGGACACAAGACATATTGTGCAGCAACCCGGTGGAATAATCCAAGTATGGTGGTAAATGATGGTTCATTGCATGTTCCACAAGGCGAAGGAATGATTCGTGTCCCATATCAAACCTTAGTACCAGTAACAATGTACATGTAAATGTACCATCTGTTATTGAGTTCTAAATGTACAGACGTCAATGAATTCCACCTCAAAATGAAAAATTGTAAGTTTGTGAACTCACATAATGTGCATACTACACATGTATAAATAGCAAGAAATAATCAGCTTGAGCCAACGGTTTGTGTTCCAAATTTGCCTTTTGGATGCAACCTGAGCCAAATCAGGAGCTTTTCCGTGGGCTAAGCAGGCACGGAGCATGTTGCCTCCAGTTGGTGTGTGACGGGCTATTGACATCTGCCGACTTTCCACTCATTCTGCAGGGAGGATCATGTTTAGGTTTGGGTAGCTGTATACATACATGTCATGTAGTGTATGAGTAGTTTCAGAAGCATTATAAATGCATATTCCTATATATCTTCACTTGCTATTCCCTTTTCTAAACGTCACGGTTGGTGAACAAAATGCGTCTGTAATTTGCTTCCATTTCAGCACCATAATGAGGTCCACTTAGGTATAAATTGGTCGTATTCGTTTCATCTGATCAAATTGCGCCACACAGCCGTGTATCCGATTTGTTACATCTGCGTTCAGAAATACGCGCCATAATTACATGATTGATTGGATTAACCACTAGATTATATGAAGATTTCCCTGCGGTTTGTTCGGTTTCTCCGGCCAGTCTTAAATACGGTAACAGGACGGCGGTGACATCTTTAAAGTCACCAGCCAAATTCCCAGGAGGAGTGTCTCTATGGTTACCTTCAGACGTCAGTTTCATCATGTAGGAAGATGCCTCGGTTTCATTGACATTGTACACTGCACGTGTACATCGAACGTGTACAATAAACGTGTACAATACACGTCTACGTGTGCTGTGTGCATGCACAGGGCTGTAGACTCAGTATTTTGTGAAAAGTTTTTCTGACTGAGATGTTTTTTTTGAAGAATGGAGAGAGGATAAATTTTTGCGGCTTTGTTTTTACATTTTTGTTGACAGAGAGAATGATGATCTTACATTATTGCTGAGTTCTTTGGTAAAAAGCATCGTAAAAATGACTCCCAGATCACGAGGCCACACACGCAGAATTTTACAGTATTGAACCCTGAAAATCACTTCCTGCATTTACTTCCTTTGTAATTAATTTATTAAAAAATCATCAGAGCTCTGTGTTGCTTTTCCCTCAGCCGTCTTCTCTGGATTTTTTTTTCGGGGGGAGATCTATGCATCTAGACTGGATCATGAGAACAGTCGATGGTGAGGCACAGGAATCAACGCTGAAGCCATGTTGCAATGCCCCTAGCACTCACTGTATACGTGCAAGCATCATCATGAACAGAAAAACCCAAACTGCAGTGTTTAATGTTAAAGGAAGGAGGGTGTATATTGTTAGGTTGATAACTGGGTTTATTACCTGGGCCCGGTATCATGGCCCTGCTAGCCGGACAATTCAGCATTTATGGCTTACAGGGTTAAGGTCAAATTTCTACACTTGCTGAACAAGCCAGGAGTCCTGTCTGAATGCGGAATTACAGCTGTAAACTAGAAAGTTTTAAAAATGTTGATCAGCAGAGATGATAAAGGTTGTTGATTTAATAGATGATTCATTTTATTTCCCCATGGATGTTACAACATTTCACCAGGTTCAAATCTCACTGTAACCAGGGGCCAAGCTGCTTAATTAAAACAAATTACTTAATTGAAAAGTCTTCCTTGAGCAAACAGAATTACCAACCAAATTTCCATGTGATGTTTACTGCTTTTGACTTGTAGTCGGTCGTCGTTTGCTGAGCATAACATTCATTGGCTGGCATACTGATTGTACCAAGGTTCTTGGTGCCTAAGCAAATGTTGGTGCTTAAGCAGGTCTATGAAATTGGTCCCTGTTCGCTCACACGACCAAAATTCATGACATAGATCAAACTGGTTAAAAACAAAATTGCACTCGGAGTACTATTATGAGAAGAAGGCATTACTTGATTTAGTAGTAGCTTACCCGGCATGAGTTAATAATTCTAGCCGTGATTTTAGTGTGGAGTCATAGATCTTTCATTTATAGAGTCAGGATATGTCGTGTTGACTATGAGGAGATTCTGTTTTGGCCTTGAGTTCACGGTACGTCTCAGATAATATTCATGATAAAAAAAAGGGAGATTGTAATGGAATATTGATTGGATGGGAGGGGAGGAGTGGTTTTCAATTTCAAATGGGGATTAAAAAATTGGGAATTTGATAGAAATTGGCTTGTCCTTTGATTTTCAGTGTTTTTATGTATGACCATCAATCCAGAGAGTTTTTTGTTTTTGTTTTTTGGCGCTGTACTTAAACTTACTTAGAATTTTTATGCACATGTGAATTATGCTTAAAAATTTAGACGATTAGAAATTGCAGACCCTCATTCATTTTTACAGAAAAAAATCTGTACATGTTGGGATTTGATTAAAAATACCAAGAATGTTTGATGTGGATCAGATTTCCATATTCCAGCCTTCCCTCCTTGATTCACTAAGTGGCAATTTGTTATGTTGATATGCATGTCCTAGACCCTTGTAAATATGCCATTAATTATCCTTTAAATGTTAATTTATACATGTGTATTAAAATAGCAGCTCCTTTGAACCCTCTTATTTTTGTGAGGCATGAATGAAAAGTACATGAAAATAACACTGTATCGTAAACGGTAACCAGACCTTATAAATTATGATAAACAATTATAATGATACATACTGTAGATGGCACGTACCTACTGTACATGTTACTTGAGACAAGCAAGAATTTTGCCACGAAAATGAATGTTCAAAGTGCACTGAAAATCAAGGTTTCTTATATTACTGTCATTATTTATAGGTCCTACTGAATAATTATTTTTAAGTTCAAGTTGCTGATGAAACAGCCCAAACAGGGTGCACAAAGTACATGTACGTATTCAGAGTACCCCCAGCTAAAACCTTGGGTTACTTTGGTTACGAGGGGACAACAAATCGGGTCAAATACATGTCTTGGTTCAACCATGGAGGAAGGAAGAGATCCTCCATGGTTCAACCTAGTAGTAGACAGGCCCTTACCAAGTCATTCCAACTGCTACCTTATGTTATTCCCCATGCATCTAAGTCATCCACATGGCCTGATATGAAACACCTCCTCCTCTCGACCTTTCTAGGAGCAAAGGATGAAAATTATTCCGAGTCCTTCAAAGACAATTTTTTTTCGTCTCTAGTATTCATCATAAGCGATGATATTTTGGATATAGTCCGTTGTCACCTTGTGAGCATCGTACACAGACTTTGAAATCACATTAAGCCATGCCAGACAAGGTTTTGACTTTGCATAATTTGTCCGGGGAGAGAAACACTGTCCTTGAGCAGAAAAGACAAACAAGACAACAAGAGGAGATCATGGAGTATTGAGGCTTGAATTGTTGAAGAACCGGCAAAGTGGAAAAATTGGGTGCGTTCCTTTTTTTTTTTACAAATCTTATGAACGAGATAATCGAGCCTTCGGGTGTTCTGTTCAATGTGTATTTTTCAGGGGTGTGATTTGCCAGGAAAAATCCTGATTTCATGATTTTTAACCTCACTTTACCTGCACAAAAGTATAGGAGAGAAATGATTTTCAGGATTTTTCGCTATGTTTTCAGGATTTTTTATTCTAGTTCAATAACAGCCCTGATTTTTAACAAGAGTTTTGAATTAATGTAAACCACTCCGCTTGTTTAAATCTCCTTAATTTTTACCATTTGTAAATTGAGAGATTCATTCGACCCTGTGTATGAAAATACATGTAGACTCAGATGATACATGAACATGATTAAATGATAAAAATTCTTCCTCCAAAGGAAAATTATGCTAATTAGAGAGGTGAAGACATTTTGCATAACGAAAGAGTCGTTGCACATGACGTCCGATTGTTAGGATTTTTGCTGAAGCTGAAGCTATGCTTTAAGTTGTGCCCACTCAAGCATGGCTCTATAAATTGCCTTGCGGTCAAGGCTAGACGTACATGTATTAGGTTATTTATAACCACAATTGTTGTTTCCAAGATTCTATTTGATTCATTCCGAATTTCCGAAATCTCAGTCCGCTAACTTTGTATTGTCTTAGTTTTCATTATCGGTGATTATTGACATGGAAATGATCCTCTTTTTATTAATTTTCCTAAGCTGTGAATTTGAGGTGTATGCTGTCACTTGTGGCATTCTTCATATTGTGCTCAAATTGTTCACACTTTGTGACCAGGAAAGACATGCTTCTCAGTGAATGATATTAAGAAATCGTACACATTTTTGTCGGAGTGAAGACCTATTTTTCTCATCATTTCAAGAAAATAAAGATAAGATTCTGCTAGGATCGAAACGCCTCAGGCCCTCATAACTCCAAGCATATTACAAATTTCTGGTCATTATTTTGGCTGATGAGCAATGTGCAGCAGTTTATTACTTGTATTTCATTTCAAGAAATGATTGTTATTGGCGTTGACTGACAGGAATGGTCCCCTTATTGGGGGGTTCACTTTATAACGACACTGATAATTAGAATAATAAAGTAATAAAGAGATGGTAATTGCCTGTAACCTCAAGGCTCTTTAAAAAAAAAGATAAGAGTAAGATGAGTAAGGAGGGACATATTAAGGTAAGATCTGAAGATAAGATGTGTCTTGGGAGCATTTTATTTGATGTCAAAGTCTGAATTTCTGATCGCAATGCTATTTCATGGCTCTGCTTACAGAAAATTCAGTGCTTAATACGAAATCCTATTCCATGGATTAATAATTTGAGAAATGTTCAGTTGTGTGTGTGGTACAATGAAATTCACGTAACAAAGGATATATCTTGCTTGAAACTCATCTACATGTAGCATTGAAATTCTGAGTTGGCCCTGTAAGCGAAGAAGTAAGCACTGAATTCTGCAATAAGCAGAGCCATGATATTCGGCTCAGATGACTTCATCTACATTCATCTAAAGGTTCTTCCATGGATTCTATGTACATGTGCATTGTGCAATTGTGGTTGGACTGCGTGTGGCTGGCTAAACCTAGCTGTATGAAAATGTCATGAGATAGCCTTTTTATATTCAAGGACTTGTTTTATTTGTGGTAATAAAAGCCAGTCAGTTATTAAATTCATGTGCACGTATTTAGCTTACAGCATTCATGGGACATTTTGTCCATATGTGCTACCATACAATGCATACATGTACATGTATCTGTATGGGTATTTATGATATTCTATATTTGTGTTCACTCCTTGTGCATTTTCAATTTCTATCCTCGGGAGTTCTGTCTTTTTTTTATTCCAGAAGTTACATATTTCAAGCAAAATCAAGACCTATTTTTTTTAGTGCATAATGTATACATGTACAGTTGTACATGTACATACAGTCATGTATGTACATGTACTTTACTTATGTGCATGGGGACTAAACATGTATGTTCTTGTACAGTACATGACTTGAAATGAAAACAGTGCACAAAGTTGATCTCTCAATGGATACTGTACATTTGCACACAGTGCCACACACTGTACACGTGCAGATGCTACAAGATGCTGTGTGTGAAATATTCAGTTGTCATGGTCGTGGCCATGGACACCCACTGAAATGTGATAAACGCTGATAGAGAATATTAGATTTGTAGGTTATTTTGTGGTCAATGCTGCACTTTCCTCATTCTTAAATGGACGCAATTTCGGACTGGTTTAAATTAAAGAAATAGGTTTTGATGACTTTTTCATTAGTAGTGGACTGGTGGTGGTTGTGTCTCTTTGTTTCGTTAGTGTGTCCGGCCGACGCTTGTTTTGAATAAAATTCACCCGCAATGTACACGTACCTAGACATTTCACCAAGGTGGGGCACAATAATTAACATGGCGTCCATTCCCAATGGATATCATCAGTAAATTTGTATCATTCTAATGCACTCAATTACGACTTCTAATTGACAGTGTTGTATTTTCCAAATTAAGGTGCCTATAGTGACTGTATGCTAATGTGAAGAATGACGGTAAAGATGCACTCATTCAAATACAACACGATTCAATTGCTGATCAATGCACACAGGACGTTTTGCATACAGTACCTTCTCTTGACTTTTCTTAATCAATGTCATGTTCTTAACAAATTGAATATTTCAAACTTTTGACATTTGAATTGCAGTTAATGTATTTGTTCGTTTATTTCATCATGCACACCCATAAATGTACAGTGTACAGATGTATAATATGTGATTTCATTTAAAGATGTCACTGCAGAATGTGTTCCTCGTGAGTGAGGAGTTTAACATAATATGCCTGCATCAACCATCACACATTGAAATTCAGTGCAGGATTTGCTTGTTGATGTACCCATTAAATCCTGCCTTTGGCATATTTTTTGTCGGGAGCCCCCCTCCGTCCATTAGTTTTGAATTTCCCGTTCTGTCTTCGTCGGCGAAGACGCATGGTCTTGTCTCGGCCCCCCATAGGTGTGAACTCTGACAAGAAGAAAACTGACAAGCAGTGCTGATCGGTTTGGGGCTCGTATTCCTGTTGAATCTAAACAAAGGGAACTCTCTTGAGAATCTATGCTAACATGGCCGACCCCCCCTCTAAACCGAAAGAGGGAAAAAAATCAGATAATTCCAGCTTTTCAACGGGAGACATTTCTTGTACTTGTTGTGTACACTTTATACACTCCCCTCCTCTTGCTTTGTGGAGATGATGATGTTTATAAAGCACCCTGCCAGGCTGGCCGAAAGACGTCATCTTGAAGGGGAGTTGAGGAGGAGCTATCACCCCTTCCTTGATTTGGTCCTCTGACATGGAACAGGAAGGAAAGGGGGCAGATGGATGGGACTGTATGAGGGGGGAAGGGGGTGGGGTGGCAGAGGAAGGAGTGGAATCAATAAGGCTTTCTGGAGTCCTTATGCCTAGTAGATGAACCTCATATCCCCTCCCATTCATGTCTGAGGTGTATTGCTGCAAGGGATGAGCCCGTGGGTAAATGAATCAGGATGAGATTGCAGTGTGCGTGCATGCAAGCATCGCCGTGCTCCTCTTTCTCCCTCTCTTCTTTATTCAGTCAATATGAACTCACTGTAATAATCAAATTTCTTCTATTTGTACATTTGATTTGATTTTAGTTTGCTTTCAAGATAATGCAAACATGTGGACACACATACGTGTGCAACCTGCATCCATAATTATTGTTTTAAGAGAAAAGCTGCAGAATGTTTTCTCAACAGAGGGAAGTTTTAAAGCCCCAATCTACAGATTTACAGACTTTGTGGATTCTGAACAAAAATTCTGCACTTGCATCTACCGTAAATTATTATTCAGCTCCCTGTTTTTTGTTATTTTGATCAATCAGTCATAGATCTTTCAAAACCATCTCAAAGTCAACTGAGACAATATTTCTTAGTAATATTGTACAGTAGTATCGTTAGTAATATTGTTTTGATTGGTACTCTGCAAATTTTTTTGTATAAATTTTGCATAATTTTGGTTGGGAACCAGCTCAGCGATATTGTACTGTACTATGACGCTTCTGCGGTATGTATGTGTATGCATGCACAGTACTGTTGGATAATGAAACAATAAAAGTAATTGGTTTCACACTCATTCTCTTGCAAAGGATATTTCAAATGGTGCTTGAACTTGCTTCATGATACGCTTGGTCCCTGGATGCGTATTTATAAAAGTAGAAGTATGGTGGAATGCCGCTATAATGAACATCGCTATACCAAACATTATCCTTTGCTCCCAGCTTTGGTGTGCAAAACATAATAAATACCAATGCACTGGCAGCTTAGAATTACCATAATTTATAAGGAACAGTCCCTCTAATCGGACAATATCCATAGATCATGCCATACATCAATAATAGCAGCACTTGTTCCACTGTGCTGCTTAGGCATTGGATTATTTGATACATAAAAATAGGTAAATTCTTTCATAAATATGGGCAGCATAAACAATTTCTCAAATCTTGAACTGCCAGGCCGAACTCCCAAAACAAGCAATAAACATGTTTGTCAAATTTCAATGCAAATTTCAACTTGTCCATTTGTGCAATACAAACTCCCTCCAGGAAATGTTATCTTTTATACCTTTTCTCTTTGACCGTCTTTTCCCTCTTACGCACATTTCTCTGGGAGATAATTCCATTTGTGGCAATTCTTCTCCTCTTATTGTCTGCCTACTTTGTCCCAATTATCTTCTTAAATCCTCGCGCAGTGTCGCTAGAATAAAAACATTAAATTGAGGCCGGAGCTTCCTGTCGCTTGCCATGATGCCCTTTTTTCCAGTCATCTCAGTTTCTTCCGATTCCAGATACTCTTTCACCAACAGCCCGTCATACTCTCCCATCATGTTGCCCTCGGCTCCATCCAGTGATTGATGTTTGACCAAAAACCCATTAATATTGTTCTTCCCCTTAAATTACCAGGATGCTTATTTCCGACCACACCACAGCGGGGCCAGTTTGTGCAAGCTCTTTAGCAAACGTGACTGTAGAGCGTTTTATGTGATAGGTTGTACACATGTATACTCTGTGCATGATGTCTTTTTCCCTGAAAAAGGGAAATTATGACTGATTGACACTATGACGGCATATCGTTGATAAGTTATTTGAACTAAAACGCTTTAACGCAATGGCAAAACACAGAAACATGATTCAATTTTGGAAGCGTACTATCAACCCAGACGTGATTCTGGCAGGATAGATTCTCCAAATTTAACATCCTCCAGAAATATCAGGCTCTCCCAACTCTGAGCAAAAGATAAATGTAGCCATAAAGGTAAGGGCTGACATGGACAATCAGGACAAACTACATGTGTGTATGTATGTTAAAATTGCAGTACAGCTATTGTGGAAGATATTAAGGGAACTATAACACATGGATATGAAAGATAAATCTTTTATGAATACGGTTTGCACTCTTTATTGGTAATTCTTTTCCTCGCATCACCGCGACTGTCAAAACCCCTTTAAGTTACCCTTCCTCCATTGCTGTCCACGTCTTCTCCCCATGCTAATTGAGATCTGCGGTCGTGGTTAACGGCTAAGAGGTTCTGACAACCGCGAAACGATAGGAAACCAGTCATCAAACAATTTGCCGAATAATGTAATATCTGTCACAGAAGTCACGCCGATATTTGTATCGGGGTACGTGTGGCTACTCGTGTTGTTTGGATTTTCCTTCTTTTTTTTTCTCTCTCTCTCTCTTTTCTTTCTCATTTTTTTATTTTGTCTCTGGCTGATCTGAGAGCCCAGAAGTTTTATTGCTGTATTTGGCTGTCGGCAATTCTAGCCATCACAAAGGCTTCTTGAGTAGCCAGGGGGACGAGGGGCCAGGCCCAAGCCTCCATATTGCCACCATTATTGAGTTGGGGTCTCTTATTGAAATATGACTCCTACAAAAAAAAAAAGGGGGGGGGAAAGGGCAGCTCAAGGAACAAAATAGTAACGTGATATTGAGCGATACGGAACTCTTTAGAAATAAGACTGCAGAAATGCTGTGTGTCGGTTTTCGCCCGAATGAGATAAATGCAGCGGCTATTTTAAGCTGTCAGGTAAAAAACTGAAGAGGTTTATTTGACGATGAATGAATGAGCCTTACCTGGGGCAGTGTGAGATAGCATCTGATATACAACTCCTGCAAGAAATCCTTTATTAATATTCAAATTGAGGGAATTATTTTTACTCAGATCGTGGGCCTTCCTTGTACAAGAGTTCTGCCAAGAATAGAAGGCATACAGGAATACCCGCATAATAATGATTTGTGGGTTTATTATTTTTGTGTGTGAAAATATAATGTTCTACGCTAAATTAGTTTTAAGATTTCCCACATTAATTGGAAGAATCTTGAACTATATTTCTTTCAAAGACTTGAGTGGATAGTGCTTTGAACTTATTTGCACTATTGTATGTAGCTGTTTGCTGTATAATATTACCTTTAACATAAATTCAGTCAATATGTAATATTGCAGTAATTATGTAATAAACTCAGTAACTTACGAAGAGGTTCCATTGATTGGGCTCATAAAGTTTAATACCATTCACATATGCTGTCAATTGTTCTTCAAAAATTATGCTGGATAAAAACTTAATAAATATGCATATTTGTCGGCAGAATTTGGAAACGAATTGGTAGAGAGAATAATGAGATGTTAACATAGCCCCTCCCCCCCAAAAAAAAAATTATGTAGGCCAGATTCTGCTTTTCATTGTGGAAGCAGTTACTATGGCAATATACTGTAATTTCACGTTTCTTGTTTCATATCTGTGTTTCACGTAGAAAAACAAAGAGAAGCCTCAAGGAAGCGGGAGGCCGGCAGACAACGAGAAAGTCCGAAGAAACCACGGCAACAGAGCAACAACTCAGTGCTGATAGACCAGCAGCCACGACGGTCGGGGCTCGTCTCCATAGAGAGACTAGCCGTACCGTGGAAGACCACAGCGTTAGATAGGCAGCCCAGTGAGCAGCCACTAGTCTCTATAGACAGCGAAAGGTGAGTGTAGACACAGGAGTTTTACAAAACGGAAGCTCAGGCTCAGGCTCAGGCTCAGGCTCAGGCTCAGGCTCAGGCTCAGGCTCAGGCTCAGGCTCAGGCTCAGGCTCAGGCTCAAGCTCAAGCTCTGGTTTTACATCCAGGAGGCTTTTGGCTGCAGTTTGGAAGTGGATTCGCTGGTTTGAAAAGGAAAACACAGCTTCTGCTTCAATAAAAAAACCACAACCTATTTCCAGCATATGGATGACTGAGCTGGAGCTGGAGCCTGAGCCTCCATTTTGTAAATGCCCACAGATTGTTTTTATACCATGTAGCTTATTTTGACGAAATGAAATAGCCAGTAATCTGTGACTTCTCAATGTTGTATACCTAGGTCCAATTTCTTAGATTATCACCAGAATAGAATTTATGAAATTCTTTGCTTTAAAATCACAAGCTTCTATTTCATGGATTCACATTCTTTGCTCATGCTATTAAAACGGGAAATCCTGAATTATGCAAACTGCACACACACACTTGAAATTGGACCTGGTAAGCACAGAATTGTCTGTTTCTTCAGATGTCACTTCCCTTAAATAAGCAGAACCATGAAATCGGTTCCTGTACCTCACAGTTTCCCTTTTAGTCGCAAATTGACTTGCTCAAGTATTCAGCACCATGATCCCAATGTCTGGGCACCAACCCACAGTCTATGGAATTATCCATGCAATCTTGAGTTTGATGCACTGGTCCACATGGTCACATGATGCTGCCTAAATGGATACCACCTCAGCGACTATTAAACCTGTTTTTACTGCAGTAAGCACATGGTTTTCAGATAGTGTACAAGTTCAGTGTTTGGACGTCCCAGTTTTTCAGTGCAAGTTGGCTTTGGACACACTAGTTTCAGATCTGAAATCCTTTCACCCAGCTGACAAGTTCTTGTACAGAAAGGATCCATCTAGGTGTCGCCATGTCTTAACGCCCAGCTGCACCCTCTTGCATCCCATTAGGCTTATCCTCTCCACAGGATCTTCGTCATCCCTAACCCCCTCACCACCCCTCTCCCGGTTAGCATCCAGCAGTCTGCCTAGAAAGACCATACAAGAGGAGACTACTCAATCGTGAGCCGGCCAAGTTAAGCCAGCCTTCCTTTTCAGAACCAGAAATGAGAGACCCAGCATACGCGGTCGTCCACTGATCATACACTTACTGCATCAATACTGTCTAGTGTCTGCCCACCATGGAAACCTTTCTGTTAAGATGCATTAGCCAAACCAGACCTGAACTGTGTCAATTAACTGATCTAGACATGTATGGGAGATACACCGACTGGTTTTTTAAATTGTTAGACTCACCCCAAGAGCTGTTGTTAGGGTGTGATGCAAATGGACGGTCCTTATACTGTAAGTTGCTGCTTTCACGCCGTTCTAGGTTAATTGATAGCGGGACATGATAGAATGAAATTTTTAGAAAGTGAAGCTGGAAGGCCAAGTTATGGCTCCAAGATTCTCTCATTGGAAAAGAAAATGGAGAGGAAAAAATCCAGACAATATAAAGACATTGGCACTGTGTGATGTGGTAGATTTATGAGTCGTCATGGGTCTTTATCAGATGGTAGTACAGTAGAACGCTACTATAACGAACACCGTCGCTGGGATGCACAGAAATTGTCTGTTGGTTGTTCGTTATAGTGAACAATGTTCAGCATGCCTATACATTTTACATACTGTACATATTAGGAGCCAAGAATGATGTTCGTTATAGCCAAATATTCGGTATAGCGGTGTTCGTTATATAGTGCCGTTCTACTGTATAGAGTAGAACACTGTATTCCAATTTATGAAATGATATTAAAATTTACTCTGATTAATTTTTGTTTTTTTCAGATTCATATTTAAATCAAATATTATCGAGCGTTACAGAATCATTTGCTATGTTGGTTTATGCTGGATCGAATTTCTTTTTCTGAATTTTGAGAAATGTTCTAGAGGATTTAATGTGGTTTTGCTTCCTACATGTACACTCTACATCTCTGCTGGTACAAGCGCACACTAATCAAATTTTTATGTCAGATCTTGTGAACTCTGTACCTTTTGTATCTTATCTAGTATGGTGTGTATTCCTCTGCCATGTCATATGAGATTTTCACAGTTTACAGAGAGAGAGTCATCACCAAAAGGATTCTGTTACAACTCGGTTTACAGCCCACTAATGCGTGTCTGGAAAGTTGTCAAACTGGTGTGTCTGATCCCTCGCCTGAGCTACGTGAGCGGTTCCGTTAAAATCTCTCTTCAAATCATCTTGCATTAAAGAAAAAGGATCTTTCCCAACACTGGATCACAGTGGAGTAGTCAGTTGGAGGTTTAGAATGGCACCAGACATGTGTGAAAAAGAAGCGTGTCCCTTGCACTCACTGCCCAGTGAAATACAGATGAATGTGGAAATAGTTGAGGGGGCTTGGGCTCAGGAGGGTGTGGCGTCACAAACCAGTTTGGCAATATGCTGCCCTGGAGCACACTACAAACTGCCATTGAGACTGCTGGAGGGTGATATACATGTACCAACCTCCCCATCTTCCTCTCGGCGTGAAAGAACATTCATCCCGAGGGGATAAAAGCATGTCCATTGCCCAGGGATGTATTGATGATGGTGCTGAGTGGGATGGGCATCGGGCTGCCTCAGCTCACTTTAGGAAGCTTTTTGACAGATCTATCAGACCTGTCTGAGAAGCCGGCAGTCATTTGGGAATAGTCTTCCCTGAAGTTTATCCTTGGGGGAGTCAGAGTGTGTACCTGGGGGAGATTTAACCCAAGGGTACGTTCACCCCTGGGTTGTACAAATCTGATTCCCAAAAGAGGGTTAGATCATGCAGTGAGTGCTCTACAGTATTAGAGCTTACAGCCATCTGTTCACACAGGGCTTGATTTAAACTCTTTCCTCATGTGAACACACTAGCCAAGATTACTCTGGGCTATGATATGATAAACAACATAATACCTACTTATTTTTATTTTTTATACACTGTATGTCTGAATGAATGGGCTTAATGGCTCTTAGAATATTCCCATTGAAAGTCTCAATTTTGCACACAAAAGCAGATGTGTTTCATTTTGGAAGCATGTTGTCATGGTTGTACCACCCCCAAAATGGCCGTCGTGTCAATTTTCAAGAATTGGATTGTGGTTTCATGTTAATTTCCCCACAGTTACTCAGAACTTTGATCTATGTACAATGTCATTCATGTGTGAATGTGTACATACAGAGTACATTTTGATACAGTACAGAAAGTAATCATGGAAACATAGATGTTTTAATACCAGTTCTCTCAGTCTTGGGCAGACAAATTTACAGCTCAGCAGCTGTTTGGTAATTTCAGCGTAAGAAAATACCCGTGTTTCCATGGTTCACTTAGATTTGTTTAGCCACATGTATATGCGATATTGTACGTGACGCAGTGTGTTGCTTCTGTTGGGACTTGCAAAAGGACGGATTTGAGTTATGACGTGAAAGGGGATTGGAATAGCCTTGCAGTTATAGGCCTATGGCCTGAGTGCCATCCATAAGTCAGATTTTATAAATTCAAGGTTTGAAGGATTGCCCTACCTGAGATTTTTTATTTTCTGGAAATTTATAAGCAGTGCTGATGTGTTGAGCAATGGTACGGTATTCCGGAGGTCCCTGGTTCGAATCCCGCTCCAATAAATGTTTTTTTGTTCTCTTTTCAATGCATGTACAGTGTTATTTGTTTTAAAGGTAGTATCATACTTTGGTAGCATGCCGAAAAAGGAATGTTCACAGATTTACCTATAACTTACAGAGCATCAAAATGGTGATGGTAGAAACATACCGTTAAAATAATTGTGCCTGAAATGCTGTATTTATCCAGAAAAGAGTAAAACCCATGACCAAAATTATTTGTGATCTTTTAAAGATCAAAAATAAACTAGAGAAAAGATGGCTGTTTTCACTGTTTTCTCAAAAAATGGGCACCGTATCGGACTGAAATTTTCACAGATGACTGTCACTGTATCTTCCTTGATATTTTTGTCCATGAATATACGTTTCATTGACAAAAAAACACATTATGATATGACCTTTTAGTTGTTTAACTATGCATTCATGTCAGTTCCTCCCCCGCCGCCATCCTTGGTTTTTCTAGTTCATAGAAAGTTCACACGTACAATATAAGAGATCCCAGTCTTCAGATTTCAATCTCAAATAATCAGATTTTTTTCCGTCCCCGAGTGCTTCAAATGAAGCCTGTGAACTAATTAGCAGTGTCATCACGCAGTCGTTAAGGTACCCCCCTCCCCCTTCGCTATGATTGAATATTCCATCCGATTACTCCATGAGTAATTTATAATATTCTTGTGACGAGAGGACGAAGGTAGACAGATAAAGAGAAAATATAATCATCTAAAAAATACGGCAGATAAAGAATAATAATCTGAGGCAGTGATGTCAAGCCGAAGTTATACACCACTGACTGCGTCATCAAGAAATTGAAGCTCGTTGGACTTCAATTTAATGTATTGTATATTCCAACTGCAGCTAGATGGGATACAGACTCGATTCACAAATTTTGCAATAGAAGCTCAGTTGTCTTCTCTGTGAGTCTCTTGCGGTAAATCTTGTTATTCCTAATCACGTCACGTCCTCGGAAGTATACTTGTCTGGTATTCCTGTGTCTTTATTTCTGTCGTGAGTTTTTCATTCTCCTCTTGTAACCTAGTCCTTTTGTTTATAATTACCCAAACAACTGGAAAAAAAATAAAACAGCGTATTGTCCTTAATGAAACACAATAGGCCTACATCACTGGATTAGAAAATGACAAACACACAAAATTAATGGAAGGAGGGTACATACATGTATTTATACATGTACAGTGTGCAATTTGATACTGTACCTAGAATTAGTTCATAAATCTTTAGCATTTTAATGGGACATTCACAGTTCCACTTGGCCACCTTTTTACATGTACATTGCATGATTGTACCTTATAATAATTATGTACATTAAAAATGCACTGTCAGTTGTCACCTAAATTTGGTTCAGCATTACATGTCGTCCCTAAATGACTGACTGATTTCTACAACCTCATGCCCACAACCATACATTTTTCAGATAGATAAATACATGTACAGTATAAGCCTACATGTATACTGACGGGTTCAAGGTTGACCAGCGTGAACGTTATAATTTCTAAGTGTGCATAATACCGTATGTATTGCAAGTATGGATAACATGTACATGTACATTTGACGGTTGCCATGGGTAAAACACACATTGTTGCTATGGCAATGGTACAGTTGTGGCTGCAGCATATATATTTGTACAAAGAGAATGATATTTTGTATTTATTTCAAAGACAGATTCCACAAATTCTCTCTTTTTTGAAAATTGAATTTAGCAGCTCGCCAAATGTTTGTTAGGGTGTCGTCTGACAGTCATGGCCATCTTTTGAAAAAATCCGACGCCATTTCTGTTCGTTCACACCCGGGCGTATAGAGGTGCAAGCGGCGTCAATGTTGGCACGTTTAAGAAACCAGATATTGGCTGTTGGTGGATTCCGGCACCACTTAAGCCGTCTGTTCCACGTCGTTCAGGCCATGTACAGCCTATCCTCTGCCTCAGCATCGGCGGCATATCCTAGTGGCCCTCTGACTCCCTGAGGTGTGGATTAAAACATTCTGGAGTCCTATGTGCGGTTTCCGCAATGAAAGCGATCCAATATATATATTGCGCACATAAGTGTTTCGTGGTAATCCAGACCACTTCGATGTGAAACTGTGCCCAGGAAAGTTTCAATTTAAAATATACCGTACATGTTAATTGATGATCGTATTCACAAGAAGGCTGCATACAAAAAAAGCAATCCTTATAAACTTGTTTTAATTTGAAATGTAATTTCGCTAGTTACAACCAAAATCAATTTTCAAATGAAGGCATTTCAGAGGACAATGTTCTACAGAAATACTGGCTCGAGTGTGAGCTTTGTACATGTAGCTTTCAGACCAAATCCATTTTTTTAATTTTTAAACTCATTTTTATTTTTATCTTATATTGTATCTTTCATTTCTGAGCTTTTTTTAAATCAGGCAATATTCTTAAATTACCAGTGCGTGTGTATAATGAATTTTATAGCTGGTGGGGTGTTTGTATCATGATGTTGTTAGGATAGTCAACTCAGGCCGTCACAATAATATGAAAGTGTTGCACGCGCGCACCGTGTTTAAAATTGAATGAAGGTATTTGCCTGTCCTATGGGCATGGAATTTCATAGAGGTCATGTGGCTCTCCGTTGCCATAGTACTCCAATTTCATAAATCTGCTAAACAGGAAATATTACCTTAATAGTGAAAATTGTATGAGAACCAGCACAAAATGTATTCATTGCGTATAATTTTGGCTGGTAACCTGTATCTGTTGAACTAAGTTATTTGCACTAAACAGATTCATTTGCATACATAGATATTTTTATGAAACTTAGTCATGGCTTGGGTAATGAATTCAAACATTTGGTTTTCATTTTTCTGCACTTAAATGCAGAAATACGTATATAACCAAGGAAACCACTTACGAAGAATGCCAATTCCGACTTGCGTTGGATGTTTATTTGTTTATTTGTTTGTTTTTGTTTTTAAATGCATCACCTTTTATGAAAGAATTAACTTTGTACATATATATTCAAATTCTCAAAACCAACTCTACAATGTACATTTGATGTACAATGCATCTAAATTTTTGTTGCAGCATTAGCAACACATGTCAAGATCATTTGATGTCCAAATTACCCAACCGTAGCATTTCATATGGTAAAAAAGCCATTTGCATGATCTGGTGTTTCATGTGTTTGTATAGAGCAGCCAGTGTAATAGAATATAGTGGCTCACTGCTTCCGTTGGTCGGTCAGTCGGGGAGGAATTAATGTATGAGGTACGGACCGGCGCATTTATCTGTTATCACTGCGTATTAGCATGGCCTCATAATAAACTCTCTATTGCCCTAATGTTCGGTGGCTAATCTCATTGCAAGTGCAGTGTACTCGTGGTGAGACGAGACAGGATTTGAAACAGATTCGTTGGAATGATACTTTTTGTTCTATCCGTACGCCATATCCTTACATATCTTGGTGTTTCTGTGGTCAAACTGGTTTCATTTTGATGTATATTTGTCTGTATCAAAATATCTGGATTTAAGTTTTGTAGACCTAGGGCCTGTTTGTTTCGGACGAATCCTGCGGATCCGGATCCCATTTTCCGGATCCACCTCCTATGCAGGGTACGCTAAAATGGGATCCGGATCTGAAGGATTCATGATCCTTTGTGTGAAACAAACAGGCCCCATGTGTCAGTGCAATGCCTGTATGGAAAAAAACTACCACAGGACATGTTCCAAATTAGCATTTACATGTCCCAGGTCTTGAACTAACCTTTGAGGAAAATTTGACTTAAAGTGTTAATTTGAGACCCATCTGTGAGCAAAATTGGAATTACTTTTGCAACATTTGAAGGGGCACCTAGGCAACGGGGAGGGTCACCAAGGCAACTACCTCAATGACGTACATAAGCCCCAGGCACCAAGGCATTGACCAGGGTGGCCAAGGCAATAGCCAGGGTGACCAAGGCAATGACCAGGTTTACCAAGGCAATGACCAGGGTTACCAAAGCAATGGCCAGGGTGGCTAAGGCAAATATCTTATACACCTCTTTGAAGTTCTCTTTGCCTCCCTGAAGTTCAAGCCCTTTGCATTAAGGCTATGACCAGGGTACCAGGGAAATGACCCGGGGTACTACGGTAACAACCAGGGTCACCTAGGTAATTGTCTTCATTGCCTTCCTGTAGTTGGAGCCTTGATGCCCCATGGACACATGAGAAGAAACCCAGAAATGTTCTGTTGAATGAGATGTATACCTGCATGAACAGTGCTCTATGTTTCCTCTTAGAGTACACATGCTCTGTATTGGCTGGTTTCTACGTACTGCCATCAATAGGAGTACCAGTTGGCATGGTAATTTGTGGACGATCAGAAGCTCTCAGGTTACTGAGATGGTCAATTTGTTAGCCCTGAGGTATGGATTCCTGTTTCTGTGACACCATCTATATTGGGACATGTCCTCAATCTGGCAAACAAGATGGTCAATTTCCTTTGGCCAGAATAGAGAACCAACTAAGGGGGTTTAGAAACAGAGGTTCAGGCTCCAGCTCTGTCATCCATGTGCTGAAAATATGTAGGTTGTGGTTTTTCATTGAAGCTGAAGCTCTGTTTTCCTTTTTCAAACCAGAGAATCTACTTCCGAATTGCAGCCAAAATCCACTATTTTGATACCTTTTAAATTTGAATGGATTCACAAAATGGATTCTGACTGAGCCTCTGTTTCATAAATTATCCCCTAAGATTCCAGTTCTCATACTGTAACAATGCCAAACTGCAGCAGTGCTGTGTAAGTATATAAATATTTCGAATTTTATTGTTTCCTGTTCTTAAATATTTGATCAGTTAAAAGTGAATTAGTATCATGGGAGTGAGTTGACGGTTGCTAGGTATCATTAACCTACATACAAGCTTCATGTGGACTGCATTCTGTTCAATTATTCACAGAAATTCTTCTGAATTCATCTGGCTCTAACTCCAAGTGTTGCATATTTAAATACTGGAAAGCCTTCTTCTGTGCTTCTTATAGTGGCTATAAAAACAGTTCCCATCATGAGAGATTGTCTTGTGCTCCAGTTATTTTTGTGTTACTGAAATAAAACTAATGAAGAAGGTTTGCGGAGACACCATGGAACTCTTTTCTAGAAGTGTGGTTCTGAAAAGAATTCTAGTTGGAATATTATTGAAGATTACAAATTCTCTCCCAGAAATATGAACAATATTGTTACAATATGGATACATCTGTATTAAAAAAGTACATGGCTCTTTTGTAAGATCGGTGCTTTCCAGATGTGAAAAGAATTATCCCAGAAGTTATGAACTTATTTTCACCCGAATGTCAACTGATGAGAAGTTTTTGAAATCGGTCTGTTTGGATTTTGAATGTGTGAACAATACCTTATATGAAAGCTAAGAACTTGGGTATTCCAGAAAAATTCCAGAAAAATACTCATTCCCTCAATTGTGGTAATATATTTGTCATTCTTTCCATCCAGCAAATAAGAAACACAAAATCACTCAGACGGTGCATCTTTAAGGTTGAAGTAAGATTCACAACTCCATGACTCATTTTCAGTAATGACATGAGGAAATTAAGCCTTATGAAATAATAACGCACAACACAATGCAGCCCATTTGAATAGCATGGATGCTCGTGCTATTCCTCATGTGCAATATGTACCCGCAAGTACCTTAGTGCTGCTTGCAATCCGCTCTACGCGTTGTCATTACTAGCCAGAATGGGTCTGGTCCGTATGTTGATTGCTGTAAGTAATTCAATGGAGGAATGAGTTGGCGTGCTGAAGGCAGCGAGTTTGGAGACTTGAGACTGCTCGGCCTTCTGTTTCATGATTTGTTGGTGATATTATTATTATTATTATTAAAGTTCAAGTTACAGAGATTTCTTAAAGCCGACTAGAAAGTAGTTGCTGCATTTCTCAAGTTTGCCCATTAATTTGCTCAATCAGGTTTCTCATTCGGAGACAATCAAATACACGTAGATGCAAGAAACCTTACAAGTACCTTTGGTACCTCTGATACCTTACAGTGTCTTTGGTTCTTGTGCTTCTTCCAAAATCTGACTAATATGCAGACAAACTAAATTTGTAATGTAAATTGGTTTCGGAAAGCATAATTCGAGTTATTGGGGCTTTTTTGTGCGGTTTGATGTGGTAAATTGCTAGATGATTTGTGTGCTCTGAATTTTCAAAGAAAAGCTGAAAGCGGTTTATTTGCGAACACGTGTTGTAGCGCGGATATATTGAAGTAATTTTCAACCCCAGGGGGGCTATGGTGTTCACGGATAGATTGGATAAATCTGATGGTGCTTGCCAAACAGATCACTTCGTTATCTACATCAGGACTTTAAGTGGGTACCATCTATGTGTGCATAGCTTTATACACATTCCCTGTAACTGGTTCCCTTTGGCTTATCAAAGAGATTGCCCATATGCTGGATCATACCATAGTTGATACAGGTAGGGTTGTGAAACACTGTTTAATTATTATGCAATCATTGCTATATTATTTTCTTATTGATTTATTCGTTTAGGAGATAGAATTATGCAAACAATTTATTGCCCTTCAACGATGTAGATAAGTGCCTTTGAGTGCAAATGAAAAAATTATGCACTGGCTCAGGTGAGATTCGAACCCACAACCTCCTGCTTACTATTGCTTAATATTATCAAATAATCATCAAATAACCACAAGGGAAACTGACTGGATTAATTTACTGGATCGGAATTCAAACCAGTGACCCACAGTACAGTATGTATTTTGGGGGCTGCTGGTTGGAATCCCGCTCCGGTCTAGTTTTCTTTGTTCACTTTTCTATGACAATATTATTTTAATTTCAATTGGCTTTCTCAAATTACAAGTATTTCCATACAGTGAATGTGCATGGGTTTTATATATGCAGTATACATTACAACCCAATCATAAGTTATGCCGTTAGCATAATGATTTTGCATGCCTCGAAATGAAATTGACCTGCCCATTAGGAAACATGTGAAGTTGCACTTTTATGCTTAATCTTGAGAATGCCTTAGGGAGGGTGGCTCCTCAGCCAAGTTCCTTGCAAAACTTTGTAAATTCCACCGCCGCAAATAAATAAACACAATCCCTTCAAGTTGTCTGCACATGGAGAGGGTTAACGTACATAAGACATGAACATGAGGCGTGAGTCACGCTGGGTTGCGGCAATAAACCTGTCCTTTTTTTCTCAGTTCTTTCCCCTCTCAAACACAGCCCGGCCACCCTCCCGATCCAAATTGATTTTCAGCGTGGATTATAAACAGACCGAGCTGGATAACATTGGATTTAGGTGTAAAAGATGGTCGTTATTAAGCAGAGCCAGAGCAAATACATGCCGTAAACTTCAGGCAGCAGATTACCGGCAATTGTCAGGTCTGCTTGCTAACCCAAACATGTCTTATTTTGCCGGGGCGCCGATGTAAACACACCCGGCTGTAATTCAAACATATGCAGTCTGGAATGATTGAATGTTGCGGCCCTTTTTCGAGGCATTTCCCATGCTCAAACATTTTTCACATTTGCTGCCATGCCAGGGTTGGGAGGTTTCTGTCGTATAGAACCCGTTTCTAACTTTCTCTTCTGATTTGCTGAGTTACTAAGCTCCACTGTGGATGCAGATCAGAAATTCATTGAAGGATCTTCCTTGTTGATCAGTTCAGATCGTGTCTTATTTTTTGAACTTTTCTGTCCACCTGCCAACTTGCCAAGTGACAATCCTTATCTTAGTGACCTCGGTTTAAATTCATAGAGCTGCTTGGTAGGAACGTTGCTTTTTAAAAGAAATCTCCTTGCTTAGCAATAATTTGATGACAACCAGTGGTAGCAGTATACCAGTGGTGTACATTGCAAGGAATGTTTGGTTGGAAGCCAGTAGTTGCCTATCCCGTGCTTAGCAAAGCCAATAAAACTGGCCTCCACAAATCAAAACTTTCAAATATCAATACAACCAAACCAAGCTGAAATCAAATTCTTTCACAATCTTCTGTAGATTGTTAAAAACCAAAACTGTTTGTAGAATTGTGAATGATATTGAGGCTATATAGAATCAAAAATGGCTTCCCTAAGTCTTTTTGGAGTATGTATAATATGGAGTTACTGAGGCTATAGCAGCCATCATTATTTGTTGACATTCTTCTTTTATTAAGTTAAAAAATCGTCTCAAGATCGAACCTTTACAAAAGAAATATGTTGCATAATTGGCACAGATTATGTTTTTATTCGCCCTAACCTCAAGACCTTTTGAGGAGGAACCTTCCCTAATCTCCAAAATTCAACCCTCAGCAGTTGCGAGATTCCTTTTTTTCCCGCCAAATTTTTTTCTCCTTCCAGTCTGACAGCTAAGGCTGTCTCTGCTTTGCATTCTGCACTTGGAGCCAATTTTCACTCAGAGATTGCCTAGCCCCCAGCTGAATCCCATTGAAGATTCCTTTTGCCACCCAGGAGAATTGCAAACATTGTTCCTCTGGCCATGACCAGAGCAGGCATCATCACAAAACCTACGCATGCATCACAGATCCTCCAGAGTACATCCTTGCATAAAGACAAGATTTGGATCTTGGTTTAAAGTCACAGACGCACTGTTTTCTGACATCATTTTCCTCAAAACTTTACTTTCTGAACCAAAATACGAAATACATGTAGCTGCAATAGCGTTCCGCACTAATGACGTCACACCACGCGCGACGCGCACACATACTGCGATGCTTCGATCCACTCACCACACGTTTGCATGGCCACGTTGCAATGTTTGTCTGAGGTTCGGTGCTATTTTTAGCGCAAGTGAGCAGCGCTATTCATGATGTACATGAAGTAATAATCAGAACTGTATCTGTTTAAAGTTTTTCTTTAAGGTTTGTGTAAAGTTCACTTTGTTAACTTATCATCAGTCATTGTAACTGTTGTTACAGCCCTGTTTATTGGGCCCTCGCTATTTGAAGAGAATTTGAAATCAGTGCAGTTGGAATGTATAAACTTAAAGGAGCGTATCGGCAAAATGTCCTATGAAATGTGTTTGTATTTTATCCAGCATGTCTCAAAGTTAGATGTGGGCGTTTTTTTTTATTTTTTTTTTTTAGTAAAGCAAAAGTGAAAGTAAAAGAAAGAAACTTAGATGGCTGAATCGCTGTAGCTTCGTGACTATGAATGAGAAATGTATTACGTGTATCCGCATATTGAACATCCACCATTCCATGACGGCGTGTGCGCATTGATGATATCAGGACACGCACTTTGCATCCCCATAGTAACATTCAACCGTAAAAAAAGAGAATTGAAAAATTAAATATTTAAAGAATGAAAATTCAAATTCGAAAAGATCACTCAAATAAGTGATGGGAGCAGGGGGAACGACAAACTATCACATTTTTTGTTCTGTCTTTTCGTTTTTATTTTTCAATTGGATTTTGTTTTTTGCACCAAGATGTCCCCAGGAACTGTTCCAATTCTCTGCGTCAATGTTTATAGTGAACAATCTCGGGGAATTATGAAAACAGTGAGCAGTGTGGAGATCCAATTAGTTAGGTGGCGTTTTGACTTAGTGTGTGTTTAATTGGAATGACGCATTCTTGGGGGAGTGGTGGGGGTCCGGTGAGTGGGTGGACTTGCAGTGTTTTCTCTTTGTCCTCCAGCCTGCGCGGTAATTTACACGCGCGCCAAATCGGGAAGGCTGTTTATGCATGTGTGTACACGTACATGTATGGGCTATCATTATAACCCGTTTGCTAATTGCTTGCATGATTTGATCAATTGAATGTGAAGGTCTGTTTCACTGAACAGGAGGGGGAGGGGGGAGTTGGGAGGAGGGGGGAGTGGTGGAATGACGACAGTAGGTGTCATCCAGGCAAAGGTTGAGGTTACCATATGGGAAAGGCGCTGGATGTTTGGGACCAAATTGGAACCAAGTAAAGGCGGTTCAAATGTGTTTTTCGAGTGAATGGGGTCCTTTTAATTAATGAGCCACTTCTCAGTCTAGTCGTTAATTGTCAACTCATTTACCAATGTGCATCTACAGTTGAATATCTAGGTTGACCAATGAATGTTTCTCTAATAATAACAATGTGCAAACAATTGTTACCAATAGGACACATACATGTGCATGACACTCGAGCTTCAGTTCTGTGTTGTCCGTTGAAACTGATGCCAAATTTTCAGGAAATTGTTGTTTGTGATACTGCGAGGGAGTTGTAAGTTTCTTCCCTTCAGTGTAAAAGATGAAGAGGCGCGGGCTACCACATTTTGATTTGAAACGAGACAAAGCTCGTCAATTTGTCATATGAATTAGACTTGAGGCTAGGCATGGCTCAAGTACAAAAACGACAAGGTTTTTGCGGTAACACCGTGTGACGTATATTTATCTCTTTTGTGAGTATGGGGTGGCTCTGAAAAGAGCCGGTTAACTCGACGTTCTGGCCAGTGTACTCGGGCAGTCTTCAGGAGAATGCTGGAATTGTCATGTGGTTGCGACGTTGAAATCGTCAAATATCTGTTACCTTCATTCCACCATGCCCTTGAGAATGAAATCTGTGAATAGGCATAGTGCTTTGATATTTAGAGTGCTGCTTGCCTATAAGAGAACTATGTTTAGAAGCTTTAGATACACCTGTCGGGATATGGATGTGAATGAGCCCCCCCCCCCCCCTATATATTGCTAATCTGTACCCATGCTTGACTCTTCCACCTGATCGTGCCACACATATACAGAAAATAAATTGCAAAATCAATTGACGAGGGAATCGTATTGAAGGAAGCACTGTGCTGCAGTATATTTTATTTTGACTTCATCCGATGTAAAAAAAAAATAAAAGACCACCAAACAAAACCGAAGAATGCTCTGATATTTTTTTGTAGAGGACTTGGGAAGGTATGCGACTGTTACAGCAGTGTTAGGACTCTCTAGGCTATGGACGCATCCAACCCACCAATGCCTTAAGATTCACAAAGCTCATTACGTACGTTGCAATTGTCGCAATTGAGGAGGCAATGGGTATTCCAAGAAACGCTTGCGGGGGCTTTTGGTCATCCAATCTCTCAGGACTTATACAATGGCCTGAGGCCAGTCTTCTTGAAGAGTGGCTAAGCACTGACTGACTCTCTTCCTAAGAGGACACTGTTTGCAGAACAATCTCAGATTTGAGGATATTAGCGATTCGGAAACAGGAGGTAAATATTTGGCCTGAGACCAATTTCACGAAGCCTTACGATTGATCGTAACTTGAGTTATGAAGGATAACCCATCATATCCTACGTAAGTCTGCAATGCGTCACAAGTCATGCGATTGATAGTAAGTTACGATGAGTTTGGTGAAATCGACCCCTGGGCCGAGAAAAAATTGAAAATTTATTCGCGATACCGTTACTTCCAAGGTGAAGGTTGTGTCCGAAACAATCCCTGATGACTCTCGTCTGACGTCACACCTCCTGCGACAGGTGTCATGCTGTGAATGTTAATTACAATGGGTTTGACACTCTGCCCAATGAGTAAACCCCAGACACCAGGAAGGATGATCACGGTTTTATTTTCTATCGTCGGGCAAATTTTCCTGGCACCTGGCAGTTATTTTGTAACATGGCTCTTTTTTTTTCTGGGTTTGTCTTTGCATTTTATGTGTTGTCGACGTCTGTATGAAACCTCACCCTTAGCGTGCCATTGATTTATGTAGGGTGCGCAATTTTGTCTATATCCCAGAGAATTGATCGGTCGAGGAGGGAGTTGGGAGGGGGGATGTTGTTGTAGGATGCTTTGAGCCTAGTGGATGCGTGCCCGACCCACGCAGTGAATGCCTCACTGACCTTCGCATGTCAGCGCACTTGTGAGTCTATGTCTCACAACGAACGAATGTGCGGCATTGACGCACGCACGCAGGTGGAAGGCATCGGCCAGCTGGGATGCTATTGGTCTGTCCTGGAACAAAAATGGATAGAGATGCGGTTTTGTGTTGACCATTCCTTTGTGGACGTAAGGGTGTATATCTCACCAAGAGGGCCTGGGTTGTATTGTGGGAGGGATACCCCATGGCGCCATTCCACTACCAGGGCCCAATTTCATGGAATCAGTAACGACATATTTTTGTGCTTACGGGCACTGATATATGCGAAAACTATTTCATGGAATCATTAAGCGAGACTTCCGGCGCTTAATCGGTTAGCGAAGAATTTCTTTGCAGCTAATGCACTGTCATGTGCATTCTGCAAAAAGTTCTTGTAGCGTAGCGAAAAAGAAAACAGTCCTGTAAAGTATGCTAACTGTAAGCCAAAAAAGCCTGCTATTGTAAGCAACAAATTTTTGCTTACGGTATTATCGGATTCCGTGAAATTGAGCCCTGGTCTACATGAATATAAACTTTCTTTTTCTGCTTGTCTAATAGCCGTCGCCCGGTCCCCACAAACTGCAATGATTTGCTACTGTACCCACCCACCCTTTATTACCAAGATGGATAGCTATGCCTTTGGTTATTGTTACAGCTAGACTTGCTGCTGAAAAGATGGCTCTCATGTTAAAAACATTTTATGTGTTGGTGAAGCTGTTGATAATAAACTCAGATAATAAAGGTCTTCTCATGCTAGTGTAGATGGTCAGCTTAAAGACGGCAATTACATTCATTGAAACACATCTCAGGTGCAAGTTTTATAAAGTGTCTTTACGGATAAGCTGTGTGATTTGGTGGAACTTGGTGCTGATGAACGGTACTGTTGCAATCCTTGCTGGATCTTTCTCACAGGCGTTGCAATCTGAGAATGATTCTGCTAGGGTCGAGATGACAGTCCCCCTTTTTTTAATTTGTTAATAGTATGAATTCCAGGTCCTTTCCTTAGGCTTGAACCTCACAGAGGCAATGAAGGCAATTACCTCGGTGCCCAGGGCTCAAACTTCATAGAAACATTGCCAGCAATTGCTTTGGTGCCCGTGGTTGTTGCCTGGCTTCCCCAGGTCATTGTCTTGGTGTCCCTTTCAATACTCCCATAGTTACTTAAGTTTCATTCATAGACGTCTCTTTAAAAAGCACCACAATGAAGTCCTGGGAATTAGAAGGTTGCCTTGCAAAGCTGACTTCTATTTTTCCTAGTGGCAATTTCACTGGTTTCTTAAGGTTTCGAAAAAGAAACATTAACCCCCATGTGTGTGTTGTGTGTAACCTGTACGTGAAGGAGTTGACAATGAAGACGGCGGACGGCCCCTTCTTAATTTTGCTGGGTTCTTTTTTCCATTTGAAGTGTTTGACAGGTTGCTTCTGTCCTGGGAAATCAGGGAAAAACCTCCAGCAATAAATCAAAATAATACTGGTCAACAACAAATACAAAATCCTTGCAATTTGAGTTCACTGAGTATGTCGAGGATATTTGTGAAGAAAGAAGAAAATGGCACCGTATCTATGGTGATTGAGTTCATATATTGACTGCATATTTGTGGGAACAGCTTACCTGAGATTGGGGCTGACAAATTGTTTGTCTCTTAATACTGCAATGCATGTCCTTTACTATCTATTATCCTTGGTACGGGCTCTTGAATAACATTGGCACAGTGCAGGGATTGATGACATTCTGATTGAACAAAGAATTCCTACTCGGTTTCAAAATCTTTCAGAGATGGATCGTTTTCTGGTCCCAATCTGTGGAACTCTGTCCCAATCAACATCAGGAATGCGCCTTCTGTCACTATTTTCAGGAAACGTCTTCAAACATTTTTGTTCATGTAACCCCTGACTTTAGTCACTATTTCTCTTATTACGTCTTCAATAGAAGTCTTTGAGAAAGATCCTGCTGGGATCGAAACACGTCAGACCCTCCTAACTCCAAGCATTTTTTCTGAACACAGCGCTTTGATCTTGTCTTAAGGGTGATTATCGGTATATTAAATACCTGATATCATTATTATTAAAAGAATGTGTTGTAATAAAAGGAATTAAAAGATAAATGTGTCTCACATGTACATGTATGTCAATTATTTTGATAAATACTTTGCTCTTAAAATGATCTTGGTCTCTACACCAGGGGTTGATTTCACCAAACTTATCGTAACTTACTATCAATAGTAATGGTGCTTTGCAGCTCCACGTAGAAGTCGAGTTATGATCGATCGTAGGACTTGGTGAAATCGACCCCTGGAATAGGAAATGACAGCATTGAGTGTTTGAATAAAAGATGGGAGATTGTTTAAATCTTTCATACATCCATTGCATGGTAGCACTTCCAAATCCATTAAAAAAATTACAAATAATTCGTCTTCATTTATCACAAACACCAATAAAAATGAATGCCATTACAGTGTTATTGTACACCTTTGTGAAATGTGTCATTTTGATCAAATGGTATAATTTCACCTTAAAGAGCAAACCATGACGAGTAGAGCAAATGGGATGAAGATGGGATGAAATCACCAATGTAATGGGACTTTCCATTAAGTCCAAGTTCACACACGCCACCCCACATCAAAATTCCTCTCCCTCAAAATTTGTTTTGCTACCGTATCCTTTTTGCAACGACAACACTCAAAATCAAATTTCCATGCCTAATGCGTTTTCATATTAGACCTGTTTTATATTCCCAAACTGCCGGGGAAGACGAACCGAAAAAAAAAAAAAAAAAGACGGTAATTTCGGCAGCTACAAAGTACGTAATTTTGTCGGTCCCGGGGCGAGACCTATTTGTTCTCGGTCGGTTAAGTGCACTTAATACGTAAAGTGGATCAGCCAGGCTGTGGCATCCTCTCTACTTCAGCACGCGCTGGGCAGAGATTTAGGTTAATATGACCCATTCGTTGTGGTATTATAGCCATACTTTGCAGTTTTCATTGAGTTACTCGCTAAAAACAATATTATCGAACGGGAATTTACATATAATGTCTGATTCTGGGGTCGAGTTTTTGCCCGTGTATTTTTGTCTGGAGACGAATAAGGAAACAATGCATAGATGCACAAGTATACATTTTATTTCAGGTCATTTGCATTTGGGTGTCATGAATAAAATACATACATGTCCATATTGTATTCCTTACAGTGATTAAAACAAAAATATTTGGTATGTATTGTACAAAAAATGGGAGCCAAGGATGATGTACAGTGTAGCAAATATTCGGTATGGCAGTGTTCTTTATAGTGATATTCCACTGTATCATCAGCAGTTCACATGCATAATGTATTTGCAGTTGGTTCATGTGTGTCGCAGTTCAGTTGGTTATTGGGACAAGATGAATTCTAGCCCGGTCAACTGATGACTTCAGTCACTAACACCAGTCTTGCATTCATATTACGGGTCATCGTTGTCAGTGAACAGTTTTGCAAAAGCCAATTCCAGCTCGCAGTGAAAGACACAGTGTAAGCGGAGTATCATGTGGCAAAAGATATCCAACTGGTAACTCTCATCTCACCGTCTACGGTCGTTTCTTGATACTGACATTTCCCTCTGGGTCAGATTCCTCCGGAGGACCAGTGGTTATCTCTCCTCCCCACCATCCCTCTGACATCTTTAGAAGCTTTATCTTGGCTATCTCATCGCCTCATTCCATCTCTGATCACCTCTGCCTCATCATCCCCCCTCCCCTCCCGTTCGTCTCAGGTCTCCGTCTCGGTCAGGGCAGCCTTCTAAGTGATATTGGACTGGACAAATTATTTATCTGCCGGCCTGATTCATTATAGAGCATGGAAGCGATTCGGCAGAGATTGTATAGCTGCTGTTGTAGTCACATGCCGTTTTTTTCCGATGGCGCTCAGATGCAAGGATAGGGTACCGGGAAATCACTGGTTTCCATTCTCACAATTCCTCAGTGGGTTTGTTGTTATGCTTACATGAGTCGACACCAGTCAGCCTCGTCCCCATTCTCTTGCTTGTTTTGCGCAGTATACACGACCATTTAGGGCTGCCCCGTGGAAGCTAAACGATTAGATTCCTTGAAGCTAGCCATATGACACTCCATCACAAATTGTGCAGAAATTTTCCCAAATCTTGAAACAGATCTGATATTATCACCTCAATGAGCTGTTATAAAATAGCTTCTTAACAGTATGTAGTACTTGGGCTGCAAAAAGGGCTGTGAGCTGTCAAGCTGTATGATGGTAGAGCACTGGAACTTCATTGTGGATGTTTTGGGCTCACTTCCCCCTTCAGTCACACTTGCTACGCCAACCCTAAAAATAATTATTTATATAATTTACCCAGTCAGTTTCCCTTTTTCTGAATTGATTTAACCTGAGCGCTTGTGAAACGTATAAACGAAAACCACACCACGGTGAGTTTCATCGTCCCTTTAAAGACCAGTTTGTTTTCCCCCTTCGAGTACCCTTCCTGAATACCAAGTCCTTAGGGTATTCCTGATACCAAATAGTCGATTTCTGTGTTTTTGTAGTCCGTCTCAGATGATTCTTGCTCTTGATGTCTTGCGTGTGGAGTTTCTCTTATTTATTTTTGTTATAAAGGTATCTGATTATTTGTTTCAATGCAGATATTTTCACGTAGGACCCTGATTCAATTTGCTATTAAGCTGCTTCCTCATTATCCTGCCTTAGAAACTTCTCCAGCATTTCAAATTGGAAGACAGACTCGCGATGAAATATTCTGGAGAGAAGATCTCCATGGAGCGATAGTAATTAACATTTACCTTGTCCTCAAAGGGATGCCATTCCATTGTACATCTCGGCCTTTCTCTAAGATACTAATCAGTAGAATACAAAAGAGGTTTTAGAAACTGCAAGGGGGTAGGGAAATCAATTGATACCCCCAATAATTTGATGAAGTAGACCTACGGCAGGCAGGCAGTCATCGGCCCCGCCTGTTTAACCTAGTCTAGTTTCCGGTTACCTTAATTTGATCTCTCCCAAAATTGATTTGTCGGAAGTGAACTTGCGTGATCATTATCCACGGGTGAAAAAAAGAAGAAAAAAAAGATGGACACTGTTTCTTATAATGTTTCTTATGCGAGCACACAGTATGCCCTACATTGTTCTTGCATTGATTATAAAGCACCTTGTTTTATTGGAATCTGATACGTGTTAGGCCTGTGAGATTACGTTAATTGTTCGAAGGTGTACACGTTTTCTTTAGAAACCATTTAATCATTTTAAAAAAGAAAATTATTTTTTTGTATGGTAGTGGGATAATGTTTAAAGGAATATCATTGTTGATATCGGACTATTTTTTATTTTATTTTTTATTTTTGTATGGTAGTTGGATAATGTTTAAAGGAATATCATTGTTGGTATCGGACTTATTTTCATAGAGTTTGACCCAAATGTGTCAACTTTATTCCAGCGTGAACTATCCCAGCAATGGTGAGGAGTGCTTTCACCTTGCTTAATTAATTAATACACACACACAATAAACTAGCGTGATAGTGGTCGGTAATGAGTACTAATAATAATAATGAGTATAGCATGATGAAATTCAAGATGGCGGAGTCGGCTTCAACCCAACTTGCCGATGAACTATCCTACCTTTATACAGAGATCAACGGTTTGACATTCTCTAAATTGAGTTTATACATCTATAATCATTCCCTCTTCCTGTTTGTGTCATTTCTTTGTATAACAGTGAGGATGAGTTTGACATCGTAGCCTTGTCGTCTGCACCTTCCCAGGTAAGTGCATACAATTTGTTTCTTTCTCGGGTTACTAGACCTTTTTGGCATTTTTCCAGACAAATTGCTGAGTTCAAACTTTTTTGTTTGCCAATACAAGTTATAAGCTGCTGCAACTGCGCATCAGCCGAAATGATGACCTGAAATGTATCAAATGCTTGGAGTTAGGAGGGCCTGACGTTTAGATCCTAGCAGGAGCAGGTTCTTCAGTTTACCCTTAGCTTTCGGTAAAGATCCTGAGCACTAGTATCGGAGAACCTAGATCTTGGATGTCATTATTTCTTGTGTATTTCTCAGTGTCACACTTAAAAGCTCAATGGCCTTGAGACATCTATCCCGGCAACAAAATAATAATAAATAAATTGTATTTGCACGTTGCCCTGTGCATTACTTCTGCTTGTCACTCAGCAGAGGAGAGTACATCTCAAAGTGGACACAGTCTAATTGATCAAAATCAATCGTAGATTCGTATATTAGGAAACGCGAGGGCGATAATGCCTTAGCATCGCATGTAAAAAAAGTACATGTGCCTCAATTAGGCTACAAACGCATTAATGTGAAGGCAATGTGCTACTGTGGCTGTATTTCTGACAGGTAGGATTTGGAGTGCAATGTACTTTAGGCGGGGAATCCCCCTGTAGATGTGTCTAGCTGCCTGGATAAGCTTTAAAAAATTTTTTTTTAGCATCCTGGCTTTCTCCGTCACTCCCCACAGCCTTGGTTGGCAGGGGAATGCATCTACTTCGATTTACTGTCCCTGGATGGCTCTGCGGTTTGTTGTTCGCCGGCCACCTGGCTTGATATTGGTCGTCTGTTTATTCGTTGTTGTGGGGCCTCGTTGCTGGCGGCTTACATGTAATTCTCATATATAGAACAAATCAAATGCACTAATGCAGACAGAATAATTATTCTAAATATAATATAACTCTCCGTGTTTTGGCCATTATTTGCATCAGAAAATAGACTCGAGCGATTTTCTTTACCTCCTTAAGGGTTTGCATCTTGGATTGGTGGGTGAATATTTTTATCCAGTGAATGATAAGAGCTCATTTGAATGAAGATATAGGCCGAGAGCTCTGGGGGCAACTTCAAAATCTGCTTAATGGTAATCGAAGCTTCTCTGCTTACTGTATCAGAAAAATGTGCTTACGTGTTTCACAAGTTTAACTTGTATGCTTGTATGCACGTGATCATTTGCATCGTTGCCTCATAGATTTTAAGGAGTTGGTGTCGGAATGTCAAGCTTAATCTCTTCGTGCTTAATGTTACGCAGCTGTATGAAATGAAAATTGAACGTTGAGGGCAAAAATGAAATGCTTAAGCAGCTCTATTGGCAAGCTCAGAGAAGTGAAAATTACTTAACTTACCAAACCAAATCCCAACAAATTAACTATAAATATTTCTTTCCTCTAGTCTAACCCGGGCACTTTTACATGTACAAGGAATCTTCTCAAATTCATCAAAGTTTGCAGTATTCTATTTCACATTCTATGGACTTGGCTCAGTTACAATAAAATCATAAATTGGTTGGCAATCCATAGGAAGTTTGCACCATTAGTTACATCAATTCCCAAGAATAATTTACAAAAAAATAAAAATATTTGGGTCCTGTTTGAAGTTAAAGCCTTAGATTCTGCAGTGCAATGGCTCACTGGGGTGTTAGGAAAAACAGGCAGACACACGAACCCCTCTGCGCATATCGTTGAATTTGCATGCTTCACTGCACCCTAACAAATTAGGCCAAGCACGCCGTTTATCATTCCTTCAGATTCACGGCACAAATACACACGAAATAATTCCACTTCAGCGGACAAAAGGGGATTAATTTCTCGGCTCCAGAATTTTTTTTCATCGTTATCAACCAAGACATTTTTGACAAAATAAATAAATAAACTAACCAAAGGGTCTTTTGTGGAGGGAGGCATGCTGAATAGTCAATATTGGTTTTATCGGCAGGATTTAATAATCGTTGAGATTGCCAGAGAGATTTGGGTTATCAACCCTTAAAAATCAGAACATTGGGTCGGGATCTCTTTCTCAATTCACCCAAAACTGAAACTCATTGCTCAAAAATAGAAAACAGAGAAATACAGGAATATTGGATTCGATTCACCCTGCAGACCCCAGCTAGCTCGGTGGCCTAGCAGGTAAGGCATCTGCACTAGTAAGCAGGAGGTTGTGGGTTCAAATCCCACCTGAGCAAGCATGTGATTTTTTCTCACGTGCTCTCACAAGCACTGAGTATACAGTGCTGATTCACATCGATGAAGGGCAAGCCTAATTTGCATATTAGGAAAAGCCATGTTTAAAATGTCCATGAAGCTCATCAAATAGCTTGCTTTTCTGCACTTTGTTTCCATAGTGATGGAGTCTTACATTGTATTCTCATATAGTTCATCTCTGCTTTTATACTGCCGGGATTTTCTTTTGGTGCCCGGCAATCTATTTCATCAGCCGTGGCCTTTTCGGCATTACCTTCTGCAATTCTCTTGGTTTCCATCACGTTGTACCATGGCAGCCTGATCAATCTTGAGCAGTTGTCGCAAAGCTGCACTTTTTTTCAGATGCAGTATGTTTCCTACGACCATGATTCTTACGTCCTATGTCCAGAAAGGATATAATGGCACTCTTACCTTCACTCCGACGGAGATTTGTAACGAAACTTTTACTCTCAGTGACTAATCCTCCCTGTTTATTTTATCAAGATTACCTAGCAAGACCCTCGACGCCACCCTTGAAAGCCCGTCAGGCTGTTTTGATGTACCATGATATTCAAAACACTGGCGTATGTTTTTAAAAACTTTAATAGGAGGGGCAGCAAATCCCATTTGGATGCAAAACATTACAATGTCAACATCGGTCGGTAAGATATCGTAATTAACCACGAATAATCCGAAGAGTAATCTTCAGTTATTAAATTTTAAATGTTTATCCTGCAGTCAAGTTGTTTTTTCCATGGTTGCAGTATTTTATCAGAAAGGTAATCCCTCCTGAAACCTGAGGCCGATTTCATGAAGCACTAAGATTGATTTTAAATGGGAGTTCATCTTAATTGCTAAGCAACATGTGATGTCACAATGCAAATTACTATGGTGATACTGAACAACTCATCTTATAAGATTGAAATCTTAGTGCTTTGTGAAATCCACAATTTTGAAAGTGGAGCAGGTTTCATGTGATGAAATCTTAGCTGAATTTTGTACTGATCAACTTTTGTCTAGCCAAAGATAGGAGAGAAGCCTTGAATTTGAGAAGCATGTCTGAGCAGAGGCATTCCGTAGACATTTCATTGTCTGTTCATGACATTTCAGCAGCAAGAGAAGCATGCTAGAGATATGACTCTGAACAATGAATGCAGTTCTCTCCCCCTCCACCCCCTAGAAATCCACTCATAGTGTGGAAGATTGTGTTACTTAAGAGAACTTGAACAACATGAAATGCCAGCTATGAATGGGGATCATTGGAAGGGATCCTATTCAGACCTCAGACAGGGCCAGTATAGGAGGGAGCGTAAGCTTAGAACAAGCAAGAAACACGATACAGCCGAGAGAAAGGGGGAAACTCATTGACTTTAGGTTCAGCGAGACTTTTGACTTTCTCTGAGGTTTTTTATTTGTCTTTAGACCCTGCGATTCACTGTTTGCGAGCTTCTGTGAGGAAACTCTATCTCAGATGCAGCTGCTCTTGAATTTACAGGACCCGCACACACGCCAGTTAATTAATAATCCAGTGTTTCTTGTGCAAACACTCCGGAATGATCTTGCAATGGGCACATCCTGGACAGGGCTAATTACCAGGGGATGAGGTTTGCCTGGGCAAGCTTGCGTACTCTAATTGGCTGTTAACTCAATTGTGGATCAGATTACCTCCTTATTTCAGGACGGTGGTTATATTGTGCGGGTAAAGTCAGATCTATAGGCACGCGCCGTCCACGAAGCAGTAACATGGTCTCTTTTTGTTTTCCTATTTATTTTTTTGTTCCTGTTTTCTTTTTTTTGTCTTTTTGTCTTTTTTCTGTTTTCTCATTTCTCTCTTTTTTTTTTTTTTTTACTTTCCATTTACCTCTGAAGTGTTTAGAGATTTTTTTCTTTTTGTTTTTTTCCTTTGGCAGTCTGGCAGGGATAATTTCACGGTTGTCAAGACGATGATTTGGTTGCCATCGGGCGTCTGCGGTGGTAGTGAATCATACCTTCCCTATTGGTACACCTAACCTCCAGATTAATCTGCGTCGGTGATAAAGTTACTGATACACAAATCCACCGTATATTTTATGAGTCGGAGTCTAGTAACATTGGATATTGCCAAATTGACTTTTTCTTTGATTTGGGAAGGATTGCCGCAATGGCAATAAGTTGGCAATGCGATGCGACATGGGCATGGTGGACTAAAACTCTTAAATTTGTAACAATTTAATAAATCAACATAGAGAATTTAGGAGAGCGATTTGCTCTTGCTAACAAAAAATAAGTTTGAGCTGCAAATCCAACTCCTTTATAAAGCATTGGATAAAGAGAGCAGTTTGCTCTTGCTAAACCAAGTTTTCGCTTGTGTCCGGCTTCTGAAAAAGAGAACATATCCACAGTTTTGCTTGTCCTGTTAAAAATGATAAAAAATATATATTATGCTGTTTTTTTGTATTTTCTGTAAAGGGTAAATGTCAGCTGGAAAAATGTATACCTATGTGTTGTTTTGAAAAAAGGCAGCTCTCCTTATATTGTTAAGGAGCTCTTTTTTCGCTCTCCTTAGAAAACATTGGGGAGAGAGCGGAGGAGAGTGATCACTCTCACTCTTCATAAAAATCAAGGTGTGCTGCATATCCTTTCTCATGGGAACTCCGTCTCACAGAAGCCAACTCATTAACTAAAGGATCGCTAAGGAAAGAAAGTAAACCATAAAATCATAGGAATATGTGACCATGTTTGCAATTATCATCCACTTCTTGTATGTAGTGCCAGGTATACATGTACATATGTACATGTACATGTATGTTCATATATGATGAACACGTCAGGTGGAATAACAGCATCAGCTCAAAATGTGCATCTGCACTTAAGAGACATGTTATCACATGTCCTTCAAACCGTCTGAGTTGTTATTAGAATCCCTGGCCTGTCCTGACAACCTCTGTATTGAAAGTCGGAGGATTGGCGTGGTGTTGCGTGCTCTGCAGTTGTCATAGTGTCGGAGGAGGAGTTGACACTGCGGGTGGTCAGATCGAGCCTTCTTGGGGCCGAAATGTCACATCAAGTCAGTATTGTCGGTCGCTGTCAACTGAAACCATCCGAGCAAGATGCGTGTATATTCACCTTGTTGTTGTTGTTTGTCGCCGCAAACTCTATCTCACGTGAGATTTGTGTTGATCCAGCTTTAGTTACCTCAAATAGCCACAGTCTGTCCAAGATTTGCATTTCAGAAACAGATTTTCTAGCGCACTAAAAGTGAGTAAATCTTGTGGGAAATGAGGCGATTCTTGAAAGTAGCTTGACATTTTTCCGATATGCTACGTAACGGCCATCTCCTCTCTCAAAAACCATGTCTCCTCCCAAAAGGGTTTATAATTCACAGAAGGCACTGTAAACCCGTTCCCATCCTGTGTCCACCACCGTACTGAGATTCATATCTTATGAATTGATTCAAGATTCTGCTAAGACTTGGTACGTCCTGGCCCAGAGCATGGGGAGTAGAGACTAGAGTGCAGGTGCTTACGTCAAGGACCTCAGCTCTTCTCCCAAGTGTACCGGTCACTGCAAGTTTGGACAGTGTCCATTTGCTGATCTGATTGCTGCTTCTTTGTAATGGCCGGTCATTTTGTCATATTGTGTAACACACTTGAGCTGGCAGCTTTATTAGATTTTAGGTGCATCGGTGGTGATAAACAATTCATGATGATTTTAACCTTCCAGTTTTATAACAACAATGCGTCTTTATTGAGCTGAGCTGAATGATGAGACTGTCAGGTGCGTTGGGGGTCATTGTTGAGAAGCAGTTAAAATAAAAGCCCTGATATTATTGGAAATAAGGGACCTTGAGGTTTGGGAAGATGTTAGAATTCTAATTCATGTCTTAAAGGTAGTATCATACTTTGGTAGCATACTGAAACATAAATCTTCACAGATTTACCCATGACTTTTTCTGCCTGAAATGCTGTATTTATCTAGTGTAAAACCAGTGACCCAAATCATTTTTGATCTTTTAAAGATCAAATATAAAAGAGAAAAGACTTCAGAAATACTGTGGCCGTTTTCACTGTTTTCTCAAAAAGTGGGCACCACTTCAGTATGGGACTGAAATTTTCACACATGGCTGTTACTGTATCTTCCTTGATAGTTTTGCCCATGAATCTGCATTTCTTTGACAAAAACCAAAGTATGATAATAATTACCTTTAATAGCAGTTTTTGTTTGCTAGACTGCTTGGTGAATTACTGATCACACGTTTGCATACACAAACTCGTCTCGTGTTTTTGATCAATAGAAATCAGTTTTCAAACTGACATTTTAAATTTATTTGTATTAAGCATAATGCTAGGCGCCACAAGAATGTGTCCAAGGCATTTTTTTTGTAAAGGCGTCCTTTTACCGAGGACTAGCAATCTAATAAAGAAAACGTCGCTCTGCAAACCCACAAAATTCTAGATTTTTTTTTTGTACTCAAATCAATTGGATTACAACTGTTTTCTTGAATTGCATCACATTTTCACTCATGAATTTTTGTACAAAATGCCCTTAAGCTGCTGTGAATTTTGGCAAAAATCAGTGACTGTGACGCTGGCAAGAAAAAAAAAGCTTTTCTGTGAGGAAAGACATGTAAGTAATGAAATTCCTCTTACGTGGGTTTTTAAATCTGGTGCTTTCAAAGCTGTTTACTGTTCTTGTACATGTACGTACGTATAACTCCTTGGAGACGGACATTACCTGTGTGAGCTCTTATCTGTGATGTCGCTGTAACTGTGTTTGATAGATAGATGTACTGAATTTATTCATTTTTTATCAATTAAGATCACCATCATAAGATCTGCCCATTGAACTCAAGATGGAAGAAAGATTTGTGTATAAGTGCATCTATGGAGAAACATGAATAAAATTACAGATAAAGTCAAAACAAGATGCATACAAATATTTTGTTTTTGTAGAATTTTGCAAAATTTTGTAGATTTTTGGTAACAATTGGTCATTCCACTGGGTTGGGGCAAGATTTGTAAGTACAGCAGTTATCATTTGGAAGGCTTCTAAATGTGGCATATTATTATCACTTAGTCAATATTCTGAATTAATATTTATATTTGAACACAGATGTTAATAATTGTTTCATTTTAATGTGAACAAAAAAGGCAATATTTCAGGGATGTGAGGCATCAGATTTTAATCTGATTTCAGATTGTTTTCCTTCAATAGATTTGAATTCAGTATTTCAGATTTTGGTACACCTACTCTGTACAAAAGTATGGGAACTTTTAAATTTCGGCTTTTTCCTTGGTGTTTTCAGATTTCTTGGGGTGGCCACTCCCATCCCTGAATCTTTGCTCCACTCATAAATAAATGATGGTCTACCCAAATTGTAGGAGAGAACGAATCTTTCCCCATATATCAGAAATGTGATTGAGAAAATGTTGATTATGGTTGGTCGTAGTAACTTCATGTGGGTTGATGTTGGAGACGGTCCAATGGGAAAAGGGCTTTTAGTTTTCACTAGCCTGTCTTTTAATTCAGCATGTTTTGACCTCAAAATGTTATGTCTGTCTACTGGGAGTATATTGGCGCCAGCCTGAATTCCTACAATGTGTAATTTCCAGAGCTGGACAAAAAAGAAAATCAATTTCAATTGCTCGGATGTTTTTTTTTTTAATTCAAGGATAGAATCCTGGCTTCCCAGCCATCCCCATCTTAAGATCATTTCATGTTCGGCTCGCTTTCTCCGCCGAGATTTCATCCCGCCTTGTCTCCTGCCAAACAAATAAATTTCTCGCTGCGCCCTGATCTTGAGATTTTTTCAACTTTTTTGTCTGGACCCGCTGAAATGTGGAGAAATTGCGTAGCTCAAGGCATTCTATTGTGCTAATGGTGGCGCATGATCGAAACTCCGCAACGGAGAGTCACGGCAAGAATGCAACTATATATAGTAATTCATTGAGCTGAAAGGCGTCACCTCTGCACACGAAGGAAATCGCTTCCCCTCCCAACTATCCCCCTCGGCAAAGTTCTACTTATTGACCTAAATATTTGGGAGCTGAAATTGATTTTTTTTAGTGGAATTTATGTCGGGGATTGACGTCGAAATGTAAATTTTTTGTCTGGTTTCCTGAATCCAGCCCCAAAATGTTTATTTTGCCTTTTTGTGTAATATCATTGTTTTGTTGTTATCAAAAACTAATCAAAGATTTATTTTTTCCCTTTAAGGGGGAGGAGTTACCCTTAATCCCCTCCCCTTTATGCACACTCACGCACATTTTTGTTAATGCTGTGCTTGAGTGGCCATTCCTTTGAATTTTAAACACAAAATTCACCAATTCTTTATTAGCTTCTCATTTGAGTGGATTTTTTCAATGATCATAGATTGTTTTACTTCATTTTCCTCCACATTTAACCAACCCCATCTTAACATACATGTATTCCTGTTTTGGCTATGAGTCTGACTTAGTCAAAACAGCACATGGATGAATGTCCACACAACCTCACTTCCTTTCTAATGAAGTCCTCATAGAATACAGTATGAATGTCCACACATCAACTTTTGGATCTGTGTCATGGGGACTTCCTTTGTTTTGAAGTCCTCATAGTAATTTCTATACACATAAACCCATAATTGCACAACCAGATTTGGTTGATTTATTAAGACCTCTTACTTCCATAATTGTTTCTGTCTAATTTCTTATCTTTCCTGTCTTATCTTTCCCGTTCCTGTCTCTTATCCTCCAATCAAACGACCACAGACAACAGAGAATCTCCGACAGCAGCTTTTGAAAGATGGCTTCCGATTGGACGAGATCCCAGACGATGAAGAGCTGGACCTCATACCGCCGCGGCCGATGAACGAGCGATGCATCTGCTGCCAAACCACTCAAGTCACCTGCTCCATCCAGTGACATCGGGACCAGTTGGGGATTATTTCCCATCTTATCGGTTCTCTCTCACTCTCTCTCGTGTTCAGATGGCTGGATCATTTGTGTATAACTCATTTTATAAAAGGTATCAAGTACCGTATTTAAGTGAACATTGTATAGAGGTTGGTTCCAGGTTCCTGTAGTCTCCGCTGCAGCAGTTTTGTCGGTGTTGCCGTGAGATGGACACTTTCAAATCTTATTAAGTAAAATGTGAAACGTTCTTCCACTCGTTGCTGTTCACTATAGTATCTGAGTTACTGTCAAATCCATCCTGTGATGATTTTAGACTTGATCACGGTTACATGTTGTTTCACCATCCACACCCCCAACCCCGCCCTAGCCCCGCCCCACCAACAACCCCAGCTCTTTGAGCAAGTGTAAGCAAGACCCATAAGTCATCCTGTGTTTGGTTGTTAGTACAGCCTGCTAGCATGTGGATTTTATATCAAAGTGCAGTCAACTCTGGTCAAACCTCTTTCAATGGTAGTCATCATCACTGGTTCCCTGCTGTTTTTGCCATTTCTACACGCGAAGACATGGCTGTTGGCAACCAGTATGATCATCCTGTAAGTTGGTTCAGGATAGTCAACTAGGACCCTTTTCCAAACCTCGGCTCTGGCTCAGGCTCCGGCTCCATTTCATGACACCATTCTAAAATAACGGTATCAAAATAGAGGCTTTTGGCTACGGCTTTGGAATTAGATCAATACTCTATTCTGAACAAGAAAACAGATATTCAGCTTCAATGAAAAGCCACAACCTACATTTTCAGCATATGGATGACCGTTGCCTGAGCCGCAGCCTGAGCCTGAGCCTGAGCAGAGGTTTGGAAAAGGGCCTAGACAAGTCAAAACATCACTGTACCAGTGCAACCATGCCCCGTAGGTTGGCTCCACATAGTCAACTAATGGAGCAGATAGATTTCAGGTCATAGTTCTAAATCGGATGTGCCAATTTCAGTTCCGTGCAAAATTAAAGCCCTTTAGTTCCAAGTTCATATATTCCGTGTTCACCACTGCCTGTTTGGCCGTGAACTATATCCACAATCACCTACACACCCATCATGACACGCATGACAAATATTTTATTATGTATATGTTTCTTGGCTTGTCAGAATGTTGATCGTGACGGTGTGTGTAAACCGAGTGTGCGTTGTTTAGTGCATGACATGTGCGTACACTGTATAGTCTGTGCGTGGTGTGTACATACTACATTTTGTGTTCATGTTTAAAGGCTGGCTGTCGGTCGATCGCATGATCTGGGATAAATCGAGTTCCAACTTATATTATAAGATACATCATGCCACAATTTTACTATTCTCAGTCAGGAAAACAGGTGATGGCGCACTCTGTGGGTTATGCACGGAGGCTTTGTCTCTATAGCAACCGTTTTATCTAGAATCAGTCATCACAAGGGAAACTGACTGAATTTTAAGTCATTGAAAAGTGAACAAAGTGTGTGGTTTCATGGCTTCTGACTGCCTAATGAACAAAGATCATTGACCATTGGGGTCACCACCAATGTAGGGCTGGAAGGCTGAGTTGGTAGAGCGCCTGTATGGTATACAGGAGGTTGCCGTTTCGAATCCCGCTCCAGTCAATTGTTCTTTGTTCACCTTTCAATGGCTTTATCTAGAATCAGTTAGAAATATCAGTTAGAATATTTGAGGATGATTGGATCTCATCAAAATAATAGTCCATCAATATGAGGAGGTGTACTTTTGCTTATCTACTTTATGGGCATTTAGAGGGTAGTAGACTAGTTCATCCTCTTGTGAGTTGGACAAGCTTCCGGTTCCAAAAACTGAGTAAAACACAGGCAATCTCATAGCTAGCATAATACAGTTCAATGCACTGTACATCAAAATGGTGTCAAACTTACAGAGAGGCTAGTGCATTAATGATGCGTTGTGAAATTTGGCAGACATGGTTAGATGTGTTTTGTATTTCATTGGGATGTGTTCTTTGCTTGAATTTTGGGAGGGTTGATGCCGTGACAGTATTTTAGTATTTTAGCCGACGATGAGACAGTTTTTAAAATATCCCACTCCACTGCATGTTAATTAGTAGCATACTGCCGTTACCCCCACTGCATGCTAGTAAACTGCCCAGGAACATTCTTGGTATTTCGTTATGAAGAAGTGGGCTGAAGTGTAGAATCCAGACATTATTGCGTTGTATATGTCCCACAACATATAATGAATGTAGGGTATTTGCAATGCCATTGAGCCAATAGACAGCATAGCATTGACATAAAGACTGCAATCTACTACCGGTCCCACGACCCTCTCTACCAAGCATTTGTCTGTCGTGCATACATTTCAATTTGCGCAGGCAACATGGCGTGATCCCGTGCATCCTAATAGGTTCATTACGGTCCAGATCATTCGCAAATGAGCTAGGTGAATCTTGTTGCCCCGTCTTGAGAATAATATCCCAGACAGGAAATCTATTTCAAGTATTTCCATTCTTGACGTCATTTGCATGAACCGGAATACATTCCCTCAGGTAGGATGTGTTTTAATGCAGTCACATTTATTTGCTAATATAGCCCACTGAAAGTACATGTTATTTAATAAAACGTCATTCTATTTATATGCAGCCAATTTCATCGAGAAAATGTAATGTTATGTGACCATGGGATACCGACCAAAATTGCATGCATTGAATATTGCCTGTGACTGGTTCTCCGCTGAATTCTGCACAGCATAAAAGATTGCTAAGCAAAACTAAGGACCCCGGGGCTGCTTAGTGTAGAATTCTGCTCAGTACCAAAAGATTTTTGCTTATACATGTAGCTGTCATTGGTTATTAGCTATAATTTGATATTGCTGTGTACTTGCATTTGTATTCAGCTGATCTGCTTAGCAATTTTGTTTTCATTAAGCAGCTCCAAGAAACAAAACCAGGGTTTCCTGAATTTCATATTTTAGTAATGTGTCCAAACATTCCTTGTTTTTATTTGAAAATGCGGCCAAAATTTGATTTATTTCTGTCTCTTATATATTATTCATGTACATATTTGTCACCATTAATTCATATCACTTGGAATTCTTTCCTGATATTTAATTTATCTACATTGAAAATAACAAGCTGCAAATTGTATAAAAGTTGTATTCCGGTATTGAACAGAACCATGATATGTAAGACAGTGTTACATGTATATGCTACAAACACGGTGACAGTAGCGCTCCACGCTTATGCTAAAAATAGCACCGGATCTCAGACAAACATTGCAACCATGCAAACGTGTGTGCGTGTGCACACTACATGTGCGAGACAATGTTTGTCTGACATCCGGGGATTTGATGACGTCATTAGTGCGGAGCGCTATTCAAGTTGTTTTGTGGCAAGAGTAAATAATGTAGAGATATATGACAGTGTGTATTATTATTAGTCCCATTACTTTGTGCTGAATGACATTGGACTGAATATATAGTCTCTAGTTGCATCAATGTGCCCTCTCGTGTTTGCAGGATGCAAACACCCTAACCTATTTCAAATCTTGTGCTTAATTCTGTTTTGTAGCTTAAAATCTGCCAACTTTATGAGACTTTATTCCAAACTATCCTTATGCATAAAATGCGCCTTAAGTAAACAAAAAAATAACAACATTGGCAATAATTGTATCATGAACATCTCATGAATTGATTACACTTAAATGTAAATAATAAGAGATAGTTTACGGTTAGTTTACTTGTAGTACTAGTACATGTACAGTAGCCAATGTGATATACAATTATGAATCAATTAGACAATTTCTCATTGGCCAGATGCTAGTGTGGTGACATTACCATAGTGTTAAGATCATCACCAGTGACAAACCTTTACTGCTTCAACTCAGTTCAAGTCGGCTTGAATTGCTCTTGTTTAATTTTCTGGTTGAGCGCCCATTGCCTGTGCCATAATTAGTTACCTTTGTTTGCTTATGTGTATGTAAAATTATGCAAAATTATGAATGCTGTAATAAGAACGACCTTTCTGTACACTTATATTGATTTAGTTTTTCCCCCAAAGAAGACTTAGGAATCCCTTCTTTCATGAAGTAAATGTTCTTTCTTGATAGCAAATCTCAAAAAGAAGCTCTCACATGTAGATATGTGAGAATCTGACCACTCAGTATTTACCAATTGGCCTATACCCTTTGCATCTCGTTAATTTTGCTTGTCGCGTTTCATAAGTCAGCCAAAAAATCAACAGCAACAACTCCTCATCCACAACAGTCTCTCTAAAGCTCCAAAATGTCAAATTTAATCCCGAGCAGCAAGTCAAACCCTAACACCAGGGGTAAATTTTCATTTGACTGTAATAAGTCAGTGTCCAGATACAGCGAAAGAAGGAAAAGAAAAAGGTTTATAAAGCCAGTGCGTGGTCTACATTGAGCTGTACACTCTTGTTTAGTCCCCATGCTGAAATTTAATAAACCTAAAAGCCACTGATGCTTAGTGTGGCTAGGGACTGTAAATTGGCTATATGCCGTGATCACCCCCACCCCCTCTGGAGACTTCCCTCTTTTCCCCTTCAGTTGCCATGCCAACTAGTGAAGTGTAAAAACTCTTCTTTAGTTGGGTTTGATAAATGTGAGACTTTGTTTGGAAATTCCTTGGAGACATGTTATTGCAGTGCGATCTGCAGTCAAGTAAATAATGAGTCAACCTTTCAGGGGTAGCGGGACGTTTGTACCTTATTATTTTGTTTTCTATTTTAGTATCAAGGACAGACTTGGGGAGAGGGTACTATAAAGGCTATTCAGCTACACGTCCATTCCTTCATTTCACTCAGATTTCACAATTTTTTTCATTTTAGCAAATTTTGCATGACGCTCATAGCACACATAAACGGCGTGTACCATATTTCATTATTAAGTATATATCATGATATGTGTGAACAGCCTGTTGAAGTAAAGGGTCAAAATATTGGTGATTGTAGCCCCACCCACAAAAGCCACGCCCACCTTTATGATTTTGCAACTCCACCTAGAAATATTTTATCATTTTGAGCCCTAGTGAAAAATAAAATATCAAAAATCTTAGAAAATAAAATAATAAATTTACATTATACTTTGTTTGTTTGTTAATAATATGCTAACCATTGATACTTATTTGGTTATCCCCTGTAAGTTTGAATAATTATAATTAGTTTGTGTCATGAGGCGTTCAATGTGTAGGTCCAAGCAACCCTGAAAATATCAAGCATGGATTACAGATATTGTATTACATTTGTATGCTTAGCTCCATGCCATGTACTAGGAGAGAAGGCGTTTGGACTGCAGTGGTGTCATGGATGGCCAAGTGAGGGCGGTAGACTGCTCAAACAGTTGGCAGGCTCAGATTACACTGTACCTTTCATACGCCATTATTCATATCTCTTGCAGCCTCAACACACCTATCTGCAGTCTAAGAGATTTAGGACACATCCTAAGGTTATAAAACAAACAGACATGATGTTTGACATATGGTAGAAATTACAATGTATTTTAAAATGCGTGTTGGTGCTTACATTACATTGATACCTAAGACCCTTGAGCTGTTCCTATTGGTTGAAAGTTTCTCTCTCTATAAGTCTTTAGTCTTGGAAAGTCTACTTTTCATGTAAGATTCCCGCCCTGTGCTTTTCACCTGTTACAAAGATCTCTAAACCCATGCTATCATAATTTTCATTTCATAGTTGGAATTTCCATATTTATGAATTTAGCAGCAAATGTCACACAATACCAGATCATTTGCATGTAATTTATATCTAATCAACTAGTTAGTGTGGTCATTGAATGACACTATGATCTTCTTTACTTTACAAAGGGAATCTTGAAGATTCCCTTTGTAACCGTCTATAAACAGTGCCCGGGACGTTTGCCTGTTAAAGACACATTTTAAAGATTTGCAGCTGTATGTTAGATTCAAGTTTAAAACGAGTCCTTTGCCGTGTTTATTGAAACATTTTTGAGATATGTTTCAACTCGGTACTCATCCCCTGATTGGCTGTCATAAAACAAAGCAAAAACAACAACAAAACAAAACAACTCAAAAACTAATGCTAGTTTCTGGCACACACCATATGTTCTAATGTTCTTTTCATTCAAAACAAATGGAACTCCAGCGTATCATTTCACCTTAAATTTAGCCAAGCTGTAGCACAGAATTGTTTTTCGTTTAGCGTTTTTGATTATTTGTGTGACGTTTTAAACCACCTTTCAATAATTGGTTTGCAACAATACTAATTGCCAAGACTAAAGAATATCATATCATTTGTATTTATTTGTTAATTTTGAAATACAGTACGGCTGTGAGGTTAATGCTTATTACTGTGTAAACATTGTAAATAGTTCCACCATAATCTAATTTCCAATTGCAATTTTTTTTTATTTCCTATTTAATTTCCTTTGTTAACCTTTCAGTTGTTAATTTATGTGCATGTAGAACTTTGTCTTTCATTTTCAGTAAGTACTAAGTTTGATTTCATATCTCCCCGGTATGATTCATAGATTTCAACAACAATTTGTCACATCCACATTTTGATGATAATAATCTTAATTCAATTCTTTCTATCATAGATGAATAATTTTGGAATCAATTTTTAGTCAGTCATCTGTGGATACAATACAAGTACCAACAGTGTTGCCCATGGCAAGAGAGCCCTTCATATATTTGATACCAAAATAGCAAATGAAACCAGTGTTGTAATACTTTGTACTTCCGTCTCAATACTTTAAGCCTTCAATAAAAATCCTGCTAGGATCAAAACGCATCAGGCCCTCCTAATTCCAAGCATTTTATAAATTTCGGGTCATTATTTTGGCTGATGAGCAGTTTACAGCTGTTTATTACTTGCATCAAATCTTTTCATATTATCAAGTGCTTTTCCCAAAAGTACAATTGCTTGGAATGCTTTTTATGTGTACGGGCACAGAAAACTATATTCAGACAAAAGTACAAAGGCTGCAACACTGTGAAAAGATTTATTTTCATCTTCCAAACACCATAAAAAATAGTCCAAAATGAAAAACAAAATGAATTTAAAAAAATACTACCATGGTGCTTAAAAAAATCCAAACTCTAAACTCATTGTGCAATTTCTTTTAATTAACAGGCAAATTATTTAACAGGCAAAATATTGGTTAAATCTGTTGATACCAATATACCATTGGAAGTATTTTGTTTTGTTTTTATGACTTTATTCCTGAATCATCTTTATAAATAATGATGTAGAAAATAAATCAAATTTAAAAAGTTATGTAATTTGCTTTGTACAGACGGTGGCATATATTTGGTGCATATTGATATATTGGAGTTGGCCGTAGAATAATTATGTAAATTTCTGTAAACATTGGAAGCTATGAAATAATTATGAGTACTCAATAAACCAAACCTTAATATGTGATGCTTTGACAGTTAACTTCTATGTGACTCTAGTTCTTATTTGTTTGTTTGTTTGTGTGTGGTTGATGACTACTGTGACATGGAAGTGTCCAAAACACATTGGCTGGTATTCATAAAAACGTAGCATATGCTTTTACTTCACTTTTCAAGTATTTAGCATGCACCATATTCATAAAAAGGGAAGGATTTGCTTATACTTTTAAGCATATGCTTCAGGTAAAAGTATCTCCTTCAAGACATCGAGCAAATACTAAAAGTAGAAGCATCTCCTTCTATACATATTCATAAAGAGTAGTATTAAGCATACTACAAGCATATCCTCGGAAAATCCTAAGGTTGCTCCATTCCAGGCTTGAACGTCTTTGTGATTACTTGTGCTTGGCGTGGCTGGCTACATTGAACTTGTGGAAGGTGCAAGGAGGAAAACAAATGTTTATAATGTCAGGAAGTTGTATTGGCCATCGTATTTCATGCGTTTTTATCATTTTGGTGAAGAAAATGTGGACTGGCTTAGCTACCCGTCACATCTTCGTCCGACATGCTGCCTGATGTTACCTCAGTGAGGAATGGTTCAAGTGGCGGATCTAGAGAGGGTTTTGCGGGGTGTAGCGCAGACCGATGTATTGTTAGTATTATTAGTATTATAAATGGAGACCGAAAATGAGCACCCTTTAAAATTCTGGTCATTTTAAAACCATTTTCATACCTGCATGTGATTTGAATGTTTTCATGTTTTATGCCCTATAATTGGAGAAAAATCTCAACAACAAAATTCTGTTCTGTAAACGAAGAATTTGATGTGCTCTAGCCATGACACATCCCTCGATAAGTTTTTCAGATTGCGACTCAGTTTAGGACTTGATTTCATCAAAATTACACTTTTTGCTTTCCAACCCCCCTGTTTTCTGAAGGCTAAATCTGCCCTAACTGTTCGGACTCATCTGTTCCCCCAGTATGGTAGTTCCCCCAGTATGGTAGTTCCTCCAATATGGTAGTACCCCCAGTATGGTAGTTCCCCCAGTAGTTCCCCCAGTATGGAGTAGTTCCCCCAGTAGTTCCCCCAGTATGAAATAGTGCCCCCAGTAGTTCCCCCAGTATGTGAAGTCAGTAGTGCCCCCCGGTAGTTCCCCTAGTAGTTCCCCTAGTAGTTCCCCCAGTATAAAGTAGTGCCCCCGGTAGTTCCCCTAGTAGTTCCCCCAGTATGGAGTAGTGCCCCCCAGGTAGTTCCCCCAGTATGAAGTAGTGCCCCCGGTAGTTCCCCCAGTAGTTCCCCCAGTATGGAGTAGTGCCCCCTAGTAGTTCCCCCAGTATGAAGTAGTGCCCCCGGTAGTTCCCCCAGTAGTTCCCCCAGTATGGAGTAGTGCCCCCTAGTAGTTCCCCAGTAGTTCCCCCAGTATGAAGTAGTGCCCCCGGTAGTTCCCCTAGTAGTTCCCCCAGTATGGAGTAGTGCCCCCTAGTAGTTCCCCAGTAGTTCCCCCAGTATGAAGTAGTGCCCCCGGTAGTTCCCCTAGTAGTTCCCCCAGTATGAAGTAGTGCCCCCGGTAGTTCCCCCAGTAGTTCCCCCAGTATGGAGTAGTGCCCCTAGTAGTTCCCCCAGTATGGAGTAGTGCCCCTAGGTAGTTCCCCTAGTAGTTCCCCCAGTATGAAGTAGTGCCCCCCTAGTAGTTCCCCCAGTATGAAGTAGTGCCCCCCGGTAGTTCCCCCAGTGTGAGTTCCCCCAGTATGGTAGTTCCCCCAGTATGGAGTAGTTCCCCCAGTATGGTAGTTCCCCCAGTATGGTAGTTCCTCCAGTATGGAGTAGTTCCCCCAGTATGGAGTAGTTCCCCCAGTATGGAGTAGTTCCCCCAGTATGTTTGTCATTGTAATATGGTAGGCCTAATTCTGATCGGCTGTTCTCTTGTTTTCTGTGCCCTAGTGTTGGCAGAGCATCCAGACATGAGGCAGATCATGGCCGACGTAGCCAGGGAAAGACTACAGAAGATCATTGAGAGCAGTACCGAGAAGGACGGGTACCAGACCGCCAATGACGAAAACGATGAGTCCAATTAAAACCCAGATGAACTTAGTCCAAAATAGTCCAATTATAAAATAAAGTATTAAAAAATAGTATTAATTACTGGCATTGTGTTGTTAAATTATCAATCAACTTAAAATAATGTTTTGGATCATATTCACATTTTAATTATAAGAAGTTGACAATTAGTGCTCGATGTCCTAATGCATTATTGGCAGCTTTCTAACTGTATGCAGCATTATGACAAACTTCCTAGTATTCATGGTCATCTATTTCCTGTGTGTGATGCATTTTTAATTGATAAAGTCCTTTGTAATAAACTGTTTGAAAAACTGCAGAATTGTTTGAGTTGTTCCGTTAGCATAGTGGGTATACTTGGCACTATGATGTAGACTGCCGATACGGCAATGAATTCATTTAAAATTAAGAACCAATAAACACGGAAATAAACAGACAAGAAAGAAGCATGTTTGTAAACATAATTCACTGTGTTTTTATGTGGATGATCTCTTTTCTTTTCTTCTCTTTTTAGGCACAAACACAAGTTTGTCACTCCTCACCTCACCTTCTACAAACAAGCAAAATGTTAAAATGGCTGTGTATTTGAAGAAACTGTAAATACCTTCGTCTCTATCAGTTATTCACAGTGAACATATACCGCAAAATACGTTTGGCTAGGAATGGCACGGAATGTGCCACAGAATGATTAGGCTACCAAATTGACCCCAAGAAACAGCAGTGACAGTCTGCAGTGCATTGGTTATGCGCTGATTCTCCCCTGTACTTTGCGGAAGTAAAAACCAATACATGTACATTTCATAGCGTTCTCTTAAAGAAAGTAAGAAAGTCAAGACAGTGACAGTGACAGTGGATAATCCGGTAGCCTCATTTTTTTCAGCTGGCGTTAATAAACGTCAAAGTCTGAAATGCAATGGGTTTAAATACATTGTAGCTTGATAAACTGTGCAGAACGAAGTGGAATGGGACGAAAGGTCGGTACCAGGCTGACAGGGAAAGGTGAGTTGATAGGAAGGAGTTAACAGGGGTAGGATCATAAATCATAAATGTTTAATATATGCCAAACAAATAAACAATAACATTTTAATCCATCTATAAAATCTGCATTCAGAGTTTCCAGAATGACTCCGGATTCGTAACTTTGCCCCTAAAAAAAAGCCAACATGGAGTGTTGCATGGCTTCAATGGACACGGATATCGTTGTATTCACATGATCTACTGCCAATATAAACATAAGAATCACGTGGTGTTGAAGGGCCTGTTTGTTTCGGCACACGATCAGGGATCTAGCAGATCCACGTCCAATGCAGGAAACGCTAAAATGGGATCCGGATCAGCAGGATCCGTGATCTTGTGCACAAAACAAACAGGCCGAAGTAAAACTACCATCTCAACGTTTCCAAAGTCCATAGGTTTACACTGTGTCCCTATATTAGCCTCCTGAACAAGCTGGCAAACATGGATATGAATCTGACGCAAAGACACAGCAGGGAATCCACGTCATTTCAAATCAGCAATAATCATTTACAATGATAAGATCTGTATATGTATAATACACTGTAAATCATACTTATTTATTGTTACATTACCAATGTCACATACGGACCGACACCAATTGAGCAAAGCTGAACCAATTTTCAACCATCCCAAACTTTCAGACGTGTACAGGGGCCGATTTCACAAAGCTCTGCGACGCGTCGCAACCCCATTTGCGACACGTCCTAGCTGCGACACGTCGCATCTATGCGGTGAGTCCATAGAGAAAGGATGCGTCTTAACTCTGCGACATGTCGTAAGTTTTATGAAATTGGCCCCAGGACCCCAAAAATGACAAATCTCTTCATTCTGTGCTGAGAGTGAATATTTGGCCCAATTAAATAAATACAGCAGCACCAAGCCATCAAGATTCTCAGAGTGTCACCCATATCGTTGCCATGGAGTTTGTCGACCATCTCCAAATACTGGCCTTTCGACAAACCAAAAACCTACAACAAGCGTATTTTGATTCTGTAAGAAACATCCACTGCCAAGTGGGAAATGAACCTAGACACTTACAACATAGACCAATCCGACGGCAGGGTGTACGTCCCATGATTAGGGGACATACACCCTGCAGTGTAGAGTGCGGCGGATGTAAATTATTTTGTTGCTGGACCAAATACGGGCGAGAACACACCAGTAATGGCAGGTGTTTCCTACCTCCATGGTTGCACCGTCGGATCGGTGTATAGGTTCTTCTTGTTAAATGTGCAAATTACTGACTGGTAACCATAAGCATGGAGTTGTGTGTGTTACATGAAGTGTCACAAGAATGGGTACCATGGAAAAAACAAAAGGGGAAAGAGTATATAGTAAGTTCACACAGTGACTACTTGTTATCTACAACATTAAGCTTGTAAGAACCAGTAACCGACTGAAAGCCCTGTTTTAAACGTGACATTCCTGGCTGGTATTCAATGAAAAAAACAAAAACAAACGACAACAAAATAGGGAAATGACTTGCGGAAACAAAATGTCGGAGAAAACGTTCTTCTGAAATTAAACCAAGGTATTTGTGTAAGTACCCGTCTCTTTTATCATTTGAATGGACAGACAAAGACGGATCATTTGCATTTTGTGACCAAGTCTACAAAATCAAATCTAATTTTAGAGTTAAATTTCTACATGTGTTGGAGTGTAGCTCTGTGGATCTACGGGCACAGATGTGTTTATGCATAAATGCAATGAAATATTTTCCTTTGTATCATTTTCCTTGTAATATGGCAACACCGCTGATACTGATTAGTCAAAAAGATTGCCCAATGTATCAACCGAACAAATGCCTTTAATGTCCCGAGGTACAATGTAGCGTTTCCACATATGTGATTTTGGTCCGTGGTCATGCTCATGATTTGCATTTGAGATCAGGGCCCTGCTTACCGCATAACTCTGCGCTTATGATTCTCATTCTATGCTTACAGGGAGAGCGCTGATTACCTACGCTAGTCGAGAAAGCGATGGATCCTTAGTAAGTAAGTTAAGCAAATTACCCACACACACAACTGAAAATACCTTGCTAATCCATGGAATAGGATCTTGTATTAAGCACAGAATCTTTTGCTTCTGTAAGCGCCGATTCTACGCTTAAGCAGAGTATTTACCTTGGGCCCAGATTGTCTAGCACCCTATGCACATTACTTAACACTTGCATTTCTTTTCTCAAAGCTGATAGCTCACTATATGATTGGACAGTGGATGAAGCATATGCTTATTAAAATGAAAATGAGCATTGAAAAAATTAAAAGCGATGGATCAAGCCAATTTGGGAATAAAATTCACTGTACATGTATTATTTTGGATTTAGGTAATAGGAATTTGTAAGAAGTAAAATCTATGGAATAATTTTTTGATATTGAAATGTAAACTATGCAAAAGGAAATTGATAAAATGGTCACCCTGTTTGAAAAGCTGGTCATGAACTAACTCTATGCCTGTACCAACAGATTCGCTGCGGTAGAACCTATCGCATCTCAGACAAACGGGGCAGTTTGAAGAAACCTGCTAAGCGCATGAATTTATGCTCAGCCTCCAAAATGTTTCATCTTGCAAAACACAGGTTACCAGCCAAAAATCTCATGCCATTGTGTAACTGTTTGTGACTGGTCCTCGGCCTATACTTTTCTGTTAAGCGATAGTTGAATGAAAATGAGCCCAGGTCCCTTTGGAAACCAGAGAGATTCGGTTTTATAAACAGTCTTCTTGGCCATCAACGTTGAATACACATCCAAAATTAATTTCATCCCTGCAAAGTGTTTAACAAAGTTTTTTTTTTAATTCTGATACAAAAGAAAAAACAAACACAAAGATTTAGTCGAATATAATACACATTTTTTGTTTTAGTTATTTTTTTCTGTTAAGTTTTGTTTTTTTAAATGGAGTGGGTGGCTATTTTTTTGGTTAGGGTAGAAGTTGGTGACGTATATCATGCCATCTTGTTACCCACTGCCCTTTGTAGTGACGCTAACTGGACTGTCCATCTGTCTAACGCCTGGTACCTTGCTGTATCCTGAGAATGCCGATCCAGCTCCAGCAATTGGTTCACCTGGTCTATCCGCCCGCATATTGTACTGAAAAATCAAACATTTAAAGGTATAATACATTATTGGTTAAGTTCACAGAGCAATACTCGCACTTTGTCTGATCCAGCATGTACATGAAATAACAAACCTGTGACAATATGACTTCAATCGGACATCTGAGTCCCCAAAACATAGCGAAAACCCGACTCAATTTTTCTTATAAAACATAAAGAATGGTTTTGATCTTACCCAAAGATCAAAACTGTTTTTCGGTCTTTGTTTTACAAATTTCTGGATAAATAAGTCATTTCATGTGGAAATATGTTAACGGTATGTTTCTACCAGCACCATCTTCATACCCTGAAAGTAATATGTAAATCTGTGAACATTTCTGTTTGGGTATGTTACCAATCCTGTACTGTACCTTTAATACACCCCGGGATTACTCAATTTGGTTTTTCCAGCATAGCATGGTTCCAATACCAGTCATGACACTTAAAATATACTATTTTAGTCAGCCCAGATGTACAAATTTTAACCTCCGAAGACTGCAAATGACTTTGGGCTTGTTGCCTGATGTTTATGATTAAAAACCTGGCTAGAAAATTGACACTTAGGATGGGGGTTTTTACCGACAGTCATCAGACTTGATTCTTTACCTAAGGACCTGGGGTCGATTTCACAAAGCCCTACAATCGATCGTAATACGAAGGATAACTCATGGTATCCTATGTAGGGCTGCAATGCTTCATAAGTCTTCAAAATGCTTCATAAGACCTACGGTTGAGTTTGGTAAAATTGACTCCTTTGGATCGATTTCACGAAGCCCTGCGATCGATCTTAACTCGAGTTACAAAGGATAACCCATCGTAGGGGGCCTATTTTACGTATGGCTTCAATGCATCAAAAGCCCTAAAATTGATAGTAAGTTACGATGAGTTTGGTGAAAATGACCCCTGGCCACATAGACTTCAGATTTTTGATTTGACCTCAAAGGGTCCGCAAGTCTCATTTAATTCAAATTTGTCCTCATTTTAAGAAACGTCTTTCTGTCAAACTCTGACTTACTTATCTAAAATGCATTGCACCAGCAGACTTTCTACCTCAGATACGTCGATGTTCAACTCCTGAAAACAAAAAACAAAGATGGAGCAGTTATCATTAATGGTGAAGGGACTTACCAAACAAATTATTAAACTGAATGGCCATTACTTTAACAGCCTGTTATTTGAATTAATAGAACTTTTTATTATTTTATTATGTATTTTATTATGTATTGTTCGCTGAAGTACTGCATTATTTTTGTCAAAGCAGCACGGTTTCAACAACAGTAGAAATCAATGTGGTGAGTGCGGAAATGTTGTACCTAATGTACAATGTACATTAATTCAACAAAGAACCACAAAGGACTGGTTTCTCCACACCACAGGGGTGGAGGCATTCATTGCAGCCTTGCTATGGACTAGGTTCCCCTTCCAGTCCTATTCATACTGTGAAGAGACCATCAGTCTTGTTTCAGTGTGAGGGACTGGTTTCTCCACACCATAGGGTTGGAGGCATTCATTGCTGCCTTGTTGTGGACTAGGTACCCCTTCCAGTCCTATTTATTCTGTGAAGAGACCATCAGTCTTGTTTCAGTGTGAGGGGCTGGTTTCTCCACACAGGAAAATCGTAAAATAATACATACGGTACATTTTATAACCACAGTACTGTCAGAGAAATGCCACTTACCCGTGAAATGAAAGGAATATGAATTCTTGTGTAGGGTTTTATCAATTTAATTAGCACTTGAGTACGAATGTTTCTCAACAAATCTGAAACAGAAAAATAAAATATGAGGATTAAAATTATAACATTTGTACCGAGAAATCTTGTCAGAGTTTGAGATACATCATTTCAACACTATGCCTTACTATGACAGGAACCAAAGCTGATGATGCATGTTAACTGTATAATTTTTATTCTGTCATATGAATGAACCACAAGGAAGGCTGGTTGGACTCCAACCCCCGTTCCTTGTTTTCAAATATGAAGATCGATTTAATTTTATTTTGAGGAAAAACTAAAGATGTGTACATACTGAAATATAGAAGAATTGTACCATTTGCTGATGTTCTTTGGAAACTATTCAAATCATGTCATAACAATAGTAGAATGACCCAAATACTGTTAAGGGAGGGAAACTTAAAAACTGGTTGGGCTGGGCTTTGACCGGGGTCTAGGGCTTCTATAATCTGGTACTGAACCATCAACTTGAAGCTTCAGCTTTGTCCTGGATCATAGTTGTTAGAATCCTGACTGACAGATTGAGTCCACATTGACAGTATCCAGAAGCCAAGCTTTATCGATTTTAAGCAGCTCTAGTGTACATAGTGAAGTTCTGGGCTGACAAGAGGAGGATTTTAGGCCTGAAAGCCCAGGCCTGGCCAGGTTTTTCGATGGCTGGGTCTGACCAGCATTAAAGTTTCTCTCCCTATGTTGACAATGAATTTTTTGTTTCAGCATCATAATTGTATTGTTTCTTACCTTCAATGTGTTCTCTTATAAACGGGTCATCCATGATGTTCCGCCTGTTATTCTTCAGTATCTTCTCAAATTCATTAATGTCGTTATTCTGATATGCGCTGACCAAGTTTGTCATGGCTAAAATTTCGGGGTCGTTCTTGTAGGGTTTCGCCTGAGAGAAAAGAGGAACAAAGTTTATTACCATTACATTTACAGTTTATGCATCAAATTCATTGACATCGATTCTGAAGTGTGCTGTGATAGCAGAATTTTGCAATTATTTTCATAAATTCCATCACTACAAGAAGTGACACTGAATATTTTGAGAAAGACTTCTGATGAGTAATACTTATTGTTCTTCTTAACTCAAACAGCCGTAAGTTTGGAAAAAAATTCTGAGCTCTGAAGAGTTTCCTAGTGCACAGAATTCTACAAGCCACGGCACTGTGACTTTATTTGGTGGTTTGCTGGCACAACTTGGTCTAAGCACAGAGAGTGAACCATGGGGATACAACATGATGGACTGAGGTCTGTAGCAGCCAGCCACTATTACTTGACAGAGGGCTTGCTGGCCCAACTAGACTTTCACAGCCCTGCTTAGCACAAAACATTTGCTAACCATGAAACTTCTGTCTTTAATAAAAACAGGATTAACAACCAAATTTCCATGTGTTGTGTTTCACTTGTGATTGTTCTTTGGCTGCTGTTCGCTGACCATGAATTCCATATCAAATGGAATTTGTAATGGTGGTTTGTTTTATTCAGCGAGACATTTTTGTGCTAAGCAATTTTTGGTGCTTAGCAGCTCCATGAAATTGGCCCCTTAGCTTTGGGAACAAGCTCTTAGGAAACTACACACTATACAGTATCAGACTGTGGCACATAGTCTTTGATCTCACGAACATTAAATATTGTTAAGTAAACATGAAAGTGGCAGCCAGAGATGAGAGTCAGACCTCCCGCTGCTTTTAAGAGATTCCTACCTCTTGCGATTCAAACGGGTTGATGTCTGACTTCATGAGCATGTTGGCAAGTACCAGGTACTTGAGACACGTCGTTCTCCTGGGACTTCCTGACTCGTCGTAGTTCTTGAATGCCTCGAAGAAGTCCGTATGGGCTTTCTCGTATTCACATTCCCTAAGGTGCATCTTCCCCCCACATTCTGTAAGAGTGAAAGAAGACAAACAGTTTAGAGAAAGTGAGGCCTCAAGATATCCCATGCGAGAGATCCAATTCAGGACTAGTATGAGAAACTCTGTTGAACTTCACAATGTAGGCAACTGCCTTGGTGCCCCTTGATATATTTTTTATTCCCTGTGAGTATGCACTAGTGACTAGGCGGTCCAGGGTTTAAACTCTGCCTGTGCAGGCCTGTGAGTCCAGTGATTCCCCAGGACAGACTGAGGTACTGGGTATGCAGTCTAGCTAAATACATCTGGAATGGCTCATCTTACTTTTTGCTATTAAACTCACTGTCGAATCAAATCATGATTATTTTCAATATCCGCAGGTTATTCAGAATTCAAATTCATCAACTGACCACCGCCAGCTTGGGGGACTAGCTAGTGGGACATCTGCACAAGTAACCACTCTCTGATATCATAGAATTGTTCTACAGGAAATAATAGTCAGGCTAGGAGTCAGTCAGCAAAACAAATAAACATGAAATGAAATTGAGGTCGGCAGTAGACATTTGCCAAATTGGTCGACATTTTGAACTTTTTCAGTCAGAGCAAAAATCAAAGGAAAAAAATTGTAGTCAATAAATTTGGCGTGCATCTTTAGTTGGCCATGAAACGTGACCGCCAGCAGAAGGTCGTAGGACCACAATCTACCGGAGTCAGCATCTAGGGTAGGGCAAGGGGTAGCAGAGAGTCCTCCATGTTACCCTAGTAGAACGTACCTCTTATAACCCCCATGATGAGCGGATGTGGAATGGCGGATTTAATCTGTAGTGACTGTTCATACAGCGCCTTCAGTTTCTTGTTGTTCTTCTGTGCCGTGTACATCTGTATCTCCAGTGCATAGATTTCCAGCAGCTGTGTTCCCTTCTTCAGGTCATCGGCGCCATCTTTCGTCTGCGGGGAAAAAACATCCACGATTCACGATTATTCACTGCTGGGATTAACTCTATGAAACTGTGGATCGGTTTGTGAAACACCATGTAAGAATCGTTTGTACTTTCACACTTCTATTTCATTCGCACTTCTCGTAAGGTCTCAACGTTTCGACTAGCCTGCTCTAGTCCTCGTCGGGAGACCTCATCTATGAAACTGGCCATTGAAAAGATATTCCTGAGAGCTGGAAGGTCTGACATAATAATATCTACTTAAAAAGGGCATAATAATCAAAGGATTCTCTATGCGCTTTACATATCATTATCCCTGGTCATCGGGCCATAATTTACATTCCTGAAACCATCTCAACTCTCTGGGGAGTATACAGCCCCGGCTACTGTAAAGCGCACAGAAGCTAATCAAACCACAAAGCCATTTCTACGCTTACAGGTACCAATTTACAACTGGGTGAAGAGGAGCAATATGTGACAAAGCGTCTTGCCCAAGGACGCAAGCACCGCTAGCCCATGGCTGGACTCGAACCTACAATCTGTAGATTGACCACAATATCTTGAGTACAACACGCTAGACCACTGGGCCACGGCACCCCACATGGCATCAATAGGGCACCAGGCAGAATTCCTTGAGGTACCTCACCTTACAGGCTTGATGCAGCTGCTTGAGGATCTTGGCAAGTTTGTTGAATTCTTCTCTGTCAAAGTAGAGCTTGCCCAGCTACGCAAAAACACAAACATGGAATGGAAATTAAATAGTAGCAACGAAAAATGAAGAGAATATTTGTGACTGGAACAGATATAAAGATGAGGAGATCAAATATACAAAAGTTGAATCTTTTACTTACATACTAATGACGTAATAGCCATGTTTGTGATTATGGGCCTGTTCGTTTCACATACGAGATCACGGATCCTGCTGATCCAGATCCCATTTTAGCATACCCTGCATGGGATGTGGATCTGCAGATCACGGATCTCAAGTGCGAAACAGGCCCTATAAAATAATAAAATTAATAATAATTTAGGAGAATAATCATCCTTACTGGCAGCTGGGGTGCTGAATTGCGAAGGATGCAACGTGATCGAGTAGCAGGCTTTCATGGGCGCTCTTGGCTGCCAGCCACATCAACCCAAATATGATCACCGAAGTACAGCCTGAGATTGAAAGTGTTTGATTTTTGTGGAGGGAGGAAACCCGGATCACCTGGAGAAAAATCCTCGTAGCATAGGAGAAAACCAACGCACAACTCTACTCACATATGACCCAGGCCGGATTCAAACCCGGGCCACATTGGTGAGAGGCGAGTGTCTAACGCACTTGCCACCTATGCCCTATGTTCAGAAGCTCTATGGAAATTTGCCCTGCTGAAGCAGGTCCCATGACACTGGCCTTTCCTACCTTTGTGTTTGTTTTGAACCAGAGCCTGTCGTTCTTGGCGTCTTTGAGTGCCATCAGAGTGGTTTCGTAGAATTCCTGGAGAAGAGCCATGTTCTTCGACGTTGAGATGTAATCCAGGATGCTGTTGATGGATTTCTCGGAGTAGTTTCGCGTCACCGCACTCTGTAAAATAAATAGATTTCAGGGAGTTTATTAGCAGCAAGTGTTATACCAGTTCTTTTCCAAACCTTCTCTCCAGCTGAGGCTCAGGCTCCGGCTCTGTCATCCATATGCTGAAAACATAGGATGTGGTTTTTCATTGAAGCTGAAGCTCTGTTTTCTTTTTCAAACCAGAGAATCTACTTAGCCAAAAGCCTCTATTTTGATACCCGTTATTTTAGAAAGGATTCAAGAAATGGAGCTGGAGCCTGGGCCGGAGCCAAAGTTTCGAATAGGTTCATGGTATGAATGGCAGGGGCAGGTAGCTGAGTTGCACAAATGGCAAAAAAACCTCAAGTCTTGTTTTTGCAAATGATGTACCAGGTAGTCATTTTCTTGGTATTTTTCAATATAAAGCTCTGAGTAAATGAGCAATGAGCGGTTATTGACTCCATTTGTATAAGCCAACACCAACCAATGAGCAGAATTAAATTTGTTCTTGACCATCCCATAACATTCCAAAGAAATGGATACAGTACACTATACTCCATAGACCCAACATGCTGGACATAATAATAAGTAATAATGTGACCCATTTATAATTTATATAGTGCTTTCGAGCTAAGTGAAGCCTCTAAGCGCTTAGAAGAGAAAGAATTGTCCGATGCTTAGACGATGCCTGGAAGTTCTGCTTAAAAAGTGGGATTTTGAAAACAGTCAACAGATGGAGAGGACTTAGGGCCTGTTTGTTATGGCCAATCCTGCGGATCAGGGTCCCGTTTTAGCGTACCCTGCATAGGACATGGATCCCAAAATCAGGGATCCTTTGCATTAATCAAACAGGCCCTTAGTGACAGGTTGTGAACAAACCCTAGAACCAACATTACAAGGGATGAATGTGTAAGGACTGCTTCCATTGCAGCTTGATCTCTCACCTTGATGTATGTTAATAGCTGCTTGTACCTCTTCATCATCTCCTCATAGTTGCCCTGAAAAATAGATGTTGATAACATGAAAATATTTATAAATATTCAGGATTATGAAATTAATAATAGTATGATATTAATCTTAATAATGTAGGCATTTCAAAACCAGAGAAACTTACAAGGCACTCCACAGTATTTTCTTTGGTTTATCAGGCAATGTAAGTATCACTCCTGAAACTAGCTCAACTACCTGGGGCCAATTTCATGGAGCTGCTAAGCACAAAAATTTGCTTAGCACAAAAATGTCTCGCCCAATAAAACAAACCACCGTTAACAATTTCATGTGATATTCATGGTCAGTGAACAACAGCCAAAGAACAATCACAAGATATACACAAACACATGAACATTTGGTTGTTAACCCTGTTTTTATTAAGACAGAAATGTCATGCTTAGGCAATTTTTGAGCTAAGCAGTGCCACAAAATTGGCCCCATGGGTAGCATCCAGCCCTGGCTTATACTTAAGATGAAGGAGGAGGTGGCTAAGCCAATCAAACACAATGTCACGCATTTGCACCTGGCTGGAGGTAAGTCATTACTAGCAAAGCCCCTCACTCAAGGACACAGGTGCCACGATCCTCCATGGCTGGGCATTGAGATCAACAGAGAAAGAGGACCAGTTGATAGACCTCATTTTGCTGGGTCTGCGCTGCACAAAGTCTACCCATGGGGGGTCATACAAGTATTTCCTAACAAACCATTTCTCATTCCAATATGTCCCTGAGAACTGACCATCAAATGTAAAATGAAAAAGGGAAGGTAATGTGTGAAACTCCTCCCCACAAGGTTCAAACTAAAACCAACTGATATCCAGAGTTCTCACGCCCAAATCCCACTTATTAGAGTACTCACCAATTTAAAGTTGATTTTAATCATCTGTTTAAGCGCCTTGAAGCCCCAGTCACCTTTGTCCTCCTCCAAGTCCAGCACCTGAGGGTCAGAGGTTATATGTCAAAGGTCAGGGCTTTACCGATTTTAGGCAGTGACATTACAACTTATGTATAAATAAAGCTGCAGTCAATGCGCCTGTTTGTTTAAGGCAAAGGATCCCAGATTTAGGGATCCACGTCCTATGCAGGGTACGCTAAAATGGGATCCGGATCCACAGAATCCGTGATCCTTTGCATTAAACAAACAGGCCCTTAGACTCATGGTTTGTGACACTGGGTGTGCTTTGTGGGATGGTGGTTTTTAAAGCTGGGCCGCTGGGGGTTAGGAGAAAGAAGATAGGGGAGGTGAAGGGGTGCTATTGCCCCACCCTAGCATCCCCCCCCCCCTCCCTCAAACAGAACGTGGTTTATAATCCACTCCCCCAAAGTGAAGACTGTGGTAATCTGAGGTAGGTGCAGAGGGTTAGAGTTAATGTAAGGAAGTGTATATTTTGCCAGCACCTTCATGCATTCTTCTCGTTATCCATGCCGGTCTTCTTTCTCTAAAGGTTATTTTTCCGGAGGAAGGTTCGTATACTGCAGATTAGCCAATGGGAACGGCAAAATAGCGTTTGCATTAAGATTGCCGGCACCGGCAAAATATACACTGCCTTAATAATGTAAGCTCACTTACCCGCTGAAAGCTATCCAGCGCCGTTCTTGGGTCATCCTCCTTCAGTGCTTTGGAATTGTAATATTGGTTCTCTAAATCCACATCCGGCTCTGAATTACTGTCCTCTGAATATTCCTGTAGAACAGAAACAAATAAATCCATGGTAACTAAAATCTTAGTTTCTTTTTATGTATAGCTGCAAAGGGACCATCCATTGTATTGTTAATGTGCCTACCAATGGCAATTCAAAATTGCAACAATTTCTTCTTTAAATAAATTAATGTGGTTGGTAAGGAATCAACAAAATGTAGAATCTGCAGAATCCGGGCCTTATGCTTTGACATAGTTAATGATAGTCTACGTTAACATGGTGAAAGTGTGTTGGCAGGATTGTGCATTCTTTAGTTAGTTTAGGCTACTCGGTAGATTTACTAAGCCTAGTTTGTGTGTGATTTGAAATTGATCAGTTGATTGGGAATGGGATCGGGAGAATTGTATACCTATTGCAGTGATTTTGAGTACGGAGTAAGCGTAAAGAACTAAAGGCGATTGTGGGTTGACGGGATCCCAAAACACATTGATTTTTTTGGCTCTGAACTAACTTCTACTCCTCAAAAATGATACTTTTGACTTTCAGCAAATGTTCCTGGGTCCTTAAAAGCCTAGATTGAAGAAATTTGTTAAACATTTCAGGGTTAAAATTCAATTTTCTTACGCGGTTCTTGTAAACTTTAAAACAGACCGTCTGATCGCGTGAGGCCATTTTGTCTGGTCTGGTTAGTCTAGTGCCCAGACCTAACAGATCAAGAGTCCTCAAAATGTCAGAGAGAAAGCAGACTATTCTCGTCTGTGGCCGTCCGTGCGGCGGTGAAATTTTCCAATCTCGGTTACCGTTTTTAATTTACCCCATAATTTCCCTCAAAAATCAAAGCCCTGCCCTCTTTCCAAAAATTTAACCTTGGTAATACTTTGTTGGTCTCCTCCTCTATATTACTAATATAGAGGAGGAGACCAACAAAGTATATGTAGGTAAGTTAGCCTACTTTTCAAAAAGTAGTTTCCTTTCCTTTATAGACTAGTTTTAGGACCCGTCAACCCACAATCCCCGAACTAAAACCTTTCATCACGAGGAACGACCACATCGACTTTAGTCCAAGTCCTACAAGAAGATTTAGCACTAGAGTAGCCTACTAAGAAGTTAGAGTTAGCTAGAGGTATAAGCATGGTAAGCCAATTGGCCAAACCAAGCCCAACTCACAGGAGGGCAAGACCGCAAGTTACACAAATGACCAATCATGTCAAACTCAATCGAATGTACTCTGCGAAATCAGAGCTTTTAACCCTTTGAAACTCGAGAATACAAATTCTTATAACGGCCATTTAAAGACGGCTTCGACCATGGGAACGCTAAGCACTTCATTTACAGCCATTCTGACGTATTTTCCCAACTTACCAAGTCATAATCTTCCTCCTCATCGCACATGAAATCATCATCGGCGTCCGACATCTTGAAAGTTCGCCTGAAGGTCATGCGCCCTCTGTTGGCTGAAATTAATTCACCGGGAAATAAAACCTGGCTTATTTTGAACTATTGGCGGCGCTACGCAAATATGCCGCGCGCGTGATGATGCATATTCATTATCAGTTGCTAAGTTGTAAAAGTTTGCTGGTGCGTCCCTAGTGATGTGGTTACCATTTACCTGTCTGTACACAATCAAACCCCATGACCATGTGTACCCCTAGCTACACATAAGAACACACCTGTTGACGGTGAAGCCTTCATTAAAGTTCTGAGACACTGACTTGACAACACGCGTCACTCATCTCGATTCTAACTGATAAATCGCTGGCGAAATATAGCTTGCAGAATGGAGAAATCAAATGGAATAAAACAAGACGGTAGCCCTATGATTGCTGCAAGAGAAAGAGGTCAGTTTATGAACAAGTGTGTGTTTTTTTTCCGACAAATTCGTGGATGGATAATGAATAAGTTTTGTGGAAATATCATCAAGAACTTGGAGAAGGGTAAAACGGGTCACACTAATCAAAGTCAACTCGGCGTCAACTACATAAAGGCGTCAACTCGGCGTCAACTCATTCCAAATTATGAAATATTGAAAATAAATACACAGTACTGCAATCAGAAGTGTAAGAAAGAATTTGCATTCGTTTGAAGTTATTTTCCATTTATGAAAATAGAGTTTTTTCTCTTAAAAAAATCATTGCTGGGCAACGTTTCTGCTGGCCGCCATCTTGCCATTTACAGCTCGTGGACGATACCATTTTAAGTAGGGGTATTCAAGTAATTAATGCAAGTGCTGAACCATGGACAACAACCCCACCCCCACCCCAACTATAATTATAATACACTGTCAAAATATGTTTTATTTTGCCAAAGTAACAAAATAACTCGTTGCCATTCATAATTATAACTGCCTACACATTGCACAAACTAAATGGCTTGGTAATTGCATTACTTGTACACCCCTACATGAATGGTATCGTCGAGTTGACGCCGAGTTGACGCCTTTTTCTAGTTGACGCCGGAGTTTACTTTAATTAGTGTGACCGGGGTAAAACTGAAAGTTTTGCTGGTCAGCTAGTCCATAGAAACGTACTGTTTTGAAACTTAAACTCTTAGTCTAGTCATTTTATTTCTCTTGTGTCTTTTTATCATAAATTATTAAATACAAATGAATTGCTTACTTAGTGTAATGTAAAGGCCTTAGTCGACTACTAACTTGCTTTATTTTATGTGCCTAAAATAACTTTAAGTAACTGAATTTTATTTTGTATTTCAGGACCTGGACCCGGTCGCTATGGTCTTCCTTCCACTTGTGGAGCTGAACAGCACGACTTCACCAAGCACATGAAGCCTTCTTACTCATTTGGGAAACGTCTGGAAAATTCAAGTAAGTTGTCATGATCCCAAGTAAATATCGGCAGAAAGACTTTTTCAAGTTACAAGTCAATGCAAAGTGACAAAATGCATGAATTTCATTGCCTTTTTTTAACATGTGCTCGAAAATGACTGGTTTTAACCTGAAATATTTTGTTTTATCTCTGCAGTGTTCGGGAAAGACATCAGTCCAGGACCAGCACATTTCATCAACCCTTACATTACAAGGTCTGGAAAAGATGGCACACCTGCTTATTCCATCTTGGGCAGGCAAAAAGATCCAAGTAAGTTTATGTTTTGGAGTTTATTTTCACTTTCAGTTACACATTCATAAGAAATAATGATTAAATTCTGATTTTTTGTCTTGGAATGTACGAAGAGCATGTATATTAACAGTGGTTCTTACATGTTTTTCTTGTGTAGATACCTTCATCACACCCTCACCGTATGCCTACAGTCCGGAGAAGGTACACCCTCAGGGTGAGCGCCATGCTCCTGTCTACTCCATGGGTGCCCGTACCCGCTTCAGAAAGCGTGACCAGAGCCCAGCCTCCAACAGTTACACCCTTCCAAACCTGATTGGACCCAAGGTGCCAAACAAGAAGTCTTCCCCTAGCCACTCGATGACCGCCCGGCCCAAGGTCGGTGGATACCTGGAGGATTTGTCCAAGACCCCTGGGCCTGGAAGCCACAATGCAGTACACCCGGATGTGACCCAGAAGAAGAGACCTCTGTACTCGATGTTGGGCAGGAACAATATGCCTGGTGATGGTACTAGGAAGCCCGGACCAGGAGCCCACAGCCCAGAGAAGGTTTCTGTAAACAAGAGGAAATATCCCAGCCACTCACTAGGAATCAAGCACTCCGAATTCGTCTGTCCGCTTATAATAGACGTGACTGATTAGAGACATTAAGCCCTTCTTCCAGTCCTGTCTTGCCAGTGGTGAATTCTAAAGATGATCCTCTCACAATGACTTCAGAAACAGGAATACATGTCTAATTTTTTTAAGCCATTGTGAGAAGCTCATTTTAATTCACAGTAAAAGCTTAAAAATAATCTTACTCTGTTTAACTATTTTATATTCAGGTCTTGGAGAAATTAATATTGTTTATCATTAGGTCTTCGGTATACTGGAAATAAAATTAAGACCAAAATTCAGATTGGTTCTCTACATAATGCATTCATATTTTGCTTTATAGCAAGAGATGGGTAACCAATCTAGAATTATGCATGATTGATATCAGTTGTGACTGGTACTTTGCTGATTGTCGATGAAATTTGGCTTTGGTCCTTGTTAAAAGTCAACTTCAGAAGGTGCTTCTTGTTGAAGTATTTTGTAAATTGTTCTTTTCGTAAAAAGATTTATGCTTGAGCGAACAAAACATGCCTCAGATTGTAGAATGAGAGGGAAAATTCATTTTGTCCAGAGGATTAAATTTCCAATGTTGTATTGATCGACATGGATCAATGCAGGGTATCCAAAGAAACGAACACATTTATTTCAGGTATCGGCCACTGAACAATGTTCATACATGTACATAGTAATGATATTTTTTTTAGCAGTGGCTTCAACTGATATCTGTGTAAAAATCAGAGGCTTCTGGCTGTTTCTTCAATCTATGCAATGTATTATGTACATACTGTATTTATTTGTACTGATGTCAAAAAATGTACATAATTAAGCTCTATCTTTCGTTTCTTTGCAGTTGGCACTGTAAATATAGGCAACGTTGAAAAATTGAATAAAGCAATGTAATTATATTATACTAACATTACATGTATGCATCTGTTTGTTAATTTTTCTTCATGTGTTCCATTTGAAAAGTATGATTAAACAAAAAAAGGATTTTTTTTCAAAGACAGAACAATTTTTCAGCATTGTTTCTCCGATGTACAAACATGTACATGTACATGTATGTACATGTACACATCTATCTCATAATTCTCATTTGAGAGCTAGCATGTACGTGTAGAAAAAATATCTTTTTTTTTCATTAAAAAAAGGCCTATCATTTATGAAAGACAAAACAAAAATAAGGCTTGACTCAATTTTTTTCCATTACATGAAATTAAACATAGTTGTGTCTTTAATGTCATTTTGCTCAAAACAGAAACTTGTCTATGATTAACTTCAGACATAAATACAACAGGCTGTACACCTTGACGATTTCTGTCAACTGACTTCTCTGTTAAGGACTGACACAAGAAATGTTACATTAAAGCCACTGTCAGAAATTTAAATGTAAATAACTAACTTGTACTGCTTGAAGAGCAAAATTAGATCAACGAAGAGAAAACAAGAAAAAAGGGAAAGAGATCTGCTCTTTTAACTTCTTGCATTTTTTAAATACATGTACACTTAAGTTTGTATCACAATTCACATTCCCAAATTAATGTATTCTATACGTACATGTACTTCCTATCTCAGTACAACAAACAGTATACAGTGTATATTAGGTGCACAAACATTAATACACATTCCTTACTAGAAGTGGCATAATGCAATAGATATTAACTTCATTGAACAAAAAAAATTAATTTTATGTACGTTATACACTGTACTATAATATGTTCATTGTACTGTTTGAGAACGAACAAGGCCAAACTTGGATCAAAATAATTCATTAATTCATAATTACAAAATTAAAGATCAAAGAGAACAAAAGAAAAACAGACGAATGGAACATTTTTCAATCATGTGAGTTAAAAAGAAAAAAAGTGAAATCTAAATTAATTGACAATTTTACATGTACACATGGTGTAGGTTCGTGGAAAGAATTCAACTTTGCAAAACCAATGTTATTTGACCAAAAGTTAATTTTTTTTTCAACAGTCAAATTTAAATCTAGATTGTCAGGATTACTAAATGAATAAAAGTAACAATTGCGTCCTGTTGAAAGAAACACTGTATTAACTTTCCAAACCCGAAAGGAATGAGGCAGCCATACTATCTAAGCTTGCACTGGGTGCGGGCTTTAGGAGGTGAAAATATACTGAGCAACAATATCACTTGTTTTGTACAACCCTGTAAACCCCAAGTCCCTAACCCACCTGCATACATGTATCACAGTACACCACAGTGTGGTTTCATTTGTGTGCGCTTTATGATCCAGGGGTCGATTTCACAAAGCCCTAGCTACGATCGATCGTAACTCGAGTTACAAAAGATTACCCATCGTATCCTCCGACTTCTACGCGGGGATGCGAATGCATCAGAATTGCTACGATTGTTACGACGAGTTTGGCGCAATCAACCCCAGTTCCCCTTTGGAGACCATGGTACATGTACATGTAATGTGTTGTAAGCTGCTCTTATCTTTTGTGAAAAGGGCAGAGGATAAGGGTTAAATAAATTATTCTTGTTGACAGATTAACTTGTTTAAACAAGAAATGCAGAAAATTGCATATTGATAACATATTGCAAGAAAGAAAATTAACTTGATAATTTGTTTTGATGACATGCTGATGAAAAAGTCCTACTGTTTTCTATTTGGAAGAGTTACCCCTGAGATTCAAATCAATTTATCAAGTCAGTGTCCAAAACAATTCTCCAATCTCCACATATTGCAAAAACAACAAATCACATCACATGTTTTTGTTGTTTTAACAAAAATGTCACAAGTTTAACTTTGCAAATTTTTTTTCTTCTAAAATCATACAAAGTAAACAACTTGGATAATAAAGGGCTTGCTGGCCCAACTCAGTCAAGGAATCTTTCTTGGAACTACACAGGAACAACTTCACTTTGGTAGTTGCGGGATTCCAAGTTAACCTTGAGGCTAGTTCGTTTACAACCTTGTGAAAAATTTGTTTATTAAACCTCTCAATTTTTCTCTTATTCTTCTGATATTAAGTTTAGAAAATAATACAGAACAAAATCAAATTTTGATTTACACAAATGAACAAAATTTTCAACAGCATTTTTTTTTCTGGTTGAATAATAAGTGAATCGAGACAGGTCTGACACTTTCCATGCATATGTGGAGCACCTCTCCAACAAAATATATTGGTAGGGTTATAGTATTTACAATGAATGACATTACTATAATATTTACATGTACACTTGGCCTAGTGAATCACATCCAGATTGAGAACTCGGAAGTTGTGTGGTTGTGTTACCGACCAGTCATCCTGATTTTGTTACGACAAATTCTGCACCTCGTGTAAGGGCTTGTGGTGGGGCCTTCTGAAGAGGAGGATGTGTGGCTCTGAAATAAATAGAGAAGAAGAAGAATGAAGGGTCAATTAGTGCACCAGTCATGATATTACAAGTGAATGAACTTATTTTACGGAGAGGGATTTCTTTTAAAAGTCTGTGTGGTACCACGGCAAGGATCAAAACAATGCATACAGCTATAGGCATACCATCATATATGATGAAATATTAATCATTATTGCACATTATGTTGGTATTACATGTTTCAAAATGTCAGCAGAGTCTCTTGTCTTCAGCCTGCTTAAGATATACTGTGGCCGTTTTTTACAATTTTCTTAAAAAGTGGGCACCGTATGGGACCGAAATTTTCACAGATGACTGTTACTGTATCTTCCTTGATTTTTCTGCCCATGAATCTGTACTTCTTTGACAAAAACCAAAGTATGATACTACCTTTAAGTTCTATTCATTATGTGCAAGATATGATGTGCCACAGACTGTAATTCAGCCGAAATTGCTGAATAACTGCAACAGTCTTCTAAATGAACCAACAACGATGGCTTTCCCCAGTGAAGACAGTGCAGGCAAGACTGGAGGTGGAATCTCACCTGGTTCATGTGCCATGTAGTGGACCCATCCTTGGCTCTGTTGAACTCCAATTCCTCTCCATTCGACCTCCGACATCAGATGACCCTTGTGCACTTGCTTGGCAATAGATTTGGGAAGCATAACATGCCTAAGAGGTAGAAAACAAAGAATACAACTCTGAATCCTCTGAATCTTGTACAGTCAGTATAACGTGAAATTCCCTGCATCAGAATAGCCTGAGTTGTGTGACCAAACTGACAATTATGGGTGCTTGAACGTGTACATTGTTGCAGATGGATTTCTTTTTGTGATGAATGTTGGACACTTCATCGAAGATAAATTAGGACCTAATTAGGGATAAATCAAGCTCATGGTTTTATTTTCTCACAAAATTTGAAATACTTGGACTTGAGCTGGAGTTAGGAGGGCCTGACGTTTCGATCTTAGCTTATCACTTGTAAGTTGTTTTGAAAATTTGAAATAGCCAAACCCCTTGTTCTTGCCCTGTAGGCCTATTATTCTCCATGAAATGATGACTGATTTTATCTATCAACACCTTTTCATGGCCGCCATCTCGTGTGGCACAAAGCCACACAAAATTTATGCCGCATCTGACGTGATCGTCTGGGTTTTCGTCGGAAAAGACCTAAAGTTACAAATGAATGCATTTAATCCCCGACTTTTGTAGAACTGGAGCAATTTTTCGCGGATGTAAGTGATGCCTAATTTGTTGTCATTTGCCATTTGAGGAGATTTTCAGGGCAAGTTCCATGAAGTTAGACCCATGCATGCAGTAACGTTAATTGGGGCGTTGAACTCCTTTTTTAAATTTTGGGGTTGACGACGACCATCAACCCCAAAATTTAAAAAGGGAGTTACGTCAACCCCAAAATTAAAAAGGGAGTTCAGGGCCCCAGTTACTCACTTACTGGAAGTATACAGCCGACTCGCCCCTTACCAACTCGCCCCCTTGCCAACTCGCCCCCTGACCGACTAACCATGCTAACTCCTTACCGACTTGCCTCCTGGCTGACTCGCCCCCTCCCCTATTTCTAATTTATTCAGAAATGAGATGCAAAATGTGAAGATATGCATCATAATTAATACCCAGGAGGCGAGTTGGTAACTAAGGGGCGAGTTGGTAAGGGGCAAGTCAGCTAGGAGGCGAGTTGAACTGTGAGTCGAGTGTGAGTGAAGGGAGTTTAACCTGAAATTTTTAACAAACAGTGATTGCGCCCATTTGCTTTGCCTTAATTAGGCTACTTTGCTTACTGATACTGGGTACGGTGTAAGGCCTAATATTATAAAACTGCATGGTTTATATAGCACCAATAATCAGGTTGAATGATAGGACCTAATATTAAGCTAATTGGTGGACTTTTCAAGTTTGTAAGTTGAACACATGTTGAGACAACAAAGAAAAAGGCAAGCAAATTTTTGAAAATAAACGTGACAAAATTCAATTTAATAAATCAGATGAAAACTCACCTGTACTCAAACTTTTCGTCATAATATTTGTCCGAGTAGTAAATGTCCTTCTGAGACATGTTTTTTCTTTATTGTGAGTAGAAACTGAAAATATGGAATGAAAAACAACTTCAACCTGACTGAACGTTGTATCACGTCCTTTCGTCTTGAATCGTCGACGTAAATTAAAATTGCGAAGTTGGGAAATTTAACCATTTGAACAAGCCGCTGCGTGCGCGCTATTTGATTGGCTAACACAGAGCTGGAAAAGAAAAAGACCGATTTCTATTGGTCAATAGAAAACACGTGACTTAAAGCCACTAACATGTGAAACAGAGCCCTCTGTCGGCAGGAAATCGTTAGTGTCCCTGTAATTATTGAACAGAGCCCTCTATTGGCAAGCATTGGTTAGACGTGGTAAGAAAGAACGAGGTAAATTTTGATTGTTGTTGTAATTTGAATGCTTTTATAGTTTTAAGTTTTATTGTGCTTAGATTTTGTATTAATGTTCGACATTTTGTGAGGTAAAGGTATAGCAAGTCATCTGGTATACAATCACTTTAAAAAGTTTTGAATTATCGACCTATTTTATTTATTATTTATGATCAGCCCATTTCTCGGTGTTTTACCTATTTCGTAAATATTCCCAAAGAGTGAATTTCCTGATTCCATTTGTTTGTTGGGGTATTTGATTGTTATTATTGTGTAAATTGCAGTGGAATTTTTCTTTATTTGCCAGCATCAATCCCTCTGTTCTATTCTTTGTGACCTGATTCCCATTCCGTTCCGTACATAGAGCTGACGATTACTGATTAGACTTTGATTTTCAACAATGAGCCGCAAGCAGACACCAAGCGACTTCCTGAAGCAGATCATCGGCAGACCGGTGATGGTCAAGCTCAACTCGGGTGTTGATTATCGAGGTATAAGTTATAACTAACACTATCTGGATTTGTGGGTAGGACCGAACACACGCTGAGGAGTTTGCAAGTAAGGAATCGTGTGAACCAAAAATTGCATGAGAATATGGTAGAGTTTACCATTTGAACAGGGAGGCAGTATGGCAGTCCCTCACAGTCACAATGCTGGCCATTGGTCGAGATAAGTGAAAACCCTAATCATGTTTCTGGTGCCGATTTCACCAACGCTTTGGGATCATCGATAAAGCCCAAATCCATATCGCTAAACGGAAAATTGCTACGCAAAGTAGTGATCGATTTTCTATTTAGCGATGGATTTGGGCTTTAACAATGATCGCAAAGCGTTAGTGAAATTGGCCCCAGGTCTCACTTACCAAAATGCAGCCACGATTATGATTAGTCCCAGGGCTGGATAGCTTAGATGGTGGAGTGCAGGTTGTGTTGCAGATGAATCCGGTTCAAGATCAGTTCGATTTTTCTTTGCCCTCTCGCAAAAATCATTGTCAATCAAAAGTTGATCAAATTAAAGTCAGAGATGAAATATTTGAAATGATCAGAACTGGAGCCGATTTCACGAAGCAAAAGATTGATCTTAAGTGTAAATGAATCCTAATTGCTAAGTCAAGTTGTGATGTTACAATACAAATCACTATGGACTTTATGGTGATACTGACAACTCGTCTTAAGATTAATCTTAATCTTATCTTAAGTCGTAGTGAGAGAAATAATAAGTGATTTGGTTTCAATTCCTAGGAGTGCTCGCTTGTCTGGATGGATACATGAATATCGCCCTGGAGCAGACGGAGGAGTACGTAAATGGTCAGCTGAAGAACAAGTACGGAGATGCGTTCATCAGAGGAAACAATGGTGAGACAATAAACAAACTTTCAAACATACAGCAAGGCAACCTGCTCCTTCCACCATATCATTAAGGGACTAGGAAAGAGACTATAGACATCTAAATTGGTCACGCACTTAAAGGTAATATCATACTTTGGTTTTTATCAAAGAAATACAGGTCCATGGGCAAAAATATCAAGACAGATACAGAAAGTCTGTGAAAGTTTCAGTCCCATGGGGTGCCCATTTTTTTTAGAAAACAGTGAAAAACAGCCACAGTATTTTCTCTTTGATCTTTTAAAAGATCATAAATATTTTTGGTCGTTGTTTTACTAATTTCTGGAAAAATACACCATTTCAGGCGGACAAATTTTAACAGTATGTTTCTACCACCACCATCTTCATACCCTGTGAGTTATACGTAAATCTGTGAACATTTCTGTTTTGGTTTCTTACCAAAGTATGATAGTACCTTTAAAATGCTGGGCTCCTAGGTGACTGATGGGGTTTCCTGTTTAGTTCCCAAGTGAAAAGCGGGAATCCTGAGGGGGACACCTTTTCAATACATTGGGATCATTAACCCAATCCGATGGGCATTTCCAAGTTCCATATCTAGTTCAACAAGGATATACAGCACTGCAGAGCTCATGCTCTGTTCCCTTATAGGCATCAACGGCCAAGCATGGTCCCACGTCCTAAGAACATGCCACAAGGGTACTGCACAGTGACGTATTTGTAAGGTTACAGGATTGCACACAAATGGAGCTCAATTACAATGGGCCAGAGTTTCAAAGAACGTGCCATGAGAATACTGCACATTGTTGATATGTTCAAAATTTAGTAAGTTTCCAAACTTAACTGGCTAAGATTTGGAAATTCACTGCCTTCATGGTCTCATCCATCTCCCTTATTTCTTGTTCACAATATTGTTCTTGTTTTGTTTTTCTTCATCAGTGCTGTACATCAGTACACGGAAGAGGACATACTGAGATGTTATCTTGGAGTTTTTTTTTACAAGAGACTGGAATGGAGACTACATACCAGTGTGGTATCTACAGTGAGGACCTGGGTCAGTTAGCTTGATAAGAAGTCTAAGAGCTTAAGATGGCCATCTGCACTACACTTCTGGTGTCTCTAATTCTTATAGTGGAATATCCAAATATTCCTTGAAGGCAAGCAACCCTGAATGGGAAGTTCAATTGAAAATGCCTTTCAGCTCATTGATAAAAAGCCACATATTTCTTTTTAAAACATTTTGTTGAACTGCGAGGACAGCCATCTGCAAGAAAGCAGTTGAATGTGTTAACTAACTCCCGCTACGTAAACATGACTTCAATTCAAACTTGCCCCTAACAATCCTTTACCTTCCTCTCTCACCCAGTTAGGCACATTCAATTTAATATACGGCATCCTTAAATGGCTCAACTTCATCCAAAGACCTATGAACGAGAAATACGAGTTTCGGAAAGATTATGCAGTATTCCAAATGTTTCATGGTAAACAAAATTATTTTCGGTAAAAAGATTTTCTTTTCATAAGAAGCAATTCATCATTAATGTTTCCATTGTTGTTTTACATATTTGTTACTTTTTAAACCTAGGTGGTCACTGAATTTATTCCTTTGTCTCACAAGAAAAAACCCTTGGAACTAAAGGCTTTTTGAATCATGTTGTACATAAAAAGATGAGTAGTTTTCTTTTCCTTAGTAACAAATATAGTTGCTAGGATTTGTTAATAAAAAAAACAAACCATGAATCGCACACATTTGTTATTCAAATGTTATTATTGTTATTAGTGTCCCGTTCAAATTCCCTCAATTTTCATACCTTATTTTTATAAGAATACATGATGATTAAATGCATTCTACGATATGGTAAAAGACAACAATTGGATTTTTTCTGCTCAACTAAAAAAAAGTAATACATGTACAGGAAAAAATTGAGTTACAAATTACTATAACATGAACTTTTACTATATCTAATTAATAAATTGGCACGTCCACAATCGCTATTTAAAACAACAACAATCGCCCCGAAAAATGCATGTTTTAGGAAATAGCTATTATCCTTTAGTCAACAATTTCACTGAAAGTATTACATGTTTCTAGAGAGGTAACAAGTGATCATCATCTTGGCACTATTTTCGGTTAAACTGTCTATAAAGGAAAAAGCTATCAACACAGCTGCAAATTGCATGTTAACAATTGTATTGTACAAAAGAAAGTTCTAAAAAGCTTTACATTTTGCCTACGACTAATAAAAAATGTATTAATACTAAAAATGTTACCCAAGGGTTACACAAGAAAAGGGAAGCATCGTAGTTTAAAAAATTCCAGCACCGTCATATTTTTCACACGGAAATACATCATTTTCGAGTATTTGTATATAAAGTATTTGAAAAAAGTAGCAGTGGCATTAGCTTGTAGCTCTACGTTCAAATGCAGATGATTTGAATGTAACAAGCAAACGCACATCATGAGAAAGACTTTGATGAAAGAAATGGACATGAGGTGTACTGGTACTTAGGAAAACCTAGCAAGATTTAACCCTAATCAAGGCTCATAAATGACACAAATCCTGCAGGGCTTTGCTAAAAAAAACACAACTTCAATCCGTCTTCAAAATGAGGTAATATTAAAGCTAAGTGGGTCAGACGACATTGACGACCAAACAATAGCTGAAAATATGTTTCCAACACTATTTATCTATTGTTCTATGGATAATATGTGCTATGAATACTCGCAACTAAATATTTGCACTCCAGCAAAAAAAAATAACATAATAAAAAATTAACGTTTAATATAACACTACATGATGTCAATGCATATCCATGAACGTTAACATGCCACATCAATTTCTATGACAAGGCTTGTTGGCTTGGGCGACTGTATCTGTTATGTTTTTTTACACGCAGTTGAGAGTACGGACGTTATCCAGCTGCTGCTTGATCCTGGTCTTGAGTGGGACAATGTAGGCACCAGCCAGGTCCACAGTCTCAACCGTCTTCTGTCTCAACTGCTCGATGCTCACCTTATCCATCGACGTCATGATAATGACACGATCACCTACGGGTGGAATAAAAAAAAGAGAAAAGGATTCAACAATTGTAAGAGAGTGGGAAATTAGGATTGATGATTGTTGACTCCGGGAAAACCCTACACGCAGTAAATTGAACAAAGAAATATTTATGGAATTCTGGGTGAAAAAACGAATAAGCCGTTTGACAACACGCTACCTATCATAAATGTTCTCAAACGTACTGATAAAGTATAAGCAAGTAACCCTTCCATACTTGAAAGGGATTTTGATCGTCTCCGCACACAAATGAATGAACAGTTTTTGGTGCAGATAATAGCTTGTCTGTCTAAGAACACAAAATTGTATCAGTTCGCCTCCAGGAAGCTCATTCTTCTGGCTCATCTCCATATTCATGATGTCTTTGGATTTGGGAGACAATTTCATCAGCACTGAACCACAGCGTAACTGACCATAAGTGATCTCATCACAGGTGCAGCGACTGTCCATGAGTGGGTCGATGTAGCGAGTATCTCTTATTCTATTCCCAGTCTGACTCAGCTCCAGGAGAATACGCAGCATCCCGTCAGGTCGAACCTTCACCCCGAACACTGTGCGAGAAAGAGGGTTATTAATAACCAAAGTAAAAAAAAAAGAGCTGACGGTGAAATCCTGCAGACTTTACCGTAATCAAGTTTTCGTTGCTGGCCTACCGAAGCTTTTTTTATTTTATCAAGCTTGTGTGCGAATGCAGTACCAGTACACACAACTTTGTCAAGTCAACCCACATAATTATGAAAATTGATGTCATTGAAAAGTGAAGAACGAAAAATTTACTGGCCGAGCGGGATTCGAACCTGCGACCTCCAGAACACCGTACCGGCGCTCTTACTAACAGAGCTATCCAGTTGGTGATTTTTTGTTTCTGAGCAATCATTCTATTACTGAAACATATCGGGGCAAATTTAAGTCTGACTTGTCCCTCTATTCATAACTTGTCTCTTCACTTACCATAGTCAGAGGCGCAGAAATACTCCTCAAAACCATCTGGAAGGTCATCACTGCAAACTGGACAAGCTGGAGGGCATAGATAGAACCAGATTAATCTGATCACTGACCTGTTTGACCAGGGCCAACACCCAACCAACCCACAAACAAATTGACCGTTCAACTAGCCCACAAATCAACAAGTCAACAAACAATCAAGTCACCAACTTAGAAGTAAACAAGTCAACCAACCAACAAGTCAACAAACCCACAAATCAACAAGTCAACCAAAAAACAGGCTGATTCGACCACTACAATCCTTTCCCCGTGATAGCACGGCAAAACACATCTGTATTAAAAGGCAATCCTTACCAAAACAGTTGCCCTCACTATCTTCCTGGTAAGTATCCAGGCAGTTGCAATCGTAGGTTCCGGGCAGATTGGAGCAAACCTTGTTGGGACTAAGGCAGACATTCTCAGTCAGACACTCATCCACATCTACATATTATAAGAGAAACATCCAAATAAAACATGACATCCGTGATAAATGGCCTTCCGTTAAAAAGAACTACAGAGCAACGCAAAGAGTAGATCAGAGTGTTGCAATAATGTGGAGCTCCAAACACAGATTTATGGGAATGGCCAGGCATAATTAGTATTCAATTTAGGGTTGGCTACTGTCACAATCCTTAAATCTTGTGCCATGAATTCCCTTTATAAACTGGCTCAGCCTCAGTTTGCATTTTAAGCCGGAGTTTTCGTTTGTGGCGAGGCAGTCTGCGCCTCATCTTCTCTTGTTTTGATTAAATCTGGACTGGATTTCCAGTTGAATGACATTGTTGTCGATCCACCAGAAATCTGTAAAACGAAAGTTTTGTACAAACTTGAATCCTGAATTAAGGAAAAATTTGAATTGTTTTAGGCCTAGGCTATACGCCATGCTTCTGCCGTGCCGAACTCAAATAATTGTACATTTTCAAGTTTGGCACGACAATAGCTCGGCATTTAGCATCAATTTGGCTTAGCAAATTGAGTTCAGCACGGCAAGCTCTTTGGCTAGACAGGGTCTGCCACGCTACCGGTATTCGGAGCGGTAGTGGCATGACACTAAAGTTTGGCATTTAGCACAACTGCCACGCTCTACCGGCTGTGCTGTTGCTGTTAAGTTCAGCATGACAGCAGCACGGCATATAGTCTTGGCCTTAAGAGTTTGATTTTCCCAATGATTCTAGGTCGGGTGGAAAGGAGGTTACTTACCTTTACATGTTCCTTCCATGAACTCATATCCAGAATCACAATCACACCGATAGGACAATGACTGTGTATTATCATCCACGCATGTACCATCACCACACACATCTGGGAACAGAGTGCAGTAAGTATCTGTGCACACAGGAAAAAAACTATTTAATCCAGAGGAAGTTCCAAATGGGCAAGCGACACTTATAACTAATCAAATAGACAATATGTCAACTCGACAAGGACGTTTAATAATTTTGGAAACAAAAAATATAAATTGAACAACCCTCCATCCATTGACATTATCCAGTTCAATGAAGCTTTTTGCTAAAGTCCGTTACAAAACAAAATTTTTCCTGGGTTTTGAAAAAATAAACCAATTCATCATATACGGATTGCTTGTTTAAATCGGAATGGAATACCCAACTTACTAACTTTTTCTTTTATTAAGGAAGGGGGGGGGGGGGGGGGTAAAGGAGTTGCTCAATAATTATCTTTATCACACTTTACATAAAATATTTACCTAAAATTATTTCTGTGACATTCATCAGTTTTTGGGTTACAGTTGTGGTTGGTGGCAAAGTTGTGACAGCTGTAAAGTAAACAAAGATATGAATAATACCGGTATTGAGCCTGATCACTATTAGTTACACATAGTTCACAGAATAATAATAGCTCTCATGTTATATTCTCATTCTTTGTCTTTTTTTAGGGGTTCCTCTCCCCGGGACTTACCGACACACATTCCTTTCTCGTCAACGAATCCGTTATCGCAGAGACATCGATGGAACGAGGGCTGGCTCTCGTCGTCAATGCAGATGCCATTGCCACAGATGCTTGGGTATATCAAGCAGAACGGATCTGCGAGGCCAACCAAAATAGAAATTCACAGCAAATGTCACAAGATGAAACCAGCCGTCATTCCTGGCTATGGCTGGGTTTCGACTAAAGTGAAAAGTTTACATGCAGTTATATTTTGTGAAGATTTCAACAATTGGCAAGGACTGTGTTGCCTCAAACAATTAATGACGTCATTTCATATCCATCTTTGTTTGCTGTTTCATGCGTGCTCTATATTGCTACCCATCAGTAACAAAGGAAATGAAAAGAAAAGGATTTTAACCAACAATGTAAATGTCGTCAACAGAGATCGATTGGGCGAATCAAATAATTTCCTCATTTTGAATAACCCAGAGGCACATGTGGATCAAGGATACATTTTATTGTGCGAAAGGTATTTCGGAAAGTCTCCAAAATGAGAACAGTTTTAATGTTTCTTTTACGGGATGACATCATAGCTTTGCTCCTCAATATGGAGATTCAGACTTGTGGATCGGTTTGTGGAAACACCATGTAATAATCGTTCATACTTCCGCACTTCTATATCATTCTTGCAATTCAGACTTCCCAAACACAAACAAAAAGTGTTTGCTTTATATAATGAGGATTGTTACGTCAATGTTGATGCACGTGTACTTACCTGCCACTACCATTGGCTCTGTGGTGGTGGTGGGCACAGTAGTAGGCAGCACAGTAGGTGAAACTGCAAATGAAGATGAAAACAGATGGAACAAAAATTCAAACCTTAGGTATGCCTTGGTCATTACCTTGGTATTAAACAGCTATCCACTTCTTGCATAGAACCTCCTACATAATCAACTTAAAGTAAACTGAGAGATAGTCTGGAACACTTTTTCAAAATCATAACTAACATTACAACTTCTATGGAAGGAGAACCAAGAACCAAGACCAACAGGCTGGATGCACAGACAGATAGATGGACTGACAGACAAAAGGGCACGACTGAAAGTCTGAAAGCATTAACCAGTTTGGTACAGTCAGGGAGTGTTATATGTTTTCCCTTAATATTAGGTACTTCATCCCTGGGGTGGATAAATGAAACACGTGATCTAGACAGATTCATGTAATAGAAATGCACTTTCAAGATATTTGTTAAATTCCCATAACAAGACGCTTGAATTACGACATAAATGCACAGATCCTAATTTGACTCTTGCAAGGTTACTATCTTAACCAATTGCTCTAAGATGAATGCACAAAATTTGTTAAAAAACAACCATGCTATACAGATTTTTAAGCAAGTGGCTCACCTGACGGTACATCCGGTTTAGCAGTAGGTTCTACCTCTGGCTCGACTGGTGGTACATCTGGTTTAATAGTTGGATCTACCTCTGGCTCAACTGGTGGTACCTCTGGTTTAATAGTTGGTTCTACCTCTGGCTCAACTGGCGGTACCTCTGGTTTAATAGTTGGATCTACCTCTGGCTCAACTGGTGGTACATCTGGTTTAACAGTAGGTTCTACCTCTGGCTCAACTGGTAGTACCTCTGGTTTAATGGTGGGGTCTACTTGTACTTCTGGCTCAACTGGTAGTACCTCTGGTTTAATGGTGGGGTCTACCTCTGGCTCAACTGGTGGTACCTCTGGTTTAACAGTAGGTTCTACTTCTGGCTCAACTGGTGGTACCTCTGGTTTAATAGTTGGATCTACCTCTGGCTCAACTGGTGGTACATCTGGTTTAACAGTAGGTTCTACCTCTGGCTCAACTGGTAGTACCTCTGGTTTAATGGTGGGGTCTACCTCTGGCTCAACTGGTAGTACCTCTGGTTTAATAGTTGGTTCTACTTCTGGCTCAACTGGCGGTACCTCTGGTTTAATAGTTGGATCTACCTCTGGCTCAACTGGTGGTACATCTGGTTTAACAGTAGGTTCTACCTCTGGCTCAACTGGTAGTACCTCTGGTTTAATGGTGGGGTCTACTTGTACTTCTGGCTCAACTGGTAGTACCTCTGGTTTAATGGTGGGGTCTACCTCTGGCTCAACTGGTGGTACCTCTGGTTTAACAGTAGGTTCTACTTCTGGCTCAACTGGTGGTACCTCTGGTTTAATAGTTGGATCTACCTCTGGCTCAACTGGTGGTACATCTGGTTTAATAGTTGGATCTACCTCTGGCTCAACTGGTGGTACATCTGGTTTAATAGTTGGATCTACCTCTGGCTCAACTGGTGGTACATCTGGTTTAATAGTTGGATCTACCTCTGGCTCAACTGGTGGTACCTCTGGTTTAATAGTTGGATCTACCTCTGGCTCAACTGGTGGTACCTCTGGTTTAACAGTGGGGTCTACTTCTGGCTCAACTGGTGGTACCTCTGGTTTAATAGTTGGATCTACCTCTGGCTCAACTGGTGGTACATCTGGTTTAATAGTGGGGTCTACTTCTGGCTCAACTGGTAGTACCTCTGGTTTAATGGTGGGGTCTACTTGTACTTCTGGCTCAACTGGTGGTACCTCTGGTTTAATGGTGGGATCTATTTCTGGCTCAACTGGTGATACCTCTGGTTTAATGGTGGGATCTATTTCTGGCTCAACTGGCGGTACATCTGGTTTTGCAGAGGGATCTACTTCTGGCTCAACAACTGGCTTAGCGGATGGATCAACTTCTGGCTCAACTGGGGGCTTATCTGGTTTAGCTGATGGATCAACTTCTGGCTCAACTGGGGGCTTATCTGGTTTGGCAGTTGGATCAACTTCTGGCTCAACAGGTGGCTTATCTGGTTTGGCAGACGGATCAACTTCTGGCTCAACAGGTGGCTTATCTGGTTTGGCAGTTGGATCAACTTCTGGCTCAACTGGTGGCTTATCTGGTTTGGCAGTTGGATCAACTTCTGGCTCAACAGGTGGCTTATCTGGTTTGGCAGACGGATCAACTTCTGGCTCAACAGGTGGCTTATCTGGTTTGGCAGACGTGTCAACTTCTGGCTCAACAGGTGGCATATCTGGTTTAGCTGATGGATCAACTTCTGGCTCAAAAGGTGGCTTATCTGGTTTAGCTGATGGATCAACTTCTGGCTCAACAGGTGGCTTATCTGGTTTAGCTGATGGATCAACTTCTGGCTCAACTGGTGGCTTATCTGGTTTGGCAGATGGATCAACTTCTGGCTCAACAGGTGGCTTATCTGGTTTGGCAGACGGATCAACTTCTGGCTCAACAGGTGGCTTATCTGGTTTAGCTGATGGATCAACTTCTGGCTCAACTGGTGGCTTATCTGGTTTGGCAGATGGATCAACTTCTGGCTCAACTGGCGGCTTATCTGGTTTGGCAGATGGATCAACTTCTGGCTCAACAGGTGGCTTATCTGGTTTAGCTGATGGATCAATTTCTGGCTCAACTGGGGGCTTATCTGGTTTGTCAGAGGGATCGACCTCTGGCTTTACCGGTGGCTTGTCTGTTTTAAAGGATGGATCAACTTCTGGCTCAACTGGTGGCTTATCTGGTTTAACAGTGGGGTCTACTTCTGGCTCAACTGGTGGTACCTCTGGTTGAATAGTGGGATCTACTTCTGGCTCAACTGGCGGTACATCCGGTTTAGCAGTGGGGTCTACTTCTGGCTCAACTGGTGGTACATCTGGTTTAATAGTGGGGTCTATAGCTACCTCTGGCTCAACTGGGGGCATGTCTGGTTGAGCAGATGGCACAACTGCCGGCTCCTCACACACAAATTCCAGCGAATCCGATATTGCCAAGTCTGTTTACAAACAAACAAAACAAACAAACAAAAATTAAGACAATCTGACAACTGTTTCTTATTTTCAGACTGATGGAAAAAGGGGACCATGCCACTTCCCAATCTTCTGTCAAAGGTTTTGTTCTTACAGGAGAGGAGAATGTTAGTTTAAACCTGTCTGCTCACCTTTCTCATAGTAGTCGTACATGTTTAGCGTGCCTGGCTTTGCATTCTTCACATCAAATTCTTTAGTTGCGATGAAGTCCCAGCAAACAGGGGTCGTGTCAAGGCCCTGTGCAAATAAAAAATTAATTGATAAACCCAGGAATGAAAATATTGAAGTATTCACTAACACTGACACATTTTTGGTTAAGGTACCAAACTTTATGAAGCACTATATGAAGCACCGAGTGAGTTACTACGCTGTATTAAATCTGTATTTAATAATACAATTGATAACTTCAGTCGTTTAAGGTTTGAGTTTACTCTCTAAATGCAAAAGAGTTAAAAGCCACTCTTTGAAGAGTCATATGAGGGACAACTCTTTTTCAAGTTGTCTTCCACTCTTTTAGAGTGATGTTTGCATCGTTTTGAGTGATTTTTCACTCTGGCCCAGAGTGAAAACCACTCCAAAAGAGTGAAATATCCAGCACTCTTTTTCAAGAGCCATATGAAGGACAACTCGATTTTGAACGAGCGGTATTTTTCACTCTTTTGCATTTAGAGAGTACATTCAAAAGAGCAAAATGTTGTATATTTAATCGATGCAAACAAGGCTTGAATTATACCTGAATTTTGGTCTTTCTTCTCCATTTAAATTGTCCAGCACTCAAAACAATCAATGGTATAATTTTCGATGCCAAAATCGACTCACACGCTGCACTCAAACGGCACATTTTTATTTAATACCAAAAAGCAAAAAAATCACTATTGATACACTTAATAATGATATTGTTGATCTTGTACAAGGTTTCTCCTGATAACTTATTAACTTTCAAGCCATTTTTCCCTGTAGTAACTTACTTTTCTTTTCTTTTTTTACCACTACTAATGGCTTTAAAAGAAGTTAATAAGTTTTTTTTTTAAATGTGGATCGGTTTGTGAGAACACCATGTAAGAATCATTCATACTTTCGCACTTCTATTTCGTTTGCACTTCTCGCAATTAAGGTCTCAACGTTTCGACTAGTATGCTTTGTCCTCATCTGGAGGCGATAAAAAAATAACAATCACTGTGCTAATTAAATGCTTCGATGAAGAGCGCCCTCACCTGATCTAGGTAGAAGCTGATGAGTTTGCCATCCGTATCAACGCGTTTTAATTTACTGTCCAATGCCTGTGCTTTGAGCTGGTTAATAGATTCTGCATCAGGAGTGAAACCGGTCGTAAGCTTGACCTGTGCGAGTACCATGTTAGATCCGCCTGGCCCTGTATAACTGCAACAAACAAAAGACACAAATCAAAAACAAATGCTGCATTTGCACATTAACGCATCACAAACAGTAATATGCCGAGACTTGGAATTAATTTCACATCCGAAACAATTTGGTGTATACTGTTTTATGGTTCTACACTAAATGCTGACGTAATTGTGTGGACCAAGTTCTTTGTGAAGCATCTGTTAGTCCCCATGAAAACTTTAATAAACATGGAAGTTGGAAAGCTACACTTCCAGCCCATACCACTTGGGCAAACTGTTGGAATTCAGGTGACCTTGCTGGATAGAACTAAGTAAGGCTTGCGGAGTGACCATGTATTACACTCTTTTTCAGAAGGTGTGTGGTTCCTGGGGTCGATTTCACCAAACTCTTCGTAGCTTACTCTCAATCGTAGGACTTTTGATGCATCAAAACCCTATGTGGGATAGGCCCACTACGATGGGATATCCTTCGTAACTCAATTTACGATCGATCGCAGGGCTTCATGAAATCCACCCCTGAGAAGGACAGGTGAGAGAGAATATCTTGACGTTTCTGCCAGTGTGCTCTGGCTGTCTTCAGGAGAGTGAGAGACCTTACTGGCTTTGACAGTAATACACCCACCTGGCACAGAGATTGGTCAAGAATCGGTCGCACTTCTCGTCCAGATTCTTGGACTTCTTGGTGAGGGCAAAGGGCGCCACCGGTGGAGTCAGAGGCTGCAGGTTGTAGTACACTGTGAACTGGAAACACACAGAAAGAACGTAGATAGTAGAATTAGAGTCCAGCCACGCCAACTCAGGTGAGGAGAATTTTAACAATGATAATGGAGAGTACCGGTAATCTAGTATTGTACAGCAGGATTCGGGATGCATATCCAGGGCTTCTAAAAAAAGCTTTCAAAGACCTTCCGAATACATATCAATCTATAAATTGCAAAGCAGAGGTGTGATGTCACAACTGTAGTTACAATAGTGATACTGACAAATCAACCAAAATGTCAGTTATAACACAATGACTGAATTTTCACATGATGAGTAGGCCTAATGATGAGCCTCTCTTGGGATGTGACCCAATATTTTCAAACAGGCAGGAAAAGGTGGGAGGGTTATTTAAGAGACATACTTCGAAAAGGCTTTAAATGATGCATGAGTTACAACAATGCATATGAAAACAGCAGTCTTGGAGGATGTTCTTCTCTTAAAAAAAAAAAAAAAATTCAAACTGACAACATCCTGGCGATGCTGAAAGGAGTTTTAGTGGTGGGAGAGAGAGAGCCAGCTAGCCACCTACCTGAAGCAGTCCACATCCAGACCCTCTGGCCCTGATTGTGTAGGTGGTGGGTACATTCAGGTCAGACTCTTGCACGACAAGCTTGTTCTTCTCCAAGAGCTCAAACTGACGGACCTTGCGGCCTCGCTCCATCAGCTCCACGCGCATCTTGATGGGTTCCTTGCTCAGGGTACCGGCGTAGGCAGCCAGTGCCTGCAGGCCGACCACAGTGTCCTGCAAAAACAAGGAGGAAAGGATTCTTATCCTGAGTCTTCAAAGTCTTGAATTAGGAGTTTGCAAATTGTTTAAGACTCCCCGGTTGAAAGTAAGCCTCTTGGAAGGGCTGATCTTAGACAGAGAGATCCTAGAAACTTCTGCATCCGTTTACCTGAGTGGACTTGAATCCGCCGTTGCTGCTGCGCTGGCCGACCAGCCATCTAGACAAGGGACTGCCAGCCAGTCTGGCCTCCTCGGGGCTCAGGTACTCAGTCAAGGCCAGCAGCACATAGGCAGTTGTCTCAATATTCTGGGCCATCTTGGAGTCGCGATAGTAGGTGTCAAACTCAGACGCGTCATCCCGGTTGCTGACCCAGTGCTTGGTGTTACCTGCGAGACAAATTATGACCACATGCCTTCTTAACTAAGTCTTTCCTTGAACGTGCTTATCCAAAAGCTGGGTTCATTATGAAACGTTTGAGACAGTGTGGATGAAAAAGACATAAATGAATTGATGGAGAGCAGCGGCAACTTGAAGCCCAAGATAATTATTCTGCTGCAGTCACATACTCTCTGTGACAAGACTTCTTCATCTAAAGAATTGGCTTCCTAAGTCCAACTCTTACTACCATCAGCGTGTAGGGCACCCCTCCTCCATGTCCTATACCTCTGTACCTTCTCACTGCCAGAAATTACCAAGAGATGACGTGAATATACCTTCATTCACAGCCACAGACTCAAGGAAGTCCATCACATTCGATGCATCCGGATGGCCAGCCCGGACCATGGCGTAGGCAAGCTGAGCAGCGGCGTAGACATCCGACAGGGACTCGGCCTCAGATTCCAGGCACTCTAGAGCACCCTGGATGACTGGATCCTGGAATTAAGGACAAAGTTATCCGACGAACTTATTGACGGCGGCGTATCTAGGGAAAACGGCACCCAGGGCAAGTCCTAAAATTGAGCCCCAAATTCCAAATTCTGATTCCAAAAGAAAATCAGCCAATTTGAAATTGGAATCTTTCTTTCCTTGTACATTGGATTAGATTTCCAATAACTTTTCTTCATTTTTTTTTGCCTTAGCATTTTTTGCACCCCCATAAAAAGTGGTGCCCAAGGCACATGCCCACTTGCTGTATGTGGTTTATTAGCCTCATAAAAAAGAACCAGGCACATATAACGACAAGTAATATTTATCTCATATAACTGACAAACAGCTTTCAAGTCAGTTTCCAAAAATTTATGCACAGGCATGTCTTAGTACATTGGTGGTGAACAATGTACGTATCACACATAAATTGTTGTCTAACAGATATGACAAACCAAATTGATATGGAAAGATTCTTGGGCCCTATATTTTCTGAGACAAGTTGATGATTTCTTGATTTCTTGATTTCTTGAATGATTTTGACGGACTTACCTCTGGCTCCATGCCGGCATCCAACAAGGCTGTCACAATGTAGGCAGTCAGCGTGATTTCATTGTTGACACCACCCTAACATGGGAGAGTCAGAAACCAAGAATTGCTCAGTCAAAAGCACAGAGAGTATATAGCCACATAAGTCTGATAATGATATTCTGAGGGGGTGTCTTAATGGTCTAAATAAGACGAGAAGTGGCACCTGCTCCATGGTCAGGGGCCAATTTCATAGAGCTGCTTAAGCACAAAAAATTGCTTAAGCATGAAAAGTCTGCCTTGATCAAACAGGAATTACCAACCAAATTTGTATGTGATGTTTACTGCTTTTGACTTTTTGAATTTGCTGAGCGTAACATTCACAAAGAGTTTTGGGCTGGCATACTGATTCTATTTACCAAGGCTTTTTGTGCTTAAGCAAATTTTGGTGCTTATAATTATAAGCAACTCTATGATACTGGCCAAGTGCTGCAACTGATGCCCCACCCCAAGGTGTTGGGAAACCAGTCTCCCACAACAAATCATGGCAAATGGTCAATGCTGTGGAAACCTACTCCACAGCAAGGAAACCTTGTACTTGAGGTTCTTGATTTTTCTACTTACAGCCATTGCCTTGTGGCACAGGTTACCGACAGCAAGGAAGCATCCCTGTGGATTCTGCATTGACTTCAGCCAGTCAATGGTAATGTCCAGATCCTCCTGGTCAATGCTGATGAATGTGGAAGCCTGGCCGTAGGACTTCAGCACGTAGGCAGTCAACCACGTGCTGCCTGACTCATCGCTCTCGCCAAAAGCAGAATAGGAGCCGTCCTGTGGAATGGCAAAGAGATTCAAACATTCGGTTGAAAGACAAAGAATCTGGCTCTATCCACAAAAAAATGAAGCGCCTAATTCATGAAGGAATGAAGAATCTGACTGATTATCAAACTCAATAACTGAGGAGGTGAGGAAAACAAATTGATTAAGAACTAGAACTAAAGAACTTTTACATTAGAACTTTGACCTCAATCATTTGAGCTAACCAGCCCTATGATGGAATCCTCTGTTTTGTAAAGAATCTTTGCTTGGAGGGCCAATAAGATGAATCTCCCAACTGCCATACCAGTAATCTACCACTTGAGCTATCCAAGCTCAATGGTGGGGCTTTCCCATAGTCAGAGTCAAAGAGGTGCCAGTCAAACATCGTTATAAACCCACGAAATGCCTCTGAGACAGGGCATGTGTTCCTGTTTTACCTTGTGGCGATAGTTCAGCTCTCTCATGTAACCCTTCTTCATGTTGGACTCAGCCTTAAGCTTGATGTCATCCGTGAGCTGCCCGCTCTCGGTGAAGTACTTCATGACGACAATGTTGGGCACAAAGCCCAGCATGTTCTGCTCCCCACAGCCCGTGGGAATCCGCAGGAGGCTGTCCAAGTTGCTCAGAGTCTGCCCCATCATATCACCTACGACAACAACAAGAACAACAAAGTTGGGATGGAGACAGAACTTCCTAAACTGTAGAATCCTGGCATCATTGAACAAGACGCTGGGTGTCATAAAATTCTGTCGACTTACTCCCACTAAAATCTCCTGAAATGTCTTAGGTTTCAAGACAGAGAACAATAGAATCCCTAATGATTGTTTCAATGAGCGTAACAACACTTTAATTAACAATCATCACTTAATAGAGTTCTTACACAAGTGGTGTCACAACGCTTTACACCATTATCATCCCTGGTCATCTGGCCCATTAACATTCCTGAAACAAACTCAGCTCCCTGGGCTAATCAAGTACTCAAAGCCATCTCTACCCTCACAGGTACCCATTTACAACTCGGCGAAGAGGAGCAATATGCACAAAGCGTCTTGCCCAAGGACGCAAGCACTATTAGCCCATGGCTGGATTCGAACCCACGATCTGTAGATTGACCACAAAATCTTGAGTACGACACGTCAGACCACTAGGCCACATAACTTCACAAGATTGAATGCATATTTACCCCCAAACAAGGCTAAAGACACTCTAGGTATAAAGAGGATACAAGACAAAAAGGAGATTCAGTGGACCTGAAGGGTAGGAACGAATATTCCTTTTAAAGCAGACAGAATTGCAAGATGTTGGAAACCATGTACCAGCCACAGGCTTCTGAAGAGATGAGAGATATGAAACGAGGAGGAAAGCTGTTGGGATAATACATAGGCTACGTCCGAAACTGGCAAGACAATAGACCTAACCATAGCTCTGGAAGCCCATTTCGGACACGGCCATAGCTCTTTATTGGACATCTTGAGCTATTTATTGTTACCTACCTGTTAGGGTCACTCTCCCTCGCATGGAGCCTTCTACGGTGTTTGGCGGCGTGCCCAAGTTGAACTTCTTATTGAATGCTCTAAACTGCAATTCTGCAAAACAAAAAAAATCACAGAACCAAATGGCATCATCATCAATCAAACATCTTAATTAATCCATTTCCGAATTAAAAAAATTGACAGTCCCGATGCAGAGAAGTATTAATTTGTCTGATTCGAAAATATCCAGATTTTCAATTTTTAAAAGGAGGAGTCTGAAGAATTCAGGTAGTGGGCACCTACAAATGAAAAACAGCAGCAGACTGTGGTTGACTTGGAGGGTTTAAGGAGCTTTATTTTTAAAATGATCTTGAAGAACTTATTGATCCTAAAAATGGCTTGGAGGGTCAAGATAAGTAGCTGATGAAAAGCCTGATGTGGAACTTACTATTTGGGCAAAAGTACTCGTTGATGCTGTACTCGTGCTGAATACCTTCAGGCTGAATAAAGGAAAGAAGAAATTGCAACATTTTCAAAATTTGTATTAGCTCTTGCCCGTATCCATGAAAACAAGCAAAACATGAAACAATTCCAATCTTTATTTTTGTAAACAAACATTTTCATGTAAATAACTACTTTTGAGACTACAGAGGAAGATTACAATTTAACATTTTATTGAGTACATCTGGCCATTTTCTTCATTCTCCTGAAGATGGCCAGACTCTACTGACTCAAACCTCTCAATTTAAACGTCAGGCTCTTTCAAGACCTATTAAGTTTCTCCAATGCAAAAAACAATTGCATTTAAAAGAGGAATCTTACTTAATACATGAAAGATACTTGAAACTTGTTCTTATGTAGCAAAGAGCAAAATCTTACCTCCACTAGAAGCTTCCTACGTACGGCATCACTGAGCCCGGTTTGATCATTCAAGGTGACCTCATTACCACAGAGGAACTCCTCGTCGGCAACGGACACAACGTGCACTGGAACAGCATGAAGCAGAACAGACAAGTTGCATTATGATAGGACTACAGTACACTATAAACTGGCAGGGGGTTCAAACACAAATACCCTGGTTTGCAATTGACAGTTGGGCACAAGTAACTAACTTCATCATAACTGAATCATAAAATAACCACAAGGGAAACTGACCGAATTTTATGCGATTGAAAAGTGAACAAAGAACAATTGACTGGAGTGGAATTTGAACCAGCGACCTCCGGAAGAGCACCAGTACAGCATTCTGAAGGTCGCTGGTTCGAATCCCGCTCCAGTCAATTTTTCTCTGTTCATTTTTCAATGACTTCATCCTAACGTGTCTTCTTCAGAATACTGTCTCAGAAGAAAATAGTACATAAAGCTCTTTATTTTATCTCATTCTAGGATTGATATTCTTTTTCAATAGCATGTGGTCATACCTTCGATATCAATCTCTCCAAGGGTGTTTCCCATCACCGGGAAATCAAAAGTCTCTGCCGCCTGAGCACAGACGCAGCCTTTCTGTGACGGCACACTGTCGACAATCTCAAACTCATCGGACTCGATTAAGGACACTCGGACCTAGGATCATACAAAATCATCATTCACAATCAATTAATCAATCAGTGGGAGCATATTGCGCCACGACAGTGTTGCTGCATCTACCTTGGAGTGGTACTCCTTCGGTCTTCTGATGGCCATCCCCCAGGCAGCCATGCGACCCATCCCCATCTCAGCAAAATAACAATCCATCTGATGCAACCACGTGTCATGTGAATGCCCTACCAGGGCAAGTCCTACCAGTAGGTTCTCTCATAAAGAGAATCCGCCTGGCAGGATCACTTGCAGGGAATCTAGCCATATTACCATACAGTCACATCTGGCGTTCAAGCACCATGCAAGGTAATAGGTCTCATCTAACGCATCATTCACAACTGCTTAAAAGTGGAAATTGGTTTGCGGTTGATACCACAAACCTTTTGAAATACCAATACAATAAAAGCATCAGAAAACATATGTTGCAGACCAATACCAGTTATTGCACAATACACATGAACAAATTTCGAACTAGACAGCCCCTTAGCCTCAGGTCAAGCTTACCACTACACATTCATCAGACAGGTAGTTGAAGACCGTGGCTTTAATGGTGACTTCCTCTCCGCGGATGATGGAATAAGGTAAGGTCAGGGAGACGAAGAACGGCTGGAAGGCACGGAGGGTGCTGGTGTCCGCCACCCCTAGCCCGGTATCCTTGGACAGGCAGTACCCGTTGCCAACCCAGTCGGTGATGGTGTGGGGTACGTCCAAGTCTTTCACGGCCTCACCGTTATCTCTACAAAATACAGGTTGTGGCAAGGATTATGATAATGTGGACTGAAGTATATATCCACAGTGCTGACATCATTATGAACCCGGGGGTTGATTTCACCAAACTCGGCGTAACTTACTATCAATCATAGGAGTTTTAATGCATTGCAGCCCTACGTAGGATATGATGAGTTATCCTTCATAACTGGAGTTATGATGAATCGTAGGGCTTCGTGAAATTGACCCCTGGTCAACTTGAGCATCCTTGGCTGCTTCAGCCCTCACATTTTACCAATAATTTATCCACTGATCACTGAAAAGTTTCTTTAGTACTCACAAAATCAACAGATTCCTTGAAAATTCCCCGAATCCCTAAACATTTAATCACAGAGTTTGCACGTAAGATAAAACTAAGGTGATCATCAAATATACTCAATACAAGTACGTTGGTTCTCTCCTATGCTACGAGGGTTTTTCCCCAGGTCATCCAGTTTTCCTCCCTCCACAAAAATCAAACACTTTCGATCTCAGGCTGTACTCCGTGATCATATATGAGTTGATGTGGCTGGCAGCCAAGGGCGCCCATGAAAGCCTGCTACTTGATCACGTTGAAGTCGCATCCTTCGCAATTCAGCACCCCAGCTGTGAGTAAGGATGATTAGCCTCCCAAATTATTATTATTATTAAAATGACCTGAAATATGTCAAATGCTTGGAGGGTCTGATGTTTCGATCCTAGCAGAATCTTTCTTACAGGCTATAGTCGAAATGTCAAGCCTTTCTAACTCCAAACATCCAATACACTCTACAGACTCTACCTACATAATCATAACAGGTGAATCGTATGCACCTCTAAACCACCCCTCTCCTTACTTCAGGGATGCTTACCCAATACGGATGAGATCCCACAGCCAGGTTTCAGGGAAGAAGCTTCGGACGGATGGAGCCAGTCCGGGACCCCCGGCGACCTCATCCAGTACGGGACCGGCTTCGTTGTATGCAACAGCCACCGGATACCTACCTGCTCGAGGTACAAGAAAATTGGAAAAATTACATCAGGGTCAACTACAATCTTAGAGTGCAAGCATTTGCATGAGTAACATTCACAAGAGGGTTGGTATAAGACGGGCTTCAGCTCTGGTTCATCTAGACTAGTACCCGCCTGGCTTCACAGACCATTGGTGTGGCGTCCTTCAGTCTCGAAAGACTATGGTCCTTCATTCTGGGATGTTGGTCTGGTTCGGGAACAGTGTTGGGCTGACCAGCCCGAGTTGGGCAGACCAGCCCGATGTGAAAGTGGCAGTCCCTCTGGCATTGTATACAGATAATTGGCTGGGGGATGGGGATTGCCTTTAAAACAACCTCAAGGAAAAGGCGTCAAGACTGGTCGACTCTCTTACCTGTGTTGCATGGCCGAGTTTCCACTTTCAGATTGGAGATGAAGACAAGCCCCATGTCCTTAAAAATATAGAGAAGATCGGTGTTTAGTGCTGATAATAAACCCCGTCCGTTTCCTTTGGTGAAAAAACATTTCGATTCAGATTTTCAGATTTTGCCAAACTTTCAACGCCCAGATCGTAAATATCTATCGTCAGAAAGATAAAAAATACTGCCGTCTACCTTGAAAGCTTTGGAGGAGTCCTCATAGACACTAGAGCCCCCAAAATATGGCACGCTCGTCCTCTTCCTGCGCCGTTTTTTGTCGATTGCTCCGTACCACCACCAGGGGTACTCGTTGGGACAATGGTCGCTCTCGATGGGAGTCCAGTAATTGGTGTAGTGCAGTTCATCTTCTTTAATCTTATCAAAAACCTGCCAAAGGGAAATTGGTGGGAAATTGTTTGGAAAATCTCAGAATAATAAGTTTTTCAATACCATAGCAAACTTATCATTGATTCCTTGATATCACTATGGTGATACCATAGAAACACCATGGCGATACCATAGAAACACCATGGCGATATCATAGAAACACCACTGGGGTGTTACTATAAACATTTTTGCAAACTTGAACTTGCTGAAAAAAAACATAAGCCTCTGATTATATTGCATTCTACACTTACTTTGGCCTTTGTCATTTGGTCTTCTTCCTCTTGCAAGACGTACACGCTCTTATCAACGACGTTGACGGCGCAGAGGGAGCCCTCGCTTGCCGACAGCTTCAAGATGGCTTTGCCACCCGGGGCCTCCTCATTGTTGGCAAAGGCTATGGATACCTGGATGGGGATTGGGAAGGGGATGGAATAATCAGTAAGAAGCCAATCTGGCTATAAGGAGTCTCCTCTGGTCCCACGACATAGAATCTACTTTCAGTAGTCTGCTTGTACTTTTGTATTCTGGGGTGCTGTGGCTCATTGGTATGGCCACGGTCTTGTGGTCAATCTACAAACTGTGGGTTCGAATTCAGCCATGGGCTAGTGGTGATCCCGACCTTGGGCAAGACGCTTTGGTGTTTTTTTTAGGATTTTAGGAAGCAAATACCTCATTCTCAAACACCGGCTTGACTTCGAACTCAGCGCTGTGCGCCACCACTTCTTGGTCTGGCAGGATGTAGTACACAAGCATTTTGGTGAATGGCGACATCTTCTGGGTGACGGTGAACTTGTGCATCTTGGAGAACAGCTGGCCTGGCTGTGTGATGTTCACCTTGTCCTCGTTAGGTCCAGGCGGGCCAACTAAGAGAAAACAGCGAAGCTGATAGCTCAGGGGTCAATTTCACTATAAAACCCTAATTTATCAATTGTAACTCGAGTTACGAAGGATAACCCATCGTAGGTGGCCTAACCTACGGAAAGCTGCGATGCATCATAAGTCCAACGATTGAAAGTAGGTAACGATGAGTTTAATGGTGAAATCGATCCCAGTACTAGCTGCTACCGTCCCAACGACTGTAACCTGGGTTGCAATCCCACTTTAAATACGCTGACATGTTGATCAAGTACAATTTTTCAGCACCTACATTTGATCGTTTTGCCGAAAGAACTTCACTTGAGTTTCTCATATGGCCAATACAACTAAACATTTGTTCTTAAATTTCTTACAGCAAAATTCCCAGAGGCTTGAGATACCGCAGTAAAGCTAATGCATCAATTACAGTACATCTTGCTTTGCACCAAACACGTCTATCATTGAAAACACATAAATGTTTTGTCAACTTAAGACTTGTTAATACACTGGCAAAAATTGAATGCAATGATTAATACGGACTGTCCCTAGTACTCTGGCCAATAGCAAATTCTCAAAACATGGGTCTGTACGTTCACAGACAAATAGCATTAATACTACTGACCTATTGGGAAATAGGGCTCCGATGTTCGCTTCTTCCTGCTAGGACCATCTTTCACAGTAGAGACAGGAACTGCCAGGATTTCATTCCGTGACATGAACTGAAAAGAAAAATAAAAACCGAAAAATCAAATCAAACTCCTTGACATGTGAGATTCTTAGAATCGGGACAAACTATTGGTCAGAAACACCCGCTATTGGTCAGAAACACCTGCGATTGGTAAGAAACTCCTGCTATTGATCAGAAACACCTGTTATTGGTCAGAAACACCTGCGATTGGTCGGAAGCACCTGCGATCGGTCAAAAACACCTGCGATTGGACAGAAACACCCGCTATTGGACAGAAACACCCACTATTGGACAGAAATACCTGTTATTGGTCAGTCTACTGGCCACAGAACGGCAACATTTATCTCCATGATAATGCACAAACAAACTTTTCTTGCAATGTACAAGACACGGTGCACCAAAAGCACATTAGGATTCCAGTAGAAATAATAAGCCTTAAAATTCGAACTATGTGTATCTGAATGATATTCTCTGTGCATTTGTCCCATCAATGTTGCCTTAGTGGGGATTCCTCCCCAGTCCCCAGGGGCTGCTGTCTCTACAGCTGAATTATCCCACTTCCTGTTATCCCTCTAAGAGTAGAATCCATTCACCATCTGGTGTGTCACTACATAACAGGTGGTGAACCCCTTCCACAAACCCTGTCTCATTATCTTCAACACCCAAGCAATTGTTACAGTTGTAATCTCTGACTAACTTGAGGGGGTGTGTGGTTAGTTTCTTTGACCTTTCCGTGGAGGAAATTATACATGTCCTCAGCCGTAACAGCAATTCTCGACATCACTCAATTTGACATGGGGTGTTTTTTTCTTCCTTATAAGAGAGTTTCCTTCATTGAACTTGCACAATAATTTGCTCAGGCACTTACTTGATCCCCAGGAAGAGACAATTCGCTTTAAATGTGATTTCATTCAGCTTGTGGGATTTTATTCCTAAAATCAAGGGTTTAACGGGCAATTAAAAAAAAGCCCTCAGCAATGGTATATAGCACGCTGACTCGGCTTTGCTGCTCATCAAATTAAAAACATTCATCACAAGTTTGGTCGACAAACCTCATTTGACATTTATACAGCTCCTTGACCCTACTCTGTCATACAAAAGTTCAAAATGAATTTGGGTAGGTTTGAGATAAAACAGTTAAAAAGAGGAAAATGCGAGCATGTTTCAGCATTTCCAGTTGAAAAGACGGTAGAAGCATGGCCCCTCCTAGCTATAAAGTGCATTACTGCTATTCTTAAGTTATTGTTTCTATAATGTTGCAAAGAGCAGAATTAAAGACAAGCAACCATACACATTCGGAGTCTAGTCTTATAAACAATGAATACAAACAATAAACTGCTGCAAACTTCTCATCAGCCAAAAAATTACCTGAAATTTATAAAATGGTTGAAGTTAGGAGGGTCTGACATATTTCGATCCTAGCAGGATCTTTATCGAAGGCTAATTGACAAGAGAACATGAACATGCAAGTTCTTGTCCTCTTGCCTTCGACAAAGATCCTGCTAGGATCGAAATATGTCAGGCCCTCCTAACTCCAAGCAAAAATGAATGAAAACTCAAACAAACGTACCACAAAGAACCAGTGGAGATCGTCCATCACAGCTGGGTCGGCAGTGAATTGTATGATGAACTCTTGCTCAGTGCCAGGAACCAGCTGCCCGTTGATGGGTAAAATCTGGACAAAGCTCCCACTAGGTGAGTAGCTGGCCTCGGCGTACAGGGACGCAATGGGATCGTAGATGTAGTGGTAACGGTACTGGTCTTCATCCTCTGGGTCATAGGCTTTCCAGTTCTTGTACCCTGGTGCTTCAGCCTGCAGATGGCGTTGTTTGTAAAAGAGAGAGAAAGTGAAATGCTGGTCGGGTCCAGTGGCAACAAAACTAGTCCAGGCCTGGGCTTTGCCTGGGATCTAGGATGTCTACAAATCCCTGGCACTAAGCTTTCAACTTTAAGCACCCTGCTACATCCAGGAATCTTAGTCACAGACTGAGTCCACACGTTGATCATGGACCAGTATCCAAAAGCCGGGCTTTATTGATTTTAAGCAGCTCTAGTGTTGTTAAGTTCGGGGCTGACAAGAGGAGGATTTTGGGCAAGAAGGACAGGGCTTGGCCAGGCTTTTCGGTGGCTGTGCCAAAATATTTTTTTCTCTCTAATGCTAATAAGAAAAGAACAAAATGAGCTTTATTATGGACTTGAAGGGCTACAGTTAAAGAGAGTGAAACTTACAAAGACGTTGATTTCACTAGTCTCGATGTCAACATTCTCCAGGACCACATTAACCACGCCACTGTCTGAGGAGGTGAATGTCTGGTTGAAGATGGTCTCCGAGTCAGCTCTTGATGTTACCTGGATCTCCTTGCCTGGGGCTGGCTTGCCGTCAGGGTAGGTAACCGTGAGCTAGGAGAGAAAAGGAAAACAGGTCCTAAAAGATGGTGTCAAGGCTACGGTCGGACAAACAAGCACACCTATGAAGAAGGTGATGCCATCTATGCAGAGTGTGAGGCACAGAGGAGTGCCACTACCTGACAGAATTGACCAACAAGCAGATAAATGCAGCAAGCAGCAACAACGCCATGTCTCAAGGAGGTGAGCAACCAACCTGTCTACTTACCAAGACACTGAACGGCATGCCCGGCTTGAAAGTGCTGGGTCCCTTGAGATCCAAGAAAAGTGGATCTGTGGTGACAATTCCAGATTTGCTCACAAAGTTTTCGGACAGCGTAACTCCTGCAGAAGGAGACAAGATCTCAACATTAATCCCCTAATCCAGCTCGGAAGTATTGTCTGGTGTTGGCCCATTACAACTAAATCTCATTCATTCCCAAAACTCCATAGTACAAAATAATATAAATGGCAGTTGATACGCAGGCAATATTTTTTTTCAGGAAAATTGAGGATGTGAATGAACAAGGTAACACTCAAAACTACTCCAGGCTTAGAGAAGTACACGTAATACAAATGCAGAATGAATGAATGCTGGCTGTAAAGAAGAGAAAAAGTTCAACTATGTGTCTACAGTATCTAAAAGGTTTAAAATTACAGTGCGATTGTTCCGTGATTTTTTACATACCAGTTGCTTCCTCTGTAAAATTGGCATCGACTTTGAGCTGGCTGCTCCAGACGGAGTAGTCGCTGCTGTTCAGGTGAATGTCCGCCCCGTTGACAACAATGGTTCCACACCCTGAGCTTCCAGTGTCCTAGAGTTTGAAACAATTTAAACACAAAAACTTTAAAAACTGTCAGAGAACCGTGCCTTTGCTTAAGATGACTAGTCAGAATATTTGAAGTAAGTTGGTCAGGGGTTGATTTCACCGAACTTATCGTAACTTATAAATCGTAGGACTTATGATGCATTGCAGGCATATTGTAGATTTAGGCCCCCTATGATGGGTTATCCTTCGTAACTAGAGTTATGATTGATTGTATTACGATCAATCATGAAATTGACCCAACGTGACAGAGCTAGGGGGAATCTGTTGCAAACTAGCAATTATGAACATTTTAAGGGTCTAGAGCATTTTTAAAAGTTTCGTGCAGGTTTATATCAAGATTTCAAAACTTTTAATGCATCGAAAAATATTTGAAGAAGGAAATATATTTTTGTTCAAGAAACCATGAAATAAAACTTGTAAAATGTTTTCAACCCGTAAACTCAAGCACAAGCATTATGGCTAAAGATGGCATAGGCCTACACAAAAAAAATGGAGTGATTTTATAGTTAAGTTAGACAGGAAAGCCATGAGAAATTGCACATTATAAATCTGTGGGTCATAACTCTAAATCAAAAGCCAATGAAAATAAAATATGTGATGGCAGACCACAAATTTAATGGAGGCCTTGAAAATTCTAGGGTCCAGTTTGGTATTTATCCTTGGCGGAGGATGGGAGGATTCAAGGAAATATAATTATGCAAGGCTTTTACTTACTGCTGACTCAAATCTGAGCACTGGTCTTTCTTCTTTGGCACCCCAGTAGTAGTACTCCTGGTCAATACTGACGTCAGCACTAAATGACCCTCGCACCGGCTGCCCATAGGTATACCTGTAACAAGATGAAATGGGTTTGGGATTCCTGGTATTCCGTTTTGATTTATGAGAACCCGCAGTCATCAGGGTGCTCTCAAGGTCTCTGAGATTTACAGGCGCAAGCAGTTAATTCCTGTTAACTTTATGTGGCTACACCCTGGTGTATAATGGTATGACATCCAAATATGGAGATGTCCGACTCTGTATGTAACTTATGTCAACAGAAGTCATTTAAAAGTGGGGTCCAGGACAGAGCTTTGGCCAAACTCTCTAAGTCTAAATGCAAAAGAGTAAAAAGCCACTCTTTGAAGAGCCATATGAAGGACAACTCATTTTCGAGTTGTTTTCCACTCTTTTAGAGTGATGTTTGCATCGTTTTGAGTGATTTTTCATTTTGGCCCACAGTGAAAATCAGTCCAAAAGAGTGAAATAACCACCATTCTTTTTCAAGAGCCGTATGAAGGACAACTCGATTTTGAACGAGTGGTATTTTTCACTCTTTTGCATTTGGAGAGTAGAAAACTGATTTGAGAACCAAACAACCCAGAGATATTGGCAACTCTCTTTAATTTGTTAAAATTTGTGAAATTGTAGGAATTTGGGCGTGCCTGATGACATTTCACCTATCTTTACCCAGACTGGGGCAGCTGTCAAATGACTTAACCTAATCAAAGCAACAGAAAGTGAGATAACATTGTTAATTTTTGTTCCCTAAGCTTGTCTAACTTCTAAGTAACTCAAGAAAGGTAACCTGAAACTCTCATTACGCAAATTAACATTTCATGGTCAGAGGAACTGTAAATCTGAAGGGCATGTTGAGAAGACTGCTGTAAAATAATTTTTACAGCGTATTTTGGATGTGGAATGATGAAACTAAAATCAATGACAAATTTCAATTCACTGAGCAAACATACGCTTACAAAGATGCTGAGCTGCATTATTCAATTGACGGGGCTAATATAAATTGACCGTTCAAATTGTCAGTGTCGATACTAATGACAATTCAAACTTTTTCTCCATAACTTTTTATACTTCTCCAAAATCTGAAAATAAAACTTTTTTTTTTCTTTTTTTTTTTCTAAAATAAAACTTAGCCCCCTAACAAATTTTGAAGGAACTATTGACTGAACACCTACTTTGCACAGATGCGGATTTCAAATTCCTTAGCATCGGTCACAATGAAAGATGGAGGGGTGATGGCGATCTCAAACTTGGGGAGCACTGCAAGAAAAGAACATACATCCACCAAAATGAAAAATGTAAAATTGATCACAGTTTGTGAAATTCTTTTCACATCAGACACCTACTGTGGTTTCCTCAACTTCGGACCGAACCCGACTCCCTTAAACTTCTTCATTCCTAGTGCCAGTTTCCTACTGCTTTGAAGGGTATTTGGTTACATAAATAATACCCACTGGTGGTAAAATAATAAGTGCCAACTGTGAAAAGATTTGCGAGTCTGGAAACAGTATCTGGAAATTCTTGCAGGTTCTGCTGAGATATTTACATAGGGGGGTTATATTAGAGCTTGAGTGGGTGGGGGTGTGTGTGTGGAAGGGCATAACTGTGTAGGAATTCGTCTTTGAAGATTGTAACTTTGGACATTCCTTCAAGTTTGGGCAAAATTATGGATAGATTATTCTGTTGCAGAATGATAATTCCATCTTTTTTATCTCTGATAACTTAAAATGTCACCATTAGCCATGCATTAGGCCTATAGCCAAAGCCAATGAAAAATAACCAATAAATCGAAAGGGAATAATACTTAATCATGTCTACTGCAGCATGACGTAAGACACTGCGACCAAAGAAAATCAGACATTGGCTTCCGTCCTGGAAGTGCCTGTATTTATAGAGGATTTACCATCTTTCTCACCTGCTAATAACATAGTTACCTTTTGAACCTCATCTGAGGCAGACATTTCACAGTGGGCCATGACTCAGTGACACACTTAATACAGAAATGTTCCTTTTAACTGTGGTTTAAAGTTTAACTCCAATTAATGCAAACAAGTAACTGGGCACTCCAACAATAAAATTGACCACGTGACATAAATGGCCTACTCACCGTATTCATCCACTTTGAAAGTTCTCTCAATTCTCTCGTCATCACGGACAACGACAATCTTCCACTCCCCGAGGGGAGGGTCTGAGCTCATGGGGACCTCCATGTCCAGCAGGCCATCCTCACTGGACTGGTCCAGCCACTGGGCAACCCGAATTTTGGACGGCGTCTCCACCCAAATATCTGCAACCTTTGAAAGAAACAGACGTGGCTTATAAAATTGAGCAACAGGATCAATTTAGACACAAGATCAATGAAGAAACAAAAAGATACAAAATATTCTATGATTTAGAAAATTAGAGAAGTAAAACTTACTGCTGTGGGGTCCGGTTTGAATTCCTTGTCCAGTGTTAGTACTCGAAACATCACTGTAATGCAGGGAATGGAAAATGACAATCAGGGCATTGTGAAGTTTACAGGCCTTAAATAATGGATCACCTGAAATATTTTAATGAATTTTTACAGAAATTATTTGTCAATTTGACATCTCAGTGCAGTCCTTTAAGGTATTTCTTAAATATTTGATTATATATGCAACAGTATATATGCAATTGTAACTCTGATGGCAATAAAAACATAAGAATCAACTTGATTGGTCAAATGGTAACCAGGAAATGTGTAACAGATCATTTGATTGGCCAGAAGTAGGCATATCCTTACCTGGCTGCCCTGGCTTGTAGATAGGCTTGTCTGTTTGCACGTAGGTTTCTTTCCCTGTCTTGAAAATGACGACCTTCTTGTCATCCGTCAGTTCCGTCTCAGCTGCGGATAACCGCTTCATCTGTACACTCAGAATAACTGTCTTAGGGTACTCATCGAAGCTGGGTACCTACAAGTCAATCAACAAGGTCAGAGTTTGATGAAAGTCAAAAACTGTACCCACAAGTGGGTAAAACACAAACGAAAAAACTTTTCAACTAGTGATGTTTGAAACAACGTCATCATAGAATATGAAATGCTATCTCTTGAAGGGGAAAGGTCTTACTTCAGAAAGTAAGCCCCCTCTCCGTGGGGACTTCAATTGCAATTTTGACCTACCTCAACAGACGTACAGGCTGTATCAAACTCCACACTGAACGATGGTGAACGAGAAATCTCAGTGACGTTGTTCTCCATGAATGCTAGCGTGACCTCTACCGGTTCCTCTGTGCCTGTGATGGTGATGCAGATCGACTCCTCCTTTCCGGCAAAGAGTGTCTTCGGCGACACAGCTAGGTACCCAAATGGGCTCCTTTAAGGTTAAAAAATCACAGAAAACCACGAAAGTTGAATGGATATGCTTAGATGCCATAAAGGAAGGTTGATACAGAAACAAGGGATTTAGTACAGCAATGAAGAATAGGCCTACAGAGTACAGAGGTGGTTGAAGAACATTTGGACAAAGTTTCAACTAGAAGATTATGAAATAGAGGCCCAGGCTCCGGCTCTGTCATATACTGCAAATATATGTTATGGTTTTGTATTGAAGCTGAAGCTCTGTTTTCCCTTTCAAACTAGAGAATCTAATTCCCAACAGCAGCCAAAAGCCTCTAAGGGGCCGTCCATAAAGTACGTACGCACGAAGGGGGGGAGGGGGGGTTGTTACCGATGCGTACGCCATGCGTACAGGGGGGGAGGGGGTGTTCAGGCCAATGCGTACTGTACGCAAACGAAAATTTTGCATAGCATTATCGCGCGAAAAGAGAGGTAAAAACGTGAAAAAAGCACTGGGATTGTTTTGTTTTTTCCTTTTTGTTCTTATTCAACATGATAAAAAATAGTAAAATTCATCTGTTAATGTATAAAAACCTGTTAAAATTTAGTCATTCATTTCAGAATTTGAAAGTGACGTCCCAATAACGGTACCGGCCCGGATTACGGTGACATTTTAATGATGCTAAAGCAAGGGACCACGAGAAGTGAAAAACCTAATGTGGAATGCGTATGCGTACAGGGGGGGAGGGGGGGTTGGTACCACTGCATACGCCATGCGTACAGAGGGGGAGGGGGGGTCAAAAAAGTCGGCATTTCGTGCGTACGTACTTTATGGACGGCCCCTAAGCCTATTTTTATACCCATTTAGAATGGATTCAAGAAATGGAGCCTGAGCCGAAACCTGAGCCTGAGCCGGAGCCTCAGCCTCCATTTCATAAACGTCCTATGAGAGGGATGAGGAATGAATTTATTATAATAGTTCTGACTCTCTACAAATTACCAAATTGGAAAAAGACCCATTAAATTAACACTGGACTTGTTACTGATGTGTAAACCCATGCAGTTTTAACACTCTTTGAAACTCTTAATAAATTTCAACAATATGTTTGATACAAGTAGGCCTAAAGCAAAAATGATCACAAACTACAACTGGTTTAATGATGTAGTACCCAATGTATATAGCTACACCAAGGTTAAGCCCCAAGAACCAGAAGTTACAACTTGATAGCAAATCTTGATTACCCATGACATGATCTAACAGTAACAGCCAGGCCATACACAGAAACCCAGATGTTTTTTTCCACTAGGACTGATGGGGTTAATGCATGTTCTGCATGTGCCTTGCATGGTGCAAGATTGGGCAATCCATGACCAGTCTCATCAATCAGAGGGGGGAGGGGGAGGGGGTCCATAATTGGTCCACTGCTGGTTCCCAAGGGCAACTGTGAGGTGTGTCACTGCCCTGCAATTATATGTAATCGCCCATGAGTCCCAACAGCACAGCACCATGTGAGGTCAATCAATGTCATCTGCAATTGCAGGTCATCAAAATTTTATTTCTCAATTTCCTAAAATTAAATTACCTGCATGGCTCAACTTCGTTCACTCTGTTTTACAACAATTCATTGCTACAAAATATGAATGTCACTACTTTGTGGAGACAAAACAACATCATTCTTCCATGCTGTTTGTGAATGAATCTGTACAAAAAAGGTGCTATTTTTTAACAGACTGGAGGCTTTTGACTCAACATTCGGGATGGTGTGCTCTGGCAATTTTGCTACCCATGACGAACTTAGTGGTATTTTCAAAGAGTTTGTCAGCATTAGGCCAATCTGGAATCAAATGGACTTTCTCATTGCAACATGCTCCACTGCCAAAAACAGGGGAAATCGAACAGGAGATTTCAACAAAGTGGAAACAATGTAGGGCCTACTTTATATGTAGGTCTAAAAGTGTAGATAAGTCCAAGCAAATTGCTGAAAATTGCTGATACCAAAGTTTTGTCGCCCAGAGATAAAAAATGCCAAGGGTATGCCTGTGACTCAAGTCATACTCATTACATCTATCATGCTGAGGCTGACCATGAAAAATGTCTGTTCACGTTTGACTCAAAATGTCACATTCAATTATGAATCACGCAGCTTTCTTAGTCCTCACAAAAGTACAAGGAATGCAGTCCAAGAAGGCCATTGATTCCCTTCATTTTTCTCAGTCATTGAGAACTGGGAAAAAGGCACATGGATTTATTAAGTCTATCAGCATGTGTCACCTTGCATGAACCCTTGACCTGTACCTCCACAAGACAGGAGCTGCATACCACACATTACCACAGTCTCCACAGGGGGAGTGGATTCATAAACCATGCATATAACCACACAAACCACACTGAGGTATATTGTGATATTCAGGATACCACACTTACCAGGTTAGGGTTAAAACGTATTCCAGTGCAATTCTCAATCAAGTTCCGTAGGCCTAAATGTGTTTTAATATGAAGCAAATGGTAAGCATTGTTTTGCTGACTGATTTTTACATAATACACATTGTTAATGGGTTCTCAAACAGGGAACCCTGTGGGTTGGAAAATCAAAAACGGAACAAAACGTCTATAAAAATTTAGGCCCTACTGAATCCAGGAATTTGGTAGATAGGCCTACCCAATGTGTTTAGGTGTTTCTCATTGGGCAGCTAGACGGGAATGAGTATTTGGCTCCAAGGTTTAGTAAACAGTAACAAATATTATGCACTGACACTGCAGTATCATGTGGTAATATGAGCTGAGTGTAAAGCCTCACACCAGAAGAATCAAGAATTGTCATGAAAGCTGATAGAGTGTGAGTTTATGCCTCTGGTAAATCATGGAGGAAGAAATGTAGCTCTGGCTGGATAACACAAGAGCTGTAAACTGACCAGAGGACTAGGGGCCTATAAAATGACCATGAGAGTGTCCAGGGGTGTACAAATGACCATAGAGGGATGACTGGACAACAAGTCAATGACCACACATTCTTTATTCAGTACCTAGGTGCATGCTAGGTGTAACCATAAATGATCTTGGAGAGACTAAAAAATCCAATTTAATCACACCATTTGGGGTTTAGGGGTTGGATAGTCCATAGTCAAACCATGGAGGATTTCCTCCATGATCAAACCATGGAGCTGGCTTCTTCACTCCACACATACTGTACATCATTATTACCTGCAATTCAAGTCTAGTGTGATTGATTGGTTGTGATTACACTTTATACAGGGGCCGGACATGGGAGAGCTGTTACCACTGGACCATGAAATCACAGAGGCAACAAAGAATTGGTTGTTGTTTCAGTTACATGTATACATGTATAAGGGAACCTGTTATAACAACAGGTGGTCCTTGTTAAATTTTTACGATTTTCTAAGACCATGGGGGCATCACAAAACCTGCAGCCTTCAACTGCCTTCACTCATAGAGCTGTAGCTCTATGCTTCACTGGACCATAGAGCTATTTTTCTTGCTGCATAACCATATAACTAACTGGACATACCAGTATACAACATAGAGCCAGAAGAGATGCTATACCCATGGAGGAACTTTCCTCCATGCTATACCCAACAAACTTTCCCTGATTCATGCTTACAATACTAATCATAAGTTATACCATGGAGGAAAGAATGGTTATAGATGCATTACTTCCCCTGGCTGGCGCAGCCCTAACCTGGGAATGGTCGTGTATACTGCGTAAAACCAGTGAGAGGGTGTGGAGTACTGTGGACTGTGGACAAGGTTAACTGGTGTCGACCGACTGGTGGAAGCTAAATGAAGTGTCTCTAGTCTAAACCCTGTTATATAGGCTATGTGGTTCCTCTTCAAATTAGTTCAATGAGCCAATTTATCTTGCAATAATATGGTAGAATCTATATCTTTCATAACCATCACCAGCTGGAGCATTCGTGACTCACTATCCTAGTTTTAATAATGTGTCCTACCTCCAATGTACTGATGTATCACCTTGTGTTGTTTATTTTGCCAGCCCCCAGTCCAGTAAAAAAAAACAGCCCCTAGTTGACTTATGATATTTTGACAACCCACTTGCAATTGGTGCACATTCCGATTTTTTTCTGAAAAAATAAATAACACCTTTCACAGAACTTGCTTTTAAGTTTTAATGTTGGAGAGACAGGGACTGTTCTTCAACTGGACTTTGATTGAAAACTCTGAAAGGATTTTCAAGGATGGTACAGTCTGGTTTTCATCATGTCCCTATCACTTATCAAGTCTAGCATTCCAAAAAGCATTCCTTCATAAATCACTACAGCCAGTCAGCCACACCTATACCATCTAAACATTAGTGGATGTGGAATAGGACAGCATACAGACAATGCAACTGACATGAAATAAACTCTTCAGCATAACCAGACAACCTTGCTCTCGACAGTAGCTTCTTGAAAACATAAAATACTTCTTGGTAAGTGCCGCCATGGGTGACTGGGGGAGGGGCATGTCCCATTTAAGGAGGTGGAATAAAACTCCAAACATTCCACTTTCTCTCTGATCTTTTATTTTCTGTGCTGTTCATGTGCTCTTTGGAAATCTTAAAAATGTGTTCTTTCACCAATTGAACTTGAAGTATGATGAACTTTCCTTTATTTCACTATCTCTCAAGTCGACTGCTATCAACATAGCGCGATACTTCAAAAATGCTCCGCCCTACCCCCCATTCAGAGAAATGTGTGATCCACGCCCCTGGATACCAGGTCACGCCCCTGGATACCAGGTCAAACTAAATCAATGCACGGCAATATGGTTGCAGCATTACTGTCCATGTTGCACGTGGAAGCGGAGGAAATACCATAGAGCATGCTAGGCTCCAAGGTAAAGCAGTCACCCACTACACCTATGTCACCCTAAGGCTAAAGGACACGTGCCCATGGGAAAACGTCACATGCCAACAGTTTGTGCTAAAAAGAGACCTTTGGTATCTAAATCATTTATTACACTAAATTCACCCATCTGGGTCATGGGTTTCAATGGTGTATGTAAAACATCAGCAAACAGCTCTATCACAGTATCAGTATTCAAGATGTTCCAATTTTTCACATTAGAAGCCAGGGCCTACAGCACATTACATCTGTACAAAAAGCAATTTCTTCTACTATAGCTAAACCATGGAGGTATAAAAAGGATCCTTGTTATACCTCCATGGCTAAACATGTCAGTATCCAGCATGGTTTTGACTAAAACACAAAGACATCACATCAGGGGGCCATTGAATTATTAAACGAAAATGTATGTGAACTTTCTCTCACCCTTTGGCAAATGTCAGCTTACATGTTCCATGTGACAATCAAAAGAAACAAGAATGGTAATTAAACATAAAAAGCACACTGTGTAGAGAGTATGTGGGAATAAAATTAAGTCCATATACATCCATGAAAATATAACATCTGTTTCAAATAAATAGTAAGTAATGTCTAGAATAAAGTGTTGCAGCCTGGTGGAACTTTCAGTTATATTCATCATTTAAGTCTGCATTTACATAGAGCCCCTGTGGTCACCTACATGCTGCCCATGCATAGAGCAGGATAAGAACTAAAGGGGTAAGAACAAAAACAAAATCAAGCAATTTGTGGAATCCATTGTTTCCAGTGCACCTAGCCCTTGAAACACTGGTGCACCCCTTCAGAAATTTAAGTGCCCCTACATGTACATTGGAGTGAATGTAGCCTACATGTACTTATTCCTTCATGATACAAATATTAATTGGTAGTAACTATAATCCTACCTCCATGGTGTAATGAATGATCATGGCAAGTGAGTGCCAGCATGTTGTGGCTATGCAATTTAGAAACGATTGAACCACTTGTAAAACAAAGTTGTTAAACTTTGCTAGATAAATCTTTACTTACTCCTCGCACCGAACGACGACACACGAGGCCAGCAGCAGAAGAATCATGCTAACTCCCCTCATCTTGAATCCTCCTTGTCTCACTTTAGTCCAGAGCACGCCAGAAATCGACCGCAATTCAGACCTTAGACAGACCGGGACTCACCGAAGATCTCACGGCGTAGCTACGGGGACAGGACCGGTCAGCCGACGCTTTGTCTTCGGAGTTCGGACTACCGAAGAAAAGTGTTTCAAAAACGGATTAGCAGAACTAGCTTCCTTGCAAATGCAGGTTACAATAACAGATTGTGTTTGGCAGGTGTAAATGAGATCAGGTTTTGGGTTTAGAGATGAAATTGTGAGCCCAAGTCCAGACCCTGGACTGCGGCTACAGTAAATTCGTTTGACACGTGCTGCACTGACACCACCGAACACTAGGGCGGTTTGTTGCCACACTGCGACGAGTCACAATGTGCACAAGGTTTTTATACTTAAATGGCGATGGACATATTTCCTCCCAGGGTCGAGTGTACTTCCGCGCTAACAAAAAATATAGATCCAAACATTATATAAGTTTGGTTGTTGTCTTTCACCCAGGCATTTTTCTCCACATCACTAGTAGCTTTCATTCGTATTAAAATACTCTTCATTCTCTTTTAAACCTTTTTTGGGGGAAATGTGTTTAAGTTGTTTTATAGATTTGTGAACTAGCTTACATAATCCCACTAATGATCAAGTTATCTAACAAGGTTCTGGAAGTGAAACTGGAGGGGAGGTTTTTTTAAAGAAAATATGCAAATCCTTCTCTTTTTACATCTATTGGGACTTAATATCGATGAGATCAGGCTTAGACATTTCTTAAAACAGTGGTTTTCTGATCAAATTCTGGTTTCAGGAGCGCGGATCCAGCATTTTCCAGCGGGATGGGGGCTTGGAAATAAAATGTACAAATTTCACAGCGACGGATGCATGTTGGGGCGATCAAAGCTAGCAGATTACGGGTGGTATGGACGTGAACTCTGCCAAATTAATTTTGCCACCCCTCTTTTTTTCTTCTCTTAAATATCTTTCCATCTTTTTATGTAATATGTTTTCTTTCTGTTGTTTGTTTTTAACGAGAAAAAGGGGGCGTACACCCCGCGCCCCTGGGCTTATTTAGCCTACATGTTTTTGCTTTGTGACGGGTTTATTTTTCTAACCTGTACGCCCATTATCATTCCAACAGCAGACATCCTGTTGTACCACCTTGTATCTTGTGAACCGTAAGCTAGGTACCACCGGGTACCAAAAGGCACCAGCCATTATTTTTCTCTGGGCCTGGGGTTAATTATTTATATCCCATTTCAATCACGTACGTTCGCCCACTCACACAAACAAAGAGCAGACGATTTCCGGTCGGAAGGTGGTATATACCCGCCTTGGTACCACCTCGGTATCACCACGTACTGACCACACGGTGCCAAGGCTCTATCATCTTCAGTCACGCAAGAACTGAGGTTTTTACTTTTTAGGCATACACAAACATATGCGTGTGGGCAAGGGTTCACTCACAGGTCTTGGTATGTGGGTCAAAAACTTAGTTAAGCAAGTCTTTTTGGTAAGCGAAACTTTGGTAAGTTACCATAGAGCTGCTTAAAATTTGCCAAATAAAAGTCATCCTTGATCAAACAGGACTACCAACCAAAATTGTTCACTCGTATTCGGCCATTGTTTGCTGAGCATAACATTCACAAGGGATTTTGGCTGGCATACTGATTATATTAATAAGGTTTTGGTTCTTAAGCAAAATTTGGTGCTTAAGCAGCTCTATATGAAATTGACCCCAGTACTAATTTCAAGGGATATGTATTACTGCACAGTCTTGGACTTGCAATTGCTGCACATAGATTTCTGCTCAACAGGACCTATTTGCAATGCAATAAGCGAATTTCTCCAGCTTAGCAATTTCAAACAATGCAAGTCAAAAGGGAACAGAATTCAAAAGCCAATTAGGCCCCTCCGTTCTTTTAACAAAATGTAAACATAATGTAGACATAGTTTTTTCTAGTCATTATTCCAATACCAAAGACCCAATTTTATCCTAGTGGACACCAGTGGAATTTATACACGAGTTTTGATCGGTAACCAGTGTTTGCCGTGAAGCAAAACTTTGTCCACGCCGAGAAAAATTTGGGCGCCAAGCAGTAACTACTCTCTCAACTTATTTTAAGTTTTTTGCCTAGGTACCCCATTACTATGTGTACTCGGAAAAAGTGCCCCACCCAGCAAATTACATACCATTAGGCCATACAAAAAAGTGTTGTATTGGCGTAACGGAGGTTTGGAAAATAGGGTAGGGCGGGCGGATTTTTTTTTTAATTTAATTTTTCCTGGGGTATTAAATGCTTTTCCCCTGTATATCACAGTATTTGACGTGTCAAATAAAGACAAGAAATGACATAACAACTTTAACCAGTCTGATTTCCATCTTTTGCTCCTTTTAAGCTTTTAATCTGCATAGAAATTTGCGATTTCCCCCCCCCCCCCCGATTTTTATTTATTTATTTATTTATTTATTTATTTATTTTTGGTTTAAAATGTTTACGGTCGGGGCATATTTTTGGGTCGGGCGGGTTACGCCAATACAACAATTTTTTTTTATGGCCTTACCCAAAAAGCCTCAATGTAACAATCATACAAAAGACAGAAATTGATACAAAATTGAAAATGCTTTCTTCTTTATTACAATTGATTAAAACATACTGAACAAATTACATCTAAAACAACAACATTCATTTCAAAAATTTAAACAAAATGAACAATCCTTAAAAAACAAAATCACTATGCTCATTTCTGAAATTAAGTACTTACAAGACAAACAAGAGTAAAGGTACATGCATCAAAGTACACAGGTGAGTAAAATTCAGAAGGACATTATGCCTAAACTTTAAGCCCCATTACATAATTGGCAAATTGCCAAAGAGTGCATCGCAGAATTAAAACTTGAATCCATGCGTGATGTTTCATTGTCTTAGATACTGACATTTTCTCAAAATTTTGTAAAAATGTCAAAGGATTTTGTTTTGTGTTGAAACGCTGAAACAGTGCTTTCTTGCCCAATAAGCAGAAATCTTGAACGGTCGGTTTGAGCTCGGTAAAATTATCAGAACCGTTTCCAGCATTTTTTCTCACAAAATAGGAACATTAGGCACCCAGATATATTTGCAAGCCAATTCTGTGGTGTGTACCTACAAAGTTTTTGTGACAAATACATGTAGTATCAAAAACATTTGGTCGCCAATCATGATTTGGGGCTTAACAGACTTGAGGTAACCAATAAACAGCTTAAATACCTTCTCTAACTGTTGTGCAAGTATAAAATATTTGTGTATAAAAAGTACAAATAGACGGTATTGAAGGATAAACGTCATGGGATTTGTAAAGTATTTTAAAAAATGCATACAATCCTAAGCACCTTCAAATTACAAAAATATGTAAACTATATGTATTCGATATTTAAGTAGTTTCATGAAAGGCTTACATATATAAGGTCTGCAAAAAAAAATGATAATTATGTTTTGGAGGTAAAAAACGTATATTAAGTTCTGTAAACAAGTTTAAGAAAATTTGTATGAATGTCAAAAACTGCTAAAATTTGAGGATTTGACAAACTCATGATTATATCTGTGCTCACTAAAAATTATCTATAAGAGTCAAAATGGATTGTGAAGATCCATTTGGGTATGTGCTTTGTTTGAGTGTTTTTTTTTAAGGGCAGTTGCTTCGGATTTCATCGAGAGCCTTCTTGAGTTTAGCATCGTTTCTGATGGCAAACGAGTTGGTGCTGAGGGTGACGGATCTGGATTTCCCCTTCCCGGACAGAATGGAATCTTCCTGGCCGATGATGATGAAACGATCTTCTCCTGAACGAAATAAAGAAAAAATGGCGGGAAAACTGTGAGCTAAACAAGTTGACATGAAGGGTGAAAATTTTGTTCTAAAACTGAAGAGAAAGAGGTGATTTGTTTTGTGCACAGCCTATGAGTGTGTAGATTTTTCTGAACAGGGGCCAATTTCATGGAGCTAACAGTAACAGTCATCTGCGAAAATTCCCAGTCCTATACGGTGCCCCTTTTTAAAAAAGACGGTGAAAACTGTCCACAGTATTTAAAAATCTTTTTACAGGATTTTTGATCAAAATTGTTTTTGTTCAATTTGGTTTTTTTTTATTGATAAATACAGTACAGCATTTCAGGCAGAAAAATGTTAACAGCATGTTTCTACCATCACTGTCTTTATACCCTGTAAGTTATAGGTAAATATGTGAGGATTTCTGTTTGGGTATGCTACCAAAGTGTGATAGTACCTTTAAGACTCAGTATTTGTTAAGTTTATTCTTCTTTTTTGGTTGCTTTCTGACCATTAGTGGTGCATGAACAAATTCACCTGCCTAGTTGTTAAGAAAAATTGCTTGATGTGCTGTAAAGAGATAACCTAGTCAGGCAGCCACAGAATGCCCATGGAGTGAGGTCGTACAAGTAGGACGCTGCACTTTGGGGAATAATTATAACAAAAAGGTATGACATGCAATGCTCCTATGTGATACAACATCCAGCCATTTCAACAAGGTACAAAGCAGACCGTCTAGTAGCAAGAAGTTCATGAAACTTTTTTATTTGCCATTTCTGTCAAATCACTTGATTTCTTTGATCATCCCAAGTTGTTTTTATTTGTGGTAATTGGCCAAGGACAGACCGAGCTCCAAAAACCCATGCACCACTTGCAACTGGCCACAATCGCATGATCACATCGGCCTGATCTGAGAAAAGTACGTGCAGAAGTACGTTGACATCGCCGTATAAAAAAATGGCAACCACATTCTAACAAACAAGTTTGACAACTCTGGTCACTTGTGGACAAAAAATCTCCGATAATAAATAGCATTCGCTGAACATTTTTCCAGTCGTCTTGGTCTACTGTAAGATGAGACAAATTTGAACTTGAGTCTTGGCTTCCTTATGATGTTTCAAAATTTTCTTTCCTGTATAAAAAAACTTTTTATGGGGAGCTTGCTTTGCAAACTTCACGATGGGGAGACAAGGGTTGGGATTTTATTGTAATTTATGGCAGTTAGCAGGTCATAGGTGGCAAGGATAGTTCACTGTAGGTAGGTGCCCCTCCAGGGACTAGATAGCTCAAATGGTCGAGCACAGGTATGGCAGTTAATGGGTTATATGGCTTCCGACTGGCACCCTCAGCAAAGATAGATGACTATATGGAGGACCCATCATAGGGCTGGACAGCTCAGGTGGTAGAGCACTGGTATGGCAGTTAATGGGTTATATGGCTTCTGACTGACACCCAGACCAAAGAAGTTGACTAGGGAGGCCCCATCATAGGGCTAGATAGCTCAGGTGGTAGAGCACTGGTATACCGTTCCAGGGGTCTAAATGTCATGTTCCTCAGGCCTAAAGCACCTGTCTGAAGATGAGCGAGACTTACCATTAGCTCCAATGGTGCTGCAGGGGCAGGTCTCATCCACGTCCAAGAGGCGTGACGGCTGGGAAACTTCCACATTCTGGATCAGGTCTCGTAGCATCCTTACACGGTTGTCCCTGGCCCTCCACTTCAACACCATCACTGCAGATAATACAATACCAACAGGGTTATGCAAAAGACCTTTCTATGAGGCACCTGCAAGATAGCCCCTCCTCCTGACCACATCTGTATGCCATCTATCTCCTCTTTGCAGATTCCCAGCCTCATTGCATGCTTTCCCTGTTTTCCTACACTCCCTTTACCCCTTTGTTTTGATCCTCTCATCAATTTATGTGTATCTTAACTTGTATGTTCTTGTCCTCTTTTCATTTAGCCTTTGAGAAAGGCATCAAAAGTCCCGACCTCAGTAAAGATACTATCTTACTTTGGTATGGTTGATAGAACAGCTGTGGTCTGTTCATAATTTGATTTGTCATGGAATAAAAACACACCTGTGAAATGTTCTCATTTGATCATTTGGAACAGTAGAAAACAGTGAAAAACAGTTGCAACCTTGAGGTCTGGGAGGTGGAAGGGTGGGGGGTGGGTGGGGGTGGGGGTAGACTGAGGTCCATGATCAACCATCATATCAGATTGCAACCCAATGACACCAGCCAATGTTTCCATAATCTAATTAACTGTATCCAGGTACGTTGACAACTTGCAACATATCACATCCCAGGGGAAGTAAAAAAAAATGGACATTTTTTAAATTGATTTGCCACTTCCACGACCCAGAAATGGAAAAAAGGGGAGCGGGATATCTTACCGACCTTGAGAGAGTACAAAGATAGTACAACATAGCCCCCCAACTCATTTTGATGGGCGCTTCACAGACCACATGTTTTCTATTTATAATACAGAATTTGGCTAGTAAGGACCATGATCCCACAGTTTGAATACTTGTAACTCTGATTGAACATTCTCCTGGGTCTCTTCACATGTTTCCCGTATTGGTATCATGACGGACAGGGGCAAACTTTCACGGCGGTGTCTAATTTGCGTCTGTGCATTTGTACACCTGTTAAACTTTATAAATAAATGCACCACTCACAGCTGTTCTTTGGATCATAGTGGAAACCAATTATTTGATTCTTCAATCGGAAAAAAAAATGCAACATCATGACAAGGGTAACAGATTGTACACACAGTTTAGATGATGTCAGACAGACACACTGCCACATATGCTGCCAGCCCAAACCTCGAGCAATGACAAAATATTGAAATGAAATATGAATTCTAAATTCACAAGTCTTGAGCCAATTTCAGAATCTCCTGTTATCTTTGGACTACATCAGGGGGCTTTAGTCAATGAAAGGGCCTTGTACTTTAACAGGACTTTATCAATTAAAGGTAATTTCATACTTTGAGTTTTTGTCAAAGAATACAGGTTCATGGGCAAAAATATCAAGAAAGATACAGTAACAGTCATCTGTGTAATTCCCAGTCCCATATGGTGCCCACTTTTTTTTAAAGAAAAACAGTGAAAAACGCCCAAGGTATTTTTAAATCTTTTCACAGGATGTTTGTTGTTCCGAAGATCAAAATTTTGTTTTTGGTCAAATGGTTTTAATACTCTTTTCTGAATAAATACAGCATTTCAGACAGAAACATTTTAACAGTTTGTTTCTACCATCACCATCTTTATACCCTGAAAGTTATAGGTAAATCTGTGAAGATTTCTGTTTCGGTATGCTACCAAAGTATGATACTACCTTTAAAGACCCCCTACTCGTTTGCTCAACTTATAGAGCACGACTCCAACGTTGAAAGGGCATTTTCTATCGAGGACCTTGCTCCTAAGGGCATTACTCCACTGCCATACTTACTGAGGTTAGCTTCACAAATCAGGGTAGTGATGTCATCAGGCAAGTCGGATAGATCGTTAAGACAGTACGGGCAATCTGTGCCATATAAAAAAGAAATATGTAGCCAAGTTTAATACCGGAATATTCTAGAACATCTCAAAGTTCAATTGTAGCTCGGGGAGCGATATAAACATCTGTTCCTTCAATTTTCCTCATCAAGTTCACCAGAGTAATCTGGGGTCGATTTCACGAAGTCCTACAATCGATCGTAACTCGAGTTACGAATGATAACCCATCATATCCTACGTAGGGCTGCAATGCATCATAAGTCCTATGATTGATAGTAAGTTACGATGAGTCGAGAACCTTTACCCTCCACAAGTAATAATAATCTTTTACTGTAACCAAAACCAATCCATGGTACCAACAAAATTACGAGGGGGATTTTTTAAAAGTAGATGGCCAAAAACAAAGAAACTGGGAGAAAATGAAAGCTCACAGTATGCATTTGATGAACTTCGATATTTCTTTATATGTCAATACAAATGAAGAAAATATGGAAGTCATGAACAGATCAATTACAAATCTGCAGATGTCATAATCTGCATCAGTAAGAGATTTAGATTGCATCCCAATTCTTTGGCTGAAGCTAAGACTTAGATAGGCACCAATGGCAGTCACCGGCTATTAGTGACTGCAGCCGTTTCCATAGACATGATAGACTTGTGTATGATTTGTAGACACAGCCAGAGATATGGATCATGGCTTAATTCAAATCAAACCTTGGCCTATTCCACACATCAACCAGCAGATGTCTGCTCGTTATTTTCAAACTTGGCAAACTTACGGAGAGAGATCGGATCAACTGGAGGCGGTGGCTGCACTAAGGAGATGCAGGTATGTCCACAGCCGTTGAAGCAGCATATCTGATCAGCACTCGGGCAGTCAGAATCGGCCGAGCAGTCCTCCACGCAGACACCCAAGTCAGTCACCAAGGGGCACTCGCTGAAGTTGTTGACTGTTTTAGAGGGAGAGCAACGACAAACATCATGCTTGATAAATAGGTTCTTTAATTTAAATTCATTATTGTGTAATACATGATTGGTAAAGGTCACAGAGCAGCACTCACACATTATCTGATCCAACATGTATATGAAATGATAACCTGTGAAAAATTTTAGCTCAATCGGACATCCCAGTCACAAGAACAAAACTGTTTTTAGTATTGGACTAATTTCTGGATAAATACACCATTTCAGGCAGAAATATTTTAATGGTATGTTTCTACCAGCACCATCTTCATATCCTGAAAGTTGTACGTAAATCTGTGAACATTTCTGTTTGGGTCTGTTACCAATCCTGTACTGTACCTTTAAGGTGCTTGGAATGAAGTAAAGATCAGCCAAGCAAGAGATAGGAATTAGGATTCACAGTTTTTAAAAGCAAACATTTTTCTGCTTTAACAGCATTTTTGTCAGGAGTAGATAAAGTTGACCTTCTCCAGGTCTTGTATTTTCTCAGGAGAGACTCGGTTAAGAGCAGGGATTTGAATTTCTCTCTCTCCAGGGTTCCACGGCGGGAACTTACCGGAAGGATCGTAGGCCGGCATGCAGGTATTACCGCAGCCATTGGTGCAGCACTTCATGGTGCCATCGCAGGAGAAGTCGTCGCTGCAATCCTGAATGCAGATGCCCAGGGTACCCAGATCAATCATGGGGCATACGCCGGGCTTGGGATCTGCCGGGAGGAAGAGAATAAAAGGAAGGAGATTATAAACCTATCATACCTTGTTGGAACCTTGTTGAAGATTGAAGGAAAGAGGAAGAGAGGACGTCAGAAGAAACAGTGGATTGATAATATCAAAGAGTGGACAGGAATGAGCTTAGTGCAAGCCAAGCGTCTAGCTCAAAACAGAGCTGCTTGGAAGAAACAGTGGATTGATAACATCAAAGAGTGGACAGGAATGAGCTTGGCCAAGCGTCTAGCTCACAACAGAGCTGCTTGGAAGAAGGAGATAAGGAGATGCGTCCAGATGGTAGCCAATCGTCAGTATTGATGGCGGCCAAAGAAGAAGATCTCTATTCTCAAGAAGGATTGGTTGGGCTGCTGACTGAACCATGTGCATATCTGGCTCCTTCACACACCTGGATTACCTCACCAAGTTGTATTTTCAACTAGTTTGCAAACTTACCAAACACTAACTTGGTTTGACTTTGAAATATTCTTCTACTATACAAATAAAATGGGGATTATTACTAACCTCTGGGCTGGACTGGTTCAACTGGTTCAACTGGTTCCACAGGATCCACCAAAACAACTGGACCCAACGGTAAAACTGGGTCAACTGGTTTGGGTTCAACTGGATCCACCAATATAACTGGATCAACCAATATAACTGGATCAACTGGTTCAACTGGTTTGGGTTCAACTGGATCCACCAATATAACTGGATCCACCAATATAACTGGATCCACTGGTTCAACTGGTTTGGGTTCAACTGGATCCACCAATATAACTGGATCCACTGGTTCAACTGGTTTGGGTTCAACTGGATCCACCAATATAACTGGATCCACCAATATAACTGGATCCACTGGTTCAACTGGTTTGGGTTCAACTGGATCCACCAATATAACTGGATCCACTGGTTCAACTGGTTTGGGTTCAACTGGATCCACCAATATAACTGGATCCACTGGTTCAACTGGTTTGGGTTCAACTGGATCCACCAATATAACTGGATCCACTGGTTCAACTGGTTTGGGTTCAACTGGATCCACCAATATAACTGGATCCACTGGTACAACTGCATCAACAACAGAAGAAAGAAAAACAAAGAAATATTTTTTTTTAAATTCACAATCGAAGTACCAACTGAGTTCAAAGAACTACAAACGGACAATGGCAACTTAACAACAAGAGTAAATTGTTGATTTCATCTGGATATGAGGCCATTTTCCTCAAAAGAAGAAAGAAACCATCAAAAGCCTGTCACCACTTGAATCTCAACAATACAAAAGAAGGCTTCAGTTAAAATTGTGGGCCAATCAGATTGGAAATCCATAGCTGCAGTGACTGGGGCTCAATATTACAGCAGTCCTTCAACATCCTGCAAATTAAGACTTGCATGTGAGCAGACTGGGGAGGCCGGGGGTTAAAGGTCAAACAAAACAGACTACAAACTCCTAGTGAATTAAAATGTCGGATATGCATTCTGCAAATACATGTACAGCATCCTCCTGGCTTATGGGAACTGTGGGGCAAAAGCTTCAAGCCAATAGGAAAAACAAAGAATGAAAATGAGCAAATGTTACCATCTATAATTGGTTTCATGCAAGCTTGTCCACATCCATTGGCGCAACATTTATTATCATCGGTACATCCGCTATCATCTTCACATTCCTGGATACAGATACCAAATCCACCAGCCTCTACCACTGGGCACTGACCAGGCTTAGGAGGGCTGGGTGGGGCTGTAAGGGGCGAGAAAATACAAGCGGCGTAACGAATAAGAACAAAGCAAATGAAACATATGACAAGAATACTTGCAAATGTGCCACTTTTGGTGTCAATTAAAACATTTAAGGTTTCTTTAAAAAGAGTTTAAGTGAGCATAGTCATAGAGCTACATATTGACAAATATTCTAAACCTGAGAAAAAAATTGATATGAATCATAGAGTGAAAATGAGCAAATGTTACCATCTATAATTGGTTTCATGCAAGCTTTTCCACATCCATTGGCACAACATTTATTATCATCAGTACAGCCGCTATCATCTTCACATTCCTGGATACAGATACCAAATCCACCAGCCTCTACCACTGGGCACTGACCAGGCTTAGGAGGGCTGGGTGGGGCTGTAAGGGGCGAGAAAATACAAGCAGCGCAACGAATAAGAGCAAAGCAAACAAAATATACAACAAGAATACTTCAAAATGTGCCACTTTTACAGTCAATTTTAAAATTTGAGTTTTCTTTAGAAAGAATTTAAGTGAGCATAGCCACAGAGCTAGCTCCATATTGACCAAAATCCTACTGAAATGAACCTGGTACCTGAAAAAAAATCAACAAGAATGAAAATGAGCAAATGTTACCATCTAAAATTGGTTTCATGCAAGCTTTTCCACATCCATTGGCGCAACATTTATTATCGTCAGTACAGCCGCTATCATCTTCACATTCCTGGATACAGATACCAAATCCACCAGCCTCTACCACTGGGCACTGACCAGGCTTAGGAGGGCTGGGTGGGGCTGTAAGGGGCGAGAAAATACAAGCAGCGCAACGTATAAGAGCAAAGCAAACAAAACATACGAAAGAAATACTTCAAAATGTGCCACTTTTAGTGTCATATTTTAAATTTGAGCTTTCTTAGAAAGAATTTAAGCAAGCATAGCCATAGAGATTCATATAGACAAAAAACCTATTGAAATGAACCTGGTACCTGAAAAAAAATCGACCTGAATCTTATAAAAGTGAAAATGAGCAAATGTTACCATCATCTATAATTGGTTTCATGCAAGCTTTTCCACATCCATTGGCGCAACATTTATTATCGTCGGTACAGCCGCTATCATCTTCACATTCCTGGATACAGATACCAAATCCACCAGCCTCTACCACTGGGCACTGACCAGGCTTAGGAGGGCTGGGTGGGACTGTAAGGGGCGAGAAAATACAAGCAGCGCAATGAATAAGAGCAAAGCAAACAAAATATACAACAGAAATTCTTGCAAATGTGCCACTTTTAGTGTCAATTTCAAAATCTGAGCTTCTTTAGAAAGAATTTAAGTGAGCATAGCCATAGAGCTCCATATTGACAAAAAAATATTGAAATAACCCTGGTACCTGAGAAAAAATCAACAAGAATGAAAATGAGCAAATGTTACCATCTATAATTGGTTTCATGCAAGCTTTTCCACATCCATTGGCGCAACATTTATTATCATCGGTACAGCCGCTATCATCTTCACATTCCTGGATACAGATACCAAATCCACCAGCCTCTACCACTGGGCACTGACCAGGCTTAGGAGGGCTGGGTGGGGCTGTAAGGGGCGAGAAAATACAAGCAGCGCAACGTATAAGAGCAAAGCAAACAAAACATACGAAAGAAATACTTCAAAATGTGCCACTTTTAGTGTCATATTTTAAATTTGAGCTTTCTTAGAAAGATAATATTTAAGCAAGCATAGCCATAGAGCTTCATATAGACAAAAAACCTATTGAAATGAACCTGGTACCTGAAAAAAAATCGACCTGAATCGTATAAAAGTGAAAATGAGCAAATGTTACCATCATCTATAATTGGTTTCATGCAAGCTTTTCCACATCCATTGGCGCAACATTTATTATCATCGGTACAGTCGCTATCATCTTCACATTCCTGGATACAGATACCAAATCCACCAGCCTCTACCACTGGGCACTGACCAGGCTTAGGAGGGCTGGGTGGGGCTGTAAGGGGCGAGAAAATACAAGCAGCGCAACGTATAAGAGCAAAGCAAACAAAAAATACGAAAGAATACTAAATGAGCCACTTTTAGTATCAATTTTAAAATCTGAGCTTTCTTAGAAAGAATTTAAGCAAGCATATAGCCACAGAGCTCAAACCTATTGAAATGAACCTGGTACCTGACAAAAATTGACCCGAATCTTATAAAAGTGAAAATGAGCAAATGTTACCATCATCTATAATTGGTTTCAAGCAAGCTTTTCCACATCCATTGGCACAACATTTATTATCATCGGTACAGCCGCTATCATCTTCACATTCCTGGATACAGATACCAAATCCACCAGCCTCTACCACTGGGCACTGACCAGGCTTAGAAGGGCTGGGTGGGGCTGTAAGGGGCGAGAAAATACAAGCGGCGTAACGAATAAGAGCAAAGCAAACAAAAAATACGACAAGAATACTTCAAAATGTGCCACTTTTGGTGTCAATTTTTAAATTTGAGCTTTCTTTAGAAATAATTTAAGTCAGCATATTCATAGAGCTTCATATTGAAAAAAAAATCCTATTGAAATGAAAGTGGTACCTAAAAAGCAAAATCGACATGAATCATACGAATGAAAATGAGCAAATGTTACCATCTAAAATTGGTTTCATGCAAGCTTTTCCACATCCATTGGCGCAACATTTATTATCGTCAGTACAGCCGCTATCATCTTCACATTCCTGAATACAGATACCAAATCCACCAGCCTCTACCACTGGGCACTGACCAGGCTTAGGAGGGCTGGGTGGGGCTGTAAGGGGCAAGAAAATACAAGCAGCGCAACAAATAAGAGCAAAGCAAACAAAACATATGACAAGAATACTAATTGCAAATGAGCCACTTTTAGAGTCAATTTTAAAATTTGAGTATTCTTTAGAAAGAATTTAAGTGAGCATAGCCACAGAGCTCCATATTGACAAAAATCCTATTGAAATGAACCTGGTACCTGAAAAAAAATCAACAAGAATGAAAATGAGCAAATGTTACCATCTATAATTGGTTTCATGCAAGCTTTTCCACATCCATTGGCGCAACATTTATTATCGTCGGTACAGCCGCTATCATCTTCACATTCCTGGATACAGATACCAAATCCACCAGCCTCTACCACTGGGCACTGACCAGGCTTAGGAGGGCTGGGTGGGACTGTAAGGGGCAAGAAAATACAAGCAGCGCAATGAATAAGAGCAAAGCAAACAAAATATACAACAGAAATTCTTGCAAATGTGCCACTTTTAGTGTCAATTTCAAAATCTGAGCTTCTTTAGAAAGAATTTTAGTGAGCATAGCCATAGAGCTCCATATTGACAAAAAACTATTGAAATAACCCTGGTACCTGAAAAAAAATCAACAAGAATAAAAATGAGCAAATGTTACCATCTATAATTGGTTTCATGCAAGCTTTTCCACATCCATTGGCGCAACATTTATTATCGTCGGTACAGCCGCTATCATCTTCACATTCCTGGATACAGATACCAAATCCACCAGCCTCTACCACTGGGCACTGACCAGGCTTAGGAGGGCTGGGTGGGACTGTAAGGGGCAAGAAAATACAAGCAGCGCAATGAATAAGAGCAAAGCAAACAAAATATACAACAGAAATTCTTGCAAATGTGCCACTTTTAGTGTCAATTTCAAAATCTGAGCTTCTTTAGAAAGAATTTAAGTGAGCAGAGCCATAGAGCTCCATATTGAAAAAAAACTATTGAAATAACCCTGGTACCTGAGAAAAAATCAACAAGAATGAAAATTAGCAAATGTTACCATCTAAAATTGGTTTCATGCAAGCTTTTCCACATCCATTGGCGCAACATTTATTATCATCGGTACAGCCGCTATCATCTTCACATTCCTGGATACAGATACCAAATCCACCAGCCTCTACCACTGGGCACTGACCAGGCTTAGGAGGGCTGGGTGGGGCTGTAAGGGGCAAGACAATACAAGCAGCGCAACTTAGCAAAGCAAACAAAACATACGACAGAAATACTTGCAAATATGCCACTTTAAATGTCAATTTTAAAATCTGAGCTTTCTAAGAAACAAAAATAAAGTGAGCATAGCCATAGAGCTTTGTCCTGACAAAAGTTTCATTGAAATGAACCTGGTACCTGAAAAGAAAATCAACATGAATGAAAATGAGCAAATGTTACCATCTATAATTGGTTTCATGCAAGCTTTTCCACATCCATTGGCGCAACATTTATTATCGTCGGTACAGCCGCTATCATCTTCACATTCCTGGATACAGATACCAAATCCACCAGCCTCTACCACTGGGCACTGACCAGGCTTAGGAGGGCTGGGTGGGGCTGTAAGGGGCAAGACAATACAAGCAGCGCAACTTAGCAAAGCAAACAAAACATACGACAGAAATACTTGCAAATATGCCACTTTAAATGTCAATTTTAAAATCTGAGCTTTCTAAGAAACAAAAATAAAGTGAGCATAGCCATAGAGCTTTGTCCTGACAAAAGTTTCATTGAAATGAACCTGGTACCTGAAAAGAAAATCAACATGAATGAAAATGAGCAAATGTTACCATCTATAATTGGTTTCATGCAAGCTTTTCCACATCCATTGGCGCAACATTTATTATCGTCGGTACAGCCGCTATCATCTTCACATTCCTGGATACAGATACCAAATCCACCAGCCTCTACCACTGGGCACTGACCAGGCTTAGGAGGGCTGGGTGGGACTGTAAGGGGCAAGAAAATACAAGCAGCGCAACAAATAAGAGCAAAGCAAACATACAGCAAGACCATTTCAAAATGTGCCTTTTTTGTGTTGATTATTAGTAGGGCTGTAAAAAGGGTTCCGAAAATTACAATTAATCTAGAAGGGCTGGGTAGGGCTGTAAGGGGCGAGAAAATACAAGCATTGCAACAAATACGGACAAAGCAAACAAAGCATTCAGCGGGACCATTTCAAAATGTGCCTTTTTTGTGTTGATTATTAGTAGGGCTGTAAAAAGGGTTCCGAAAATTACAATTAATCTAGAAGGGCTGGGTAGGGCTGTAAGGGGCGAGAAAATACAAGCATTGCAACAAATACGGACAAAGCAAACAAAGCATTCAGCGGGACCATTTCAAAATGTGCCTTTTTTGTGTTGATTATTAGTAGGGCTGTAAAAAGGGTTCCGAAAATTACAATTAATCTAGAAGGGCTGGGTAGGGCTGTAAGGGGCGAGAAAATACAAGCATTGCAACAAATACGGACAAAGCAAACAAAGCATTCAGCGGGACCATTTCAAAATGTGCCTTTTGTGTCGATTCTTAGTAGGGCTGTAAAGAGGTTTGAGAAAATTGAAATCAAAATTTGGATAAAACGAGGAGGTTGATTATTAGTACTGCATACCGGGCTGAATGCAAATGCGACTGTCGCATTCCATGCTGCAACATTTGCCAGGTCCCTCGCAGTCTCCGTCGTCCTGGCATTCATTGACGGAAATGAAGCACTGTACGTCGTCCTTGGCAGCAGGGCACTGGCCGGGTTTAGACAGGACTGTTCAATTAAAGATTACTAGATTAGAGTGTGTGCCATGTTCAATTGATGGGACGATATAAAGAACTACTCAAACTTCTTTGTGGTGTGAAGAAACCAGGGGCCAATTTCATAGAGCTGCTTAAGCACAAAATTTGTTTAAGCATGAAAAGTCTTCCTTGATCAAACAGGATTAACAACCAAATCTTCATGTGATGTTTACTGCTTTTGACTTTGACATTGTTTGCTGAGCATAACATTCACAAGGAGTTTGGGCCAGCATGCTGATAATATTTAGCAAGGTTTTTGTTTACGAAACGGCGGATTAGGCTCAGGCTCGGGCTCCAGCTCTGCCGGACATCCATAATGCTGAAAATATAGGTTGCGGTTTTTCATTGAAGCTAAATCTGTGTTTTCCTTTTCAAACCAGAGAATCTACTTAAGAACCACAGCCAAAAGCCTCTATTTTGATACCCAATATTTTATAGTGGATTCATGAAATGGAGCCGGAGCTGGAGCCCGAGTCTGAGCCTCGAAAAATAAATCTCGTTGTCAGTACCTGGAGGGAGGATTTCAATCTTCGGGCTTGGCATACACTCAAAGCCACAGCCGTTGCTGCAGCACTTCTCTCCTCTGCTGCAGTCGTAGTCAAACTGGCAGAAGTCGGCGCAAGGTCCTATGGCACCCTCGGGGAGTGCCGGGCACTGACCAGGTCTTGGTGCTGGAGGAAGGAAGAACACAAGGTCAAAAGTCTTTATAGGACAAGCCCCACAACATGCCACAGGAACAGAATACAAGTTCTGGGATCGATTTCACGAAGCCGTACGATCAATCGCAACTCAAGTTACGAAGGATAACCCATCGTATCCTACGTAGGGGCTGCATTGCATCCTACGTCCTATGATTGATAGTAAGTTACGATGAGTTTGGTGAAATCAACCCCTGGGCTCAATTTAACAGCTCTGCTTACCGCAGCGATTCGGCGCTTATGATTCACATTCTACGCTTACTGGATTAGAGCCGTTAGAAACCTACGTCTCAACCATTCATACCAACTGAAATGGCATCACAAAACAGACAGAGAGTCATCAGAGGTCATTAGCTGTTCAGCTTGTCAAAGCCAACATTCTTCAGTCACTAGCAGTCAGCGCGCAGCCCCCGCTATAATGAGGCGCCCGCAAGCATTTGTTTGCAGGAAAAAAACACTCTCGTGCGTTTTGGAGGTTTGCGAGAAAACACGAGAGTTCAGTAGTAACCCTGCAAAAGCTCTCGGGAAACCTGGCAAGGTCACTGCTGGGCCATCATGGCGTGGTGAGTGCATTGTTTATGATTAAAGCAATGAAAAAAAATCGTTTTTTATCAGTTAATTTTTAGATTTTCGCGTGAAAAATAGCCCCAATGTGTGTCTTAATTCTCGAACAACGCTTGTAGTATCTTAGACGTTTTTAGTGCTCCTGACTGTTTCCGAAATGATACGTTGAAATGGTGACGATATTTGGCGAGATTGAGGTTTTCCCCATCGTTCAATATCAATAATGTTTCTACGGTGCGGAGTATTTATCTCATTTTTTACATTTCAAAACTGCGAGATTTGGTGGTTTAGCGTGCGATTCTGCTATGAATTGTGACGTCACATGTTTATTATTTATTTTTGCCATCCATTGACTTGTGCAACCAATATCAGTCACCTAATGTGTGCCTTGCCTAAATACATATATATTTTTTTTATTACTTTATACTTTATATTTTGTACCATTTACTTTCATGTGACAATTAAGTGTATAGACATGGGTAAAAGTTTACCACACTCGTCTTGTATCCAGCAAGTATTTACTTTTTTGTTTATAAGCATGAGGTGTTAAAACCTTTACTCTTGACCAAAGATTGCCAAAACGGGTACTTGCCTAAACATGTATGCAATGTAAATGATGTCACATGTGATTACTTTTTTGTTTCTGTGTACAGTATTTATACATTTGCGTGTACTAGCAAGTGTAATTTGTGTTTATGCATATACATTTTCTGTTGTATTTGGATATTTGTACTGAAGATCTGTTTTGGTCTACATGAAGTCTTTGTGTTATAATTGATATATGTCTGAATACTGTATACATGTCTTAAAAATGTGTGTTCATTGTTATGCTTATTCTCAGGGTCCACATGGAGAAACAAAATGTGCTAATTTATCACTACTAAAGTTGAACAGCACTTGCAATAATATCATTTTTATTATGTAAGATTGATTTTTGTCTTATTTTGTTTACTAAATGTTTTAGAAAATGCCAATGGTTTCAGAACCAGTTAAGTAAAACAAGTGTGTGGACAAAAGTTGACAATTCCTCTATTTAACAAATATTTTCAACTCTATTTTTTAAAGATGGTAAAAATGTTGAGGGGTGTTAAAATCTTGAATATTGCCCAAAGCTAGCCAAAAGGGGTACTTGCCTTGCTTAAACATGCCTACAAATGTATACAATGTGATTATTTTGTTGTGTGTTGACTTCTATTTTTTGTTTGTATTATTTATAAAGTGGCGTTGCAATTTTGTTAATGTTTACTGAAATTACTTTAATGTGTGTACTCAGTCTTTGTGCTATTAATATTATTGATATGTTTCCATTGTTACGTTCTCTCCCAGCCAGCTGAATGGAGGAACGGTTACAGTAACAGTTAACAAAACTGCCAAGTTTGTTGGTTTTCATGTTCATGTGTTATTGTGTTACAATAGGAATCAGTTGAAGAGCAGTTGAACTAATAAATGCTACACTATTGCCCAAAAGAAACAAAACTCTTGTTTTAGTCTTGTTCATGTTTAATGTTGTGGACCTTTGGATTGTGCCTTAACTTTTGAGAAAATGCTGAAGGTTGTAGTGGGAAAACATTCTCTTCCTCCACTGAGCAAGAAGTAAATGAGATCTTGTAAAAGGCAACATTTTAAATTTTATTAATTTTTAAAAAGTGGTGCACTTATTTAACTTCGTAGGCCTACCATTCATAATTGTTTTCAAATAAATGCAACCCGAGGGCCTGGCCTCAGTCACACCCATATTAATTTACACAAAATTGCAGAAGACCCATTAAAAATAGAAGGCAAAAAATCAAGACCGTATTTAATAAACATCGATATTCTCATAACCATTTTTCTCAGGACAACGCTGCCACGTCTGTACACACATGGTTGCTTCACGTGGCGAAGATTTGAACTGATTTTTGCGTATGGAGTCTGGGCATCAAACTTGATGTCGTTGCCTTGCGTACTGTACTGTAGTACATGATTGGCTGATATCCGAGGATAAATGACCTCCAACAACCAATTGACCAACCACAGCTGCGCTTCATTGAGGACGGGGTAGCGGGTTAAGACTCATGTTTCGTTACATTTTTGGGAGGAGAGGGTGAACATTTTGACTGCTCCTGACTGTTTCCCAAAATTTAAAGCGTAGGATTTTAGATAATGATGAAAAGGAATGTTTTCTCTACCGGTTCGTATATGGTTCATTTCTACGGGGAAATTGTGAGACAACATATGAAGACCATTTCTACGCCAGTTTTTCTTATACAAAAAGACAAGTGGTTTTGCCGCTAAATCTCACGTAATGCATACGTCCCAAACATGTTTTCATTTCAGAATGAAAAATTAACCTCTATACCCCACATAATCCAATCCAATTATAACAAAAGACCCATTAGTATGGACGTTACGATCTTTTTAAAACGCGTACTCCGAGCTCATTATATATGCAAAGTCAGTCAGTGCCGGTCGGAATGTGCATACGTAGAAAACAAACGGAAGCTATTTGCAGTGGGCTGCGCGCTGACTGCTAGAATTCTCCACGACTCCCTGACTTCAATGGGCAGAGGAAATGGCGCTCTCTTTTTAACAAGAGAACAAAGCAAGCTGACTCAAGTGAGATTCGAACCCGCAACATCAGGAATAGTGCTGGTTATAGCTCAGTTGGAACCAGTTTTTCTGAGGTCACAGCTTCACATCCCGCTTCGGTCAGTTTTCTCCGTTTACACCTTAATGGAATGACCAGCCCGATTCCCTAGGGGCTCATTGGATGATTTCATTGTTGCTTCTTTCATTCTGTCCATCTTCTTTGGGGGCGGGGTAAGGAGGTTGGGGGGAAGGTCCCTCATTCATAAGCACATAATAATGACTTACGCAAAGGATCTATGACCACTGCATAGGTGCAAACGTATCCGCAGCCAGTGTAGCAACAGATGCCTTCTCGTTCACAGTCCGAATCCACGCTGCATTCCTCGGGACAGGTTCCTGTTTCTGTCATGGGTGGACACTCACCAAACTCATGAACTGTTAAAAAAAATTGCTTTAAATTAAGGTTTGCAGTAGAACTGTGATAGAAAATTCACGAGAGTAACTATTACTATTCCAAGCTATTAAGGAAATATGATCCTGAATATTTAAGATGGAAGCAAATTGTGACAAAGAGCCTTGCCTGAGGACACCGAACCACCTAACCAATAATAGATTCAAGATCTTCTTCAGTTTAAAGGGCCTACATATTTTGGGTCTTTACTTTGGTAGATGAGATGACCAGTTTGCAGCAGTTTAATACTTGTTTTTTCAGTAGGAAATGCCAGGCCACTTAGCTCCAGCACTCCACATGCATAGCTTCTGAATGGGTTCGATAATCCAAGACTAAATTTTGACGGCGCAGGACACTCCACCACCCTCTCAGGCTGCGGGAAGTTTGTCACATCAAGACGTTGGGACCGACTTACCGATTGGATTGTACGCAGGCATGCATCTCAGCCCACAGCCGTTGCTGCAACATTTCTGACTGTCCGGACAGGAATAGTCATCGGAGCAATCGTTGGTGCAGGCACCTTCCATGGTCTTCATATCCACGGCGGGACAGAGGCCTGCCTTGGCTTCTTCATCTGACAAAAACAGACGATAAAACTGTCATGAGCCATGTTGGTGTTAAAATTTCGGCTGGTGATCGGTGTTGAAATTTCGGCTGGTAACTGGTGTTGAAATTTCGGCTGGTAACTGGTGTTGAAATTCCGGCAGGTAACCGGTGTTGAAATGTCTGCAGATAACCGGTGTCAACATTTTGGCTGGTAACCAGTGTTGAAATTTCGGCTGGTAACCGGTGTTGAAATTTTGGCTGGTAATCAGTGTCGAAATTTCGGCTGGTAACTGGTGTCGTCAAGTTAACTGTGTTGACAATTCGGGAGGTAACCGGTGTCAATATTTCAGCTGGTAACCGGTGTTTCAACTGTTGGACCTTTCCTGCACTTACAAAAGTACTATGCTTAGCAGTTTTATGAAATGATACTGCAATAGTTCCCGTGATATCGTCATGATATCTCCTACTCTAAGCCAGTCTTGAGGTGGCAAAAACTTACCGGACTTTGGTGGGGCAGTTTCCATCGGCTCCACACACATAGAGTTGCAGCCGTCCTGGCAGCATTTCAGCTCTCCATCGCAATTGTAGTCATAGTAACACTCCGTGACGACCTCGTCATTGATGCACGGGACATAATCTTCGGGATGTACAGGAGGGCACGTGCCTTGCTTGGGCTCTGATTGGTCAAAATAGACAGTTCAATTTCAAGTTGTCTTATACGTAGTTCAAAACCTTACATCTACAAACGGAGGAGGAAATAAAATAGTTTTTGGGGATGTAGTGTTTTACTAGTCTAAGCATCACCCATTCTACTCAGTGTCACTACGTACCAACGTCTGATACATGCGTGCATGCAAATTTTATGCAACATGGCACATCAGTCAATCAGATCTGTTTTGAGAACATTTCCGTCAGGATCGTGACAGAGGATGTTGATTGGCCCAGCAGCTATCTACATGATAGATGCGCTCGGCAAACGGTATGATAGTAGATGCCCCCTGATTGGTCAAAACTTAGAGAAGTCAGTCCTGGGTTGGTTTGCATAATTAATCAGGAAATCTGCACGCATGCAATAGACGCTCGCTCGCTGGTATGGTGAGTGCGTCTATCACATAGACTAGTGTTTTACCTGGGGCCTCTTCCAATGTGAAAGGTGTACACTGGAAGCCGCATCCGTTGAAGCAGCAGATTCTGTTTCCAGGGCAATCGGCATCGTCGCCGAGGCATTCCAGCTCACAGGGACCGTTGTCATCAATGTACCGTCGGCAATGGCCATACTTGGCATCTAGGTATGGGAAGTATGACCGAGAGGAAGGAACAGTCAATGATCATACAGGAGTGGCAATAACTGAACTGCAAACATTTCTAGCAGCATTTCTAGCAGCATTTCTAGCAGCGTTAGTATCATAGGGGATATGGCCTGTTGATCATGACCCATTATCGCAAACCGAATCCATGTATGAACCATCATATCATCAAATAAAACTGAGTGATGCAGCCTAACTAACATTGCTAGTATCTCAATCAGTTCTTGAAATCTCTCGAATGTATTGGGTGAAACGATCAAGGACAATGCCAGGATGAAGTAAGAACTTACCGGGGTACTTCTTGGGAATGAAAGGGGGAATGCCACGAGGAAGTGATCCGCACATCGCCGTGCAATTCTCCATCGACTCAAACCGGTTGACAGAGCCTCCGCAACCTCCCCAGGTGAACTCTTCACACTCTCCAGTCTCCGGGTTGTAGCCGTACATGGGAATGATGGCCTCGCACAGACCAGCCTTCATGGGCAGCGTGCAAAGCTCTGCAAAGACAGACCACAAAAATTGGTTCCTGATCTTTCAAGTCCATTCCTGGACTGGGGTGATGGAATCCGTTACCCTAAGCAAAAAGTCTTTGCTTACGATAGCAGACTTTTTTTTGCTTATTTCACGGGAGAGTCTCCTTTCTCACTATGCTAAGCAAGGACTTTCTGCAGAATGCACATGACAACACGTTGGCAGAAAATGATCAAGCTTAGCCTAGAAATTCTTCGCTAACTGATTTAGCGCCGATTGAGCGCTTACTTACCTGGTAAGAGACTTGGTAAGACGATTTCAACCTCGGGCTCTGGCAGCAAAATGCAGGCCTCCTCGCAAGCCTCCAGGGTATCAAAGTTGTTCTCGTTGGCATCGCAGCCACCAAAGATGAACTCTTCGCAGCTCTGGGATTTCTGGACGTAGCCATACTTTCGGAAACGGGCCCGGCACTTGCCAGTCTTCAGAGGCTGAAGGCAGATATCTATAGGGGGAAGGGGAGGAGGTGGGGGGTTTCAGGTAAACAAGAAAGTGGTTTTGTGTGCCTTTGCTTCTGGCTTTGGTGAGCACTTCTCAAATTCGGCTACTGAGGAAGCAAGCTTGCCCTCCAACCTCAAGGCCTTGCTTGTTCAACATGGAATCGGCTCTTGGTCAATGGCACACTTATTTGTTTCCACACTTCATACTACCTCATGGACGGCGAGAGCCAGTGGGCTGGATTTCACAAAAGTCTTAGATTAATCTTAAGATGAGTTGTCAGTATCACCATAGTGATTTGTTTTGTGACATTACACTTTGCTTAGCAATTTGGATTTATCTCACACTTAAGATTTCTACTGCGATGCTACTACATGAATATACGCTACTGCGCATTACAAATTTATTATTATCCCTGATCATCAAGACAGAATTTGCATTCCTGAAACCATCTCAACTTCCTGGGGAGTAAACAGTCCCGGATACCATAAGGTGCACAGAGGCTAATCAAATAACAAAGCCATCTCAACCTTCCTGTGACAAAGTGTCTTGCCCAAGGACGCAAGCACCACTAGCCCATGGCTGGATTCGAACCTACCATCTTTAGATTGACCACAAGATCTTGAGTACGACACGCCAGACCACAAGGCCACAGCACTCCATAAGAGGGACATGCAGGCTCATCCGTTTAAGACTTACCAGATTTATACAACTTGGAATCGACGACCACTGCAGGAGGTCTCACATCGACTGGATCCCCACCTATTTGGGGAACATCCTGAGGACAAGATGCCTCACAGTCGTCTATGGTGTCAAACCGGTTGTCGTTGCCGCCACAGCCGCCATAGATAAACTCCTCGCATGCCCCTGCCTCGCTGTTGTAACCAAACTTGGGAAATAATCCAAGACACATCCCTGTTTCCATGGGCATGCCGCAAAGTCCTAAAAAAGAATGGAGAATCGCACACAGATGAACAAGAGAAGAATAACGAAGTAATTAAAACAACTAAAGAAAGATCCTGTGATAAAGATTTTTCATACCTGGGGCCAATTTCATAGAGCAACTTAAGCACCAAAATGTGCGTAAGCACGAAATAACCTTGGCAAATAAAATCAGTATGCCAGCCAGAACTCCTTGTGAATGCTATGCTCAGCAAACAATGGCCGAATACAAGTCAAACACAGCAAACATCACATGACCATTTGGTTGGTAATCCTGTTTGATCAAGGAAGACTTTTCATGCTTTAGCAATTTCTGCGCTTGATCAGCTTGATGAAACTGTCCCAAGGGTATATCTTAATATACTTAAAGCACTTTTCAGATCAGAGCATCATATCTCACCTCCGGCATCAACAGGAACTAGAGGGTCCACAATAACTTCTGGGATTCCTGGATAAGACAATAAAAATATCAATCAATGGCTTCTATATAATTCAGTCTAAATGTCACACATCACCTTCAGGATCACATTTTTTATTTTTCAAAATTATAAAAAAAGGTCTGAGCCAATCACATGGGGAAACTAGACTTGAACTAAAATTCAAAATAGGTGGGTCAGCTCTGCTACTGTAAACAAAAAACAAAAAGTAGGAGCACCAGAAATATTGAGGATTCCTCAGCAATGGTATTTGACTTTTATCAAAAAATGCAAACAAATTCCAAATTTTCATCAAAACTGTTTTTTTTTGCGGCTTGTTTGGATTGAAAAAAAGAAAAGTTTTCGCTTTGAGTTCAAAAAGGAACACACGTCTTACTCTTGCAATCCACTAGACCATCCTCGTTTGTTACGGCTTGGAATCCTTCAGCACATTCTAATTTTAGGCAGTCAAAGCTTCCTTGCAAGTTACCACAGATACTTCCTGGATCACAGGCATCTGGTTCTTGGCACTCATCAATGTCTGGTTCCCAACGGAAATTATAAAAATGAAGAAGAAAACAATCCAATCAAGTTAATGTCTTGATCTGCATAGCCAATATCAAGTGATGCTATCCTAATTATGATGCTGCCTCGCAAGGTATACGTCGTTGCTGAGAATCTGTTTCCAATCTCTTGTTAGCAGCTACTTGTAGTGAATTCTAATGGACTGTTATACATGCACATTTTTTGCTTTAGGGTCTTAAATGGCAGTAGCTAAATAAGTCCCAAGAGTAGCCTCAAGCCTGGTTTCTTAAAGGCCCTATAAAACCCCTACAGAGATTATGGATTTATAGTTACTCTTAGAGTAAGCGTGAACACTTACCAAGGCAGAAGCTGTCCACACATGAGTAGCCCTTTTCACACTCGACACCTTCGCATGTACCTCCCAATGGAGCTATCCAATAACAAAAACAATCAAACGGCTGGTTAATACATGATTAATATATGATGCTGCCTCACAAGGTACGATGCTGTTGCCAAGAATCTGTTTCCAATCTCTTGTTAGCAGCTAATAATATATATAGTGAATTCTGAGGGACAGTATATACTGCATGCAAATGTTTGCTTTAGGATATTGAAAGACACAAGTTGATACTAGTGGATACCAAGAGGTAACTCCTGAAAAGTAGAGGATACTTAAAGATGCTAGTCAGGATTGCTAGATACCAGATACCTGTAACCTAGTGGATGCCAGATACTAGCAGATATGCCAGAAACTAAGGGATGCCAGATACTAGAGAATGATAGATACTAGTTGATGCTAGATACTAGCGGATGCCAGATAGTAGCGAATGCCAGATACTGGTGGATATGCCAGATACTAGGGAATGCCAGATACTAGTTGATGCTAGATATTAGTGGATGCTGGATACTTGTGGATGTTAGATACTAGTGGATGCCATCGATACTAATGGATGCCAGATACCAGTGGAAGCTTATACATAACAATGAATGCTTGTGGATACAAGAAGTGCCAGTGGTAGATACTAGTTGATACCCAGAGCTGCTAGTTAATGCTAAATACTTGTGGATGCTGGTAGATATTAGTGGATGTTAGATACTGATGGCTAGTTATTACTTGTACCAAACTGTTGTTCAAAACAAGTGAAACTCTTACCAACACAGTTGCCGGTATCATCTTTCATGAAGCCAAATCCACATTCCAGTATAGCACAGTCATAGCTACCAGGGGTATTGGCACAAAGGTTACCCAACCCGCAAATATCCGCGATTTCACTGCATTCATCTATGTCTGTGGATGGAAATTTCATGGGAAAATTTGGTATGAATGCTTGTGCACAGCCAACAAGCGAAAAGAAAAACACACATCCATCCAAAAATGAACAAACAACCCAACAACAAAAAACAAACCGGTTCGCCGGTTTGAATCCCGCTCCAGTCAATTTTTCTTTGATCAATTTTTAAATTACTCCAAACAACAGACAAACAAAATGCTATCCACAAAGAAATGGTGTTAGCTAGTTTGCATTTGAGATCACTTTTAATAAATCAAGCAATTGTGAGCTTGACGGACAGTAAAGAGAGCAACATATGGGGACTTGAACCACGTACCCTCGCACTCCAAGTCTGGGGTGAGCCTGAATCCCTCAATGCATGCCACCTGGATGGTCACGCAGTCATAGCTTCCTTCTCTGTTCGTGCAGACGCCGAAGACTCCACAGATATCCGGCGTGTCGCATTCGTTCAAGTCTGGTAGGGGTAGGGGTGGAGGGGAGGGTTGTGCAAAGGAGGATCATTAGTAAAGATGTGCGATGCTGAAAATTGTTCAAGACCAAGGAGGATCACTCCACTTTCTCCCATTGGATCTTAGTCTGTACTGATTTATACTGAAAGAAGGATCATTTCAAATTTTGCCGGATGACGCTTGGGAAATGCCCAGAGCTCCCTCGAAAGCCTAAAGAGGCGCTTCATGAAGCCTACCTTCACAGTGGCCGTCGGAGGACATTTTGTAGCCCGAACCACAGTCCAGCACGGCGCACAGATAGCTGCCCTCCATGTTAGTACAGATGGAGCCATCCTTGCAAATATCAGGATACTTGGAGCACTCGTCCAGATCTGTAAATACCAAGAGAGGTCAGAAGCCATATTACAAATCAAAGAATATTGAGGGCGTCCCATGTTGGCTCTGAAGTAACCTTTGTTAATCTGACTCAGGGCGTTGTACGAAACGGAGGGTGAGGCTCAGGCTCCGTCTCTGTCATCCATATGCTGAAAATATAGGTTGTGGTTGTTCATTGAAACTGAAGCTCTTTCAAACCAGAGAATCTACTTCTGAACAGCAGCCAAAAGCCTCTATTTCACGAAATTCACGAAATGGAGCCGTAGACTGAGCCTGAACCCTTTACAAAATAAGGCTTGAGGCTAGGCTTGAGATTAATTTTGCTGCTTCCATTTTGTTTCCTACAATGAAATGAAGGGCTTGAGATACATTGCGAAGCTGGAGCCTTTCTTCAGGTTCGTCATGTGGCCCATTCCCTTCGTTTAATTTTGAGAGCATTAAAATGGCAGTAGCGAAATAGGTCCCAAGCCTAGCCCCAAGACTGGTTTCATAAAAATGCCCTAGCTATTAAACCCCACAAAGATTATGACAATTACTCTTAGGGTAGAGCCTTAGGATTAAAGTAAGCGTGAACACTTACCAAGGCAGAGGCTGTCCACACATGTGTAGCCCTTGTCACACTTGACACCTTCGCATGACTCTCCCAATGGAGCTATCCAAAAACAAAAACAATCAAACGACCGGTTAATACAAGAAATGGCAAGTTATGTTGCCCTTCCATTTTAATTGATACTATAAAGAGATGATATGTCGAAGCCATCATTGGTTTCTGTCAAGGAAAAGTGGAATCATCAAAGATCCAGATATTTGAAAGAACTTACAAATGCATTTCTTGACGCCGTCAGCGAACACTTTCCCCTCGGGACACTGGTTGAACTCTGTAAAACCAAGACGTCACAATAATTACGTCTCATCCATAACTTATAGCAACAGATTTACATTGCAAAGATCAAATATGAAGATGTGCGCTCAAAGATAATTGACTTTTAGGGACACCGCCAACATAGGGCTGGGTAGCTCAGTTGGTAAGAGCACCAGTATGGTATTCAGGAGGTCGCTGGTTCAAATCCCGCTCCAGTGAATTTATCTTGGTTCACATTTCAATGTTTTACAAACTACTTACGGGAAATATCCAGATCTTGGATGATTTCGAGTTCGGGTATCTCGGGCTCTACCGGGTCGACAGCTGCTAGGGGACCTCCTGCTCTGGCGGGCCCCAGAGGCTCGGCAAATGGACCTCTGGGTCTCGGGGGTAGAAGGGGCTCATTAAAGGGTCCGAAGGGTTCGGCAGAGTCCCTGAAGGTAGGGTCCAAGTAGACTGGTTCAACCGGGCAAGGAAGCTTCACCATTTCAGACAAGGCAAGACCTGATGAGCGAAGACAGAAAGCAGGAAGTTTAGGAAGAATTCAGAAGAAGGAGGAAAAATTGGCTTCCACAGAAACATTTCACGTTTGTGGGAGTGGAGATTGATTGAATCATTCCATGAACTGTAAACATACTTTGATATTAGAGAATGATAAGGGCTTCAAGTTGTTACAGAGGAGTGAGCAAGTCAGGCTCCTAATCTTTGTGAATAATTCTACAGGTTTGATGGTTGGTGCTCGATTCCCTAGGGCCTTTCTCAATCCTCGGCTCTGACTGAGGCTCCGTCTCTGTCGTGCTTTGTCTCTGTCATCCATATGCTGAAAATATAGGTTGTGGTTTTTCATTGAAGCTGAAGCTCTGTTTTCTTTTTCAAACCAGAGAATCTACTTCCGAACCGCATCCAAAAGCCTCTATTTTGATACCCGTTATTTTAGAATGGATTCACAAAGTGGACCCGGAGCCTGAGCCGGAGCCAAGCTTTGAGAAAGGGCCCAGGTCTTCCCGTCATCATTTGCTTCCCTCCATCCAGTACTATGGGTAACCAACCACTGCGGGTACCAGTCAATATGAGCAGACAACCAGTTGCAAACAGCATACACTTCAAACTAATTTCATTGGTAACCAGTGCCTCCTCGGCTTCTGGCTCTACTCACTCTGCTCGTAGTAATCCAGGATGGTGACGGCTCCGTCCTTCACGTCCTTGACATCAATGTTCTTCTCAATGCTGAACACGAGGCAGGTCTCTTCTGCCGTGAGCTGAAATGAAGTACAGAGGTTATGCTCTAAATGATTCCAAATTGGTCCAGCGTTCCCTGAAAACACTTGGCTTAGACAGGATTACCGACCTGTGGTCCAGCGTTCCCTGAAAACACTTGGCTTAGAAAGGATTACCGACCCGTTATGCATATTCAAATTGCATAAATGGAATTTTTTAGGCTGTGACTAGAGGAAGCGCAGATGAGGACAGTATCTGATATTAAATCAAATTGCTGGCTTCTGAGATGACCCCAATGTAAACTGTGCATTGCTGTTTGACTGTAAACGTGACCATCTCTTCAAAGAGTTGTCACATCAAACAACGGCGACAAGATATTAATGTCCCATTTACATCGTGGTCAACTGTATAATGTCAGCAAACAGCACAAGCTATGCTCTCCTAATGTGGATCGGCTCCATTGAGCAAAAAGAAATAGACTCTTGCTCTTGATCACTAACTCTCTCACCTCATCAAAGTAGATGTTGATCATCTTGCCGTCCAGTTCCACCTTCCTGAAGGCCTTGGTCTGGCGTTTCAGAGCCGCAGAGGACACGGTTCCCTTGACAGGGATGAATCCAGTTTGCATCTTGACTCTGAGCAGGGCCATGTTGGACACCTCGTCCTCACCAGTGTAACTGATTCAACATGAAGAAGACAATAAGAGTAATAATTAGAGAGGATTAAACCAAATTTGGCATCTGAGACCACCAGTGAGAAAGTCAAACTTGAGAAATCTAATTTTAGCCAGTGTTGATCAGAAGTGCTTTTTATGAAGAAAAGTGCCATTGTAGAACTACAAGAAATATTCTCATGACTACCTGGGGCCAATTTCATAGAGCTGCTTATCAGCACAAAATTTGCTTAGGTATGAAAAGTCTTCCTTGATCAAACAGGACTGCCAACCAAATGTTTATGTGATGTTTACTGCTTTTGAATTGTATTTTGGTCATTGTTTGTTGAGCATAACATTCATAAGGAGTTTTGGCTGGCATACTGATTTTATTTACCAAGGTTTTTGGTGCTTAATCAAATTGTGGTGCTTAAGCAGCTGTATGAAAATGGCCCCTGTACTTCTCCACCACTGTGAGAACATTCAAATGACTTGAAGTATAAGTACTTCTTACCTTGTGCATACTTGCATGGAGTACTGGTAGCACCGTTTGGCTGTCTGTATTTCTCGGACTTCGTGGGAGATTGTAAAGGCTGGAACGGTTGGTGGCCTTGGGATGACATTGTAGCTCACAGCGGTCTGAAACCAGACAGTGAAAAATACATGGCGTGTACCGGTATTAATTAGACTGGACCCAGATTATGACTGTGGCTATGGATTTTGCTGATGGCAACACTAGAGCATAGGGTGCACATAGGAACACACTTAGCCACAGTTATAGCCATTCATTTTAGATCTGACCGTAGAAGCAAGGCTCAATCAAATCAATGACAATCCATCTCTAGTTACTGCAAGTAGATACTATAAAGTCCTGTGCCTTGCTATGGGGCATGCTGGCCCAAATCTGTCAAAGCCTAGAGATGGGTCACAAGGATATTGTATTCAGGGAGATTCCCTAGCAAAATGGCCAAGATGTAAGGGTTACAGAACGTGCAGTATTAAAGGGATGCAACACTGCAGAGTGTAAAATATTGCCGACTTCACTTTGGGGTTTAACGGAAATGGAAAACTACAGAGAAACTCTCTGATAAAAAAAGCATCAATCAAAATGAAAAAGATCAAAGTTTCATTACCTATTACCTGCAAATGGGTTTACTTGGAGGACAACTTCAGATAATTCGACCTTTAGAACACTCCCAGATCCAAACACTATCCATCAAACCAAGAAAGATCCAAGTTTGACAAGCTCTTACCTGAAGGAGGGCACATCCAAGCCCCCGGCCCTCGAAGCTGATCCGAGTGGGGACATTCTTGGCATCCAGGGTCATCTCCTGCATGAGGAGGCGGTTGTCCGAGGTGATGCGGAAGCTGTTCTTGACCCTCTGGGGATGGGTGCGGACCTTGAGGTGGATGGAGACTCCACCGGTGTAGGCAAGGTCAGCGTAGGTGGCCAGGGCCTGTAGACCTATGACAGTATCCTAGATAACAAAAAAAAAGGTAAATGCATCAGTGAGAGCAACTTAAACACTGGTCTGGCCCAACCTTTAGAAACCCTGGCCAGGCCCAAGCCTTCAGACCTTTTAGTGTCTAGCTCTGAAAGTCAAGACATTACAGCTTCTTGAAATGCAACTGTGCAAATTCAGTTTGGGTAAAATACCATGGTGGACTTTGTCAAGTTCTTTTACCATCACACTGTAAAATGATGTTCTTGCTGAAGATATTCAGTGCAGGGTGATGGCGTTATGCTGCAGTTTTGCCAAAGAGAAATGAGGGGACAGGAAGTCATGGATAAACACCTGTGTTGAAGAGAAACCACCTTGAGAGTTTCTCTGGGAGACGATCCAACGTGCGATGGGGTTACCGGCCACCAGGGCATCACCGCCCTCACTCTGCTTCAGGTAGGCCAGCAGGGCGTAGCCGGTCATCTCAATGTCCTGGGCCGGAACGCCGTAGTAGCTGAAGTCCCTGGGCTGGGGTCGATTCGATCGCCAGAACTTGTTGCCATCTTAATACGTAAATGCAATCATCAGAGAAACGAAAATAAAGATTGTCAAGAGAAAAGCCCAAGTTTGGGTTCCTGGAGTTGATTTCACCAAACTCATCGTAACTTACTATCAATCATAGGACTTATAATGCATTGCAGCCCTACGTAGGATACGATGGGTTATCCTTTGTAACTTGAGTTACGACCAAACATTTGGCCTCGTGAAATCGACCCTGAGGTTATGAGTCACAGTGGGTCACCCAGGATGCTCTGAGTAAGCAGCGCAAGAGAGATTTCATTACCTTCTTCAACGGCAGTTTCCTCCAGCTTGGCCATGACGGCATCCAGGTCGGGGCTCCCGGCCAGAGTCAGGGCGTAGGCCATCTGGGTGGTAGTGTAGGTGTCGCTCAGGGTGGGGAGTCCGTCGGCCAGGCATCGCAGACCACCGGCCACAGCGAGATCCTGTAAGGCGACGACAAATCAAAATATTTTAAATGTTGGTGACAGCAGCGCTGATACTAAAAGACTTTGTGTTTTAGCTTCGATAATGTCACCAACTCCCTTCTACGTCTATGCTATTTTTCTGGACAGCATCTACGGTCACTTACCTCAACGGTCAGTCCTGTCTCCAGCATAGTGATTACAATGTAGGCGGTCAGTGTCAGCTCACTATTGACTCCGCCCTGGGAGGAAAGAAAAAGATAATTTCCAAAGATGACATGAACTGACACAAAACTGATGTTTCAGGCAGCCACTCCAGGACAAACATGCATAAAAGAATGAAAATGACTGAAATTATTTCTCTAATCATCAAATAACCATCCACTTTGAGTGATCTCCGTGTACCGTTCCCAGGTTGCAGCATTGCTGCGCGTATCAGTGAAATGATCCTTGGGGTACGGCGGTGTGTGCGTGGTTTCATGGCTTCTGAATGCCAAACGAACAAAGATAATTGACTATTGAGGTCACCACCAACGTAGGGTTGGATGGCTCAGTTGGTAGAGCGCCTGTACGGTATTCAGGAGGTCACCGGTTCGAAATCCGCTCCAGTCAATTTTTCTTTGTTAAATTTTCAATGAAATTATTTCTGTTTGAATTGAAAGAGCAAACAATTTAGAAACAAACCGAATCACGTAGAGTCTTACCGACATGGCCTTGTGACAAAGCTTCCCTGAGGATTGGAAGCAGCCCGTCACGTTGTCCTGGCGCTCTCTCAGGAAATTGATGCTCAGGTCCAAGTCGTCCTGGTCAATGTAGATGTACTGTCTGGCCTGAGCATACGAGCGCACAACGAAGGCGGTCAGCCAGGTGCTGCCCTCAGGGTCACTCATTCCAAACGCTGAGTACGAGTTGTCAGTCCGACGGTAGTTCAGCTCCCGTTGGTAGCCAATTTTCATGTTACCCTTTGCCTGAAAAAACAAAAACGTAAAATCAAACCATGATTTTTGTTTTACTCAATTAACTACTTGTAATTTTACTGATACTAACCTTTCTGGCAAAAATTCACTTGAGGGTCATTCCACTATGCTAAATTGAGAGGATCCGTTTTAGTCAGCTTTTCAAGAAGTATGCAGAATTGATAAGGATAAAAAGATATCAAATTTTATAGTTTTCAGTTATTTGCAAAGCTGACTATTTGTGAGACGTTTTCTTGCCTGGTAATTAGCTCCAGTCCCATATAAAACTTCGCCAAAAATCTTGAACCAAAAACTGCTTAGCATGAAATAAAATTGCTAAGTGCAATAAACTTGCTTAGCAAACTTAGGTTACCGACCAAAATTTAATGTGATGAGTATGGTTTGTGGCTGGTACTCTGTTGTTGATTCTTACCTTTTCTTCGATTGCCGGGGTGAGTTGCTCGGTGCTCTCCAGGTACTGAGTCACAAAGATATTTGGCACGAAGCCCAGCATGTTCTGCTCACCACAGCCTGTTGGCACACGCAGCAACTTGTCCAGGTTGGACAAGGTGGGTCCCATCAGATCACCTGCAATGAATATGCATGAGTATTTCAGTGGCTGTTCATGAATATTCAACATCTTTACAAGTTATGCAAATGGGAAAAAAATATTCATCATGAGGTCAACTCAGATTTTGAAACATTTTTCTTTCAGTCTTCTTTCTTTAGGGGATGTTTAATGGAATCTGAGTGAGCAAAGGGTAAGTCTTACCTGTGACGGTGATCTTGGCCTTCTGGGAGTCCTTCACTACATTGACTGGCAGAGCAAGCTGGTTGACAGATGTGAAGAGGCCGGTTTCTATGGTTCAGAGTGGAGAACAAGATTTACAAATTCAAGGTCTTATTTTTTATAATAGTCTTGCCCTGAATCTGATATGTTAACCCAAGGCAAAATTGTGACAGAAAAATTTTCAGGCGAGAGCTACATAGTGCTCAGAAGTGGCAATTAAAGCCAGTCCTTTTAAACTGAAAACACTATTGGTCTCAAGGCTACCTTTAGTCCACAGTCTGGCAATTATTGACTGAGTTCCCTATACCCCTGTGGCATTTCAAGTCTACCCCTCAAACTGAAACTAGACTGACGGTCTCTTTGAAGTTTAAAATGGGACTGGAAGGGTTACACTGTTCAACCGCTGTTAAATTCTACAAACCTTCTGGGCAGAAGTATGAGTTGATAGTGTATTCCTCTTCTACTCCTTCAGCCTACAAACAGAAACAAAAAGAAAAAGGATTAATAGACAATTGCTAAATAAAGGGGTCGATGTCGCCAAATATCTAAAAATAACTGACAGGGGGCATAAAAATATGAAATCTCCTGTACTTTTGTACATAGCCTTCGAGTAAAAAATTTGAAATCCGAAACAAAAAATCTGAAATCAGATAAAAATGGGAGAAATCTCATCCCTGATGACTTGTGGATATTTGCCAACTCTGGGCGGGTCTTGAGGGAATTTTGGGTGAGTGGGTGGAGGGGGAACCAACATACCTCGACCAGGAGTTCCCTACGTATGCCGTCACTGAACCCAGTACCAGTGGAGCTGACGACATCATTACCACACATAGCAGTGGAGTCTTCCACGGAAATAGCAATCACTGCAAGTTATTCAGAGAAAAACCCAAACAAAGTGAACAATTTGGGCAAGGAAAACTTCCTGAATCCACCATTATAAAGTACTGCACAGTATCCCAACGGCACATATCTTTAGTCACCAATGACTTAAATGTCATCCATCCATTTTAAAGCGAAGGAATCAATTTATAGAGGCTTATAGCAAGAGTTTGGAAAATACTGTTTTTGGAACAAGAAAACTGATCAGCAGCTGCAACACAAAATTAAAACCTGTATTTTCAGCTTTTGGGTGGCCGAGGCAAAGCCAAAGCCCAATATGTGCTTAAGAAAAGGTCTACAGACTCTCTGCTCGGTTAGATGACATCCCGCACCCATCCTAGCTCCCTCTGATCTCACCTTCGATGGGAATCATTCCCAGGTTGGTGAAGGAGACGTTGAAGACAGCCGTCTTGGAATCGGCTCCGCAGACGCACATGCGCTGTGCCCTGTCCTCACCCTTCAGCACAAAGTCATTGGATTCCTGCAGCGTCAGCTCAACCTTTTAAAGTGTCAAAGGTGAAAAGGGTCAAGATTCAGGAGCAAAGACACGCTGCTTCAGGTCAAAAGCATTGCTGAACAAATTTCCACGCTTAGCAAATTTTCAAAGTGCCATGCTAAAAAATTCGAACTCCAAGCAAGACCCTTTCCGAGACAATAAGTGGTATTACCGGAAAGTAACAGTTTGCAGTAACACCATGTATCAATTGCACTTTTTATTTCATTGCACTTCTTGGATGAAATATCACATGATGTTTCCACAACTATCGCCATGCAAATAAGCCTCATGCAAGTTTTTCTTGAAGAGGTATAAAAATTAACCTTCAGAAAATATGGTGAATTAGGGGCAAAATTCCAGTGTCTTCTAGCTTATGTCCCAACACCAACTTCTATCAAGAACTTCTGTACTTACCACGAGACATTCAGAGAGATAATTGAACACGGTGACAGAGATGGGTACCTCCTCCCCGCGGATGACAGAATAGGGGAGGTTGTAGGATGCAAAGAAGGGCTGGAAGGCACGTAGGGTGGTTGGACCGGACACACCGATGCCGTACTCGCTGGACGTACAGAAGCCGCTGCCCACCCACTCCGTGATGGTGTCCGGCACTTCCACGTTCAGTGTTGCTTCGCTGGACTCTGGACTGTTTGTGGAAAGACACAAGAGGGGTAGGTTCTTCAGATTTGCCCCAAACATGGCTAAGCGCCTCTTTAAGTACGGTGCACGGTAAATAAGATAAGACAACCACCAAACAAGGGATTCTTGAGAGAGAAAGCTGGAGAAAGCTGAGTAAACTATGAAGAAGAGGATATGGCATGAATCAGCAGGGCCCAATTTCATGGAATCCGTTACGGCCTATTTTTGTGGTTACAGGCTACTGCTAGCGCTAAATAGCTCGAGCGTGGAGCCCTATTGGCACTTACAAGAGCAGAAAATTTGATGCATTTTGTGATCTGCAATTTAGGACCACAGCACCATGTGGCCCTGCGATCAATCAGCTTAGATACGCACACCGTGACGCAGACCCACACTTACCCGACTCGGACAAGATCCCAAAGGAAGGTCTCTGGGAAGTACGTCCTGACCTTGACTTCAGCTGCCTCATCTGGGAGTCCGTCTTCATCCGCTTCAATTTTTTCTTCCGCAAAGACGGCATCAGCAATGTCAGCATCAAAGAGGACAGGCACAGCCTGCGGGAGGGCGAGAGGACCATCCAAAAAATCCCCTAGACCTGCAGCATTTTGTATTCAAATCCAATGAAAAGGGTGTCAAGGCATTCAATCTGTTTCCTCACATCCTCGATAAGAAAGTCCTCTTGCAATTAGAACGCAATCAATAGATGACATTTGATTATAATTTCAAAAATGAAATTAAAAAAAAACTTCTTAAAGGGCATGTGCACCATTGGGAAAGGTGCCAGAGCAGCTGCAGGCTGCTCATGATTTGATTTGTCATGGAATAAAATCAAACCTGTGAAATTTACAGCTCAAATGATCGTTGGAAACAGTAGAAAACAGACAAAAACTGGTGCCATTGTTATGCCAAATTGTGTGGGAATAGCTGTCTCATGATTACAAATGTTCTGATGTTTGGCTTTAATCTGTTCTGGATAAATACAGCATTTCAGGCAGAAATGTTTCTACCATTACCGTCTTTATACCCTGCAAGTTATACGTAAATCTGTGAACATTTCTGTTTTGGTAATATGTTGTATATGCTCTGACTATGCCCGTACTGCAGTAATGGGCAGATAATTTGACCAAAAAAACGGTATTGTATGATTTACCTCGACCACGGTAGTACAGGTCTCTATTTCGGCAAGGGCGTGTCTCCACTTGAATGTTGGTCAGGAAGACAAGACCCATTTGCTGCGAGAACAAAAATGTTTCAATCAATCATAGCTACCTCTTATAAATCATCCCAAAGCAATGTAATAAATTCATGCCAGGGGCCAATTTCATAGAGCTGCTTAAGCAACAAAATTTGCTTAAGCACCAACAACCTTGGTAAATAAATCGGTATGCCAACCAAAACTCCCTGTGAATGTTGTGCTCAGCAAACAATGGCCGAAAACAAGTCCAGCAGTAAACATCACATGAACATTTGGTTGGGAATTCTGTTTGATCAAGGAAGCCTTTTCATGCTTAAGCAAATCTTTGTGCTAAGCAGGGCCGTAAAATTGGCTCCCTGTATTTAAGATTGCTGCTAAGCGGGACTCACCTTGAATGCTAGTGAGGCATCCTCGTAGGTCTGGTAAGGGCTGTAAATGATGGAACGCTTCCTGCGACCACCAAATTGAGCCCACCAGGGCACAAACTCAGGACAGTGCTTGCTGGACTCAAGCTGGCCGTCTTCATCAGAGAGTTGATGCTTCTCCAGTGAAGCAAAGACCTTTAAAAGTAAAGCATCCCCCAACAAGTCAGATTCAGAATGGGTTTCAAACTTCAATGGTAAACAACAACAATTTTTTTTTTAATTTAAAAAACAAGTCGATGTGCATTTTTTACTAACTATACGAAATAATTTTCTTTAGTGAGAGGACAGGTAGACATTTCATCCATGAGCTCTAAGACACCAAGAGTTATATGTTTTTTGTTTCACCAATTTAGGAGCACTACTACATGTACTTTGTAACAAGCAAATTTGATTTGAAATCCCAAGACAAATGCATGCCAACAAATCCTGCAGGATTTCCAAAAAAATGGGGGAAAAACAAATTCTGTGGCCTTGTATCTGCCACCTAGACTAGATGGGTGATGCCTAAAACTGAGGAGGGCCAGTGGCTTATAGACAACACCGAGGACCTAAGGACTGCCATGCTGGATAGAATGGCCTGGAGTTGGATATGTTCATAGTGACCGAGTAGGCACTGGCTAAATCCAATGTCCACCCGACATAATAGTAGTAGAAATTCTCACGACAGTACCTTGCTCTTCTTCAGCTGGTTGTCTCCTCCGAGGAGTTGGACGCTCTTGTCCACGACCCCGATTCCACAAAGTGAACCAGGAGCGGCCTGGATCTTCAGGTTGGTCATCTCTCCTGGGACGGCCTGTTTATCCTCAAACTGCACAGTTACCTACAAATATTCATGACAAAAATAAATAAATGTTAAAGTGTTTTGACAAAGTAGCAATCAAAAAGGTACTTTGATTTTTTACTAAGTACAGTGGAACGGCGCTATAATGAAAAATCGCTATAACGAACATTCGGCTACTGAACATCATCCTTGGCTCCCACATACCACTTTACCAGACGATTTCTATCAATCCCGCGGTGTTCCCCATAGTGATATTACATTGTACCACTTTCTTGTTAAATACCTTTATTTTACACCCCATATCTTTTTTCTCTGGGTTAAATTTGGTGAGAAAATTTTCATGAAGATAATATATCCACAACATGTTAAGATGTAAACACTGAGAATTCCACCGAATGTGCAAACATTGCCAGGGTGAAACACATCCTATTGAAATGCCAGGCCCAGTGAAACAATTGACTTTCCCAGCCTGTCAATCAAAACTGTGCATTGACCAATAGGAGGATGCCTTTTGATCAGGTGACCACAAAAGGAGCACGAATACACGTGGGCGGGGCTTAAGAGCAAAGGTGGAACGTTACATTCCTGTCCCTACCTTACATAAAAAGGCATTTTTGGTAAAAAAATTATAAAATTCAGACGTACATCATTCTCGAAGACCTCCTTCACTTGAAGCATCACCGAGTCGGTGATGACCTCTCCGTCCTTCCGGATGTAGTAGACCAGGATGCGGGTTAGCGGCATCATCTCCTTGGTGATGGTGACCTGGGCCTGGACGGTGTTCAGCTGGCCGGGCTTGGCGATGACGATGGGCTTTTCTGTGGGGTTCGGGGGTTTGACAAAGCTGAATTGGGAGCTGGAAGCTGCTTAGGATTGGGGGAGTTTGGATCATTTTGGGTTTTTTATCCCCAGGGGTTCAGTCAGCAAAATTAGTAAGGGTTTGAGGGGCGAGAGAAAGGAAATTTGAGAATGATTTGGTTTCAGACGACTTTTTTCAGTCAGAAATATTCAGGGCCCAAAATGATAAAAATTAGATTACAGTTGTAGAGGAGATGAGACGAAAAACCCATGGAATTAGGTAGGGGGACTGAAAAACACCAATCCACTTGTGTGCATTGGAAGACCAAGTAAAACCATAAGTAACAACTGTGCCTGAGTAGAGCAAAGCCCGCTCCGAAACTCATTTTGGCTACGGCTTAATTCACACAGGTCTATGATAATGGGTTCAGCCGCATCCCATAGACTCCTATGCAATTCCAAACCACTGCAGGGTATTTCTGACACAATCTTATTGGCACTTCCCTGAAATGGCTCATCATAGATGACTACACTGTTATCTTGTGTACTGGACGCGACAGCAATCGCAAATTCACTGTGGTCAATGTTACCAGGATTAATGGGCCACTGAGTTCTTCAAGATGTTTCGTCCATATACTCACCATCGGAACTGTCTACGCTCGATTCAAATGGGTCAATAATGATTGAGGAGAAGGCGTCTACTGGCACGTCTTCTGTAGGTTCTTCTGCTTGACGAGCTTCGCGGACGGGAGATCCTGAATCTACAGCCTCCAGGCTATCAATTCCACTTCGCAGGATGTTACCCCTTGACATGAACTACAAGTAACAAAAAAATAAATAAATTATGTTCAAAACAAAATGGAAATCACCCGACTGTGTTTTTTTGTAATTTCTTAAGAGGCCTCCCAAAACAGGCTTGGTCATTTCACAGAGTCAAGACAATGAGAAGAAAATAACACCAAGCAGTAGGGATACAACTGGGTACCAGTCAGTATAACATAGCATACCACATATTATGGCTGGTAACCTGCAATATTTCTGTTTTGGTTTCAGTTGCCAAATGAAGCATAAATTGAAAAAAAAAATGAGCCACAGAAATGCTGTTAACTATTTCGCTGGTTCGAATCCCACTCCAGTCAATTTGTCTTTGTTCACTTTTCAATGACATTAAATTCAGTCAGTTTCCCCCATGGCTATTTGATGATGATATTGTTATTGCTTCTTGTGAGAAGGTCCATGGAACTCATCACCATTTGTCTTTGTAATGTGCAACGTCAAACAGCATTGGATTGAAACATTTTTGATGTGGAAGGCAAGGTCTGGTAGAGATCAGCTCTTCAAGTGCAATAATACACTCTGTATTAAACCACTGCAGGTTTCTGAGCTCAAGAATCTTATTCACACAAAGTTCAAGGCAGGGAGAGTTCCTGGAGATGACGCCTTACCAGAAAACTGAAATCAATATTCTCTTTCTCTGCATCCCTGGCTGTGAAGTCGATGTTCAGGGTCTGAACGGAGCCGATGTCCACCGTCTCAAGGATGGGAGCCACCTGGATGAAGCTGCCTGACGGGGAGAACTGAGGCTGGGCAGTGAAGGACGCTGATGGATCGTACATGAACTGGATTCGGAGGCTGTAGTCGTAGTTGTCAGGTCTGTTGTTGTATCCTGGTGCCAATGCCTGCATGAGAGAAAGGAAGAAGGAGAGACAACTTGATAGATGACGCCTGCTTAAGGCTACATGAGTCAGCAAGAGCTAATTACAGCAAGCAGCAGAGCGTTGTTTGAGGGGAACTTGAGGTTGCGGACATCTCTGGGGAGCTACAGAAGCCTCCTAGAGAGTACAGAAGTGCAAAAGAGGTTGCACATGTCAGCAGATGTTTGCTGGAGGTTACAGTAGCCTACAGGAGGTTGCAGGAGGTTGCAGTAGTCTGCTAAAGCTTGCAGCAGTCTACTAGAGGTTGCAGTAGTCTGCTAAAGGTTGCAGTAGTCTGCAGGTTACAGGAGGTTGCGGCAGTCTGCTAGAGGTTGCAGTAGTATGCAGGAGGTTACAGTAGTCTGCTATAGGTTGCAGCAGCAGTCTGCTGGAGGTTGCAGCAGTTTGCTAGAGGTTGCAGCAGTCTGCTGGAGGTTACAGCAGTTTGCTAGAGGTTGCAGAAGGTTGCAGCAGTCTGCTAGAGGTTGCAGCAGTCTGCTAGAGGCCACAAGTGTCTTTCAGGTGTAATATTAGAAGGCGAATGTTCACCCGTACTTACATAAAAGTTCAAGGTGGAGGACTGGATTGAGATGTTCTTGGCAGCAAAATCAATGACCCCATTTGGCGGGGAAACCAGCATCTCATCGAAGATCCGACCTTCATTGGTATCTGCGGTCAGCTCAATTGTCCTTCCTCCAGCTGGAGTTCCATCCGGGTAGGTGACAAAAATCTAGATGAGTCAATTTCAACAAAAGAATCATGATTCCGAACCGCAACATATACATTTCTTTAATAAAAGGATAAAAAAAAAAAAAAAATTGGAGATCTAATTTTCAATGATATTCCGCTGAATTTATCTTAAGCACATAAGCAATATTTAAATACGTATTCAACATTTCATATAGAGATAAAGGTGTCATATTTCATATAAAAGTTATATTTGGGGAGATTTATCAACTTTCTATAAACATTTATGTGGGAATGAATAGGAATGAAAGGTGATAAAAGTAAATTCTCTTTACCTTTCCATAGAAGGGCACACCGGGTTTAAACGTCTCTGGAGCCTTGAACTCTAGGTTAAGCCCTGTCGATGATATCTTGGAGATATCCTTGGATTCCGACAGTTTGATACCTGTGCACAAAGTTCAAAGCACTAATAGCAATGTACACGTACCGGGCTTATGTGACCTACCATAACCTTCGGCAGGTCAACGACCTCAAATATGGGTCATCTTGTGGACAAGAAGCAACAGCTGGGTCATTCTCTAGGAAAATTCTTTTCAGATTGATGAATTACAATATTCTTCACCTTATCATCATTGTATGCTCATTCTTGTATGATTTTTATTTTCATTGTAAGGAATTAAGTCTTGGTAATTTTTCTACTATTATGTATGTACATGTATTCATTGTCTCTCAATATTTATACATCGTCAAGAGCATGCGTTGATAAGAGTATGAGAGTTCAGACATATTTTGAGAATCAAACAAAGACACATTTCGATGGAAGATCACTTGATAGAGTGACTCCTTAACTATTTCAACAGCGTGTACGTTGTCTCAGTTGAGAGGGACAAAACATCTACAAGCATACAATTTATGGTAAAAATTTCATCAAATTATCATCACCGAGTGTATTTGAATGATTCATTACCAGTTGCAGTTTCGGTGAACTCCACAGCTGCGGTGAGCCGGGCGTTCCACAGACCAAAGTCGGTGCTGTTCAGCTCCAGCCGGTACACTTCCACCACGATATCCTGGCAACCGTCCCTCCCGGTATCCTGCAGGCGGAAACCGACAACAGATTGTTTTCTAATCACGGCCAAGTTCAAGTTGGTGCCATGCACGTACAGGCCAAAAAGTAAAAACCAAAAGAAAAATAACAAGATCACCTCATCCTCCTTTGGTCCAGGAAAGACCCACACATGAACCAACCAAAAACAAAATTCCGGTGGCACATTCCAAAACAAACATTCTATACCAATTTCATCGGGACAACGTTAAGTCACGAGAAGGAAAGAGATACAAAAAAAAACATCGAAGGAAGGAAGGAAATTTGTAATCATGGTTTCCTACTCTGAAAACAATGTGCAACATGAAATGAAAGTATGAAACAGAACATTTAAACATAAAAGTTGCCTAAGAACCAGCTGCTTGCATCAGTATTATTTTATGTGCACTTACAAAGCCATTGGTAGGCGCCCCCCCCCCCCCACAATTGAAAAAATTAGAAATGTCTTTATAAAATAAGCCAAAACCTTGATATAAAATATAAAGCTGTGAATTTTTAACCAGCAATTTTAAAAATTTAACAGATAACACTACACAACAATAACAGAGTTGCTATATGCACACATATTTCATATTAAGTACAGAAGTGTTGAGCCTCTACAGCAGATAACAGTTACTAACCAAATTTCTTTGCTAGGTACTGTACACAGCTTGTGACTGGTTCCCTGGGCTTTTCTCTTTTTGTTTCGTTTTGTATTCTCACTTTAAAAATGTGTAAAACAATACGTTATATACATGACATTGGACCCACATCCAAAACGTAGTTTCTGACTTCAAAACAAAACAAATATCAAGTTCCATCAACAGTATTAAAGAATTGCAAAATATTATCTTGCGTATAGCATGACATTTCTAAGAATCAAACATAACTATCCTATGCCTGCATATACAGATATGTGGCCCACCCAAGTTAATCATGCAGCTACGCCTACAGTTGATAACCCCATTCAGTGATATCATATGGTATTTGTTTTATACCTTCCTACTGGGTATTTACAGATAACAAAATCACCAGATATTAATTTCCTGTACAAATTGATTGCTGTAAATTTAAGCAATTGTGAAAAAAATACCCCAAATTCCTGACGCTCTGACCATTATTTATTTGCAAGAGAATTGTACACAATATGTAAATGTGTCTACTACTGTATTGGGCCCAAGTAATCTTCAGCACAAGAAATTATTTCTGGGGCCGATTTCACCAAAATCATAGTAATTTATTATCAGTCGTAGGACTAATGATGCATTGCTGCCCCAAGTACAAATCTAAGGATACGATGGGTTATCCTTCGTATCCCGAGTTACGATCGATCGTAGGTCTTTGTGAAATCAACCACTAGTGGTTGAAACTCTTCTGACATCTCATACATTAGCATGCTTAGCTATACGTCTTCTTTGGTAGTTACTTGAATAGTGATCGAACCTGAAATTCTCACCTCAATTTGGTATCTGATGGTGGCTCTTGGTCTTGCACTCCAGCCGTCACTGCTGACCGAGAAGGCAGCCTTGATGGATCCCCGGACAGGCTGCCCATATGTGTACCTGAAAATAACCAATGCAATTACACTGAGACTGAAAAAGAGTCTATGGAATTTGCTTACTTTTGATGGAAATAAAAACAAGTACGGATTGATCAAAGGACAAATCTCTAGGAACTGCTAAGCATAAATGCATTGGCTTATCAAAAAAGATTTTGTAATTAAAATAATGGACTGCTCCTCTAAATTCTGCAAGATTTTGATTGTATATAGGCACACTGTTTGAATTAAGTATATATTTTGCAAATTTCAAACCATTATATATTTTCCCTCGTAATTAATGTAAAATCATCCTAAAACTTTGTTATTTGCCCCCAAAATGGATTGATTTATAAATCTTAATAAAACATTTTTGGATATCCAAAATAGTTAGGGAATACATTGCACATAAATCTACTTGATGGTATCCCAGCACCACAAACCAGACAGAAACTGGACTGGGGTCGGTTACATAACAGACGACATAATATCCTAACAATGGGTAATAAAACACGTCCTCTACCCTGGGAATCATGCCATAGTCCTGTAATTGTGTGCCAGAGTTTGTTTAATTGCAAGTTGAAATCCAAACGCCACCATATAATTAAACCCTATACCACTGGTTTCATTCTTTGTTTTGATGGACCCCCACCATCAGTAGTCTCACAATATGCATGCATTAATAAGCATTGACCAAGGCGTCTGATGAACAAAGCACTGGGGTCGATTTCACCAAACTCATCGTAACTTGCTATCAATCATAGGACTTATGATGCATTGCAAACCTACGTAGGATAGGCCCCCTGCAATGGGTTACCCTTCGTAACTTGAGTTACGATCGATCGTAGGGCTTCGTGAAATCGCCCCCACGACACATAAACAAATCAAGTGCTGTTCTCTATTAGATTTCAAGTCGCCAAGAACTCACATATATCAATTTACAAATTTATAGACAGAACTTGCCACAGCAAGTTGTCAGGTGTTAAGGGCCTGTTTATTTCAGGCACGAGATAAGTGATCCTGCCGATCCGTATACCATTTTAACGTATCCTGCATGGGACGTGGATCTGGAAGATCACTGATCACATGCCTAAACAAACAGACCCATAATCTCCGGGATTGAATTAATTCTACAAATTTGGTTCAATCTCAAGAATACATTGTCCGTACGATTCTTGCACTAACTGTTTCATTTATCACGCAGTAAAGTTTGGAAACACGAGATGCGATTAGGGAGAAACAAAGAGTTATGAACTAAAACAATCTGGCCTTTATTTTATCAGCCTGCATCTTGGAACAAGGCATTATCTAGATGGCATTGTGGACAAGGCTGTATTATAATGACCAGACCGCCCTGGGCATAGGTCAACACATAACAAAAAAAACAGTTGTAAAATCATCTGTGTGATGATGCAACCGGCCGTGATGATAAAGAGTCTGCCTGAATATAATGCATTAATTTTACTTACAGTTTATGACCCCGAGTAGGATCTTCCTTGATTTATTTGCTCAAGTTATCTGGTTTATTTGTTCTGGGAATTATGACCTGGCCTGGATAAGCAATCAGGACGGGAGTAGATGACCATTATGGTTCTCTGCAGCTGCTGTTAAAACTTGGCCAGACCCAGCAGGGCTAAAATTCCAACAGCTTAAGGAGTCATGTTCCAATGTTCTTCATGACTTTATGTTGTGACATCACAATTTGCTTCAGCCATTAATATTCATGTACATTCACCTTAAAAGGTAATTTCACACTTTGATTTTTGTCAAAGAAATGCAGATTCATGGGCAAAACTATCAAGAAAGATACAGCAACAGTCATCTGTGAAATTCGCAGTCCCACACAGTGCCCACCTTTTGAGAATACAGTAAAAACTGCCCACGGTATTATTATTGTTCACCGTTATTGTTCATCTTCCGAAGATCAAAATTCTTGGCCCATGGCCAATTTTTGGTCACTTACTTGGCACAAATTTTGGCTTCCACTCGGGTTTCGTTCACCATGATGTAGGCCGGTGCTTGGATGTCAATCTCAAACTTTGGCAGGACTGCAAAACAAAACCAAGCAGATGAAAAACTATCAAGCTCACAACTTACCCGGTAATCCATGTTTATTTTATTAACCACTACAGTTTACTTCCTATGAAATCCCCCAATGCAATATCTGATGATCAATTTCCAGTTATCTCTGATACCACTAGTTCTTGTATTTTTTTTCTCCTCTTATTTGCTGTTTGACCTTTAATGTTTTTTCTTTTGTGCTTCCCCCTTTGTCCGTATCTATCCTCATCTTATTTGTATGTCTCTGAGTCATTTAGCCAATGTTGCCAATGAAATTCTCTGAAATTTTGTTTTTCCAACAACATGCCAACATACATAACGGTGCCCACCGAGAAGGGATTCGACTCACTCCGCTGACCCAAGCTAGCTCGGTAGCCTATGGCATCTGCACTAGTAAGCAGGAGGTCATGGGTTTGAATCCCACCTGAGCCAACGCATGATTTTTCCATGTGTGCTCAAAAGGCACTTAAAGAAGTGCTTATCTACGTCGTTGAAGGGCAATAAATTGCTTGCATAATTCTATCTCCTTGACAAATAAATCAATAAAAACATGGCAACACTTCAGGGACTTTCTGATGCCCACTGCTTGTAAAAAGTGGAGCAAATTCTGATGATTAGTAAAGGGAAGAGACCAAAAAATCTCGCATTTGAACCAGCTGGACAGGCTGGAGACACCTGGCAACTTTTCAATCACTTAGTCAGGATATGACATCCGGCACTCACCGTATTCGTCCACGGTGAACGTCTGCGTGACATCCTTCCCTTGATGGACAGCCTTGATCTTCCAGTCACCCAGCGGAGGGTCAGAGGTCATAGGCATCTCCAGGTCTACGATGCCGCCGTTTTCCTCTGTGTTCACGTCCAGCCACTGGGCCATGCGGATGCCGCTGGGCGTCTCCACCCAAATTTTGGAAACCTGAAATTTGGGAGCGGAGATGCATAAATGGTATTGCTTTGAAATAGGTCATTCCAACAGGTTAGAGCAAGATTTGTTTCATACGTTTCTCCCCAGCAGAATTGCCACTAATAGCATCTGAGAAGTTCACCATTTGCTTTCCCATCATGTCAAAATTACCAAAATAACCACAAACAGAAGGCTACAAATTAACCAAATGAAATGGTACCGATTGACAAGTTATTGCACATCAATTTTTTTTATTGATTTTCCAAGAATTCATTCCAATAATCTAATACATGTAACCAAAATATGCAGTTTATGTCATTCATTCCAATACATAGGCCTATATCACTTGTTTCTATCTTTCAATGCTGTCAGATAATAGTTTTGTAACACAAGTTGCACAACTTTGTTGAAATATGAAATAATGTCAACAATTCTTTCTTTTTTCTGAAAAACAATGGAACAAACACCCAAGTGTATGGTTTCCAAATGGAATGCGGATAGAAAAAAAACACAAACATCAATGTTCTGTAATGAAATAGCTTTCGGTTTTCAATACAATTTTAAAATAGGACTTCTAGGAAAGCTTTTGTTTTTACTAAGTACTACCAAAACAAATTTCACAAAAGTTTCTATTCTTTACCGGAGTCAGGTCTGGTCGGAAGTTCTGGTCAATGGTCAGCATGCGGAATTTCACTGTGAAACAGAAACAAAAAGACAATGACAACAAAATATGTCAAACTGATGAAACCAAAAACGCTGACGCTATCGAGCGCTGAAAGAAAAAAAAACTCAAAATTACGAATGCAATTCCTGATCTTATAATCTGGCCGCAAGAGATTTACGACACGCATCTGCTGATTGTACTAGGTTGGAGCTAATAAGTCTAACTCGTAAAATCTGAGCAGGATTTATTGACTCTCTGTGAGACATTTATAGCTGTTTCGATCGTCTGATCTGATTAAAATGAGAGTGCAATAGAAGTCTTACTTGATAAACTCACAATATCTACAACTTAATTTTGACACGTACAACTTTGGTAACACACAGTATCTACTTCCTGTAGACTCATGGCGTGATATCCCACAAAAGTCTAGAAATTTGCCCACAGCCTTTTATTGTTTTCTGTTTCTTTTTTAAGGGAAACCACAGATTAGCCATAAAAGATGATTTTGCAAAATGGATATTGTCTTTGGTTTGATTTCCCCTGGTGTCAGAAAGCAGAAATATCTAGAGTCTAGACCCAAGGGCAATAAGGCAATTCCTTTGAAGCACCAATGCAACGGCCTGGCTGGACAAACTTAAACGACTGATCAGATGCACAAAATAATTTTGAAAAGTTTGTACCAAGGCATTGCCTCCATTGTATCCATCAAGTAAACAACTAGGGCACCAAGGCAATGATCAGGGGCATCAAAAACAGTTTCGTTCCAGGTAGCCTTTGCAAAAATTGAAACCCTTGATCATGTATTACATGCAGGATACATGCCTTTGACAAGCCAGAATTTCAAACTCTTCCATTTCATTTCACAGATTAATCAGTAATTCAAGCAGCCTTTCAAGTTTCAGAACTTACACATGCACGACAACACATGTAGGCCTATCTGAAAATGCAAAGAGCTTTAGGACCTGCCTCATTATATCAACTACAAACACCAGCCCTGACACAAAATATTCCCAGTGGTTCTCGGGCTTCACTCGCTGGGTCAAAGGCTAACAAGGTAATATTCCACTGCATATCTCTGATGGGATTGTCCAAGGTTTCCCATTTCCCTCGAGTGGCAATGATGGTATTGACGGTTGAACCTGAGCTGGTATGTCTTTAGCGACTGAATTCACTGAAAGTAGACTTTTCCCTTGGGGTACCAGCCTTGCAGACAGATTTCTTTTTTTCTAGACGTTATTTCTGTCGGGAATCCATAAGAGGAATTTGATTTCAGTCTGCTTGGAGTTAATTTGATTAGGAGCTTGTTTTTTAAAGAATCTCTAGGATTGGTCAAATATAATTCTTTTCAATTCGAAATTCTAGCAGTGGTGGAAACTGGAAACTAAAAGTTCATGTGTAAGAATGGGATGATGTTACATTGTTAATGGGATAAATAATTACCACACCACTGAACTGAGAGTATCTTCACATCAAATTCTGAGAAATGGCATATTAGGTATCAGTCAAAAAGATTTGGGAGGCTAAGAGTGTAAACGTGGAAATGACAACATTTCCTTTTGTATTGATGTATGTAAGGGGGGATATGGGATTCACCTGAACTTATTAATCATTGTTCCTCATCATGTAGTACCAGCATTGTACTTTTGCGGTTTGGTCTCATTTTTTGAAACACGTTTGTCCAAATCAGTGATTTCTCGGCAAATCGAAACTCGACTTTGCCAACATTTGGACACCAAAAGTACTTTTTAAGGTCACACAACCAAGAGGTGATTCTGGGGGCATCCAGTTCCGGTCTGTTTCTAATAATGGACACGTGTATTGCAAGCCATCCACCCAATTAAAAAAGTACATTGGCCCAGCCGATCAAAAGGGTTTAAAGTAAAAATGCACATGTTGCAAAGATGCAAGTGACTAGATTCTATATCATTTTAATATAAGATTTTGAGGTTTATATTGTGGGATGATAATGAAACTAGACTGCTGGATTCAGACTGGGCCTGTACGTGGCTTGTATGAGAGAACCCTGTTCTCCCTGAGAGCTAGATGCCTTCTAATGGGCTGGCAGAAGCCTTCCAGAGGGCCACATTACCTTGCATCCCTGAGGTCAAATCTTTTGAGGAGTTTCTTACTGAAGAAGTGAACTCACTATTTCCACAAAAGATCAATGCATTGCGGCATGGGCACAACAAAATAAACTTCACTGAAGCAACAGAGGCAATTGTCATTGCCTTGAAGCTCCTGGAAATACATGTTTTCCAGACAAAACCTCTACAGAAGTAACCTATTTTTTTTTATGAACATATACTTTACCATTTACTATACTACCTGAATACAACACAACAATTCTAAATATTCTAACTTCTATGAACTTTTATATGACCAACATTCGCAAAGTACGTGGATACATACCGGTCTGTCCTGGTTTATAGATTGACTTGTCTGTCTGAATGAAGCTTTCAAAGTTGTTTCCTCGAATCCAAACCTTCTTGCTGTCTGTAAAGGTCAGTTCGGGGTCGTATTCAGAACGACCTTCGACCACAAAGACGGCTTTCTTCTGTTCTTCAGCCATGGCTGGAACCTAAGTTACAAAACAAAAAAGAGAGAAAAATTGAACATTATCAATTGAATCTTCACGAAATCAACCCAAACTACTAGTACTTTGCATAAAAACTACTAAAACAAAGCATCCCCTCCGCCATAAAATAAAAATCAAGATAGAAATAAACCAGCTTAGTACCAATTATAAGCAATATCATACATCACATGAAATTCTGGCTGGTAACCTGTGTTTGCTCAGAACCTTTGTGGTGCTTATCAACCTTCATGAAACTGGTCCCTTTGGCCAATTTCATAGAGCTGCTTAAGCACCAAAAAAAAAATCTGTTTGCCAGCCCAAACTCCTTGTGAATGTAAGCTTGGTAAAAATAGCCCAATAAAAGTCAAAAACGGTAAACATCACATGAAAATTTGGTTGGACATTCATCCTGTTTGATCAAGGGAGACTTTTCATGCTTTAAAAGCAATTTTTGTTCTTAAGCAGCTCTATGAAATTGGCCCCTGTACACTTAAGACATGTACTCTGTAAAGTCTGTCAACCAGATTGTTATTAAACTTATTTCCAACAATTTGAAATACATTACAATACCAACCTCCAGACTGAGACAAGCAAAATGGAACTCCATGAAGTACGGAGGTAAGGATGCCAAGATGTCCCGAGACTCTGAATCCTCTCGGAGGCTGACTGTCACGGTGATGGGACCGGTCATATTCAGCAGGCGGATGCAGAAGGTCTCTGAAGTGCCGGCCGTCATGGCCTTTGGGGCCATGATGAGGTAGCCCATGTCAAACCTGTTGGTGGAAATATGAAAGTCAATTACAACACATGTGCTCAATCCATCTTGCCCGTTTAAAATGCCAAGGTTTTCGGCAAATTATGCGTGGATATACATGTAGTATAGTTCATCTTGATGCACGAATTTCTCACGACTAAATTTAATGGTCTTATAGGCCCACCACCTGATTTCACAGGATTTAAAATGTTTTTGCACAGTAACCTCCAGCTTTGAAATGATCTGGTTGCCATATATATTATTGTTGCCCAAGGGCCCAATATGATTACGAACAATGTTTTAGTTCTGACTTTCTCTTATAAAATTGTACAATGCCTTTGCCATTGCTTGCCCTGAAAAAGTAGTGTCTTAAATTCAAATCTAAATGTTGGATATTTGTATACGTGTGTGAACAGTTCAGCAGTTATTTTAATTCAATGCAAAAACAGCTCATTTCATTGAGCTGCTACTGATGAATAAATTCATCTGATGAACTTTATGAGCTCAAATTCATAATACATGGGAAAGGATAGACCGATGCTCTAACAGGTGAGACCAATTTCATGAAGCTGCTAAGCACACACAAATTGCTAAGCACAAAATGTTTTGCTCAATAAAACTAACTACCATAAAAAAAAAATCCATTTGATATTCATAGTCAGCGAATAACAGCCAAAGAACAACCCTAAGCGACACAAAGCAAATTGTTGTGCTGTGTAGGGCCACGAAATTGGCCCCAGTCCCTCAAACCCATCAAAAGACTCACACTGCACATTATATGGAGAACATGTTTTGTCAATCTTTATAAACCACCCACAGTGAGAAAGTGCATCCTAACTGTTGGGCCAGCCCATTTAATGCTTTTAAAATCAAGCCCAATGACAGACCCAGACCATAGGTTAACTCCAAGGACTATACAAATTCTAGTAACAGCCAGGTAAGAAATTGGGGTCAGGTGGCAAGTTCAAATGTGTGGAAGATTTTTGCTTGAGGCAAATGGTGCTTCACAGTTTCAAAACCACTGTTCAATTCAAGCATACAGGAATAACACTCAACAGACATGTTCAAGGCTATGTAAACATGTAGGCATAACTAACTTTTGGTCTTTAAAAGGGGCATTTAGTTTCCACAGCAAAGGGCACTTTCTACCAGAGAAACTGGAATGTCTAATGGAGCAATTACAATGGGCACAGAGACAAAGACCAGGGGCTTTCATATTGCCTTGCCTCTCCAATGATACAAGTCTAGGCCTGTTACAAGTCAACACAATCCCGCTGATCCAAAACACAAGTTATATCTTGCTGGTCGGTAGATACTCTTACTCCATATATCAGCTGATTAAACCTGTTGAGCAAAGAATTTGTTCAACCAATGTGCATTTATAAAAGCCAAATTCTCATCCATCACTCTTTGTGAAGGAGCCTATAGCAAGCTTTGAACGGATCAATATACATAATTACTCTCTACTACATTGTACATTGTGACAGGGAGGGACTGGATCAGTGTAAACCAGAGAGTAAAGCTGCAAATGCAGAAAACAACTCTCCAACACATGTCCATTTCAAACACCTCCAAGAGGCTGAATATCTGTCAGAAACTCCCTCACAATGAAACCTACTACAAGCAGCTTAATACACAGTTAATACCATCTGTTTGTCAGACAGCAGGCCACAACATGCAGAGCTCGGGCAAACAACTTTATTGTCCCCAACTGGGAAAGGCTCTGTGAAAGCATGGAGCTCCCAGAGTGTGAGGAACATGACCACTTTAAAGAGGGACTAGACAATGTTATTAGCAGAAACTCCCTAAAAAGACACTTGAGGCCTGAGCCCAATTTCACGGTACTGCTTACGGCAGAATTCAGCGCTTATATGATTCTCAATCATTCTACACTTTAATACTGGGTTAGTGTCAAATTTCTACTCTAGTCAGGTAAGCATATATCCTTAGACTAGTTCAGCAAACTACACATAATAATGCACATAACTGACAATTTCTTGGCTTTTCTTGCTAATCCATCGGATCTCGTAAGCAATTCCTTTAGGCCTATCCTTCTACAAGCGTCAATTCTGCGCTTACAGTAAGCAGAGCCACGAAATTTGGCCCTGACCATTTCATAGACTTTGATTCATTGTCTGAACATACTGTTGTCAATCTGAACAACATTTTCAAGAGGTTTGGGAATTTGTCTCGAGTCTAGACCTGGTATCATGGATGGGATGATTCAAAAGAGTGCATTATCACCTTGTATTTAAAAAAGTAATCTAGAAGTTGTTGTTTACATCCCTATTGCCAGAAAAGCCCAGAAAGATCAATTTACAAGTCGTTGAGAATGAGTCTAACTTACTTCAATACAAGCACAGTGAGCAAATTTTCTCTTTAAGATGGGGATTAGTTTTGCAAAGCTCATGAAACTTGGTAATGAATCCTTGAATGCAGTCAACAGTCTGAGCACCCGTTGAGCCAGAGAACTTAACCAGACTGTTTCAATACTAGCAGTACTCACCCCATAAACAACATGTGCACTTTTGTGCAGGTGCCATAAAGAAGGGGCACAGAGAACGCCTACAATGTTGTCAATTAAGAGGCTTCAAGAATTGCCAGGATAACACCTGGCCTTTCTTTGGAAGTGCCAAGAAGTTGTTACCCATAGACTACAACAAACAGGGGATCAGCTACTTGGTACAAGTACTAGATTCTTAAGGTCTAAGAAGATGGAAGCTAAATTACTTTTCGTTCATCCTTTGAGAAGGATCATGCTTGGACTGAAACATCAGGTCCTCTAAGCATTTTATACATTACAGGTCATTATTTTGGTTGATGGGCAGTTTGCAGAGCAGTTTATTACCAGCACTCAAGTATTCTCCTTTAGAAAAGAAAATATCAATGACAATCTTAACATCTAGATACTAGATAGCAATAGATAAAACTTTGGAGGATACAACACTTGGGGTATTAAGGACAGGAACTTCAAGGAGAGAGGAATTAAAGCTACTTCATGTCCAACACTTGGTGCCTCCGCAGTCCGCACCCATCAAAACATGATGCATTATATGTCTATCATGGAGATCCTGTGCTTTAGAAGCTCCCCGAAATTGGCCCCTGGCCAACATATGATGTATTTGATTGGTTGACATTTGATTGCACAGGGATCGTCATCAAATCTACACACCCTAATGCAAATATACATTTAAAGTACCTGGCTGAAACTTCTTTGTGTTTGTTCCATTTGTATCGTTGACTTAAACATGGATGGTAAACCTGTAAGTCCCTGTGCAATAAAAGCTAATATTGCTACACAACTGTATAGGCTGCAACTATGTGGAGATTTATTTTATAAGAAAAGTTTGTAAAACACAACCATGGGAATTGTAACATTCCTTTTTACAATAAATATTATGTATTCCGTTTGAGATTAAATAAAAAATACTGCAAAAATCACATTCTACAACCAGGATGCTACAAGTACAACTGAGTTATAAGATCTCAACTTTGTCAACTTCATCATGATCAAAATAAGAAACTTAGTTTATACCTTGAGCATTCTACAAGACGTTCTAGAAGAAGTAGGTCAAGTCAAGCTGAGTGAGGTCTTATTCCTCCATGGTTATGACTTAAACACTTAATTATGGTACAATCTTGAAAACATTTACAATTGATATTCAGCAAAACTCAATCAAACTAAAATCCTTTTCTTGCCTTAATGCCCCTTTACTTCATTAATTCATCAATCGCAACATTGTCACAGTAAGTTACAAAAGTACGAAAATGTTGGCATGATATACCAGCTCGAAGGCACATGGCTCAGTATGCTTACCCAGCAGGCTCGGGTGATGTTTCCACCGGGCCATTGGTGGGTTCTGGCGGCGGCAGCAGTTCTTCTTGCCCGAAGCCCACGGAGCAGCAGCCCAACAACAGTGCCAGCACCGCAGCTCCACAACAAGTACCCCTCATGGCTGGAAACTTCTAGCTGCAGTCTCCCGTTATAACACAAATTTACTGCAACTGGAAGTGGAAGAGGTGGATTAACTAGCTCAGTTTTCAGTCCGCTGTCCCCCTGAGGTGGTCAGAGTAGAGACTGATGTCAGTAGCGGTATTGTTTGTTGATTTTATACTGCGAACCAGCATTGTTTGCGTGCGTGGGTTTACACATGCAGAACAGCTGCTATCACACTGTACAAGTATGTTGACCTTTACACCACCACACACGATCGCGACGTAGTACCGACAAATCCATCCGCGAGAACTATCTTCTCCGTTTGTTTTTTCCCCAATGCTAAGGTATGACACATTTAGAGTTTCGATATCTGTTTTGGAATTGTCCATATTGTGTTTTATTGCATATTTCATAGTGCATTGTCCATGATAACTGTCCCAACATCGTGAAACTGTCTTTTGCGGATGGATATGTTGAGTTGGTCTTTTGATAAGCCGGGCAAACGTAGCAGACGACACGACGGCGACTGAGTTCCAAGAAAAGGCGATCTACTTTTCTCAGTAGCAGCATTTACCATTACGTATTACTTTTTACTTCTATGGTCCGATCTTGAAGGTCATCATAATATGGTTGGAACCATGGGCGTAGATCCCGGGGGGCTAGGGGGGTTGCAACCCCCCCCCCCCCCCCAGGTTTTCCCTTTTTATATATATAAAAAAATATTTTGTGCATAAACGTATAGAACGACCCATGTACACGATCAACCCCCAGGTCTGAGGACGTGTCTACACTACTGGTTGGAACGTGTTTGTAAGTTATAACTAAGTTAAATTAACTGACAGACTGGAAATCATGGAGGAAAGTATTCCAAATAAATAATGAGTAATAAGTAATAAACTGCTGCAAACTGCTGCAAACTGCTCATCAGCCAAAATGACCTGATTTTTTTGTTTAATGTTAAAGAGTTGGGAGGGCCGGCCTGGCGCGTTTTGATCCTAGCATGATCTTTATAGCCTTCGAGAAAGACCCTGCTAGGATCGAAACGCGTCAAGCCTTCCCAACTCTAAGCAAAATATCAAACAATTAAATTATTGTTTTAATTGCCGATCGGTTTTCGTTATTAGAAAACTGAAACACCAAGTTACAGAAGTCTATATAAGTTAACCGGAGTTTAGTTACAATTAATTAACAAGTTTTATAATCCATCAATTTGTCAAACGATTTGTACTGGAGTATATTTTGAAGAAAACTGCATCGCTGGTTTGTCTATCAGATCACATTGAAAAAGTAATAAACTGCTGAAATCTTCTCTTTAACCAGAATAATTGACCTGAATATATATAATGCTGCAGTGCTGAGGTCCTGACAGTGACATTGCGATCCTGAACTTTTTTTCAAAATGACTAAAGTTGGTGAACATCCTGCTGGATCGAAACGGAGTCGGGGCCCTCCTAAGCAACTTCTTTTGAGTTTAATGTTTGAATTGAATCAAACATCTATTTTGGAGACGTATATCCATGTGGTTGACTATTTTTCTTCCGTTCTTTAATTCTGTCCATCTATTCATTCATCAGTGTTTTTGTTTTTAGAAAGACCGAGGAAGTGTGTGGGGGTGGACTGCGCGCCGCGGTGCCGGAGACATGTGATATTTGGATTAATGTGTGAGTGCCAGTCTGGAAATGTCACTGCCAGGTAGTAAGAGTGATAATTATGGGAACGCGGTCATCATTGATGGTACCGCCCGCTCAGTAGTCTTTTTGCGAACTAAGTCCTTGTCAGTGTCTTGCGTGAGAAAGAAGCACAATGGAACGAGCCCATTCGAAGATTCAATCAACAGTCACGTTTGAGTCGCCCACTCAGTGAACTTCCAGTGAGCCCTGTACGACCGGGTACCATTTCTGGGAATTTCCGCCACTCATCCCCCGTCCCAGACGTCGAGGCGTCCGTGAAGGTGGTCATCTCTGAGACGGTGAGACATGTGCCGTACTGTAGGAGGAGGGTCTATTGGCAGCAAAAAAGATTATTAGCCTACTCCACATGAAATAATCAATGAAATCAAAGATTATCGGAAAATGAGAGTTCAATATTATTAGTTACAAGTTTGAACAAAATTACTACACTAAATTTCTTCCACTGCTTGCCATTTTTGCTGGCCAGTTTGTTCGAGGCTCTCGAATCATGGAGGAATTTGCCCATAGTCGGATTTAGGGTAGGCCTATCTTTCAGTTTTAGCATGGAGACCATCGTGGTTTCAGTATGGTTTTCAGTCGAATCTGTGGCCGTTTTTCTATTGAGGTAAAAAAAGAATTATAGCCTACCTCCGTGGTTGGTCCGCGGTTTGGCCATGGACTCATGGTCGGTCAAGATGTTGATGATTCCTCCATGGTTAAATGTACCACGGAAGAAAGATGGTGGAGGAATAAAAGGCCCTCCTCCGAGTGGTTGTACAGTGTGAGACACAAAAGAAACGGAAATCCTTGAAACAGCTATACGCGTCCTCATAATATTACGTATACAGTATATCAAATACTTCAAAATTTGTAATAGGTAAATTTTATAAAATCATCAACTAACCACTAGGAAAACTGACTGTTTAATTTGAAGTCATCATTGAAAAGTGAACAAAGAGAAATTGACTGGACTGCAGGGACGGATCTAGCTTTTTGCTAAGGGGTGTTTACCCGGAGTGAAATTTTGTACCCACGAGGGGGCGGGGGGAAGGTGTGGAAGTGGGGTTTCATGTAGCCTAATGGACATCCCTATACTCTCCCCAACTCTCAAACCCTTCAATTTTGGGATTTTTTTATTTTAATGCGAATTCCAAAAACAACGGTATCATTGCTTGCTTTGTTTTGTTTTCCTTCTTCTTTTTTTATGAGTAAAACAGGCCTTGCACTCCATCCACAAAGCCTATCCCATCACCCCATAGCTCAAAATCACTGTGGATAGTATTAGTAGTCGGATTACGAGACGAAAACATTCTCAGGGTCCAGTTTCATGAAGCTGCTAAGCACAAAAATTTGCTTACCACAAAAATGTCTTGCCCAATAAAACAAACCAACGTTAAACAATTTCATTTGATGTTCATGGTTAGCGAACAACAGCCAAAGAACAATCACAAGCGATACACAACACATGGAAATTTGGTTGTTAACCTTGTTTTTATTAAGACAGAAATGTCATGCTTAACTTACACATTTTTGTGCTAAGCAGTAAGCAGCGCCGTGAATTGGGCCCCTGCAGATGGTCACGTTAAGACTAAAGAGGGCGCTAGATATGAAAACAATGCAGAAAATGAGAAGTGCAAAAACCGGGCTGCAACGTTGCGAATATTTATTAAAATAGTGGGTTAGGGGTTCGAATTCCTTTCTATTTAATCATGTCTGTGAATTACTCGGAGGGATTATCCCCGTACGAGCATAAGGGGAAATGCGGAATGCCAGAGGTATGTGTTATTATTGGAATTTCTTTGGTCAAACTCAAACATCTTGCTGTCGACTGCTAATCAAATGTAAATAACAACTGCATCCATTTCGGGAAATTCTACTATGCATGTGAGATTATATAATATCATTATTTTATAATTTATACTAAAATTACGGCGATTGTGGGTTGACGGGATCCCAAAACACATTGATTTTTTTTGGCTCTGAACTAACTTCTACTCCTCAAAAATGATACTATTGACTTCCAGCAAATGTTCCTGGGTCCTTAAAAGCCTAGATTGAAGAAATTTGTTAAACATTTCAGGGTTAAAATTCAATTTTCTTACGCGCTTCTTGTAAACTTTAAAACAGGCCGTCTGATCGCGTGAGGCCATTTTGTCTGGTCTGGTTAGTCTAGTGCCCAGACCCAACAAATCAAGAGTCCTCAAAATGTCAGAGTGGAAACCAGACTATTCTCGTGTGCGGCCGTCCGTGCAGCGGTGAAATGTTACAATCTTGGTTACCGTTTTTACCCCATAATTTCCCTCAAAAATCAAAGCCCTGCCCTCTTTCCAAAAAATTAACCTTGGTAATATAGAGGAGAAGACCAACAAAGTATATGTAGGTAAGTTACTTTTCAAAAAGAAGTTTCCTTTCCTTTATAAGTTTAGGACCCGTAAAGCTACAATCCCCAAAATTACTTATAAAAAGTAATGGTCTAATACTTTACTTGTTGATACTAGTTGTAAACTACGGTAACACGTGTAATTCGTCTTGTTGCAGAAAGTGTAGAGCACGGTTATAAACACTACTCACTAGCTTAGAAATAAAAAGTTTTTTTTTTCTTTTTGACAAAACTGTATCTTCTTCTCATCATTTTTCCCTAACTAGTGAAGCCCAAAGGGTTTATCTGGATTTCGAGCTACAATGCTTAATAGGGCATTTTTGAGGAAATCTTGCTTTCATTACCTGAAATATGTAACTTGTAAGAGTAAGAGTCTACACGCAATCCGATCTAAATTTAATTCACTATTTTTGTTTTGTTGCAGAAATTTGATTCCCATGATGTCATTGAAGAGAAGTCCAAGCAACTTGCCGACCTATTCCGCAACAGCAACTATGCCGTTGTTCATACTGGTGCTGGCATTAGCACATCAGCTGGAATTCCAGATTTCAGGTAATGCTGAAATTTGCATTTTAAGAAAGAATTCCACTGTTTGTTTGCTTTTGAAAGTGATTGATCACTTGGTGTAATGCCTTTAGACTAGTCAGTTTAAGGGGTTTTATCATTTTGTTTTCTTTTGCTGTGCTTGTCAGGGGTCCAAAAGGAGTTTGGACTTTGGAGAAAGCTGGTCAGAAACCCGATGTCAATGTGACCTTTGACGGAGCTGTGCCCACACCCACTCACCGTGCCTTGATAGAGCTTGAGAGGGCAGGCTTTGTCAAGTATGTCATCAGTCAGAACGTGGATGGCCTACACCTCCGATCTGGATTTCCTCGGTTTGTAGTATCCGTTCTGTCAAACTTTCATTGTGTTTTCCCTTTCCTTATCTTGCAGTGGCACCGCAAAACGGATAAAAAGTCACACAAATTAAAAACTGATTTATCACTGAAATAAGCTGAACTTTGTTTTCAAATCTTTTACAAATTCTGGAAATGGGGTTATGTCAACAAAAATGGCATCTTTAAAATCTTTATAGGTTAGCTTTCCACTTGTGCCAATTTATGTTACTAAATTTTCTTATTTGTCATTTGTTACAGAGACAGGTTATCTGAGCTGCATGGTAACATGTTTGTGGAGCAGTGTGACAAGTGTGGCAAGTAAGAGAATCATTTTCACCCCATAATGTTTGTTTTCCTTGAGTAGCTTACTACTGTATAACTCCTCCAGAATTGTTTCAGTCCCTGATATTCTGTAAAGGATTAGATGTATGCTCCATATGATTGAAAATGCATTAGAGGCATTTGGATGAGCCAGGATAGGTATTTGTGAAAAGCTGTCACAGCTATGGGGTCAGTCCAGTTTTCTTCATTCACAAAATACACATCTGTCGGTACAGTTACATTTTTCGTGTTGTGTTTTTGTGACAGACAGTACATCCGAGACACGGCTGTTCCAACCCTCGGACTTAGACCCACAGGAGGGCAGTGCACACAGAAGAAGCCACGGGGAAAGTGCAGGTAAAGGAAGAGACCTCAAGCCAATCCCTGGCTCCATCGATGTTTGAGATGCCTGACAGCAGTCAGCATTTTCAGACAATTTAAAATCTCAATCTGTTTAGGGCACTGTACCTGATTGACTTAGAGCATTTGCGAAATGGAGGCTCAGGCTCTGTCTCAGGCTCTGACTATGGCTCTGGCTCCATTTTGTGAATCCATTTTGGAATAACAGGTGTCAAAATAGAGGCTTTTGGCCGTGGGTCTGAAGTAGATTCTCTAGTTTGAAAAGGAAAACAGAGCTTCAGCTTCAATGAAAAACCACAACCTATATTAATTTTGTCGGCATATGGATGTCAGAGCAGGAGCCTGAGCTTGAATCTGAGCCTCCTTTTCGTAAAACCCCTATAGTGCCTTTAGCTGCTATCTCAATGACCCCTTGAGTGTTCCAGTTGATATTCCAGTTTCTCTTACTGATATAGCTTTTGACATCTTTGGTCTGTTGTCTTTTCAGAGGCAAGTTGAGAGACACCATATTAGACTGGGAGGATGCGCTACCAGAGCAGGACTTGGAACGGGCTGAGAAACACTCCAGGTTTGTTTCCAAAACCTCAAGAATATTACCCAAATATTTGCACTGTATGAAGAAATATCTGTAACAGTAAAACCAGATGAAGCAATCTTTTCAATTACTGAGCATTTGCAGCAAACACCATGCACACATTTTCAAAGAATGTGAAGCCAGAGGATGAAAAGAGTCTTTCTGAGTCCGTATAGATATTGACTTTTTAGATCCTCTGGTGTTTAAAATGAAAAGCCACACACTACTGATTTTCAGTAGAATTGAATTGACTTTTGACCAAAATATCTTCTTAATTTGTGGACTCTAGACGAGCTGACCTCGCCCTCTGCCTTGGCACGAGTTTACAGATTGTTCCCAGCGGCAACCTGCCTGTTCTGACCAAGAAGGCTGGAGGGAAGATAGTCATCGTGAACCTCCAGCCCACCAAACATGTAAGAATTTACTCAGAAAGATGAAAAGCTGGCAAATTTCATTATCTTTCCATCAGAAACTTTGTTTTACAGTGCTTATAATAAATGAAGTCAATCCTAATGTACTTCACAATAGTATCAGTTAAATGGGTTATAATCACTCGTGCAGCTTTTATTCAACTGGCACATGTGCCCATTTACTCCTTTAGTGGGATGACTTTTTCACAAAGCAAATTGCTAAGCAGTGTGGTGTCACAATAGAAATTGCTATGGTGATTATGTTGACAGTTAATCTTAAGATTAATTTTGAGTGTTTTGTGAAATCCAGCCTAGATCTATAATATGTCACAGGGTTTGGTACTTGTTCATTTGATTATTGACTGTTGAAAACAATTCTTAAACTCTCCTTGGTGTTATTTGTGTACAATAGGACAAGCATGCACATATCAGGATACACGGTTATGTTGATGAAGTAATGTCAAAGGTCATGGACCATCTGGGGCTAACAATCCCAGAATACACTGGACCACGTGTCATCATGACATCGTCTCACTCAGAGGACACGGATGGATTATTAAAGACGAGTGATCTAGTGCCAGTCAAACATGAAAACTTGCACGATGTGAAGACACCTCACAGCATTGCTTCGGAGGTTAAGAATGTGACACAGAGGCCAACAGAGACGACTGTCAAAGAAGAAAGTGACGCAAAACTTGAGGAAACAAGCCGTCAACTCCCAGTGAAAACTGAGAATCAGATATCAGGGAATGAACATCAAAAACAGGAGAATGCCGACACAAATGAGCAGACTGAACGACCAGAAAATCTAGAGGAGATGACTCTACAGAACTCTGGCCACCGGACACATGAAAGTGACATCAGTAAAAGCAGAAACTGTGATAGAAACATACCTGAGGATTGCTTGAGAACGGCATCTGATCTGGAACCTGTATCACGCGGAGTGCTACATGATTCAGTGGCACAGTCACAACTCACGGAGAATCAGCATGAAGCATCTACCGCTATCAGTCACTTTTTGTTGCTCAAAGGCGAAGAAACTACAAACCCCAACGAAGGTGATGTAGAGGCCAGCATCAAAACTATAGGCAGCAATAAAACCAGTTCTGAAAGTGTTCACAATGAAATTCTAGTGGAAGAAGTGGAGAGTAGTTGTTCTCCAAATAAGAAAATTAAACTAGAGGAGCCGTCTATACTGCCATCATAACCTACATTGCCTTTTACTGCTTTTTGGGTGTTTGTACCTCAGATACTCACTACAACAGGTATTAAAAAAAAGTACCTTATGTATGTTTGTTTCCAGCCATGCAGACAGTAAATGGATGGTCATTGTCATTTTTTTCTTTATCGGATATCGCTCTGAAGTACAACTGAATTTTTTGAAATTTTTTTGAATTTTTTTTCACTACCTCGTCTGAACAGGCGCCATTTCAGTCTGAAAAAATATTATAATTGGAGGGTCTAGCATTTCAAATCATAGAACAAACTTTCTCAAAAGCTGAATGTCTTGAAGATATAACCATACAAGTATGAATCTCAAAAACCAAATTTAAGACAGTATAATGATTAAGAAAAGAAATGGAAGGAAAATTGACATAGAAACTAGAAAAAGATGTGTTAGTTTGAAAGTGTAAATGATATCAAGGGAAAGGACTTGATGTGGGTGCCCAGGAAGTACCGGTAGGTGTTATAGGGGCAGTGTGATGGTGAGGAACTGAAATAGTCTTCGGTGAATTAAACCCAAAAGGTCTAGGGAAGAATGACGCACCAGCAAACAAATTACAGGGAAACAAGAATTGCCCTGTCAGTTCAAGAAAGATTCAGCTAATTGAACTCAAAAAGTGAATATTGATATAAATTTAACAAAAACCTGAAGTACATGCAGGTCCAGATTTAATTCATACTTCCCCCAATTTTTAGTAAATTTTTCAATTTGCCTTCTGAGGATTGAATTCATTGTTTATTTCATAGTTATTTTCCTATATCTTCATAATTATTGCCAATGAGCATTTTTTTGTGTACAAAAGCACGTGTTCAATGCACTCGTGTTGGTTTGTAAACTACGGATTGGTCGACTATTAATTCACACTGGAGAAAGTAAAATTCAACAAACACGCCGCACATCATACTCTTCGTTGATTGGTCAGTTCCGTTTCTCTAAAAATGCAGACGACATGCTTGCCACGCCTTGGAGGTTAGAATGGAATAAACAAGGGCACGTCGCACATACACCGTATTTAATCGCAGTGTAAATTCATTCATTTTCGTTTGGGGAATAATGAAAGACGTTGTGCAAGAACCGAAGATGTTGATTCAAGTTGCGTTGGGTACCATGAAGTGTAAACCGCTAACACCATAACTATAACAAAGCGGAATGTACAGTATGCTACTAGTACTATGCTTCATCGTCAATAATTCCTCACATTAGTCTACACTCCTTTACCAAATAGCTTCAAAGCATTTTTCTTACCTTTATATTCCTCGCTCTTTACAACAGTCCCAGAAGGTGCTCCCCAAGTCATCGTCTTGGCACGGTGGACTTACGGTGTGAAAGTGAGCCAGAGTCCTCTGACGACATACTTGGTTCTAATTACATTTGATAAACTAAATGAACCCAGGGTTCCAGACAAAGCTCCTGATTGACGAACCACGTGGGCGGAGGTACGGTAGTGGGAGGGTGTGAGCTATTGGATTCGGCCCGGCGCGGTGACCAATGGAGATACCTGATGGTTTCACACGCCGCTGGGCATTTTTATTATTTTGGATACAAACGGCAGAAAAAAAATCAAACGCCCCAGTGCAGTGTCAGACTGACGGTGATGAGAATGCACTACAGTTAGACACATTGGCATAGCCAATATGAAACGTCAAGTCTGAATTTTAACATTACAAGGAACTTGTCAAACAATTTTAGTGAATGAATGAAATGAATGAAAGGATTAGATAAAGTCCGACTCGAATAACAAAATTTGTAAGATTCAGATCTAGTTCTGTTTTCTCCGAGCTGAAGAAAATGTACCCTGATAACATTTTTTATACGACTTGGGAGTCATCCGAATTTTCCCAAAATTTAAATAAAATTGCCAATAATGCTAAGCTATTTGAAGACTGTTTTAGGGGCAAAGGACCTCAAAGAAAAAATTCCCTTATTTCGGCCAAAACCTTTTTTTTTTTTCGAAACATCGGCTCAGTGGTTTGCCTTTCCATGTTCATGATTTCGTTTTTCTTGTTCAAAACAGAGTTTAAAATCAACGTCTGATGAAAAAAGGAACTGGACTCGGCTAGCTCAAGAACTTAAACTTTTCCAAGCATAGAAGTTAGAACTAAGTTCTTTGATCCATTTCTTAGAACTACAATTTTTTTATTTACAGGTATAGATTTGGGGGTTTTCAATTAATTATGCTTTTGAAGTATACACTGTTTTGAACAAGAACACGGAGCTTGAACTTCAAAGAAATACCATGCCGATTGAATAGATTTTTTTCTCCCCATATTAAATTGTTGGTGTTGTGAGCTTAGTTCATTGCGCCGACGAAGTTCAGAAACTTTCAATCGGTGATTTAGTATAGCCCCCTCTTGTGGTCAAATAAAAATCTTTCCGGAAGCATGTAGTTAAATAGCCCCCTCTGTGGTTGAAAGCTCCCTCGTGTTGCAAAACAAAATAATTATGTTGTTTCCCATGTGCACTTTTACAGAAATTGATTACTAATGAACGATTGTTCACACTCACATTACTAAGGAAAAGCTATAGAATCTCGCCACGATAAAGGTCCAGCAGGATCGTAAATCCACAACAATATGAGCGGGAAGAAAGGAAACACGAAAAAGAAGCCGCAAAAATACCAGAATTCATCAGCTTTCAGGAACGATATGCACGACACAAGTCGTAAAACGAAAGCCCTGAATCAGATGACGGTCGGAGGTGTGTGCCCTCGATGTAAAGAACAGATTGAATGGAAAATCAAGTACAAGAAGTACAAGCCACTGACGCAGCCTAAGAAATGGTGAGTGGGGAATGGTCAAAGGTTTGGACAGCGGAAAGACTTACATTTTTCAGACGATATCTTGTCGAATTGTCTTCATCTTCCACAGAGCATTCCTGGATATTGGTCCACTCTGCAGCTAGCTCTGGTTAGCTGGTAAAGTGGTTTTCATCATTCATGGTATAGCTTCTACAGTAAACTAATTCACCTAAATACGACTCTTCATCAGTTGGGTCTGGGTACCAGCTAACCAGAGTGGACTAATCTCCAGGACGGCCATACAAGGTCAGTTCGTGAGATATAAATTTCTTGAATAAAATATTTTTTCCTTTTTTTTTTTTAAGTGCAGAAACAAAAATTGGTTCAGGTTTTTTGCCTTTTGTTTGTACAGTGTGAAGTGTGAGGAGAGGAACGTCACCCAAGCATACCACATCATGTGCAAACAGTGTTCTACAGCTGCCAAGGCATGCGCTAAGTGTGGAAAGAATGAAGAAATAGTCGCAGAGTAAGTGTAAAATTGAAATAAATTTATGGGTTGCAGGGTCCTAGGGAGGTGGGCCAGATTAGATCTGTGACCCAATCCTGACTCTCCTTTTGTTCTTCTTCCATAATGAGCCTTTGGTTTTCTCCTTCCAAATATCAGGCATGGACTTTCACCAGCAGAGGAGGCATCCCAGGCTAGCCAGCTGGACTCCGAACTCAGGCACCTGTCGGAGAGAGAGCGACGGACCTTCTTCCGTTACCAGGCCAAAGGTTGCCCAGACGACGAGGGAGAAGGGAACGTCAAGGTCCTGAAGTCAAGGGAGGGCAAAGAGTTGAGGGAGGATGATGATTCTGATGATGAAGATGCTGCAGGTGGTGATGGGTGCGAGAGTGGAAGTGAGCTTGATGACAGAACTTGAAGTACATCACCTTCTTGGGGTCCCTTGATCATTTCTAAACTCCACATTCAGAGATTGGCTGAGCAACTGGCTTCTCATGTACTCATGTCAAAGATACAGTGATTGTATTACCAAAATGCTGCCCACATTTGAACCCACCACTCAATAGATTAAATTCAGTGAACAGTCTTGCATCAAGACATCAAGTGAACTCACTGATGCATGCCAACACTGCCTCATCCCACCAGAGGTCTTGGAAACTTATTCATCAACCATCAACTATCATGAAGCTGTTTCTGCCATGATCTAGTCTCTTCTAGGACCTAACCACAACAAGCTACTGTCAACAGGTGTTGACAGGGGCTGCACTTGAGACTATGGAACATTCTCCCTCAAAAATGTCAAACTTGCTTTCTATGAACGCCGAAAACAGTGGAAAATCACCTGAAAATGCCTTGAAATGACATAAGAAAGCACCATAAACTGTCTATACAACATGTGTCCACTGCTGAAGGAATCTGGCTTCTCTTAATACTACCAAGGAAAATGGTACTAACTTCTTTTAATAGGCAGTGTCATAAACTCTTGGAATTTCAGTGAGGTTATGACTCATGACCTCTACTGCCCCTGGCCTTTTCCCTAGTAAGGCCGTGTCCCAATTCTCTGGCAACAACCGCAAATAACACACAGGTCCATAGAAATGGCTGCAGTCACTGGCTAGTGGCTGCCATAGGTACATGCATATTTTGCAGCCGCAGCCAGTGAATTGGGACACGGCCTTAGTAGTTCCCCTGTGATGTTTATTTGTAGACTGATGGCTACTGCCCTGCTTGCAAGGAAAGACTGTCCACGCTACTTCAAAGACTGGAATTTACTGAAACCTTCACCAAAAGTATTAACAAACCATCATGAAGAGAAATCAGAGAATGTATTTTCTTCCTATGAATGAATTGTTTATCTCTCTCTATAATTTACAAGTACAAACAGTTCGGAGTAGCACTAGAAATTATATTTTGCACATTAGGGAGTCAAAGATCAAAGATCAAAGGTCATATAAACTGAGGTACAATGTAGAGGCCAGTGTAATACTGAACATGGTAGAGTTATTGTGCCAGCAAATATTTGGCAAAGAAAAATCACTTCACCATATTTGTATTTTTGGTAATCTACCAAACCATTTTCATAAATTTGACTATCAATTATGTAAAATCAATTATACACTGTACATCAATTTTACAGTGGAACACCACTACATGTTTGGGCAAAAATAATCAATATTATTTGAACGTAATGTAATATCCATAAAAAACAAATCAAATGAAATAAAATATAAAGTATCAGAATTCATCATCAAATGGTGGTTATGAGTGTAAACGATTCATTGTTTTATTTATACCAGCACAACTGTAAAATAGTTAAAAATCTGTGATGACCGGATATCACAGATGCAATAGATTTTACCTGAAGAAAAATTGTCTAGCTGCAGCATCAATTAATTTATTTCTAGTTTATACACTGGTTCATCTTGTAATTTGTGGCAATGAACCACAAATATGACAATTGCATTGAATTTGAATGCAAAAATACAGCAGTTCATATCCTGTTGACATTCTACCCTGGTATTATCATAAGTCAGAACAACGGTGAAAAATGCGAAGTGTTTTACACCTACAACGGGTTTCGACTTTTGAGAGTTCAACACGATCGGTTCCAGATTCTAATATTGTTCTACATCCAGCAGAACACAGGAATTATTCCGGCACACTAGGTTGTGATCTGTGTGATTAGTGTCCCTTTGTAAGACAAATTAATGCACCATCCTGTTTCATGACTAATGAACATTTTTAAAACCTCTTTCACTATACAAGAATTGATCAGTTCATTGCAAATGTGAAAACAAACTTCAAATGCGGATTCATGATAGTTGATGAGAGATGCCGCATATAAATATTACAGGACACATTCACATTTTGAGTCTCAAGCCCTTAGCTTCTTAAATAAATCCGTACACAAAATCAATTCTTGTGAAATGTGTGAGCATATGTATGTCAATTTGTTAATACCTCATATTGGAACAGAGATGTTCAGTATGGTTGGCCCAACCTGCCTCATAGCACTGATTCCCACCAGGGGATATCTCGTACTTTCCACCTAACCAAAAGTATGATAAAAACACCGCTGCCGAAATAAAAATCCTCATGGCAGCTTCAGATTAAAAAGACTACAGGCATTCTTGGCGCCAATTTCATGGTCCTATATAGCACAGGAATTTCTGGCACACCAGAGTGTCTTGCTTGGCATAAGCATGATTACCAGCTAAAATTCCATACTAAGCAAAATCATGTCTTAGTAAGTTAGCGCTATGCCCAAGCAATGAGCATCCTATGGAATTTTCACTGGTAACCCAGTTTTGTGCTAAGCAAATTTGATTTGTGTTATGCAGTTCCACAAATGTGCTCCTAATAATCACACACCAAATATGAAATGCTGCTTGAAACTTGGACGAATAGAAAAAAAAGACCCTACAATTAAATAACTGATTCAGAATACCAGGGAGATAGACCTTCATAGCACATTATGACATCATCTTTATAGGGTGCCCTCTATTGGTGGTCTCCTTTTTACACCTCCATGGTCTAAGGTAGCTCACTGGCCAATCATGACCACTGTGCATATCGGTACATGTGTTTTTGCTCTAGAAGATGGCATCGGATGACGTCGAAGCACTTGGGTCCATTGGTAGCAGTGACCCTGCATCAGACCCACTGCTGTGCTGAGTTTGCCGATAGGTCTAGCAACCTCCACGCAGCGCTGGGATCTAGGATCTCCTGGTCCCGGCATAAAACCCACACGTACGTTACTCTCAGCACTTTGTCCTGCAGACAGAAAACAAAAAAACCAAACTTTAAATTATCAGAGGTCGATTTCACGAAGCCCTGCGATCGATCTTAACTCGAGTTATGAAGGATAACCCCATCATATACTTAATGCAGGTCTGCAATGCATCACAAGTCCTACGATTGATAGTAAGTTACGATGAGTTTGGTGAAATTGACCCCCACTTCTGTTTGTGTGAATCAAGAGATGCAAGGCTCACAGCACAAATTCTGATGACAAAGATCATATGGTCTTAGATACAGTGACAATGCCGTATTGAAGATGGTTTCAATGCAGTGTCATTGTGACCCCAAATGATGGGCAAGAAAGCATTCCACCAACGGCTCTTCTAGAATACTGGCCCAAAGAGCCACTCAAAAGGCAACAATCTGCAAACGTATCCCTTCAAAATCTCCCTAATCCTCTCAGAAACGGTCAAACAAAGGAATGTACTGCTCGGAGACAGGGAAAGGTATCACCCAAAGAGTCATAAACCAATACGCAGCTCTCATCTAGCTTTTTCCAAAAAAATCTGGGTATGTTTGACGTCTGACAAGGTGTCAGGGGGCCGATTTCATAAAGCTCTGCGACGCGTCACATCTATGCGGTGAGTCCATTGAGAAAGGATGCGTCTTAGTTTTATGAAATTGGCCCAGGGTCTCATAACAAGAGCCGAATGGTTTGGCCTGACAAGGAGAATGAATGAGAGTCCTACCGGGTCTCCCTCGATGAGTTTCCCCTTGTTGTCCCGCACCACCATCAGCTGCTGAGCTGTGAAACTGATGACCAGGACAGGACCCTGCTCCATCATTTTACCCATGGAAAGCTGCAGGAAGAGACGTTTGGTGTCAGAGGTGACAATGACAGAAAAGGATGAACAGAGTTAGTTAAAGTCAAAACAAATTGCTTTTGTCAGTGTCTCAAATGACTTTTCTAATCTACGAGATGAGTATACTGATAATTTTTTTTAAACATGCTCATATCATCCAAAGATGCACGATGAGCTTTTTTATTAATACTTTCTCTTGCCATTGGGTCAAATTTTCACATTATTACATCACAATTCTCTAAGGAGTATAAAAAATAACTTTGTGTATTAAATGCACGAATGGTTATCAAACACAAGTGAAGGATTGACTGATGAATACTGAACTTACATCAAGATTATCAATATCCAATATTTTGTTGTCAAACATGTACCCCATGGCTCTGGCTTGTTTGATAGGTGTGGCTAGCTGACTGTATGGCTGTGGATAGAAAGAAGACATACAACATCGCATCAACTATGAACTTGGTATAAATCTCCCGTCGGCTCAGATAAATGGCCTTGACATCTATGGAAATGCATTGAACAAGAAAGATTACAAAATACGAATGTATCGGTGTTGAAGAAGAAAACGTACAGAAAACGTTACTTACAGCTTCGTAACACCAATCTTTCAGTACTTCTAAGTCACCACGTATCATGGCCTGAAAATGCAAGAGATACAAAATTCCACATAACATCTGCACAAAGTAAATCCTTAACCATCCGATTGATTAGAAAATTATACTGATGAATTCCAGCCAAGAAAAGATAAGCTCAAGAAACTCCTTGTTGCAACTTCTGAGATTTTGCTGGTAAATATAAACTAAATTCCTAAATCTAATCTGCCCTTGTTTTAGGTAATATCACACTTCGGATTTTGTCAAAGAAATGCAGATTCATGGGCAAAAATATCAAGAAAGATACAGTAACAGTCATCTGTGAAATTCCAAGTCCCATACGTTGCCGACTTTTTGAGAAAACAGTGAAAAACGGCCACAGTTAAAAAAAAAAATCTTTTCACCATTATTTTTTATCTTTAAAAGATCAAAATGGTTTTTGGTCATTGGTTTTAAATCTATGGAGATTTCTGTTTCGGTATGCTACCAAAATATGATAATACCTTTAAGGTACATCCCCTCAATTACAATAATGGGTCACTAAAAAGGTCACTGTATTTATTGCAAAGAACTGCATCTGTTTTTTGTTGCATCTAATACTTACCTCCAGGACGTTTGGTATAATTTCATACTCGCATAAATTCAAAAACTCTTGCTTCGAGAAAGACGGATCTGCTTTGAGAATTTCTGTTAGAACCTCTGACATCTCCGTCTGTGAGAAAACACCTCCTTTAGGAGTGAAATTTGGAAAAGGATAGAGAGTATATTGGTGAAGTGAAGCACAAAATGAGTGAGAAGTTTTTACAAAAAGATAAAATCACCATACAAGAACAAACAACACAAGAAGGAAACATTTATGCTTCCTAAAAGAGGAAGGGTTTACCCGATGCTAGTGAAAGAAGGAGCTAGCATTAGGCCCTCAAGTGGAAAAATTAAAATTTTGGGTCGGTTGGTCGATTTGTTTTTTGCTTTCTTTTTTTTGGGGGGCAGACTTTCAAACATTTAAGAATAAATACAGGATGTATGGTCACCAGGGCTTATAAATCAACGGTCTTGGGTCGTTTTGAGGAGACACGCTTTTTTACAGCTAAATCTGACATTTTCTGTCAAAAGTGGTGAGTTTTTATACTTTAGGACTCAGAAAAAAAATTAAAAAATCCCGACCCAAAGTTTTGGCATTTTACAGTCGGTCACTGAGGGCAACACAACAATTTTTTTTTTAGGCCTTATAATGCGACTGAGCAATAAGGTTGCACAGCTTAAAGCCAGCCAAGGAAAAAGATCTTTCAGAAACAAAATTTGATCCAGCAGGACTAGAGAGAAGTGTCTTGTAAGTACAGAGGGTGCAGATCTATCCAGTGGCAAGATCAAACACCTGGGTATAATTTCATAGTGTTGTTAGACAGTAAGCAATGCTTTTCTTCTAATACCATGTCAGAGAAACCTGCTCAAGCAGAAATGTATTTCACCAACATGGTGATTTTCCCTGCCGTGTCAAATTTTATAATAAAGCACTGATGATGAGTTAAAGCATAATCCTTGAAAAATTTACCGGAAAGTAGATAAAGGCATATACCAGAGGCATGAAATCAGGGCCAGAAAATCAATGTGGGGAATGGCTTCTCGTGAAAAGTGGTGAATGGCTTCTCGTGAATGGGCGGCTTACCTAGAAGTTGGCTGACCCTGTCTGTCACTGCTCTGGAAGCCCTCACTACAACGTTGTCACTCTCGTCATATCTCATCTTCAGGTCAAACATTTCTGTCATATTAGAAAACAAGAGACTAATTAGAGGCCTATACAGGTCTGTAACAATGCCATCGCAAATTCTATGGAACTTTGAAAGTGGCACTGAGGCCAAGCCGACCAGCGAAAAAGGCCACAGTGACCGTGGCCTCCGTAAAAGATTCCAGGCCTGGGGCCGATTTCACTAACGCTTTGCGATCATCGCTAGGACCAAATCCATCGCTAAACGGAAAATCGATTGCTACTTTGTGTAGCAATTTTCCGTTTAGTGATGGACCTGGGCTTTAGCGATGACACCAAAGCATTAGTGAAATCAGCCCCTGGTGCTACAACATATGAAGAAGAGTGGACTGTGTATCTTTATATGCAAGGGGCTTGAGGGCCCAAGAAAGTGGCATAGGCATACTGAAGAGGGTTGAAATTTGGCAAATTCTGCAAAGTGAAGACAGCTCAACATTTTGTATCCGTTGTTTCAACTTACTGTTAAAGACTTGGTTGTTCTCCTTGAAATCATTCCACTGTTTGTACCATCTGGAGTCTTTGTGTAGAACCATACCCGTTGCATCCCTGCCAATGAGAACAACAATACATACATCAATTCAATCTTTACCTTGTCTCCATTCCAAACTCACAATGAGGATCTAGTTACATGCATTCTTCTAGAAAATGACGACAAACATCCAGTAATATCTAGCTTCCCCCTTTTTAAAGATATGAGCCAACAACTTGGAAAGAATGATATACAGTAATTCGAAGAAAACATATACTCACTCGTTGGCGTCAAAGGTCCTCTGAGACTCCTGACCATCTGGGAATCCCTCGGTTCTTTTGCGAAGTTTTACTAAATGAACAAAGGGAGAAATTGTAGTAGGTGATAGCAGTCCTGTTTAAATTCCAGATTCCACGAAATTGTGCACCAAATTCAAATGCATTAGCAAGTCGATTGAAGAACAATGGTTAACTATAGTTGGACTATAACTTGACCCAAGTTATGTACAGTTGGCGGTGGTTGGACCAGTCTAGTCATACATCTGGAACCTGCCTACTTATCAATAGCAGTTTTCCTGTTATTTTGTTGGACTGTAGTTAAACAGCAGGGAACCAGTGAAAATGACTAGAATAGACATTAGTACTCACTAGCTATGCATAAATGGCACCCAACCAATGGCTGACAAATTGAAGAAAGAATGCTTTCAGTTGAAAGTACACTAGAGGCCTTTCTCATAGCTTGGCTCTAGCCCAGGGTCCGGCTTTGTCTCAGTAATCCATATGCTGAAAACATAGGCTGTGGTTTTTCATTGAAGCTGAAGCTCTGTTTACTTGTTCAAACCAGAGAATCTACTTCCAAACCGCAGCGAAGTGTCTCTATTTTGATACCCGTAATTTTACAATGGATTCATTTCACGAAATGGAGCAAGAGCCAGAGCCGGAGCCAGAGCTGGGGTCGAGCTTTAAGAAAGGCCCCAGAAATCTTCCACTGGGCTGAAAAAGCGTCCTATTGTGAACGTCGCCCTCTATTGGTGAAACTATGACAACTTCTTGTAAGCCCTCTGGGCCTCTAGTGCACTTACCTGGAGCCTTGTAAGGTCTTGCCTTGGCTGTTGTGCTTTCGTCTATTTCATGCTTGACTGCTTTAACACTCTACAAACAATAAAATCAACACAAACAAAACACATGAGTGACATGATGTTATAGCAAGCAAACTTGCTATTGAAGTGCTCAGACAAATGTCGTATTCAGGAGACAGGCTACCACCACTTACAATAGGGTATGAATAAAACTTCTTATAGCAGATGAAGGAGTATTATTTGTTTCCTTACGTCTGAGATTGTCTTGTAGGCGGCAGTCTTGGTAAGCTCCTCCCCCTGCTTGCTCACTCTCTCCGCTGCCCCCTTGGCAGTTTTGGTAAGATCTTCGGTGATGTTGCCGGCCTTCTTGGCCCACTCTTGCTTCTGGACGTCCTCTACGCCCTGCAAAGGATGCAAACAGGATTATCGCAACGATCCAAATTAATGGCTACGGCTTCAGATGTGGGTGAGTTTTCACAGCAGACTTAGCCTTAGCAATAGCCATTATTTCTAATCCAGCCCAATTTGTCAAAAAGTGGGTACGGTAAACATTTCCTCATGATTACATTTCTGAATGCAAAGGAAAGCTAGCCAATTTTTACCTTCTGTACTTTGTCTTTGATGTCCGACACCGTTTTCCGGATGGTCTCTGTTCCTCTGGCTGTCTCGGATTCCATAGATTCCTGTGGTTTGAAGGTTTAAAATCAAAAAGCATTACCAGAAGATTTTGACTTTTGATTTTGATCTCAGCTCGAGATCAAGCTTTTTCATCTCAATACAATCTCCAGATTCTGTTCTTTCATTGGATATTCAGAAATTTAAATAATCATACAAGTAGTATTGAATACTACCACAGAGTATACATGTACATGTGTTCCACTTACGTATTTCTTCCTGGCTTGCTGCAGAGCGTCAGACTTCTCCAATTTATCGGCTTCCTCGCGGAATTTCTTGATGTTCTCCTACAAAAAAGACCAAACAAAACAATTTTCGAAAATTAACAGGTTGCGTTTTCAAGGCCAAATATAGGGCTAAATGAAATGGCTGGACTCTAAGAATAAGTGACAAGGTGAGCTGCTCAAGGACATAAGCAGGACTGCCATTGCTGGGGTAGAACCCACAACCAGTGGAATTCTTTACGAAGCTTGTTGAGTTTGATGCACCAGAACATTCGGCCACAGTGCTTCCCTCATCCAGGGGTCGATTTTACCAAACTCGGCGTAACCTAACGTACTATCATTCGTAGGACCAATGACGCATTGCAGCCCCACGTAGAAGTTGTAGGATACGATGGGTTATCCTTTGTAACTCGACTTACGATCGATCGCAGGGTTTCGTGAAATCGACCCCAGGGGCAGATTTCACTAATGCTTTGCGATCATCGCTTAAGTCAAAATCCATCGCTAAATGGAAAATCGATCGCTACTTTACCGATGGATTTGGGCTTTGGCGTTAGTGAAATCAACCCCAGGTCTTGTAACTGACTTCATGAGTTCCTGATGATTCCCAAACCATCAGTGATTTGGGCTTTATGATATACCCAGCAATATCTGTACCTTCATTTCTTTATTCTTGGCTATGTCTTGTTTGATGTTGTCAATGAATTGTCCAATGAAGCTCTTCCTCTGTGGTTGCTGGGAATAACTCCTTGCCTATAAAGAAAAAATACACACGACGACCAAAATCAATACTTGGTTAACTAGAACAGCAAAGCTGTCATAGCTCGCTGCATCCTTACGTGCAGTTACAAACATAATAGCAAATTTAATAAAAATAAATAAATAAATAAAAAATTTCTATTGTCTTTCCGGATTAAAATAATTAATTTTAAGAGTATAAACTCTAATTTGAGGTTGAAGAGTTGAATTTTATTACGTTCCCAAAAATATGAAGCACTGAAAAACTTCAACTTTTTATCCAAATAAAAAAAAAACTTTAACATGATTTCACACGGCCGGCCGGCCCGACAGAAGGACGGATCGGACAGACGGACGAAAATCGGTATTACATAGACTCACACTGCTTCGCAGCAGCTCGCCAAAAAAACCCAACAAAAACAAAACAAATACACTGTAGGACCAAATGAAAAAAACATTTCACCCAAAAAGTGAGTCCAAAAATGAGAGTGAATTTTTGTGCATAGCAATGCTTTACCTGAGCAAGTTTGACATCAAGTTGTTTCTGCGCTAACTGTGTTGTCGGCCCGTTGGTAACATGGCCTAATCTCATTGTATGGTGTGGCAATCTCCATAATAACTTCGCACTGGTGCACTAATTTGTACAAAATGAAATACAAGGAAAAAGATCAGAAAAGCTGTAGACTATGTATGTGTATCATGACTAGTATTACATATTACCTGTTATTTGAGTCAAGAGTCATGCAAGCAAATTAGGTTACATTTTCTCCATAGGCCTACTATTACAAATGTTAATATTTAATTCATCATGAATGGCTACCAAAACTTCAATAAAGGTAATAATTCTATTGATAAAATGACACCTGGAATATTTTCAATGGCACATTCACATTTGACTAGAATAAGGGCCTACTGAACGTGCTGAAGTAATTTTTTTAACTTAATCTTAATAACTTAAGTAAATAATTATGTGCAAGTTCAAACCAATTGAATTAGGCATAAAAAAGGCAAAGCCCTCATTATTTTTTGGTAAACAAAAAATTGTGGACAAGTGGTTCCACTATAGCAACAAGCAGGTAAGAAGATTGTACTTTATGTAGGGTTTTAAGGATATCGTTTGGGAGCAGTAGAAGCTATAAAAAGTTGCTTTCCTTTCCTATAACGGGGTTAGTGTAGTTTACACCACTCGTATTATTTTCAGTATTTATTTAGCTTCTACCATAAACTAACTCACCTGAATACGTTACTTGTGGTGTCCTCTTCAATGTCTGCAAGCTTAAATTTGTGGAAATAGGGCAGGGCTTTGATTTTTGAGGGAAATTATGGGGTAAAACGGTATAAAGGCGATGCGACATATTTTGCTGACGAAATGCTTAGCTTAGCTGTAGAAAGTCTGGTTTCCGCCCTTATTTCGATGAGCCTTGATGTGTTGGGTCTGGTACCAGACTAACTGGACCAGATCATCGGTGATTGGCTGCTCAAAAAGTTGCCTGGTAAATCCCGCTTTGTGATTGGTCGAGAGTGTCATAGACTTTACCAGAGGGAGTAAGATTATTATTTTGCACAGGTAGTTCGTGTCAAAATGGCGTAAACGCGACTGAAAAGCTGTGTTCAACTTCGCAATAAGTGGGTAAGGAAACCTTCTTTTTTCATTAGAATATTGCCGAAATATGTTCATTTTAGGGTTTACAGGACCCATGAATATTTGCTTTAAGTAACAAATCTCATTTTGGAACTGTAGAAGCTAAATAAATACTGAAAATAATACGAGTGGTGTAAACTACACTAACCCCCCTATAACTTTATACTATTACTGCCTACTACTAGTTTTAGAAACCACTTATCCTTTCCTTAATTTAAGTTTAAGTTTAACTTTTTATAGTTTTGGGAACCACTTGTCCATTTAAAAAATAATAATAACAATAACACTGCACTAGCAACAAACGAATGTTCATCACTGCTCATAGCGATTCCCAATCAAATCTAACACAGTTACATCATCTCAAACTAAATACGACTGAATGATGAAACACGCCTACACAGCACACACAGTAGACCACAGCTGAGACACATGGCCGTTCGTACACGACCGTCCATATACCATGCGTGCCGACTCACTCAATTGTACACGACTGTAGCGTGCTTTCTTCATCAAAAGTACATCCATAATAACATTAAATTTAAAGTGATTCAGTAGCACATCAAACATACATTTATATTTTTGTAAAATCATACGTACTACGAACATATGTTTGGTTTAAATCGGTTGAAATAAGTAGACTTACCTGACTCGCAAGTTTCGCAACGGGGGCAGCCATTTTGATATATCGCTCGTTTAAAAGCCATTACAAAAGTCACAGAATGTATGAGCTTTAAGGAGGTAGCTGATTGCAATTATGTTACACTGATAGATGGCTCCGCCCCTGCTCTACTGCTGGTTTATCTATTCTATAAAAAAACGCCGGTATGGGATATTTAGCTGGTTTACGCATGTGCTTTTTGATAGTACAGAACACCAGGCAAAAAAGTGTTCCTTTCTCCACAACGTGCACGTAGCCCATGAGCATTGTCATTGATATGACAATTTGCCGGGAAACTTGGACCGATCCTGCAGACGATGTGAAGTTTGCTAAGCTGAGCACAAGTTGTTTGTTATGACTTAGGGCCTAGGCTACTAGGTAATTGTCAATTTGTATAATACTGGAAAGAATGTATTTCTTTGTGCCTTCTAGTCTTCTCGCGTATTGTAGCGCGAAGGATGCGGGCAAGTTGCCCACAATGAAACTAAAGTTACAAAATAAGTGGTCAGAAAGTGGAAACACATGAAACTGGATGAATAATGACAACAAGCTATTTAATTTTGAGTGATGTTTACATTTATAAAAACGGGACTTCCCCCTTCCCTCTTAAGGTTATCCCTTGTTTGACCTTGTGTGTGATCATTCATTAATGTACTTAAATTTGCAATACATGTAGTTTGTTTGTGGCACAGAAATTGACATTTTATTGTAGGCTAGCTAGGCCTACACATCGAAACAAATCTGGCCTAGTTGATGTGCTGAATCGATCAAATTTGTGAAATATTTGAGTAAAAATTTTGTCATTTCATGTATTTCAGAAAATATTTGCAAGACGAGTCTGGAGTATGTTTGTACCAAGGGCAGTCAATCGCAAACCAGCGGGACCTCCTGTCAAGAAGAAGGCAGTACCTGCACCAAACAGAACCTCAACAGGAGGCCCAGACCCAGAGAATGAAACAAGAAACAGCCACAGCAGTACTACTACTGAGGCTCCAGACACTCAAGATGCTACTTGTGCTTCATCCTCCTCTGATAAGGGCGATGGAGGAGTCAGAGAAACACTTTTGGAGTCTCAAGTCCCAATAGTGGAAGGCTCATCAACTAACTCTGAGACAGAGCATGGTGCAAGCTGTTCGTCAGATGCAGTGGATTCCAAATGCCAAGACCTGGTGTCTGAGGTTGCAACAGACTTTAAAGCACCACACAGAACCGCAAGTCCATCTGTAAGAATTAGCCAGCACTCTGATGCTTCAGCTGATGCAGATTCAGCGGTTGGTGGCAGCGGTGGGATAACATCAACTCTATCAATTGATATTGCTGCCATTAGGAAGTCAATGGACAGAATGAGAAACCATGGACAATTCCCATCCAGTGCATCAGTGAAAGTGCAAATGCCAACAGAAGATGAGAACCAGGAGGGAGGGGAAGAAAAGGATGGTGATGATGGGGATGATGATGACAATGATGATGTGGAGGAGGTGGTCTCCTACAGCAAGAACCAGAGGTGGCCAGCTGACAACGAGGAACCAGTGTGTGTGATGTGTGGGAGATACGGAGCTTACATCTGCGATAAGACGGAGGCTGATGTCTGCAGCCGGGAGTGCAAGGCCAGAAACCTGGCGAGGCTGGGCAGAACCTCAGAATCGGTACATATGCAACAGTTTGCCAAGAGTGCAATACAAACAGCCAAATCATGTATTTGCGGAGCATTTCAGCTGACTGGCAAAACAGGTTTTAATACCATTTTATAATTCCTTGTGGCAGGTTAGTAGTCAAGGCTATCTTGGCCACTATGCATTCTAATTAAGATCTCCACTCTTATTGGCTTTCAGAAAAATGTACCCACTCTTGCCCCAGATTTTCAACCTGAATCAGATGTCGTAGAGGAAGATCTGGAGGCAGAACCAATCGGGTACATCTACAAGGAGCATAAAGAGGTGTCTGAACTCACTAATGAGCAGGTGCAAGAAATCAGAGCACAGGTGATGAAGGGAGGCAGTATTGCCAGATATATAAGATCTATTCTGTTTCCCTGAATTTATCTTATTGTACAATAGTCTATTGTTGTCCTACATGGTTTTAATGGCAGATTTGATGGCTGGATATAATCAGTGTAAACCTTTGGATTTGTGGCCACTGGTTGATGGCTCTTGGTAAAAAGCCATTAGTGGAAGCAGTGGCCAGTAACAGATGGCCTCTGGTGGATGCATGGTCACATGGAGATGACAGCTAGTCGCTACTAGAAGGCCAGTAGTGCATAGCCAGTTAGCCACTGATGGATGGCCATTGGTGGATGACCACTTGTGTACCGGCCCTTAGGTACGACATAATTGTCTTTCAGATGAGCCACTAATAAACCGGGCATCACGTCCTGTTGACTGCTATTTAACTGACTGTGTAAATTACTGACTTATCAATTCCATGCAGGTGGATATCTTTGTGGAAGGCATGGACATTCAAAGACCAGTTATTGAATTCTCTTACCTGTCTGCTCCCAAGAAATGTAAGTATAAACCCAATGGCCAAATAATTTTTTCTCTTCATAACAATTTGCCAATGCCTCTGTCCAATCAAAGGTTGAAATTGGAGGTTGAAGGATAAATTGCAATCTAATAGCAATCATAATATATCACATAAAACAATTGTTGACAGATTAAGGAATAATGTTGCAATTTGTTGCAATATGGTTATAGGTGAACAAATTTCCCAGATGTTTTTGTGTACGTAGCCATTGATCGATCACTTTGATCATACATAGTCTAGAGACAACAATGCTAAAATGGAAGTTACATTGCCTTCTTGGGATCACCCAGCTGACCCAGACGCACTGATGATAGTGATTCTGTCAATTGATTTATTTTGCTTTGTAGTGGAGTCAAATCTAGCCAGCATGGGATATGACACGCCCACCCCAGTCCAAATGCAGGTCATACCAACAGCTCTGAGATGGCGAGACGTGATGGTATGCGCACAGACAAGCTCAGGAAAAAGTAAGGGCTTAGTTCACTTGTAATCCATTTCTTGGATTTCTGATTAACAAATTGCCTTCATGGACTTGAACAATGAAGTTTCATTTTCAATTTTTCTTTTTTTTCTGTGTCTGACAGCGGCTGCTTTCCTTGTTCCCACCATTCTGCAAATGTACAATGTTATGTGCTTCAGGGACAGTAAGGAGGAAGGCAACGGAGCCCTGGGGTTGATCCTGGCGCCCTCCAGGGAGCTAGCCATGCAGATTGAGGAACAGGCCAAGCAGCTTATGCAGGGTAACTTTTTTTTTTTTTTGCAAAATGTCAACCTTTCAATAGCTAACCTTGTGCAAATTCAAAATGTAGAAATTTGTGATCCATTTGTCAGTTTACACTGCATCACATTTTCCTCACCTTCAACCACTAGCATGTTTACACTTGACTTTACACTTGATCCTGCAAGGGAGATCAGATCCTGTGAGGGTGATCAAAGGGCGATCAAAGATGAGTGTAAATGCTCAATGCGATCAGGATCTGATTCCAGGATCTGATCCACCTCTCAGGATGGATCAGATCTGGTTTAGATACAGATAAATAATACATGGTTATTGATGTAGCATGGATGGACATCGTCCCAAATTGTGCCTTAACCCCAGCCCATAGGAGTTGAATGAAATCCATTGTTCTGTTTCATTGATATCTCCAGGGCTTCCTAACATGCGGACGGCTCTAGTAGTGGGAGGACTACCTATGCCCAGCCAGCTCCACCGACTCAAGCAAGACATCCAGCTCATCATCGCTACACCAGGACGAATCCTGGACATCATAAACAGAGAGGGTTAGAAGCCACAATTTAACCTCTTTCCGCTGTGAAACCTCTAGCAGCAGAATAGAGCCAAGAGCCAAATTTTAGGAAATTTACATTGGGAACTCTGTCCAGATTTCATTTGGAACAAGTCACAGATAACTATAACATTGATTTGTTTGTCTTTTCATTTTTCGTCACACTTTTGTACCTTGTATGTGCAGGTGTGTCACTGACCACCATCAAGATGGTTGTAATCGACGAGGTCGACACTATGTTACACAAGGGTTTTCAGCAACAGGTACGACATCTTTCAAAATTATCAGTGGAAATTGTGCCCAACTGCGTAAAATTAGACAAAAGTCAGTGTATTTCCCAGTTATTCACATTGATTAAGTGAATTGAACATAAAAATGTTATTTGATCTAGCAGAATTGTTATTACCTTGTCTGGGAAAAACTAGTTGACTTGCCCTTTAAAGTGGCAAGTTGTCACTCATTTTGTGTTCAAAATTGGAACATGTAAAGACATTTGTACTGATAACTGACTGTAAGACACCTGTGTTTTACTTTATGTGTCATATTAAGGATTTTTTTCCCCTTTCAGGTGATGGAGGTCATGGGTCATTTACCAGACTCACACCAGACCATGCTCTTCTCGGCCACAATACCGCCCTCTATCGAGAAAATAGCCGCATCACTGCTTCACAACCCAATCTATGTCTCAGTCGGAAAGGTAGGATCTCTATTTCAGTTGTAAAGAATAACAACAGTGTTGTTTAATTTTCAACGTTATTCTACTGACATAATTGGAGAGTTGATCACTGGTCCCCTGGTCTCTTTCAGCCCAACACTCCCTGTACGTCTGTGAAGCAGATTGTCATGTGGGTGGAGGAACCAGCCAAGAAGAAGAATCTGTTTGCCATACTGCAAGATCCTAAACACTACAGGCAAGTTCACACAACAGCAATTTATTAATGTGTACATAGTTATATACAAACTTACGAAGTGCATTGAAATTACCAAGCATTGAAATACAGCAGAAATATATGGCGAAATCATTCATAGACACTGACAAATTTTGATATAATCAAAATTAGAACCAAAAATGTCAAGTTTTTGGCATTTCAGTTTTTTGGTTGATTTTTCTTGTTAACAGGCCACCGTTGGTCGTATTTGTGGACTCCAAGATTGGTGCAGGTCTCCTATCACTAGCTATACACAAGGTAAGGGTCGAGATGAATGATAACATCTGTGGTTGAACAAATAAAAGAGAATCATACATTCACATTTAATTGGAGATTGTTGACTGTCGCCGCTGTTTGCCTCTGCAAGGTGAGGTAAGCCCCTGAAAAGAAATAATAGATTCAAGAGTTCTTCTTCGTTTCCCAGATGTGCGACATTCACGCGGCTTCCTTGCACGGCGACAGACCCCAGAGCGAACGCACAGAGACGCTGAAGTGCTTCAGGGAGGGGGAGTACCCTGTCCTGGTGTGCACGGCCGTCTTGGGTAGGGGCATTGACCTGCCCGGGGTCAAGATGATTGTGAACTTTGACATGCCCAACATGGTTGAGGAATACATCCACCAGGTTTGTGTCTGTCACTCTCCTCAATCAAGGTTAATTTATCTGTAGTGTTCAAATTCAAAACATGTTTAGTTTGCTTGTCATAAGAACAGCAAGGCTCAAACATCAGCTAGTGATGAGCATCAGTCTAGCATGCTCCTGTTACACCCGATTTTTTCTAGTGATCCGTAGTTTTAAACAAAATGTACACAAATTTTCTACAAGGTTTTCAAATGTTTTAGCATCACAATCATTAAAAGACAAATGTACAGAGTATCATTTCTTCTACAAAGGACAAAGGTAGATGTTTTAACCAATCTTTCATTGTGTAATAGTATTTCGGAAACTCTGTCATTATTTTGCGCATCATTTCAGGGTAGGAGTTTTACTCTACTGGTCATTCATTCATTTCTTCCTCTGTAGATTGGCAGGACTGGTCGTCTCGGCAGCAAAGGCACCGCCATTACATTCATCAACAATGCAAGCAAAAATATCCTTTTTCAATTATCGACCAAGTAGAAAGTTCACAAAATGTTAACAACATTATAAACAGGGATGAGATTTCTCAGACTAAAATCTGAATTCTGATTTCAGATTTTTTTGTTTTGAATTTCAGGTTTTTTTGCTCACAGGCTGTGTACAAAAGTTTAGATTTTCATTTTTCAGACGTTTTATGTTCCCTGTCAGCTGTTTTCAGACATTTTTAACATTGGTCAATCTCATGTGCCATTTATCGTATGATATTTTTTAGACTTAAGACACAATTTGTTTTCCTTGACTTAACCCCCCATACATCTCTTTCTTGAGTTGGTTAACACCCTCCGGCCCCTGGGAGTCCCCCTCCCACCTCAGCTGACTAACTCTGCCCACCTACGCTACCAGCAGCTGGATCACCAGAGCTGGCAGGAGAAGAGGCGGAGGAGGAAGAAGGAACAGACCGACAAAGATGAGGACATGGAGATGAGTCGCCATGGTAACGCAAGCTACTTTGGGTACAAGCGGAGAAAACAGGAGACAAGGTGAGTCTCAAAACGATGAGGAGTATCTTGATTGCAGATTGATACAAGCATGTTCCTCATCAACATGGTTGTGTCTGAAATAGCTACATGGTGGCATGGTCAATTACATGGGGCCTTACATGCTCTCACAAGTTGTCATTCATTAATTTGCCCAACTTTTACTGTTTTATTCACATGGTTTTTCTTTTGCAGTGCTGTTGGTGAACTTCTGAAGAAGCGCAAACATAAGGGACCAAGATGACAGGACGTTGTATGGGGCATTACGGAGGAACTTGTGGAGCCCTTTGGGCAGTAGTTGTCAGAAGTCCAATTCAATGCGTTAAGGGGAGCATATAGGATTTGCAAAGATGTGCGTTTTGGCTGAATTTAGTACTTAAACAGAAGTGAAGGTCTTAAACTTCCTTACAGACGTTGTTTCATGTACCTTTTTACACTTTGTTCATCGAGATAGCAGAAGTACGGCCAAAATAATCTTGCCCCCTCCGAATCCTTCACGGCTACACCATGCCTTCAAAATGCTCAAACTCAATAAACATTTTTGGAGACCTTGCAAATCCTGTATGCTGCCTTTAACTTTTGTCCCTTTTTTGTGTGCAAAATATCACTAGCCTCAAGTATATTGTATTAAACAGTTGTCTTTATATTAAGCATAGAATGTCAGAAAAATGAAGTATGCAATGTTAATGAATGTTTTATAATTAACTCTGTTTATTTTTTTTGGTTTAGTTATAACTTGGGGAAGTGCTGTATGAAGTATGACAAACACAGATGAAACAAAAGAAAAAACACAAAACTCAGAACGTGATGTGGTTTTCAACAAAATATTTATTACAGCCAGCCAATGACAAACCAGGTGCTATTTCATATCATGAAATGATTTCAAATCAGAGGGCTATTTTTATATATTCGGCAAATATTGAATATTAGAAGAAACTTCTCATCAAACCATTAACATTGTTAATAACCAGACGTCACCAATATTTGGCACAGATTTTTCCAACTGGTCATAATGTTCATTTCAATGTTCCATAAACTGGAAAATTTCAAATACATGTATTTTTTTTTTCTTTAATATTAGAACACGTGCAGGCCCTGTTGTCTAAATCTGCATAAATATCCAAAGGCCCTCAACTAGAATTACAATTTCACATCGATTTCAAACAATGAATAATTGAAAACAAGGAAACAAAAGACCCAACCCAACAAAAAATGTGCAAGGGGAATTTTAAGCAACACTTGTTGATGGAAAAACATGCTGTTAATTAATAAACGATGGGGTGAAAGGATTGTTGCTGTCCTCCAATTTGCGTATTTGAGACTGTAACAAGTTGATGTATACTGTAATATTACATTTCAATACTGCAACATAAAACAGTTGGAAGAAGTACAATGGTCATTGTTGATAAATCTCTTGTTATTGTATTATGATCACAACTGCATCCGATCTGAAGAATAATCAATCTCTTGACCGGACTACAACATACCTAGGAAGGGCCTGCTGACACACCTCAAAATAAATTCAATCTCATTCAATTCTAAAAAATCCAGACTGTATTCTCTCTCTTGGAAAAAATGCCAAAAAGAAAAAGAGGAACTATGTAGCATTTCTCTATTAATATTTACTTGATCCGGCGTCATCAAGCCTCAAACGTTTCCAGGAACTTTGTGACGACCCCCTTGAGCTTGGTCTCTGTCTCTGGCGTGATGGCGGTATGCTTGCGGATGTCGGCCAGGATATCCTGCTGGCTGGTGCGGATGTGGGCCAGGAAGGCCTTCTCGAACTTGGTGACGGCGCTTGGGTCCACCTTGTCCAGGTGACCGCGCACTCCTGCGAAGATGACTGCCACTTGCTCCTCCACTGCCATGGGCACTGCAGAATGATAAAGATGATATCAAATGAGAGGACCTAAGGATATCAGTGAGAAAACTCTCCTTGGGAAAGGAGACCATTAACAAGACAATGCATGGCCTCCTTAATTCATGCAAGACTCATCAGACCAACAAGGTCCAAGTCCAAGTTGAGATATACTGGAGGATTCATTATTAGCTCCAAGTATAAAAAATTCCCGAAGGATTTAGGGTTACGGACAAGCTGGCATGAGGTACAAGATCAATTAAGATGAAATCAAACAACGATGCAGAGGTCTACAGATGCAGGACAACTTACCATACTGTCCTTGCTTGAGCAGCTCAGTCAGACGTACACCTCTGTTGAGCAGGTTCTGGGTGGCCGCGTCCAGATCAGAACCAAACTGGGCAAAGGCTGCTACCTCACGGTACTGGGCCAACTCCAACTTCATGGAACCAGCAACCTGGTGTGTACACACAATTCAATACATGCTTAGAATCTTGTGCACATTTAGCATTGTGCAGTGGCAAATGTTAACAGGAATTGACACTCCATAAAGGTTTTAATATTGTTTAAGTGTAGGTAGTTCATAGGTTAATTGGTCACAACTCTTACCTGTTTCATGGCCTTAATTTGAGCAGCTGCGCCCACACGGCTGACAGACAGACCCACATTGATAGCAGGGCGGATACCCTTGTAGAACAGCTCAGTCTCCAAGAAAATCTGTACATGTAGATAGAGATATAAACAAAAAATTCAGATGACTGCCTTAAAACTGTGTGTAAGTGAAAGAAACAGGTGTTAAGTGAAAGAAATTTGACTGAACCGGATAGAATGAGATCTATACGCAAAGTATATAGAAAGCACCCTACCTGTCCATCAGTGATGGAGATGACATTGGTTGGGATGTAGGCGGACACATCACCGGCCTGGGTCTCAATGACGGGCAGAGCTGTCAAGGAGCCACCGCCGAAGTCGTCGTTCATCTTGGCGGCACGCTCAAGCAGACGGGAGTGAAGGTAGAAGACATCACCAGGGTAGGCCTCACGGCCTGGGGGACGCCTCAGCAGCAGGGACATCTGACGGTAAGCTACAGCCTAGGGATATCGGACAGAAAAACCTCATCAATGAATGACCAAATGAGACAACTGTATGATGGTGTGTTTGTGATAAAGACAGAAGCATAACTAATATTTTTGGAATACGAACTGCAAATTAATAGAACAAGCTGAGAGTCCATCTATGGCAGGGTAGGAAAGTCAACCTTCTCTCTTCAAGCAATGAAGAAGCATTTCTTATTCACAGGGTTTGGGTGAATAAGTTTGTTTATGAGAATAAAACTGCTTCCAAATTAGGTCATTCATTTCAGTGAACTGCACGCAAGAGAATCTGAAACTGAGAGAGGAACATCTATGATCCCTGCAGCAACAGAAGTGAGAAATGAAGACAGCATCATCTCAAGAGATGCGCGTATTGTTAAGACACACACAGACTATCTTGGTTTTATGTTTAAAGTACCTGTTTGGACAAATCGTCGTAGATGATGAGAGCGTGTCTGCCATTGTCTCTGAAGAACTCTCCCATGGCACAGCCAGAGTAGGGTGCCAGGTACTGCAGAGGAGCAGCATCGGAGGCGGTGGCACTGACCACGATGGTGTACTTCATGGCATCTAAAGGCAGAAAAACAGCAGATATTACCAATGGACACTGCATGATGATGATTACCATTTGGAAAGTTTAATTCAGTCACCATCTGAAAGGGCAGCCAAGACCAAATCAGGGCAAGGGAGGCCATAGTGTCTGTGGTTTTCTCGAGGTGGCACTGAGGCAAAAACCTCGTCAATGCAGGCCATTATTATTGGCCTTCATAAGGGAGGCATCAAGACCAACACTAGGACAATGAAGGCCATGACTGTGGCCTTCTTGAGGGGCGCAGAGGCCAACATCTGAGTAATGAAGCCCAGGATGTACATGGAATTCTTGATGAAGGCCTCAAGGCCCAAACCAGGGTAAAGGAGGCAACAACCTCCACTAAGTTCCAGGCCTGCATCGCTGACCATACATACCAGCATCAGTGAGCCTCTTGACCAGCTGGGCCACAGTACTCCTCTTCTGGCCAATAGCCACGTAGATGCAATACAGCTTGGCCTTCTCATCCTGACCCTCGTTGAAACGCTTCTGGTTGATGATGGTGTCAATGGCTACGGCGGTTTTACTGCAAATTGATGACAATCACAAGAACCTTTCATGACTAGGAGGCGTGAGTTTTATGATGGGAGTTTATTAGTGCCAAACCATTTTTAATCAGAAAAAACTTCCAAGTCTCTTCAACGCCAGCCTGGAGACAATTATGTATGGAAACTGTGCTAGTAAAAGGCAAAATATAACTAACTCATAAAAAAGGATTTTACAACTCATTGCATAGATGGTATTTTTATAGCTCATTGACCCAAATAAGCTTATTACTTTAGCAGGGGGGGGGGGGCGTTTCCACTCCTGTCAGCAGTAGAGCTAGGGTTCATACCGGCAATGTAAATTACTTCTGTGGGTAAAACCTTCCGGCTATGGTTTTAGCCTCATTGACAAAATAAGAAAGAAACAGAAATCTGCATTGGTCATGGTGTCTCACCCAGTCTGCCTGTCTCCAATGATCAACTCTCTCTGGCCACGACCAATGGGTACCAGACTATCCACAGCCTTGATGCCTGTCTGCATAGGCTCACGCACAGAGATACGTGGGATGATGCCTGGCGCCTTGACTCCTACACGAGCACGGGCAGTGGTCTTAACGGCACCCTAGTGAAAATAAAAATTAATTCACCTTGAAAAGAAAGAATCAACTAAAAATTGACAATTAATAAAAAAGATTAATAGGTACAAAATTATCCGAGGAAATTAATGATATATTTAATAACCACATGAGAGACTTACGACTAAATTAAAATCAAACATTATGGAGAGCAGTTTCTATTACACAATATATGTTTGAATTCTCTACATAACAAATAGGCTTGAAAATTTGAAACAGGTGTGAGCTGATGAACAAGAGCAGCTAGATGCGATAATTACACATGAGAAACTGTACAAGTAGTCCACCATTGTTTTCCTTAAATTTTACCTTTCCATCAATGGGCATACCCAGGGCGTCCACTACTCTACCCAGCATCTCCAGACCGATTGGCACATCCACAATAGCACCAGTCCTCTTGACAACATCACCCTCCTTGATGAGCTTGTCGTTACCGAACACCACCACACCGACATTGTCGGGCTCCAAGTTCAAGGCCATACCCTGAGAGGGTTTTAAGGTAAACAAGACAGGTTTATAACGATTTATAGAGGTTAATTGGAATCAGGACACTTAATGTTATCTGTGGTATTAATGCAAAAAGTGTAGATAAAAAAACCCATCATTTACTTAATAGAACAAAGCTGATCAAAGGCCTCACCTTCAATCCGCTGGAGAATTCCACCATTTCCTCGGCTTGGATGTTCTTGAGGCCGTACACACGGGCGATACCGTCACCGATGGACAGCACGCGGCCGGTCTCTTCCATGTTCTCCTTGGGGGAGAATCCCATGATGCGCTCCTCCAAGATGGAGGACACCTCCGCTGTTCCTGAGGTGAAGAGAAGAGGGAGACAATAATTACTACCTCAATCACCAAAAGGTATGATGATGTCTTTCTCAAAAGGACAGGGGATTTTCTCCCCTTATCTAGGGTACTTCTTTGATACACACTGACAATGAAACATGTCTAGTGGAACATTTAACAGGGCAAAAAGACTAGGGAACCAATTGCTCTGATTGCCACAGTGAAGTTGAAGCCCTCTTGGTATACATTTGTCTATTCAATGAACTTTGACATGCTCATAAAAAAGAAAAAAACCCAGATGAACTCGGCCCACTCTTCATCAACATCCTCTGAACCCATTCACATTAGGTTTAAAACATGTCAAAACGATTAACACTAACAGTTGTATTGGTTCTGATGGCAAAAGTTGCAAAAACCAGTGGCCTCAGTGTCATTTGAGGAGTTTGACTACAGCCTGGGGGAGGGGGGGAGGGATGGGGCAGGAGGGGTTAAGGAAATATGACAGCTACATAGTACTTTACCTCCTGTAGCTGCATGTGTAGGTGTTGATGTACAGATGTTTCTGTGACAGGAAAATGCTGCTCCCAAGCATCCCTTTGTGACCTGTTTAAATAAATACAAATAATAAATGACAAAATTTCAAGGTATGCAGCGGAAAAGTTACTTGTACTGCTGCAGTGTTATTAGGGATACCAAAATGTAGGGCGCCCTCACACGGAAAGTGGCGAATATTTCACTTTCCAAAAATAATTGTCAAATTTCAACATTTTTTTTCTCCATGAAAAATACAAATAAAGACATAAACACGTTTTTACACACATAGGTCTACAACTTTTACACACTTTTCTTTTGTTTTGATCGAAAAGGGATGTTTCGTTCCGGAGAAAACGCTATCCAAAAATGGCCCAAAACGCAAAAATCTACTTTCAAATTGGCCGCCAAAAAATGGGCCTATCAAAGTCTTCGGGAGGACCCATTTTGATGATAGGTGTACGCTCCTTTAACAATGACCAATTCTGACGATCTTGGTATCAAATTAAAGCTTATAACTCATTCTACATTCAGAGGACCCGTACTAATTAGCTCATGAATATTAATTAAGTCTTAAAACAAAGGGAAATCTTTACAAGTGAATAACTTGGGATCCATAGGTAGTACGCCAAACTGCGACACAGTACCCGGAAGCTTATCTCACGCTCTTTCCAACGATATGTCTTGGTCTCGTATCCTGAGAGCGAGGAACTTACTATAAAGGTTTGTTTATTGCCACCGCCTCCAGGGAAAGAGGTTGGCTAGCGAGTCACAGGTCTGTTATTCGACTCGCTATAAAGCGCACTGTAAATGGAGCAGGGAACAGACTAATCACAGTCTGTGATTCGCCGCAATAATGCGCGCAGTGAACGGAGCGGGGAACAGACTAAAACCAGGGGTACTAGTACTTGACATGTGCTACCATGCCGCGTTGTTTACGTCGATCGTACTTGCATTGAATTTGGACTGACGTTTGACAGCCGATAGAACTTTAGAAGGTTGGCGGATTTAAAACTCAAACTATTTGTTTTCATTGCTATTTACATTGAAAATTTGACTTTTGGATTTTCAACAATGAGTCGTTGTGTTTCAGCTTGTCAAGTCCAAAACCTGCCATTTTCAGGGCACCCCACACGTTCCAAAAAGAGATTATTTTTGTGTCTGTTTACTGGCATTGCAATAATAAACAACAAATAAGAACCTAGGGTAGCTTTATAATTATTCATGCCGACTCAAGATTTGTGCCTCCAATTTCATTTTTCTTCAGCTTAGGTTACGTACAGCCCGTTAAAAAAAATGGATTCTTAAGTCACATTTTAGGGGGGATTTCAACTACCGTAATTTAGGAGTCACTAAAATTGTACACGTCACACTTTACATTTTTTGTCCTTTTTAAAAATGGGGCAATTGATTATGAATAATTAATACTATGCTATTGACATATTCAAAAACATTATGCAACATGCTGCAGACCTCCTACGTATACATGTACCATATTGAAAAGCTGCTTAAATGCACTCCAAATTATATTAACAGGATTAATAACTCAGTTTGTGACATGTGATACATGCCTCATTTTGTCAGAGCAGATCACACTTTTGTACAATTAAGCCCTTTCTTAATGTAATTAACACATTAAATGAACTTTCCATTATTGTGGGTATTTGTAACAACTCATTGCTTTGAAATGGTGAGAGTCCTTGCTTTGTTTTGTGCACGTTACTATTGAGGGGATGTATTCGATTGTGTTAATTAGGTCTTAAAGTCAGATTTTAAAAATATTTAATTAATTTTCCCATGATTGCAGATATTCACACATACAATAGAGTTAGAGAGCTCCCTTGATTTTATACATACTCCAAAAATGAAAAGAATCAGCCAAACAGTTTTTAAGTTATGATTTTTTGAAAATCGCACATTGATGCACAGGATGAAAATTCAACAAACAGGCCCATTTTTGTCACATAGATTATTTAATGCCAAGTAACAGGGTAATGGGTCATCTTCAGGCTCCTGTAACTTGGTTCAGCGATTCTTGGCGGTTTTGCAACTCCTGAAACAAAAAATATACATATAGATGAACAGATCTGCAAAATTATACCTTTGTGGGGCATTGGGTTTTAGAACAATGAATTATGCAAAAATGGATAAAGTGCTTAACATCAATTTCGGTTGCTAGGCAACAAGGCATTCGCCATGAGCTTGAACTTTAAATTGCTCTAACTTTAGAACGCCTGGGCCGATTTTCTTCAAACAACTTGCAAAATGCTTAGAGGAGAGAGTTCTTTGGTATGAGATACAAAAATACTCCTTAGCTTGAAGTTGATTTTTCGGATTGGTATCCCTAGTGTTATGGTTGGGGATGAAATTCTTTATAAAGAAGTTTGGACCAATTGGTCACTGAGCTAAATATGATTGGGATTTAGGAATTCATGAGGAACTTGAAGTGTTTTGAATCAAGTTCTCAAAACTTTGATAAGTTGCATGCGACTCACTGAGAAACACACACGTTGTTGAGCGCAATCTTTCAACCTATGCAATATCTTTAACCGTTTCTCTGAAGTGACTTGTTTTAAATTAAAGAAAACATACGAGCTACGTGCCGCATTTAAAAGAAATCCCAAATGAATGTAAAATTCAAAATTGCGCACAGCCCAGTTTGAATTGAAACTTGCGCAGGCGTCAAAATTGCGCTCAACACGTTATTGTCAATGAATAACATGAACACTGTGTTGCAACAATAAATTAGGCTAAGTTTAGGAACGAAAAAAGGTCCAATTAATTTTTTAAGGTGAATTTCATAATCTTCCTTTTCCAGTAAATGCATAAATAGCGCCCTCAAGAGATATGAATTGGACAACATGGCCAGACATCAGGCAAAAAACCCCAGATATTGCCATTAAATCTGCGACCTATCTAGGAAAAATATCAGACATATATTTGCTTTAAAGAATAGGACCCATATTAGGCGAAACAAGTTCCATTTCGACAGTCCTTGCACCAATTTGGAGGCCGAACCCGGCGTACGCCCGAAACGGGCATGAGCGCCAACACGAGCATGACGAGTTATCGCGGTGGGTCGCGATTTATAAAGCCGAATTGCATAATTTTGCAACGTCTAAAATAGTTTAAAAGGTACACAATACATACAACACAACTCAGACTTTCTGAAAAATTACCTTTGGAGCCTGCCTGGTAAGGGCTCTGGCCACAACGGCCGTTACACGAGCCGAAATCATAGACATCTTCCCAGATAGTTTTCCTGCAAAAATGGCAGAGACACCGGCTTTTCGCCCCTTCAATCAAGATCCTGAAACCCACAAGAATTAGTCTTGTTCGATCAAATAAAAAAAAATACATTACGGTATTTCAGAAAAAAACATCTTTTTTATTTTATGAAAACAAATTCAAGCATTTTAAACTAATTTTGCAATTGGAATGTATTATATTATAAAATAATATTAGTATAATTATAAATAAATGCGTTAATTTTCTAAACATATTATTTCTTTTATAGCGAGCCTAAAAAGAAAGAAATAACCTGAACAAAATGGCGGCGCCCACGAAAGGTACCAAACCCGATGCTCGTAGACAAGAAAGGAAACCACTTCCCATGGCACCCGATATAATTGAAGATGTTATTATCAACCTTGTTGATGACGATGACGACGAAGATGAAGATGCTGAAGCGATTACACCTGATGTTAAGGAAACAGTAACTCAAGATCAAAAAGACTCAGCCAAGCTTCCAGAAGTAAGTCAGACCTGTGTATAAAAATACACTGACCAGTTATGATATTGCTTTTGTTGTTGATAAAGGGTATTTATTGGCGTCGGTGAAAAATGGAAAGTTTTAGTTTAGTATCTAATCAGTTAAACAAAGCGCGGGGAAAGACTAAGTCAGCACGCCAATACCCAATAGGCTAAATAAATGTTTTTTAATTTAAAGTACACATGGCTTACTGATAATCACTAGGCCCCCTATCTCTTGACCGGTTACCAACTACCAAGCCCCGTCTGTTTTCTAATAAGATCCAACACTAAAAGAATGGGCCCACCATTCAGTCTTTGTTCTTGAGAACAGTAGAAATCCCACTGTGGACTTTTCCCCTGCTGTTTCTTCTTAAAAGTGCAGGTACTATTATTCATAAAATATTTGTTCTTCATTCCTTCAGGCGGCCCAGAAGCTTCTTAAAAGCTTGGAATTTAAAAACCCTGGAAGGAGACAGTTTGACATGAGTACATTTGATCCTGAGAATAGCGAACGTGAGATGAGAAAACTTAGGAGGACATTCCATCAAACAACCGTCGAGTGAGTTTTTTTTTATTAAGTATTATACCTGTTTCTGGACCGGAAAAGCAAGCAGAAAACTGTTCTAATTACTGGAGGAGATAGCCTGATGGATTTTGGGTCATCTCGTACCCAAGTTAACTCGTACCCAAGTCATCTCGTACCCAAGTTAACTCGTACCCAAGTCATCTCGTACCCAAGTTAACTCGTACCCAAGTCAAGTCGTACCCAAGTCAAGTCGTACCCAAGTCAACTCGTACCCCTATGCAATTGTGAATAAAATCCCGTTCGTGTAGACTGTGACATTTTAGTTATCGTATTTTAATGTCTCTTTTAATCGAAAAAATCACATTAACTTCAAAATTATTATTTATCCGCCTCCAAAAAATTCCTATTTCAAAATCAATTGAACAACACCCCACCCCTCACCGTCCGTGTCAAAATTAACAAACTATTAAAACACAGCAAAATTAAAACAAACAGACAGTAAGCCTAGTTCAAGAGTTGTAGTTTTATATATTCATCTTAATTCAACCTTTACATAGATGTCAATTTAATACAAGTACGTAGTATGACAGCTTCGAAGTCTGTTGGCGGCAGCCGCATGCCTTGTGCAATAATGGGGTACGACTTGACTCGGGTACGACTTAACTTGGGTACGAGTTAACTTGGGTACAAGATGACTTGGGTACGAGTTGACTTGGGTGTCATTTTTGGGGTACGAGTTGACTTGGGTACGAGTTAACTTGGGTACGACTTGACCCATTTCGGCCTGATGTATCACTTTTAATTCTTTTTAATATTAGATAAGTCCGATTTGGATGTATTGTCATAATTAATATGGTTTATCTAGATGCTTTGAGGTAATGTTGCTAACTGCTATTACTAAGTGTAGGCATTCTGTTTCCATGTTCGTTTCAGTTCCATACAGAAAGCACGAAATCAGGTGATGTATACTGAGAAAGGACTGTTACTAGCTGACAACCGAGATCTCTGCGACTGCCTAGAGCCTAAGTGCCCGGGCTGCTTCTACCCCTGCGAGACATGTGGCTCCACAAAATGCGGAGTGCAGTGCCGCTGCAATAGAAAATGGGTCTACAACCAAGTGGAGAATGAAAGTGGAGGAGGCGTCATCAAGTTCATTAAGTCTTGAGCTCTGCCGGAAGCAGTGGCCCCTGATTTCCCTAGTCATTGACCTTGGTGCCCTTAGGCTTGAACTCCACTGGAGGACCTGGAGGAAATTGCCTTTATGCTCCTGACCATTTCCTTCATGCGCTGAAGACATTTTCTCGGTGCCGCTGGTCACTTAATTGCTTGAACTACCTCACCTTGTTTTAACAAGATTTTACTGTATATAGATGTACATTGAATGCTGTTCATACGCACTTGATAGAACTTGCAATTGGAAGGTCATTACTCTGGAGTCTGCCAGTAACCTTCATCGACAGTAGGAGGGTCATTCCCTTAGATAGACTCTGCCTGAAGGATTGGAAATGAACCTTCTTAGAGAAAGGAACAAGAGGTTAAGAGCTCATAAAAGAAGAATACTTGTGTAGCTTATTCTAAAATTTGTTCAATTTTAACGGATTTTCTTTCTTCTTTATGCTGTAATCTCCTCTCTTTTCCTTTGATGCAAAACCATGACAACTGACAATGTAATATACACATGCATCTACGTAGTGGTTCAGTGTGTAGATAATTATTTATTATACCTTCTTGGCTTAATAATTTTCTGTATCAAATAATCTAAATATGTACATCCGTTGTAAATTTGGACAAAATAACAAATTATCTGACAAGACATCTTCTGGAGTACTGTTGTGTTGCTAGTTCATATTTTTAACAAAATTAAAACTGTGAATCAATCCATCAATTGATCAATTTAAAAGGCACCAATATATTAAGAAGTAATTGCCCAATGCCCACGTGAGACACTTCTTGTTTAAAGATTGCATGAGGGACACGTTGCTTCACCTGTGCCTGGACAAGCTGACAATATAGATGACAAAATACAAATTCAATTAATGTATGGCCTGGTTTCATAGAATGAGTTGGACAGTTACTGATTTTTCTTTCCGACTTAGCACAAAAAGGGAACAATAATTGAAGTTCAATTGTACAAGGGGCATGGTTTTACATTCTTCCTCAATGTGTATGCATAATGTCTTGCACATTTGAACTGAAATATTTTCTTTGTACAAATGTCTGAAGACAGAATTCTGCATCTTTGATAATTGCATTACTAATCAGTGGCTTTTTAAGGGATGAATTTGTATTGCCACGAATAAGGCTTTGTTGTCGGCAATGAAAATGTGAAAAAATTTGGATGTGAACCTGTGACCTCTCAAAAACAGTACAAGCATCAAACCGACTGAGCTACCCAGTTCTATGAAGAGATCCCTCAGTCCAAACAACTAGATTTGGTTTCCTGGTATGCGAGACAGAAGTCGTGGAATATTCTCCAGGATACTTGTATTTAAGTTTTGGCCGGTTTCTTTCGTTGCCTGGGTTCTCCGGACGGTCTGCTGCTGCTGGCTTTCCCTGAGGTTGTTTTCGTCTGCCTGGCTCCCTGACTGGCTACAGCTTCTGAATTCTTAGCTTTATCCTTCTTGTCACCGCCTTGGCATGAGGGATATGAATGAAATGTCAATCAGGGTTTAATTTTACATGCAATCATTACAGTGGGGGTTTATGAAACGGAGGCTCCGGCTCCAGCTCCAGCTCCATGAATCCATTCTAAAATAACGGGTATCAAAATAGAGGCTTTTAGCTGCAATTCCGAAGTAGATTCCCTGGTTTGAAAAAGGTAAACAGAGCTTTGACTTCGATGAAAAACCACTGCCTATATTTTCAGCATATTATGGATGACAGCACCGGAGCCTGGGCCTGTGTTTCGAGCCTCCGATTTGATGGTTGCTGACGATAGTTTGTTCCACAGTAAAATATCAATTCCTCCACCATTAAATTGAAATCACGAAAAAAATTGTCAAACAAATGACTTGACAATACCTGTAAGATCTGTTGGAGGTTGTATCATGGCCTCTCTGTATGTAGTAATGACATAGAAGTACACCCAGGATCCTCCATAGCCAAAAAAGCCAAACACAGCGAGGAAGAGCAGTTTAACATATCCCTGCAATAGCACCAGATGACAACAGTTTGAATCAAAGAAAGAAAGAAAGTAAAAAAACATGTCATGAAATGTGCCTACAAAAGAGCAGAGACAAGATAGAAACATTGCTTACACAAAATGGATTGCATGTCATAATTTCACGATGTCAAGAAATTGCACTAAGACCCAGCATATCACAATGAGTTATAGCTGCAAACCTGATTACGGAATGCCGAAGCAAGAAACATAGATGACAAGCAAAATTTGTTGTGCTAAGTTGAAAGCTCAATGGCAAAAGCCAAAGATGATTCCTTATTAAAGTCAACATCTTGACCAATTTGATACACAAGCATGACTCTTTTTAAACATATTGTATTGAAATTTGCAGAGCTTGATTTCATTTCAATTTCAAGAACAACAGTAAATGTGCAGCTGCACTAGTAAGCAGGAGGTCGTGGGTTCCAGTCCCACCTGAGCCAGCACGACGGCACGTGATTTTTTTTCAAGTGCACTCAAAAAGCACTTAGTGAAATGCTTATCTACGTTGGTGAAGGGTAATAATTTATTACTAATAAATTATTTGCATAATTCTACCTCCCCAATGAAAAAAATCACAATAACAGTAAATGTGCGCTTGTTAAAGTTTATTAGAACCATATTTAAGTTTGCTGATGCTACACTGACACCAAACAAATTCAGCCCAACTTGGAGGAATAACCAGTGATATTTTACCTCTAATGAAGGTTTGGATGTGAGATAATGATCTCCCAGTGCGATGACCACCCCGATGAGGAGACCAATTCCAATGGCTATCAGAGGAATCTTGATAGCATCTGGGTAAAAAAACAAGATAACAGATGAGACCCACTTGGTCAAAAACGAGCCATGGTAATGTTGTGCCACTTGTCTGTTAGTTACAGGCACTCCAATGTAGATACTGGAGTGAATACAAAGAGTTAGGAGTTGGTTTGTTTTCCTGGTATCTCAAAAACCTCATAAATCTTACAACCTCTAATATACAACATACAGTATATGTGTTGCATTTATAAACAAAACATGTTTGTGTGTGCTTGTCCATACACATACCTGACTTCATTTTCTTGACTTCTTCTTTGGCTTTCTCGAGGGCCTCCTTTAGTTTGGGGTCATTCTCATCCAGAGAAAGTGCTTTCTATGAATCAACAACAAGAACAAAATACTAACAAAAGAGTTCCATATGGTGCTATCCAAATATAGCCATACCTTTTTCTCAATCTAATTGTCGGACCCCGTGATTGCGTCGTCCTCCGGGCAGTGCCTTCATTTTGTCACAGGTCCTTCCTTACTTTCCTTAGGTAATTTTTATGCAAAGACCTGCAGGGTTCGTCTATATATATTTAAGTTAGTACACAAAAAATCAATCACACGGAGAGTTCTTCTTTTAAAATTCAGATCTTCATATGATTACTATTATTACACTTTGAGTTTAAATCTCCTCAACGAAACAACTTATATAGATTGACAGTGGGTATAAAGTATGATCAGAATAATTATGCAATGAAAGATTTAGACCCATCTAATTAAATGGCAGACAGTGTGTATATTACACAAGGCATTAGGCATACTTTCTAGATTTGATATAGTACTAAGTACTTACTTCATATGAAGTGACTGCTTCTTCATAATGTCCAGTGCTGAACTCAACTTCGCCCTTTCTGAAATAGCCCTGAAGGAAAAGTAAAAAGTTAACAGTGAAGTGACCCCAAAATGATCAGCGACACTCCAGAGAAGCTGCTGGTTTGTCCAAATACATGTAGATTCAAAATCCTTTGAACCACTGTCACCCATGGATCTGTGGAGTGTTTCAGCAAACCTCCTTGCTTATGAACATTGCATTCAATTTTCAAAACTTATCTGATGAAATTCTTATAACCATGTTACACTAGGCAATTTACAGGCAACCAGCTCCAGGCAATCTCCAAGAAGAAATAGCATTCATCTTTAAATCTTACTTAAACATTTTTTAAGGGATAGCGAGAAAATGCCAGAAAAAATGACCTTTGTTCTTCCAAAACTTTCCTTTTGTATGTGGTGTACTTGGTTGCCTTCAAGTTGCCTGTAGAAATTGCATTGTGTGATCTTATATGACCTTTAGTATTACAGCATATATGAACCTTTTACGCTCAGACCACCTAATAATAAATGATCTGACTGATTTATGGAACTCAACAGATGTTCTTCAGGCCCTCACCTTTGGCCAACTCGGCTGGATTTGAATAGCCTTCTTGGCATCTTCCAGGGCGTGGAAGTGCTGCTCTATCTTGAGGAATGCCAAGGAGCGATTGCTGTAGGCACGGTAGTCGGAAGGCATCAACTTAATGGCATCCGTGTAATAGAAGAATGCTTCCGTGTGTCGACCTTTCTTCATGCAGTCATTGCCACGCTCCCTGGCCTCATCTGCCTTAACCTGAGTATTAAACATCAACAAGAGTAAAATATTGCTTTGGATAGCTTATTGCAGTTCTGACTAAGAAGGCATACTATTAAAAAAACCGGACATAATGTAAACATAATATGTTTTGACGGTCAACGTTCTGGAAATGTGTTTTCATTCACTTGTTTTCTGAAAAACAAAGTTTGAATAAATCATTGAATAATGTGGTTAATATGGTTAATACTTTTTTGATAACCAAAATTTACAAAACCTACAACAATGATGCAAAGGAACACATTCGGTTCAGAGTTTACTTCCAAATCCAAGCAGATCATAATCTATGCAGAATATTACTGTATTCAAACTCATAGTACATGTATGTAAAATAGACTTAACAGAATAACAGCAGATTTCTTTAAAATCTTTCTTTCTTTTTATCTCAATTTGGATTACAAGTCAACTCGCCCCCTAGCCGACTCGCCCCTTACCGACTCGCCCCTTACCAACTCGCCCCCTGCCCGACTCGCCCCCTGACCGACTCGCCCCTTACCAACTCGCCTCCTAGCCGACTCGCCCCCTGGCCGACTCGCCCCCTAACTTATTAAGAAATGAGATGCAAAATGCGAAGTTAATTAGGCATCATAATTAATAACCAAATGCTTCTCACCCTTTTGTAGGGCCTACTAATAATGTGTTTATGTCAAACATTTTATGATTAAGAATGAAAAATGCACAAAGTCCACACACAAACTCCTGCATGGTTCGATTGCAGTTCAAGCAATTTAATTAATATTTCCTTTGCAGAACCAAAAAAATCAAAAATTCAAAAACGCAACTTAAAAACAAGAAAAACAAGTGAACAACAACACTTAAAACAAACCATAGAACAAAACATATCGTCATAATAAAAAAAAGGTCTACAAAAATCGTTACAAATGTCAACAATAACACTTAAAGTTAAAGCAAGACATTTTAAAACAAAATGATAACAAAATATGTTAAGAAAGAACATCGAATAATAAAACAAAAAACTTGTCATTTATCTCAAAGAGTCACAAAAACTCAAAAACATCGTCATAAGGACAAAAACACAAAATTCGGCCAGGGGGCGAGTCGGGGAGGGGGCGAGTCGGCTAGGGGGCGAGTCGGCCAGGGGGCGAGTCGGCCAGGAGACGAGTTGGTAAGGGGCGAGTCGGTCAGGGGGCGAGTCGGTAAGGGGCGAGTCGGTAAGGGGCGAGTCGGCTAGGGGGCGAGTTGACCTGTTACCTCAATTTGCATCACTGCACTGTAAGTAAGTGTAAATCAATAATGAAAACATTATATCATGAGATTTATTTACACTATTCAAAAGCAATGGAAAATCCGGTACGCCATATAAATGATAGACTCACTGCATGTTTCCATTCAAATATAAATTTGCCAATGAAATTGCAATAACCAACGCCATGCCACTGCAATTTTCAACGCGAAAGTGTACAGTACTCGTGTACCGTGTACCGTGAAGTTGTGTGGTGTTATTGTTACTTTAAATTTGAATAGCGTTAATGTTTTCGCCTCCTGAGGGCCAAAATAATTTTAGGGGTTCCCGGTTATCTTACCTTACTCATTTTATATTTCTTCAATAACAATAAGGGAATTTAAAGGTGCTTTTTGGAGGCGCCGAAAGTCGAAACTCCTTCACTTCAGTTCAGTTAAGAAAAACAGCAAGTTCATGGGGGCAGCCATCTTGTAGGCTCGTTCAATAACAATTATAATTTTATTGATTATAATTTGTCGATTTTCTTTATTATATTTGTTTGTTTTTTTACATAATTGCCGTTCATTAAATACAAGTTTGGGAATATTTTTTTAAGTTTACAATACGGCTTCATATTGACTTTCTTTCTCAACCACCACCCCCCCAAAAAAAAAACCCAAAATGAATCTCCGCCCTCCTCAGTGCCACTAATTATTTGTATTATAATGAAAATAGTTTTGTATTAAAGTTATTGCTTTCAGTGGAGTCTATTTTTGTCACACAATTACAAAAACTGAAAAATTGTATCCATTGAAATCACTTGCCAAAAACTTTCTGAAAGAAGACCTATATATTATTAGACCATGCTAAGACAATTCAGAATTTAAGAAGAAATTAGGCCAATTCTAGTGGCCTCAAGTTTCAGTCTCTTTTTTTTTAGTGACACCTAGCAAGCAACAGCCAGATCCACTTATGTGGAAATTGGAAAACCTGCTGAAGTAAAGTCTATAAGGACAGCCTATGCCTTGAAGTTTCAGATTACAAAATGAAAGTCCAAGTCAACTTCATTTAATGGATACATCAAAAGCACTTGAAATATTTATTGGCAAAATTAACAAGTATACAATATAATTAACAATGACAGAAAATGAAATTTATAAAAAGGGCAGTTTTAACAAGAAAGAAAGAAGTCTTCCCCCAAATAAGAAAGCAAGACAATTGGCTAAATATGGCTTATTTGTTTTGTAGTAAAGAAATACCATGGTTCAGCAAAATAAAAGCTACTGTGAATAATACTTTTGCATATTTGTTTGTTTTCAAAAGTTTGATTTTGTTCCCATGATACTGTGTATATTCATGATAGATTAACATAAAAATCATGCATTATCTTTTGACAGTGCTTAAAATTTGCATGATACATGTCTCAAATCTTAAAAAGGCATAAAGCACTTATTTGAAAAGAATGTTTAAAAATAAAATAGAGCAGTTTTAAGTCCTCCTTATTTTTCTTATGCTCAAAATGAAATTCATAAAAACTTCAGTTCAGTGTTGCTTAGTCATCATCACAAATGAAACTTTAATATTTGATATTTTACAGTTTAACTTCTGATATTGACGATAAAGGAAGGCCTTTTTTATAAGAAGAATTCAATTTTTTAGCCCTTTTTCTCTATGATTATGAATATTTTATGAAGTTTAATCAATACACCTTCTTCAAATCTACAATGAATGAATATAATTTCAGTTCTACAGAAGCGAACCTTTTTGTCTGATTTGTTTACAAAAATGAAGAAAAAATTCACTAAGATTACTCTTACTTTAATGAAAAACTTGTTAAAGGAGAGGGTTTTGCTTCCGATTTTCCTCCATACTGGTCGCTGTTTCTAGGTATGACTGCATGAGGCTGGTTCAATCAGGGAACTTGCTGTGGTTAATTAGAATACATCTTTAAATTCACTGGAAATGAAGTGATAGCGCCCTCAACAGTTTGCGCAAGGAACGAATAACCCTCCTGACTGAGTTAATAAACTTTATACACTGATCCGACAGCGCGACCATGGAGGTAGGAAACACCGTCATTACTGCAGTGTCCCCGACCATATTTTGTCCAGCAACAAAACAATTTACATCTGCAGCACTCTACTTCAGGGTGTACGTCTCCTAATCATGGGACGTACACCCTGCACTTAAAGAGTGCGACGGAGCGTAAATTATTTTGTTGCCGGACAAAATACGGGCGGGGACACTGCAGTAATGGCGGACAGTATATCGTGCCATTGGATCAGTGTATACCTTTCGTCGATCCATTGAAATCAAATGCACTGAATGGTTTTCACATCTGTGGAAAAACTGATCCTTCAAATTGTGTGTTTGGTTTGAGTGGTACTCTTCATGTAATGGCAGGGAGCTAATCTTCATTGTGTTGTCTAGTATTAAGAATGTCGATAACCGAGTCCTTGATACAGTTTTGTAGTAATCCATCGTCATCGTTTGGTGTCGTCCTCACACACTTTAAGGAAAGTATCCTAATTGAGACTTCTCTTTGCAGCACAAGGTTCTTTACTTCTTCTTCTCGTGTTGTAGTCTTAGAATTGCAGCCTTCATTGTTGAGACTTTGGACCGTTCCTGCTCCAGCGCTCCATGAAGCTCGGCAACCTGCAACGCAATGCAAAAATATTTAATTTTACTTGGCTGCTAACGATGTATAGCTTCGGAAACCATACAGGTAATTGGTTTTGGACAATAAGCCTTCCGCGAGTTAAAATTGAACAATATCTGGTACACTGGATTCTTTCACTGTATATAAATATCAAAACTGAATTATCCAAAGTAATGACACTGTCGCTATATCACATGATTCGGGGCAAGCTTTTGCTTGATTACATAACAGTATTGCACCAATGCACTGTTCATAATGGATAAGAATGACACAAAGGAACCAGTCCATTCCAGAGATGGGTATCACTATGCAAAAGCTTGCCTAAAAATCATGTGATAGGCATATAACAACATAATCTTTAGTCTGGGAAATTCAAACTAGGGTGTTTATATGCAATGAAAAAAGTCCGGGTGCCAGATAATATTCAGATATAACTTGCAAATGGCTTATTGGCCGGCACATACCTCTGCTGTGAGTTCATCTTTCACGGCGGTCAGGTCATCCACTTGTTTCAATACTTCAGCTTTGTCTTTCACTGGCAAGGAAAAGAAAATAATAAATCAGGTTCATATTAGCAACAGGTAGATTCAGGCTGTTGAGATGGATGGCTAAGATAGATAAGACAGAACTGCTAGAAGCATGCTTACTTTCTCCTTGGGCTAAAATGAAACATAGCTGCTTATTCCTCTTCTTGACTTGTGCCAGTTCCTCCTGAAATACAAACAAACAAATAAACACTGATAAGACAAACTCATGGTGCAGACATAATGACCATTACTAGTTAGTAATGTATGTGTGTTCCAAAGTTTTCGTCCTTTTCTTTTTTTGCTTTGAGTTAGGAGGGCCCCCGACACATTTCGATCCTAGCAGGATCTTCCTCAAAGGCCTTACCTTTGAGAAAGATCCTGCTAGGATCAAACGCATCAGGCCCTCCTAACTCCAAGCATCTTATATATTTCTGGTCATTTTTTGGCTGATGAGCAGTTTCCAGCAGTTTATTACTTGTATTGACTTTTGTTTCTTTTTCGTCTACCTTTGATCTGATCTTGCCTACCCCTGACCTCTCTTTGTCTGACCACCCTTGCCTACCCCACCCTCCCTGTTGTTCTGACCCTGTCATCCATTTATGTGTATCTTAACTTGCATGTTCTTGTTCTCTTGTCATTCAGCCTTCGATAAAGATCCTGCTAGGATCGAAATGCCTCAGGCTCTCCCTAACTCCAAGCTTATCTTTCTTTGTATCTGCTTGGATGAGGTCACTGACCTCATCGTTTTGCTGATCTGATGGTTTTACTGACCTTCATTTTCTCCATGGCAGCCTTCATTTCTTCAATCTCTTGGTCCCTCTTTTCCAGATTGTCCTCAAATTGCACTCTCCTCGCATTCTCCGCAGCTAGTTTCTGACGACAGAAAAGAAACATTACCAGAAGTTTGCATTATGCATCGTGGAAAATCTTATAATCAATGTAAAAGCTGAGGCTGCATCCGAATCTGTTGTCTAGAGCTAGGTCTAGGTCTTCAGTCTTCACTCCATTGGAAATACATGGAGACAACAAGACAATAGACCTAGCCGTAGCTCTGGAAGCCCGTTTCGGACACGGCCTGAGTTTTCAGGTCAGGTTTTGAGGAAGCTTGAATTTCTTATAGTCAATGTAAGAGCTGAGGTTGCATCCGAATCTGTTGTCTAGAGCTAGGTCTAGGTCTTCATTCCATTGGAAATACGCGGAGACACCAAGACAATAGACCTAGCCGTAGCTCTGGAAGCCCGTTTCGGACACAGCCTGAGTTTCCAGGTCAGGTTTTGGGGAAGCTTGAATTTCTCTTGGCTAAAACTAAATCTGTATGGAGGAGGGGTATTAGATTATCTTCAATTGCAAAGTGTTTTGGGGGTGTGGGGCTGGAATGAGGGTGGAGTTGAATGGAGGTGGTGGTTAGCCTAAGGTGGGAGTTCACACCTTGCCAAAACTTGAATCTCACCTGATTTTTCTTCCTTAGGTTTTTCCGTTCTTCTTTTGAGATGATTTCGGCCGCGTCCTTTTCGATTCTGTCAAAGTACTCTGGGTCGGGATCTGGTTTCTGAGGGTCAAAGGTTGGAAGGCAAAGGTCATACATACTGTGGGTTAATCATAAACTGTCATAAACTAACACTCAACATTTCGGAAAGCTAGTTCTGCTAGTCCTCAATTTGAAATTTCCCTTGAAAATTGATTTCTGCTTGATTCTAAATATTAACAAGGCTGTCTGTGCAAGATCGTAAAACTGTTGAGCTCTTTTCACAAACAGACCTCTTTTCCGTTAACGTTTACCTTTGGTATTGATATGTCATCTAAACCGCCATTAGTGGGGGCCGTCTGGAACTCTTGAAGGGACATCGGGTGGGGCTTGTCTTTGCCTTGTAGGTGTTTTCGACGTTCTTTCCTGTTCACACCCGGCGGAAGATTTGATGAGCTGTCATCTGGCACATTGTCGACTTCCTTCAAGAACTGAGACAGGAAAGGGTACACAGACTAGTTTGGGCAGCCTTGGTTACAGGCTGAAAGGGCAGTAACAATGTACAAGTTTTTGGCTGTTCAGTGTTTAGCGTGTCAGTAGATCAAAATTTATAGTTACGGCTTTGGCTGTTTCTCAGGGTGTTTCTACACACCGTTTCACTGCACACGTGCACTGACCAAGGTGTATTAAATCAATTTGGATCCAGCCTGTTAAACTGCAGCAAAATTATGCTTGTGGCAAGAGTGTCATTGAATCATTTGCTAAAGGTACCAGGCAAGGTATTAGAACACAGATGAGATCTGGGGCCAATTTCATAGAGCTGCATAAGCACCAAAATATGCTTAAATGCCAAAAAACTTGGTAAGTAAAATTGTTATATGCCAGTCGTAACTCCTTGTGAATGTTATGCTCAGCAAATAGTCGAATAAAAGTCAAAAGCAGTAAACATCACATGAAATTTGGTTGGTAATCCTGTTTGATCACGGAAGAAATTTCATGCTTAAGCAAATTTTGTGCTTAAGCAGCTCTATGGAATTGGGCCCTGATCTGAATCTGATACATTAAATATAGGCATTGGCACAATTAGTGTGAACCTCAGCTATGGAAAGCATTGGATGCCTAAAGCATGTACATCATTTGATGATTCACTTCCTTTAGATAGGACAAGAGCCACAACTGACAAGAGAGGGCCATTGGAGGGTCCCACAGAGTACAGCGCCCTCTGGTGTCAGCCCACGTACCTCAACAGGCTATTACTCTGAATACTCAGTCAGTGTACATAGCCTAGGGACATATATCATGGTGGTGCAAGCCCTTCTTACCTCTTGCTGATGCTCGAACTCAATCTTGCTGGCCAAGATGGCCTTCTGCAGATCATCTTCAAACTGGTCTCGGACTACCTGTAAATTTTAACAATATTAGATAAACTAAGACACGAGCTAGAGCAGGCCTTGAATTTGGTTCTGAAAAGGGCAAGGCCACTTTTCCATTGCAAGCGGCACTTCCATTGGAAAATCATAATGTCTATGGAAACATTTGAAGGGGGCACGAAGGCCAAGAACCAGGGCAATGAAAGCCATGGCCTCCGTGGCCTCCGTTAAATTCAAGGCTTGCTAGATACATGCACATAATGTCCACTCCACTTCTCAACAGCCTAATCTTTACTGAATGTTAGTGCAGGGGGTGGATTGACTTGGCAGTAAATCTATTAAATGCAGGCTTCTAACTGGCCTCAAGTGTAATGTAAACCAATATAGGGAGAGTAGTCTATTCTTGAGCTGTTTAGTTCACATAAGGCCTTTTCCCACTTGACCAATCTCGGGGGTTGCCCCCAGGGCAGCACAGGGGTCAAAATAAGCCTTGATTCCCACTTGAAATGTTCACTCTTCCGTCACCCCTGAGCAACCTGTGGGATTGCCCTTTTAGATTTACTGCTTAGAAACGCCTGTATTAAGCGCTATATAAATGTTTATTATTATTATTATTATTATTCTCCAGGGTGAGTTCAACCCTGCTCAGAACCAAGGTTGAAATTCTTTCTCGGAATCAATCAAATTATCTTTGCTCATCCCAAATTTCTTTCCCGTTTTTTTTTTCAAGATAATTTTCTCTGCCATCCAATGATAAAGACTGTTTGCCAACCACAAATTGAAAAGATCCATATATGAACGTGGAGCTGGTCTTGAGCTAGGTACACAAATATTGGTCCCTGAATATGGGTTACCAGCAATATGTCAGATACACTGGTCTTGGTTGGTAATCAGCTGACCTGATTACCATGACTGATTAGTGATTACCGTGGCTGATTCTAAGATTTTTTTTAAGGATGTAAAGCTTTACCCCGCTGTCTTTTCGTTTCCACTCTTCCCATTGCATGGGGTTTCCGACCAGCTGTTGCAGCATGTTGATTGGAGGGACCGACGTCGAGTCCGGAGGGGCCAGTCCGGGAGGGAGACGCGCTGGTGGACTGGTCGGGGGAACGGCTGGCGCTGTGCTCTTGGGAACTGTGGGGATCTTGTTGAAGGCAATGTCACGTAGCTGTTGGAAAGTACATGAATAAGAAAATGGACCAGTGAGACAGGTCATCCAGTGAGACAGGTTGACTGGTGAGACAGGTTGTCTGACGGTCGACTTGTCTGACATTCAGTATCACATATCATTTCCATATAGAAGGGAGTTTGAATTGCAATTTGTATCAAAAACTACACCATAAGGTTTATTGCAATTAGCGTTATATCAATCATGGCCTCCATGTATCAATAGAGGGCGCCCTCTTGCAAAGCATCATGGGATGCAAAACGGAGCATTGCCTTTCAGAAGTCCTTTTGTTAAGGACATCTTCCACTGCCGTGTGATGGCACTATTGCTCCAAATTTAATCCCATAATACTTTGCGGTTTGCATCTGTGATAAACACAATGACGTCACACGTTGTGTGAATTCGACATGTGACCATTCCCAAAATATTGAATAAAGTTTATCAAACATTGAATAATATAACAAATAAAGCAAAACAACTAAAACAAAACCACGACTGGCTACTAAAATGATCAGTCCCATACTTCTGCTGTTTGTTGTTTCTTCTTTTTCTTGCCCCGTTTCTTGGCGTTAGCACTCGTGCCGTGATCCGCACTGTTGCTGTTGTTTGAAGATGCCCTGCCATCTTTGTTCCCCTTTCCTTGGGTTTGATTCTGCTGTTTTGCCGATTCCTTCACTTCGTCGTCCGATGAATCAAAGTCAGGGGAGGCATCCATGACATTGAGGATGCCGAACCTCGAAGACAATCGTAATGAAGCCATTGTTTTGTTTTAATTGAGACTTGAATTTGGGACAGATTTTATCCTGCGTAACTTCACGATTTCTCACAACACAACACACGGTGCATTGATCTGGGATTCCCAAACTTTGTTTTAAAGAGCGCCACCTCTTGACGAGGCATGAAAAAAAAAACATGATAAAATTTAAAGGTACTCCATAGCATGTGTGTCATACTTTGGTACGAAGCATACCGGCCACAAACAGATTTAAATGTTGTTTTTTTCCTGCCCAAAATGCTGTATTTTTCCAGAAAAGAGTACAACCAAAGGTCAAAAACAGTTTTGATATCGGGGAAACACCTATGAATATATTTTGAAAAATACCGTGAGCGTTTTTTAATTTTCACTGTTTTCTCAAAAGGTAGGCACCCAATGAAACTGGAAATTTTACAGATGACTGTTATTGTATCTTTCTTGATATTTTTCTTCACGAATCTGCATTTCTTAAACAAATACCGAAGTATATATGATATTATCTTTAATCATCTTCCAACTATTTTAGCCGGTATTGTCGGGTGCCCGGCCCCCATCCTAAACCCCAATCAATTCTTGCCTCAATGAAACTTGCCAGACAATCCAAATATTATTTTCAATCAGACTTTTATTCTTATCTCCTTTTGATGTCAAGGTCCATGGCAGTAGGCCTAATATTTTCCGTTCAAGGCGCCTATGTACACCGACAATAGCAACCATTGAGCAATCATATTATTATTATTTTGTTTAACACTGCCACATCTATAGTAACACTTTGAATTATCCATGGAGCTTGAGTTATAAAAAAAAAAACCCACGGCAACCGGCAAAGAAACAAACAAACAAACAAATAAACGAATAAACAATTGAAAATAACAGACAATAGAACAAACAAAATAATCATGAAATAATCACAAGGGAAACTTAATGTTTAAGTCATTTAAAGCCTGAACAAAGAAACATTGTCTGGAGCGGGATTCGAACCAGCGACCTGGACGGTTCAGGAGGTCGCCGGTTCGAATCCCGCTCCAGTCAATTTTTCTGTGTTCACCTTTCAATGAATAGAATAAAGTTAACATTATTTGATAGGTCAATATTAAAAAACATAAGACATATTGCATTATTGTGTAATACATGTATCATTAATAATCATGTTACAGGCAAACCGCGCCGAACTTTGGAGGAAATAAACAGCACAAAGTGCAATAGTTGCGATGATCGTAATCAAGTCCAAATCCTCATGATGAGATCAAGGGTTACGATCATGGTTCAAGTACGGTAAGCCGTCCAAGAGTTATACGATCATCGCAACTAAAAGTGCAATTGCATAGCATAAAAAAAAAACATCATTAGGGCCCTATGCCAATACATGACGACTTGGTAATAATGTCTTGGTAAAAATAGGTTTGTTTTCTGTACATAATATTATTTATATTATCATACTACTTTAAATTAAAACACGAACTTAACTGCATGATGAAGTCCTACTAAAGTAATGAACTCTGTGTAATAAAGTAATACACTTTAAGTTACCAAATGGCTTTAAAAGAAACATATTATTAGTAGAAAACCTGTTCAGATTACTCTATAAGCTTATCACTTTATTGATTTCCAAAAATAATAAAAAGTGGGCTCAGGCCTAAGCGCAATTTTTATTGTTTATTCGAATCGAGGCAACTGCCTTCATTGTTTTATTTTACAGAATATCTGTGTAAGGAATATTAAGTAAGGCATATTATACAAAAATGAGTAGAAACATCATCCAATCAAAAGTGCCACATGCGGCAGAAACTGGTTTTATTCTTTGGCATTTAGTCACCGAATGATCATGATCAGTGAAACGTCATGGTTGTTTTTGATCAAGCAACGTCTTGTCAAAGCGCGCCCTCAGCGGTATAAGCTAGTTCAGTCGATCGTAATCGTGGCTCTCGTCCCCAAGATCAACCTCGTTGTCATGGGCTGCTTCGCTCAGTCGGTTCGCCCGCGAGTCCTCGCTCAGATCGCTGCCTGGGATCGATTCCTTATCATCCTCCTTCCCGCCGGTATCGGCATCGCCGTCCGTCAGTCGGATCGAACCCGCGCTCATCCCGTTGTCCGTGGCAACCGAATCGTCTGCCCTGGCTGAACTGCCCATTCCCTTGGCGCTGAAGCTACAATCAAAAAGAAACAATGACGATTTAGACTTCAGTATAGTTAACATTATGCAAATTGTTGATGTTCATCTGTCCCTAATCCGTGAAACGAAAACCTGACCCCCATGCAAGAATGAGAAAGACGGAAATCTAGGAGAAACCGTTCAATATGAGAAGACAAAATTGTGTATGGAACATTTATATTAATTGTTATACCAGTGTCTATCTTGTGTTCCCAAGGTCCTAGCCCTATATATGTTGTATCTCCCTTTAGCTCAAAAACCACCATAGCTTGATGGTGGTACTGCAGTGTAAATCACTGCCCGTGGAAGTCACCCCAAAACACGCGACATATGATTCTGAACAAGTTCGGAAAACTACTTTTTTTCAGCCACTCGATGGCAACTTCAGGAAGTTGCCATTGGAAGCCCAATATCAGAACTGTTGCTGATTCCTCTGATTCCTTGCTAAACATTCTCGGCCACAAATTGTGCAAGGAAACTAGTGAAACCTTGTCCCTAAGGTTGCCCATTGTCCAGGTAATCCGAACTACACCTGTATTATATTACCAGACCCCAATTATCCCCTTGGGTAGAGGTAGATCAGAGGTATATAGGCGTATAGGTAAAGTCATCCGTGCAGAGTCATTGATTCAACTCACTCTTCAAAAATTAATAAATGGAGTCACCAAGTACATGTAGGAAAACTGATGGTCCCTTGACATGAACCGACGACATTTTGGACACGAAGCACAGGAACGCTTACCTGACAGATTGTGAATTCAGGGGCTGTAGTGCCAACCCATCCTCGGCTCCATCCTCTTCGACCACGTCGCGGCTTGATCTCTGCCCGTCTTTGGACGGAGCCTTACGCCTCGGCTTGTTCTTCTGGAAGAGAGCCTTCCGACCGGGAACATAGTTCTGGTGCATCTGTTCAATACAGAGAAAGGTATTTTGTTTCATAAAAAAAATCACATGGTGTAATATAATTAATCACATGAAAACCCATAAGCTTCTATAAGATAACAGGGTAGGCCTATACCATCATTCCGGTATGTGAGACACTGGACATGCAATGTTTTTTTACCCAACATCTTGTGTCATTTTGCTATTAATAGCCAGCCCTCGAGTTAGGATACTATGGCAACAGTTGGAAACTTTTTAGCCAATCAAATTGGAAAGCTGCCCAATGAGTCTCTGTATGTTTTTAGTAATTGGGAAAGATTCCACAACAATTCTAGCGTCGAATAGTCCAACCGTTGGAAAAGCATAGGCCTAATGAAATTGGCCATTTTGTTGTGGAGATGAAGTCTCATTTTTGGAATGTATGCATTTTAATTTATAATGACAAGGAGTCGTAATTCACGGGTTGTCAATATCTCCTCATTGACTTCTGTTATGACATCGCACTTCATTTTAGATCAATTTTCTCAGCCTTTTATAAACTTGGAGCCAAGGATATATTTTATTTTTCATGTGATCCAGATCAAATCTAGATTTCGTGATTCTTTACCTCCGCGATGTTGATGTACATATTCCCAGCATACGCCTCTGATTCCCGTCTATTAGCCGCTTCAGTGGCCATCGCCTCGGCTCGCTTGTCCTCGTTCAGTACGGATGGGGGACGTTGTAGAACGGCGTCCGGCCTCGGCTTCGCCTCGCCGTTATTATCGGCCTCCGGCCCCGTGGAGCGGTCGGATCGGACGCGGTACTTTGCGTGCTCCGGGACGAAGGTGTCTTGGTAGTCCTGCAGCGGGTCCAGGTTGAAGAAGGCGGCCGTCTTTAACGGGTACAGGTCATCTAAGACCACGATGACCATGCCAACTAGTGTGGACACGATGCCTTTGGTTGCACATGAGCCAAGAGAGTCAATGAGAAAACAACATTTATTGTTTAGGAGAAGAAAACTCGTGAGACACAAACATTTTTCATCATTGCCTTTATCGACGCAAACTCGTCATCACAGATCTCCCTCAAACTTACCTCCGGCCAAGCACAAGTAGAATGATCCTCCTTTGGAAAATTCAAGAACTGAAATGACGAAAAAGTACCAGGGGAGAATGAAAATGCCAAAAGGAAAAAATATCTGTCGCAAATTGAAGTTTATCATTCAAGGGATATTTGGTCCAAATTAATTCCATCATGAAAATTCAATGGTTTGAAGTTGCACATTTTGGTCAGTACATGAGAACAAAGGAAAGTCCATATAAGGTATATGAAAAACAAACAATCTTGTGTTTCTGGGGTGGTTGTTTGTTTGTTTTGATTAAGACCTAATGCGTCTTGCTTGAGATATGTTCTCCTATTTTAAGAAGTTCTGCATCATAAACTGTGCTATATTTTATATCAGTGATTATACATACCGTGCTCCGAGCTGAAGGGTATAACAAGCTCGGTCCCGTACCGTACCGTGGCGTAGATGACATTGGATGACAGCAGACATGTCCCGGTCAGTACCAGGAAGAATCCGCAGTAACGTATCACCATGAAGGACAAGGCCAATGCCAGAACCCACACACAGAAAGCAGTCCTTGAAAAAGAAGGTCATAAAATTTGTTTTCATACAGACAAAATGAAGAAACGTTTGAAGAAAAACGTTAGCGACTTAAGACAAATTCTTGAGAGTCTTGGTCGCCAAAAGATCGGACAACTTTTAAAATCATCAGATAACCACAAAAAAGGAAACTGACTGGTTAATTTTAAGTCGTTGAAAAGTGCACAAAGAGAAATTGGAGATGGATTCGAACCAGCGACCTCCGGAGTACCGTACCGGCGCTCTTACCAACTGAGCTATCAAGCCCCTATGGTTGATGGTGTTCCTGGCTTGGATGGCATTCAGAAGCCATCGAACCACTTTTAAAATCAATCAAACGAAGATAGGCCTATTTTAGGCCTAAGATTATTGTCTGACCAACAAACAGTACAGATGTTAGCAGGGGAAAACGTTTGCTGAAGACGAGACAATTTTCGTCAAAAAGTTGTGATTTAGAGGGTTCCAATCCGTTCCATTTTCCCGATAGGCTGTTAGGACGATTCAATCAACCCATTGCCCTAATGCTGTAATGCTGTACCTACCACATGACCATGAATGTGTAGAATCCAGCCAGACGGTACGATCTGCCCCATAGTATGTTCTCTGCATCTAGAGTGAAGTATTCTGCAATCCATAGGATGGGATAGGGGAGGCCCTTCCACTGAGCCTCACGAAACTCACGATTAATACGACCAGCTGTCAATCAAGGGGATGAACATCAAGTCCAAAATGAGATTGTATGAAACTTATGTGTCATGGGCTTGCAGTGCTCCAATAGGGCAAGGATAATAAGCTTATTTCGAAACATTATATGAAGTAAAGTCGCAAACATATACCCATTTTTCGGCAGGTCTTATAAGACTGTCTTATGTGAATCGTAGTGCTGTAGTCTTTATGCAAAATCACGGTGTTTCATTCAAATCATTTTCTAATCATGCGAATTACCATCTTGCTTATATAATGTATAAAGGAATCAAACTAATTAATGCTCCATTTGTTTTTACAAAAATAGTAATAAACCTATACACATTAAGTTACATGAAAGTACATGTATTTCATTGGCGTAAGTACAGGGAGGGGGCACAAGGGGCACGAGCCCCGGGCACCCTTTTATGCTACACAAAAAAGGAAAAACAAAAAGGTAGCTGTACTGTCAGTATTGAAAATCTAATCCAATGAACAATGAAAGAAAGATTCCAATTTCAAATTGATAATGTGTTCATTGGCATCAGAAGTTGGAATAAGGGGCGCAATTTTAGCGCTTGCCCCGGGTGCCGTTTCCCCTAGATACGCCGCATTGATGAGATGAAGTCGTAATTTATCGTCTTATTGACAATAATATAGAGTGGATTGATGATGTATTCGAGTCTGGTTTCCCCCTCGTCTTACCGAATCTTCCGAAGCCCCGACGTCCCTGATTACAGCAGAATGTGAACCGTTCGTTGTAGTTGATTCTTTCCCCTTTCAGCTGGCCTTCCTCTGGATACTCAGGCAAAGCTATCGGTAAAACATTTCAAAGAGGATAAGAAAGAGGGACATGGATTCAATTTTTGGGGGAGGGAATATAAAAGATTTGACCAAGAACCATACCAAAATGTTTAATAAAAGTGTCAAGAGATTTACCCATGAACTTGGAAGTGTCTTTCAAATTTGTGTATGGCGCTTAAAGGGGACAGACTTAATGACACAAATCCTATTGCGACAGCAAGTATTTTGAGAGAGGAAGGTAAAAGAATTGACTTTAGGCGGAAATGATAATATTAATTGAAACGAAGAAGGCCTATTAACAATTACAGAAACTGTTTCAATGGAATTAGTAAACACTTATTGAAACATCAGCATAACCCACTTGACTTATGAAGTTGTTTCCTGCTTAGCAACTTGAAAAAGTTTGATGTCAAGAAGTATTAGTTTGCGCGGAGTCAAGGGCAATCCAAAGACAAAACAAGGAAGCAGTTGTTGAGAAGGGTTTGAAAGTGGCAACCCTTACCGTCAGGAGCTACTTACTTATCGAAACGACTTATCGGTAACCGAGACCAGGAACTACTTGACCCAAGTGACCAACTCATGCCAGCCCACTATTATACGTCGACCGACAAACAGCTATAACAGCAGACAGACAAACAAACAGTCTTCCACTCACCTTTCAGCGTCACATTGACGTTGGTTAGGCCGATCTTCACTCCAATATCTGCCTTGATCTCATCCTTAGTGAACGCCTTATAGGCAGTGGTAACTTCGTGCAAAGACGCTACCTCCCACTCCTGACCGTATATCGACACTATAGGAATAACACAACACAGACTTAGGTTAATTTGGAGTAGCTTTTCAAATTGTGCTTAAAAGCAGACGAATTCGCTAAGCGTGGAAAGTCATTAGAATAATGACGAATGTGCATCTTGCAAAGACTTACAAGAGGTTTTATGTCATGTCAAGCACGCAGTCTGTGTTTCACTAAAACTACGCCCTTACAAATTTCTTAATATTCAAAATCTCTATATTTTGTCAAAAAGGAGGGATGGGCGAAGGACACTTGAAGCCATGGACGAAAACAAAATTAGCATCACTTTTGCATAAAGAGCGCCCTCTGAATCCAGCCCTTCCCGCAATATAAACAGATTGACGGGCAATGTTTATTTGCAGGGTTGGAGAAAATATGAAAAACGAACTTACGCAATATGGCAATTCCGATAAACATGCCCACGATAAATCGAATGGCCGAGTAGACTCTCTGTACAGAAAGAAGTAGGAAAGCGTCAGTCCCTTGAAGTTGTGCACTATTTTGAACGTTTAAAAATGTTTCGAACTTTTGTAGGTGATGGGGCTGGTTTAGCGCCAATTTTACGACACAATTGACACAACCAAATTAAAGGCAATTTGTTATTAGTCACAACTGAGATGAGATTGAAAACAAGCCTTCCTGGTTAAGTCCATAATACCGTATAGCTAATCATCATGTTGTTCATATACCAAAAAACAGAAAATATCGTACAAGAAATATTATGTGAATGTTGTAGCCTATGCCCTGGGGTCTGACACGAAGCCCTACGATCGATCGTAACTCGAGTTATGAAAGATAGCCCATCGTATCGTACATGGGGCTGCAATGCATCATAAGTCCTGCGACTAAGTTATGATGAGTTTGGTGAAGTCGACCCCATGCAGCCTTATCATCATTGTCACCATCTAGCTGGGGACGTAGGCCCTACCAGTTTTATTGGCATAAACTGAGGTCCACAGAAGTCTTTGTCATGTGAATCCATTTTGCATGGATTAAACAGAAGAATTCATACTCACATTTCGTCTGCGAATTCCCGGCAAAATGGCGAAGAATGAAATGGCAAGGATGAGAAACGCGGTCGCAAACCCAGCGAATGTCACATCGGCCGAGACGGCAGTCTTGTTCGAGGCGTACGCGGTGGGCGACCCCGGGTTCCTAAGCGCGCTGTACGGCACACCCATGCTGAGCTTACACGGTGGACGTTCTCACTTCCTTGGACTATACTAGCTGGGTTGAAAGACTGTTTGATCGCACAATTAGAATGAGAAAGATCAGAACAGTTCTCTTCAAAAACAAAACTTCTAAGCTCGCCCTGTCCAAAATAGTTTGCCAGATTATTTGACTTGTCCCACTGGTGTAAGCCAACACCCAGATGTGTTGAATATTCATTATTATAATTTTTCAACCAATTTGCTTGAAACATAAAATACATTTGAATACAGTCACCGACTGTATACAAACGGGGCATGTATTAAACAGCGCACGGCCAAGGGGGCGTGTTTATATGGCGGAGTGATATTAAAGTTTGGTCAACCGGTTCACCCATCAAACCCATTAAACAATTCAAAAGGACATACGATAGAAACGAACTCTTTATCTCGTCTGTGCAAATTTACAGTGCGATAACAATATTGCCCTTTTAAAAACTTCTCACATCTCATGTTTCCTGATTATATTGAAATGTTACAAACAAAGTTATTTGTGTCAGGGGGAAATTTCGATACGTTTTGTCACTCACGTAGCAACGTAGAGCACATTTCGTGTGCAGAATAAATAATGGTGCATTCGTTTAGCTAACACGGGTCAGCCCTTACTGGGAATGGTCGTGTTTATCTGCACAAAACAAGCAGGGAATCAGGACGAGGTTGACTGGTGTCGACCCTTACTAAGGAAAATTGAGTCGGGTTTTCGCTATTTTATCATGACTCAGATGTCCAATTGAGCTCAAATTTTCTCAGGTTACCATTTTCATGCACATTGGTGTGTGCTGTTCTGTATGACCTTTACAATCATGCATTATAACTTTAAAGAGCTCAAATTCTAAAGCGTCCAAAATGCCCGGTCCACAAAAGGCGCAGTGTATGTTTTTGGTCTCAGAAAACAAATCCCTGATGTATGAAACTACTGTCTGTATTATCGGTAGACCTCGAGTCAGTCAGTAAATAATAAACAGATAAAGGAATTTATTAAGGGGATTTGAGGGGTAGCATAATAAAGGGGGTTTCCCCGATTATCCCAATTTTAATATTATCACGACTTCTTCAAACATTGAGCAGTGATTAACCAGAGTTGCATGCAGTGATTGCATGATCAAAAATAAACCCACAAAACTTACACCAACCCTCGACCCCTCCCCCTAAAGGTGCACAAACAATATATATAATGAGTGGTATTGCTGTTTAAAATGTATAGAGCGGGTCTTGGTGTAGGACAAGGAGTAAAACAAATGAATACATTTTGCCAGAATGGCTTATTTTAAAGGTAGTATCATAGTTATTACTTTGGTAGCATACCGAAACAGAAATCTTCATAGATTTACCTATAACTTATACAGGGTATGAAGATGGTACTGGTAGAAACATGCCGTTAAAATCTTTCTGCACGAAATTACGTATTCATCCAGAAAAGAGTAAATCCAGTGACCAAAATAATTTTTGATCTTTTTAAGATAAAAAACAAAAGAGAAAAGACTTAAGAAATACTGTGGCCGTTTTCTCAAAATACTGTTTTCTCAAAAAGTGGGCAACGTATGGGACTGAAATTTTGCACACGAATCTGCATTTCTTTGACAAAAACCAAAGTATATGATATTACTTTTAACGTTTAAGTTACAGTACTTTGTTTCTTTATCTTAAATTGGAATCTTGCAGACCAGAAACGAGCACTGACACTGGGCATCCATGAAGCCGTGTCAAAATGGACCGATCATATTGTGAGGCAATGATTCAAAGTCCAATGCATCGTTATTGATTTCTGACATATAGTGTCACTGTTGGGACATGTTGACACGGAGCACATGAAGGCATGTTTCGCACCCTCCCTATGAACAAATATGAAACAACTCTGTACATATTTGAGTGGGTGTGTAAAATTTGGCATAAGTCCACGTAAGACACCAAAAATACTGACCCAACTGCTCGCTCAACTGGTTAAAGGAATATAAACTCGATTGATTATAGGTTGAAAACAGCAAACATTCACTGCATTTCGCCATGTATATAACTAGCCTACCTCCACGGGTCTAACTTACACGTATAAAGCAAGCAAATGTTAAAAAGCCTTCTGTTAAAAATACTAATGCAAGTAAAATGTAACGCAACTGGTTTACATAATATGAGAGAGGTTAGAACTAGTTTCATAAGTTTCACGTGAAAATAAATCAGTCATTTTTCTCACTTTGTACCTTCTTTAGACGCCATGCAGAGTGAGCTAAACTTTCGTAACTGCGTTATCTCATAAAAATGTTGGAGCAAAGTAAGTGATGATGTTCTATGGTATTTATGTGTTAAATGCGTTTCACCTGCATCGTACATCGGCAAAGAAACTGTCAGAAAATCTACCGTATAATTCTGCTATTGAGTGTTTGTGACGTGACCACACGTCACAAATTCATGAATATGAATTCTAATTTGAAATATCACTTTCTGAATACAGGCTGTGCATGTGTGATCATGAATGAATTTTAAATAATACGAAACCTTCTACTCTGTATTTTAACATATCCAAATAAACACTTTGAGGTATAGGGAAGTAAACTACCAATGACTCAACAAACACCATATCTTAACTTCATACAACATATTTTCGCCACAAAAAAAATCATTCTTTATTTTACAAAACAAAAACCCACAACCAAAAGAGGACAAACAAACTATAAGAGAAACGAAAATTTGTAACATTAATCACATGTAGAAAGTAGAGAACAAAAAAACAAATAGCAACAAAAATATACAAATCGGACCTTTTTATAAGCCTGTTTGAAGTTTTCTTTTACATGTAATTTGCAAAGGCCTACTCACTGTTTTATGTTGCTCACAAGCAAAGTGGTTTTGATTTGCATTAGCCATTAGATGCAACACATTTTCTCGTCGCATAAAAATGTCCCAAACAAAACCACAATATGCCTTTCATTATAACAGATCTGATTACTAATATCATACAATACAAAAAATCAATCAAAAATGTGAGCGGTGCTGCCCAAATTACGGACAAATAACATCAATTCTTTCATTAAATTTTTTTTTCTAGTCTACAACAATATTGGAAGCGCTTCGGTTTTGTCATTAAAAAACATACACTAGCTACACTATAAGTGTCACATAGTTATAATTAATAAGAACTTTAAATAAGCCAGAATGTAAAGTTTTAATTTCTGATGGACTTTTTGTTTCAGAACTTTTTTCTCATGGAATAGAAGTACTGAAGACAAGGTATAGTACATTCCCGTCCCCAGTCTTGGAAATGACAACAGAATGTCATAAGTTCGACAGAAAAATCCTTTATACCACCCAAATTACCCTCGTTAACTGTTAATAACACACATCACACTGTTGCATTTCAGAAATAAAAGTTAATTGTCTGAATATGTGGTGGAGTTAATTTCCAGGCGTATATAAACCGTTGTTATTTGATATGTTCAAAGGGCCGGGCTTTATTGGCCGAAAACTTGCGATCATCGTTTCTTACCAAAGGTAATATTCTAGCATGATTAAGGCCAATTTGAGTTTTCTAAAAAGAAATTTATTATACAACAAGCTACTTCGAATTTTTTTTTTTACAGGCACCGTTTAAAAAAAAGATGCTTTATGTTCAAATTTTTAAAAACAAAATAATCTCGAGAAAATGTTCTTAATTATATTTCATTTACAAGCCAGGGCAATGTCTCCTTATTGCTGGGTACACAAAATGACATGGATAGACAAACGTTACATTGAAACAAAATGGTAACCAGTATAGCAGCAAAGAAAATGCAAGGCAAAAATTATCAGGGAACCAGCCACAAGGAGTGGCTGTATTTATCATAGTGCAATTTGGGATGCTAACTGCCGTGTGTTTTGAAAAGCCAATTTCTCAGCTTTCAGCAGCTTCATATGAAATTTGGCCACTGGTCTGAAATGCTGTTTTTAGGTTGCTCTACAAATAAACGTGGTACGACAAAAATAATCTGAATTGAGATTATCATTCTTTTTTTACAATTTACAATTTTCTGTATCACATCATGAATGTCTAATCACAGAAATCAGATCAAAGTTTCACCAGGTTTAAGGAAGATTTCCTAAAATTACAACAAAGCTATATGAGAACTCGTAGTGGTCGACTTACCAAATTCTGGAGTATAATAAAACAACAAACATCACTCAGCCAAAAGCACAAGACTGAATTTACCAAATTTTTGTCACATTTCCTCTCTTATAAATGGCTTATTTGTATCAAAAATAAAAAAATACTGTGTATAATTGTAATCAGGTGAAAAGTGTATAAAATAGTTTAACTGAGTACTGTTGTTAGATATTAGTACTACGGTAATTGTGCTCGGATACATTATCAAAATAGAGACCGAAATATACATTGCATATACATGTAGTTAAAGACACGTGATTCACTTGTCGTGAACTCCTGCTTCGGTTCAGTTCAGTGTAAGATTAATTAACAACACTGTATTAAAAGTCAGCTCTGGATCCGACAACGATAGTCTTTGGCAAGTCAAATTTGAAAAGTGTCTGGTATCCTGACTCAATTTGTCTAAATGTATGATATGTGTAATATTAAACCCCTGACTAATGAGATCGGGGCCAGTCTATCACATGTAAGGTACCATGACTCATCTCTGGTTTGTATGAATGATAAAACAACAAAGGCACCAGACTAATCTAAACCAGATTTTTAAGAGATTTTACCCGAGTCAGGCAAACACCAAATCAACTCAGCATACCAAAAATCATCCAAAATTCGACCTAGAAAAGGTTCCTTTTTTTTTAAACTCAAAAGCCAGATATCAATGACCATCATCAAAATCTTCTACATCAAACATAAAGAATTGTTTCTACCAATCTTTAAAGTACAAAAAATAGACATTGCAGACGTTTCCTCGTAATACTCTTTCAAATCTTTTTAAATAAATGTAACAGACCAAGAACCTATCCTAAATTTGGTGTTTGTCCGCATAAATTTACTAACACATATTCCATACATGATGTTCAATTGTTATATAAAAGGAAGCTTGCAAAAACAATTGCCTTGGGGAGGAGGGGCGGAGCTTAGAAGTTCTCGTAGTGGTGAATGAAGGCGGCGCCGTCGTACTTGTTAAGCTCTGTGCAGGCCTTCTCTACATTGTTGGTCATGCCTGGAGGTCCACAGCTGAAGACTCCCATCTTGGACACCTGTGGGATAGGTTGGGGCAACAAAGAAGGGTGGCAACAAAATAAGTACTTAGCGAAAGGTATGAGACTTTAAGTACTTACAGCCTTCTGCCAAAACCTGATACAAATCCCGGTGCTTAGAATGGGACAAGCCTACAAAAGGCTACCTTTGAAAATCTGGACAGGCCAATGATAGCAACTCTTCCCTCATTTCGTAACCTAAAATCTTTCAATTTTCTTACAAACACTTAAATGTTGAAGAGATTCCAAACAGACTGACTGGAGCGGGATTCGAACCTGCAGCCTTTTGTTTAACAGCACCAGCTCCACCAACTGAGCTATCCAGCCAAAAGTTGGTACTGTCCGAAAATATCAATCGAATTTATAGGGCATGTTTGTTTCGGCACATGATCAGTGATCTTGCAGATCCATGTCCAATGCAAGATATGCTAAAATGGGATCCGGATCAGCAGGATCCGTAATCTGGTGCGTGAAACAAACAGGCCCATAGGACTAAGGTGCTACACAAAACCACTTAAGTGCAGATATTAAACTCTTAGCTTTTGGATGAAAATGAAGAATGCTGGATAAAATATAAGCCAATGATTCTTACCGCAGGATGTTCATCTTGAAGAGACTGCAGGAAGGTCTCAAACTGGGGCCGACCGAAGTGAGTGATGGAACGCAGGCCGGTGAACAGAGAACGATCCGAGATCTTCTGGAAGTGACGCTCACAGATGTACTACATATTTGAGTGGCGGGTGCAAGAGTGGGAAAGAAGGAGAAGGGTAACTGTTAGAATTGTTCAAATTTTGGGTTGATGTCATCAATGTCCAGCAATGAGGCTTAGATTGTAGTGATTGTATTTTGATACCCTTCATTTTAGAAGGGATTCACGAAATGGAGCCTGAGCCTGAGCCAACATACACTGATGACTATGTGGTGGGCGGGGCTTGAGAGTCAGACAGAGGGAGGGGGCATTCTTACCAGCATGGTCGTGCGTAGATCAAACTTCTGGAAGAACTGGGTGATGAAGATGTGAACGCTGACGAGGTTGTTAACGTCCTTGTCCTCTACGTCACGGATGATGTCGGTCAGCCACTCAAACTGCCTCTGGGTACGAGTCACCCAGATGAAGTACACCTGAGGATAAAAACAAAGGGCCAGCAAAATGAGTCCATTCCATTCGGGGATCGAGTTTTTCCCAATCTGGCTAGTTAAACAAAGAACCTAAGCCCCGGCTTAATTGACTTTTCCCACCATGTATTTCATACCTTCTTGCAGGTGAACTTCTGTCCCTGGGCTGAACGGGCGACCAGATCCTTTAGGATGGAAGCAAACGGAGTGACACCAATTCCACCCCCGACCAGAACAGAGACTTCAAACTGGTACCAGTCCTGGTGGCCCTCACCGTACGGACCATCCAAGTAGAGCTGGAAAGAAGATGAGGGATTGTACACAATGAACTTACCCTAGAAATGAAGTCAGTGACTTTAAAGGTAATATCATACTTTGGTTTTTGTCAAAGAAATGCAGATTGACATTCCCAGTCCCATACGGTGGTCACTTTTTACTCTTTTTTGGATAAATACAACAATGGTATGTTTCTATCATCACCATCTTTATATCCGGTATTAGTTATAGGTAAATCTGTGGAGATTTCTGTTTCCGTATGCTAAGTATGATAGTACGTTTAACTATTGTAGCAAGTACCACAATAGGATACAGTTGCTATGGCTGTTATTTTCACTATAATATAGTAACAGGATGACAATGTCAATTATGTGACAGGCCTATCTGGGAAGAGAGATGGTTCTGGAAGAACTGAAGGGTTAGGGTTAGGGTTTGATATTCTGTCACAAGGATGCTCTAGCCGTCTTCAGGAGAATGCTACAATTTCATGCTGGTTTCTCCCAGATCTGCAAGACAACAAACGTACAGAGCCTGTTTCCCTGACCAGCCGTATTCAACGCAACCCTGGAACCTGAAAAAGAGGACTGCTTTGAGAATCAAAACAGGTACTAACCTTGGGGTAAGGGTGATCCCTGACCACGTTGGGGTCGAAGGTGTGACGCAGGTTCATGGTCCAGGGCCCGACGGAGCGGATGTGGAGAGACAGGTTCTCCTCGTGGGGGGCAGAGGAAAGGGTGAAGGGATGGTACTCGCTGCTGTTGAGGGTCTTGCAGGCAATGCGTACCCACTGGCCGGACTTGTACTCAAAGGTGGTGGGGCGCTTGAACTCCAGCATGGTCACATCTGCAGGTTAAAGAGTATCAGACAGAGATTTGTGAAAACCATGACAACATGTCGTGATACAGATTAGATTTTGGTCCTTTCCTGAGAGCAGGGTTGACTGCCCAGACTACTCAAATTGCAGTGCTGTCAAACTGGTTCCCACTCCTTGTTCAGTGCTGGCAGCATGATGGACGGCATCCAGGAATGTACACAGATGTTCTCAAAATGTCATTCAGTAGTGATAAATCCCACTTCTGACACCATTTTTGTCAAAGCTTTCGAACAAATCCTTCAAAACTGTATTACATAACACAACCCAGATATAAGCAATGTTATCCAACGTACTAGATGGTAGAAGTTCGGCCTTGACAACGGTGATCTCGGCCTTCTTGCGGCTGACGCTGACCATCTTGTCCAGAGTGAAGAGGATGACAGGCCCAAGCAAGAAGTAGTAGAGGTAGGGGGCCTGGACCAAGTTGCCACTGCCATGCAAAATCATCAGGAAGAAGTAAAAGGCATACATGTTGTGGGTCAGCCAGAACAGGTTGAAGACCTTGCGACGTGAGTACTGGAAGGCAAAGGTGTACATGATGGCGCAGACCATGGTCAGCAGGATACCGGTGAAACCTGGTCAGTTCAACAGATAGGAATGAAAGAAAATTCATAATTTGTGAGCAAACTTGTCGCAAATCAAAGGGAATTTTCAATATTTTCACCCAAGTTAATATGTTCTGGTTTTTGTGATAACCAATAAAGGTGAATAGTTCTGCAATTCTCTCAAGATTCACAAATGCAGTAAACAAAAAAAAAAACACCCCAAAACCTTACAACTCACTTTCCAGAAATTGGTGAACTTCCTCAAGATTTTATAATGAAAATTTAGAATCAACAAGTAATGCCTAGGGCCTTTAGTTGGCTCAGGCTATGGCTCTGGCTCCATTTCATGAATCTATTCCCAAATAACGGGTATCAAAATAGAGGCATTTGGCTGCGGTTTGGAAGTAGATTCCCTGGTTTGAAAAAGAAAACAGAGCTTCTGCTTCAATGAAAAACCACAACCTATATTTTCAGCATATGGGTGACAGAGACAAAGCCGGAGCCTGAGCCGGAGTCAAGGTTTGGAAAAGGCCCCTGATTTAGTTCGAAGCATGAAAGCACAAGGCCAGCTAGACCACTCACCAGTGATGGTGCGGTAGGCCCAGAAGTGGAACTTGGGAAGCTCATGAGATCTGGAGGAAGACAAAATAGCAGAAATAAGTAAAATTGGATGAATGGAAAAAACATATAATTCATATTACATGTATATGTATACCCGACATTAAAAAACCAACATAGGGCTGGATAGCTCAGCTGGTAAGAGCGGCAGTACGGTATTCCAGACATCGCTGGTTCAAATCCTGCTCCAGTTAATTTTTCTTTGATCACTTGTCAATGACTTAAAAATTTATCCGGTCAGTTTCCCTTGAGATTATTTGATGATTATATATTGAAGATTATAAAGGGAGAATCAGAGGGTAGTTGTTGTACCTGTGGAAGAAGTCGCGGAACAGGCAGGTCAGGTCATTGGCCGTCTGGGTAGAAATGTGGTAGAAGTTGAGAGCATGGCCGATGATGTGGACAACTTTAGGTGTGATGAGGGAAAAAAGAAAGACAGACATGCAAACAATTAATACGATGAATTTGAAGAAACTGATAATATGATTCTTGAAGTAGTTAATGCTTGATCATCATTCCAAGTTTCAAGTATGACTAATGTGAACATGAAATGTCAATTCACCAACATGAAAACAGTCTGCAATATATTGGATTTGATTCATCCTGCAGACCCCAGCTAGCTCCGTGGCCTAGCGGTATATGGCATCTGCACTAGTAAGCAGGAGGTCATGGGTTGGAATCCAACCTGAGCCAGCGCATGATTTTTTCATGTGCACTCAACAATTAGCACTGAGTATGCAGTGCTCATCCACGTCAGTGAAGGGCAAGCCTAATTTGCATAGGAAAACACTCTTGTGTTGCAATTTTCGATGAACGAATGGATTTTGCAAGCTCGTTGGCACTCCAGTTTAGACCACAGATGTGCATACAACCCTTATTGTCCGAGGAATCTACAAACTCTGCACATCAGAAAGTCCAGACCAGAATGATACTAAGACTTCTCTTTAGTTTTACAAATGAGACGTTTAAAGATTCTCCGCACTTACTGGAGAAGAGTAAGGCCTGCATGGCGATGTACTTGTGGTAGAACAGCATGGAGTCAAATGGGAAGTAGCGATGGAGGAACGTGCCACGCAGGAAGGTGATGGTGTTACGGCACATGGTGACCAGCAGGCAGGAGTAAGTGAACATCATGGCGCTGGCAGCGCCGCGGGTAACCGTCACACCGTAGCCTGCGATGCGACGCAGTCCGGCATGCTCACGCTCAACAGAGAAGTCTGAACACAAGAATAATCAAAAGAAGGCAAAATGTTTAATGGTGGGTCTTTTCTTTTAAAACTTGCGATTGAAAATTTCTCTTACAAAGGAACAAATACTGCAACAGAAAATAAATAAGCTCAATCATGCAGAAAGCCACCATGAGATATAAAATATAAAAAATAGCGTTTTTGTAATACTTTGAATCTATTAATTCACCATGACCGATATATGCTTCATGTCAAACTCTTGGTACGCATTTGGGAATAGGCAGGGAGGAACAGGACAAAGGCGCCTGATCATTCTATGAAAAGTTCAAGACTACTAGGAAAATTACTTGCATCAAATCATGCGACCCAGTCATGACACCTTCAGTAAAATATTAAATAAATGTGTCATAACATTTGAAAATATCCAAACAGCTTCAGGCATGCAGTCTTCAAATTCTTGTTATTCTTATACTTAAATAAATGGCGAATATAAAAGCCACTTGAATTTCAGTCCCAAATGAACAAAGATAACTGACTATTAGTGACAACACCAATGTAGGGATGGATAGCTCAGTTGGTAGAGCGCCTGTATGGTATTCAGGAGGTCGCCGGTTCGAATCCTGCTCCAGTCAATTTTTCTTTGTTCACTGTTCAATGAATTTCAGTTGAATTGGAATGAATTTTCTTGAAGCTTACAGTAAGCCCTCTCGATGAAGACACAGGCCAGCACCAGCGTGTACAAGACCAGGTAGAAGATTTCAAGGCGGTTGTTCTCGATGTAGCGCAGGAAACGGTTCAGCTTACGCTGGGTCCTGCTCTCGGTGTAAGTCTTGTTCTGTGTCTCCACCTTCACCACCTGGGACTGGTAACGGTTCCTAGCGGTCTTGGGACGCTGTTTGTCTTGGTCGCTGTGAACATGAGAGAGAAAATCAATCAATCAATCAGTGGGAGCATGTGGCGCGTGGGACCTTCGAGCGGTACTCCTTCGGTCTCCTGATGGCCATCCCCGAGGCAAACAGCCACCAGCCATGCGACCCATCCCCATCTCAGCAAAATAACAATCCTTCTGACGCAACAACATGTCATGTGGACGCCCTACCGGGGCGAATCCTACCAGCTGATTATACTGTGCATCGATCAGGCCCAAAATAAAAACAAATTCACAGCAATCAATTCAAGGTGTAGGAAAATGTTGGAAATCTCTGGTTTGGTGTATGTAACTGCGGGATAATATCAAAGGCAAAGTGTCCAAAAAAGAAGAAAATTGCCTTACGCATATGCCCTGACGATCGTCTTGCGGGCTCGGGATGGAGCGTTCTCTCGTCTGATGACGGTGGCTCCACGATCCGGGGTCGGTTGGGCAGCCTCGGGCACGTCAGCACCTATCAAGAGAACAAGAGTCACCGGATTGAAACAGCAGATTTAAAATGGCTCTGTGACGAGCCTTGCAAGATTTCACACTGTGGAATATCACACATAACCAATGATGTAAGCACAGGGTGCCGCTGGATAGATTTAGCTGCGTCACCCCACAAAATAATGACCTGAAATTTATAAAGTGCTTGGAGTTACAAGCCTGACGCGTTTCAATCCTAGCAGGGCCAATTTCATAGAGCTGCTTAGCATAAAAATTTGCTAAGCATGACATTACTGTTTTAGTAAAAACAGGATTAACAACCAAATTTCTGTGTGTTGTGTATCACTTGCAATTGGTCTTTGGCTGTTGTTCGTTGGCCATAAATATCAAATAAAATTTTCAATGGTGGTCTGTTTTATTGGGCAAGCTATTTTTGTGCTAAGCAAAAGCAATCTGTGGAACATTTGTTAATTGTAAGGAATGGGTTGTCAAAACTTCTTCACAATTGTTTGATGCCGTGTTGACCATCACCCCAACTTGGCTTGACTGACCCAACCTCTTCGCCGATTCGTACCTTGGAGCTGCAGGGCTGCCTGGCTGAGATCCTCCTTGTGGTCGCCCATGAGTACGATGAAGTCGTCCAGGGACAGTTCCTGTTTGTTCTCAAAGCCGGCCGCCTTGAACATGGAGGAGATGACTTCCTCCAGCTGTTGCTGCTCAAGACTGGCACTCACGGTCTCCATCATGGATCTACAAGAATTGCCAAAAAACAAAAAACATCCTTAGACTTAGATGCTGATCAAGAATTATGCCAAGTGGTCTTTTTTGTCATATTTAGAAATCTGTTTTATTAGAGCGGGTTCAAAGCAATGAATATTGAAAGCATGAAAATTAATAAAATTAACAATGATGACCCTGCTTTGTTTCTCACACTCGTAACTCATTCCAATATGGCGCAGTATAGCAAAATCTTGTCTCGTGAGGGCGCCATTGATAGTTGTACGGACATAGCAAAAAATTGCATTCAACAATTTTGTGCATGATTTATATAAACAGATACTTTGAAGGATTGCTTGGTAAATTGTTCAGCAAAGCAAAAATATACAGAGAATGAGTATCAAGCTACGTAGCAGAGTTGTAACGCGTCACTGTTTTTTGTGACATGACTGGAATCGAGTCGAGTCATTGCAAGCAAATGACTCAAGTCGAGTCGAGTCATTTAGCCTTCGGGACTCGAGTCAGCTCGAGTTGTCAAGAAATGTGACTCGAGTCATTACAATTCTGCTATGTAGGCTGGTGATCTATGTAAGCTGTTGTCATTTGTATCTAAAAAAAACAAGAAAAGTGCCATCAAACTGCTCTCTGTCACTTCTTGGAGGCATATACTTACTTCAACATAGTCTTGAACTCATCACGAGACAGATGGCCAGAGCGGTCAATGTCGTACATGTTGAACATCAGCTTCAGCTTGTCTTCGGGCTTACCTGTTGCATAAGGAAGGATACCATTCAAATTAAGTTATAATTCAGGGATTTTGCAGCTCTTAGCTAGTAGCATGAGGATTTTATGTTATACCAAGGATCCCAAAGGTACAGTCTTTGGACTTGAAATCAAAATGAGCAAGACTGACATGAAGTTAGTGTGCAAGGGCTTCTTGTGTGTTTTCAAAATTCTGCATTACTAAGGAGGGGATTGGGAAAAGAATTAAAATGGCTAGGTCTAGGGCTTTGAATGTCTTGTGCAAATTATCTTCATCCAAAGTTAGTTACCTACCCTTGGCAAAGATGACGATGACATCCAAGAATTCACGGAAGGACAGGGAGCCGCTCTGGTCCTTGTCAACCAGCTCAAACATCTGCTCCACAAAGAGCGAGTTGGGGGCCATTGACAGCATCTCGGCAAACTCGGTCTTGGTCAGCTCGTTGTTCAGGACGTCCTTGGCATCGGTTCCCTCCAACTGGGAGACATCCATCGCATCGACAGACTGGTCAAAGGCCTGTGGGTAATTCAAGAGGATTAGGCAGAATTCAGGTGGTGGAAGGTGGTGTCTTGTGTTTTGTGGGTAAAACTGCCTTGTTTTTATTTTTTTGTCATCATACCTGGGCGAACGCTACGCGGAAAAAGCGTTCCAGTGTCTTCTGACGATGTTCCTTGGTGATGGCCATCTTCAGGAGTTCCTTCTCCCGGGTCTCTTGTCGCTCTCGGCCGAGGCCAACCTCCGAACTGCCCAGGAAGCTCTCCACCTCGCTGATGAACTCGGTCCGGCTGTCCTCCCCATCAAACTTCAGCACCAGGTCGTACTCCCGCTCCATGTGCAGCAGGAGGAAGCGGCGCTTGCCGTCCGGTGCCACGCACAGGGTGATCTTCTGGTGATGGTTCAGGTCGATGGTGCGGTACAGCTTGTTGCCACGCTCGTTCATGACCTTGATGAGCTTGCCGGGGCCAAGGGCAACCTGGATGGGGCGGGTACCGGACTTGTAGCCACACCACTCGGTAGCTGCATGGACAATACACACCAAATTTAATAGGTGAGTAACAGTATACAAAGACAACAATCAAAGATGAAAATACAACAGGCAGTGGACATAGACAAATTTGACGGTCGAATAGTCTTACGTTTTCAAAAGTTATTCTTTTCATAAATGTAATCCATGGGAAAGCTATTTCCTTATTGTTGAAAAAAAAGTAAGATAACTTCTTTTGTCATCGTTGATGACATTGTTTAAGCATAGCCTATCACCAACCTGCAAATTTCTGGAGAGATTCGGGTCCCTTGCCCTTCAGGGTCTTCTGGCGTGTAACTCTACGGGCTTCTTCGATGGACTTGGTGCGTCGTTTTGCGCAGAAAAACAACATACCAATGACACCTGACAGGAAGAACAAAAAGAAGATTAACAAACAATCACTGCACGTGACTATTACATTTCATTCAAACGTATTGGACCAAAGACCAGAAAAACGGCCGCAGCAAGGGATCCAAGTGTTCTAGTGTTGAGCGGTCCGAGCTGCTGAGTGGATTGAATTGTTGAGTACATATGGTCCAAGTATCATTTCCACAGATTGTGGGTTAGAGGACTTATTGCTTCCTTGAGCAAGGCACTTTGCTCCTAATTGCTTATCTCCAGCATATAACTATTTGGGGACCTGTAATGTTGAAATTTTAATTAGCTGTGATGTGGGCATTTCCACGGTTTTGGGACATTTTGTGACATAAGTTACCTCTTCTTTGCATACTCTGGTATTTGCAAGCATTTCAAGGAACCAGTGGTATTCTTACTGATTCCAATAAACATTTTTAAATTGGAGTCATTCAAGAATGATTGATCAAGGAATAGGTCAAAGTCACTTAACAGGTAACTTATGCTACTGTGAAATTGCCCATGTACAAACAAAATACAGCAGTCTAGCTATAGGGCTGTATATGTACACTCTCCAATGAGCAGGTGTCCTATTTTGTGGTATACCTCTGCTGCCCCATTGAAATGAACAATATGAAATTTACCGAGGCAGAAGAGACCCAGAGCCAAGAAGGAAACGGCGTAAGAGACTTCACTTCCTTCAAAGTAATCAAAGGTGTAGAGCTGGGTGCAATCCTCCATGTCATTCTCATCGAGGGTGCGATTAGGGTTTGGATGCTGATCCCAACACTTATCTCCTATACAGAGGTAAAAACAAAACCATGGTTTAAATAATCAGGGATGAGATTGACCAATGATAACAAATAATTGAAAACAACTGACAGGGGGCATAACAAATCTGAACTCTGAAAATCTCCTAGAGACTTATGTGCACAGCCTGTGAGGAAATAAAATATGAAATTCCCCCCCCCCCCCACCAAAAAAAACAAACAAACAATCTGAAATCAGAGAAAAATCAGAGAAATCTCATCATACACTGCATAATTCACAAGAAACAGCCAATTTGACTATTTGCATGGGTTGTCTATTTCAGACAATTCTCATATTTCTGTTTACACACGACTTTCAGGCAAGAATGATCCCCAAACCTTGAATTAGAAACTGTAACTTAATCCTCATTTTCAATTTCTACAACTTTTTTGCTCAGCAGGTTTTGACCTATAAGCTCAGTTTGGTTTGACCCAAAAAAGTTTCCATTCAGTATGTTCAAGGGGGAAAAAACTACAAGAGGTAAAGATTAACATGTGCAGCCAATGTGTGGGCAGGTACAAAGTGGAAATTTTGTTTTAGCATATGCTGAGGGGGTTTACAAAAACACAACTTTTACAAAAACATAACTTACAATATCCCCTTTGTCTAATTGATACATGACACATGACCCATGACCTATGACCCATGATATTACATCAAGGTTAGGGTTTGGGGAGAGCTTGAATATTACATTACCTGTTTGAAAGTGGAATGGATCTTTCTGGATGTCATCTGGCTTGATGCTGGTGGCCAGGATCAAGACGTCGTACACTGTGAAGTTCTTGATGTACTCAATCTGCTCTTTGGTGAACAACCTGTGAGCGGCAAAAGAACGAAAAGAACCAAAATATGTAATTGTCATGTGATCGTATAATTTTTGGCTGAGGTGTTTGTGACTAGGGGCCTGTTTGTTTAACGCACTCGATCATGAATCCTACGGATCCGGATCCCATTTAGCGTACCCTGCATAGGACGTGGATCCCAAAGTCTGGGATCCCGTGCATCAAACAAACAGGCCCTAGGTTAGGGAGCGGTGTACTTTGCCCAAAAGAAAATAACCAACACACAGAGTCCTGGGGTCAAATTAACGAAGCCCTACAATCGCTCATAACTTGAGTTACGAAGGATAACCATCATATCCTATATAGGGCAGCAATGCATCACAAGTCCTACAATTGATAGTAAGTTACAATGAGTTTGTTGACATCGACCCCTAGTCTTAGAGATGATTAAGAACACTAAGTGGGACAACGGTCAAAACTCTCAAAAACAGGACCACAAATGGTCATCAAAACACAATTAGTGGTCAAAACGTGGACTGACCCATTGGCTTCATTCTCAAACCAGAAGCGGTCGCCATCGCGAGTACGGATGAACTGATCCAAGATAATTTTACGGAACAGTGGGCCTGGGCCGTTGGCAGTGGTCTCCAAAAGGCCGCCCGGCCAGATGTCGATCTTATCGGTTTTGCCGTCATACACATCCTCCATTCTTTTCAGTATCTGCAGAAAACGACAACAACAACAACAAAAACACTCAGATGAAAATGCCATTTACTACCAACTTTTAAAATCTTTACTAAAAAAACTCTTTGAAGTTTGAATACACATAAATCTACACAACCCTTCCCAGTGCCTGATTTATAGTGAGGGAGCCTTTTGAGCCGTCAAACATTTTTCATTATTATGCTCCAGACAACAACTGAAATGTAATTAAGTGCGAGATAAAAAATGTTATGTTTAAAAGCTGACTCCCAGAAAACAAATCTTCAATGAACCTTCTATTGTAAAACAAACAAACGAAGGAATGAATGAAGGAACGAACGTCAGGACAAACAAACAAAAGAACAAATGACCGAACAAAGGAAGGACAAAAACAGTTGAACAATGAAACAAGTTACCAATAAAGAATGAACAAACAAACAAAAGTAAAGAACAAACAAACACCCCAACAAATGAAAACAAACAAAACAAACAAACATCTTGACCACTTACAGTTTCATCAACATCACTCTCATCACCGTCATACTGTAGCTGATTGATCAGGGTGAAGTTATCGATCCTCGGCAATCCTAAGCTTTCACGAGCCGTGTTATAGTCGGGAAGTCCGTGATCACGACCACGCTGAATATTCTGGGCCATCAGGTCACGGCGTGAGAACTCCAGGGGACCAAACACACGCCCTGTAAACAGACAAACACTTTTTATCATTCATAATATTTCGTTTTAATTGATTTGAAAAAAGGGAAAATCCAGTTGCACCTTCCCATGGACATCTAACAAACCTGAATCTAGTGCAGCAACTGGGGGGTTAGTTCCCAGTCCCAAAGGAGTCATGGGCTTTATATCTATAGTGTGAACCGATCAGAAACTTTTACACGGGTCAGACCAGAGTACAACCCAGGGATATTTTGTAGCGTGAAAGGCCCTATAAACATACATTGGGACGTACGCTGTGTTGGAAGCAAGGCCTGTCATTAACCTGTCATTTGTTTAACTTACGCTGTAGATCAATGGTGACAATGTTATCCTCTCGTTCGGTGACTTGGGATGCCATGCCCATCAAGAAGCTCTCAATACTTCGTTCTCTAATCGGAAGCTGCAGGAAGAGAACAATAAACCGACAATGTGAATACTGGCTGGTATTTCATACATTTTTAATACAGAAACCTTCAAATTTACAAACAAATGACACACAAAAAGCAAGCAAAAGAGGAGAGAGTCAATTCTGAACGAGTAATCAGATGTATCTTGATGAAATTGTAGCAAAAGTGTACATTTCTGACCACGCCATATTTTAATAATGCAAAGAGATTTGGCCAAAATTATCTACATGTATCAGATAAATGACACAATGGGGTTAAAAGAAGCAGTTGATTAATGTATGTCAGACACTCACCTGTGGGTTCCAGAACGAGTTGCAAGTTCTGACTCCGTGGTGATAGGTTCGTTCCTGCCCTGGCTCCAGCCAAATGTTGCTGGATTGCAACGATGTGTTGAAGAAATTGCAATTTTCGTCTCTGTCGGTAAACACACACACAAAAATCGTCATTATCATGTACAGTACTCTTCCAGAGCTTTGCCCACCACTTTCTCTCATATGCTGATCTAGATCAGCAGTAAGATATTTGTTTCCTTGATTGGTAGATTAGATTGGTCCACTTTAAAATGTTTTCTGTCCAGGTGATTCCTTCAAACGTCTGGATTATTATTTCACCAAACGAATTGCAACTTGCCAGCAATCGTAAGATTACATTATACGATGGGCTATCCTTCGTAACTCGCGCTACGATCGATTGTAGGGCTATGTGAAATCGACCCCTGGTTTTGTACCTAACTTTTCAAGTATTACACTATTTGTTTTCCTTCGAAAGAATGACACTCTTAAAATTCTTCTATTAATTTCATCTTAAAGGACCCACAAAATAGATGGTAAAAATCTGCACGGAACTGGGTTAGAGACGACTTAAAAACAGTTTAGAGTTAGGAGGGCCTGACACGTTTCGATCCTAGCAGGATTTGTATTGAATAAATATAAAGATCCTGCTAGGATCAAAATGCCTCAGGCCCTCCTAACTCTAAGCATTTTATAAATTTCAAGTCATCATTTTGGCTGATGAGCAGTTTGCAGCAGTTTATTACTTGTATTGACTTAAAACAGTGACCGAATTTTGGAGTGGCGCCAGACTGAATCAATTTTTTTCACAGACTGATTTTTCCATTAGGCTCAGACATGTCAAGTCTGGTTCCCCGTCACAAGGCAGAAAGTGAATTACATACCTTCGGTAGACTCCTGGGGGCACCATAGTGTGACCAAATCGCATGGCAGCAGACTGGAACTCGTGAGTGATGCCAGGATGCACGTAGCTCTTATAACCTACGGGAATAATCATTATAACAATGAAAAATAATTGATAGTTAGAGCAAAATAAAAAACCCAACTCAACTTACAAGAGTTTCCGGATTGTCGCACAGCAATAGTATTATTATGTTATGCAGTATGGAATCTCAAAGCACAGACAATAAATCAACGTCACTTACCGTCATATGTGTGCTGGGCCATTTCCGTTGCATTCAGGTTCAAGAAGCCGGGCAACCAATCATACAGCACGATTTTCTGAGGGCAGGAAAGAAAGACAGAAAATTGAGATCCATGAGAACATATCTCACCAACATCAATTTAGAAAAAGGGAATTGGTCACGTATTGCCTGCTGAAAAAGCATAACAAAGAAAAATGGTTCATATTTGTTTGATATGTGTCAAAGTTTTGGTTAATGAAATTTTACTCTGCCTAAAATGTCTATGATCTACGGGCTTTTAGGCCTTTACAAAATGAAGCTTGAGGCTCGGCTTGGGATTGAATTTACTACCGCCATTTCGTGTTCTAAATGTAATGATCGGGCTTGAGATACGTGGCAAAGCTAGAGTCTTTCTTCAGCTTCATCAAGTGGCACAATTCCTTAATTTCATTTTGTGGGCCTCAAGCTTGCCTTAGTTTCGTATAAAAGGTCATAAATATCTCGATTCATGCAACATGGCAACAGTGGCTGTGCCTGTCAGATCAGTTGAGTCAGTGTACCAGTCACATGGTCAAAGTTGACTTGCAAAAGGGCTTTATATCCTTTGCTTGTCATACCTGATAGGTGGCAATGACCCACTTCCGAGCTTCGTTGAAGATCCTTTCGTCATTCCACTCACTCCGTTCATTAATGGTCTGGTTGAAGATCTTGTCTGCCCAGTAGTTGTGCCAGCGGAACCACAGGATGCCAAAGGTCAGGAGGAATGGGTTCTCATTGCCTCTTGGGTTACCAAGTCCTGGAGAGAGAAAGCAAACCAAACACAATTCATGGATAAATTACACTCTTAAAGGTAATTTCATACTTCGGTTTTTGTCAAAGAAATGCAGATTCATGGGCAAAAATATCATGAAAGATACAGTACCGTAACAGTCATTTGTGAAATTCCTAGTCCAATACGGTGCTCACTTTTTGAGAAAATAGTTATTTATCACTGTTACATTTGATCTTCCGAAGATCAAAATTGCTTTTGGTTATTGGTTTCACTCTTTTTTCGAAAAATATGGCATTTCACACAGACAAATTTTAATGGTATATTTCTACTAGTACCACCTTTATATGCACGAGATCAGTGATCCTGCTGATCCAGATCCCTTTTTCTCGTATCCTACATGGGATGTAGATCCACAGATCACGGATCCCATACGCAAAACAAACAGGCCATTGGGGTTCCAACAATATACTCACTGAAGTATCTTTTGGCGTTCCGGAGTGTGTGGTTATAAGCCTCAGACGGTGGGGGTACGTTGGCCATGGGAAGGCCGAGAGTGTTCTCCTCAGGATAGCCTTCTTCCCCTTCCACATTCACGGAGTTGTCCCTGAGGCGACCTCCCTTGAACGATCTCAGGGCGTCAGCCCAAGCTTTGGTGGTACCGTACACGAGTCCTCCGTCGATCCAAGGTGTGATCTCATTCAACTATAAGGATGACAAGCCACACAGGGACCATTTTTGTTTGATTTAAGCATCAAATGAAAAAGATCTGAATCATGAATTCTCTCTGCTGTTCAATTTGTCAAAGAGGGGGATGCTGTCTTTTCCTCCTCCCAACCCCTCCCCGAATCTGTCCTCCTTCAAACTATAAACCCAATTCTTTCTAAGACAGTGAATGGTTTACCAAATGATACAATTATTGTAACATTTGGTAATCATTTGTCAATAATGAAAACATCTGTCCCGTACTTTTAACCCCCCTGGCATCCTTGCAGTCTTGCGGTACTAGACCATGTTTACCTGTTCACGAGGCACATTGGGCGAGTAACCGGTGTTGAAGCTGTACCGGGTCCGGAGGAAGGGGATGTACTCCACTTCTCCGTATTTGGTGTCTTTGGTCATGTTCCTGTACTCGTGCCCTTCGGGGATGGCAATGTTCTCGTACTCCGGAGGACAACCGGCCCCCTGGGCATCCAGAATCTCTTCAACTACCTGTTGTCCTGTTTGGAGGAAAACATCAAGGAGAGGTTTTAGTTTGGCAGCCAAACCAGGATTACAACCAAAATAATTTAGACTAGCACTTCTTCCTTGTTTTTCCTGTTGAGATCTTCAAACAGTGGTGAACAGAACAACAATCAGTTAAAAGTGAACTTACTCTGTTCAAATTTGATGGAATCAGTACTCAAGGCAGCACATTGCTTACTTTGAACAAGATCCGTTTTGTGCATAAGTGAGGATTTTTCATTTCAGCAACTTCGTATTTTACCTAGCTAGGGACTTCTTGCTTTTACCTAGCTTGTAAGTTGTGACAACTTTGGCACAAACCCAATAAAGTTGAGCCATGAAATTAGGCCCTAATCCTTTCTGTTTTCATCCACTGTTTCTGCAGGATAATAGCGTTCCGCACTAATGACGTCACACCGTGCATGCACGCGCACACATACCCCCCACTCACCTCACGTTTGCATGGCCGGTTGCAATGTTTGTCTGAGGTTCGGTGCTTTTATTAGCGCAAGTGCACAGCGCTATTACTCACCAAAGAAGGTCATGAAAGCACTACGTTGCAAGAAGGATGGTTTGCCCGTAGCACCCCTCATCGTGGCTTCGCTGATGGCAATGGGATTGGGCCTGTCCTGTCCTGCCATTGCGTAGACGCCGTCAGCATAAGCAACCGGAAGCCGTCTGGTCAGGGGAAGCTCTGGAAATAAAGAACAGCCAAAAACACTGAAACCTCTTTAGTGTGAGGTGTGCAAATTAGGTATAAGCCTTACCGACATGAAATGGGTAGTCAGTTAAGTCGCAAAAATTTTTTTTTATGAAACAAATGTTCATGAACCCTCAAGTCGAGTCGTTTTCATTAAACTCAAATCTAGACAAGTTTTTTTCCTCAGAGAGACCGAGAATCAACCTGAGTCATCTTTTCGTTTTAGAGATTCAAGCTAAGTCAAGCCACGAGTCATACATCAACCCGATGGAAAAAGGATATGTGGATTAAGAGATGGTACTCTTTAGAGGGGGAAAAGGTGGTCACATTCTATACATACCCGCTCCACCCCAGTCAGGATGTGCCAAGTTGTTGTACCAGCCATCGTATCCCTCATATTCTCTGTGCTCATAGTGATAGACGTTCAAAGAAGCTGGAAAAACCAAGAAAGATATTTCGGCGTAAAAATGATGACATTAAATGAATTAGATACTAATATGGTATACGATACATGTATTATTAAAGTCAAAGAGGTTTAGGGCTCAACATAGAATTGATTCTCTTGGAACATAAGGCGGCCAACAATGAGATTACAGAGGTCAGGTGTTGATTTCACAAAACTCTTCGTAACTTTCGATCAATCGTAAGACTTTGGATGCATTGCAGCCCTACAATGGGTTATCCTGTGTAACTCAGGCTACGATCGACCGCAGGGTTTCATGAAATCGACCCCAGTGCTTCCAAGTCCCGTATCTTTTAACAAATCCTCTAAGATAAATTTCTGATTCCTTTTTATTTCAAAGAGCCGCACAGTTAATGTCAGCTGCTTTTGAGTCCAGAGACTTATAGTTATACCCAAGTTAAAACAATCTTACCTTCCTTCTGTATGCGCTCTTCTGCAGTGAGTGGTCCATAAGTGGCTAGAAATCAAATCAGAAAAGAGCAAAATTAATAAAAGTGCAACGATAGCAATAACGAACCCAGTTTAACAGCAAGTCAATACAACTGAGTTCCATAATGATCGAGTGATTATTATGCAGAAAACTTCCAAGAACTGAAACAAACTTTCCTCTAAGACTACTCCTATCATCGACAAATACTGAAGCCCCAGTTCGCTGTCCACCAATGACGAAGACCAGGGTCCTATTTTGCTTAGCACAAAAATGTGCTAACCACGAAATTTCTGACTTAATAAAAACAGGATTAACAACCAAATTTCGATGTGTTGTGTATCACTTGTGATTGTCCTTGGCTGTTGTTCGCTGCTGACCATGAATATCAAATGGAATTTTTAATGGTGGTTTGTGTTATTGAGCAAGACAGTTTTGTGCTAAGCAATTTTGTTGTGCTTAACAGCTCCACGAAATTGGTTCCTGTTGCTGGTTCCAGCAACTTTTTCTATGATGGAAATTGACTTTCTGATGGCCATGGGGCAGGACTTAGGAAGCTGTCCTGTCAAACTTAAGATTGTAAATTATTTGTTGACACTAAATTATGATTTGTGGGTGTTAGAGCCATTGGATGAATGAACGGGCCGTCACTGATAAAATCATCACCATGACAAGATGATGATGCACGACATGTATGAGGCATGGCATGCAGGTGCTATGTACGAGAATGAAAAGGCAGAAACACTGTGCAGGGATTGTGTAAGAAGAAGATATGATGCAGTCACCCACAATGGGCTAAGGCAACAGAATGGCTCCCTGTTACTCTCCGAAAGCATCATTGCTTTTTGTATGGGAAAATGAATTACAAAGCTAGGCTAGGCTGGTACATGTTATGTGTTCTTTGAAGAGCTTCATCGCTAGGACGTACAATAAGTCATTCCTTCAAATTGAGGCATTTCTTCTTCATTTCTTTCATATCACTTTGCTGTAATTTCACAGTTTACAGATTCATCAGGGATTAATTTTACTGAGATGTGAAGAGCAACTCAAGATATTACAAGCAAAATGAATGATAGTAAATTTGAAAACTTTTCTGCTATGAATAAATGGTCACTGTTTGAAGATGAATATGAAACCAATGGCAATCATTAACATTTACAGGGCGGGAACTTCATAGTAGAGGCAGTAAATTGACTTGTTCATTGCCTTGAAAAAGAAAAGAAAAGTGTCTCTCTGCTGAAAGAAACACTAAATAAACCACGCCCCTTTGAAGGAGAAGTTCCCGCCCTAAGGTTATACCATTCATGATGAATGTTTTCATGAAAGCCACTTTCGTATGAATGTAGACATAATTAAGCGGTTAAAATAGCAAGAGTATACTTAGAGCATTCTCAGAACATGCACATTCTGGAGAAAAAAGTAAAAATTAACCTTAACCCTCGACACATACCACACAGGACAAGAGCTGCTTACCACACATTACTAGATCCTCCATATAAGGGAAACTGGATCATAAACCATACATTGCCACACAAAGCATATACGGTTGTGTTATGTGGTATTTAGGATACCATAGTCCAATTGGTTGTAGTATAACATACCACGTGGCAACACATTAATCAATATTGAGACACATACATTAAACAGCAGCAATATTCATGAACCCAAAAACATTTTCAGTGGGAACTTGTGAAAAAACATTAGTTAGGCTAGAGATAATTTTCAATTAATTTCAACTGTGGTCTCAGGCTGTGGTTCACGAATAATGATCGCGACCATTTCGTACGAAGACTGCATTAGTTGCAAAAACATTAGCTTATGCAAATAATGATTTTAAAAAGTAATAAAATGAAAATGATTTTTTATTTGTTTAGGCAATTAAAATTTAAAAAAATGCGGATAAATATTTAACATAATTTGCGAGAGCAAAAACAGAGGTTATCAATATTCGAAGCAGGGAGGGGGGAAATATTGCAGCAGCTCAAATGAACATTTTGAAATAAAACAATGCAAATGAAACTTTGCGGAATGGTGTGTTTTTTTATGACGATGCAGTGGCAATGAGGTCCAGGCAATGGATGGATTCTGAAAACAAGAGCAAAATTTATCAAAATGGCAACCTGGAGGCGTCATGGTGCCACTCCTACTAGTGGTACCACTCCCAGGAGCTGTTGTGCCTGCAGCAGCTGGCTGGGTTGTTGGTGGGGTTGTTGTTTGGGTAAGGGTGGTAGCCGGCACACGCATGGTGGTACCATCAGGCATTGTTGTCCCTTCTGCAGCTGTAGCAGGCATAGTTGTTTGTGCTGTTGATTGTAATTCCCACACATTTCATGAGGTTCCAGCTCATTGTTTACAAATAATTTAGTACTGTTATAATTCGCCCCGAAGAGTTAAAGGTAATATCATACTTTGGTTTTTATCAAAGAAATACAGATTCATGGGCAAAAATATCAAGGCCGATACAGTAACAGTCATCTGTGAAAATTTCAGTCCCATACGGTGCCCCTTTTTTTGAGGAAACAGTGAAAAACAGCCACAGTATTTCTTAAGTATTTTCTCTTTTATTTTTTATCTTTTAAAAGATCAAAAAGATTTTTGGTCATTGTTTTACTAATTTCTGGATAAATACATCATTTCAGGTGGAACAATTGTAACGGTATGTTTCTACAAGCACCATCTTCATACCCAGTAAGTTATATGTAAATCTGTGAACATTTCTGTTTTGGCTTCTTACCAAAGTATGATACTACCTTTAACAACTCCTAAGTACGGCTTTCTCTACCCTGTTTCAAATTATCATGAGTCCAAATTCACAGTCTTTCTCCAGGTAGCAATTTAATTTCTAGGATGTCTGCATTACAAATTTTACACAAGTCCATACGCATCCAACCTTAGAGCAAGCCTATGACTGAACAGTGCTGGAATACTTTGTGGTACTACATGTACTTAAACAATTAATTTGAAATACTTCTTCAATTATTTACATTTTAAAAACAATGTCTAATAAAATCATTAAGGTATTAAGCTAGATGAGAATATGTGGAATTCTACAATGGATCATGGATGGAATATATGTAGGCCCCTATACTGTAATTTATATTCTAAAACGAAAAATAAAATGAAGACATACGTTTATAAGTATGTACTTAAGAGAATAATAAAGAGCTAGCACGAGTGATGTAACTGAAAACATACGATTAATATCAAGCAACAAAAGAATGTAGACACAATTTGAATATGCAGTTGTAAACTTCCATGCACAGTTGTACATTAACCAAACTGCAACTACATGCATTCAATACATGTATGTTTAAAATGACATAGTGTCTGCTAATGGAAGATGTGAACAAAAATAAAATTTTGAAATGAATGATTTTTTTTTTCTGCGAAGAAAATATTTTGATGGTGGTCAGTTAAAAATTACTATGACAACCATTTCATTTAGAATTTCGTTCAAGCTAAAAAAAATGTCACAATTTTAAAATAACTTGATTTTAAGTTATTAACAACTGATACTTTTCGTTTTAAGGTGCCTATAAGTATTTTTTAAAGGATGAAATAAGAAACATTTGGCACACCAACTCCCCTTTTACGTAAATGTAGTACCCACAAGTTTTTGATCTGCCGAAGATCATGATTTTTTTTTGGTCAATTGGTTTTACTCTTGGATAAATACAGCATTTCAGGCAGAAAAAACCTTTACGGTATGTTTCTAGCATCACAATCTTTATACCCTGTAAGTAAATCTGTGAAGATTTCTGTTTCGGTATGCTACAAAAGTATATGATAGTATAATGGGTTTGCTGATGTGTAGTAAGGACAGTGTACTGAATAATAATGTTGAAATCAAATCCTGAAAATGGATAAAACTAAACATTATCCTCGACTTAACATGTTGGTGGTACGATGAAGAAGAAAATCATAGTGTGGTCCGATGAGCGACTCATACAACAGAACGGCAATTTAAAACGAAAAGAAATTAAAGAAAAACACACAAACAAGGAATATTTTTGCAGCCAAGAAAACTGACAAAGCGATGAAGTGCCAAATAATGTGGCAACCTGTTTCTGCATGAAAAAAAGAAGTGGTTAAAATAGACCTGTCGTTACGTATACGTCGGTACCAGTTGCCGATGTAAGGTTTGCCACCGTAACTGCACTGGTAATAACGGTTGGCAGATCTGTGAAAGATGTGCTCTGGGCTGTTGACATATTAAACACAAACAGTTCACGTCGTATACATATACCAAAAGAAATAATTCTCAATTGGCCACGGACATACACAAAAATTGCAAATGAATCGAAATGAAATATCATTTTGTATCGAGCAAATCTGCATGCAGTTTTTCGCCAAGGACGTAGAGGACATCATAAACTTATTGCAAAATAAAATTTATAGGCATAATGCTATCTAAATAATTACCACTTTACCGGAGATACATACCGACCAATATACCAATTAGTTTTAGCTATTCATACATTTGATCTTCGACCAGGAGTAACCGTCTTTAAAGCAAGTTCGCTTACGATTGTATCGGCGTCGCAGTTAACGAACGGGCCCCATAGAATCGGACAAAGACGCCAAAAAATGCGCGCCAAATCGTTTCACACGTCGACACATGAAAAGCAATACTTATTGGTTTAGGACATTTTTCTCTGGAATCATGTGATGAAAGCATATTGCTCGCATTCGAAGGCACAAGGAAGGCACAACGCGGCCTTCAGGCAAGAAACAACAACACGTGCTCACTAGAAAAAATTCAAATTTCTCCGTGCGTAACATTATAAAGGGTAAGCAGCGCCACCCAGCGACAAAAAAGTGCAACGGAGAGCAAATATAATACGGGAGCCATTTTAAGGCCGAGATTGTGAAAAACCCAAGCGAAACAAAACATTCACACTTTTTAGCCCATACCAACCGTGACGATCGGTTGTGTTTGGAGGCTTTTTAAGTGCAGCGTCTACCGTACGCATATATAGGCCCTAGGCTATTTTCCCGCTGGCATTTAACTTTGGTAATAGTGAATTAAGATCATACATTATTACTGTTTGGGAACAATACTCAAACATGTTTGCATTTCGTAAGCCAATTGGCATCAGAATATTATTACATTCTGTCCGAGTGCAATAGAGAAAACGAAACAGATCTCTTATTGTTACAGGGCTCAGCAGAGCGGAAATCTGGTAAACCAGCTCAGTGCAAACGTGATTCTACTTAGTATATAGGCCTATTGCAGTGACATGAAAAGCACCATTGGTTAGGACAGTATTGTTTGCAGCTGTAGTACTGAACAGGAAGAATTCCCAGTTCGAAACCTCTTCCTATCTTCCCCAGCATTTTTTCAAGGGTTCTCGAGGCAGGAAACAGCCCGCAACGCATGAGGGCGTACCCTCAACGTCACACTGCACATGCGTAAAATCATGGTTTAGAGGCGCATTTATTTCCTTAAAGGAATATTGTGGTTTACTGATGGGGGCATACATTTTTGGGAAATTGACACTAATTTCTGACCAAAATTTCTAAACTTCTGTTCGCCTGCTTACCACATGCACATGGGCGAGGGGCAATCATGATGAGGGGACAACTCCTTAGTTTTCTTGTTAGGCATGACGGCATAAGACAACTAATAGTCTTCCATTGTTATAAATCTATATAATCCATGACGTCATCGGGTGAAAAAAAATAGACATAATTGTCATTCTGATTGAAAATGTCCATTAACCACATAAAAACTGTCACTATAGAGTTATTCAGCCGGATGTGAACTACACAAAATAATACAACCGGATTTATAATTTTTTTGGGGGAAGGAAAGAACGACCTCAACGACAACTGTTACAGCAGGGCTTCAACCATAGTAGATTGGTTGCTTTTGTAACAATAATAAAAACAACGAAGTTATAAACAGTTTCGTAAAGTGAAAGTTGAACAAATTATTTAAAAGGAGGGAATCATAATCTTGTTGGAAGGGATCAAGTGGCGTCACATCCATGAGATTAAACAAAATGTTCATTAGAAGCATGATCGAAGCAACTATCCACCATGGTCATCGCCATGGCTTGACACTGTTATAGTGCATGTCTAAGCTTTAAAGCAAAGTCTAGCCCAAACTTATTCAACCTCAGGGTTACGTTGCATGCGTTAGGAATGAAAAACCAGGATGTGAGCACAGTTTATATTCTAGTCGGAAGTGAATAGCTGGATTCAAGAGGCAAGCCCACAATTACGATGAAGGCACAGGTGTCGAACAAGATCTGATCTAGCAAGGTAGGCCTACTTAACTTTTACGTTTCGAGACCACACAGGTGCGTCGTTATGATAAACTCCCATGCTGGTTGTTTCAGCTTTCGCAATGCATATTGAATAACAAACTTCACAATAGTTTCATTCGACACTATAGTCTCGCTCGGACGTATTTCCGGGTTCGAAATAATTTATGCCGTGCAATGCAAAAGGTGACTGTGGCACTAAACGACATTAAACTTGACAAGAAATCATAAATGGGGTAGAAAATTAAATTTGTATCGCTGACATTCGAATGCAATTCCGGGGTCAATTCACGACAGTGAAGGTCAGAATGGTACCTTTCCCTAAATAATAACGGCATTAGACAAAAAAAGGTACAGATCAACTTGATAGAAACTAGCTGTGTTTCACTTTGAGCAATTAACGTCTACACAAATCCAATGTATAAGTCATAACACATAATCACAAATGAAGCAATGCCTATTATCCCCTATAGCATTTTATAATCGTTCGTTGTTTTGTTCAAGTTTTTGGGATCGATCTGTTTATATAATAAAATTCCCGGCAGGCGAATGGTGTGGCACTGCACTGTTTTAATTCATTCGGTCGGAGTTTAAAAATAAGAAGGAAAGGAATTACACTCACCAAGACTTGGTCGAGTATGCCAGCTCAGGACGCCCAGCAGTGCGACCAGGCACACGGGCCAGAACGTGCTCCGTCGGCCCATCATAGCGGTCTCCGAATCGCGGTAGAGGCTCCGTCAACTTCCCCCAGTCGAGCCGTGTCAACTGCAAGCGACACCAATCGGATTTTGGACCGTGTTTCTATCAAGCTTTTCTCCTCCCAGAATATCCTATTTTTGTTTCAAAGTTTTGTTCTATAATGAAGCACCATTCAATTTTTGGTGTCGGCGGACTGGGGCTCGATCGAGTTTTCACCCAAACAGGTTGTTCTGCCTCTCTGCAATAGGGTGTGCGCGGCGAATCTAGGCCTGCACTTTACTCAGTAGCCTCTCTGACACTCTCCTAGTGCCATTCACGAAAAGCACTCAGGCGGGGCAGCCGTGACGAAGAGTTAAACAATCAAACACATAACAAACTCGTTTACATACTTCATGCATAATGCATGAGCACCCCCTTCAGATTGTAGTCCCGGCTTATTTGACATCCTGGAGTACCTGGTAGTGATCCCTCCGCAATCAGTTGACGAAAACAAAATAGTACCCGCTATGGGCTGGGAACAAAAATAAAATCCCCACGGAACATTGAGCAATTGAGGTTGACCTTTGATACACGATCATGCTGACATGCTGCCTGTGTAAATTATGAAATACTTCCTTGTATGAATAAAGGATGAATTGAATATTTACCTCTCTCTCTTACAGGGAGGTGAGTAAATAGCTACACAGTCAACCCATTTAATATAGTCATTGTATTTCTATGAAACTTGTAAACAACTTTCAAAAGCAATTGATTAAAGAATCATGTTCATGTTTTTTTACAAAGACTCAAATACTGTAACATAACAGGAAGCATTTGAAATAATCCAAAGCAAATGTTATGTTCATCGGTGTGGCGTATAGGTGGTTAGGAACTTTGTGCAAGAAAGCTGCAAGAGTATAATATTAACATTTTGTTCACGGTTTGTTCATAGTTTATCGTGGCCTTCATTTTCATTCGTTCTTCCTATTCGGTACTGACCCTTAGGCCTCCATATAGACCTACTTGCCGTGCGCCTGAACACCAAGAAATTTCCAATACAATTATTCCTCTTATAAAGTTAATGACTCGTGTACTAAACATGCAATATATACTTTATATTTCTTTGTATAATTAATTTCATGTAGGCCCTATTCACGGTGTATCAATTGGAACAGTTTCTTTTAATTTGTATCCCTTGAATTTCATGTTTTGAGACAATAAAGCTCCAGTTAAAAGTCAAAGTCAAAGTGTTCAGGTTAGACGGAGTCAATTTCTTTTCGATGACTGCGGTGTTCGCAGCAGCAGCAGCAACAACAACAGCAGAAGCAGCAGCAGTGACTGCAACAACAACATCACCGATAACAACAATACAAAATACCATGAATCGTCAAAATTTCCACAATTTTCAATTTAAAAATCCCCAGCTCATGCAATCGAAGCAGGCCCACGGAAATATACACCTCAACAAGGAAACATGATTTTTGTTCAGACCCACGTCGTCCGGTCGTCCGGTGCTCGAGCTGTGAGCCGTTTCCGGCAGCATGACTTGTGAAGCTGATAAGCACACAGAAACATTTTTATCACCAAAACACCACCGGAATGACGAGGAAGAAAGATATATGACGTGTCATCTTCCTCAATCCATTCTGCCTGACATCCGGGACCCTGAGAAAAGCCACCAAAGGTGACCCTCACGGACCACGATGTCAATTAATTGGCTTCAAAGTGTCTTCACAAAATTTATTCCAAATAAGGATGTGTCCCCATTTCTCGAAGCACTACGATCGATCGTAACTCGAGTTACGAAGGGTAACCCATCGTATTCTACGTAGGGCAGCCTTTTTACATCTCAACTTGAAGTCTCATACAAAACAATTTATAGTAAGTTTCAACGAATTTGTTGAAATCGACCCCTGTTCAGATACTATTGAAGTGCCGAGGAGGATAGCATTTCATATGCTGCTTCGGGTAGGATTCGAACCTACGGATCTTAATGATGCTTATCATATCACGTACAAGTGCTAGGGCCGATATTAAAAAAGCACTAAGATTGATATTAGGTATCATAATTCATCTTAATTGCTAAGCAACGTGTGATGTCACAATACAAATCACTAATAAGATCAATCTTAGTGCATCGTGAATTCAAGCCCAGCTGTCTTACAAGACTTAAACCATGGAGGAAGAAGGTGTTTAAACCAACTCGGCCACGCAGTATGGCTTTAATGGTTTAACTCGATTGCAATATGGGAACACTTGTATCATTCGGTCAAAAGCCATGATCATGCTTCCATGTTTCGCCTGCAGCAAGCTCTCCAGGCTGGAACGTGTAGTTCACGACTTTGGCTCTGACCTCTGCTCCCGGAAAAAGACATCAAATTGTATTGAATGCCGTAAACATAAATATTTCACTGCTTCCCAACCTTGCAAAACGCCAAGCCCTGTTCGTTAAACAATCGATCATTTTGTCTGGCTGAAACAAGTGGTACCGACTTTGTCTGGAACCGAGGGGTGCAACTGTGGTTACTTTGGAATGAAACGGGGATCCCCCTAAAGATTCCTTAGCACACTATGAATGGAAAAGTTGAGAAAGGGGGATTACCATCGACTGGGGGCGCCAAATTCCTCTGTTCTGAACAATTCTTGAATCTTGGATATGGGATAGGTCAATAATAATTTGCCTTAAAGGTACAGCACGTGATGCACAGTTTTGATCTCGGGGTAAGATCAAAACCATTCTTTTTGTTTTATAAGAAAACATTGAGTCGGTTTTTCGCCATCTTTCTCGTGGCTCAGATTTTCACAGAATTATTATCATTTTCATGTACATGTTAATTCATGAATTAAATTCACAAACGTAAACAAGTTTGCGTGTCGAAAAAAACACCCCAATTCATAAATACTTAAACAAAATTGCAAAGTCACAAACAATGCATGACTTGGCGAACCTCAGTCTTAAAACAAAAGGAAAAAAACAAAACAACAGCTAAACATGACTAGGCCGTTTACACGGCCATCCAAAACATTCAAGATAGGTCAACAAAATATGATCCGAAATTTAAATTTGTTAATGTATGCACCGTCATGGGGTGGAAAAAGCATCATAACGATGAATAATGCTGAACAAAAACATACATGGAAATGATGTTAGCAAAATTCATTTCAACTCCACCACCTTGCTTTTTTTTAATCTAAATAATGTGTATCCAATTCGACGTCAATATATGACAATCATCGTGATTGCAAAATAAAGGAAATCAAGAGAGGTATACATTGTAGAAAGAAAAAAAAATCTGGTTCGACACCGTACCTCGATATGAGTGAGCGCGTGTGTCACACAGTCGCATCACCCACAGTATATCACTCCGCCGTGTCACCCATTGTGGGAACCAAGGGCGGAGTTATGAAAGGGAAAAGTACTGACGTAACTTTCCCTTACGCACGTACTCCCTACAGGTAGGTATACAACCAAACACGCACACAAATGATGATAACGCACCATTAGCAACGAGTATGACTAAACCATTATACACAAGCAATGTGCGTAATATGCAAATTTGAAGGAAACAGATTACATTTGCATAAGAAACAAGTTAGGATAAACCCTTAACAAGAGTTTCTTTTATGCACGCCCTGTCCGGGTCAGTGAATTCGTCACACGGAAACCTTGCAGTGAGAATTTTTTTTGGCAAGGCAGGAACGGAATCATCATACTCGGCGCAAGTAACTCGACGAATTTACTGGCCGATCGAATTCGCGTCTGTACTGTGTTGAGCCAGGCTTTGTGAGGCGGCCTGCATTTAGTGGATAGCGAGTGGTACTTTCACCGGCCAAAAACGACGACAAACTTCGGGGGAGAGAATCGGAAAGAAGCTTTAGGAAAAATAACCAGGTATATATACGAATCCGAGACGTGAAGAGCTGTGTGTGGCAACACAGAAAAGAGAAAGTGAGAGCCATTTTCTGGTTGATTTTTTGATCGGTGGTTGAGGGACCAACCTAGCTCTACCATCAACATGGGAGCTCCTTACAGCGCCCTTAGGGAGAAGGGTGCCCCGACCCAATATGCCTCTAACAAGTCCGCCGTGTCTGCTGATATCACGGAGATGGGCTTTGTCGCGGCATTCGTCATCCTCGCCATCTCCTTCTTCATCATCCTGCCAGGTTTCAGAGGCAAACAGGTGAGAAACTGTATTTATGTAGGCCTATACGTACGTAGGTGCAGGTGTCTGTCAGACAGATATAAATGGGCGGATCGATCCACAAAGTAGGGGGAGGGGTGTAGAGCGAATGCAATAACATCTTTAGTCTTCCTTAAAAGAAATTTATAAAGTTGCCCTAAAGAATTATCATCCATGGAACGATAATGAGGAATCAATTTAAAAAATTGAAATGAAAACGTACCGGTTGTATACTTTACTAACCACTCCCTAACCAGTAATGGTGTCATCATTATCATAGAGGTAAAGGTGTCATCAAACAAAACTAGTGACCGTATTGAGACGTTAGAAAAGCCTACAGTATACCTCCTAGTTGCGATGATCGTAACCCTAGGGGACTGGGACCTTAGGTCCAGTCCCCATGTCAGACCTAGGGTTACGATCATCGCAACTATATACCTCCATGATTGGAGCATGGAAGTAGGAAAAGAGAGTACAGTTCGATCTTGATCTAAGGTTAATAAATTCTTGAACAATATAGCCTGGTCAACTTCTCTTCTCGCTTTATAGTGTTAAAAGGAACCAAAACTTTGAGGTCATTTTATAGCATATCTGTTTTATAGCTCCATGGTTTTACAGAGATCGATGTAAAAGAAACAAAGTCTAAACATTTTGTCATTTTTGTTGTGTTTTACTTACAGAGGTGGTTCACCCTAATACGCTTTGTAGTGGCGATGTTCATAGGAGCAGGAATATTACGTAAGTTTCATAACGAATATCTCTTCCTATCCTAAATGTTTTCCCCCTTTTACCCGTGCGCAGTGGGCCATGGATGGGAAAGGTATGGGGTTTGATTTGTGTTGCACACCAAGCCTTACTTGAATTGGAAACCAACACTGCAGGCCTGGCTTTATGTCCTTTAAATCAATTGCCAAATAGAGCTTTTTCCATGCGTAGGCCTACTCATCCAGGGAACCCACAACAACGAACCAATTCCACTAAAAAAGGAAAATAGAATTGAAAGGGGAATTACAGTGTACGTCTATAGGGAAAGCGGAAGGCCGAGAAAGGTCGCTCAGAAAACCCATGAAGTTGCCTCACTTCCGCGAGCAGATAAATCTGATAACTACTGTTTCAGTTTGTTACCTTGTTAACAAGTTTTGCTCATGAATATGGAAATTCTAATTTGCATACCAGAACCATAAACTTGTGAAAACATTGTATTTCCAGAAATAGCCTTGCAAGTTCAGAACACTTCAGAACACCTGTTACTATTTGAGCTTTCACCTGGAAGCTTTTATTTACTCAGCCCAAAGTCATTGTTTGCTGTTTGGTTTTATGCTCAATTACTTTTTGGGAAATAAATCACAGTGGTCAAGAATCGTTAGCTGATTTTAATGGCTGTTTATCATTATAAAATAAAATGAAAATAATAAGGTGGATTGAACACAGAGTGAATTTCTTTATGGTTTTGAAGAATGAATTATGATCCCTTATCTGTGGGTAGGGTTACATATTGCTTGGCCTTTTGATTATGAATAACTGTTTGCCTAAAGAATAGTGTGTGACACCTGTCACGAGCACAGCGAGAAAGCTCTCACTGCACTTTTCACCTCGTTGCCACTTTCTCCCCCTAAACCCTGGGATATGACCCGGAATGTTCCACTCCGCATGCATAAACTTCGACCCCCTCTAAGGGCATAATTTAAAGGTAATATCATACTTTGGTTTTTATCAAAGAAATACAGATTCATGGGCAAAAATATCAAGGAAGATACATTAACTGTCATCTGTGACAATTTCAGTCCCATACGGAGCTCACTTTTTTGGAAAACAGTGAAAAACGGCCACTGTATTTCTTAAGTCTTTTCTCTTTTATTTTTGATCTTTTAAAAGATCAAAAAGATTTTAGTTGATGTTTGATGATCAACAGTTATATTAGTTGATATAGATTGTGGATGTGTTATGCTATTCAAGTGGTTATTAAACTGATCCATCCACATTTTATCTGCTAATTATTTTTGCAGTGTCTGCTTGGGGTCAGGAGTGGGAGAAGGCTGAGATACACGAGACAGAGACGGCCTACAAGGCCTTCTCCAAGGAAGAAATTGTTGCAGATATCGGGGTCAAAATTGGACTAAATAGCGTCAATATCACCCTGAAAGGTAAGACAAACTTGATTCCAAGATTCACCAATGCCTATGGTTCCCTACTTAGGAGAGATTCTTAAGTGAAACTCATTTAGAAGAACTTCACAATGAATGTTCTGTATTAAGCCAATCCTTTTCATGTCCTTGGAAATATGACACATTCTGTTCACCCAGGACAAGTTTACCCACGACGCTAAAAAAACACTCAACCATGGAGAAATTCTCTCATGGGTCTGGACCTCGGTCAAAATCTCTCAAGGATTCACCAGGGACGTGGATCACTCTCAAGCATTGGTGTCCTTTCACACGATGACACTTTTGTAAGATTACTCAACCATGAGAGAATTTCTCAGTGGTTGAAAGTTTTTTAGTGTCATGTGAAAAAGCCTTTAAACGGACATAAATGCTCAACAAGATTTAAACATTTGTGAGAATGAGGCAGACGATGTTGAGGTTTTCCTTTGGCAAAACAAAATTAACCAGACACTTATGGCTGTGGGAAGTTAACAAAAAAATACTTCTGTTATATAAGGCATATAATAGAGTCTTTCTTGGCCTGTCCCTGAAATTCTTTCTCATTGAATAGTGTGATACAAGGAAATACCTTCCGTGTAGTTTTCTTCTTGTTATAAACAAGACAAAATGAGGATAGCAGTTCTGGGGCCAATTTCACAAAGCACTAAGACTGATGTAAGTCAAACCAAATCATACAACAGAATCTAAACTGACAATCAGTCTCAGTTCGAGGCAGCATATCCACTGGCTGCTGCTCTACCATCCAGGAAACTTGAAATAGTAAATCGTGTTTTGTAACCCCGTGCATAAAACCTCATTGTGTATGGTGCCCATACAAGGACATAGATAGGAAACAATACTCTATAACACACTCTATCCACTGGTATTGGATAATAGGGAACCATAATGTGGAGAAAACAACCAGGCTATTATCCAATGATGTTACTTTAAGTCTTGATGGTACATGTATATGATGCTCAAAACACGAAGCCCAAATCCTCTCCTAAGCCAACTTTTACATAATGATTGCGTTTGGTACAGTGTAATGTAAAGTGTAATGTGCACTGTAGATCTGGACCCAAATCCCTTACGGCCTATTTTTGTGCTTAAAGGCACCACTACGCGTGAAATCTATTTCATGGTTAACAAAGAATTTCAAGGCTAACCTTGATTTTAATCTGCTAATGTGCTGTCATGTGCATTCTGTAGAAAGTCCCTTGCTTAGCATAGTGAGAAAGAAAACTCTCCTGTTAACAAAATAGGCTAACTGTAAGCAAAAAAGCCTGCTATTGTAAGCAAACAATTTTTGCTTACAGAAACAGATTCCATGAAATTGTAGACCAGGTTAACGAAAACATTGGTAGCTAGGTCATGGGTCCCCTGCCTGATAGGAATTTTGCATTATAATTATACAAGGTTACCTTAAGCTTGGGTTGGGGGTATTCTCCGAAAAAATCATATGACTGTTTTGGAAATTAAACAATGAAAAAAAAGAACAAAATTGACTGGAGCGGGATTTGAACTTGTAACCCCTGGAATATCATAACGGTTGCTCTACCACTAAGACTTAATTCAAATTTCTGATAAATTTTTTTTAAAGCTGATGTTCCTAGTACTGCTGAGCATCCGGATGAAATAATAAATTACAACGAACGTTTCCACTTCTATGGAGGCCAAGGACGTCGAGGATTTGGAAGATTTTGTGAGTCCCCTTTTTCCGTTCCTCGCCTTTTAAATCATTAAAACACGTGACCAAATTACATTTACTTCCTTTACAGTGTTAGAAAGGATTGGAAATTTTGTTGTCAGGGTTTTTCTCAAGAAAGCATTCACTCCAAGCATGTAGTCTTTACCAGCTAATCATAAACTCTAAAAATCAAAATTGGTGTTGAAAATTGAAAGCACTGATGGTTTTGGTCCTTACCAATCTAATACACATCTTAAAATAAAGATCTGATGAAAATACATTGAAGAAGATGCTTACCTTGTGAGTCGGTGAAGTAAGCAGTCCCTCGTCAAAGCTGAGGAGTGTAGGCTGAAAACAAGAAAAGAACTGTATTTGTTTAGTGCTGAAAAACTGTGGAAGACTTGTCTTGTTCAAAGTCTTGTCAATTACTTCCTGGGAACATGACAGTATTGGATGTTAGAAAGAACACTTCAAAGATGGAAGAATATCTAAAATTATTCAAAATTAAGATGTTATTATCACTGATGCAGGCCAGACTAGCAAATGTCTGACCATACATGACAAAGTAAAACGGTTTAAATTGTACTTTTGAGTCTCGACTTTTGAAAGAAGAATAATGAGTGAAAATTTACTTGGATAAAATAATAGGCAAAACTGTTGTGAAGGGACTGCTAGGTGGTTCAGTGGAGGGGTGGGGCATTGAAGAAAGAGCTCAAGAGGAGGGAGATGGAGCAGGCCTGGGATGAATGGATAGATCATAGAGCAAGATCCTTGCTGGATTATACAGACCTTTTTCAAGTAGGGCTCTCTGCTGATGAAGATGAATTCAGACATAGCTGGGCAACGCCACAAACAGTCCCCTTTGTCAACCATTTGCATTCCGTCATCTGAAAACAAGTAGCGTTGCAACTATAAGGCCAACTGCCTCAGAACCAAAATCAAAAATGTATAGGCCTAGTTGAAAAAAGGCCTTTAAACTAAGGCTATACTGGCTAGATACAAGCATGAAAATTACTCACATTTTACACAGCTGGCCGCATCAACCGTGAGTTCCGAGAGGCTCAGTGGTCGGGCAAGCCTCTTCCTATCCTGTGGATCGCTGAGTACTTTGCCTTGGATGGAGAGGACATCCGCTGGGGACGAACCTATCGTACAGCCGGCTTCTACACTTGGATCATGGTCTGGTAAGTCCAACCGAAGAAGTCCCATATCCTTGCAAACAAGAGCATGAAATAAAAACTGGTTTATAAAAATTCAAACTTTGCACTGAGGGTACAGGGGAATGGAATGCTACTATAACAAATACTGCTTTACCGAACATTTGGCTATACTGAACATCATCCTTGGTTTCCAATGTCCCAAAATCACTATAACAAACAATATCTGTGCATCCCACCATGTTCGTTATAGCGCCGTTCCACTGAATTTAACAGAATTTGAAGAGCTAACTTCTGAACAGTCTTAACTGTCCAAATGGGGCCAACGAGTCCCATGTTAATTGGTGGTAGGCCTGCCCTATAAAAAGCTTAGTACCGGTATATCGAAGCTCAAACAACACCATGGGTTGGATTTTGTAGCATTCAGAGGTGATAAGAGAAAAAATGACATTTCTGAGGTGAAAAATGCATATCAGTGCTTCAGCAAACATCACTATGCACATTATGGTGAAAGTTTCCTAGTTGCTAAACCTAACCTGAATTTGGTGGGTTTTTCTTGGCCTTGACGCAGGACGGCTTTCCCACTGTGGATTCTGGCTTTGGCTCTGAGCTTCATGGTCCTACGGTACTGCGGCTACTTCCTCATGATGACTGGTGGCTTCTTGTGGCTCGGCAACATTCTCTGGGCAGCAGTTCGGTTTGGCTCCGTACCTCTCGAGATACCGTTCAGCGACACCAAGGTGCTGAGGTTTGCCTATGGTCCGACTTTCTACCTGTGCTTCGTGGCCGGTAAGCACCATGATATCTTGAAGAGTTAAGAGCTACCCAAGCTCTAAACCCCTATGAACATTCTGCACATAGATTCATCCTGATTCTGCTAAGATACTGTTCGGCATCTCTAAAGCTCACGGTTTTTAGTACTAGATCATGTTGTGCTCCCAAGCCTCCATAATTATGAAGGACTGTGATAACCAGTGATTTTATACTTCTGTGCAATTCGAAACTTCTACAAAACCACGGGGAAAGAACTTGAATGCTTGGGGTTAGAATGGATTTCCACTTCAAGGAATTGGCAGGCTGTAAAATGCTCAAATAATACTCAAATAAAATTGAAACAAGTCTGTAAATGTTGCTGGCTCAGGTTGGGATTCGAACCCACGACCTCCTGCTTTACTAGTGCAGATCTAATCATCTTGTTTGTTTTGTTGTTGTTAATTTCAGGTCTGGTTTCCGTCATCAGTGGCTTCATCGTCTTCCTCATGGACATTCGCTTTCCCAATGAGTTGACCACTTTCTTCAATGTTGACCCTCTGGCCGATTACGAAGAAACCTTTGTGTATGACAGTAACGGCAAACAGGCTGCTGGGGCCAGCAGTAACGGCCCCAACGAATCCGAAACGGTTAGCAAAGTGCTCATTTTGTCTGTTTATTGAAATTAGGGAAAGGAGACACGGAGATTAACTGGACATGAAACAGAGTGCCATGTTGAGGTTCTCCCAAAAAATATCAAGAAAATAACAACAAAACACCAAATGGAAAGGATAAACCATAATTAAGTGAATTATGAGGTTGAAGCCTTTTGAAGCTCACCAAAATTCATCACAAAAACAAAATCTTCTGGAAATTTCTATAAACCACTTGATGTTTCAACTGGTGTGATTCACATCATAATGGTAAAGAGTTTTACTTAATAATAGTGAATCCAATTTCTCTTCAGCCAAATAATCATACAAAAATTCTACGGCCAGAGGACAACATAATGCCACACTTTCTTCATCATCTACATTTCTCTTCTCGTTACAATGAGTTTTTAACTATTTTGGACTTTTTTCAACTCTACTGTTAAGTTTTCACCCTCTTTCTGGTAACTTTACTCACCACATTGAAGCCTAATTTTAGTGCAAGCAAATTGACTCTGAGCTCCTTCATATTTTCCAGAAGACATTTTCATTTCCCTCAGAGAAATACCCTCAAAACTCAAGTTCTCCTTTTTATAAAAAGTTCCCAAGAAAAACCCCCACATTATTTTCTTCACAAACAAAAAAAAGCTTAATGCATCTTCTGTTGAAATTTGATAGTACGTGTTCTCAGCAACACAATTTTTGTTGTTTCAGTACATCCATTTATTGGCCAAGTCCTCCCTTGATGATTAAAAGATCTGTTAATTTTCTGAGTGAAAACTCCATTCTTTTTGTTGTTTATGCACACAAAAGTTTAATTTCTTTTTCTAAGAAAAATTCATGATGATGGCACAATCTTTTTTTGAGTGGACAACTCAACTTTCAATTTCTGTTCCATGCCATTCAGTTCTCTGTTATAATTTTTTTTGGTGTGATTAAAAGTACTTATATTTTCTCTTGCTGAAATAAAACTTATATCGTATAAACCTACACAAAAATACCATAACCATAAAATAATCGCAAAAGACATGTAGAGTGTTATGCATGAAGGTAAGGAAAGGTTAAGTATGACTAGAAAACGCTCCATAAATATTTGATTTTGGACAAGGTAAGTGATCCTACAACAACAAACAAACAAACAAACAACAAACAGACACAATTGAAACAAGTTGTTGGTATCTTCGTATATCTTTTGTTTAACGACACACACTCAGCAGCAGTGGTGATGGGTTTGTGAATCTATCAGTGTGGGATATATCTTTGTCTAATTCTCTTTTCTGTCCTTGAACTTGGTAAACTTATTGAATTCCAAGTAAGGCTTACTTACACAACTTGATGTAAAACTTGTGCTGTATGTTCAGTACTTTTAAGGTGCCAAAATTCAAAGGCGTGCTGAAGTTGGATCAGAACCCTAGATCCGCTTCTTGATAGTGCAAAGTCCAAGAATGGACACATTCTGGTCAGCATAATCACAGTGCATTATGTGTCAATGGAAGACACCAGGGGCCGATTTCATAAAGCTCTGCGACGCGTCGCAACTCGATTTGCGACGCGTCCTAGCTGCGACGCATCGCATCTATGCGGTGAGTCCATAGAGAAAGGATGCGTCTTAACTCTGCGACGCGTCGTAAGTTTTATGAAATCGGCCCCAGTTTCCCGGTCAATGCAAGTCAAATGCACCCCCAAGATCTACGCATGGTCAACTAACTTATGTATTGGCATCTCTACCGCATATTAATCAAAGAAATATTCGTTGAGTTAGGTAAGCCTCACTCTGAATCAGTAGTGCCCCATAAATGCAAATTCCCAACTGACTTTCCTTCTTACTGTATGTGTAGTTGAGAGTACCTAAACTCTTTAGAGTATGCTAATCTAAACCTTCCTCTTTAGCTGGGCTTTTTGGCTTGTTTCTCCCTGTCTACCCGTTTCCTATACAACTTGGTGTTTTTTTCCTACCCTTTGTCCTGTTTTGTATTGCTTTTTTTATATTTTTTTTTCTGAAGGAGGTACCCAGCAAACCAACGTACCGCCAGCGGGCTCAGTCCCGTTTTGCCGTATCCCGGCGACGGCCTCGTACGTCGCTTGCCGGAGTGGCGGAGGAGGCAAACGGCACCCATGATAATGCGTACGTGTCCAGATCACAAGATTTTGCATGATACATTTAAAAACGATTTGCATGTAGTAGCATGATTCGTCTAACATTTTAAAATAATGCATGTTTTAGAAAAAAAGAAAAGAAATGACGTAGGTTCAAAGACGTTATAGCGTAAAATTAACACTGCCGTGAAATGTCGCACCAAACATTCATTTCATGTATAGCATTCACAGATATGACCGCAATTTGTTCATGCTATCGTATAGAAGGGTTTACCTGGTAACGGCAATGATGTATACAACATAATCTGGCTTTTTCTCTGGCTTATTATCAAGCACTGCACATAACAACAAGTCAAAGAGGTTTCTACTGCTAGATTAAACCAAATGACCATTTCATCCAAAGCTATGGATCCAAATTAACAGTGGTCTGGTGTCCCGAGGCAAGTGGTCAAGTTGGATGACCACTGCTTTCGCCGGAACTATAAGGAATTAATCAGGAAGACTCACAAATTTCACAAAAGCTACATTTACACACAGAATCTGACTTAAGTTACGGACATCTCAAACAACAACAATCTTCTTCTTGACTACAGCAATTTAAAGATAAAATTTAAATGAAACAAATAACAGGCTAGGGGCCTTTCTCGAAGCTTGGCTACAGCTTAGGCTCTGGCTTTGTCTGTGTCATCCATATGCTGAAAATATAGGTTGTGGTTTTCATTGGAGCTGAAGCGCTGGTTTCTTTTTCAAACCAGAGAATCTACTTCCGAACCACAGCCAAAAGTCTATAATTGAAAATTTAATTTTTGCATGTTTAAAGATTGAAACTACGTACAAATGTGTTCTGTTTGTGGTGGTAATGATGTATTTGTGTACCTCCCCGTAATGTCCCCCAAATGCTTTTTAACCAATCATTGCTTTGTTCAACTAATCTGTAAAGTGACAAGCGAATCATAGGCTTGGGTTAATATAAGCTCCTCCCATTTCTCCATATATAGTCTGCAAGTTTCACTTATGCATATTCATAAATCATACATATGCATTAATGCTGGGAATATCATCTGGGTGAAATATTAACAAAACTAGGCAAGGAAGAAACTTTCATTTTATTTTTGTTTTGTTTTGTTGATTTTGTTGTTGTTTTTGGTTTTTCCACAGTGAGGTTTTTATAACGAAGCTACTTTTGCTCTTTTAACTTAGGTAAACAAATAAGGGTTTGTCTTGTTTCTTTGTTTATTTTTTGTGTGGACAGTCCGCCTGGCGAAAAGTCTCAAACCTCCGAAAAGCCAGCAGCAGGCCCCGGAGAAAATATACACCTCACGGAAATCAAGACCGAGGTGAGCAACGAGTGACCAATGGCAGCAGCATGCAAATGAAGGGCTTAGATTCCTCCTCACTGACTGGCGTGGAGAACCCGGTGATGGTAATGGAAGTGGAATAAATCATCATCAGGGGTTCCATAATGGACACGCCATGAAATTTGTCATCAGTGTTAGTTTAATACGCTAATGTTTTTAAAAGCAGGCAATTTATGTGGGTTTTATGTTCCATTATTATCTGTTAGCGGAAGGAAAACCTAAAGTGACAAGCAAAAATGTAATTTTAAATCATGTTTATGATATGAGATAAATTTTTTTCATGTCCCATGAGGAGCTCCATACCCGCCTGTTAATCTTGTTTTTAAAATTTTGTTTTTCAATTTTAATACTGAGCTTTTTTATAAACAAATAACAAACAAAAAGAGACAATTAACAAAATCGGGGTTTGAAAGATATCTGCCGAATATTTCCTTCTTTAATAGAAAGAGCGTGGTATATATGCTGGTTACGCTGGTTTTCCAAATTAAATCTAGCGTTTTTTATCCTACATGCACTAAAACGTAAAAAACAGAAATTGATACTCAAGAAATTTAAATATCAGCAACTCTTTGGAGAAATTTATTAACAAGGACACAGTTTGGAAGCAATTTTGTAAAACTTTCAAGTACTGTACATGAAAAACTGTCCTGAGAATTAATTTTTGTATGTGCATTTTTCTAAATAAAACCATTTACAAATGTACCAAATACACAAAATGAGAGTGCAGTTTAAGCTTTTAAAAAAAATGTAAGGGGCTTTTATTTTTAATTAGCAGAATTTAAGAAACAAAATGTAAATGAATTGTACTTGAATCTTATGTGTATATGCATGTCAAGTTTTTGAAACGGAATCTTATTTTTGTATTATTTTTTTAAGGAGGACAAAGTGAGTATTGCAAACTTATCCTAGTGTTAATTTGCATTATTTTGATGTTATTTTGATGTCATTTTTTGTGTTAAAGTGTTGATATTTTGTACAATATTTATACAGAATTTTGTTATATTTACCAGGTGTCTACAAACTTTCATTGGTCTCTAATATAGTGTTAAATACAATTGTGGGAAAAAGGCACAGAATAAGTACTATATTTTGGCTTTTTACAATTAACAATGTCTAAATCTTGTAGTCAGAATGTAAAAATAGAAACTTGCGTAGTACCGTCACTCTTTATATTCTTTTTAATAGCATACATGTAAAAGTATTTTTTTGCCTGAAACCAAGGACGTGCATTTCTGGGTATTGAACTTTTTGTAAATAGAGCTAATTAACAAAAGCATTGATGGGATTTTCCCATGGGAACGAACTGGTTTATTATCCTCATTGTTACCTGCCACTCATAAGCAGTGATCTGTAACCAAAATCAGCCAGTTGAAAACACAATAACTACTGAGGGGGTACAGTATATATAATTCCATGTTGGATTTTGTCCATATATGGTTATGATTTTGAGCACTATGGCTTGTGGCGTGTCTAAATGGTTATTACGCAGGTGTAGGCTTCGCCAGGTACCTCATATATGTCACATAACCAATCCGGCACCAACTGTAAATGACAAGGTCGTCACAAAGCATCTGAATTTAACCCTTTGCAGGGAAACGGGCCACTAGGCCCTGCAATCAGGAAATGAAGCAATGAGCAGGCTGGTGCCAATCCCAGATTCAGCCATTCAATGCAATGTCTGCACACCTTTTTTACCTCCATTCTCCAAAATCGTACAATGTGTGTGTAGTTTACGCTTCGATTCAGACAATGTTAGAGATCCCGGATATATTTTTTTCACACAAACAGTCTATACGGTCACCAGGGTCTAATTTCATGGAGCTGTTAAGCACAAAAAAATTGCTAAGCACAAAATGTCTTGCTCAACAAACTTGGTAAGCGAAAGACAGCCAAAGAATAGTCACAAGTGATACACAACACTTGGAAATTTCATGGTTAAGAATTTGTTTTGCTAAGCCTAGGCCGTGAAATTGGCTCCATGCTTTTTCACTCTAACCCGATTGGTGAAATGTTTCGAACTTTCCCCTTCAAATCTTTCTTTATAAAATGCTCAAAAATTTGAATTATAGAAAAATAAAAGAAACAGAACAGGAAATGAACTTGTATTTTTCTGCAAGGTTTTATCATATGAATTTAAAAAAAGTTTTTAGATCCTTGTTTATACTCAGTCTTATGCCTGAATGATTCATAATTGAAAATGTCCTGACTCATATCGTAGTGTTTTTGTGTTTTGTTGTTGTTAATATCAGTTCTAACTAGATTTCACTGTTTTTATAATTCTTAAGTAGAAAATGATGCTATATTTGACTAATAAAACACAAGGACTTATTATAAAACTGTGTGCATGATCAATTTGTGCTAATTTAGAGTTAAAGATTAAATTGTGTTTCTAATTGAGGCTGTGCTTCACACAAGAAACCCAACCAGCAGAGATGAATTTGGATGTTTACTCAGAATTCAGAAAAAACTCTCTTCTGTGGGGTATCAACTCCACTGAAAAATGTTTCTAACCAAATACATGTATATTCCTGCCATTTACATTACACTAGTATAATGTCTTCTTCTTTTTTTTACTTGAAACTTATGTCAAGTAAACAAAATTACATAGATAAGAGAGTGAATACACAATAAATCACAGGTGGCCTGGGTAGGGATGTGAACCTGCCATTTCTGTTTTCTAGAGCAGATGACCAACTTGTCTGGCCACTCAGATAATGGGGGCTGGCCTGGGGGAGTTGGGGGGGGGGGATGGGTTATCTGGTGAATTTGAATCTTCATAGCAACAACCACTGCATATATCACTGTACTGTTATGCATAAGCAGATTATGTGAATTTCACCTCCGGTCCTGGGGCCAATATCATGGAGCTGTTAAGCACACAAAAATTGCTTACCACAAAATGTTTTGCTCAATAAAACAAACCACTTTTAAGAATTTCATTTGATATTCATGGTCAGCGAACAAAAGCCAAACAACAATCACAAGTGATATGCAACACATGGGAATTTGGTTCTTAATCCTGTTTCAAACAGAAATTTCATGGTTAGCAAATTTTTGTGCTAAGCTGGAGTGTTCCAGCTTTGTAGATAGACTACTGAGCTATAGACCTTCCTTTTGCTACGTCACTGAGTTTTTGCCAACCAAGATGGCGGAAACTAATGGAGAGCCATCAAATCCGGGACTAATAAAAAATAACCACAATTTGTACACTGACAATGATTCATAAACATCAAAAGATATTGCTGAATGTAATAGAAACAACATAAGCTATGGGATGTATTTTGGAACTTAAGTTTGCAATAACGTTGAATTTGGTTTCTTGTCTTTCGAAAAGACGAAATTATTTGCAGCATTTGGCCGCCCATGGCACGAGTCAATGTTTGTAAATAAAAGAAAGGTCTATACCAGATTCATCAATTGGTTAACCTTTGACCTCATGATACATAGGGTGGATACGTCTATGTTATTAAAACAAGCCACTAGTCCCATGATCCTATTCATAATTACCTTCCACTCAACTTGTTCTCAATTGACCAATTTTGTTTATGACCCTGACTTTTCTGTCTGGCAGTTTATTATTTTTATTAACCAACTCCATTTCAATTCAGAAGTTTGAGAACTCTCCTTATAACCTTCAGAGCAAAGAAAACAAAAGAACAAAGAACAAAATGTCATGTGATTTTCACTGTTGACGACTACCGGTGCATGTATAGTCGTCTAGTACATCCAGGTGTTTTTCCTAGCATGCTCAGGATGACATTTTTTTGCAAATTTTGTTACAGGCCCAGGGGCTTAGTTTTTTTATAGCAAAAACTGGTTAACAACCCCAAATCCCATACAAATTGCGCACTGCCAAGCCACCGGTCCTCTGCTCCCTTTTTAAAAACTTTATCACAGCATAAAAATTTGTGAAGCAATATTTCCTGTTAAGCAGCTAAAGAAAATCATGCCTTTGTGTCAGTGATCCGGGATATTAATTTGGCCCCCAAAGCACCTCCCACGGAGATGCTTTAGAATTTACAGTACATAAACTACACATCCTTTTTTACCTCTCAACAATTATGTAAGCCCCATTTGTTTACGTGACTGTGAACCGAAAAAGCTGACCCCACATTGATACACATTTGTCTGGCAACAACAATCTCACCGATCGCATACATAAACATACAAGACCTTTTAAAGGTAGTTTACTTAAATATGTTTTAATAACTACAGAATCACAGTGAGAGACCAAATTTGTATCAAGTTCAATAAAGTGTACTACACACAGGTTTGTTTTTATATTGGGATGATGGCCTATGTTGGCCACGTAATTCTATAAAAAGCCAGGTTATTTTTTTTAGGAACTGCAGTCTATTCCAAAATTTGAGGAGCACCAAATAAAGTCAGTGACTAGGAGAAACAAGGAAAGTTCCCGCCGCCCTGTTTTCAGTGGTTGCCCTGCATGATGGGCACCAAGGCAATGACCCTCAGCACCATGCAAAGCCATGACCATAGGTACTGGGTTCACTAATAGGGAGCAATGCCCCTATAAACACAATCACTGCCTCAGCATGGGATAATTTCAAGGCTACATGCACTTTTCCATCCACAAACGTTTTTTTTTGCTGAAACTGTCCTCTAAAAATAGACAGGATATTGGAATAATTCTTTGCAATTGTCGACAGAAAACCAAATATATCTGTATCAGTTTACAAAGTAACCAATGACTATTCAAATTTCTCTTTCAGAAATACTCAATTTTTGTAATGGATACGCACTGCCAGGTTAATTCTTCAGACCATGAATGGATCACTCTGCTTTTTGAATCGCTTCGCCTCTGACTATGTAACCAACTAAAGATAGATGAATACATTTTATTGTGTACCAGTGTATGATGGTACCGGCCTGATGAGTACCAGTGTAAACCTGATACCGGTTACTAGGCTGTCCAGCCAACATAACATATAACAGCTAGAGAAACAGGATTTGTTTCACATAAGTAAACAGTGCAGTATTTACATGGCTGCTGCAGCAGTTACAATTTCCTATACATTTGAGTTTTTTTCTCATGCTCCAATATGATTACTTTCAGGAAGTTATAACAGGTAGAAAAACATGTATGGAATATCATTGCATCAGATGACTTGAATACATGTATACCTCCCAACAGAGCAACTTGGGGAATGAATCAGATAAAATCTGAAGTTTGCAAAGGAAACAATTAATGAAATAGCTAGAAGAGTATAACTGGTGGATGGCTGTAGAAATAGAAATAATACAACTACATAGTAGAGCTGTATCTTGAATATTTTAAAGATAATTTTAAATAATTAAAGATAATTTGGCACCCGGGCCCTTCAGCAACTGAAGTACAAACGAAACTCTAATTGTCAGATTTTTTCTCTTCTAAAATTCAAAACACGTACCCCTGCATTACGACCTGAAACCTTTCTAGCTGTTCCAATTATTTTTGTTTCTCACAATGTATTTGAAGAAACCTCAAATGAAACATTATCACAATTCCCTGATCAATGAGATAAACAGCCAAGTATGCACTGACATGTTATCCATTCACTCCTGGGTGGAGATTATTGACACAAGTCTTCTCATGAGGACACAATCACCATGAGTGGGATCAAACATAGTGAGACCAACTTCAGACCAATCAGTATGTCTGCAACATCATGAGTTCCATTTACACTCTATCTGGCCAGGGGTTGATTTCACTGAAGCCCTATGATCGATCGCCAAACGCCAAGTTACGAAGGATAACTCATCATATCCTACATGGGACTGCAATACATCACAAGTCCTTCGATTGAAAGTATTCAAGTTACGATGAGTTTGGTGAAATCAACACCAGGGCAACTTGACAAATTCAGATGGGTACAACAGGGAGAGCTCTTTGGCTGACCATGTAAAACAGCAAGGTGGAATTTCAAATCCTTTTACAAGTTCTCTGGGATTTCAGACCCTGGAGAAGATGTTTAGCAACAAATGAAAGGATGCAGGTTTACTTTATTAAGGAAGTGTGTGAGAGAGAGAGGAGGGGGTGGGGAGAGATACTCCTTTGTTGCTATGTCAACCACCTTTAAGAAATTCAAGTCAACACATGATGAGTGGGAAGATGTATGACGTCTCTTCGCCATGATGACGACCATGGAGCGAGGGACAATTATTGTGCTGGCATTTGCTGTACCTATAGTATTGACGTACTAGTCTGTGCTACATACGTACCAGTCCACTCTGTCTTGTGTACCGGTATATGTATACATCTTCATTGTGTCCTCCAGGCCATCCCAACAATCTTTGGAATTTCTTTAGAGGATTTAGCAGAGAGCTGGGGAAGTGTAACAATAGAACAAGTGGTGCATGTGGAGAGGGCACACATGTAAGCATTTCTTTAAGAGTTAGGAGCGGGGTCATCAGAAAATAGGATGCTGCACACAAATAAGGGCAGCCTTTAGGTAATGAGTTTTTTCCCGAACAATATGTACACACTTTTATCCTTCGCACACAAGGACATATACCTGCTCAGAATCATGTGTCCCTCATCATGCAGCTTCTGTAAAAGGAATAACCTTTTGAATTTGTTCGTCCTTTAAAGGAACGATTCTTTGGATTTGTGCAGTGTGTTTTGGTGAACACAATATTCTGCATGCCTACTGCCGAGTTTTTGTTAAAGGGTCGGTCCACAAAGTCACAATTTAGTGCATGGTAGTCCCAGATCATTCAAGATGTTTTTTTTCAAATTTAAAGAAAAATCAATCTTTGCAGCTCTAGAAGGAGTGAAAATGGAAGCCTGGATGAAGAGACAGCACAGGCCGAAGGAACTCTGTCATATCCTAGCTAGGCTCCTACTTGGTGGAAAGACCAAAGCACCAAGGCAATTGCCTTCTTTGATTTCCTTTTGGTTGCTGAGTGATGAACAAGAAGTCGAAGAAGACAACCATTCATGCAACCTTTAACAAGGAAAATGAAAGACATTCATGCATGTTCCTGTTTGACAAAACTTGCTTTGAATGCCTTAATCTTCATTGATTTGGTACGGAATATTGAGAAAAAACTTTGTAAAAAGGGAAAATAATTAACAACGCTAGAAGTCAATAGAGGAGATGGATTAATGTCAAATGGAAGGAGCTGAGATTTGCTGGGAGTTCTGTCAGTCTCAGCACAGTCCCAGGCCTTGCTCTGTAGTCTTCCTCAGTGACTGGAGTCTCAGTTTGCCTTCTATAGTATTGCCTTCTATAGTATCAGGGATTAACTACATAACGGCTTCATTGAAATGTAAGCTTCACCCCATTAAAATCACAATGAGCCAAGTGTGTAATCTGTCAGACAACTTAAAGTCCTGCTTAGTTATTGAGAGGCTCCAAAAGGGGGGAACCCATGCCCCATGCGCCAGGGACAATCTACTATAGGGACTAGCCCATCTCATCCTTGAAGAAATGTTCACTGGTCTCTTTAAAAAACATCAATTGACATCCAATGCCATCTTAATTGCATGACCTGACACTAGACACTGTGGACAAACCTTGTAAAGTACCAGGATCTATACTAAATATGTTAGTCAGTGAATTTTCCCAAGGTATATAATCATGACACTAGATGGAAACTGGGAGTTTCAACTTCCACTTTCTGTCAGTGTCTAAACCTGAATCAGTTCTGCAGATCTCAATAAGTCCACAGAATATAATTATGTTTATATGTATATTGCCCTTCATTAGCTGGATAGGGTGATAACAATCAGATTTCAATTTCTAGTTGCCATGATGAAACCATTAGGTCGCTTTTTTACAGCACCTCTAAGTGCTAAGACAATCACTACATGATCCCTTTCTACCATTTTCAAGTTTGGGGAAGAAAATTCATGAATCTTCCAAAAATAACACCATTGCTTTACAAACAGCCTGTAAATGTGTAACTTTGCATTCTAGAGCAATGGGAGACTTTTGAGAACCGTTTTTCAAGTCAACAGCGCACACACGACAGCGCAGGCGCAAAACAACGCACGCATGCTCACAATTGCGTGCGCATGCGCTGTTGACTTGAAGACCGGTTCTCAAAAGGCTCCCATTTTATGAAAACAAGCTATCCTTGATTGCAAGCCAAATGTTATAGGCCTAATTAGTACAATGTCAATGAGTTTTATGGACACGGACCATTCTGTATTGGTCAGCAGCATTGGCATTGCGAGGGAACTGGATTTTGTATTAACAAGTTTCCAGGAAGCAATATGCTTTGCACAGTCTGTAAACTTGTGTATAGACACAACTTAATAGTCCATAGAGGTCAAATTTTAATAAGGTCGCCCATTAACAAAATATTGCTGATTCACACTTAAATTCATAGACGGTTGCAATAATACTCCAAAGATATCGAACTTATTTCCTCGTTCGATCAAACCAACAAGTATAATATTGGAAAACACCGGAGACAATTCACTACAACAGATGTTTCTTTTTGTCAGGAAATCATGCTTCAATCGGTAATCAAATCATTTTTGTCTGTCTCTTTCAACCATGAAGAAAAAAGGTTTTATTGCACGGAACTACGAAGGGCATGATAAATCATACAATTGTACTATCAAAACCACAGCACCCCATAGTCGAAAAGTGCAAAGTGGCAAACTCAATGACGCACAAACAGCCACACAAAAAAAATCTCAAAAATGCCAGGATATATTCTAAGTCTGCCATGTACTTGTGGGGAAAAAAGTACTGAAAGTTTGTATTTTTCCTATGACTAATGATAGAATGTTCGATTTCTAGTTGACATTTTCCTTATATTGTCATGTTTAATTATTAGGTGCAAGCCACTGTTTGTGCATAACTCTCCAAACCCCATACAATACAATTACGAAAATTTGTGATGATTTATTATAAAAATAATTAAGATAACCCTGCCAATTCCTTGAATTCTTCAATTTCTGTTGTGGGAAGTTTATTTTGAGAGAGTCAACTTGAGGGTAAAAACATTTTTATTTCCTGGTAATTTAAAAAAAATGAAAAGTAATTTCCAGACAGGAAATATGTCCTTTAAAATTATTGGTGTTTATTGTGGCTATTTTCATTGTAAATAACTCTAAGTGCTGATTTCGTTTTCTGTTTTGAATCTCTCTCAATACTGTGTGAAGATAAACGGATGAGTAAAAGGTGATTTTAAAATCTTGGGGTGTGACAACAAGCATGTCTCTGTGTGAACAACAGAGGGCAGCATTCAGGTAAAATTGACTGTCTGGTTTTAAAGGAAGGAAAAAATTGGCTTTGAATGAAGTGGATAGATATTTCATCTAGACCTGCTTAACAGAAAAAAAAACATGCTTAGATAATTATCAGCTGAAAGTCAGGAATGTGCAATATGCACTGCGTGCAAATTTGGTTGCTGACAAGAGTTTGCTAAGCACAACTGGCCTGTCTTAAGCATTAATTTTTGTCCTTTGAGTGGGAACCCTATAGGAATTTTTCCCCAGGTGTCATTAAGCTTTCTTTTGAAAGGAAATTTTGTTGGACCTTAATTATCAAAAGATAGCCCAAACGGGGTATGCGCAAAGCATTCTGGGTAAAATTGTTGCTAGGACTGGCTGGTGCTGAGTGTTGTACGAAATGCATTGAGATTATAATCTACCCACTGTCCTTTGCAAGTGCATGCAAAAAGCCGAAAACATGGACCTTATCTTCTCATGGGATTTAAGAAATTTCCAAATTGTCTTTTGGTCAAGTTGAGAGACAGGCCAAATGTCAACTGTATAAGCCATTGAATGCTGTATTTCACTAGTAAAATCATTTGAAGGGTTCTGATGAGGGATCAGACTATACTACAGGAAGCCTAAGCATCTATAACACCCTCTACATATTGATCAAGACATTGATCAGAAAGGTTTAGTTACAATACATTTCCTTGTAACAAAACACACCTTTCAAAAGTTCTGACCCAGTATTCTTTTGTCACTTTTCTTTACAAATTTCATTTTCTGGGATTTCCCCACCTGAGTACCAGGACTTTCAACACACAGTTGCATGACTGACTTTTCTTAACAGACATTGTTGGCACATTCAGAAACTAGTTGGAAAAGGGGAACGGTGTGCACAAAAGTGGGCCTTGAATAAACATATGACAACATTTTATTGTCGTCACAATAACTCCTGATTGTTATTTTTGAAAATCCGATTTTCTTCAGAGCTGGGAAAGTGACGGGAAAGATCTTTACAATTTTTGACGCTATTGAGCAATGTCAAATGACTCAAGTCAAGTCGATGACGTAATTTGGCCAATGAGAAATATGACTGTGGATTTATTCCTTATATAACCTGTGAAGTGCCTAATTTGCCAGGAAACTTGATCAAAACATGACCTCTCCACAACAAGTGTTGTTAAAAGTAGTATCACACTTTGGTAAAACAGAAATGTTCACAGATTTACCTATAACTTGCAAGGTATGAAGATGGTGGTGGTAGAAACATACCGTTATCATTTTTTCCGTCTCAAATGGTGTATTTATCCAGAAATTAGTAAGACAATGACCAACAATCTTTTTGATCTTTTAAAAGATCAAAAATAAAAGAGAAAAGACATAAGAAATACTGTAGCTGGTTTTCACTGTTTTCTCAAAAAGTCGGCAACGTATGGGAGTGGGACTGAAATTTTCACAGATGACTGTTACTGTATCTGTCTTGATATTTTTGCCCATGAATCTGTCTTTCTTTGATACAAACCAAAGTAATATATATTACCTTTAAGAACTGATGCAACATTTGGAAAACAATTTTGGAAAACAAATGAAAAAACACCTGATGAAAATTGCATTCTAGATTAAGTGTATCTTTAAGTTAACTGTATTTTCTTTTGTTACTGTAAGCGCTTTGAGTATTATAAATGTCTTTATTATTACTATTATTTCAAAAATCCAGAAAGAAATGAAAGTTGTATTATGAATACTGTTAATTTCTTTGTTGAGATTTGTGGACTGTTGCCAGCAGCATGGTGCACGTGCATGGCGATGGAGGTGGAGGGAGGGGGTGTAAACCATTTTATTTCCTTGTACAATTCTAAAAACTAGCCTAGTTCGATATTGACTCATATTGTTTTTCTATCACAGTAACTCAACATTGAGACTTGCCTGACATTTCCAAACACCGTTATTAAATATTTCCTTGTAAAATACCTAAGGGCACTGAATTATATTATTTCTTTCTCCAATGTTTGTATAAATCGGTTCAGTTGCCAGATTGAATAGTACACTCAACCTTTCTCCATCACAATAAAGTCCCAGAATTTGAAATTCATTCATCTTGCAGTAAACTGCGTTTAAAAGGACAATAAATTCCAAAAGCCCTGTGGATAATCATTCTAAAGCCAAATACGTCCATAAAATGTTCCCCTATTCAAATTTCTTTAGAGACTGGGACAATCAAAGTAGGAGTGGTTGGCAACAGTACAGGAATATCTTAGTTACAATGTATATAATGCCATACACTGGTCAACAAAAAAACTGTATAAAATGTATTTGATGCAAGGCTGATTAATATCAAGAACTGATATTTTAAGTGCAAACGTACGTACAAAAGTCAGAATTGAGTGAAAGATAATTGACTATTGGGGTCACAACCAACGTAGGGCTGGATGGCTTGAGTTGGTAGAGCGCCTGTACGGTATTCAGGAGGTCGACGGTTCGAATCCCGCTCCAGTCAATTTTTCTTTGTTCACTTTTCAATGAATTTAATATTTTTGTTACCAAATGCAATATACAGGAGGAGTATTATAAGCAAATGTCAGACAAGTCGAAAGCGGTACATCTCTGACTCGTTGTGTTGTCACACAGTTGAACTTGTCCGGTGCCCTTATCAGCATCACATATTCGCAATGAAACTATAATGTTTGGTTCAAACAGTTTAAAGCCTAATCACTCTTAACAAAAAATCTCAGGAGTTAAATCTGGTTAAGCGGACCAACAAAAGGTTTCACAATCTGGAGACTGTTTTTCTTCTTCTTCCATACTTAAAAAGAGTTGTGGTTGGGACTTGAGATACGAATCCATAAGAAGGCTCTAGTTTGAACTTTGCAGCTTTGGCGTCGATGGTTATTTACTCCAAGCTGGAGTCTGTCATACTCTAGCTTGGATGGAATCCCAGTAGTACAAGAAGGCTAATAAAATAAATACATAGAAAATGAAATAAAAAACAGACAAGGTTCAATTTGACGGTGGCACATTTCCTGAACATCTGTGACACCGGATAATACAGGAACTGAAAGGTACTGAACACCAGGGACAAAGAAGTTCATGGCCGTTGAGTGGCATCCTACACATTCCCTCTCTTTTCATCTTTTGGTGAGGAAAGTCAGATGTCAGTTTTAATCTATTTGATTCTGTTTTAAAGATACTATCATACTTTGGTAGCATACCAAAACAGAGGTCTTCACAGATTTACCTATAACTTACAGGGTATAAAGATGGTGATGGTAAAAACATACTGTTAAAAATGTTCTGCCTGAAACTTGTTGTATGTATCCAGAATAGTGTCAAAGTAGTTGACCTCAAACAATTTTGTTATTTTAAAGATGAAAAATAATGGTGAAAAGATTGTTAAAATACTATGGCCGTTTTTTTTTTTTAAGTGAGCACTGGAGGTTTGGGACCAGGAATTTCACAGATGACTGTTACTGTATGTTTCTCAGTTGATATTTTAGCCCATTGATCTGCATTTCTTTGACAAAAACCAAAGTCTTCATGCTCAGTGGTTAAACTTGAAAGTAATTTGGAAGTTTAGATATGCATGTATTCCCTGACTGTTTGCTTGGCTTAATTGCTGTATTTGTAACACGACATTCTTTAAAGGGCGGGGATTAATTGAAGTCTAATTAAAAGACAAACTGCGGAATGTCAACACCTGTAAGAAGTTTGCTGTAAGATTCAGCAGTAGTTCCATCCAATCCTACATGGTAGTAGGAAGACTTCCTGCCGTAGGAGGCTGGTAACACCGGTATTTTGTTCACACAGGTTGGCAAAATTACCCTGTAGGACCTCTTTTATATTATAATCCCATCTTAGTATGAGATTGACCTCTGATCAGATCCCAGATAGAGTGGCGTGAAATTTCTTCACTATTCTTTTGTGTCAGTCAAATATGGCCACGGGGAGCTTGTAGGGTCATGTTGAGGAATGCCGCTTGGAATATGTGATAAAACTGTTGGAGGGGGTGGGGGTGTCATGATTGGTTTGTTTAAAGGTACAGTACAGGATTGGTAACATTCCCAAACAGAAATGTGACTTCACAGATTTACCTGTAACTTTCATGGTATGAAGCTGGTGCTGCTAGAAAAATACTGTTAAAATATTTCCGGCTGAAATGGTGTATTTATCTAGAAAATAGTCAAACAAAGACTGACAACAGTTTTGATCTCGGGGTATGATCAAAACCATTCTTTATATATGCTTGAAAAGAAAAAGTTAGTCTGGGTTTCGCTATTTTCTCATGACTCAGATGTCCGATTGAGCTCAAATTTTTCACAGGTGTGTTATTTTTATGTACATGATGAATTAGACAAAATGTGACTGCTGTAATTCCGACCTTTACCAATCATGTATTATATACCTTTAATGAAGTGTTTCGCAAAAGTTTGCAAATGACACCCATGTGGAACTGAAAGCATATATACTGCATATATGTACATAGATTCTGATTTGTAGATTCTTGTAGAGAATTCTCAGGATCCAGGAAGCCTGGCTGTGTCGTTGCGTGTTAAGCTGCTTGTCACAAAAAGGAAACTCCATAGAGCAATCGATACCATAATGGCAGAAGATTATATACCAGTGAAGGTCACGATAGCAACTTTGAATTCAGAGATGCAATTATTGTTCATCTTTGAGTGGAGTGTATATCAACTTGATTATTAACAACAAAAACTAAAACCAAAACAACTACAACAACCCACAAAACAAAACAGACTTTACAGTGGGATGGATTATAAGATGCTATATTACAACTTAAAGGTAGTATCATACTTTGGTTTTTGTCAAAGAAGTACAGATTCAGGGCAAAAATATCAAAAAGATCAAAAAGATTTTTGGTCGTTGTTTTATTAATTTCTGGATAAATACACCATGTAAGGCGGAAATATTTTAACGGTAGGTTTCTACCAGCATCATCTTCATACCCTGAAAGTTATATGTAAATCTGTGAACATTTCTGTTTTGGTCTCTTACCAAAGTATGATTCAACCTTTAAACTACGTTTTATTAATGTAACTTTTTCAGTCAGATAGTTCTGGCGTGGAAGTGATGAACAATAAGTATGTATTTCGAAATTTAGCATGTGAAGGCACTACAATTGCTAAACACAAGAGGCAACAATTTCCTGCAATGAGACACATTTCAATAAAAACAAAAGTAGAACCAAAAATGGCCGGCAAAAACCGAAACAGATAATTATGTAGCTTTGTTTTTTTTATCACGGAAGAGGCGGTCTCCTGGTGTATGCTCAAGTGCCTAAAATTCTCGTGTTCCGGATCTTCCAAAACTGATTTAAGGAATGAACAATTGCTACACAACAACAGGCCCTACCAAACCCTCAACATTGCAAATTTGTCAAGGGAGTTTGATATCAACAAACCTGCAGTTTTCTGAAATGGATGGATACTTATGGAAAGTACAGATTGAATACTTATTTGCACTTTTCACATATTCACCAGGCCATACAAAAGACACAAACATTTTTACTACAGGTAGGCTATACGCCAAAACTAAAACTGAAACATCACTGGTACACTAGGTATTCCCATCACAAAAGCCATGACCAGTGAGTAAAGAACAGATTTTGCTATAAATATCATGAAATGATGAGTTTCGAGGAACACTTGGCACAAGATGAACTGGCCCCTGGCACCACATGGGACTGGACCTAGTAGTTGGTAAAACTTCTATGGTATAAAAAAATCAACCCAGAAAAAATGAAAAGCCTATCCACAATCCATGCATTGCTTTTCCCAGACTTTGAGCTGAGCTGCCTTTCTTCTTTATAAACCTAGCCCCTAAACATCTGAAAAAAAGAATGAAAAACTCTCCTGGACAAAATTAATCTTACCCGAGAGATAAGATATAGAGATAAGATAATGAAACATAAAATGCTATTAATTCTGCTGGTTGGTAATAATACGTCAATCACTTATTGTGTAAGCACAATGTATAAGCACACTCCAGCGCAGTGCGCTAAGCTGTTTTCACTCCACCACATCATTGTCAAGCATTGTTCAGTGATAAAGAAAAAGCCAGGATGTTCGACAAAGAGAATAGTCTGAAAAAAACTTTATATTAACCCAAAACTTAATATATCCAAGATTTCACTGATTTTTTCCATGCAGTTATAATCTGTTAAAAGGCAAACTTTTTTTTCTGTCTTGGGACCCAAACCAATAATGTTAATGATTTAAGAACTTAAAAGTTCATTTTGTGAATGTTGAAAACACTTCTGAAAATGGCTTTATGGGAGTCAGTTTGAGGATAAATGAGGCGTGGGGGACTTTGAATTTAAGGTGTGAGGGTCTACATCCCTTATGGTGTAGAAATACAGCATCAGAAAATGTTTAAATCAGCTGGTTTGGTGACATAAAAGCCCCAAGTTAAAATTTCATTCAAACCTAAAAAGTATGCGGTTAGACTAAACACTGAACAAGCATCATCCGCCATGTATAAGAGAAAAAGGTGAAAATGTATGAAATATTTCAAAATTCAGGGTTTGAGTCATGATTATGTCAACAGTATACAAGCGTTTGTGTGTACACGCAACTTGCATCAAGGATGCAGTTTTCCTCCCAAATACTTTTATGCAAATCATTTCCTTTCAACCACATGCATGACAATGCATTGCACAAGCAAAGGTTACACAAGAGATGTGTCATTCTACTTCCTCATACACCCAGGGCCTTTAATCATCATCATTACAATGATGCTTCTAATCTTTCAGTCAATTAATTCTACACAAAGATTGTGGTCCACATGAACACCGCCCTCTAGTGAGACAAATTGTATACAGCTCAGTGTTATAGACCTTTCTTTTGCAACATCACAGACCGAGTTTTTGTCAACCAGCATGGCGGAAACTATGGAGAGCCATCAAAGCTGGGCATAAAAAATAACCACAATTTGAACACAACGTTTCATAAACGTTGAAAGATAGCGCTGAAATGAAATGGAATCAACACAAGCAATGATGGCATGTATTTTGTACAGCTATGGAAAGTTTGCAAATTATGTTAAATTTGATCATGCCGTCTGTCCCATCTGTCAAGAAGATGAAATGATATGCAACATTTGGCTGCCCATATCACTTATTGCCAACCAGCGCGACCGTGTTTGTAAACAAAAGAGAGGTCTATAATGACCCATCCTTATGGTCAAATATTAATTATCTGAATATTAAGGAATGGATTGTCATCTACTGATGCAAGTTGTGAAAGGCTCTACTTACTTACACAATGATTCCAATGCAAATAGTTCTTCTGCACTTAACTCACTGTGTCTACTTATTCCTCAAATGAACAGGGAGATTTGATTAACACAAAACATCAATGAAGTCCAAGTTCATTAACATTAATGGTTTTTTGTAGACGTCCAAATCGTTTCCTGATAAAATCTTTTAAAACCCGTTTTGACAGGTATATCACTTATCCTTGCAAAAAACAAAATCACATACATACATGTAAATATGACCAGATAGAAAAAGATCGATAAAATCATCCTATTTTCAACAACAAACATACATCAACATTCTCTCTAATACATATTACAGTATACCTTGAACACACAAATTAAAAAACAACAAAAAATGAACCAAAAACTTCAACAATCCAAAACAAAAAAGCTTAGTGTAATTTCACTTTTGTAATGACTAAACTTTACAAGACTTCACACACTTTCATATTTGATGGAGTAGAGAGACTTATAAAATGAAAGTAGTTTGGACGTGATTGCCAAAAGTGTGTTACTTTCATAAGGAAGTGAAAATCCCTTTCTACATCCGTCGACCTTATCTCCTAGCATCCTGTGATTACTTCTAGGCCAGCTAAAACATTGTTATCAGCCATTGTTTCACCTGACCTGGGAAATATAAGAACCATCCCCCCCCCCCACCCTCCAACTTGCCCTTCAGCAAAAACTCCAAAATGCACTGTTTAGAAAAATAATGCTGCATCTTTTATGCTAGAGTAAACTTCAGAACTGAAGAATGTTCGTGCTGGTTACAAAATACCGAATGTATACCGATATTACTTTGAGATGCTGATTTGCATTGCGCTGTCTACCAACAAAGGCCATGTGTACATTATGTACTTGTGGCAAGTAAAACCTGGTCAATAAATCAATTGATCTGGTGATCAACTTCATGAAATCTTTAATACCATAAGCAAAAATTCTTTGCTTACGATAGCACTTATTTTGCTTATGGTTAGCATATTTCACGGAAATGTTGTCTTTCTCGTTACGCTATATAAAGCAAGGACTCTCTGCAGAATGGCATGACAGTGCGTTAGCAGAAAAAAAAGACAAGGTTGGCCTAGAAATTCTTTGCTAACCGTTTAAGTGCTGCAAGTCTTGCTTACGGATTCCATGAAAGAGATTTCACGCGTAGCAGTGCCCGTAAGCACAAAAATAGGCCCGGTGATCAATAAATAAGTCAGTAATTACAAATTAAGTCCGTACAGCAATTCATTAATAAACAAAAATGGTTCCGTAAATCACATATAAATATTCATGACCACAACAACATACACTCAAACAAAACACGATTTCTTTTAATACTGCTGTAAATTTGTACAGAATTTTATTACATATAATTTTATGACAGGAACGATCCGAGAATCCAAATAACGCATTTTCAATCAAATTTTATTGGTATTTCTCATCATAAATCCATTTAGAGGTGTACACTGGCAAAAGAAAAGAAAAAAGAAGAAAGTAATTGAAGAAACTGTACAAGTATAATCGCAACATTTAAGTCAAGTTTTGGTTTTGTCCATTACTGGTAGGGTTTCGGCGAACAACAGTTAGGCCTATAGTCGTAGCCAGTTCTCCATTTGACAGGTCAAATTCTTCATTCGATTCTCGGTTTAGTAATTTGCTTGAATACTATTTACATAATGGCTGCTTAATAATCAAAGTCAATGAATTGTGCAAAATTAATCGTAGACACTTTAAACTGATAAATTGCATTCTGATTTATATACAATAAATGCACCAATATACACGTTCATTGCTAATATTCACCTTAACCTCAGTTTGCATTTTGCATTTTGTTTTTCTGGGGGATGGGGGGGGGAGGGGTGTGGGGTGGGGGTGAGGGGTGGTGGGGTGGTGGGGTCGGGGATTGGTTGGCGAGAGGGGAGTACCAAAGCCAAAAATCTATAAAAAAAATTGATTCAAATGCATTCAAATTCAAGTGAGGTACATCTGGCTTTGATCACTTAAAAACCGTGACCGTTCAAAACCAAAATGTTAATTTTGAGGGGTAAAGTGTACTGATTGCTATCTCTAAAAGCGTTGCTATCGCTAAAACATCATCAATCCTCCAAAAAAAAAATTCCAAAATCTCATGGAAAGATTTTGCAAGATTTGGAGGGAGAAAGGGTTAAAGCTCAAGTCTGCACATTTTAATAATAGAAAGATTTGAGGCTTTGCATGGTGACAACTGGTATGAGGATCGATTTGCGGAAACATGTAATATTCATTCGTACTTTTCGCACTTCTCGAAATTAGGTCTTGCAACGTTTCGACCAGTCTGCTTGAGACCTAATAGCGAGAAGTGCGAACGATATAGAAGTGCAAAAGTACGAATGAATATTACATTGTGTTTCCGCAAACCGATCCACGTATTTTAATAATACTCGTCAAATTCTTTCTTTTTTCTCATTCCGTGCAGATCAATAATACTGCATTTTCAAAATACATTTGTATTACGTCATCTCCACACATTCAAATCATACAACCATAGATTTTGACAACATATATTCCTCCAATTCTTATGTGCAATATGCAAACATCATTAAACATGTCCTTCGTTTCTTTTTTTCAAAACACAATACCATTAAACACTGATACAATCAATACCAGTACATAGGTATGTTAGCACCAAAATGAACATTTGTTTTCAGTTACATACATATTTATATCAATTCAAAAAAGTTTCCCCCGTTTTTTTTTCTTCTAAATCTGGCTGATTTAAATAATGCTGAGAAATACCGTAAATCAAAAGTTCGATAGAGAAAAGAATCAGCTGAAAATGATGTTCCAAAATTGTAAGCTTGATCAAGAAGTATATATGCCGCTAATAGTGAAACAAAAGAATGAATATAAAGGTACTGAAAAGAAGAATACAAATTTTGAAAATATGAAGAAACAAAATTCAAATACTGCGAAGGTCAAAGAAACGTTTCAGTTTTTTTTTTTCTCTCAATTTTGAAAGATATTAGTTTTGAGCTCAGCCTAACACTGTCTGTGAGAAGGGAAGACGGCCCTCCAGAAAACAATTCCAAGCTCTGAAAGTGTGACCTGAACTGGTATCACAATCACAAATTGATCAGGCCATTTGCCTCAAAATCTTCCCCAAATGCCCAGGGTTTCAACGGATGTTACTGCATGTTGTTGGTGTATTTCCCCGTTCGGTTTAGCATGCAGGCCCTGTTGGGTCAGCGATTGTAATCTGTTTGTGCTGACGAGTTTAAGCATACTGTCTCTGAGCTTACTCTTAAGCAGTTTACTACGTGCTTAAGCACAGTTTAGCTTGGAGACCCAAAGTGATTTGTCACTGTTGGGTCAGCGATTGTAAGCCGTTTGTGTGACAACAAGTTTAAGCATACTGTCTCTGAGCTTACTCTTAAGCAGTAAATTATGTGCTTAAGCAGCTTCATGGTTCAGGGGTCGATTTCACCAAACTCATCGTAACTTACTATAAATTGTAGGACTTATGATGCATCGCAGCCCTACGTATAGGATATAATGGGTTATCCTTAGTAAATCGAGTTACAATTAATCGTGGGGCTTCATGAAAATGACCCCTGGCATCATAAGCCTGTCAAGATATTCTCAGGGAACACTTTGATGATTTCACAAATTCACATCCCAGTAAAAAAAAAAAAAATTCTTTGAGTTGTCTCTGATTTCAACAGATATCGGAAAATATCACTTCAAGAGTCTTGTATCACTGGAAAGCTTTTTCCCAGCTCAGTTCAAGCAATAGAAACACCAGCATTTGGGGGATTTTATACAACTTTCTATTATTTTGTGCCACAGGGCAACAAATATTGTTGTACACATGCTTTCTCCTTGTTGCTAAAACACCGGCTCACAACATACGAAGCACAATGTCCCGTGGACGTAATAAACTTAACAATAATTTGAGAGTTGCAAGCCCACATTGTGCCACACAACGGAGATGGGAGAGACCCCTAAGCCGTAATAAACCCCATCATTTGTGCAGTATCACGCAATCATCCCTGCTAGAAATGGTTCTTTCCCAACACCAGAAAATGTTGTTGTTATGCCCTTTTATGGTCGCTAGCATAAACCTACTTAGCAATTTTTTATGTGCGGCCACTAGTCGCCGGGGTCTTTTCATGTTCAGCAACCATGCGAGAGACTTGCGTACCAGGAATATCACACAAAGCACTGCCTCAATATGTGCCCGTTAAACATTCCTCCAAAACACATTGAAAAGTGCACCGGCAATAGAATAGAGTGTTTATCTTGATACTTATACAATAATGAAGTTATTTCTACGTGACTGATTCCCAATAACGAAAGTTGGGAACTACAACTCAGAACGTGAAGAAGGAAGTGCTTCAGACGAAAATATCTCTTAGAAAATCGGCCGACCGATAACAAGTGTAGAACTAGAAACATGAATGCGTCAAAGGATATTCGATGTATTGCAGTTTGGCAGAAAGTTAGTGATTGGGAACCCCGCAACTTCATGACTCGGCTCTGATCAATGCCAAATTCTGCCGTTGTAATCCTGAGGTTTTAAAACTGTCTTTGAACAAAATAATGACAACAAGCCCAAAACTGGTGGAATCATGCTATCAAGCTCTTTATAACAAACAGCAACACCACCAATAGAAAAAAAAGCAAAAGAGCCAGATTTATTTTAATTTTTGTGGGTTCTTTTTTTTCAGTAGCGCTTAATGAAAATTGAAGAATAGGAAACTAGCTGATGAGCTGAAGGAATTTGTAGAACAGTTATACCACCCATAACGTTTAGATTATAATTATAGCTACAATTACATTTTATAACAATATTTTGTTTACTAAGCCTCCAATGTGTGTGAACGTTAATTTTTATATTTATATACAACTTTCAAAAAAAGTAGCACACTGCATTGTGACCTACACACTTGTTGCTAAAGGTGAGATTCTGAGTTGACTGAAAAAAACCTGTGGTCGTTCTCACTAAGCAGCTGAGTATTAAAAAAGGAAAACCTGCTTAGCGTGGAAACATTTTTAAGCAAGAAAATTTTAACAGAATCGAGGGTGAATTCGCGTTTCTAGGCCAACTCCATGGAACTTTGAAAATAACCGGTCACCCAAACCCAAATTGTGTGTAGCGTATATGGCTTACGACTGGTCCTCAGCAGCTTTCTTTGCATAGCATAAATAATTAGCTGAGAAACAGTTTGTGCTAAGCAGCTTCATGGAATTGGTCGAAGACTGAGGCCGTGTCCCAAATCTCTGGCTGTGGCTGCAAATTACACACGCATCTATGGCAGCCACTAGCCAGTGACTGCAGCGGTTTCCATAGACTTGTGTGTTATTTGCGGTCGCAGCAAGATATTTGGGAAACGGCCTGATTCCCGGATGAATGTAGAAAGTTGAATGGTGTTCAAGGAACTGTCCATTGTTTGGAAGTTGTGCGCTGTAAATAGTTGTCCTTGGCAGAAAAAAAATGAATTTTTTTAACATGTTGTCTGCATTTGTACCGAGGATCAGAGATGTCAGTATTGGTCGATCCATCCACAGCAATGCATTATGGGAAAGCCATCAGACTGTTGAGACATTGTTTTCATGCAATCTGAGGCTACGTCTCATTAATTGGCTAGGGCTAACATTTACCAGTCTGAGGCTGCGGCTGCTTCTCACTGACTTGTGTGTATTCACAAGCCATAGCCAGATAACTCAGAGATGAGCCTAATGATCATTGATCATTATCACTAAAGACAAGATAGACTTGTGCCGATGATGCAGGGATAAGTCACACAGTGCTCTCCATCACAACTAGGAACTAGACAAAGATGGCGGATGTTTCCATTATTACTGTTGAATCCAGTCAGCACGCTGAGTAGTTTTTTTTCCCCCTCCATTTTGGAGAAGTTTTTAGAGAGGTCCGATCAGTCTGGGTGGCTGTTTCGCTTTGATGAGAGAGACGCTACAACATCATGGGTTTGTTCTTAAAGGATTCCACCACGTGGTTGGAGAACCGACGGAGGAATTTGGGGTACTCCCGTTTGTAGACGGCGCGAATGACGGAGCTGGGAACCCAACCGCCTGGATTAGCTGGAAAAATTGTAACACAAGCAATTCGTCTCAAAATTAGTTGCCCTGTTGAGGCATGTGAAGAAAAAAAAAACGTCTGCAAAAGTTCCAAAACTCTGTGCTGGTTAGTGAACCAAAGAGGACTAGACTACTGAGAAAATCAAGAACGTGAAAACACAAGACAGTTTGTAGACAGATGTTCATGGAAATAGAAATGGCAGTGTAGGAATGAGTAACGCAACACGGGGAAGAAAATCAGGGAGCTTGTACAGCCAGCAGTTAATGCATTACATAGTGGTGCGTTCAGATATCGGTTCGTGAAAACAGAAAGTGATTTTTGACAAGAATACGGGAAGGGAAGGAAAAGGTCAACTTGAAAGTGCTTTCTTTGCCTGAAATTATTTGGCTGAAAGTTATTATTATTATCATTGTGGGTGTGGGCCTGAAAAATGTTATTGATTATAATTTTGATCATCTTTCCGAACACAACATAAAAACAACACACCAAAAACAGGTACTGTTTTACTAAAAAAAAAAATCCATGCAATTTTCATGCCGAACATACTTCAGTCAACTACTACAGTCAACTACAACATACATGATCATTGATGTAAACCCCAAACAATCAACTCAATTTTTTGTCTTTTTCTTTTAAAGTAAGATTCTTTGACCTGCCAGGTGCTCTTTTTTTAGTGTGCTTGAACTCCAAGAAACTTGGGTCTAAAAAAACCTCTTATGGCTTGCAAGTTTTTCTCATGCTTGAAAAATTTCTCAAAGATTCACCAACAACGGTCACTCTCAAGCGTTGGTGTCCTTTCACACGATGACACTTTTGTAAGATTTCTCAAGCATGAGAAAAACTTGAAAGCCTTGCAAGTTTTTTTTTTAGCATCGTATGAAACTTTTAAGCTGTTTGCGATTTGCTTGTGTTTTTTTGGGGGGAGCTACAATAATGGCGGATTGCAATGCAAAGGATTGCAAGCAAGCATTTCACTGATTTCAATCCCCAAGTAGTCTGGCGTGCCAGTGGAGCAGAAGAGCTTGTGCCTGATTTCACAGGCTGTGGGTTCAAGCCCGCAGGCAACGGGGATTTTCCGGGAGCAGGTCGAGTACAAGGAAATCTAGTTGTTGTTTCATATACATGTACAGTAGTTGATGATCTATGGAGTATGGACTGCGGTTAAGTCCAATCTTGCATACCGGTACTCATCCATGTATAGAAGCATTGAAAGGGGCATACGTGACAAAAAGCCACTGCTCTTTGATTTTTTTCTGTGTCAATCTCCTATTTTCTTGGCTGGGGATATTTTCGGGGGAAAACTTTACTGTACTGATCAAAAGGCGTATTGTGATTTCTAGTCGGTAAACTTTGAATAATGAGTCATGTGTGTTGTATTGTGTGTTTAATAACTTCCCTGTTAAACTCTTGAAGGGGACCAGACTAACAATGGATGCCTGGAGGGCTTTCATTCCATCATACATATCCAGGCTAGCTTGTTGTGTCTACCGGAACATTTTCTAGAGAGGGCACCACAGGCCAAGATCTAAGGGTCACGGCTCCCATGGACCTCTGGGAGAATTCAGGGGCTTACCTTGATGATTATGGTAGGGCGGGAGAATGGCCAGAATTTGGTGTTTTTGGGGATAAGGGGGGTTTAAATCTTGAGCATGTGGTGTGTACCAGACTTGTCAGAGGGTCTTCAATTAAGAATCAAAGCTTTTCTGGGTTTTGTTTGTATCTATTTTTGGTTTCTTTTACAAGTTTGCGAAAATCCTGAAAACTATTTCACACATTAAAGCTGTAGCACAATGAAATACATCTTAACCTCCATACTCCAACTGCGGTTCTCGGTACATTTTGTGCATCCAATTTGAAGAAACAGTGGCTTATACAAAAAGTAGGCTTTTATCCAAAGATTCAAAGTACATGCTCTGTTTTGTACAAGACAATGAGCTTCGACAATCAACTTCAGTTCAGGGCCAAACCGGCCCACATTTTTAACCTCAAAATTTAGATTTTGGAAGAGGGTCTTCAAATTATCATTCCCCAATGCAATGCTTTATAAATTGTGCATATTGCCCTGTATTGATGTTCAAGTATAACTAAGATTTTAATTTCATAGGTGACTTCAAGGCTGCAAATGAGGAAATTCACTACATTGTTTCAAAAGCAAATCTTTCCTGTACCATTAGTGTTCAAAATGCAGCAATGCCACGGCTAAACAAACTTAGACCAACTTTTACAAAGTGAAGTCTGACTGAAGGTCACAGCCCAGCCTACACAGTATTTATTTACCTAATCCTACTAGAGCCAGGGTCATGTGGCTCATGTTTCAATCATGTTCTGGAAACCGAGGAAGTTCGGCCAGGTACTGTGACATGATTGGACGGACCACGCCCACACCTCGGCTCAAGTTCCAAGCCTCGTTGGGGCCCGATAACGTGTCAATATTGTTTGTTTTTTTGTTCGTTTGTGGGATCGGTTACCATAATATCAGTCCTACAGGTTCCTTGTTCCTACGATATAGCACAGTTAAATCTATCGCTCACAACTTATCATGACTGGCACAAATCAAGAGATAATTCAAATTAAGAAAAAGACTGATGCATAATTCTGAATTCCTTTGGGTGAATGTTGACTTTAGTGTTTAGATTTTTACTTAATTTATTTTTGCCTACCCCAATCCTCCCTGAGGCCGATTTCATAAAGCTCTGCGACGCGTCGCAACTTGATTTGCGACGTGTCGCATCTATGCGGTGAGTCCATAGAGAAAGGATACGTGTTAACTCTGCGATGCGTCGTAAGTTTGTATGAAATCGGCCCCTGGTCACCTAAACCCCCTTTTGTACTGATCCTTTCATCCATGTTTATCTATGTTCTTGTCCTATTGTCATTTAGCCTTTATAGATAAAGATCCTGCTACGATTGAAACGTGTCAGCCCATCCTAACTCCAAGTATTTTATACATTTCAAGTTGTTATTTTGGCTAATGAGCAGTTTGTTAATACTTGAATTTTTTTATTGAAATATTGCACGATATTGTCCCTTTTCAGTGACATTGATAGCACTGTATCAGTGTATCTGTACTTTTTTTTAGCTTTCCAACTTTTGTTTATGTCACTCATGTTTTCAAACCAAAAAAAACAACAAAAACAAACAAACAAGGAAGGAAGCGCAAGGTTTTTTGGTTCTGGAGTTTGGCCCTGGAAAAACAACAAATAAAAGGGACCACAAAAACTCAAAGGAAGTGACTTGTCCTAGCAACCCAATCCATGTGCCACTCAGAACGGGAAATGGGAAGGTCAAAAGCCACACCCCAGATTGAAACCAAATGATTGGACATTAAAATTGAACACCTAGAGCCCCAACAAAAATGATGATTTTTTTTAAATACATTATCAGGTAAGTAAGAAGATTAAACTACTTCCGATGATAACGGACATTTTGCACACAATCGTGACTACATTGTATTCAAAAGTTACAGTCGTTTTGTTTTTGTTGCATAAATTTTTCAGTTTGATTCAACTTTTCGGAAGAATGCTTAGATCCTATGAAGCTTATTAAATAAGTCGGAACAGCTCCGTGCTCGTCCACGAAAACTTGTAAATATCTAGTCAAAGGTTACAGTCGTTTTGTAGAAGTTCAGGTACAGGACGATATTTGGATTGAGAGTACCAGTAGTACAAGACCAAAGGCACAAACATTTATTCCGACTGAATTTCTCGTTTAAAAGGGTACATTGTCCATTTGTGAAAACTCTTGAACTCTTTTTATGAGACCGTTGTTGCTCTCATTATTTAGTCGAGGAGTTTAATCTAGCTAGTAATAGAAGTTTTAATTTGCTTTATAAATTCCGCAGTGGATTTTGCCAACAGACAAAAAAAGATTCTCAAAAACTGTACTTAACTTCACATTTGGGATTAATTCAAAACTTTTGTAAAGAATTCCCTTTTTGCCATAATTATACAAAATTTGACTTCGGCTTCTAAAGCTGGACTCCTTTTCAAACAGAGTAGAGTACTATTCTGCCCCCCAAAAAGCCAAAACAGAACAGCAGAAGTGCAGAACAGCCTTGGTAGAATCTACCAACAGAGGGCGCTATGCATTCAGCACAGTCATTACATACCGCGGATAGGGAGGGGTTACACAATGCAATATGAAAGTTCACAAACGTCCTTGCAATGTCCTTCCAAATATCCTGGAAATATCATCAGCAAAGTGCATTGGACCACTTCCCGTTCAAACCGTTCGCTGGACACTTTACGCCGTGGTCAGAAACAAAAAGAAGTGTTTTTTCTGTAGTGTATGCGTGACCGTGGGCAAAATTAAAACCAATTTTTCAACAGGAAGAAGAAAAAAGTTGTTTTGGGTCGTCAACAATCTGAATGTTGACCATTGTTTTGTACGATGAAAAGAAAAACTGAAACTAACACAAGTATTTTTAAAAAAGGAAAATAATGAATACCCGATACCCGGATGACAGTAACACAACATTCTAATACGACCTATAAAAGATTTCTTCACTTTTGTTAGTCATGAGGAATAACTAAATATTATTTTCTTTTCAGTTATTTTAGAGAAAAAAAAAATCAGAAGGCCAGAAGGGTTGGCAATGAAAACCACATTACCGGTTCTTCATTTGTAACATGGTAAAGTCCTTGAGCAGAAAATGAAATAGGCTCCGATCTAAATGCGGTCATTTTCAAAGGTTTAGGCCTAAATGCTACAAAATGGCTCAAAATTTGACAATTTTTGACTCCGCCATTGTGAGTTTTACCGCCATTGGTTGCTTTCCCTGTCAATTACTAGACAACAAAGATACACATTCAAAGTTGATGTAAAAACCCAGAACGGCTGTCAACGGCTATCAGAACACTAGTCATTTCCTACTTGTATTTCCACGACATGTTTGTATCCTAACCATAGCTGGTTCCAATAACACGCCAATCGATCCTGGGCTTTAAATTACAAACTCTATATGAACAAACAAACAAATAGGCGGGCATGATTCACGAGGAAACAAAACCAAACCAGGAAGTGGATACAAATACCTTAATGTCTGGGTTTTCCGTTTTTCTTTAAAATTGCGACACAAACTTTCCAGGGGGGGGGGGCTTTCTGGCAAGTTGCCAGCTCTTTTATGTTCAGCAGAGGTAATAGCGTAATCTATTATCATTAATTTTCCAAACAACAAGAGGGCACACTTTGTCACATGACAGATCATAAATCGTGACCGTTCGTCTGAGAATGGGCAAAATTCTGATGATCAATTTTTTTTGTTATTGTTGACTGTTGAGGACATCGCTACAAGTCGTGAACAGCACTACCCTATATTGACAAAGAGCCCAATGCAAAATGCTACAATGCAAATGCCCATGCAACACAATCAAGGCAACTGATCCCAAGAGATAAGCAAACAAAAAATGAACACCGGAAGCATTCAAAATATACCAAGCACAGTGTGTGTAGGGACTCATACAACACAACCAACAGCATACCACAAGCCTTGTTTTAGTCTTTAAAGGTAATATCATACTTTGGTTTTTGTCAAAGAATCACAGATTCATGGGCAAAAATATCAAGGAAGATACAACAGTCATCTGTGAAATTTTCAGTCCAATACGGTGCCCACTTTTTGAGAAAACAGTGAACTGCTGCCACAGTATTTTTAAAGACTTTTCACCATTATTTTCGATCTTTAAAAGATCACAATTGTTTTTGGTCATTGCTTTTCTGGATAAATACAGCATTTCAGGCAGAAAAATCTTAACGGTATGTTTTAACCAATCGCCAATTTTTATACCCTGTAAGTTATCTGTGAAGACTTCTGTTTTGGTATGCTACCAAAGTATGATACTACCTTTAAGCCAACCAGCGAAAATTTGAGGCAATAGGTTTACGAAATGCTAGGTTAACAACAGAATAGTGGGAAAAATGACAGAAATATCCCAAAAGAGTGCATCTGTCAGTTGTTGATATTCAAGAAGAGTGCAAATGCAAAACAAAAATGAAAAAACATCCAAAAAAAGTGGTTGAAGTCAGGCAAAACAGAATAAGGTCAAAGGTGAAAGGTCAAGTTTTGGACAAGAAATAAACACACACTAAGGGCATTTACGAGGCTAAGGCTCAGGCTTCGGCTACCATTTTGTGAATCCATTCTAAAATAACGGGTATCAAAATAGAGACTTTTGGCTGTGGTTCAGGAGTAGATTCTCTGGTTTGAAAAGGAAAAAAGAGCTTCAGTTCCATAAAAACCACAACCTATATTTTCAGCATATGGATGACGGAGCCGGGACCTGAGCCTCCATTCCGTAAACCCCTATGTCAGTGCAACAAGGTCGTATGTAAAAAAGGATGCGTGTCTTTATAACATCATTTTGAATATGTTTCCATATAAATAGCTCTGTATCTTTACTGTTGGTTTTGTAAAATCATCTGGAAACTTTGTAACATCACAAACTTTTCACACAAGAAAATCTTAACGCTACGACAAAGCACTCGGAACTTGAAAGATACGGCCTCGTTGCAGAGACATGATGATGAAACGTGAATAAATAAATAAATACAAGTTCTTACCGTGAGCTACGTAGTACACCTTGCAGACGAGATTGTCTCTGGTCGCATTTTCTAGTTTGGTGTCCGGTGGATCCAGGAAGGTTTGGCACAACATGCAGACGTTGATTTTGGCACGGATACACTTACTGGCCTACACGGCAGCAATGGAAAACAAAAAAAAGGGTGCAAAGTATGTTTAATTTTCGGCATTACCAGTTGAATTCCTGATGAGTCAAGGGGATATGGTGGTATGAGAGTGGGTTTCATGGCTTCTGACTGCCAATGGAATCAAGTGAATCAATCGTTTGGAAATAAGAACCTCTCTTTGACAAAAATTTGTCTTCTAACTGAGGTTTGACTGTTATAACTTGCAAAACTTGCAGAACATTCATGATACCAATCAAACCAGTCGGCAGAAAGACACGGTCAAATTTTGAGGCTTGGGTCTTGGGGGAGACTTTGGTCTTGGGGGAGAGGAGAGCATCCACTAGTGACTCACGGCATCTGGGTGGTCCACGGAATAATTGACGACGATCCAGGACCCGATGTCATCCTGGGACTGCTGGCTCAGGTCCAGCTTGCGGATGTGGGACAGGAAGCAGGTGTCTCGCTGGGTGGCCGGCCAGACGCGTCGCATCATCTGATGGCAGACGAAGGTGTCCGGGGCCAAGGTCTCCAAGGATTTGCACCAGTCTAAGGTACCTGTCGAAGAGGACGATGAAAAATCAATTGAGTACAATTTCATTCCTGATTCTAAGTAACTGGTACAAAAATGGAATTATAACTGATTTTGTATGTTCAAGGCTAGTGTGCTGGCCACTCCAAGTATGAGACTACATAAGAAAGGTTTGGAGAGATCAGACCCTCAAGTTGACAGAAGGCTTCTTCCGGGTATAACTAGGATTCAAAGGGATTCCTAGTCTACAGTAAGGCAGTATGCAGTACCTCCACCTCCCTAGAATGGAGAATGCAGACCCTCACAGTGATACAAGACTGACTGGCATTCTCAGCAAAGATGGCTTAAAGGGAGGCCCCATCATGGGGCTGGATAGCTCAGATGGTAGAGCACTGGTATGCCATTTAATGGGTTAGCTCAAATGGTAGAGTGCTAGCATGGCAGTTAATGGGTTATATGACTTCTGACTTGCACTTAAATTGAATTGAATTGGCTTCTGACCGACACCCTCAACAAAGATGGCCGACTACAGGGAGGCCCAATCATAGAACTGAATACTTTAGATGGTAGAGCACTGGTACAGTATCCCAGTGAACTCAGGTTCAAGTCCAAACCAAAGCTATGAAGGGCAGTAAAATCTAAGCCACATCAAGAACAGCAAATTTGCCATGAATAATGATTCGGACAATCTAGCAAAAGCCTCTGAAGTAAACTGACCATCCCAGTCCATCCTGTACTTGAGGTCCCAGAACATGCAACACATCTCGTGGCCTGTGACTCTACGGACGGTGTGGGTTGCTTTCAGGGGATCCAGAACAATACCGTCAATCTCCTGTTCCATCTTGTAGATCTAAACAATCAGAAAATATGAATAGTAACAATATGAGAATCATTTGTAGAGCAATATTTGTTACCAAGTAAGGTTTGCAGACAAGATATGGAACTTCAAGTACGACAAGCTTATCGCGAGCAATGAATGGACCACCTTTGTCCTGAATCCTGTCATTAATTAATACATTTCGAGCCAACCCACAAGGCTATGGTATAAACCACACACGTACCATGCAGCTTTAGCTGAGAATTGTTGGACTTTTTTTGTTATCTACTATCCTCAAACGAGAGCGATATTCATTTGATCCGACGATCTGTCTCCTAGGGGGTTTTCAAAATAGAGGCCCAGGCTCCGGCTCTGTCATCCATATGCTGAAAATATAGCTGGTGGTTTTTCATTGAAGCTGAAGCTCTGTTTTCCTTTTGAAACCAAAGAATCTACTTGCGAGCCGCAGCCAAATTTGATACCCGTTATTTTAGAATGGATTGACGAAATGGAGCCACAGCCGGAGCCGGAGCCGAGGTTTGGAAAAAGGCCCTACAATCCTTGAGGGGAATCCCCATCTTTACCTTCATTTCTCCCTCTTGGTGAAGCAGATCCCAGTTGCTCTCAATGTTCTCAAAGGAGTATCGCACATTCTCCTCCACTTTGTCGTGACACTGAGGAAATAAATTTAAAAACAATTAGAGCCTAAAATTACCTGCGGAGAAAAAGCGTCCAGCAATGTAATTTGGATCTTCAAGAAAGATCTAGAAAATAATTTCTTGGATTAATTTGGAGATTCAAATAATAATCTAAAGAAAAATATAAGTTTATAGATTGATTTCTGCTCTGCCGCACTCTATACTGCAGGGTGTATGTCCTCTGATACACCGCAGGGCCAATTACATGAATCGCAAGTTGGATTCAGGTATTACACACAAAAGAAGGGGGGGGGACACAGCAGTAATGGCGGATGGTATTTCGTGCCGTCGGATCGGTGTATAGGAGGTTTGCGGAGACACCATGTATGTATCTCTTTTGTGAGTATATGTGGTTCCGAATAGAAGAAGAGACCCAAGGCTTTCAAACAATTTGTGCTGTCTCCGTTATCAGAAGACTGCTGGATCCCAATTGAGGTGAAGCTTTTGAGTACCAAGCATTGCCCAGTGAAGTATGGAGGACTCAGGCTCCAGTTGCAGTGAGGCGTTACGGCAGAAACTAACTACCAGTAATTTATTGCCTCTCTACCATCCATGCAAGCCTTCAAAAGTAATCTCGTGAAACATAAACTCTGCTGCCTTGTGCCCGGTTTCTCGGCGCAAAGGAAGAAGACCGGGAAGAAGACTTGGGAACCCTCTATCCAGGATTCTCTGATGAATGCTCTGGTCGACGTACCTCTTGTATGAGTCGGTGGGGATGAGGTGGCAAGTCTTTGCTGATGGTGTTGATGGAGCTGAGGGAAGCATCTTTATGATCCTGCGAACCAAATGGAAAAAAGAATCTTACTGACTTAATCAATGATTCCAAGTTATCATTTACCCACTTACCTGAGGCAAGTGAACTTGGAATAATGTCGTTCATAAGTGCTTAGGATCTCGTCAGCACAGAATTTCCTACTTCCGTAAGTGCTAATTCTACCGTTAAATGTAACATCATTACTTTAGTTTCTGTCAAAGAAATGCAGATTCCCTGGCAAAAAAAATCAAGAAAGATGCAGTAACAGTCATCTGTGAAATTCCCAGTCCCATACGGTGCTGACTTTTTGAGGAAACGGCGAAAAATGTCCACGGTATTTAAAATAAAATCTTTTAACAGGATATTTCAAAGATCAAAAAAATGTTGGTCAATTGGTTTTACTCTTTTATGGACAAATACAGCATTTCAGGCAGAAAGTTTTTAACAGTTTATTTGTACCATCACCATTTTCATACCTTGTAAGTTATAGGTAAATCTGTGAAGATGTCAGTTTCGGTATGCTACCAAAGTTAAATGGAGCCATGAAAGTAGCGCCCGTTGCTCTGGCACTCCAGAGATGACCTAGACTCACCGTCGTGTCTTCTCCTCTCTCAATGTCAGCCTCTGCTTGGTCATGGATGTCCAGAGCGGCGTCGATGGCATCGAAGAACTCGTCCTCCTTCAGCATGCTGTGTGGCCCCTCCTACAAAGTGGTGACACAATCCCACAACATTTAATAACATCAAGCAAGGGAAACTGACTGGTTAATTTTCAAGTCGTTGAAAATTCAACAAAGACAAAAATGGATGAACAAAGAAAATTGACAATTAGGGACACCACCAACATAAGGCTGGGTACCTCACTTTGTAAGAGCGCCAGTACAGTCGCTGGTTTGAATCCCGCTCCAGTCAATTTTTCTTTGTCCAGTTTTCAATGACTTAACGTTTAATAACAATAACAGTGCCTTTTTTCTTTTTTAGTTTTTAAATCTGAGCAGTTAAAATGCCGAACATCCCCTCGAATATCTCTTTAAAAAAGAGGGCATTCATTTTTAATTTGGGGGCCCAAAGTTTACCTCTAATTTTTTTTTAGGAATTTTTCAAAACTGTCCAAATTCAAGACCCATGGAAATTTTGGTTAGAAAACATTTTTTTTTTTACAAACAGCTAATAGTCCAACAACGTGAAGCTTCTTTGTGGCACATTCTTCGGACTTGAGACCAAGTCGCCACACCAATGCCAAGTGCCTAACCTTTAATTTTGCAAGTCCAACCAAAAAATCCTGAGAAACTAGGAATAACTAGATACGGGTAGATATGGAATGGTCAGGATGTATTAAAAGGCTCCTACTTATAACCCAATACAAAAATATCATATAGTGTCTAAATATTTTTTCTTTGCTTCCCCCCAAAAAATATCTCCATCTTTATTTTTTCCACACAAGAATCTTGAATCGGCAAGCAGTTATGTTCCAACCAACCTCGTAATCTGGACCACCGAGGCGGGCTTTCTTTTTGACGTCCTTCAGTGCCGTTCTGTAAGCCTCTACTGCTTTTTTCCTTCTGTCTTGCTCCTGATGAACACGGGAAAGCAAACCAAGAATTATTAAAGCTGGATAAGCAGCTGTCGTATCACAGATATACCGAAAATACGATGCACCCTATGGCTACCATCTTTACCCAAGGGTGTCTGGGAGTCCCTTGAACATGATGACTAATGTTTCCTGCCACCATTTCCTGCTAGGGGCCAGTCTGATATGGAGTTACTAGAACATAAAACTGCTAAGCACAAACAAATGTTCGCTTATTAATCAAGCATGGATTACCAAGCAAAAATCCATGTGATGTATAGGGCTTGTCACTGGTACTCAGCTTATTTGGGTTCATTGGTAAGGATTTGCTAAGCGGCTCACCTTCTCCAATCTCTTCTGCCACTGCTCTTCTCGCTGTCTCATCAGGTCGATGCAGTGAGACAAGGTAGCTAGGATACCGGCAGTGGTGGCCTTGAAGGTGAACGCCTCCCCTTTGAAGTCCATGCCCATCTGGTGCGGTTGGAAGTTAGGCTTGTCTGTTAAACGAAGAGAGAGGATTCTTTAGTGGGATAGGAAAGAAATCATCATGTCAGACCCTGGCTTCAATCTGATGTTCCTGAGACACTGCACTGAAGCTCCACCATCTGAGGTATCACATCCTCAATGGTCCTTCTCAAAAGTCTAAGCTCAGAGCACCTAACAGAAGCCAAACTTACACATTAACAACCGTACTGCCAACAGGGTTTAACACCAAGCTCTGAGCAGGTACCTTAAAGCCATGACCTTCAAACTTCAACCAAGATGTCAAAGAACAGGTCCCAGGTTCAGCCAGTCCTGCCAGTCTACAGGGGAGTAGACAGTTTGTGCCTCATTTAGTGAGCTCACCTTTGTCCTTGTTTGCCGAGGGTCCGTTGGGTTGGTGCATGAACCTCATGTGGGAGTCTACTCGGGGCGTAGTACCAGACTCATCTTCGATGTCATCGTCATCAAAGTTGCCGTCGACTGTAAGTCGGGTAAAAGAAGAATAAGTTCAGCGGTTTCAAATTATGTTCCAGTGGTACTTTCATTAAAATCTTGTCAGCTTGAGATGAATTTAACCCATGCAGAACATTTCAAAATCAAACACTGTGCAGTATCCTAACGGCACATTATTTGGACATGGGCAAGTCTGGCCACCAAGTCTGGTTACCATGTCTGGCTACCAAGTCTGGCCACCAAGTCTAGCCATCAAGTCTGGCTACCAAGTTTGGCTACCAAGTTTGGCTACCAAGTCTGGCCACCACGTGTGGCTACCAAGTCTGGCCACCAAGTCTAGCCATCAAGTCTGGCTACCAAGTCTGACTACCAAGTTTGGCTACCAAGTCTGGCCACCAAGTCTGGCTGCCAAGTCTTGCTACCAAGTCTGGCCACCAAGTCTGTCTACCCACTTTGGTCACCAAGTTTGGCTACTGAGTTTTGCTACAGAGTTTTGCTACCGAGTTTGGCTACCAAGTTGGCTACCGAGCTCCCCCAGATGAAATCTAGTCAAACTTACGAGGGTCTTCCAGCCATTTTCTAGGGTCTCCCGATCCAGAGGCAGAGTCGGCACAGACATCAAAGTATCCCTGCAGGGCATCCACCTGACGGCACAAGATGTCACGGAATGTCTCCATCTCGGCCAACTTCTCCCGCAGCCCACGCCCCTTCTACAAAGAGAGGAAACAAAACATGAAAAAGGTTTAATTGGACACAATGATACAGTGCAATGGTACATTGCTAAGGTGAGTGGGGCTAAAGAGCAAAGCCGAAACGGTCCATTAAGCAGTCAAGACCAATGTACTGACAGATTGTGGGCTCAACAGTCCTGTGTCCTTCAAAAACCCACAGGGCTCAGGTATTAATATTTATTTCCGGTAATGACACCAAGGATTCCTCAAAAACACCCTAGGCACTGTAGCTCAAAAGCCTGATGAAACCTTTTATGGAAAGATGATGAGAAGAAGATACAGTTTTAGAGGTGGGAGGAAAACCCCAGAGTAATATTCTGGGTAAAACCCACAGAATCAGGTAGGGACAAAAAACCCAATCCACTTGGCACCGAGCCGGACTTGAACCCAGTCCGCCAGAGATGAAAGGCGAGGAAAAAACCGCTATGCCAACCTTACTCCCAAAATATAAATATTGAAAGACTTAAAATAGGGTATGTAAGGTTTCAATAGAATACATCAAGAAACATCAGTATGGCCCTTATTTTCAAGTGGTCATATCTCAGACTGGAATGGTGCAGTCATACCTTAAATGAGGAGGAGGATGCCAGACTAGCCGTGGAATGCAGGGACAGCATGGATCCCTGGCGCTGTAGACTGGTGCTCTCGGCCTCTGCGGCCGCCTTCTGGGCCTCCAGGGCTTCCAGCCACTTCTGCCGGTCCTCAACATTCTTGCAGCGCAGGTACCAGACGTTGTCGTTGATGCCAACATCGAAACGGAGCTCGTCAAATGGATGGGCCTACAACAAGAAGAAACGATGCATCAAATGCCTTCAATATATACTGCAAACTGTTTCAGATTTGCAAACAAAAATAAATGCTTACTTTTAGGAAAGTCACTGTCTTCTATGAAAGAAAACAATACTTGGAAATGCAGTTTCCTTTTCGTACTGTAATAAATATTTAACCAGTGCTCAATATGAAAAGTGTGTCTGGCGCCCTCTGTGGCAATGTGGCTTTTTATACTCAATATTAACAAAACAAACATTGCCAGTCAAGACTAGAACTTGTAGAAAAGTTGTTATGCTAAGCAAATGTTTCAAGTTAAAAGCAAGCAACATCTCAGGAAAGCTAGATTTGGTAATTTGTTTTTACTATGAAAATTGTTTGTGCTAAGCAAGTTTACTGTGCTTAAGCAGCTTAATAAAATTGGCCTTTGACCTCAGCCATGGTCATGAGGATCAAAACCTTTGTTCCAACACTAGTCTTCATTACGCAAACCATCCATACACAGTAAGGCCCTGTGCATATACCCCATAGTTAAAGGAAGTTTTAATATGTGCGCTGCAGTCGGAAATAAACTGCTTAAATTTAGATTCAGGATCAAATGTCAACTTAGGCGCATGTGATGTCCTAACAACATCATACTAGTACAAAGTTGTGAGGTATGCAAAAGATTCCTAAGCAGCTTAAAACCTTTGATCAAACATCCATGTTTACCGAACGCAATAATGCTTTGATAACATTAGTACCAATAAATAGCGACCTTGGGGTTAAATCAGTGAAATGTGCACAATGATGAAACCAGACTGCTGAGTTGGTATGAGTTTGGTTGGCCCCTGGGGAGAAAAGACCCAACATCAGGAGATGTTAGAGTTAAATAAATTAAATCTACAAAACAACTGGCAATAACAAAATCTGTATTATAGCCAACAAAGAGATTTGGACTTGTACATTTGGATAATTAGCAAGGAAGTCTGAAACCTTGAAGTTTGACCCTGTGCTTTGCACTGTGTGATAAACCAATACTCATCGGCCTACAATGTACTGTATACTGAAATGCACTGTACACCAAGTATCTACCGGAAGGCTACACCTAAAAATGGCAGGATGCCAGAATAAAGGCCAAACATTCAGAGATGAACCCAAACTGTCAAGGCCCTTGTGATTTAGGGTCCATCTCCAAGCCTTCAAATGCAAGCAATAGAACTTATTATTAGTCTAGTTTGGGTTGAATAAGCTATGTTTTATGTCTTCAAACTTTCCCACATTTAATTTGTTGGATTTAGGTCTGTTCCATTATTCTGCACAGTTTATTTTGTAAAAATTTGACCAAAATTCAGAAATCAAACTGTGTGCAGCAAATTCCTCAATTAACTTGCAGCTCAAAACAGCCTTAAATTTTGAAGGACCTCAGAAGGTTCCTGTTCAAAAAGCAACCAAGTGTTAAAGTAATGGGAGTTTCTGGTTGTTTACATTTTTCTTGATAACGATCAAGATTATGTTTATCTCTTATCATGTACAGGTTGAGTAATATGGCTGATATGCAACATAAAAAGGAATATGGCCTGAGCGATTTGATTGTTTTCTTTCCACAATACAAAGCATGGCAAAATATTTCAAATTGTTTAGTTTCCCCATAAACTTAGTACACAACTGGCAAAGTGGTAGCCATCTGTAGAAATCATTCCATAATTCTTTATAATTGTTTAGTCTGCAGTGGTAAAAAACATTTTAGGGATTTAAGCAAGATCAAGTGAACACTGGACCTATACATGCATTTATTAAAAAAGCAGGCATGGGACTCGGGCAGTGTAGGTCCATTCCTTGGAAAGAGTTCCTCATCAGATGACCAGAACTTTTTTTTTCATTGAATAGGATTCAAATTGTGGTCAATCAAACACAGATATGTTGGAATAAAAATAAGTCTAACTCTAAAAACAAATAGACCATTTCCCAAGTATGGGCTAAGTACATTTACTTTTTGAGTACTTTTAATAGTCAAGTAAAGGCTGAATATTTGCATGACACGAGTACAACACTGGCTTGTGTACAAAACATCGGGCACAACATCGGTAACAAACCAAAACAGGAATTGTCACAGATTTACTTACAGGGTATAAATTAAAGACGGTACTAGGCTAAAGGTAGAAACATAATGTAAACAATGTTTCTGCCTGAAATACTGTATTTATCCAGAAAAACAGTAAAACCAAACACCAAAACATTTATATATTGGAAAGATAAAAAATGAGACAGCTATTCCCAAACATCTCGACGCAACAATTACAAATTGGTTTTTCACTGTTTTCTACTGTTTCCAATGATCAATTGAGCTGAACATTTCACAGGTTTGTTTTTATTCCATGAAAAATTGAATTATGAGCAGCCTGCAGCTGCACTGCCACCAAGCTTTACCAATGTTGTACTTTAAGTGTCAACATTTGGTGGAATGTGTGCTATGTTGCCTTTCCCATGGCATACATTTTCAACCCCAGTCTGAAAAAAAATTGAATACAATTTAGGCCTAGGCCTACCAAAGCTCCAACTTGACAAATCGCCCGCTGTCCGACACGCCCCTTACCAACTAGCCCCCCAATTTATTAAGAAATGAGATGCAAAATGTGAAGATAATTAATTATACATGATAATTAATAACCAAATGCTTCCCACCCTTTTGTGGGGTCTATTACACCACTATATGTGTTTATGTCAAATAGAATAATAAAGTACAAAACGAAGTAACGCACAACATTGAGCGTTCATCACAGAAACAAAAACGGCAATAATGCAACTTAAACATGTTACAACAAGCAAGAAAAACAAGTCAACAACAACACTTAAATTAAAACAAAACATAGAACATATCTCAAAAAGTCACAAAAACTCAGAAACATCGTCATAAACAAAAATACAAAAGTTGGTCAGGGGGCTAGTCGGTCAGGGGGCGACTTGGGGAGGGAGCGAGTCGTCCAGTCGTGTTTGGTAAGGGGCGAGTCAGTAAGGAGGCGAGTTGGCAAGGGGTAGAATTGGTAAGGCCGGGGCGAGTCGGCAAGAGGTGAGTCGGCTAGGAGTCGAGTTGACCTGTTAACCCTGAAATATATCGGCGATTGTGGGTTGACGGGATCCCAAAACACATTGATTCTTTTTGGTTCTGAACTAACTTCTACTCTTCAAAAATGATACTTTTGACTTTCAGCAAATGTTCCTGGGTCCTTAAAAGCCTAGATTGAAGAAATTAGTTAAACATTTCAGGGTTAAAATTCAATTTTCTTACGCTCTTCTTGTAAACTTTAAAACAGGCCGTCTGATCGCGTGAGGCCATTTTGTCTGGTCTGGTTAGTCTAGTGCCCAGACCCAACAGATTAAGAGTCCTAAAAATGTCAGAGTGGAAACCAGACTATTATCGTCTGCGGCCGTCCGTGCTGCGGTGAAATGTTACAATCTTGGTTACCGTCTTTACCCCATAATTTCCCTCAAAAATCAAAGCCCTGCCCTTTTTCCAAAGATTTAACCTTCGTAATATAGAGGAGGAGACCAACAAAGTATATGTAGGTAAGTTACTTTTCAAAAAGTAGTTTCCTTTCCTTTATAGTTTTAGGACCCGTCAACCCACAATCCCCAATATATCACCCAAAATGAAATAAACAGCGCAAAAAATAAATGGCCCTTCTTCATCATAAATAATCCTGATCCACTCACCTCAATATCGGCCCTGGCCAAACTGATGGACCCCCGACAGCCAAGATGGATATCCGTGTGTGCCTTGAAGTAGCTGAGCGTGCCGTTCCTGAGGGTAACCCATCGGTCCTGCCAACCGTGGATGTAGTTGGTCCACTTGTTCAGTTTCTCCTCCAGTTCGGGTACGCTCTCGATATCATCGCTGTCAAAATCATCATCTTCTTCCTCTTCTTCGCTCAACAGGACGGCGGGGTCGTCCGACATTTTCCGAACCAGCTCGATCCTGCCCGAGTCATGCATCAAATAAGTCTTCCTAAGATGACGGCGAAAATGGGAAGGTTTTGGTGGTTTGACTATTTGGGGCCAAATTATTTACAGGATTTCTAGGGAATAAAGGATGGGCAATGTTGTTGTACGGTGGATGATTTCTTGACCGAGTACTGGGCGCATGACGAACGTGAGGTTGTTGTTCGGATAGGCGAGGCATGAATGGGCTCATACGTATGAAGACCAACCGGACTGGTTGTTCTTGTATTGCGCATGTGTACAATTGTGTTAGTCTCTATTCAGTCGTCATAACAAAAAGTACACATTCAATCGTTTATGGAAAGATACTACTATACATGCTGTGCTGATTCTTCAAAATAGCATGCCATTTAGAATAACTATTTACGTTAAATAGGAGAAATATTCCCTTCAAAAGAAAACGAGAAGAACAAGAACAACAATTCTCTGATTAAGATAAATACATATAATCACGAGTATTAAAGAAGCAAGCAGTCTAGCGAAATCAGATCTCTCTCATGCATATTCATTTATTTAAATTAGTTACTTGCCCTTACTTTAAGCCAATGACCATAATAGTTTTCCTATGGTGCCTCTTAGGGGACACGGGCAAAATAAAAGTTGGAGAGAGTTGAGAGAAAAAATATATAATTATTTCGTTCCCGCAGCGTACTATTTTGCTTCCTCAAAATACTATTTTGTTCCCTAGAAAATACTGATTCATTCCCTGTAAATATTTTCATTATTTCTGGGTTATTGCAGCCACTATCGCAGCCCTAAAGCTGAATTGAAATGGTAAATAATTATTTTCGAAATTTAATATATTTTTAGTATTTATTTCATTTCTCGGGAAAAACAAGTTTCTAAGCACAAGAACAATAATTAACACTTTCAGTAGAACAGGACAAGACAAAATAACTACATAAGAATCCAATCAGCTTCAGAAGGATTGCCCAAAAGTAATTAATTATGTCAAAGGTGCTCTCCAGACTAATTGAATAAATATGAATGAATATGAATAATCATTACAAATAATAAAAAAAAAAAATACTCATGCAAAAAAAGTAACCGCAGAATTAATTTCTTTTCCTCAAAATAATATTTCGTTCCCTTAAAAATTAGTTCATTTTCTCGAAACATTATTTCGTTCCCTCAAAATCATTTCGTTCCTCAAAATATAATTAAGGTCACAAAATACTATTTCAAGGGAAGGAATTTATTTGGAGGTAACAAAATATTCTTAAGGGAGTAAAATAAATGATTTCAAGGTAACGAAATAGATGTTTTCGTCCCCACAAAATCATTTCGTTCCCCCGAAATGTTCCCTCGAAATAGCCATTATTTAATTTCTCGAATTTATAGGTATGCTCGAACGTGGCTCTTTCGTTAGAAACCTTTATTTTATTGGTCGTCGGACTGAAAACTTCGGTATTTGCGGCAACACCGAGTGGCTTTAAAGGGACAGAATTAAGTGAGGAAAATCAGGAGCAACAGCAGTAACGTAACTAAACAGCAGCAGGAGCTAGGGTCCCTCAAGAAACCATTTGAATTATTTGGCAATGACAACTTTGGCAACTGAAGACCTTATACGGAGCGCTTCTTTTTCATCTAACAGTACAAGGTTTCCCAATTGAAATTAAACAACTTGGAGCCTTTTCCAATTCGTTTTTGTTTCCAATATAACTTTAAATCAACCCAAAAAAATCGTTGTCAGTTGCTCATGTTGGAATCTCCTCACTCTCACAATTTTACAATGCATGAAAAGTAGGCCCTACCGTTTGGTAGCATAATATATCGAAACAGAAATCTTGAATTCATAGATATACCTATAACTTTCAGGTTATGGTAATGAAACCTAGAAAGTTAATTTGTTTCTGCCTGAATGGCAGTATTTATCCAGAAAAGAGTAAAATCAATTGACCAAAAACAATTTTGATCCTCAAAAGATCAAAAATACCATCATCGGGTATAGACGTTTTAGTGTTTTCACAAAAAGCGTGCACCGTATTGGATTGTGAAGTTATCTCTTGATATGTTTGCCCATGAATCTGCATTTCTTTGACAAAAACCAAAGTATGAAGTTAGCGCCTTTGAAAATCAAAATGAACAAAATAGTCCATTTGAAATGAAATTAATGACGGACATAACTGGATAAAGTTATACATCATGGTTATGTACTCGTTATAAACAACCAAACCAGATGATGTCAGTTTTGTTTCATTTACAAACAAATTTAAAACCTTACAGGCAACTGTTAACTTAGCTGCAGTAACTGTAGCCCTATATTACTCCTGACGTTGTTGTCGTAATATAGGGCTACAGTTACTGCAGCTACTGTTAACTTAGCTGTTTCAAAAGCAACATAATAATAGAAACGGTGACTAAAAGCAGCAAAAACGCACAGAAATGCTTTGAAACTTCCATAAACTTAAAAAAAAAAAAAAGAATAAGAAAAGGGAAGGGGCTTATATGCAGCACTCTCGTTCCTAGTGATTATTATGCTAGGAAAACAGAGCTAGCAAGAGAATTGAAAGGTAGTAGTTAGGGGAGGGGCGAGAGGAAGACCAATTGACTCTTTTTATCTTATAATATCAAATGTTGCCTTCTCCTGTTTTTGTCTTCTTCTGTTTCATCCATCTTTTTCTCATTTATTTTATTTTCCGTTTTCATCCCTTCCCCTATTACTAATTGTCCTCTTTCCTCATGCAAACATATACCCCCCTACCTTCGGATTGCAAATGTTAAGACAATTGACAGTGATGGAAAGCTTCTTAAAAAATTTCTTTCAAAAGTGTGATCCGGTTTTTTTTCTACGCATATATAATATTATTACATGTCCCTCATCTAATTTCACTTTTTTTTAATGCACTGTAACAAAACCAAACTGTATTTAAAAAATGACTTAGAATGAATAAATTCCAACATGAACAACTGGCAACGAAGGTCACAGGGTAGACTTAAAGGTATCATATACTCTAGCTACTTTTGTAGCATACCAAAACAGAAATCCCCACAGCTTTATCTATGACTAATTACAGGGTATACAGATGGTGATGGTAGAAACATACCGTTAAAGTTTTACTGCCTAAAATGCTGTATTTAACTTTTAAAGATAAAATTAAAATAAATTAAAGAGAAAAGACTTAAGAAACACTGTGGCCGTTTTCACTGTTTTCTCAAAAAGTGGGAGCCACATATTATGGGACTGAAATTTTCACAGATGACCGTTAATTATTGTATCTTCCTTGATATTCTTGCCCATGAATGTGTATTAAATAATGTGATATTAATTATACATGTGTATTAGTATTTAAAGTTAAGTGTGGATATAAATTCAACTGGAAGACTTTTAAAAGGGGAATCTTTTTTAAAGGACAAAGAGGCGCTCGGAATTATATTTTATTTTCATAGGCATGATTCAAAAATTTGGTTATCATTTTTTAAAAATGGTTTGAAAAAACACCAACAATGTAAAAGACCAACCGGGGCTTCATACGTATTGAAGCATCAACCGGCGTACACATAACCCAATGCAAAAGACCAACCGTACACAGGCTTCATACGTATTGAAGCACCAACCGGCGTACACATAACCCAATGCAAAAGACCAACCGTACAGGGGCTTCATACGTATTGAAGCACCAACCGGCGTACACATAACCCAATGCAAAAGACCAACCGTACACAGGCATCAACCGTATTGAAGCACCAACCGGCGTACACATAACCCAATGCAAAAGACCAATTCCGTACAGGGGCTTCATACGTTTTGAAGCACCAACCGGCGTACACATAACCCAATGCAAAAGACCAACCGTACAGGGGCTTCATACGTATTGAAGCACCAACCGGCGTACACATAACCCAATGCAAAAGACCAACCGTACAGGGGCTTCATACGTATTGAAGCACCAACCGGCGTGTGTAAAAGACCAACCGTACAGGGGCTTGATACGTATTGAAGGATCAACCGGCGTATGTAAAAGACCAACCGTTAAGACACAGGCTTCATACGTATTGAAGCACCAACCGGCGTACACATAACCCTATGCAAAAGACCAACCGTACACAGGCATCATACGTATTGAAGCACCAACCGGCGTACACATAACCCAATGCAAAAGACCAACCGTACACAGGCATCATACGTATTGAAGCACCAACCGGCGTACACATAACCCAATGCAAAAGACCAACCGTACAGGGGCTTCATACGTATTGAAGCACCAACCGGCGTACACATAACCCAATGCAAAAGACCAACCGTACACAGGCATCATACGTATTGAAGCACCAACCGGCGTACACATAACCCAATGCAAAAGACCAACCGTACACAGGCATCATACGTATTGAAGCACCAACCGGCGTACACATAACCCTATGCAAAAGACCAACCGTACACAGGCATCATACGTATTGAAGCACCAACCGGCGTACACATAACCCTATGCAAAAGACCAACCGTACACAGGCATCATACGTATTGAAGCACCAACCGGCGTACACATAACCCAATGCAAAAGACCAACCGTACAGGGGCTTCATACGTATTGAAGCACCAACCGGCGTACACATAACCCAATGCAAAAGACCAACCGTACACAGGCATCATACGTATTGAAGCACCAACCGGCGTACACATAACCCAATGCAAAAGACCAATTCCGTACAGGGGCTTCATACGTATTGAAGCACCAACCGGCGTACACATAACCCAATGCAAAAGACCAACCGTACACGGGCTTCATACGTATTGAAGCACCAACCGGCGTGTGTAAAAGACCAACCGTACAGGGGCTTCATACGTATTGAAGCACCAACCGGCGTGTGTAAAAGACCAACCGTACAGGGGCTTGATACGTATTGAAGGATCAACCGGCGTATGTAAAAGACCAACCGTTATAGGTATCGAAGCACCAACCAGCATATACGCATAACCCAATGAAAAAGACCAACCGTACAGGGGCTTAATTAATTCATACGTAATTGAAGCAACAACCGGCGAATGTAAAAGACCAACCGTACAGGGGCTTGATACGTATGAAGCAACAACCGGTGTATGTAATAGACCAACCGTTATAGGTTTCGAAGCACCAACCAGCATACGCTGGGTAAAAGACTATAATTTATCACTGGATGACAAATTCTGATTAAAGATTATTATGCCGTCATCCCGAGATAATTTTATTTCAGGACTAGTCACATGGCACCTCTAGAGCTCCGTACGCACTTATTAATGTTTATTCATAACCTCCACCGTGACCCACATGCTTAGCGAACCTGTCATGATGAGAGACTTGTGAAGAAGACTAGGCGGATTTCACCTGCTGCACACTGCCATACCAATTGCGCTGGTTCCCAACCATTAGGTAGTAATACGCGAAGTGCGGGTACCAGGGACCGGTCAACAAAAACATGTGCATGGTTGGTGTTCCGGTTGGTCTTCATACGTCTGTACTGTTTTATATCTCGATAGGCCGTGTGATGTAAATAAAAATCGAAGCATTTAATTCGAGGCAGGCATACAATTTGAAGCATTTAATTGTGTGTTATTATTTTCTTTTATTTCAAAATTCAAAGGTTACTAAACAATTTTATTCCCATTTCTAAACATTTCTGAAGATTTCTTTGGGCTGCCTCTCTTAGCTCGACCATGGAGGAAAAAATGTCACGATAAATACTTACTCCTCATAATAATTGTGTCCTTTTACTTTTGAGGTGTACCTTTAATTTAAAAATCCTGCCCACTTCCATGTGATCGGGAAAAGTAAAAATAGACTTTAATAGTGAAGGTTAAGTTCTCATTGAGAATTTACGAGAAAATAAAGATTATTTCATGCGAGATTTTTAAAGAGGAATCAATCATTTTGATTTTCATTACACTATACAGGATATTTTTGTGAAAAAATAGCAAGCTCGCAAGGACAGGTTTTGAAAACCAGTCTAAAAATGTGACAGCACAAGACGTATCCGAAATGAATCAATATAATTTCATCGTGTGTGATCAAGTGTGTGTCCCTGGTGTAGTAATCTTGGATTTGCGCAAGTTGAAGTTTGAGGTTTTGCAAATTTTCTGCGAAGCGATGATGATGTCTTGATGAGTCATAAGTCAAATAACTCGTTCAAGGTCAGCAATGTAGACAGTCTTAACTGACGATAAAAGTGCTTGTGCTAACTGTGGGATCGGGAGGAAGTCATGAAGTTGAAACTTGAAGTGAAGTTCTTGTTTTGGTCAGGGCGAACTTTGGGGGGGGTGTAAATAACTTAAGGGGGCGTGTTTGAGGGGGGGGGGGGGTTAAAAGTGGGACAATTAGGAAATTCAATTGGAATTTATTTAGGGAGTTGGTTGCATTATATTAACTAATCAAGTTCTGTTCAGTCTAGCAAATGTATACTATTAGTAATACTATTACTAGGCTCATAAAACTAGTTTATTTGAAAAAAAAGTTTCAAAATTGCCCCCCTCCAAAAAAAAAAAGGGGGGGGGGAATTATTAAACAACATTTAATATACAAATTTAAACAGCTCAAACATGACAATTTAATTTTTTCCACACATTGTTTGAATATTTGTATTGCCATTTCCATTCATTTGATATTGTTTTATGTTGAACTTTATAATTAGGTCAGGTTGGTAGTGAAAGTTTTCAGATGATGATGTCATAAATTATTATTACATAAACAGTGACCTTTGTACCTTTGACCTGGACTGTGATAACAAACGGGAACATGGATGCTGCGGACTCCGATCATGAAGAAGAAGATGAAAAATGGAACGAGCCGGCAGAGCTTCAATTTCAAGGGGTCAGACCGAACGTGGGGCAGGCATCAGACCGACAGTCAGCTGATGTGACGGCCAACAGGAAACCAAATGGTGAATACAGACGTTTCACATAGAAAATGTTTCCAGATAATGAACTGGTTTTGTACAGAACAAGTTTTGTATCGAACTCAATATTACGCTAAGGGCCTGCTTGTTTAACGCGCAAGATCACGGATTTTGCGGATTTGGATCCCATTTTAGCATACCCTGCATATAAGATGTGGATCCGCAAATCTGGGATCTTGTGTGTTAAACAAACAGGCCCATAGACTAAGGGAACTTTCTTGCTATTTGTGTCACAATTTTTCATAGAAAATTCAATTATCTTTTCATAAAGATAATTTCTCTTTTATTTTGAAACTTTTTGTTTTTCTTTTCTGTCTCATGTTGGTGATCATGGAGAAGTCTCGGCACCTGGTCCAAGTGGTGGCGCCATCATGTCTCGGATGGCCCTGAATGACAACAAGGCTGGCATGGACGGACTAGACAAAGACAAGATCAACAAGATCATCATGGAAGCGTCCAAGGGCTCTAGGTGAGAATGCCAGGACCCAAGAGGAAATCAGGGAATATCAGAGGCCTTGCAAAGTTGTTATGCAGTATACCGACAAAAATACCGAAGCAACTCCTGTGGGAAGAACAGTGGTTATATTTGACCATATTAAGGACCAAAAGCTCGAAGCTCAGCTCCGGCTCCAGCTCTGCCTTTGTCTCTGTCATCCATATGCTGAAAATATAGGTTGTGGTTTTTCATTGAAGCTGAAGCTCAGTTTTCTTTTTTCAAACCAGAGAATCTACTTCCGATCTGCTGCAAAAAATCTCTATTTTGATACCTGTTATTTTTGGAATGGATTTCACAAAATGGAGCCGGAGCCAGAGCCAAGCTTTGAGAAATGCCCCAGGTTTGCCACAAAGATAAACCACAAAAAAATGTTAAAGTCAAGAATCTCCAATCAAGAATTTTTAGTGGATAAGTGCCATGAAATTTGGATATAAATCTCTTTGACTTTTTTTTGTTGGTGGTAGATTCTATGAAAACGAGTGCCGAAAAGAAGCCCAAGTCAACCAACGAATAGACCGAATGATGTTGCAGCTGGCTGGCATCACAGAGCAACAAAAGGCTGCTGCTCTGGTTGAGGTACATAAGAAGAAGTTTTTGTTTGTTTGTTTTTCTGGTTTGGCAGCTCATCTAGCACATCAAAGAGATCAAGACAAGGGCACTGCCAACATAGGGCTAGATAGCTCAGTTGGTAGAGTGCTCATGGTATTCTGGGAGTCGCAGGTTCAAATCCACTCCTGTCAATTTTTCGTTCTTCGCTTTCCAATGACTTAGATTTAAACCAGTCAGTTGCCTTTGTGGGTATTAGATGATTAAATCAAGAGAGGATTACTTGCAGAATGTTTTTGGAGTAACCCTTTTTAAGGAGCCATAAGAAGGTATAAAAGAATGGGTACAAGTTTGCTGATGTTTTGACTTCATCATACAGATTCTGTCCCAACTTGGTTGAATGCCACAAGATGATATTATACCTTGTCGAGTTGTTTTGGTCTCATACATTGCTGGGTTGTTTGGTCTTGTCCAGGTTGATGCTATGGTCGCAGATCTGGAGGCCTCCAGGAACTTCAGTCGAAGCATCGTTCACTTGGACATGGATGCCTTCTATGCAGCTGTGGAGATGAGGGATGACCCCTCTCTGAGGGACAAGCCCATGGCTGTGGGTGGTATGAGTATGCTGGTGAGTCACCTAGTCAAGTGGAGTCACACAGCTCCAAGGACACTTGACAGTCATTTCACCCAAAGGCAAAGTACATTTGATGCAGGTCATACCGACTTGATGGTTAAACAAGGAAGGATTCCTGTTTTTAAACTCTTTGGCTTCATCATTCTTTTCAGAGTACCTCCAACTATCATGCACGGCGCTATGGAGCCAGGGCAGCCATGCCTGGCTTCATTGCCAAGAAACTCTGCCCAGAGTTGATCATCGTGCCGACCAACTTTGACAAGTACCGCACGGTCAGCAGCCAGGTCCGGGAGATCCTGGGCCAGTACGATCCTAACTTCTGCCCCATGAGCTTGGACGAGGCCTACTTTGACCTGACTGATCACCTGGAGAAAAGGCAGAGTTTCTCCGAAGCGGAGAGGACGTTTGCCTATGGAGAGTGGAATGAGAACCCAGTAGAGAAGACGGATGCCAAGATGTTGGATGCTGACAGCACTGGAGGAAGTGACGTTAGGGACAGAATGTCTAGCGGAATGATGAGCGATCCAGTTGATGAGCACTCAAACCTGGAATCTCAGCAGGAAAATGGACAAGTTGCAGAAGCTGTGATCAGGACTGACTATGTGTCTTTGCCAAGCGAACACAAGACAGAACTGCCCTCTGAGACTGGACCAACACCCACGCCTTTGGATAGCTCCAGGAAGCCTTCAGGATTGACAGAGGACAGGGAAATGCCTCCTGGAGGATCAGAGGCAGTGACGTTAAGGGACATTAGAAGCAGAACCTTTGGGTTGACCGTGGAGGAAGTAGTAGAGGAAATAAGATTCCGCATCGAGCAGGAGACGCAACTGACAGCCAGTGCAGGTAACAGTAACATACACACCAAGGTCTAACCTACCAGATGCAAGAAATCACAGGCTTCCTTCAGATATTATTTCAACCAACAACCTCCACTTTGCTAGTGCAGACATCCTACCTTAAAGCTTGTCCGGTCCAACTAGCAAATTGATATCCTTAGCCTGTATGCCAGTTTGTAAAAGATGCTAATGAGGAGAGTCTTAAGTGTCTACCAATTTGTAGCCTGCATCAACTCAAGGTCCGGGTACTCAGACTCGGAGTCCAACACACAAATGATTGCCATTCAATTGCTTAAACTTTTATTATAACCTTTTAATCAGGCATTGCTCCAAACGTCATGCTGGCCAAGATCTGTTCGGACAAGAACAAACCCAACGGCCAGTATCGCATCCAGCCCAACCGAGATGCAGTCATGGAGTTCATACAAGAGCTACCCATTCGCAAGGTTTGACATAGAATAAGAAACTGGTGAGGTGTGTTCATTCGTAAGTAAAGCAAGTCTTCCGGCTTTGGGCCTCCAAACAATATCACACTTACGAAGTGTATGTAGCCATTTAAATTGCTACCCTCTTTGACAACAGACATCTCTACGGAAATGTATACTCGGAAACTTTCAGATTTTCATGCAGTTCTCCTCGTGCTCCTATCACCCAACCAGGTATCTGGAATCGGCAAAGTCACAGAGAAACTCCTGGCTGCTCTCGGCATTCAGAACTGCACCCATCTCTACCAACAGAGGGCGCTGTTGCACCTGTTGTTCTCACCCACGTCTTCCCAGCACTTCTTGCGGATATCACTCGGGCTGGGCTCAACAAGAGTTGAAAGGTTTGCTTTTCTTTTGGACTTTTTTTTGCTTGAACAGAAAAAAACTGAAATTATGAAATATTCCAGCGGGTTGAATTTTTTTATAACTAGCACAAAATAGATGTTGTTTGCACTTGTTACCATTTGGGGCAATAGATGGCTACATGCGTACACAGAAAACATCCTAATTCACTGATACAACACAAAACTCTCTCCATTCTATTGTGGCATTTTTTCATTCTATCCAGAGACGGTGAGCGCAAGAGCATGAGTACAGAGCGGACATTCAGTGAACTGAGCCGGCCGGCTGACTTGTACAGCAAATGCAACGAGCTGTGCCATGCACTGGCTGAGGACCTACAGAAGGAGGAGCTTGCGGTAAGCGCAGACCAATTTCTTTGTCCAGTGTGTGTTAAACCTTATGATTTAAGCACTTTGGTCACTTGATAAAGACTCAAAGACTTCAGACTTGGTGTGGATGGAGGTTGGTCCAACAGCCCCAGAGGTGCTATAGAGATTTTTGGACCTGATGGGGAACAGTTGAGGTCCTTTGATCAGGAGCTGGGTCGGAGCTGAGAATTTGTCTTTTGGCCATGCAAAAGTGTTATAACCTTGCTCTTTCCCCTCCAAAAAGCCTGACTTTGGTGAGGAATTGCATGATGTCAATTATCTCCCCTGTATTGTTCATCAGGGCAAGACGGTCACCATCAAGCTCAAGACGGTCAAGTTTGACGTCAAGACCAAGGCTTCCTCTGTGCCCTCCTGCATCAGCTCAGCGGATGCCCTGTTCGGCGTGGCCAAGGACTTGCTGAGGGCAGAGATCAACGCCTGCAAGCCAGAGCCACTCAGACTCAGACTCATGGGTGAGGTCCAACATCTGTTTTCCGAAATAAAATGATAGTGTGCTTTTCCAGAGGTTAATGGAAAAGAAAGTCTAGATTTGAAAAGTATTTATTTCATGTCATAGGTGTGAGGTTGTCCAACCTCCAACCGCACACTGCTGCAGAGAACAAGCAGGGAAGCATCACAACGTTCTTCAAGAAGCAGGCCCAGACACCAGCTCCTCAAGCCCTGCAATTATCAGAATCACAACAAGCAACCAGCAGTGGCTCCACGGATGGTGGACCGGTGTTCAAGAATGCGACTGCAAATAATTTCTCTTCAGTGGATCAGACTCGGGATGGATTAGGAGCAGACCTGTCCTTTGCTGCGACCACAGAGGAGAGTCCTCAGACTTTTCAGTCTCAGCCTTCTCTGCCCAGCCTCCAGGCTGTGTCATCCTCATCTCCACGGCTCTTTGAGAGTACAGACTCTCCTATTTCAAGGTTGCAGCTCGTAGACCAGCAAGGGTTCCCTCCGTCCCTAGACAATGATCAGAGGAGTCACCAAGAATCCACAAGCAGAACACAAGATCACGAGGGCAGTGCTGGTGGGTCATCGTCATCAACTGAGCTGGTCTGTCCCGTGTGTAACATCAGGCAGATATGCACGGACCTAGAAGCATTCAACGAGCACGTGGACGTGTGCCTGAACCGAGGTGCAATACGGGACATGCTGAAACAGCAAGGTGAGTACTTGATGAGAGAGGGATACATACATGTAATCTCAGAGAAGAGAATTGGGACCAAGACTCCATATTACTCAAAATAGACGAGTTCACAAATTTTGCATTTAATGCAATAACTAGATCATCCATTTGTTTTTTGTGGTCACTCGTTCGCCAGCAAAAAGTTACCAGAAGGTTGGCACACCAGTTCCAATACTCACAGTTAGCAAGGCCATGAAATGGGAATTGTAAAGAGAACACAAATAATATCCCTTTTTATTGATCCTTGTTTATTTGACTTTTATAACCAACAGCCGCTGAGGTCAGTCCAGCTTCACAACAGAGACATACATCCCCAACTAAAGGGAAAAGGTACGTTATGTAGTCAGCACAGATGAAGTTTATTCCTTGGATAAACTTGGACACATGGTCATTTCTTTGGACGCCTCTTACAAAATTGTTTTTCCCTGCAGGAGTCTGTCAGGACCCAAGTCTGCTCCAAAAAGATGCAAACAGGAGAAGCCAACGACGAATACGCTGGACAGATTCTTCAGCTGAAGTGGAATCATCAATTCGACTTTATAGGAATATGCAAAATCATTATTTTTTAAAGGATTTGCAGAACATTCTATAACCATGCCCTCCCATGTCATTTTTGGCAAGCAACATTCCTGAATCCACCTAAATTCATATAACACTAATACCTTTCATTATGCTCATGGATTTCATATTTTCTATTTTGCCGATAAAAGTCTCAAAATAGAGAATCAAATGTGAACAAAATTCAAGGGCAGATTTTTTAACTCCAAATCACATTTTAATACACAGAGTATATTTTTTATACACTTCAGAAAATATTCTGAATCGTTGTTGGTTGGAAGTTAAAATTTAAGATATTCAGTAAGTTGTTTGAGAACATAAGAACATAAGTTGTTATCAGAGTAAAGAATTGTCAATGATTTCAAGTTTTGGAATTTCCCACAAAAATATATTTTTGGTGGACCCCTCTATCTTCAGCTAATTAACCAAAGAATTTGTACTTATTATCATGCATGTGCCTCTGTTACAATGTATTAAATTATATGGATTACAGTAATTTTGATTTCTCCATTCACTGAAATACCTAATCATGAATTATAAACTTCTTTGTTGATTTAGAACAAAAATCTGTGCATTAAAATGCAATCAGGAGAAATAAATGCTATGCAACTTGTTTTTCAAGTTTTTGTGTGGAGAATGAGTCATTTTTACTATATCCATATTTCCAGAAAAAGAAAAATTTTCAAAATGAAAACCTTCCAAATAAGAACTGAGAAAAAGCTTTCAACATTCAAAACATTATCCGCAGATCCAAATTTCAGCATCAAAGCAAGAAAAAAGAATTGGGAAAAGAAAATCTAACAATAATGAGAAAAACAATTTGTAAAAAGAAATTTGAAAAAAAAAAAAACAATTTGAAAAGAAAATTACAAAACAGACAGACATTTAAAACCAGACATCATTGACACTCTGTTTGATGTTGTCTCTGATGTCCCTCTTCACCTCTGTCACTATACCCGCCTCCCCTCTGGCTCTCCGCCTCCTCTGCTGGACCTTCTGCTTCTTCATCAGGCTCTGCTTGACCTTTGCCCTGACCACGGACGAGTCCATTGTGGAACGGGTAGATGTGGACGAGCTGATGCTGTCGCTGCTGCGTTGCCGGGTGTGGTGGTTGATGTGGGCCAGGCTGGCGGCGTCGCGGTGCGGGCGGTACTGCTTGTTCAGGGCGGCGATGTCCTCGAGGTCCTCCTCCTCCTCATTATCAGGTCTTCGATCCCTCTCCAAGTCACTACCACTGTCTCTATCATCGTCTCCCGTTTCCTCAACCTTCTCAGTCCTGATGCTCAGCTCTTCAGCCTGGTCCCCAAATTCCTCCGTACTGGTGATGTCCACAAACTCGTGCCTGACTCGGTCTGATGGATGTTGGACAGGCTCGTTGCCGGTCCTTACTGGTTCCTTGTTTGATGCGTTACTGACATTTTCTTCCTCTTCTTCTTCGCTGCCCTCATTAGAGGAGAGTCGCTCTTTGAGATCGTCATCTGCATCTTGAAGCTTCTCTGCTTCTGTCTCCTCTTCGTCATCGTCATCTTCTTCTGCATCCTCACCTCTCCCATCTCTCAACAACGTGGTCTCCTATTGTAAAAGGGATACAACATGACATGACTCAGACTTCTCCGGAGAGCAAAACAACTCTTTCATCCATCAAGCTTTGAATAGGACTTCTAAGCTACCAAAGACAGAAATAGAAATTCTTCTCTGACCTCTTCCAGGGTTTTCTGCATGTCCTTGGTGAAGCCGCTTGCCGACACATCAACATCCAAGGAGTTTTCCAAGCTGTGCCGATGGAAGAAAGAAGAGAGACGAAAAATGGTCAAAACTAAACACCGTCCAATGAATTCAACAAAACAATGTAGCATCTGAAGCTGCAAAAATGCTTTGCTTCACCATTATTTTGTCAGGCCATCAAATACAAAATTGTACGATACAGCTATTTCTTTTAGTTTGATGTAGTAATTTCAAAAGTTCATTCCCAAACTTGCTGGCAGATAAACTGCAACACTATCACGCACAATCGCTTATTAAGTACTCATAGTGGCCAGCTTCAATATGCTGTCTTGTGACTTGTGATTTGCAAAAACTCAATCTGCACCCTTGCTGCTATGAAATGGAATTTGAAACTTGGGGAAACCAGACTGCCGCCTTTTCACAACTGACCAGATATCTGAGAAGGTTGGGTACAACTCGCTCTCGTACTGGAAACGTCTGAGGAAGAAATCCCGTATGCACTGCACGTCCCGATCAAAGTACCTGTGAAAAGGAATGAGACGGTTTGACGATTCAAGGAGATATACATTTGATGAAAATGTAGGAAATGCGCCGAGTAGGCTTGTGGCTATACTGAAAATGGTTGAGAGGCCCAGGGGCTCTATGTGGCTTCTCCCTTCTTTGTCTGATAGATGTTGTCCAATAAACATTCAAGGCCATGGGGAACAGGGGTCGATTTTCGTTGAGTTGTCAATATCACCAAAGTGATTTGTAATATGACATCACACTTTGCTTAGCAAGATTGATTCACGATTTAAGATCAGTCTAAGCGCTTTTCGAAATAGACCACAGGTTCACTGAGAAACAATGAAATGTGCTTGTCTCAGCGACAGGAGCTGGCCACCCAACAGAACAGACATATCCATGAGTGTAAAAAGTTAAGGTAGTGGCAGCACCGTGTCTGCACAACCACCAGATGGAAGGCAGTAAGAAAGTAGACCTTTGGAGGATATGGCAGAGTTAGGTGGGAAAGAGCAACGCAAGGATCCTCTTACTCAACCTCTTCCTCTGCCAACTGGACTCTTCTGGGAGAGTTCAAACTAAATTCCAAACACCACTACCACTAACATCTGGCTTCAGCTCTTCCTAATGGAGAGCTTGGCTGAATAATGGACTCACATTTCAGCATTGCTGTGCGACGTGGACACCATCTGCGGGAAGTCGATCAGCGTGACGCGGTCCTGGTCGTCCAGCATCAGGTTGAACTCATTGAAGTCACCGTGGATCAGGCCGTGGCTGGCCAGTCGCATGACCAGGTTCATCAGGTCGTTGTAGGTCTCCGCTGGGTCCGTCAAGTCGTGGATTTGGTTCCTAAGAAGGAAAACGAGATCGGAGAACTTCACGCCTGCAGGCTGTAGCTGCTCTTAAGAATTAAGAGTATCTAGCAAGTTCCCAAAACCAAGAGTACCAGTCGCATGCAATATACATCGAATGAGATTTTGACTGGTAACCTGCATTTGGTTAAGTTTGGTCTTTTTAAGGAGGCTCAGCTTCCCGAATTCCAGATAGCAACCATCAGGGAACCAGTGAAAACCCATAGTCCTACAAGTATACAGCAAGATGTAATCCTGCCTAATTAGCCGCTCAAAATGACAGATACAGCTTTCTGTCTTCACTTAATGAAATTAAACCTGGAAAGAATGAACATCAACATTGACTTGTGAAGTTGTACTTGATTGAAGTGTACTTACAATGGATAGGCATTCATAAGTTCCATGACCACACAGTGTCTGTTGTAGTCTATGGGCTTGGGAACGGGAAAGTTGTGATCGTACAATGCCTGTGTGATGTCAGATAAAAGACGGACACGAAAAAAGAAATGACAACATTTTCAATTGCGAGGAAATACTTCAGCAGAGGTGCAAGTGAAGTTAGGCCAAACTGACCATGTCCAGCGCATTTGTGGTAACGCAGGGGTCAAACTTAACAGTGGTCCGCTGGCATGGCTCGGGGCCACCAAAAACAATCATCGTGCCACTGATTTCAGGAACAATGTCAGTGCAGTGCAGTGCACTGTCCACTGGCCCTGCAGGCCACCAAGAGACTGAAGTTAATTTCGACCCCTGTACTAACCACTAGTCATATGGCAAGTGATCTGTGTAATACCATAAATAATACCATGAAGTAATTCACTCCTGTTTACTTACTTTCATGAATGCAAATTCTTTCATGGCGGCCAGCCGGGACAGGTAAAGCCAGGAAGCATTGCGCCGTTTGCCCAGATAATCTCGCTTCTCCTTCAGCCTACGAAAGGACGTCCGCCCCAACCTTGAAAAAAACAAAAAAACAAGTATTATAAAGGGCGTGACAGTTTACCCATGTTCCTCTCACATCCAACAGGGCCTTTTCGAAACGAAGGCTCAGACTCAGGCTCAGGCTCAGGCTCCATTTCTTGAATCCATTCTAAAATAATGGGTATCAAAATAGAGGCTTTTGACTGCGGTTCGGAAGTAGATTCTCTGGTTTGAAAAGGAAAACAGAGCTCCAGCTTTGATGAAAAACAACAACTTATATTTTCAGAATATGGAGCCTCCATTTCGAAAAGGTCTTTAGACTGATCTATCAAAAGGCCGATTTCATTAAGCTGCTAACCACAAAAAATCTTGCTTAGTCATACAAAATATGAGCACTAATCTTCAAAAAAATTTCTGTTAATGACCTAGTACTAAAAAAAAAATAGCAAAAGAGTGCTATGTGAATGTGTTCACCCAAACTCTAACCATAATTTATTTTACACTGCCAGTCTTGCTATAGTGACATTAGGTCATGTGAACATTTTCGGCCAATAGCTATCCAAGAACAATTTGTGAATGGAAATTTGAGAAATATGAGACTATGAGTCAATTTCACGAAGCCCTACGATCGATCATAACTCGAGTTACGAAGGATAACCCATCGTATCCTACGTAGGGCTGCAATGCATCATAAGTCCTACGATTGATAGCAAGTTGCGGTGAGTTTGGTGAAATCAACCCCAGGAGACTGAAATATGAGATTGGATTATGTAATGTTACAAAGTAACATCAACTTCAAATCTTGCTCCAAAGTGGGATGAATGAACCCTAATACAAAGAACCCAAGCCCTGTTAAAGTAACCCGGCTACATATGGGGCAGAGCCAACCGCCTACACACCTGTGCAATTTCAAGGCTAGCTGTTCACCTTCGTTATTGGCCACAATGTAGATATCTGTTGGAAGACAGGTACAAACGCCGATCATTTTTAATCAAAATAATTGATAATCAAATAAATGATAATCGAATAATTGATAATCAATCATTGATTATCAAATAATTGATAATCAAATAAATGATAATCAAATAATTGATAATCAATAATTGATAATCAAATAATTGATAATCAAATAAATGATTATCAAACAACTGATAATCAATCATTGATAATCAAAAAATTGATAATCAATCATTGATAATCGAAAATTGATGATCAAATGATTGAAGCTGATATACATATGGGTCATTCCATCAGGTTGGGATACAATTTGTGATGGCGTAAATTTTACATAAAACTTGCACATGTATCCATTATCCTTTATCTGCATACACATTTGCAGACAATCTTCAAATAAGACTGAAATAAATTGGCAAAATTAAATAGATAATAGCTTGTTCATGAGTTTACAGTCGTAACAGAGAAACTATTACAAATAGTGCCCCAATCTGGTGGAACAGATCTGGTGGGGGCAGATCCAGGATTGGGTATGACGACTCCAAATGTCTTATACTGTATATAATAATCCCACTTTCTTTGAAAATGTACTTTTCTACCAAAGAAAATCCCAATGCACTTTGAAATGTTAATATATCCCTGCAAAATGAAGCATTAAGTTTTAGCATTATGGTTTTATACTGGACACTGACCCGACTCCTTTCCGACCCCTATCTGGTTGCCGACTGATGCCAAGACTTCCCTCGCCGCTAAGGCCTTCAGGGCCAGATAGTCATAGCCGGGGTAGGTAAGGCGATAACCTGGGTCTGCAAAAAAAAAAAAACCCAAACGACAGCATTCATTACTCAAGTCATTAACGCAAATAGGAGAGAGGACAATTAGCTAAAAGGTTTTCTATAAGACCAAGTTCAAGAATATCATTCAACTGTGAGCGCCTGGTTGCATTATTGCTAGTCATTTAGTAATGGAAGGTGGACCAGCTGACTGGCCATTACCACGCGCAGTTGGCAATGAACTAGTGGGGCGCTGTGGCCTAGTGGTCTGGCATGTCGTACTCAAGGTCTTGTCAAGGTCAAGATCTACAGATGGGTTCTAGTCTAGTGGTACTTGCGTCCTTGGGCAAGACGCTTTGTCACATGTTGCTTCTCTTCACCCAGGTAAAAAGGGGGTACCTGCAAGGGTAGATTTGGCTTGGTGGTTTGATTAGCCTCTGTGCACCTTACGGTAGCACCGGGCTGTATACTACCCAGGGAGTTGAGATGGTTTCAGGAATGTAAATTATGGCCCGATGACCAGGGATAATAATAACCTTGCAATGCACAGAGTCTATTCATCATGTTCGTATAGTAGATGCACAAAATAAATGTCTTATATATTATTATACTATCATATTAGTCAATGACAACAAGTGTACTAAGTGGGATTGAAAACATACGCATAATTGGAATGAGGGGGGGGGGGGGTGGTGAAAATTGGCGGATAGAGTAATAGTCATTTCAAATGCCCAAAATATCGGACTCAAGAGACCTTATGCACTAATCTCTGTCATAATCCTCCGCTGGCATGGAGGTAAAATGACAAAACAATACAAGATGCACCTAGGCTTGGGCAGCCTTCCGGTTTTTCTTTCAAAACCGCCCAACCTTATAGCTGCACAGCTGCACCTGTATTAAGCTATGTGTGATCATCAAGTGTAAAGTTTATGAACAAACTTTATAAGTTTCATTGTCTTAGATGCAAAGGGCGCCCTAAATAGTTGATCCATTGCATAAGAAGATACAGCGAAACGGAGATATAACAAACAAGGCTATTGAACATTTAGCAGTGTTCCACTGTAGTCAGATTGACTGTGTAACTGTAATGGACACTAGATTTTACCAATGAGCGTGAGTAGCATGAGTAGGTAGATCATAGCATGAATGGACTGCTGATAATTACGGACAATTCCTATTGAGCAAGAGGGCACCTTTGGGACCAGTACCCAGAACTTACATCTGCCATGCTCCCAGGCAATCAGCTTGTTGCGCACCAGTTCCTTTAGGAGCTTGTAACAGCCGCCGTGTCGCAGGTTAGCGATGGACGCCACCAACGATCCCGGGACAATCTCGTGATTCTTCATTCCCATTTCCAGCTGACAGTAGAAATGAAAGGAAGATTATAGTTTAAGGGTTATGGTTTAATTCTAGGTACCTATAAAAAAAGGTATCAACTATAAAGGGAATAAAAACAACTTTTTGTAAAGGTACTTAACTAAATATTTGTGGTGTCCTCTTCAATATTATTAACAAGGTTAAATTTGTGGAAAGAAGGCAGGCCTTTGGTTTTTGAGGGAAATTATGGGGTAAAAACGGTAAGGAAGACGCGACTTTTCATGGACGCACACGAGAATAAAGTCTAGTGTTTACTCTCATTGTGTGGACTTTTGTAACGTTGGCTGTAGGTATCAGACTAAACTAGACTAGCCAGACCAGATAAAATGGCAGATGGTCTGTTTTCAAGTTCGCAACAAGCGGGTAAGAAAATTGTATTTTTAATTTTTACTCTGAAATGTAGCACAAAATTCTTCTATCTGGGGTTTTAAGGACTCAGGAACATCTGCAAAAAGTCCAAAATATCATTTTGAAACAGTAGAACCCATTCAGTTGTTTTCATTCCCTTTATATGTATCGTACCTGAGTGACAGTACAACACAATATTAGGTGGGCCACTATGCTGAGTGAGTGAGAGTGAGAGAAGTGACTAGTGAAGTACAGTGTGTGCACAGTACAGAATTAGTCACTTTTCAGTCCGGTCAAGCTCTGGATATAAATAAACTAAAAGTTTCATAGAGGGCAACTTACGGCAGTCAGTACGCGAAAATCCTCACGAGTGAGATAACGAAGCATCGTTACGTTCAACTTTCCCATTTTCGAGGTTAATTTTGTTGCTTCTCTCGGCTAAAATTATGAGCACATGTCACCGTACGTGTGTACATGTACATGCATGATATGACGTCATTAATATACTTAGACTTGGGCCCCAGTCTGAAAACTGGCGAATGCGACTAGCCGAATACCGCCCTCATCGGTCCACGGCGCCCGAGGACCGTGGACCACAGGGGCCAATTTCACGGCGCTGCTTAGCACAAAAAAATTGCTAAGCATGACATTTATGTTGTCTTAATAAAAACAGGGTTAACAACCAAATTTCCATGTGTTGTGTATCGCTTGTGATTGTTCTTTGGCCGTTGTTCACTGACCATTAATATCAAATGAAATTTTCAACGGCGGGTTTATTTTATTGGGCTAGACATTTTTGTGCTAAGCAAAATGTTGTGCTTAGCAGCGCTATGAAATTGGCCCCAGGAATTTTGCAAGTGTTGAATTTGCTAGAACCAAACAAATAAATCCTCGACGCATTTTGTATAGCTAAGCTAGCAATAAGTCTGCATAATTTCAATAATATGAATAATAATTATAAAAACCGAGAATCAGTATTTAGGGAGATATTCCTGTAGAGGTGTACACTAAAATAAACCCTTATTTCCCCCCTTTTGTTAGGAAATCTATCTGTACGAAACTGCATAGACAAAGGTTTTTGATGACTTGGGTTAAAAAAACAAACATTTGCGACCGTTAAATTTTTTCTAGCTTTTGAAAAAAACAAAACATTTAAGGAGACATTGAAATGTCTCCCTAATGACTGATGTCTCCCAAAAATTTCCATCACTTTCACTTTTACAGATGCTAACCTGCCTCCCGTAATATGCAAATAACAATGACATTACTGATAATAGAGTTGGCCATGAGTATGACTGTCAAGAAAATAAAAATATTTTACAATAATTACTGGCGGTCCGTACTTTAATACGTGTATACCAATTTCGATTGGTTTATCAACAACAATTGGTATGCAGCTATTGGTCGACGTACCATGCCTTGCCTGGTGGTGCCACTGCGCTAACTGCATGTGTACCAGTGCACCACCGGTCTCCAAGGCCTCAGTGCCAAATTAGAAACACTCCCATCACTCAGCCTGGGTCTTCTGCTGGAGGAAGAAAGCATGTATGGTCTGTGCTACGCTACGTTGACGAAATAATTATTTCAAAGCATAGTCTTTTGCATGTGGACGCACCGTTTGAGTGTTAAAAAAAACCAGTCTCTGAATTTGGTCACTGTTTTTGAAAACATTCTCATCTGATTTGACTGTGTGCATTATAATTTGCCAATAATACATGCATGGACAAATAATTGTGCAATTGAAGACAATATTCTGACCACATCACGATTTCAACGACTTGAAAAGTTGAAGTTGATTATTTTTCGCAGAACTGAACCAAACTCAGTCCCGCTTGACACCTGTTAGCCTACTGATGATGTCTAATTTCTACGACTGTCGGATGGCGATCCTCATCATTCTAATGCTTGGAGTGGATGGAATCCAGTCCCTCTGTAGCACCGGTTTAATGTGTCCACCGGACTGGATACTCAACGAGCAATCTTGCTGGAAGCCCCTGCCGAGGCCGTACTACATGCCGCTGGCTGAGGAGGCGTGCCGTCAGATGGACGGCCACGTCGCCGTGCCCAACTCCAAGGCCGAGAATGACTTCCTCCATGGGTTGTTCAGGCGTACCTGGCCGGATACCACTACAATCAGCTTCTTGCTGGGATGCAAAGGCAATCCGCCAAGTAGCGTACTCGATTGTGTCGAGGAACTGACCGAGGGAGCCGACTACTACCGGTACACCCCGTCGAGTAACTCCGCATATAAGTGTGTGGTTATGGGCATTAAAAATGGTACATTCTGGTCATCATGCCCCTGCAGCAATTACAAGAGGTATGCTATATGCGAGAAACCTGCCACTAGACGTGTTGCCACTGCCCTGGGTTGCACCGCTGTCAACATCGATGATAGCAGCAGCTACTGTCTCCTTGACCACACCTTCTTCGTCATGCAGACCAAGAGCTCCACCCAGTGTTGCATCGCCTGCTTCAACAACGTCGACTGCCTCTCCTTCAACCTGTCAGGCCACGGGAAGACGTGTCATCTCAGCAACGTCACCATCTCCCAGATAGACCAGGGCAAGTACTTCAAACCCACGGATGACTGCAGCTATTACGAGACGAAATGGGCCAATTAGCTCCATCGATGACCACAGAGATCCCTAGTGGATATTGTGACTCAAGTCCGAAATTTGTGACTGTTTATTGTGTAGTGAGGAACAGTTTTGGAAAAAACAACAACAAAAGAGCAGTGAAAGGAATTGAATGATTATTTGTACATTTAATTTTCAGTGTAGATTTTAGGTATCAACTTTTAAAGATGACGTGATGCTTCATAGGACACTTGTCACAGATAGTAACAATCATGATGGATCCGATGTCGGAAAGGGAGCCAAATCCAAAGCGACCGTAAAGATGTATAGTATTATAGTAACGATGCACATGCTACGATTAAAGGTAATATCATACTTTGGTTTTTGTCAAAGAAATACAGATTCACGGGCAAAAATATCAAGGAAGATACAGTAACAGTCATCTGTGACAATTTCAGTCCCATAACGGCGCCCACTTTTTAAAGAAAACAGTGAAAAACGGCCATAGTATTTCTTGAGTCTTTTCTCTTTTATTTTTGATCTTTAAAAACAAACAAAAAGATTTTCGGTCGTTATTTTACTAATTTCTGGATAAATACACCATTTCAGATGGAAACATTTTAACGGTATGTTTCTACCACCACCAACCATCTTCATACCCTGTAAGTTATAGGTAAATCTGTGAACATTTCTGTTTTGGTGTCTTACCAAAGTATGATACTACCTTTAAGCCAAATTGTGCATGTTTCTGTTGTTCAACCGAAATCATTTTGGCAGACTTCTTCGAATGAAGATTTTTTTAATGTGACGGCATTTCAAAAGGAAAGACTTTGTTGAAATACGTGGCTTCAGTGTGAATTTACAAAGTAATATAGTATAAAGCGTACAGACAAAGTTATTTCCATTATTTTGATTACTCTCCTATTTATAAAGCCTATCTTGCAATTACTTCTAAAAGGTATAGATCTATCTTATTTGTAAAATTCATATCTCATCATACTTGATATGTTATAATGGGATTATATTTCCCCTTGTGTGCAACCGTGCATGAATGTATAGGAGAAATAAACCAAATTAACAAAATAAAGTAGCTCTGCTATCAGACTTTAATTAATGCTAATGGACTGTTTTAACATGATTAGTTCACAGACAATAATGGAGGAGTGCTCTATCTGTTACTCAGCAGTCGAAAGAAAACTAATTCTGCATTATGTAAAAATAAGGATGTACGCTCAATTAATAAATTGCTCATAAGGAATGCGTTTCGCCTTGAAATTTTGCAACTGCGTCTATTTCCAGGAAGCGCACTTCAATTAGATGTCAGGCAGAAAATATCTCTAATATTAAAAGACGAAAGGTAGATTTGTGGTGACACCATGTAATCTCTTGTGTGGGAGTGTGTGGTTCTGAGAAGAATCGATGGTTATCTCGATGTTCCGAAGTGTGCTCTTTTTGTCATCAGAGAGTGACTCTCTTGAGGACGAACAGAGCACACTGTTCGGAACGTCGAGATCATACCACCGGTTCTTCTCAGAACCACACACTCACACAAGAGATTACATGGTGTCACAGCAAACCAGTACATCCACCGTGCATTGTCTTCGACAAAACCGAGTCGAGCCCAAAGACAGGATAAAACATCACAGTTTTGAAATTCTTTAAACTACCTCGTTTATTCTCAAACGGTCTTGCTTGCATGTACAAAGCTCTTTTCCAACTCGTTAAGCATGGTATTGGGACCCCAAAGGTAATATCATACTTTGGTTTTTATCAAAGAAATACAGATTCATAGGCAAAAAATTCAAGACAGATACAGTAACAGTCATCTGTGAAAATTTCAGTCCCATACGGTGCCAACTTTTTGAGAAAACAGTGAAAAACTACCACAGTATTTCTTAAGTCTTTTCTCTTTTATTTTTGATCTTTTAAAAGATCAACAAGGTTTTCGGTCGTTGTTTTTACAAATTTCTGGATAGATACATAATTTCAGGCGGAAACATTTTAACGGTATGTTTCTACCACCACAATCTTCATACCCTGTAAGTTATACGTATAAAATCTGTGAATATTTCTGTTTTGGTTTCTTACCAAAGTATGATACTACCTTTAAGAAATAATGTGGCTGTTTTTCACTGTTTTCTCAAAATGTGGGCACCGTATAGAACTGAAATTTTCACAGATGACTGTTACTGTAGGCCTATCTGTCTTGATATTTTTGCCAATGATTCTGTATTTCTTTGATAAAAACCAAATTATGATGTGTGGCAACTCCTGTATATTACTTTCCATTTGCTGTATATTGTTAATGACTACGTTAGGGGGAAACGTTTTGCATTAAAAGTCGACGTTAGGGGGAAATCGGCTGTTAGGGGTAAATTTCCACTTCCCCCTAACGTTTCAAGAATCTTTTAAAGAAACATTTATAATGTCCGTTTTTTGATATAAGATGGAGAATGCTCCCATTAGGAAAATATATCAATTTCAAGTCGATCGGTTTGGAGGTTATTTAGAAATAGGTAAATAAAGTTTGCGCACGACCCTATGGGAATTTCGCCCTATCGTTGTTGTTAGAGTTATTATAATACTGCATATAACTGTATAATTTTATATAAACATAACCGTATAGAAATTATCTGCCCTTTCACCAGTATTGAACAACTATATGTATCAAACTTACAAAATATTTTTTATTTCAGTTAGTATTTTGTTTTAGTATTAACTATTAGGGAGACATGTTAGGCTCTGAAAGTGAACATGATTTGGGAGACATTGCAAATGTTGGGGAGACATTTCTATCAAGTACCTTTATAAGACATAATAATATATACATATTCTAAAAGTAGAAATAGAATGCTCTCATTGTGAACATGTTAATTTCAAGTTCATTGGTTTGGAGGATGTGTGATTCTGTGATCTTGAAAGTGTATTTTGTCTTACCAATAAATTCTGTACCATCCCTTTAAGCATGAAGGAGCCTCTGATTTTTTTCAGCGGCATATTGTAGTTGATATAAGAGAAATGCAGCAAAACTATATCACCATTCGAAGCAGACCAGTCCTTTCCTTTATATCATACTGTTATAAATAATTATAAGACATGCAACAGTTTTTTGAGAGCACGTCCGTCAGTCGCCGGAATGCGTCCACCCGATACCTATTACAGCTGGTATTGCTAAAGCGTTGATACCGCTCATCAGGTAGAATGCCAACGAGTAGCTCCCTAGTGTGTCATAAACCAATCCTGTGAAAAATGGAAAAAAAATGGGAGTATCACCTTGTTAGAAGGGCTGGAAAGCCGTTTTACTTAAAAGTATAGTACATGATTGGTAAAGTTCACAGAACATCATTCACATTTGTGTCTAATCCAGCATGTACATAAAATAACACACACCTGTGGAAATTTGAGCTCAATCGGACATCTGAGCCACGAGAAAATAGCGAAAACCCAACTCAATTTTTCTTATAAAACAAAAAATGGTTTTGATCTTACCCCGGATACCATAACTGTTTTCGGTCTTAGTTTTACTTATTTTCTGGATAATACACAATTTCAGGTGGAAATATTTTAACAGCATGTTTCTACCAGCACCATCCGATCATAACCGTGAAATCTGTGAACACTAGTGTTAATACTAGTACCAACCTGGGAAAAATGATATGAGTCCGCGAGCGATGCCACTTTTCAAACCGATCCATCCGATGGCACAGCCTAAGCGTTCCACGCCGATAGCTTCCTTGGTGATGACATCCAGGAGAGTGTAGATGAAGGAATGGAAGATGCCGTAGAGAAAGACATACCCCATGATAGCCCAGTAGGACATCAGCCAAGGATCCAGCAGGAAGCACACCGAGCTGCCCAGCACGCCTAGCACCATCCACGCCCTGGAACCCACGGCTTTGATTCGCTCGCAGAGCCCTACCAGGAGATTGCCGATTATCTTGCCGACGCCAAACACCGTGACGAAGGTGGTGGTATCCTTGAGGGTAAACCCTTTGCTCTGGTATGTGTGGGGCGCAAAGAACACCAGCCAGGCGGTGCACATCGTCGTCGTTAAGGTGGAGATGATGACCATCAACCAGTAGCCGGTTGAGGACAGTAAGTCAAGCTTGAGGGAGTTCTTGATGGAGGAGCAGAACGAGGGGACCTCTTGGCAGTCCTCATCGGCAGCAGATTCGACGTGAACCTGGCTGTAAACCACATTCGTGCTCCCGTACGTCTCCGGCCTTACTCGCAGCAGGGCTCCGCAGACCGACATGTGTAGCAGTATGGAACCCATAAGCATCAGTGCTCCTCTCCAACCGTAGACGTCCAGAAAGAACTGAGTCAATGGCGCGAATACGACAAATGCTAGAGACCCACCGGTAGCTCCAATGCCAAAAGCTAGCGTGTGTCTCTTGGTGAAACATCGACCAATCATATCCCTCGTGACGATGTTTGAAACTCCTATAGCAGGGGCTGCACGGAGGCAAGAATATGCAATGTCATTCAGCAAATAATTTATTTATATAATATTATCCGACAGAATCGAGAAAACTAAACTCACATGAACATACTACATGTACCAATTAACTTAATAGGCCGTGCCCCAATTCTCTGGCTGCGGCTGCATGTAAATTACGCATGTACCTATAAATGGCAGCCACTAGCCAGTGACTGCAGCCATTTCCATAGACTTGTGTGTTATTTGCGGTCGCAGCCTGAGAATTGGGATGTTCAAGACCAATACGGGCGATTCACAATAGTGCGCCACCATGGGGTATGCAATGCGTTGGCCAATCACAATGCGCGGAATTTATTTTTGTCGACAAATCTGCGCATGTGGAAAGAAAGATGCGCAGTTTGTCGACATTATTGGCCAATGCGTTGCAAACTCATGGTGGCGCACTATTGTGAAACGCCTGTATTTATACGACCACCGTGAAAACACAAAATATACACCGATCCGACGGCGCGAACATGGAGGTAAAAAACAACGGCCATTACTGGTGTGTCCCCGCCCGTATTTTGTCCGGAAATAAAAAGAACTCGATACTGCAGGGTGTATGTCCCCTAATCATGGGACGTACACCCTGCAATTATTAGTGCGGCGGAGCGCAAATTCTTTTGTAATTGCCAGACAAAACGGGCGGGGACACATCAGTAATGGCGGGTGTTTTTTACGTACCTACATGTTCGCGCCGTCGGATCAGTGGCGGTTCTACGGGGGGGCTAGGGGGGGCTGTAGCCCCCCAAAAATTTTGTCTAGCCCCCCCAAAAAAATGCAAGTGAAAAAAAAAATGCTTAAAAATACTGGATTTTTTCAGTTATTAAGCGCCAATTACATAACAAACGCGTTGTGTAGGCGATTATGTGCATGTTTTTCGACCCCTAATAAGACATAGCAGAAGCGAGTGTTAGAAGAACCCAAAATATTGGGTCTTCTAGCCCCCCCAAAAAATAATGGCTCTTCTAGCCCCCCCAAAATGTTGGCTCTAGAACCGCGCCTGCGTCGGATCGGTGGTAATATCATGCAGAAACATACCGGCAACTCCTGCTAAAACCAACGTCATGAGACCCAAACTTGAGACGAGTGACGAAACGACAAAAGAACCTCCAACCATCACTCCAGAGAGAACCACAACAGTCCGAACGCCAAGTTTCCGACTCACCAAAGGCGCAAACGGACCTTTATTTGGAAAGGAGAAACATAGAATAACTATGTTGACTACTTGAGAATTCTGAATATTACAGCACTTTGCACTCAAGTCGTTGAAAAATAATGGACCTTAAAGGTAATATCACACTTTGGTTTTTGTCAAAGAAATACAGATTGATGGGCACAAATATCAAGGAAGATACAGTAACAGTCATCTGTGAAAATTTCAGTCCCATACGGTGCCAACTTTTTGAGAAAACAGTGAAAAACGGCCACAGTATTTCTTAAGTATTTTTTTTTTTGATCTTTTTAAAGATCAAATAGATTTTCGGTCATGCTTTTACTCTTTACTGGATAAATACAGCATTTCGGCGGAAACATTTTAACGGTATGTTTCTACCACCACCATCTTCATGCCCTGTAAACTATACGTAAATCTGTGAACATTTCTGTTTTGGCTTCTTACCAAAGTATGAAACAACCATTAAAGCAGTTTTGTAGTACTAGTCGTACGTCATGGAAAGTACCGGTAATGCTCTTTAAAATGCAGTGTAGTAAAAACTGGGGGTGGTTAATTTTAATGCACAGAAGGCATATCAGCTAACAGCAGGCTCACAACAAATTATGTGCACATGTATCCAGCTACATGTATATTGTTAGGCCATAAAAAAAAAATGGTTGTATTGGCGTAACCCGCCCGACCCAAAAATGTGCCCCGACTGTAAACATTTTAAACCAAAAAATAAAAAATAAAAAAAATAAAAATAAAAATCGGGGAAAAAAATAAACAAAAATCAAAAAAATCGCAAATTTGTATGCAGATTAAAACCTTAAAAGGAGCAAAAGATGGAAACCAGACTGGAAAAAGTTGTTATGTCATTTCACGTCAAAAACTGTGATATACAGGGGGAAAAGCATTTAATACCCCAGGAAAAAAAAAAAAAAAAAAAAATCCGCCCGCCCTACCCTTTTTTCCAAACCTCTGTTACGCCAATACAACAATTTTTTTTTTATGGCCTTAGCTAACAATACTGCACAGTGCATACATACAGAGTTATAAACAAGCCCGAGCTTGTGAATCACTTTAAAAGGGTCTCTGCAATGGGAATATTATGGCTTGAACATGTGCCAATAAAAAAAACCTGTATATGGGGACTGTGATTTTACCCACTTCCTTACACTGATTCAGGGTTAAAAAGAGGTTTTTTGGTGTGTATGCTAATTAGCATTTCCATATTCATGAGCAAAACTCTGATGTTATCTGCAGTAACCCAATTGATTTGTGCACCAATTGATTTCTGGCCGACAATTTCCTCCTCAATGGGTTTTATTTTGCCAAATATGTTCCTTTCACTCAACTGGTGGTGTATTTTTTTACCAACCCATTTCTGTAGGTCAAGGTTACCTCTTCGTTTTGTATGTTTTTTCATTATATTTTTGCTGTTGGTTCCCTACATGAGTATGCATGACTACCCCCCGTTTTACAAAGTCATTCAAAGGAAAACCAAATGCTGGTTTGAAATCAAAATATGACTTGCCATTCATTATTTGTCAGTATATTCTCTGTATGAAGGCAATAAAATAACCTGACTGAAAAAAAGCACTGCAGGAACCCTTTAACTGGAACTGCGCACAGGGTTGAATTAACTGTATACTCATGTAGGCCCTATAAATTTGTATACGTTGTAATATACTATGAATGTGGTAATATTACTAATGCTGTCAGCTTTTGCATAGGTTTTATGCTTCTCAATCACACATCATTCTGTTTGTGGTTTGGAAGTTAAAGGTAGTATCATACTTAGGTTTTTATCAAAGAAATATAGATTCAAGGTAAAAAAAAATATCAAGGAAGATACAATAACAGTCATCTGTGAAAATTTCAGTCCCATGCGGTGCCCACTTTTTGAGAAAACCGTGAAAAACAGCCACATGGTATTTCTTAATTCTTTTCTCTTTTATTTTTGATCTTTTAAAAGATCAAAAGGATTTTCGGTCGTTGTTTGACTAATTTCTGGATAAATTCACCATTTCAGGCGGAACAATTTTAACGGTATATTTTTACCACCACCATGCATCTTCATGTAAGTTATACGTACATCTGTGAACATTTCTGTTTTGGTTCCTTACCAAAGAATGATACTACCTTTAAGGCTGGATGGTGCATACCTGCTAAGTCTATGGCAGAATCAATTATCGTTATCATCCAGCCGACGAGCCAGGTCTGAGTGTCGAATTGCTCTTGCAGAGTGGGCAACATGACGGCTAGACCTTTCACGGTTCCGATCCAGGCGAACCAGGTGCAAAATGTCCCCAGGACGGCCAGCCACCCAAGCATGCCACCATCCCTGTCGCTATCGTTGTCGCCGTCATGGCCGTGGTCGTCTCTTTTGGAGGCAGACGCATGGCTCATGGTAATAGTCCTGTTGTGTCCACAAGTTGTATTGCGCCCTCATGAGTTGAAAGGAAAGAAAGTATGATGGGATGTAACATGGAGGTTGTGACATGAATACATGAGAAGAGTTTTTACTGAGCAGAAGTGTCTTTCGTTCCGTTTCTTAAGTTCGTAAATTAGGCAAAGATACAACATATTTTGGCGACGAGGATATGGCCCACTTGCATCCACCTCCTCCGTTTCTTAACTCTCCGGGAACGCCGCCCTTGCCTTGGAAACAGTGGCTTGGGTTGTTCGAAACGTACATGCTCGCCAGCGGGGCTGGACAGTATCCCGACGAACGTAGACGTGCTTTGCTTTTGCACTGTCTGGGACCCGAGGGTCAGCGGATTTTTACAACTTTGCCTGCCACTTCTACTTCAGACTCTCCGTCTTCCAGCAAGGGTGCTACTTCCACTGCTCATGCTACATACGCTGCAACCCTTGCTCGCTTGCAGGCTCATTTCCAGCCGACAGTGAATGTGGTCGCCGAGCGCTACAGATTTCGTCAACGGGCTCAACGGATTGATGAGCCTGTGGACCAGTATGTCAGTGCCTTGCGTCAATTGGCAGTGACATGCGACTTCGGATCACTTGCCGACGAGATGATTCGGGACCAGTTGGTGGAAAAAACTTGCTCATCCAGGATTCGTGAACGGTTACTCCTTGAACCAAAGCTTACCCTGTCTTCCGCGTTGACCTTGACTCAGCAAATGGAAGCTGCTTTCCGCGAATCTAAGTCAATTTCCAGTGGTACAGCCAGTGTTACACCTCAAGCTTCAGATGGGACTGTTCATGCTATGCACGCCAAGCGAAGGTCCGGTGCCAAGCCCCGTCGACAGTCAAATACTCCACAGACACGCGGTAAGCCTAATCCTGCACAACGTATGTCTAGGCCTACTGTACAAATACAATGTTATCGTTGTGGCAGTCCTGATCATAAAGCTAACTTTGCTAACTGTAAAGCTAAGGATGCAGAGTGCTCCAAATGCAACAAAATGGGACACTTTGCTCGTGTCTGTAAGTCCTCTGGGCAAGTAAGGCAGCTCGGTCTTGAGGGGAATGACAGTGACACTGAACTGCATGTACTTACAGTGCATAGCGTAGGCACTTCTCCTTCCAGCAGCATTACATGTACGCTTACGCTGGGTAGTGATATCAAAGTGCCTATGATTTTCGATACTGGTTCACCAGTTTCAATTCTGCCACTTGCCACATTCGACAAGTATTTCCTACGCGAAGCTTTGCTACCCCCTCAAGCAAAGCTCACTACGTACCTCCACGAGCCAATTGCAATCAAGGGCTGTTTCCACACGTCAGCTTGCTTTGGCGACAGCCACCATGTTCCTGCAGAATTCTATGTTGCTGCATGTGGAGACCCAATCCTCGGACTGGACATTATCCGCAGTCTTTCGCTCACGCTCAAACAAGATACAGTCGTGCACGCTCCAGTCAACAAGGTGTCATGCTCGCCTACACCTACGACACCTTCACCTACTACTACGATGCCTCCACCTACACCTCCGCCTACAAACCTACCCACTGGACATTCAGAACAGTACGTACATTCCATTCGTGAGTCATTCCCTGATTTATTTAAGGGAAAAGTGGGTTTGGCCCGTGGTTTTGTCCATTGCGTGAAGACACGACCAGAAGTTCATCCTACTCAACAGAGACTGAGACGACTACCCTATGCAGTTCGCGATCAGGTCAAGGCAGAACTCCAACGGTTGGAAAAGGAGGACATAATTGAGCGAATTGACGCGAGTGAATGGGTATCGCCCATAATTGTCTCCTACAAAAAATCGGGTGGAATTCGCCTATGCGTGGACTTGCGACAAGTCAATCAGGCAGTTGTCATCGACAAATTTCCACTCCCTGACATACAAGAACTTTTCTCTGAACTTCGCGGTGCTACCATATTCAGTACACTTGATCTGAATTCCGCATATCACCAGCTACTTCTTGCAGAGGAATCTCGCGACCTTAGTGCATTTATCACTCCAGAAGGACTCTTTCGTTTCAAGCGAGTTTGCTTTGGACTTGCATCTGCCCCAGCCGCTTTTCAGAAGCTCATGAGTACCGTACTGGCTGGGCTACCAGGTGTTCAGTGTTACCTGGATGACGTAGTATGCTACGGTTGCAACCAGGAGGAACATGATAAACATCTCAGAGCAGTACTCCAACGCCTACAGGACTTTGGCTTGACACTGAATCCAAGTAAGTGCCAGTTCAACCTTCCTTCACTTCGCTTCCTTGGACACGTGGTGTCAGGTAATGGATTACAGCCTGACCCTTCCCATGTAGAGGCAATTCTTCATGCACCATGCCCCAAGGATGTCCCTACACTACGCTCGTTCTTGGGGTTGGCTTCTTACTACGCTCGATTTGTGCCAAATTACTCCACAGTTATTGAGCCCTTGCGCGCTCTAACTCGGAAAACTGTACCGTTCACATGGACGCCAGACGTACAACACAGTTTCAAGAAAGTGAAGGAACTCATTGCCAACTGCACTGCCCTACATTTGTTCGATCCGGACTTACCAGTAATAGTGTCCACGGATGCTTCCGCGTATGGTATCGGAGCAGTACTGCTTCAGGTGAAAGACAACTTCGAATCTCCTATCGCGTTTGCATCGCGGACTCTCACCAACGCGGAACGGAACTACTCGGTTGGTGAAAAAGAGGCCTTATCTTGTGTTTGGTCCTGTGAAAAGTGGTTTCAGTACCTCTGGGGCCGCCACTTCACTCTGCGGACTGATCATCAGGCCTTAACTACGCTTCTCACTACTCGCGGTACTGGACGCCAGTCCATGAGAATTGCTCGCTGGGCTGCTCGATTGTTGCGATTCAACTATACTGCTGAGTACCTGCCTGGTGCGCAAAACAGAGTAGCCGACGCACTTTCGCGCCTTCCTCTACATCAGGACACTTCTCCATTACAAGATGATGACGAGGAAGTCATTATCCAGTCCATCAGTGTACTCTTGTTGGGCACTACGATTCAGAAAACCCAACTACAACAAGCGGTTGCAGCTGACGCGACCCTTCAACGCGTCATTGCCTATGTCAGCAATGGCTGGCCTAACAAGAAGGATATTGACGACACACTTAGACCATACGCAATGGTTCAAGATGAACTTTCGGTCGTCGAGAACTGCCTCATGCGTGGAGACCGTTTTGTCATTCCTGAGAGTTTGCAGGAAAACCTCATTTCGCTTGCACACGAGGCACACCAGGGTATCGTACGCTGCAAACAACGGCTTCGTGACTGTTATTGGTGGCCTTGCATGGACCGTATGGTTGAGGAGGCCATACGTAGTTGCTACACCTGTCAAACCAACGACAAGACTGCCCGTCCTCGAACTGCTCCACTACAACCTGTTCCTCTACCAGAGGGACCATGGCAAAAGCTGGCCATCGACATCACCGGTCCTTTCGAAAAGGGACCCCAGGACTGCAGATTTGCTATAGTTCTGATCGATTACTATAGCAAGTGGCCGGAAGTTGCCTTTGCTCCGGCTGTAACCTCTCGCACAGTCATTTCAATGCTTTCCTCTGTTTTCGCACGCGAGGGGCTACCCCACGAGATTGTCACCGACAACGGAGCCCAGTTCACTTCGGCGGAATTCGAGAACTTTCTGCACAACTATGGCATCAAACACTACAAGTCGTCGCTTTACTACCCCAGAGCCAATGGGGAGGTTGAGCGATGGAATAGAGTCCTGAAACAGAGCCTTCAGCTTGCTTCTCAAGAGGGGAGAAGATGGAAAGAGGCAGTCACAGAATTACTTGCTGCTTATCGATCAACCCCTCACCAAACAACAGGCAAATCGCCATCGGAACTACTTCATAACAGGAAGCTGACTACGCGCATGAACATTCAACATGACAAACGTCGACAACAGGATGACTCCGAACTTCGTGATCGCGTGGCACAGAAGCAAAAAAAAAGTCTCGCGACTACACAGACATTAAACGCGGTGCAGTGAACCGTAGTTTCAAACCAGGGGACTATGTTCGTGTAAGGAAACCGAACACTTGTAAAAGTTCAATCAAATTCACTGCTCCACAGCAAATAGTCAAAGCTAAGGGACCTTTCACTTACATGTTGGATGATGGGCGAATCTGGAATGCCTCAAAATTGAGCCCTTGTCCGGCAGAGCTTATGACACAAGGATCAAGTTCTAACCACTCTCAGAATCCCACAGGAGAAACCATGCCTGTGGCAAGAGATGTTCAAACTCGACACTCAACTAGACCTCGAAATCTTCCAGTGTGGTCAAAAGATTATAAAATGTAGTGAGATCATTCATGCATGTAACCATAGTTTTGCTTTTGAGATGTCACAGCTTATGAGACTTAAATATTCAATGAGGTATAAGTTTTCTCTGGTATTTGCATTGTTCAACACATCAGACTCTTGGATTATTTTGCTATACTTTTGGGGCTTTTGTGTTGACAAACTTATGTTGCATTTTGGAAGTTCAAATTGCACGTTAACCAGTTATACATGTAAAGGAAAACAGTTGTTCATTTTATTTAAGTTTTTCTTTTTGCAAGTGCCTTTCCGAAGAGGAGGGGAGATGTTGTGTCCACAAGTTGTATTGCGCCCTCATGAGTTGAAAGGAAAGAAAGTATGATGGGATGTAACATGGAGGTTGTGACATGAATACATGAGAAGAGTTTTTACTGAGCAGAAGTGTCTTTCGTTCCGTTTCTTAAGTTCGTAAATTAGGCAAAGATACAACAAGTCCCCTGAACTTCCCGTGAAGAATGCAACGAAATGCAGTATAGGAAATTTCAAATTGTTTGTCAACATTACATAAATGCAGTGGACAATACTAGAATGTTAATGGGGCCCAATGACCAGGGATGTGATTTAGTTTATAATTGAAAAAAAAAACGTTTCAAATACTAGTTATTATTATTATTATTATTAATATTTCCATGATATTAATATGAATAAAGGCAATTCGGGCGTCGATTCCCAATAGTGCGCCTCCAAGAGTTTGCAACTGCGTATATAGTAACAATAATGCACGACAACATAATTTACGAAAAGCATGGCAAATGACACTGATAATTATTTTTAAAAACCAATGGAAGAAGCAAAAAACGTAGCAATAAAATACCTTACAAGGTTCTCTATTGGGATGACTGTAGACCGAGGGTACAGTTATATCTAGCGAGCTCATTTTTTATAACACAAGTATAGCTTTGAGGGCTTCACATTAAATATCGTTGGTGGTGTGGGAACTAAACTACAATGGACACTGGACATAATAATGCCTATACTGTAATACACGTATATACTATTGTCGGATGAATTTGTTGAGGACAAAGTTCAGTCATTGTGTTGTAAAATATCTTGTATGCAATTCTTATAGGTTTCTTCCAACAAAATCCTGCGAGATTACACTACAAACATTTAACGGTCGAAGTCCAGTTGTGTTAAAAAAAAATACTGTACCCCTGTTTTTATATTTAAAGGTGCAGGCTCGTCGATGCTCGACGGACAAAATTCGTGCCACGAAAAGTCACCTTTGCCCTTGCGGTTGCCAGCTCTTACAATCCCGGAGGGCGAGCGCCAGCTGGTCTAAAAATAACCCTGTACACGCGTACACTATGCGTGCGTGCAGTATGCATTGTATTATATTGTAGACGATTGATATTGCTGGACGACGCGATGGTTTATGAAGTGGACCCATCCATGCCTGTACATGTACATTGTACATAATATTAATTATGTACGTAAACTACGTATAGGCCGTTGTGGTATCTGCCCTCGAATTGTCTGCGTTGTGGGATATTTCAGGGAGCAAGAAAAAATCACTCCGTTTGATAGATTTTAAAACAATTAATGAAATTTTCCATGCTGGCACGTCCACATTCCCGCAGTTTTTGTGAAAAAGAAATCGATTCAAATTTACCGATTGAAATCAGACCTAAAAGTAACCAACCACCACCCAGTCGGTACAGCCATGGAGGGTACAGCCACCGCCAAAGAGCAGCAGCAACATATGGACAATGACGAATTGCAGGAACAATATCCCAAAGTATTCATTATAACCCGACTTGTATGAAAAAAAAATACAGCATTGTGTAATTCATTGCAGACCTATATTTTATGTGATATAGGGACTAATTTACCAAGTTTGAATTTCACTTTACTCGCAGTATACGAGCCCCTACGTTGATATTTAGGCCTACGTCGTTATGGTCATTTTTGTAGAAAGTGAGGTTTATAATAATAGTATATTAGAAGATAAATACAAGCTGATACACAGATACAGAGACTTGAAACTGAAAGTCACTTCTCATAAAATGAACTGTTTTTTTTACTGATAGCATTGAATATACAGTTCATGTACTGTAGTTGTGCACAGCACGCACTGTACATGTACATAATACACAAAACGAATGTCGCCTAGCGACTGTGGCGCTCTACGCGCACAGAGATTGGCCGAGCGCTGTGCGTATCTAGGTAAACAGTAAACAGTATCTAGGTAAACAGTACGCGCGATGGTCCAATCAGAGAGATGTATTTGAATGACGCGGGGCCTGTCATGTCCGCGAACTTGACGAAGTGATTTCACTATGCACACAATGTTTTGTTTACAAAGTATTCTTCAGCGGATTGATAGAAAGACGAGTCAAAGCTTGTTTCACTACACTGTATTACAATCATGTACATGTATATGGTACCAATTCACGTACACCTCACATAACCAGTTCAGCATGAATACGCGCCGTGACAAACGTCAGATTTTGAGAGATTTTCCTTAGGCCTAAAATTCGTAAAATAAGATAGAAACAAACCTCAAAGACGTTCTAGAAAACCTCCTTTTTACCTAATTTCCTTACATTTCTTTGACATAATTGTCAACATAGTAAATCGATCGTTGATACTTTTCCCATCCAAAAATGCAAAAATCGATGTTGGAGTAATTTTTGCCGATTCGGCAACTTCAGACGCCGATTACGCGATATCGACAAATTGGGGAATTCATTTCGCTCCATTCACGGTGTCACTTGTCATTCAAAACCCTGTGCATTCCATAAACCCCAGTAAAGTTCAAGACTTTGAGTTTTTGTGGAAAAACATCAGCATTAGTAAAATAATAGTAATTTATGTCAAACTCGCACATGTAACAGATTCCCCTATCATATGGGGTTGGGTTAGGCTCTGCCTACAGATCCGCGAAGGATTCCACGATGACAACTGTAAAAAAATAATGCCTAATATTGTACTATTTGTACATGTACGTGTATTATTATACACCCCGAGTGCATGTACGCAATGCTACACGTGTGTCACGTTAACAGGGGGTGTAACGAGCCTTCCTAGAACAGCATAATGTGGCGCCGACCGACTCTGTCGCCAAGGTCGATCCGGTGTGGGGTCTCAGCTGACTCCCCGTCTCAGCTGTCTCCCCTGACTTAGGGAGACAGTTCAGTCCGACACGTGCACGGTCTCGTTGGTCTCCCGTGTTGAGATGTCTCCCCATGACTACGGTAACTATCGCACGGTACCGTGCCTCATATAGCGAGAGATTAGTTGATGTTAATAATTCAATAATTACTTTAATGAAGTATTCTTTTGGGTACGTAGAGTGAGCATTCTCTGGGGAATATTCGTCAATTTATACAAGGGTCTACAGGTCCAATTTAAAACCAATAGCACTTCGTCCTACATCCTATGATGGGTTTATGTCTACCCACTGTTCCATCTGTCAAACTTCAACCTTTTGACCTCCAACTATCAAACCAAACCACCCCCCCCCCCCCAATTCCTTTTCCCATGCATGTCTTCTCTCCCCTTCTTTCTGTTTCTTCCCTTATTCACCCCTCCCCTTTCCTTGACTTCCATGTCTTTACGTTAAAAACCCTGGTTCAGTGTTTTTGTAGCGAGTCCATTCCTTTCCTGTAGTATTGTGTAATAAATCACACAGAAGCAATGGCCTTCAAAAGAAGGAAAAAACCTGTTGTGTTGTGTAGCGTGGAATGCACAGCTCGACCACAGCAGTACGCAACCTAAACGTACGACTTTGCCGTTGTTGTGCGCAGAGATAACATGACGTATTGGTACTATATTTAGTAAGGGGGGCAGCTGAGACGGGGAGTCAGCTGAGACCGCCACACCGGCCTCCCGACCAACCCTTCGGTAAGCCCAGACGAGCGGCTGTCCAGGTAGACTTTGGCGGTGGCGGGTCCGTTTGGAGTGCCGTATGCCGCCGACACGTGCTGCTCAGTCTCCTTGAGGATCTCACTCAGGGACGGACTTAAGGGACTGACTTAAGGAACAGACTTAAGGGAACTTCCTTAAGGATGTGACACGACAGAGTAGTGAATCAGGCGGACAATTGCAATCTCTGAATTCAATATGCAATCAATGCTTTAATTACTGATCTTCTCTGAATAATTGGCAAGAAACTCCTTAATCAAATAATCAATTATAATGGACAATAAGTGAGTAGCACCTATACGTGGCGAGTGTGGACGTCAACGGTACAAGCAGCTGGAACACGACCAGCCCTACTGTCCCACAACTAAGTACAAACCGCCCGAGATCCCGAGCCAGCACACAGACCAAATTCCCCCGGAGAATAATCAACAGATCCCTCGTGCGTCCCCAGCTCCCAATCCCCTATGGTTTCCAAAACCCCGCAGTTATGCACTTACATAAACAGCTCGACAGCTCCTGTACCGCGACTCCCCACTCCAATCGGAACTTACGAAACACGTGTCTGTTCCCTTCGACGTCCCGGTGTGAACTCCCCGTTCACGCGCGCTCCCACAGCCAACCGCTGGGGGCGCTGTTTCAACTAGCTCATTATAATAACTAATAACAAGCACACTGTTTCGCTACAATAACAACATCGATAAAGCTATACAGAGGGCGCTATTGTAAAAGTTGCTCTATTTTTTGACGAGCCTGCGCCTTTAGGTAGCATCATACTTTGGTTTTTGTCAAAGAAATACAGATTCATTATTATGCTATGGGGAGGGAATATGTCCTACAATAATTGTGCTGTAGTTTCCATAATTGAAGCTCATCGAATCGTGAGGAATCATGGGAAAAAAACGTGAACAAGCTTATTAATTAGGAGTCATTGAAAAGTGAACAAAGAAAATTGACTGGAGCGGGACTCGAACCGGCGACCTAGCCCGCCGGTTCGAATTCCGCTCCAGTCAATTTTACTTTGTTACCTATAGCCGGTTCGAATCCCGCTCCAGTCAATTTTTCTTTGTTACCTATAGCCGGTTCGAATTCCGCTCCAGTCAATTTTTCTTTGTTGCCCAGCCGGTTCGAATCCCGCTCCAGTCAATTTTCTTAGTCACTTTTCAATGACTTTAAAATCATCAGTCCGTTTTTTTTATTTGATGATTTACTTAATTAGGAAACTGAGAAAATGAATAGTTGGTCATATTAGTGCATCAGTCTTACCAATAAGGTCGCCGGGCAAATTAATGTTGGATATAACATGCAACTTAAAAGTTAGGTATATGGAATGACTATATTAATCCTGCTTACCAGAATATCAACACATAACGAAAAGTTGGTCACAATCTGAAAAGACTCAAATGGAATGGGCTCCCCTGCCGCAGATTAAGATTAAGAAGTCTTTGAGACTACCTACACTGTCACACAGAAGACAAAGAGCTGAATTAATCCAAATATACAAGATTTCAAGAGGACTTGATCAAATTGACCTAAACAACTTCTTTGATGCTCATGATAGAACTAGAGGTCATAGCATGAAACTAAAAAAGCACAGATGCAAATTGCAGATAAGGCAAAATGCCTTTTCAATTCGAAGTATAAATAATTGGAATGCTTTACCAGAGGAAGCAGTTTCTGCATCCAGTGTGAATATGTTCAAATCAGCTATTGAGAGGCGCTGGAAAAAAACATCCACTAAAGTTTGTACCGTACCCTACCAGAGACCATCCAACGTGACGAGGGGCAAAAAAGCTGTAAGCTTTACGTCTCTACATCCAAGTAAATCCAAGTAAGTAAGTCCAGTCAACTATACACAGTGCAGTGGTTTCTCATTTAAATTCTGCAATAGTCCACTCACGCGCGGCTCCACCTCGCAGCTGCATGCAGCATTCTCCAGAAGACGGCCAGAGCCATTACTGCAGTGGTCGGAATGTCAAGTTATAACCGGCTCTTTTCAGAGCCACACACCCACACTCAGAAAAGAGATGTCACATAGTGTCACCGCAAACAAATTACTAATGCTTTATGTACTTCCGCCGTACATAGACCCCAAATCTAAGAAAATACGGTTGGTTACCTGGACGCATGTAAAGGGGAAAATGGAACCGATCCAATATGTCAGAGGCCTGTTGATCAGTTGGCCGTAGGGTAAAAATCAAAAATAACTCACGTATAGGAATTGCTAGCTCCCTGATGATGTGACGAGGAGTGACATAGCTCAATTTCATTTTCGTTTCTCCGTCTTTATAGGCCTATAGACAGTATACCTTCTATATGCCTATAGAGTCAGCGGTATGAAAATTTGAGCTAAATCGGACATCCGAGTCACGAGAAAATAGTGAAAACTCGACTCACTAGATAAAGAATGGTTTTAATTAATCTTACCCCGAGATCGTTGATTTACTAATGTCTGGATAAATATACCATTTCAAGCGGATATGTTTGAACGGTATGTTTCTCCCAGCACCATCTGACACGTATCTGTGAACATTTCTGCTTGGGTAGGCCCTACCCTAAATGATCTGTACTTTTCCTTTAAAGGTAGTATCATACTTTGGTAAGAGACCAAACAGAATTGATCACAGATTTACGTATAACTTACAGGGTATGAAGATGGTGTTGGTAGAAACATACCGTTACAATTTTTCCGCCTGAAATGGTGTATTTCCCTCTAGAATTTTGTAAAAACAACGACCGAAAATCTAATTTTGATCTTTTAAAATATCAAATTGAAAATAAAAGAAAAAAGACTTAAGAAATACTGTGGCCGTTTTCACTGTTTTCTCAAAAAGTGGGCACCGTCGTATGGGACTGAAATTTTCATAGATGATTGTTATTGTATCTGTCTTGATATTTTTGCCCATGAATCTGTATTTCTTTGATAGAAACCAAAGTATGATATTACCTTTAAGTGCACTCTAGAATTCCCACTAGCACTCGATTGAATTTACATCAGTTCGTTATGAGCAGGCCCAGCTCTGCCAAAGTGATAAGTCGGAAAAAACGGAAGAGGGAGAGCAAATTTTCTTTTTATTTTAATTTCTTCACTTATATCATGACGCCACACAAAAATGTAAACCAGGCGAAAAATATTGATATGAAATCCAAAGTTGGCCAACTGGTGTAAAATAATTTGCGTAAAAATTCTAGAGGGCGCTCTATTGGGGCGCTTTTGATCGATTGATTTGCGAAAAGTAGGCTGCGCTGCGCACCTTGTAATTTCGGATACGTTGTAAAACGTACATTGAAGCATTGAAATGCAATAATGTGTGCGCACCGTTGTAAAGTTGTAGCTGGTTGAACATGCATTATCTTGGCGAGATAAAACAAAATAAATAGAAAATTAACAATATTTACGAAATATTTCGTATTTTGACGAAAGGCGACAAAACATTATCCATGAGGGCGTTTTATAGGCTATAAACTTTAAGGTGTACACCGTACATTTCTGTTTGTAGAGCAGCTAATCTAGTGGTAGTTCTCCCATTCTAATTATTCTACTTGGCTAGTGATTTGAAACGGTGTATTCTGCATACCTATTCTTTCAAGTATGATCCGTTGTATGCTCTTCTCAGTCGCTTTCGATCCTCAATGCTATTCCATTAAACTGCAACTAACTAAGGTGACTACATTTTTAATAACATATGTGTTCAGCAGATGAGAATTCCGGGGAAGATGCTCCGATTTGGTTTTGATCAGGGGAAAAAAATGTCTGGTTCGTGATACAAAATACGGCGAAAAATGGAGAGAAAAATAAAAAATAAAAAAGGGCGGTCCAGTTACACCATTGTTGTTGGGGCGCGTACCATGTACCAGCGCATGGCCAAAAAAATAATCATGTATTACATTTTGTGTATTACTGTATTTGAATGTATTTCTATTGATTCTCTATATGGTTTATTTGTAAATTATATCAATTCCGATTTTATTCATAGGATTTTTCTTCTTCAGAATTGTACTCAAAGATGGCTTCCGTTAAAGCGCCCTCTCTACACATAAATTATGTCTAATTTGACTCGGCGTGTACTTATATAATACTTAAATGCTTCAATGTAGTCAGCTACACAACAAGAAAGATCCGAACATCCATTGAATGGCTTGATTCTTACACGCGTTGTCGCCGCTCTACATAACTCAACTGTTCAATTTTTTCCCTGTACGTAAGTCCGAAAACACAAAAAATGGAGCAATCATCGGACTTACCGTAAGTATAAATCACATGTAATCATCCCGTGCATGATATTTTCAGTTGGTTTGTAATGTGTTTGAAAGAATGAGTCTGATTTTATTCGGAATTGGAAGTATTTTTTTTTTAGTCGGAAGGCCTACCCACATCTTTCTCGTGCGTTTTTTCCATATGTGGATTAACGCGTGGAAAATTACATTGTTGTATAAACTGTAACACGCTTCTTCTGATCGTCTGAATTTTTTTTTAAATAACCTAATGAAAAGCCCCAAGTTTGGTGATGTGTAGTTTAGGACACCTATTGTAGTTTAGGCCACCTTTTCATATGATTATTTTAACATGGTCAAGATTAATTAAATTTAAATTAATTTAACCCTAACAGTGCAAAATGCTTTTCATTACTAGGTACCATATACTAAATTTTACTATTTAGTATTTTGTAGTACTGTCAGAATGAGATTGTAAAGAGTACCCAGTACTACAAAGTACTATTTTTGTATGAAATCCAAATACCTTGAGTACCGATTACTACAGCATACTATTTGTAGTAATTTTTAGTATTTGGTGCTTTTATTAAGGAAATAAAAAGTTTACAAACCAGGTTTTGAAAGAATTCCACTGGTGGCCATGGCGGAAACAGGGTTATTTCCTCCAAGAGTAAACTTATTCGATGGAAGTCATAATGAACTTCAATCTCAGGAGTGAAAACTGGTGTAGCTTATCTAAAAAGTGAGATTTTCAGGGTTTTGTTTACCTACAATTATACACTTTGAATGCTGTGGTAGCCATTTTTCTCAAAACGCCCTCTGTCGGTCCCATAGGTTTGTGCACAAGTGATGGCCGTCAGTGGAATTCTTTCCCCAGGTTTTTTTATTTTAAAGTTAGGCGAAACTCGCCTAAATACGTTGGTCGTGCTGGTGGAGGTGTCCTCTTGGTGATACTAGGGAGCTTTAGATTTTTACGTTTACTATGTCGACTGCTTTATGTGATTGCGTCATGCCGAGTCTTTGCGCATGCGTCATGTCACCACCAACGTTGTCCCAGTGAGTCGAGGATGCACAAAGTATGGTTTTGACGTTCAGCACAACGTTGTGGTCGATGTGAACGAGGTCCATGTTCACACAAATAAAGGTCCCTATTTTAATTAAGGACACCTAAGCTGTAATGGCTGTAAATTTGTGGAACGAGGGCAGGGCTTTGGCTTTTGAGGAAAATAATTAATAATGTAAACATTTAGAATAGTAACAAAGATGCGACATTTCACAAACAAAACGCTTACCATATTTACAGCCGTAGTGTGAATTACCATGTGCACTCTGATTACTTACTTACTTATGCCTATCGCCCCTCCTGGGACATCTATAGGCTGTCAACAAAGTTCCTCCAGGCAGAGCGGTCCTGAGCCAGCTTCTCCAGATCTTTCCTCTCTGATGGCTTACTTTAATTTAACATGTGAAAACAGGGAAGCACTTACTTGGAAAACACTTAAAATTCTTCAGTTCAGTCCCATCATTACGAACAATGTGGCCCAGGTTCGATTCCGGCCTTTGTCATACGTGAGTAGAGTTGTGTCTTGGTTCTCTCCTATGCTACCAAGGGTTTTTCTCCGGTTTCTCCAGTTTTCCTCCCTCCACAAAAATCAAACACTTGCGATCTCAGGCTGTACTCTGTGATCATATATGGGTTGATGTGGCTGGCAGCCAAGGGCTCCCATGAAAGCCTGCAACTCGATCACGTTGAAGTCGCATCCTTCGCAATTTAGCACCCCAGCTGCGAGTAAGGATGATTAGCCTACCAAATTATTATTATTGTTATTATTATTATTAACTTCAAACTCTAAATGAGGAGAAAAAAACACCAAAGTCATTGGGGCGTCTTCTGTTGAACTCTTTCTCAACAATTTTCTTTTTTCAAGACATATTGTGGACATCCCCTTTTCAATTTGTGATTTAAACCATGCTTAAAATTTTTATTTTGTGTTCATTTTGCAGGAATGTTTATGTGGGAGGTCTCAGCTTTGACACCACAAAAGGTTTGTGTGTTTTTTTTGTCCTCTGTTCACAAGTTTGCCTCTTAGTTGAAATATTGAAGAAATCTGAACATGTATCCTCCAGTAAAGATCCTGCTAGGATCAAACGCATTATGCCCCCCTGACTCCAACCATTTCATAAATTTCAGGCCATTATTTTGGCTGATGAGCAGTTTGCAGCAGTTTACAGCAGTTTACAGGAATGTGAAACTTCAACCTTTATTTATATCTGAATTCCGATTTTTTGGTTTAGATTTTTACTCAGAATTTCAGCTTTTTTGTACACCTGCTCTGTTTAAAAGTATGGGAACATTTAAATTTCAGTTTTTTCCTTGGTATTTTCTTATTTCTTTTGGTGTGGCCACTCATATCCCCGAGTTTATAACTGTACTTGCAAGATTAATTGAAACGTGTCTCAGATGCTCTGTGTGTGGGGTTTGTGAAATTAAGTACAGGTCTGATTCAAGTAGTACACCCCCTGCCCCCTTAAAAAAACACATTGGTGTATTTTGGTATGCAAGATACAACACTAACCACATGCAAAACTATGTATGGAGGTGGGGTAGGGCTAAGCGCGTAGTAAAAATAATGAGTCATTTGTAATCTTTGCCATTTGTAACTCAGTTTGTCATGTTTGTAATGAATGCCTCATTTTGACAGAGCCGGTAACATGTACCATATCATGGTTAATGTCACTGAAGGCATTTCCAGTCACCGTATAGGAAGCTGTGACTTCATACCATATTGTGTGCTTCACTCTTTACCTTTGGCAGAAACGCTAGAGAACCACTTCTCTCAGTACGGCAAAGTGAAGTCTTCGGTCATCATCACAGACCTAGCCACTGGCAAGAGCAAAGGCTATGGCTTTGTCAACTACTACAATGTGCAGGACAGGAACAAGGCCCTTGCCGTGGCCAATGAGCTTGACGGCCGCACGGTGAGTTGACAATTCTCCCTGATGTTAAGCACAAAAAATTGCTTAGCACAAAATGTCTTGCTCAATAAAACAAACCACCATCGGGAATTCCATTTAATTCCACGTGGAAATGTAGTTGTTAATCCTGTTTTTATTGATAAGACAGAAATTTCATGGTTAACAAATTTTTGTGCTAAGCAGGGCCTTGAAATTGGTCCCAGGTTTCATGCCACAGGAATGGCAAACCTGGAGTCTGAGACACATGCTATTAACCTTTTAGAGGTATGGCGGACACAATAGGAGGGCGCTGTTTGGTTTGGGTAAAATCCTTTGTGTTTGACTCAAAATACCCACTTCAAACAGCGCCCTCATTGTGTCCGCCATACTTCGAAGAGGCCAATGTATTTCTATCTGAAACCAATGTCAGCTTTTATGCTAAAACTACCGGTACACAGTCAGAAATTAGCTCATGAATTCAGGGTAGGAACTTGGAAACTGAGGGCACTCTGAGAGAAACTGAAACTTGTGTCCACAAGGAATTTTGACTTTTATCCAGGCATGACGAGGGGCCAATCTCATTTGGGCTGCTTAAGACATCAGTACTTGCAAAAGAACCAAAAAGAGTACTGGTACCTACATGGGCCAAACAGCCCAAAGCCCTCCTTTTTATGGATGCTCTGTAAAAACAAAAGATGAATGCTGGAATAGAGCTGATTTCTGCGCTAAGGTTTGAAAGAGGGCCATGTATACATTCTCCCGTAATATTCTTTGTAACCTTAAGCAGGATTTCACAAGAATCTGACAGGTCGGGTTTTTGTATTTCCAAGGGACAGTATCATATCACTTTGACGCTCACTTTGTCATTGTTCTTCCCAACAGCTGACTTGCTCCGTTGCGAAAGAGAGCAACAAGAGCAGAGGCGGCGGCTTTGGAGGCAACTACGGCGGCATGGGCGGCGGCATGGGCGGAGGAATGGGCGGCGGCATGGGTGGCGGCATGGGAGGCGGCATGGGAGGTGGCATGGGAGGTGGCAGTGGCGGCGGTTTCGGAGGCGGATCTTACGGCAAGTCTGACGACGACCGGAAGGTGTTTATCGGCGGCCTCCATGCCGACACTGAAGTGGAGGAGATTGATATGGCTCTTGCTGCATTCGGCACTGTAAGTCATTCCCGAAGTCTAACCTTCTCAACAACCCTCCCCCTCCCTCCAAAACATTTTGTCCCCAAACCAGAACCTTTGTGTTCCATCAAGAATTTGCCAGGTGCCAATTCCTTCTCTTTGCCTAGCTGAAGCCAAATTGCAGAATCCAGCCTTATCAAACTAAAGCTACAGGAACAATAATCCACATATTGTATACCTCGCCAACTTCCCCATTGTATTGTTTACAACTTCCGAAAGTTGTTGCTTGTAATCAACTCATTAACGTCATTAATACACGTCATTTTACAGATTTGTTTGTAGGTTTTAAATTTTATTTATTTTATTTTTTATAGTTTTCACATCTCACAGAATTGAATAGAGAAGCTGTCAAGTAATGACCTATCTGATCGAATTGAGTCACAAATCACCAAAGCTGTTTTTTGTACAAATGGAAATGAACCGAATTTAAGCACATTTTCGACCCAATAGTCGCCCTTATTTGTCAGAATGTCAGAAGTCATGTCTGAAGATATTACCTCGGGTACAATGCAGCATTTCAGTTTTAAAAAAACCAAATGGACATGTTTTGCTAGATCTAAATGTACCTTGTGCTCTTTTAACATTTCATTTGATAGGGTCTCCCATTTAAAAACAAACCGATCTTAATCATGGATGTTTTCGAATGTCTTTCATTTCAGATTACCCACACAATCATTAAGAAAGACAGAGACACCAGCCGCTCAAGAGGTAAACAAATATAACCAATTACCCCAAGTGGGCGTGGTTTCTAATTTCAATTAACATCTCTAATTCTGAATGTCAGGGCTTCTTAGCCAGGGTCTTGGGCATTTGAACGGTAATTGACTAATGAAAACATCATAGACATTTTCTCATTGTACTTTGCATCAGCTGCAGCGAACGTTGAAACCCTGGTCAGTTTTGTCCCTGTGCTTTAACGACATAATACAGGATTGGTAAAGGTGACAGAACAGCTGCAGACTGTTCATAATTTACTTAATAGTGGAACAAAAGCAAACCTGTGAAAATTTCGGCTCATGTCATCATCGGAAACTGTAGAAAACAGTGAAAAGCGCTCACGGTATTTTCAAATCTATTCACAGGAGTTCTGGTCTTACTCCGAGATCATAACCGTTTTCGGTCGTTGTTTGACTAATTTCTGGATAAATACGGCATTTCAGCGAGAAATATTTGAAAAGTATGTTTCTACCAGCACCATCTTCATACCCTGAAAGTAATGCGTAAATCTGTGAACATTTCTGTTTGGGTATCATGCTACCAATCCTGTACTGTATCTTTAATAAGAGTTTATTCTTTTTTTTTGGTGCAGGTTTTGGTTTCGTGACCTTTGAATCCCCGGCGAGCGCCAAAAATGCAATGGACACACATTACATTGAGATCCACGAGAAACAGGTGAGTTTTGGGTCAAATTGTTTGGGTCCTTCGTTTTCACCCGTTGCAGTTCTTGTCCTGAATCCTGAAGTCCTGGTGTCCTGGTATTCAGGAGGTCGCCGGTTCGAATCCCCCTCAAGTCAATTTTTCTTTGGTCACCTTTCAATGAAGCAAATTTTCGTACACTTAACAAAAATAATACGATTTATACATGATCTTTTAGCAATTTGGCCCTGACTATTAAAATGTCATGTTGAAGCCCAAAAGTTGATATGCATAATGGTTCCACTTTGGGTCCCAAACGGCATATTTCTGCCTCAATTACAAGGAATAACCCTCCCACTTGCACAAAAAAAACTAAAAAGAAAGAAAAACTGCCTCTGCAAATTTAATTTCATGCCAGTTTATTAGACAAGGTGGATAGATATCTGAACAAGTTTTTATCTTAACAATCCTGTGCTTTGCATCAACAGGTGGAGATTAAGTCGGTCAATTCCAATGCTGGCGGTCATTCCCAGAGCTTCGGTGGCTACAACGGCAACATGTTCAACCAGGGTAAGTCTCATGCAAGGGAGGTTGTATGGTCTGGTTTTGCAAAGCCTGGGACGGCATTTGCACGGAGGGGCAGTGACAGGAATCGAAAGTCAGTTGATTGTTCTGTGATGATGCTAGCAGCCATTCCAAGGCTCGATGTTCATTCCTGTATTAAGGGTAACCTCCAGCAAGGTGCTTTTCCCAGTTATGCTTCCATAAGAGAAGCAGAAATGTGTGCTGAAACGTTTTTAGGGAACACCGGGGTAATTGCCTCCATCTATGAAGGTCAAACTCTGGGCATTGAAGAAATGTCCGGGGACATTCGATTGCCACTGTGGTGTACAAGCCTCGGGCAATGAGGCAATCTTATTCTTCTCAAGTCACTACGCTAGCTAGTTACTGAGTCACTAGATAAGTCCACTCCAGTGTTGAATGCATTGCATGGCAGGGGGAGTAAGTGCCATCAGGTCCTCAGGTGTGCATGGCTCTGGCATAAGTGAGCAGACAAGAAGATGTTGCATGGTCTGATTCTATTGTTATTCGTTCAAGAGAAGGAAGAAATTCTGGAAGAGAAGTACTGATGGTAGGGAAAAGTGGAAGCAGTGACGGGAGCTTCATCAATTGCTGATGTTCTTGAGGCATTAAATGGAAGCATCTTCTTATGAGCTGGATAATGATGACAGTTAATTTCTTTCCCAATCAGGAGCTGGCTTCAACAACATGCAGCCCTACAATTACAACAGCGGCTACGACAGCAGCTCTTCCAACTGGCAGAACCAGGCCTGGCAAGGGGGCAGTGGAGGCGGCGGCGACTCCCAGTGGAACGGCTCCGGCTATGGCAACACCGGCTCCTACGGAACCGGCGGGGGGTCTGGCTCCTACGGAAGCGCGGCCGGGGGGGCCGGTTCTTACGGCAGCTCGGGCTCCTATGGCTCCCAGCTGCAGCAAGGACAAAGCAGCAACTATGGAGGTCAGGGCGGGTACGGGAACTTCAGTGGCCAGTCCAGTACCGGGCAGAGCGACGGAGCCAGCTGGTACTAGCATGCACCCCTCACGAGATTGAAGGTATTCGACCCAATTTGTCTTAAAGTTGAGAAGAAAAAAAACAAAACAAAAGAAGAGAACGAAGAGCATGGGTGGGTAGCAGAATGTGGATGGAATTACTGAGGTTTGGGACGCAGTAGTTACGGTGAAAGATGCTGATTGTTTTAGGGTCACTGGATAGTTTGTGTATACTCACCCAGTAGTTTTAATGGTTGGGGTTAGGGGGAAAAAAATTTTGTAGATTTAGTAGTCTGGTAGCTCAACACCCATCTAGATTGTAGTGAGTGATGCTGATTACTTATTGGCCTCTGTATGAAACAGTCTGGGTTCCACACCTCGTGCCGGTTCGACAGTGACTTGCATTGAATATTATTATGTGAGTACACTCGTGAACTGTTTGCCAAACTCCTGTTCGGAACCTTCTTCTGGATTCAGGATTGACACCGCTTTGTCAGATTGTTTCACAGAATGTATAAAAAATTTACACGATCATTATTATTCGTCAGTGTGTAGCAACCACCACAAATTTCTCTAAATTTGCAAAACTTTGATTTACCGGGCGCTCTGTGTGAAAAGATTCTCATTGACCACAGCAAAGAGGCATCACAGTCTCATTTGATGCAAGCTCCATCGCGAACCATAGACCAAACCTGAATCGCAGTCGATTGCCTGAACGGTGCTCGGTCTTTCGGAAAGCTATTAAGCCGTGCATCGCTCTCCCCTCACTTGTATTGTGGTGGTTGCTACAACACAAAGTTTAAACATTAAAAATTAAAAATTGCAAAAAAAAAAGTAATATTTCTTCTCTGTATATTTTTTGGGTTAATTGTCAGTATCGTTGTTGACATGAAAAATGAGAGAACTCCTCTCTCTCTGTCGAGTAGTTGTTATCACTCCTTTCCTACCCCTTCCCTCCCCCCCATCTCCGGCCCCTCCCACTCCATCCCCCTCCCCGAGAGATCAAATTGTACACTAGAAGCAAGCAATTAATGATTTGAGAAGTAGAATTCACATATGGGGGATGTCATGCGGAATCACGCACAACATCCAGTCATTTGTGTTTGTTCAGCTTAGCACAAAATAAGAAGTTACCATCTTGTCATTATTTTGTTGTTTCATGACTTTCATCTTTTACCAGTAGCTTTTGTTTTTGTTTTGTTTTGTTTATTGAGGGGAGGGGGCGGAATTGGCACACTTCTGAATTAAAGAGTGTTATGAGTCCTAGTATGCACACTTTATGTGAATTTTTCCCTTCATTTTTTCCTTTTTTTTGTTTTGTTTTTTGTTTTGGTTATATGAATTTCCATGTTTAATTTCCCTCATCCCCTTGATTTGGTAGACACAATTGTATTTTAGTGATTTTTTCCCGCTGTTGATGAAGGTAATGTTTCCAGTGAAATGGATGATTATTATTAACGATTCGTTGCACAAATTAAAAATCTCACCTTAGTAAAAAAAAAGCAGTGGGTACCAGTTTTACGAAGCTTGCTTTGAGCACATATGAAAACTGTTGCTCGGCAAACATCAGGGTTACCGGCCATTTTATTATGTAATGTATATTACATGCGGCTGGTATTCAGCATATTTTTTATTCTGGCGTAGCCTAATAAGAGTTTGTTTGGCAATAGTTTTAAATGCAAAGCAGCTTCATAAAAATTGGGCATCCTCATTTGGCTAACAAGAACGTGGAAAACAGAAAGGAGAAGGAAAAAAATAGAGTGATGACGTTAAACTTGTAAATAAATGATTTGATTTTGTTGTTGTTTCTCTTTAAGAGTTTTGGTACATTACTATTATTAAGTAACAACATTTCATTAACTTTTTTTATGATCTTATCAAAATTTTGTCAGTCGCAATTTTCAATACACATGATATAATTCACTTCAGAGTAGAAATGAACACGTGAAAAAAAGAAGAATTATTTTTATCGTTCGAAAAGAAAAAAAAAACAACCACTTTCATAATAAGCTTGTACAATGTACATGTATAATGTATTTAAAGATTTAAGGCATTTAAAATCAAATTAAAGTGGTTAATAGAGAAAGTGCCTCATAGTAATTGAATCATAGCCAATCTTAATGCACCGTTGAACATAAATTCTTTCATTTTTAAAGATAATTGGTAGCATCACAACAAATTGCATCACATATTTTTCATTTTAAAATTGATATTAATCCGCAGTCAAATCTGTACCGTGCGCTTTATGGGATAGGAATATTTTTGACATATAATTGGCAATGTTACATGTATGCAAAAGAGTTCGGAGACATTTTGTTCTTTATTATCTGTGTGATACTTTGAGATACCCATTTTTTTTTTCTGTTGCCGATTTTCCAATTCTATTTTTTGTGCTTTTGAAACAATGCTTGTGATATCGTCATCCAGGAAACTTGAATCTTAATTGTGCTTCTGCAGTTTAAACCCATTTATACCTAAACAACCTCATTGGTCTACTGCATGTGTTTTGTAACACATTCCCTAATGGACGGCACTGTCTCTCTCCAGTAAACACTTTCACAGATCGCTGTGTTATGGGATTTTGTGTACAAGATTCTAGCGCATTTTTCATATTCCTTCGTTGCACACTTCCTGTTTGTAGGGCTCAGTCGGTTCACAAAATAATATTAGACTTGGGGGCTGATTACATAAAACTAACGATGCGTCGCAGAGTTAAGACGCATCCTTTCTATATGGACTCACCGCATAGATGCGACGCGTCACAGCTAGGACACGTCGCAAATCGAGTTTATGAAATCGGCCCCTGCTATTGACGGCCACGCCGGCCAGGTCAAAAAAATAACTATTACCCTCCAACACATGCACACTGCAGCAGACTTGTTAACCCTACAACCCACTTCACACTGGCTTGTACCAAAGTCCACAAGTGGAATTTATTCTTAGTGGTATGGTTGTTCAATCAAATATCCTGTCTTTATAAAGTCATGTACATGTAAGTGTACATGCATTGTGCCTCATTGTATTATTATTTAGTGAACTAATAATGTTGCTAATTGGCGTGTGTGAGTAACTTGTTTCAAGCTTGACTTCAAAATCACCTCGTATCACATTTTTTTCCTTCTTATTTTATCAATTTGTCTTAATGAGAATATTAAAGGGAATGATTAATGCTTCTTTGTCGTGCACTTTTTAACTGTCAAGTTTACTGGATGGTGTTTAATGTAAAACCTCACCTTTAATTGTCGGCTAAGAATCCACGGTGTAATTTTTCTTTTGTTTTCAATCAAGCCTTAAGAATATCCACATGCATTTCTGTATTAAACCAATATGTAAGTAATACGGACTCAAATTATTAAAAGTAAGGTTTATTTGTGAAACAATTACAAAGAACAGTCTCAGGGCTTAAACGAGAATTAGATTTCACCATTTGTTTCGATTTCTTATCAATAGTTTTAAAAAGTATCGTTATTACGAGGAAAACAAAACAAAACAGATACGTGACGTATTGGACGTGTCGATTTAAAACTTGACGTTTACAGATTTATTAATAAGGATGCATGCAGTAAGGGTTCTGAATGAGATTTTACATGATTTTTACTTGTGGCGCAGCGTAAAACCGGTACAGGTGCGTGGCTGCATTTAACTTTTCTGCACTTGTACTGACTTTTATTTTGTATTCACTCAGTCCCTGGTCTGGGTTTGAATATTTTCAGAGTTACAAAAATTTAGAAATGTGGACTTATCTGCTGAACTTGACACATAATGACCATTGTTAATACTACTAATTACGATAAGCTCATTTTTGCAAGTAAGTATCTCATTAACTGTTTTTTTCTTTGTTGTTGTGATAATGGATAATATACATGTATTTTAAAATTCAGTGGTTCACTCGTTAAGAAAAAATTTCCCTATTCAGAAAAAAAAATTACCAGCACTAACAAACCGTGATTGTTTTGTATTTTGATCATCAGGCTTTAATGGAAACGGAATACTATTTATGCATGGTACATATTTTTCAGTTTTTTTCGGTATAATTTTAAGCTATTTTTCTCTAAATTGTCTAAAATTCGTCACTTTTTTAGAATCATGGTTATAGTTTAACGATAAGGTATGTTAAGAGCTCCAGTTATTGCAAGTAATGCCAAATTTGTTACGATTTTCAAGTTAAAGTTTTTTTTTTCATGCACCCTTTGAAGAATCCTTATGCCCACACACCAAAATGGCCAAATTTTGTTTTCATGGCAACACTACCATTTATTTGGTGCGTGCTCATTGTAGGAGCTCTTGTTTTATGAAACACATTTAGTTACGACATCTCGGTACAAATCCAGAGTAGTTTAGGCTGAATTTGATCTTTGCAGACCGGCCATTTGGCTGTCAAGTGGCGCAAAGTCTTGTTCAATTTTCTTGCGAATGCTTTGTGCGAAGCAAGATTGACTTTTGGATATTCACTACGGAAGTTCGCAAAAAGTTGAGAATATTTCGACTTTCGAATTTTATGACGTCAAATTTGCTTCGCTTCGCAATTCGTAGGAAGTATGGCAGGGGCTTTAGGGCTTGATAAGCTTAATCTGCAATATGCATTGGAATTTTGTAGTGTTTTTTTTTGGTATGGAACAAGAAAATAATTGGAACACTTTTTGAGTCGCATTTTGGAGAGGCATAAAGATTTTTCAATGTTGTGCTTTGAAGTTCATGGTGAAAGAATGGTGCATTTTAGATAAATGAAGTTCATTTTTTTTTTGGCTGGTGATTTAGGCTATTTATCGGTTTAATTAATTTGAATATTGTCAGTGTTTTTGTATGGTAAGACCGTTTATTTAGCAGAAACGTATCTAAAACTGTGCATTTTTGAACAAAATAGTGATGTCAGATTCAGGACATGCTTATTTTTTCTTATGCGACAGCATGGTTAACATTACATAATGTATTAATCACTTCAGAAGGGAGAAAAACGGTACCCAGTTTTTTCCCAATGCTTTCGTTGTAGAAAACAATTGTTGTGGTACATTTGGACAACTGAAGAATATAATCTTGTTATCTTTTTGAAGGATTTATGAGGATACTGTGGGACTACATTCAGTATTGTTCCGTGTTTGGATTTGTTGCCGTAGATACATAATGTGGATCTCATGAAGGAGAAAAAGTCTGGTCCCGTTTTCTTTGCTGGATAACAACATTACCTTATTGATCGCATAAGGAGGAAGTCTAGTACCCTGTTCACCAATACATTATCCAATCTCAGTAGCACTTTGCATTGCGTTGTTATTAACACATTTTCAAGAAGAAGAAGAAGAAAAAAAAGGAAGAAAACTAACAGAAAACAACAGCAACAAACAACATAATGTTTAATATTGTTTCCTGGTTAAGTCATTTTTATGCATATTTTTGTCGATTTAAGAGTTTACTAAAATAAAAGTATTTGATATTACGCGTGAAAGTGGTATTTTGAGTGATAATGTGGGGATGAACGTGGGTGTGTGCGTGGGAGAAAGTGTGCGGATGCGAGTGTCTACAGGAAGATTGATTTCACGAAGACTAAGACGTTTTATAAAGGTTATATTTGAAAGCGTAATGAAAACTATAACGTGTACAGTGGGTTTCACATCCGTGCCACAGTTAACAATGTTAATGTTACATTAAGTAATGTTTATTCAAAATGTATAGCAATTTAAGAAGATATTTTTTTTCAATGAGAAAAGAAGTCTTCCTGAGTAATTTTTGAAACCTCGAAGTTGGGAGGACTTGTTGTCTTGAGTATTAAAGAAGTTTATTCGTGGCACTGATGTGAAGTCCAAAACTTTATTTTGGTTCACTTATGAAAAAAAAAATGAATTTTTTCCGATTTGCATATATAATGTCAAATAGACAGACTTTTTGAATTTGCCATTTACGATTAGTTTAATATCATGATTCCTGTTAATTAACGACAACCAATAGTTAACCGTATACCAATTGTTTTTATTTTGAATTTTATTTTTCCATGCTTTCCAAAGTAAAGTGAAAAAAAACATAATAAAATGCCTAAAAAAATACAGCTGTCCTGACTCAAGCAAGGGGATGTAGATTTTAACAAGGGTTCAATATTTAGGTATGTCCTTATACTCTTATCAGTCTTATTTTCTATAATGTTCCAATGATTAATGCCGTTTAGTGTTTGTTCAAGCTTGTAATAAATTGTCACACTTAGGTGATCTTTCCTTCATTATTCTGCAGTTGAGGTGTTCATGTGTCTCATTATTTTTCAGACTTTCCTCAAACCTTCTGCTATGTTTGATGCTTTTATACACTGGCAAAGATGAAATGTGTGTTGTGTTTCTGCAATATGCATTTGTTTAGCTGTATTGAGTCTAAGTAGTAAAACTACTCCCTGGAAATTAATGGCTGTAGCTTGTTAACAGGGACAACAGCAGATCAACTTAAGAAGATTGGTTTTAATTATTCTACAGATATCTACTGATTCCTGGATGAAGCTCAATGTTGATGGATTTCCAAAATTGCTTCAATTTAAAACAACCTGTGGGCAAATTTCATAGTCCTGCTTAAGCACAAATTTTGCTTAAGCATGGAAAGTCTTCCTGGAACAAACATGATTACCAATCAAATTGTCATGTGATGTTTACTGCCATTGACATGTATTCGGCCATTGTTTAATACTGAGCATAACATTCACAAGGAGTTTTGGCTGGCATACTGATTTTATTTACCAAGGTTTTTGGTGCTTAAGCAAATTTTGGTTCTTAAGCAGCTCTATGAAATTGGCACAACCCTAACAATGTTTTTAATGTTCCTAGGCCAACATGTACATGTTTCATGAAGGTGTTTTTGTACTAGCTTCATGTGCACAATTATGGGCATGTATGCCTGGCCAAACATTGCCAAAATGATATGAATAAGCTCATTAATTAAAAATAACCAGCTGTCACCCAAATTAGTTAGATGCTTCTGTTTATTTTACTGTTGCCCTGTGCGTGCACACTCATGTTGAACATGGGATATGTGCCACCTGTTGTTATAAGATCAAGCATTGGATGTGCTATTGCCCAAACCAACATGGTCAGGCACAATCAAACATTCATTTTTAATGACATTCTACATGCACCCAACAGTTATGTACATTGTACACGGAATTCTGTTACAGCCAATCAGGAGTCATACCTTGCAGCTGGATTAAAACCACCGTCCCTTTGGAAAAACTATGCCCAAAACGGGCACAACTACTTCCAGCCAATCAGGGAAGTCCGCTGCAGACGATACGGTCAGGACAACTTTGCGCGCCAAATTTGCATTCATTTTTGTAATACTCGCCGACGGCTTCAGGAAGGAACACACTGTTTATTATTATGCTCCACTACAGACGACGAAAACAGAATACACTGTACATGTACTATTAAAATAACCTGGGCAATAGAAATGTATAATAATGTGGCTTACAAATTGTCGTCTGTACGGATATCTCGGGGATTTAGTGTACATCTGCCGACCATTTATCAATGTATTTTCGCCTTCTGTGGAGCTAGAATGCTGATAGTGCTAGTCGCGATGACCGGAAAGTGTCCGGGATTTTGGCTAGCAGCTGCAATGGATAAGGACTTGCATCTTGCCGTGCCTGATATTATTCATATCAAATCATGTGGCAGAATCTTCGGCTAGATTCAGAAATTGTATTCCCCAGTTGGCTACGGGAATGGCTGTCCGGCATTGTGAGTTATCCTCGCTCAGCCTCAGCGGCGAGCAAGCGTCCGTCACGGCCTCGTACTGTCGTGGACCGTAGAGGGGGAGGCCCGTACTCTCGGACTGTGCTACGGCTGGTGAAGCCACGGAGAAATAGAGCGACTTCACTGCTCGTCACGGCATGCTGTAGGAACCAACGTTGACAGTTCAGAGGCGACAATGATACCCTTGACGCCTCTTGCCCAGGCCGCCATGGAAAGCACAGTACGTGTGGACTTCTGGCACTTTGTGGTCGGTCGAGCTGGGCCGCAGCTAGCTTCCGTGGACTGACACCACTGTCATGACGGTCGACCGAACAACGTTGACACTCAAGCTCAACCCATCCATGAACACCAGTATGCCTACCTTGTTAATAGGTAAGTACCGTGTGCATTGGGTGGAACACTAGGATTAGGAAGGGTGACCCAAGTTCATGTAGTCAAGAGATGCCACAAAAATTTCATGAAAAAACCTAAAACACCTTTTCCCGACCCAGACAAAACCTAAAACTACCCTTACCCCCTTTCAAATTTTTTTTTTCTGGATGTTACAGACGAAATCAATTACTATATAGGCCGAATTTGTCAAATTACTGATAAAAAAACTGAATTCATGCTAAAACCTGAAAAGTGGCATCTCTGTGTAGGCCTAGCAGTAGCAACTAACCACAAAAATAGATCAAATCAAAAACCTAGCTGAAAGTGAAAGTTCTGGGTTGCCAACGTAAATTCCCAGTTTCCCCATGTGGCAGAATGTTCATACCTATCATCTGCACACCAACATCGGGGACATTCCTTAAATGTTCTGTTAATAACTTAAGATTAATGAGAGAGCTTATAATTGCAGAGCTGGTTCGTTTTACTGCATCATGACATAGACCAAGCAACACAAGGCGAAATGACAGAAAGAGAAACAGTAATTCATTTCTTTTCATTCTTTTTAATTCTTCTTATAGGACATGTCATTTTCGTCGGTAAATACTTCAGTATTTTCCTTTAAAAAGGTTAAAAAGTTCCAAAAACATTATGGAGTAATCATGACAAAACATAAAACTAAAAAATATGCTGAATCCGAATGAAACACAAATAAAATGAACAACCGAGTCAAAAAGTACAATACTACCCCAGATACCTTTGCCCCAGTTTTTATTTTTATCGATAATACTGTAGTTAAACACAATCAAAAAAGATATTAGAATCCTGTATTCCAAAGTTGTCTGTAAAAATCTTCTCCCCTCCACAACTTTAAAACAAGTTCATTACTTGAGGTTGAAATGCTCTTAATTTTATTATTTGCTCACTATCAGAGAGTAGACTTATCCTAAAATGCATACCAATTCAATTAAAATGGCTTAGAAACGTACGAGGTTACAATATGTTTTAATGGCAATATTGTACTACTCATCTAAAACATGAAGCATTAAATCTTTGCGAAGTCTTGGTTAATATTTCAACAATAACATTACTACAGACAATGCTTAATTCACATGCTGTACAAACTGTCAAAACAATAGAGATCATCGAGTTATGGTGCCTGGGGTCGATTTCACAAAGCCCTGCGATCGACCATAAATCAAGTTACGAAGGATAACCCATCATATCCTACATAGGGCTGCAATGCATCATAACGCCTAGTTTTTGATAGTATTAAAGTTACGATGAGTTCAGTGAAATCAACCCCAGGGCCATAATGGGTTCCGAATCTGCCAAGCTCTTGCAAGACTTCAAACAGATTTTGGGAAATGTGAGCTGGTCAGAGAGAACTGCATTAAAAGAACATTGACATAAGCGATATACAATTTGAAGAAATACAAAACACGGCGTTCTATTTACAGAATACATGAAGGTGGATGCGGTTGATACTAAAAGCAAATAAAAAAAAACTTACGGTGACAATAAAACTGACAATCCTGTTGAGACCATTAACATAGGATAAAACAATTGATTTTGTTGAAACGTCAGTAAAGGACTAAAGGAGTATTAATCTAACAAACTGAAAGAAGTCTCCATTTGCATTCAATGATTGTACTAAGTCTTCAACCAACCACAAGACAATGGTGCTAGGCTGTGTTCTCAATTCATTCAAACTCATTTGAAATGCTCTCACAGAAAGTAACAAATTTCCTCAATTCTCAAAACTACATCAAAATGTGTGGCAATGAAATCTCAAAAGGATTGAACAAATCTGCTATAAAAAAACCCAGAAAATCAAGGGTTACGCCATGATACCAAAGCTTAATACTAAGAACGTTAACACAGAATGCCAAGTCATGTTAAAATAACAGTTGGTCAATGGACTGACAAATCTCTACAAAATGCCACCTTGGCACCACAACATGGGAGAAGAGTCATAGGCAGGAAAAAAGCTTTTCAGCCCCTTGAAACCTGAGACAATTCAGGCACTTTTTAATGATGTATTAAAGTCATCAGAATTTAGACTACCGGTAATAGCTGAATAGGTTGACGGCGATTTGTGACTTTCCACTCATTCCTTGAGTCATAATTTTGTTTTTATTCTAAGAAGTATTTCAAACTGTACATGAGGTCAAAGACACAGCACCATACTGTGTTTACTTCCAATAGACAGCCTGGACAATATTGTTTCTTGCCAGATTTGTGTTTTTTACTGGTGGCCACAGTTCCTGAAAAAAAAAATGATGCCAGGAAAGTGCAACGAGGAAAAGTTGGAAGCTACTGACAAGAATGCATTCAGTGACATTACAAGGGTGTAAAGCAAGGATGCAAAATGACTGGTGTTTTTATCTTCGGTACGGGTGGAACGGCAGGGCAGCATTGTTGCCGCTGCGAGCAAAGTTACCGCCAGTCTGAGGGTTATACACATCCTGCTGAGACGTGTCTTGCTGTGGTTGGTAGTTTTGCTGCTGGGGTTGGGGCTGCTGCTGCTGCTGTTGCTGCTGCTGTTGAGGCTGTTGTTGCTGTTGAGGTGCTTGGGTTGCAAACCCGCCACTCATGTCACCACCATAACCGGTACCTGGTAGTTGATGACAGAAGGAAATAAGTTTAATAACAAACCGTGGTTGACAAAACTGATGTCAAAACTTCTTTGACGGTCCCGAACAGACCAAACACCTATTAAGACATCTTTACAAATGAAACAAATGTGGCAAATAAAAATTCATTGGTTATGGCTGGAAAAAACAGAAAAACTGCTCCACAAAAAGACAGAAAAAGAACAAAAATCACCCAGAAGAAAAAGCAAACACCATAATGATACACAAGGTCTCGAGTTTGACACAACAGCCACACAGCCACCACAAAGATTACTTGAGTAGTGAAGTGGCAGCAGTATTCCGTGCACTAACACAGGTACGATGTGTGCTGTGTACTTGAGTTCCACATTTCAAGACATTAAGAAATCCCTTCAATATTTTTGACAGAAACTCAGACAGAAGTCATCGTAGATATAAAGGGGTTAGTGTCTTTTACGCCACTCTATTATTTTCAGTATTTATTTAGCTTCTTCTGTTCCAAAATGAGATTTGATACTTTTTCTTTTAAAATTTGAAGTCTTTTAAATGTTTTATCTGAACTGCACACGGGAAAATGAATTTCATGTATATTTTTATATGACGAATAAATTAAATTGAATTGAATTAAAGCAAATTTATTAATGGGTCCTGTAAACCCTAAAATGAACATATTTCGGCAATATTTCAGTGAAAAAAAACCCAGTTTCTTACCCAAATAAATACTGAAAATAATATGGGTGGTGTAAAAGACACTAAATGCCGATATAAAGACTTGCCTTGTGGCTGGTTGAAGTTAGGGTGTGCTGGGGCATTGTAGTTGACACGCTGTGGGCCGTAACCAGACGCCTCCTGAGGATAATTGCCCATACTCCCTGTTGGAGAAACAAATAAATAAAATAACCTCTTCAGTCATAGAAAGTTCAATTCCCTGCAAGACCAGAAAAAAGCAAAATTGCCATAATGAAATGACAGTCGTTATGGTAGACAATACATAATATTGTTCAATGCCGGCATTTCACTATAGTGTGCCATCATGAGTTTGCAACGTGTTGGCCAATTAGTCAAACTGCGCATCTTTCCACATCTGTCTACAAAATTTATTCCATGCATTGTGATTGGCCAACGCGTCGCAAACTCATGGTGGCACACTATTGTGAATCGCCAGAATTATATTGATTGGACATCGTAATAATTCAGGGATTGCAATTTGTAATTTAAAGCAACAGAAGATGCTGTCCGTTTGCACAAACGACCAACCTACAAGGAGTTGTACATAAAAACAAACAACATGGAGGAGCAAGGCTTGAACCAGACAAGGATGAAATGAAAACATGTTTTTTTTTTGTAGACTTCAGATGAAGCTGCAAGCTGTGTCCAAAAGACACCTAAATAGCATTCCTTGGCGAGGAACGCACAAGACAACATGAATTTTTCCATTTGCACTCAACAAACACTGAGTATGCTCATCTACGTCAGTAAAGGGCAAGCCTAATTTGCATATTTTTATCTTCCAAATGAAAAATCATTTACATTCATGACAACAATACTTCTCAAGCAAAAGCGTTCTATCACGTTAAGCAGACAACAGGGCTTCCTGTCCGGACTTATATTCTACTTTTATAAATGAATCAGAATGAATCGAACGGATCTAACCATTTGTGTTATAGTTTCCATGGCTCTGAGTACCATAGTTACCAGTATTGTATGCCTGGTTGGTCTGCTGTGGCTGTCCCTGGAAAGCTTCGGGCTGCTGCTGCTGCCGAGGTTGTTGCTGCTGTTGCTGCTGCGGTTGTTGCTGCTGCTGCTGTTGTCCATAATTCCCATAGTTGTTGTAGTTCTGTGGAGGGACTGTTTGAGGAAGAAAGCTTGATTAATCTCTTTAAGCAATTTAAGGCGTCATTACCAGCATTAAATACAAGTCTATTAACTGTCAGGAACAATTCTACCTTCGTCTACCTTCTCCAACCACAATCTATTCCCATTCCTCATTTGCCCAAAAATATAAATTTAGGATATTCTAAAATAAAATTATCATTTGACACTTTCTTGACTTTTTTTCTTTTTGTAGGAAAACAGGAATTCCGAATCTTTCAACCTGGTGGTATTTCTTTTTATTTCAGGTCAAAAGTAACAGATAGACTGCAAGAACTAAAAGGAATTCTCCATCACTGAAGAAGCATCCTTCAAACATGTACATGGAACTTAGGGTAAGTCAAACATCCGTTAGTATGAAACACACTGCATGCAAAAACAATGGAGACTAATAGCACAGTTACTCCAACTTGTTATAAGATAATGCATCAAGTGCTGTGCAAAAACAAACACAAGTCAACAACAGTGATCAAAAACAAGAAAAGGACAACGTGATTAGGGCAAAACAAATCAACAAACTCAATCCCAACATCATGCTGAAAACGGGGAACAATATCACTAGTATAAAGTGTGATGAATTGTTTATATACAGACACAATTCCAAATCCACACTCAAAAGTACAAATGTTAAATGGCTGAATGATCCCACTGGGGGTGATTGGTAAATTTTCTTCAAACTTCTGCAAGCAATAAAGCCATTTTCTTTACATTTTTCTTTAATAACTGATTAGACTGAACAATATGTTTCATCTCAATCAAAACTTATGGAACACTGGTGCGGAGGGAAAAAAATCAACGGAAACATGCAGGCATTCATTTCCAAATAACACAACACAACAAGACAAGATAAGTTTGGACCAGGTGTAAAAGATGAGGTTAATTTGCAACACGATAACAAGTGATTCTCATCACTTTCAACTAAGACTGACTACCTAAGGGTTTGCTAAGCCGGGGGCTCTTTGCAGGAAGGCCGTCACCACTGGCATTTGGACGCCCTGAGAAGAACAGGTTAAGGACATTACGTCATGCACACTGACATTACAACCATGCAAATCAATCATTTACAATGCAAAGATTACAAGCGGGCATGCTTCCAACATTCAAGGTAGGGAGGCAGAATCTTATTCTGAACTGACAACACTCGAGGATAGCTACACTGGTTGTTTTCTCTTTTGGAATGTAGACTGTACTTCAAGGGACAGATTCTATGAAAGATCCCCTGCATGGGCTTCTGCAGAATCACTAGTTCTCATAAACAGTGCATACCACTGCAGTGCATTAGCAGCAGTGGTAAACATGCTACTTTTCATAACGCATAAATTGAGTAATCCTACCATGAAGTCTAGGGCCGTGAAGGATCTTAGATTCAGGACCAGAAAATTGCATACAACACCTCATACTTTTTTCAAAGTCGAAAGTCACTCTCAGATCTAGAGTTCTCCAGACCCATGACTGTAAGAAACACTGTATTCTCTATGCAGAGGTTGTGCATATTTTTTAAGACATTAATTTTTGGGAGAAGGGGATGACAAGGCAATGCTATAACTCATACAATCTCCCAGAGAATGTCATTTAAAAAGATGGGACTGAAACTTAAGATTCTGCTGAGAAGCAGTCACCCATGCAATCGCCTCCTTAGAGCATTGTCCAAGTACAAATCTCATTTATAATCATCTGTGATGTTCTCTTACCATACGCCTGCTGCTGCTGGGGCTGCTGCTGGGGCTGCTGCTGCTGCTGTTGCTGCTGCTGGGGAGGGGGCTGTTGTTGCTGCTGCTGCTGTTGTTGTTGCTGGGGGTAACCCCCACTGTACCCACCCTGCTGCTGCTGTGGCCCAGGTTGTTGATTATACCCAGCGTTACCGTTGTTGTACTGGCCCCTGAAGCCTCCCTGGTTGGGCATTTGTCCGCCCCTCTGACCATAGCCTTGCTGTTGGGGTTGCTGGCCAAAGTTGCCTGCAAATCAATACGAATAAATATTCATAGATTAATTTAAATAATAATTGTGTAACCATCCATTCACAAGCATCAACAAATTATAAAGACCAGCCATTCTCACCATACCTGGTCTGTGTTATAGGGGGATAAAGCAACAGCAAAGCAATCTTATTTCATGTATTCAGGACTACATGTATATCAAAAAATAGTGTCATTTAAACAAAGTTCCTCATGTTAAGCCGACAGACCAATTTCACACAAAAAGATCTCCTTCTATAACGATATTTGAGGAATTTGTGTAGAACAGGCCACTCACCCATGGGTCCCTGTTGAGGGTGTTGTCCCCAGCCCCCTGAATGAAAGGCAATGAACATAAGGATACATTTATCCTGAAACACATTAAGCCTACACGACCACTCAAAGAGATGTGTACTAGCTCTAGTTTCAACACAAAGCACCAAAGTGGTCTATCTATGCCTTAGGAGATGAAGCTGCACTTTAAACTCAGTCAGCTGTATATTGGCCGTCGAATGTCAATCAATTGTGGCAATACTATTTAACCTTCATCTTTGTGCCTCAAACAGTTAACATATGGCTTATGATGTGGGATATTTGTGGTGACACCATGCATTATACCCTTTTCAGACCTAGTGTGGCTCTGAGATGAACCGTTCTGTGTCATTCTGCCTGCCACATGACTTTAACTTCAATTTAAATTAGACTGCTTCTTTTAATTGCCTCTTTTAATGAGCCATTTCCTGAGACGGCGATGACAAATAACTGGCTGGGAAGGAGGTGAAAAGAAAGGGTACACACCTTGCTGTCCGTAGTTGCCCATCCCTTGGTTGTACTGGTTATTGGGAAAGCCAGGATTCTGGTTCTGGTTCCATCCCTGGTTGAATCCACCGCCCATGTTGGGTCCACCACCTCCGCCCCCCATGTTGGGACCAAAGCCCCTCTGCTGCATCTGGTTGAAGTTACCGCCGGGTCCTCCCGGTCCACCACCACCGGGGCCCATGCCCATCTCATTCTTGCCGCCACGGGGCTCGGCCCTCTTGCATTCCACCTGTTGGCAAGATGGTTATGACAATGATATTAAAAAGGAAATTGATGGCAAATTCTTTATAAATGGGCCATTTGACTTGGTAGGGATACGATTTGTAAAACTGTTATTGTCATATAGATAAATACACGATCTATTATCCATTTCAAGTTAATCTCCACATTAAAATGAAATCAATCACTTCACCATATTGTAAATTGGAAATATGATGAAGTTAATCAGGAATAACAGATGGCGCATTTACCTTGACAACAAACAACATCACAAACTGTGGCCCAACCATGTAAAATGACCCAAATTTTTGGCAAGCTTTGCTCAAATGAAATCAGGTCCATGACTAATGCTCATTTTCAGACATTTTTGTTCTATTTTTACGCTGATTTTAACAGTAACATGTCAAAGTTAAACTTTGTCTCCAGAATCATTTCAATTCAAATCACTATTTGTATGTATCGCAACATAACCAGTTAAAATTCTACTGTATTATTAAGAATTTTTTTCTGTGAGAGTTGCAATTCAGTGCAATCACTCTTCTTAAAAAAAAAAGAAGGAAAAAAAAAGAAGAGAAAACTAAAAAAAAAAAAAGAAATATCAAACACAACCAAAGTACTTGGAGCACAGTTAAAAAGTACCTTATCATTCGTCTCTGTTTTACACCAATTTGTATAAATTTACATAAATCCCACAAAAGATTTTACTTCCTACATTGTACATGTACCCTGTCAACTATCACTGATGCATTGTAATTTCTACCAGATAAAACCATCAAACAGAATTTAGTCTACAAATTTATATAATTCTAATTATTTTCAGTTTACAGGGAGCTCCAACTCAACTGTACTTAGGGGTACTAGTAAATGTACTACACTATGATACGGTTTCCATACAAAAAAGAACTTGCTTTTTAGAATTGAGAATTGTATACGACTACATGTTACTAAGAACATTCTACATATATTACATATGTACGTATATTACATATACTTAACTGATTGGAGAAAAATTGTCTGAATCGTTAACAAAAAAAAGATCATTATTTTGCATAAGATACTTCAATTTTACACTGGCTCCAAGTGCTCTGATTTACTGGTTATAAACATGGACTCAACCGCAACGACTGTTAAAATGTCTATCTAACTACCAAAAAACTTCAAATTTTTCAGACTACTGTAAAAACTGTAATGTACAGTATACAGAATCCAGACAGGGCTCAAGATGGCTGTTCACACTTTTGCAAAATTTTGGGGTGGGAACAATTTAAATGTAAAATTTTCAATGATTTCAAAAATGACACAAATGACCGTCAACTAATATTTCCAGATTTGGGAATTATTGTCGTGTTACAGCAATTCAGAAAGTTAATAACCAATAACTCATGTAGTTTTTATCAAGCAATATCTCATTCAGAAGCCCAGATCTGGGGCAATGCCAACAAAGAATTAATCAAATCTTGTCTTTAAGGATCCAAAATTTGGCTAAAGCATGAACAACACTTCCCCAATTTTTTGTTAACCTGATCCAAAATTTGGGAATTCATTAGATTTTTAATACAAAAGTGAAAACGATATTAATTCAAAAATGCAAATGAACAACTGTCACACACTCTCTGCTCAGTCACACTCATTCCTGTAGACATACATCAGAAGTATTGGTTGGTTGTTTGGGTGTAAAATAGAGTTACCCAAATTTTTGTTAAGACCAGACAATACCTGTTATTCCAGGGCTTATATTAATTTCTTGCTTCTGTTCTTTTTGACAAGCTCCCTTGGTTTAATAGAGAGCAAGGTAATTACTTTGAGAATAGAGAAGCAGCGTGAAAAAAAATGGGATTTTGGCCGTCGGACCAAATGACCAGAAACTAATGAGTGAAGGTCACCAGAAGCCCCCCAAAAATTTCCAAAGGAACTAGCATTTAAGTGTTTGTGACACCAACACCAAAATGTTTACTCCCCATGTGTGACTAAATTTCAACATTCTTGTTCATCCTTTATCTCTCTTTTCACATTCAACAACATCTCAGAACGATAAAATGTAAACACATTAAGAAGTGAATGGGAACATAGAACTGCACCGTTTTGTAATCAATGTTGAAAAATCGCTGGCGGCAGACATTTTCCACGGTCTCGTCATCAACGAAGGTCACAAACCCGAAACCTAGGCATGCGAGGTAGTGATAAAATGTAGATACGTAGGGACAGTTGCAAAAGGTACAGCTGGTTCGGCCAAATGCTTGTGATCAAAACCCAGTTATCTTTGTAATGGATTTCTTGTTGTTTTTTGGGCTTTCCCTGAATGAACTGATCAAAATACGAAGCACAAGATTTTAAAATGTGAATGAGAAGTATTTGCTCTCATTCCAAATGAAGATTGTTAATTTGCCAGATGCACCAAAATGCTATCCAAATACACGTTTGATTGTCACAAGATGATTTTGATGGCCCATTAGTCGGTTTGATCAAAGCAGGAAGCGACCAGTCTGTACTTATTAACCACTCTTAGCTAGGCTACTCTGGAATACCTACATGTACATAAAAATACATACTGGTAATTAATGGGGAAAAATAAATGGTTAAGTTACAATACAAACATAAATACACTTTTTTAAAGGTACACAAAATCTAAGGAAGATCAAATTTGCACTGTGAGACCAAAATTTCTCAGGACTTCACAAAGAAGTGACCAATAACTTCCTAGATTGAGATACACAATAGGATTTAAATCTTATTTAAATGCAAGTAGTGGATAACTTAATTGTATTTAATCAACAAGTATGAGGGGAATTGATAGATGGTTGATAATTACTAATAAAGCTGTTCTGAAATGAGAGTTCAAAAATTTTGTCAAGCAGCCATTATATTTATCACAAATTTGTATAAAACTGCATATTTCTAATGGTTCAATGTCAGATGCTGTACATAAATACATGTAACTTTCGATATATAAATTAGAGCCTAATTATGATTACACTGCTTGTGAATGGTACCATTTCTATATTCTTAACAGCTATGACTACTGTACTCACTGCATTGTGACACAAGTTTCTTGGAATCATTTAGATTTTATGCAAAAGATGAACAAAAAGGAGACCAATAAGTTTGGCTGTCTCAAAAGTCATGCTGAATCTACACACCATCAATACTCAATACTTCAAATTGAAGAATTACTGCATACGGGTATCATTACACGTCTATAATTATATGCAGATTACGCAGTACTCTTATATTTAGGATACTTGCATACGTGTTGCTACATATGACTGGGAACCTGGGAAGGTAATAGGTGTAAAGTATATGGGCTACAAGTAATTACACCATCCAAAAATCTTGTTTAAACTCCATCAAACAGATGGAGAAAGTTCCAAAACCTTCCCCCCAAAAACACATGTTTTTCCATTTTGTTTTGAATATCTTTCACATCCTGATTGAGTTATCAACTGAGAAATGTCGAGAATGCATTGATATTATCAACCATGTCGGCGGTTGTCGATATGAACTGCACTTACCCCTGCTCTTCAGAGTTTGGTTGTCGTGCATCAGAACAACATCTTTGACCTTGGGGTATCGAACAAACCAAATCAATTATATTCAATCTCAATGAAGTTAACACTGGATCTTTTTTGACAGGACACAGATTATCGTCCAGCACGAGCAAAACACTCACACTAACAGAATACACACGGTTTCAGCACAGAATTGGAAGGGATACTTATTCCAAAGCTAGGCATCAATGTTCATTCACCTTGGTTTTTAAACATGAAATCAATACTTTTCTGAATATCTAAACTTGAATATTGTAACTCTATGGAAATGAACAGTTCATCACAACGTTAAAGTGCTACATGCTGCAAATGAAACGCAGCAGTTGATCAATGAAACGAACTTACCAGGAGGTTTTTACTGTTGAAAAAAGTTCGGAGGCCTTCTTCGTTGGTACTCTGGGACACTCCTCCCACGAAAACCTTCTTGTCCAAACTTTTATTAGGGGGAGGCTTGGAGTTGGGTGGAAGCTGGCCCCTCTGCACACTTGGTTTAGGGTCGATCTAAAAATAAAAGCATTGGAAAGGAAAAGTTCAAATTTCCATTTATTTTCTATAAAATAAAACAAATAAAATGATTGGAGTTAGGAGGGCCTGACGGGTTTCGATCCTAGCAGGATCTTTATCGAAGGCTGATACTTAAATTTCAGGTCATTATTTTGGCTGATGAGCAGTTTGCAGCAGTTAATCACTTGTATTTTCTATCAAACTTAAAGAAATCAAACCTATTTATTCGAACTATGATAACATTTTTGCTCACTTTTTATTAGCCACTTATAACTAATTTTGTGAATGAAGCAAGCCTAGAGTAATAAAACAGGTTGCCGTAAACACAATTACACCTGTACTTACCTCACGTCCACCAAGCTTTAGAGGCACAGAGTCCAAAACTTTCTTGGCACAAGCTGGGTCTTTGAAGGTGACAAAGCCAAAACCTCGGTTTCTCTCCGTCTCTTTGTCAAACATCAGAACAATGTCGGACACTTCCCCAAACTTCTCAAAAAAGGATTGAAATTCCCCTGGAAAAAAAGTCATAAAACAATTTATATGAGTGGTTTTTAACTTTCAATTTTTTATATGACAATTTTACAATTTAATTTTGCTCTGCATTCTACAATTATCTCTTGATTTATTCTTATTCTGTTGAGCAATTTTACACTTAAACAACTCAAACAAAACTTTGGGAATATGAGCAAATTTTTGATTTGTCTTTTGAATAAATCTTTCCACAGTAACTGAGGAATAAAGCACAGAATATAGTCTCTGTCAATTCCTTAGTAAGCTTTCCGATTTTCAACCTACCTTTTGTAACCTGACTGCTGACGGCTCCTATAAATAGCTTTCTGAAAAGATAATAATATAATAATTATCATCAGGGAAAAATATTTCATAATTGACATTTTCCTCACCATGTATCTAATGAGACTGAAAGTTCATATTTTTGTCAATTTATGTGCTTTTAAACAAATTTTGGTGTTAACACAGCGCTACGAAATTGCCCCAGCTAAGAACTTAGCCCTAAAAGGCTCAGGCCTAAGCCTCATCATTCTGATGTTTCAAAAATGTATCCATAATTGACCATTAACCTGCTACGCCATAGGCTAGGCGGCATTAGCCATAGGGCCTCTTTGTTCCGCCGCGGATCTTGGTCGACTCGCCATAATTATTTGATCTTGCAAATCGACGTCTCAGGCAGGATACATTTAAATGGGATCCAGAGCAGTTTTTGTGCGCCAGATCACTGATCGCGTGCCTGAAACAAACAGACCCAGGCCATAGGCCTAGGGCTAGGCCACTAAATAGGCCTACATACACAATGAATGTTTCGACCGAAGCTGGTCAACTCGTACGCTAACCAACTCGTATGCTGACCAACTCGTAAGACAACTAACTCGTACGCCACGTATAATTAGTTTGTAAACGTTTGCTGTTTTTCTTCAGTAGACCATTTTGTCATGTTGTTTGTGAAAATAAACAGAAATAAAGGAAACATTATGTAGGCCCTATGTGGAATTGCATGGATGTCATTTAAAAGGAAATAAAAGGAAACATTGATTCTGTATACAATGTGGAAACAATGTTAAGTAGGATTTTAGGGGAGTGTTTTAAAATTTGAATGGCAGGGCTAGGGAGCAGCCTAGGCTAAGGTAGGCCATGGAGGTAGAAATATCCAGTCCCTAAAAAAAAAACCATTTATTTCGTTATTACAAACGACACTTTTTACTTAGACAGCACGCATTTTAAGAAAGATAACTGTACAAGGATTTTAAAAAACAACATTTAATGTTAGTGATTTTATTTTCATAAACCAAGATTCCCAACATAAAGCAAAAAGGGCTCAACACAAACAACTGGCTGGTGCCCTGCGTCCATAACCATTATAATCACATATTCTGATTGTGCACCAGCGTTACAACAAGAAAGATGGAACAAAAGTTGACTTTCCACTTTCATATAGCGAAATATTTACAATCTAAAAAGACCTACACATACCCTGGTTCGTCAGCCATGCTGTGTCTTGAACGTTCGTTTTCTTGTCTGTTGAGAACAATATTCATGAGCGGCAAAAATCTGCAAAGAATCACCACGTTTTTCAACTACCGAATCGAATGCGATCACAGTAATTGACATGCACCAACAACAGCTACATACGGTATACACTGCTGCGTGCCTGGTTGCAAAAAAACATTGTGTATAACAATGGTGCGTGGGCAGGGAACCATCCAAGACTATGGAATTTTAATGAGGGCGCTATTTTCTTTCCTTTTGGGTGCACCACGTTAAATACCTCAAAAATCAATGCACCGAGCTGATTATCATACCCTCAAATACTTTTTAAATATGCAATTTGGGGGGTCGTGCAATTTATATGAGTGTAATTATGACTGGCTATGACAACCTGGGGGTTCAGTGCTTCAGACTGTTGTGGAGACTTGAGACATTTTGGTTTAAAATCCGGTGTTTTGAACGTGGAGGGTTGCTTCATGAAAACTGGTATAGCAAGTCGGTTACGGAAAAGGGACATTTCGGGGGTGTTTTTTTCTTGGGGCAAATAGCAAAAAAAAAAACATTAAAAAAATGGTTTTAAATGTGGCCTTAATTCGCTAGCACTGCCGGAGAGAGTTTGGGAATTATTAAAAATGGACATTTTTTGGTTGTTTACTCTTGGCCGGATAGGAGCCACAATGTACACAAGACAAAAGCAAGGGAATTATCCTGTGGTTACTTAAAAAGTACAATACACACTGGCATAAGAATAGCTTAAAACGACGTCACATTCATTAGCCAATCAAAGTGGGAAAAGTTAAAAAATATATTTTACCACAAACTATATGGCCAATCACGTTTATTCCAATTTAGGCTCTTCCAACGCCAGCAGGGTTGTAATGTTTCTGGATTAATCAGGCGGAGGTTAAATTTTCTGTTATGTTTCCTCATGTCCCTTATTACACCCATGAGAAAGTTCAATGTCTCACACTATACAACGTGCACTGTGTTCATCAGTATAATAATTAGCTTCGCTCTGTAAGTTGAGCTGCTTTGATGAAAGACTGTATTGTATAGGAATTCGAACTGACTGAAAAAGATTTTTTTTTTTCAAAATGCGCCTGAATGAAGTCTAGATCTCAAGAATAATTCCAATATATTGATGATTAAAAACCAATATTATACTGCGCATCATGGCCGTATGTCAAGGCTTGTTATACGACCTCAATAATCGAGAACGACATTTTTATTGATTCATTGTCCGATTGTAGGCTAATACGAAGGTTAAAAGTAGGCATGCATGTAATTAAGTTCAATTTGTAGTATTGCACAAAGACGGGCGAGGGACTCCTGGATGAATTAACTGTGAAGTTGAGAAGGTTTGCTATGAAGGACGAAAAGTGGCCATCTGTTATTCTGCTCTCAGAGTAGCCAAAAAGCAGATTTTACGTTTTTGTTGGATGATCTTTTCCAATTTTCTACTTATTTGATACATCAAAAGCAGAATTAAGTTTTGTAGAAACTAATTTTTCTGCTTTTCTGCTACCGGAAAAGCAGATCTTGAATCGGTGCCGAAAAGTGGCCATCGGCTTTTCTGCTTTCATAAAGAGAACCGCGCCCTCCTCCTACTAGCGCTGAACCCATAGAGTTATATTAAAAAACTATAACTCTATGGCTGAACCGCATCTCAAAGAATAATTTATATTAGCATAGGGGGGCCTAATTAATTAATCATCTAGCCATCATCCAATAGGCTGCCGGCATGAGCGGGAAATCGTTCATATGAATAATAGGGTGGACCATGGTTATTAATGGTTTCCACAGCGATCGTCTTCAATTCCCAGGAAAGGAAACGGTGGTAACCCCTCTTCACCGTCAGCGCAAGGCGCGGTCCTCTTTAATATGAAGCCAGAAAAGCCGATCGCCACTTTTAGGCCGCCGAATTAAGATCTGCTTTTCCGCTAGCAGAAAAGCAGAAATATTTGAGTTACACAAATGAGGTAGCAAAAAAAGAAGAAAAGTGGGAAAATTGCATCTAACCAAAACGTAAAATCTGCTTTTTTGCTACTCTGAGAGCAGAAAAACAGATGGCCACTTTTCGTCCTTCATAGTTTACACACACAAATAAAAGGTCAATGGGAGGTGCTATAGATCTTGTAACTGAACAAAACATCATGGTGATGGACATTCTTAATCTTATTGCCGTGGTATTCCATGGTAGGCCTACTAAAAATGAATCGCCCTATAGTAAGTTCTACAATTGCGCGTTTCGATCCTAGCAGGATCTTTCTCAAAGGCTAAAAACTTGTATTGAAGTTCTACAATTAAGTGTTCTCGATGAAAAGAAAAGAAAAGAAAAAGGAAAATCAGTGTGTCCTCATGTACATTAGTTTTTCATAATTCTCAGCAAATGTCTTGAAACAGTTAGATTTATGTTTATTCTAAAAGTAGAAACTCGATCAAGGTCCTTTTGCCGCGCCGGCCGCGACTAGAAAAAGATGAGGCATAAAAACATTAATTCAGAGCGTACCCACAAAACCTTGAAACTTGTATGTTTTCTGCATGCAACTCACCCATACCCAATGCACTGCATACCGCGTCATTCAGTGCTTCCGTATTTGTGGCCCATGGTATAATTTCAAGGGGGTTTATCTCCAATCGCTGAGTTATTATAAATAATTATCATAATTTACAGGTATCTAATGGCCCGAGATATCCCAAAATTCCATTTAACCAATTATACTTGTTTAATTTCAACTTAATTTTTTTTCATATTTGGTAGAGTAATGTTTCTTGATTCGAGCGAAAAGAATCGTATCCGTCAATGATCACCTATTTCAAAAGTCGTTCAGTCCGGACTTAACCGTAGGTCAGAAGTTCACACAAAAGATAGCGTCCTTAGCTTCGTGTGTGTGTACATTGTACATGAACTATACCTGTACGTGCATTATGTTATGGAACGCGTTTTTGAAGTGAATAGGTTCATTGAATGATTATTATTTCCGAGTTTTGGCAATAAACAACCAAACTGAGACGAGAATTGGGGATGACAGTTCTGTCTGTCACACCGGTAATCTGAAATGCAGGTGTAGTTGATGTTTTTATCTTTTATCTTAGGCCTACTCCCGATCCCCAGTCCTAGACACAATGCTTGAGCCTTGACGCGACGCGTACTGTGCTGAGCAAAATAATTCTAATAGGGGGCCTAAACAGTTTTCGAAGTTTTTTAAGGGAATTATCAATTAGGCTTGTCATTGTCAATCAATGATTAGGCCTTACGCCTTATTTTCTTTTTAAAAGATTTTTTTTCCTCATCTAGAAATAATGATCTGAACAGGCTTTGATTATTAATATTGCAAATTTTAGCTAGCCCTAAGCTAGCATGTGTGTTTGGATTTTGGAAAGTGGAAAATAAGGGCAAATCTGTGGCAAACTGCATGGCCTTGCGGGCCTTGCCAATCTTGTTTATTTAACTTTCTCGTAACCCCTAGTCTAGGTCCCTGTCCCCATGCCTTCCTCCATGGTCAGACCAATGGTTACGATCATCGCAACTATGATAAGTCCAGCATAATGTGGACGTTTCTACATTATTGCAATAGTTGCGATGATCGTATCCACCTAAGGAGTACCGGCGTCCCCATGTCGGACCAAGGGTTACGATCATCGCAAAATCCATTCATGTCGGTGGAGTTACCTAATTATTTTTTTCTTTACAAATTGCAGAACTTGAGCTCCAACCAACCAGAGGTATAATGCAGCGTACGAGCTCACCCATGTTGCGTTATCGCAACCATGGAACCCCCAGCATGGGACGAAGTCTGCAACAGGACACAAGTTCCCTGCAGGAGTCCCGACACCCTTCTCGCTACTCCAACACGACATCACCACAGCAAGCTAATTACGACGATGAAGACTCGTTGGTCATGATATCTGGTTTGGATACCAGCTTTGAGCTCATGTCGGCTACCCAGCTGCGGGACCAACTGAGGGTGGGTACCACTACCACTAATAAAAAAATCCCAGACCAACAACTGCAGTTCGCAGTTTATGCCCCTAATTTATAGACCCAGTAACTCGGGCGTTGAACTCCCTTTTTAAATGTTGGTGGTCGAAGGTTAGTCTAGTGCCCCAGAGAATCCCATAACATTCAAGATTTTGTACATAGAAAATGTACTTCACGGTACTTGTACTTCACGATACTTGTGCCGAAAATGTCCCCAAATGACAACAAAGAAAAATCGCAAATTCTGCTTGAAAATTGCTCCATCTCTTCTCTTAATGTCAGAGATATTACAGCTCATTTATTTGTGCTCATGATCATTCCATGTGATGAAAATCGATGTTTTCCCAACCAAAACATAGACGGTAGTTATGAGTAATGGGAGACTTTGGAGAACCGTTCTTCAAGTTAATAGCGCATGTGCACACACCCGCAATATAACACGTGCATGCTCACAATTGCGCAAGCATGGTTTGCGCGTGCGCTGTTGACTCGAGACCGACTCTCCAAAAGTCTCCCATTTCAGAGCATCCAGATGTCATTTCAATGACATATGTCTTAAATTGTGTTGTGGCAGGTTTTTATATTTAATGGAAAATTTGATGACAGTTATACTGCAGAAAGTAATGACAAATGTTACATCTAGATACTGACATGGAGTAAGGAACTAAGTACTCCATGATACCACCAAAGTGGTTTGTCTGATATGTAGCCATTATACATTCGATGGATACAATCATTTATTGACATCAATTTTACGGCTTTGTCAATTCACTAGTTATTGGTTTTTTATGCTCTCCACAAGCCCCAAATACCTCATTTAACCTCCCCGTGCAAGATAGCGATCTGGCCAATACTATTCTATACAAACATAGATAAAATCTTTTGAGGTCTAAAGCCGAGCCTTTTAAAAAGGCTCAACTGTGGCCCTTTGCATGGTACAAAGTTTAATTTCCATTGAAAGTCTGCTTGCATTTCTTTTCTATATTGCCTTGTGTCAACCAACTTTGTAATATTATTGTATCGTTTTTTTTTTGTATAAAAGTACTCCACAGGCTTTTATAGTTGCCCCATATATATATGCTTGACTTGTTTGATAAAATGGCCACAGATTCTTTTGCTGCTCTTTAGAGGTGAGAGCTCTGCAAGTTAATAATTTCTGGATTGACGCAATCATCCTAGATTGGTTTTTGTGATGGCAGTACATCAATGGAATACATCAAAAGCTTTGCTCTATTAAAAAAGTTGGTAACAAGTTTAGAGCTTTGAGCACCATGGTTAAAAGCTACCAATATTTGCTGCTATTATTCTGTACATGAGCAGGGCTTTTTAAAAAGTAAGTCAGATTTTAAATTGACGCTAATCCATACAGTATGGCAATGTGAAGATTGAAATAATGAGAGTATTGCATAGTAAAGAAACCAAATGTCTGTGTGTTGTGTATCACTTGCAATTGTTCTTTGGCTGTTGTTTGTTGACCATGAATATCAAATGGAATTTCCTATGATGGTGGTTTGTTTTATTGGGCAAGCTATTTTTGTGCTAAGCAATTTTTTGTGCTAAGCAGCTCTATGAAATTGGCCCCAGTGGTTTAGTCGCCAGTGATAGGTGTTCAATAACTCAGTTCTTTCTTGCTTCATTTGCACAGAGAGAGCAGCAGAGGAGACGTGACAAGGAGAAGGAGGTTGATAGTCTCAAGCGATCCACCCACAGCATGATGAATAAACAGAACCTCAGTCCAGTGGGACGAATGCATGACAATCCCAACAGCCATGATTCAGACAGCGGTATAAGGTGATTAACTTTATAAAACATTTTCAAGTAAGAAACTGCTGCAAACTGCTCATGTCAACCAAAATATTGACCTGAAATATATAACATGCTTAGAGTTAGGAGAGCCTGATGTTCCGATCCTGGCAGGATCTTTCTCAAATGCTGAATGACAAGAGGACCAGAACATGCAAGTAAAGGTACACATATCTTTTTGAACCTTTACTTGAATGTTTTTGTCCTCTCGCCATTTAGCCTTTGAGAAAGATCCAGCAAGGCTCAAAACGTCACGCTCTCCTAACTCCAAGCATTTGTTTTGTTAATCTTGTCCGTCCCCAAAGAATGAGAAGGCTTCAGCTATAACCGATTCTGGTGAATCTAAAAAGGTACATTCAAATAATTGTTCATTTTTTACAAAATTACAAACTTTCCTGCTTAATATAAAATAATAATATATACTATGCCATTCCAGTTGAAAGTTAATTTTTGAAAAAATCTATTTTTCTGTGCAGCCACACCCTGTCCAACTCTCACGGGCAGACCAAATCATCCTCCCCACGCCCTGTTCACTCGTCGCCACTGCTGCATGTAGACATTGAAACCAGCCCGACCCGGCGGAATAACAGGAACCAGGCCGTCCATTACTCAGGTGACGAGCCTTGGAGTATGTCGTCTACATCAGGTGCACTGAAGAATCTACAGGACGGAATGTATGAGAGTGAACAGAGAAGGCTGACTCTGGTAGAGAAGCTAAGAGAAGCGCACGAGACATTACAGGTAGGCTAAATATCAACATATTGATACCAAAATACATCAGAAACCGTCAATTATATCTGGAATTTATTATTTTTTTCCCAAGAAATATTTCAATTATCATGTTTTTATCTCATTAGCACTCAAAGATTTTCCATAAATTTTTTAAACAAAAGTTTTGATATATTCTTTTGTTATAAGCCTACTTCTTTCTGTTTTAAAAATTGATAAGTGCATAGAGACAGTGTTATAGCTAGCCCATTTTGAGTGCTGGGTAAATTTACTTATTGTGAAGTGTAGCAAGTGGAGCTCTCGTCCCTCACGTCCGGGTCCAGGAGATAATACATGGTAGCTAAATGCAAGTCCGTATGTACATGAGCGTGTCTGCAATATTCTGTATTGTTATCGGGGATCTGGTCAATTTGTCTTTCCAAATTTGTCTCCAAGTCAATATCTTACTGTTCTTTACTTCTTTTAGTAAAAAAAACACAACATTCATGTTGTTACTTAAGTGCCTTTCGGCACCATGATTTTTCATCTTGAGTGCCAGTTGGAAAGGCTGAGTGCCGAATCTTCCCGACCGGTGCCAACCGGCATGGCTAGAACACTGCAAAGAGACATGTAATTGGTTCATTCAAAATATTTTGAATGGCTGCATCCTTGTTTTTCTTTGCAGCGGCAAACGGAGAGATTATGTGAGAGTGAAGCCAAGCTGAATGACAGCCACTATGCCATTGTTAATCTTTCAAGCACCAATGAGGTAAATTGAAGTCCTGCTTGAATAGTTCAACTTTATTTTAACCGCGGTCATCCCTTAAACTGACGTCTGCAGATTTAGCAATTGCCGTCAGTGACCCTTGGCTTTGAGCCTGAAATATTTCTCAGACCTTTGATGTAGAAAAAAAGAAGATAATATTTCTGGGTTGCCATCCTTTGCAGGACCTGTCTAAGAAGCTAGCCGGTCTCCAGCGGGAGAAAGATCGGACTGCAGAAGGCCGACAAGAGATCCTCCAGCAAAATGAGAAATTACAACAAAGGTAAAATGCACTATGATCTATTTAGAGTCTTTTTGGTGTCTCTGTTTATTAACTTCAATTTTGGTAAGACTCAGTTTCGGTGAGCAAGCCACTGTATCTTCCATTGACCCATTCTCCGCTGCTGCTTTACAGAGTGGACGATCTATTCCAAGAGCTGAAAATGGCCAAGCTGTCACAGGAGAGCCTGAAGGCCGAGCAACGGAAGAGAGATCATGTGGTAGAGCAGACCTCCAAGGCCCTAGACATGATGGAAGAGGAGAACAAGAACTTCCAGCAGGTACAGTCAGAACACAGCATATGTGACAAGTGCGTTAGGCACTCGCCTCTCACCAATGTGTCCCGGGTTCGAATCCAGCCTGGGTCATATGTGAGTAGAGTTGTGCATTGGTTCTCTCCTATGCTACAAGGTTTTTTTACCGGGTTCTCCGGTTTTCCTCCCTCCACAAAAATCAAACACTTTCGATCTCAGGCTGTGCTCAGTGATCATATATGGGTTGAAGTGTGCGGGCTGCCGTAGGCGCTGCTGTAAACTGGATCACGTTGTAGCCGCATCCTTCGCAATTCAGCACCCCAGCTGCGAGTAAAAATGATTAGCCTCCCAAATTATTATTATTATTATATTATAAGAGCGTTGTCATAATGTAACCCGTCTGTACTACACAGACTGCCCTCGGTTCATCTCTTTGTTCAATGGATGTACTTTTGTTTGTTTGTCTGTAGATGAAGGAGAGCATGATCAAGGAGACCAAAGCGTTGAGAGAAAGCTTACAGATGGCCAGAGCAAAGGCTGAGAAGCTGGAGATGGACAACAGGGAACTGGAGAAAATCGCTGAGGTTAGAACAATTTCATCTCATGGATCACTTCGCCTGTGCCAGGGCTAGAATTTCGTGAAAAATAGCACAGAACAGCAGGTCTAGTGAAGCATTTTACTAGATCTGAACTTTTTTTCACTAAACCTGCGGCCTTCAACATAGGAAAACCTTAATTGTATGCAAAAATCATCAATTTAGGCACCATTTCAATTTTGCAAGGAAAACAAAATCACTAGACAGCCGGACTAGTGCACTACACACTTTACTATAAGACCGACACTGAAATCACTAGACTCGGTCCACGGTCTAGTGGATATTTCGAGCCCTGTGTGCGGATGACATCTTAATCTGGTCAAATTTACCAACTGATTTGCAAATGATGGGTATAAGTGCTGAATGCTCCATACAGAATGTTAAGAAGTTACCCAAGAATTATCCTTAGAGGTGTCTAAAGCTAGTATGGCTGATGGTTGCATAGACTAATACGTTGAGGACACATCAATCTGCAGTGTAGGCTGCTCACGTCTAAACGAGGCATGTGCCCTGTTCATCACATGTTGAAAAAATGCCTTCCTTTCAAGCTCACCAAATTTTCATTTTTCTGTCTTTTTATGAATGCCACAATCTGACAACAGAAGCATGAGTTGCTGGCGGCGCAGAATTCCGAACTGAACAGCCAACTGCAGGAAGAGAGGAGGGCAAACACCGACCTGGATCACCAAGTGGATCTCCTCAGAGGCGACTTCATGAAAGCAAGAGAGGCAAGCGACTTCTGTCTAATCCTCACCAGACCCTATTCTGTTGATTATCTATCTGCAATTTGTGACAGAGTTCAAGGCTGACTGTTGGACCAGCTTTGCCTTATTCCCTCTGGTGGATAATGTTTGGAATAGTCTAGTTAATCTGAAACCAACCTTAGGGCGTTTACGAAAAGGAGGCTCAGGCTCAGGTCTCAGGGTCCAGCTCCATTTCGTGAAACTATTCTGAAATAACGGGTATCAAAATAAAGACTTTTGACTGAGGTTCGGAAGTAGATTCTCTGGTTTGAAAAGGAAACGGAGCTTTAGCTTCAATGAAAAACCACAACCTAATTTTCAGCAAATTTTTTTTGATCAAACAGGAGCGGGAAGTCTTCCAGAATCGTGTGATTCAACTGGATGAGAAGTGTGCAGACCTGAGCGCCAAGTGTGTCAGTTCGTCCGCCTCCAAGGAGAGACTTCTTCAGGAGAAACTAGACCTGCAGCAACTCCTGAACCTTGCCACCCACGAGAAGGAGCAGATGAATAAGGTAATTTGGTCAAATTCATCTCTTTCTTGCTGTGTTGCCATGGGAAGTCTTATTATGAAACAAAAAGATGAATATGTTAAATGGCTCCTGATTGTGGCAGAAAAAAAGCTAAGATTGTTCACCGAAGGGAAGCCTCATCATAGGTCTGGTTAACTCAGTTGGTAGAGCTCTGTTCAGTGTTGCTTTTCATTACCGACTGAATGGAAAGAGCACATTACATTTAGAGTAATGCCAGTCTAAAGCAGAATGCCTCCATATTTTGACTAAAGTACAGATTTGCAACATCATCAGGGATAATAATTCTAAAACAATCCTTGCAATTGTCATTATCATTTGAAATTATACAAAAACAAAATTAAGAGTTTGTTTCTTGATTATCCAACAGACCAGGCAGAGTCTCGAGGGTAAGTTGACAGAGCTCCAGCTGGACGTGACTCAGAGTAAACTGATGGTTGAGAAGAAGGAGGATGAGATGGACAAGATGACCGAGGAACTCAACGCCGTCAAGAAGGTCAGTGTTACTCAGCGAAAAGAAATCCTGCAATACTAGGGAATAGATTTTGGATGGTCAGGGTGAAATCTTAGTTTTTCTCAAGGTGCAGGGAAAGCGTCACTGTAAACCAACGCCAAGATTACAGCTTATTCCTTTTGCTCGCACTGCTGACAGGTTGGAGAGGTGCTCTCAGTGGAGCTGTCGTCCGTCAGGAATACCCTAGAGAAAGCCCAAGAGGACATCAAGCAGCTGAGTGCTGACAAACGCATGGTGCAACAGCAGCAGGCTTACTGGGAGAATGAAGCCAAGAGACTGGGCACTGAGAAGGATGCACTGGACAAGGTAACCACATAAACTATTATCTACAGTATTCATCAGGTCTAGGTCCGTACTTGCTTGTAACAACAATTGTTCATCAGTATTATTACTTAAAAGAATTAATGCATCATTGGTAATTAGCAGTTTAAGTTAATTCATTCTGAATTCTATTTTCATAATGATCCTTTCTATCAGATTCTCCAATTTTGTAAAGATGCTTCACAATTATTTTCAGCTGAATTACATTTTCAGGATGATAAGTACCAAAACCAATCTTCAAGTAAGTGTTAAGTTAACAGTTAATCAGCCATTTGACCTCAATTCCTCTTCCATGATCTAATCCTACCCCCTCTGTATTTTTCATTTGATCTGCAGGCTCTTGAGCAGCACAAACAGGAGTTCAAGAAGGAGCGGGAACAACTAGAGGATCAGCACCAGACAATGAAAGAGAACGCGAGGGAGATCCGAACGGAGAAGAACAAGATGGGGACCAAATGTCAGGAACTAGAAACGGTAAGGTCACAGAGACAAACAGACAGATCATACAGACAGCTGCAGATGCTGTAATTGCTAGCTAGGGCTTCACCAACTCTCAGGGCCATGCCACACGAGGCAATCTCTGAAGGCCACTCAGAGGCAACTATTAGAGCACTGCATGCAAGCCACAAACTTGGGTTGCACAAAATGCATTTTTTTCTGGCAGTTCTTACTGTCCTTAAGCAAATTTTATTGACAGGTTAAAAGGTTGAGATTTCTTTTTCTCAAAGATTGCTTGAAACTGATTGCCTGTAAATTGCCTCCTGAAACATGGGCCATATATGACCCTGTGGTAACTGTATGTGCCCATTTAGAATGTGGCAGTTTGTTCATGTATTGGCCACCCATCTTTCAGCTTCAAAACATGAACTGAATGAAGTCTAATTGTTTTCTGAAGATGCTACAAAGAGCCAACGATGATTTACGAGACAGCACCTTACAGCATCAGGAAGAGGTAGAGGAATGGAAGTCTTCATCGGAGCGTCTGACGGCCACCTTGAGCCGTAAAGATGACGAGATCACTTCGTTATCTGAGAAGCTCGAAGAAGCACTAGAGAAGGTGAGTACAGCTTTACGCAGTTGGTCTAATACCATGAAGTTAGGTGTCTATATCATGCCAGGGGTCGGTTTCACAAAGCCGTACGGTCGATCGTAACTTGAGTTAAGAAGGATATCCCATCGTATCCTACAAAGGGCTGCAATGCATCATAAGTCCTACAATTGATCTAGTGAGTTGCAAAGAGTTTGGTGAAATCGACCTCTGGTTTGGGTAACATTCTTAAAGTTATGGAAAACCCAGAATTCACCTTGCTAGCTGTCCATACAGTTGATGTTCATTGTACACCTGCCATGTTCAGGAGAAATAAGCTGACCATTGCAAAGTGAAGATGGTCAGAGTATACTGACCAGATAGTCAAGTTAACGTTTGGCCTATTTTCAGAATCCTTTAAGTCACACAGGGAGGCTTCTTGCATGGTTCTATGACAAAACTCTACCGGTACCATCACGAAAAGTCAGAAATATTAAGGATGTGCGGTATACCACATTATGATGCATTCATTTTACTGATCTGCTTTGCCAGTATTTCAAAGTCTGCTTGACCATCTCATGTGATGACCAATTGACCACCGGCATTTGCAACCCAACATTCCTCCTTCCTTTCTTTCAGCATGTCCAGCTGAAGAGCGAACTACAGACGGCCAAGATCAAACAGGAACAGTATGCAGAGTACCGGGAAGAGGCCGACAGTCTGAGAGAGGAGAACAAACAGCTAGCCCAAGACCACGCCGAAGACCAACAAGTCATCCACCTGCTGGAAATGCAGAAGAATATCCTCTCCAAGGGACAGGTGAGATGAGGCAGTCGGTCGGTCGGTGGAAATGAAAGAAATGATTTGGTACTTGAAGTGGAACATTAACAGACCTTACATTGATGACCTCGCTAACAAGATCTGTTGACCTATCTGAACCTTGTTTGTTGAGGATAACATTCACAAGAAGTTTTGGCCGGCATACTTATTTTATTTAGCAAGGTTTTTGGTGCTTAAGCAGCGCTATGAAATTGGCCCTAAGCCTTTAATAGCAAGAGCTGCCTCCTTCTGCCCACTAGTGCAGGCTACCTTTCAATCAGACAACAGAGATTGATAGAGTAAACAGGTGAAACCATAATTGCAGCAGGTGTGATGGCTAATTCCGTTTACTGTATAAATAAAGGAAGGTTTGCGGAGACACCATGGAACTCTTGTCTAGATTTGTGGTTCCGAAAAGAACCGGTTAAAAATGATCTCGACATTCCTGCCAGTATACTCTGGCCGTCCTCAGGAGAGAGTGTGACCTCTCTCAGAACCACACTTCTAGAAAAGAGTTCCATTTCCACAAATCTTCCTTTATATGATTCTTCCACCAGGCAAAGCTTCAAATCTCACTTAATGTTTACTGTACTGTATTCAATTTTGACATCATTTGTCCTGAACAGAGTCCTGGAGGACCGCGAATGACTGCCGAGCAGCTCCAAGCCCAAGTAGACCACCTCCGAGCCGAGCTAGGATTAGCAGAGTGAGTTTATCAGACATCCATGCTCAGCAGATTCTGCTTACCAGCCAAACTTCCTTGTAATGTTATGTCAATTGTGACTAGTCCCCAGCTGATAGTTGCTTAGCAGGACAATTTGTGAAGCAGTATTTCTTGCTTGGTTATTCTGTGAGACTCTGGTCGTGGTTTTAGATTGCAATTAGATCTCTTATAATACTCCTATATTATGACTCATTATTGTAATTCCTTGTTATGCAGCAACTGATCATCTCATTCTCATTTGAAGACAAATTTCAAATGAGCTTTCAGAGAAATTGATACATTTATATACCTATTTTTCAGGGGGCTGGATACTCACATAACAAATTTGGCCTCAACGTGGTGCACACAGTGAGCCATATAGCCTCTATAATATGGTTAGTTGGTAACGAAGCCTTTTTGTGATTGCAGAGATAAAGTGAATGAGTTGAGAGAGGAGCTGGCCAGAGAGAGGGCCCAGGCATCGGTGGGTCTGGACATGGGAGACGGCGTGACTAGACGGTCAGCGAGGAGCACGCCGATACCGTGTCACAACTGCCAAGAGCTGGCCGACCAGATCGTCAAGCTGCAGGAGTTGAATTCACTGCTGTCCGAGCGGATACATAGGGTAAGATGCAATAGTCCGATATTTTTGTGCTAAGCAATTTTTTGTGCAAAGCAGCTCTATGAAATTTGCCCCTGGTCTACCCTTCCATTTTTGTGAATTTAAATTTTCTTGCTCTTTCAGATGGAGAACGAAAGTCCCCACATCTCCATCCGCTCCAAGACAGTCTCTGAACTCCAGGAGAAATGCAGGCATCTGGACGAGCGAACACAGCTGCTGGAAGATGACAACCGCCAGCTGTCAGCCAAGGTCACTCACCTCGAGACGGAGAAATTTGACCTGGAAAGCCAAGCAATGGACTGCATGTCAAAGGTTGAATACGACCAGTAAGTTACAAGCCGAGCTTTAATGATGATGACAAGTTACCAGGTCACTGTAAGGTGAACAAACCTGTGACCTAAGACTGAAGCTCCAGCACTCAGCCACCTGAGTTGCAAATTTTCCAAAATGTCAATTTCTCATCAACCCAGTTGTTGTCAGAAGCCATGAAACCACACGCATGCCCCTAAAGACCAAGGGCCAGTAAAGATATGCAGCACAATTGGCAAACCTATGGATGTGGTAATCTGAAGGTTGGTTGGTCGTTGGGGTTTTATTACCCTCAAACTTATCTATTTTCCTTCCATTTGACAGATTGGACAGGGAGAAGACACGGCTGAAGTTGGATTACGAAAGGTTAAAGTCTGACTACCATGAGCTTGAAGGGCGCCACCAGCGATTTGTCACGGACCACCTGTCCCGAACCCTGGACAGCACCAGCCTTAGTGCTTCCATGAAAGCACAGGATCACAGAGGTACAGCCTGTCAAGCCTGTTCAGTCCAAGGATCTAGTTAGGGGATGCCTTGGGCGTTTTGACAATTTGCTTGCTGTTTTGGACACCTTTTCATCTATTGTTCACAAGACATTGCAAATCAAACAGTGCACATCTCTTTTTGACACTCTGATTTTAATTTAGCAAAAATTCCTTGGCTTCAGTCCCATACAGTTTGTACACAATTGCCATCTACACCCGCGATGATAAAATTACCTTTACAGATTTATTAAACGGAGCTCAGGTTATGAACACTTTGTTCACCTAGAATCACCTTACTGACTCTCCTTACAAGGATAGACTGAAAGTTTGCAGCGGAGGTGTATATAAGAAATGCATTCTGGTTATTACAGTTTGTGCTAAAATTATGTACCCAAATCCAATAGGCTGGCTATCTACGATTGGGTCTATGGTAAAAGGATCTCATAAAAGTGTGTTACTGATGTGTTGTTGTCCTGGCTGAAAACAGATCAATTGGAGTCCGAGATTCGCAAGCTGCAGCAAGAGAACGAGTCGCTGAAGAGGCAGATTGACCACATCAACAGCCAGGCTCTACTGGCCGACAACGCCAAGAAGAGGACCGAGGAGAAAATACGTAAGCACCCTCTTTCTCTCTCTCTGTCGCCCACTTGCACCAAACACATTAACCCTAACCCTCCTGCTTACCACAGTTTACCATACATGGTTTTTCCTGTGGTAAGTGTGGTATCCCGAATACTGCAATACATATGGATTATGATTCAGTTCCCCATGTGGAGACTATATGGTAATGTGTGGTAAGCAGCTCTAGTCTTGTTTGGTAATTGCAGAGGGTTAGGGTTCTAGCTGTCTACCCCATTCTTGGTCTTATTTCAGGGTCATCTCCAACCATTGTTGATTTCATTAGTTTTGGGGTTCATGCTGGATTTTGGATTTAACTCATTAAACTGCTAGCAAAGAGTAACAAAAAATGCTGTCCTCTATTATTAGTTTCAACGAAAAGGTTTCTGTGTTCCTTTGGATTTGGTGTGATTTGTACTCCTTGATTGAAACAAAACAAATATAAAATGTGGATGGACAATTTTTTAGTTTGCGATATTATTCCTTTCATCACATCATAAGTTTTTTGGGCATTCGTGTCAACAATCATCACATGTTTTATTTGTTTCTCCTTTGTTTAATTCATGCCAAACTCTGTAGTGTTGGGTAAGTAGGTTTCTGACAAAAACTTAAATTTGCCTTCCATTTCTCAACTTGTATGTCCTCCTATGAGGAAAAGAAAGAAGCAACTTTGCAGTGCTGTATTGTAGTCGCAGTCAAAGTGTTTGCTTTGATAACTCGATTTCAATAGTTTTTCATTCCAAATCCACCCACCAATTTGATGAGGGCAGACTCATTCCCACAATCCACACCATGCAATGAGATTGGCTGTACAATATCTTGTGATTCATCACAAGTGAATAATTATGAGTTGTTAGTAACAAATTTATATATGTATCTGAAGGGGTCGATTTCACCAAACTCATCGTAACTTACTATCAATCGTAGGACTTATGATGCATTGCAGCCCCACGTAGAAGTCCTAGGATACACTGTGCTTTGTGAAATCGACCCTAGAACTCCTGAACACAAGAAACATGATGTGGTTTGAATACAGCATTAGTTTATTATCAACCCCATGATATGTCTTGCTGTGGAGGAAACCGCACAAACTTTATTTTACGCACTGCATGCTGTGAATGCTATTCAAAGCACATGCTACTGCACAATTTGAAGTTAACATAGTTGATGTCACCATATATTGTATTGTTAAGTACTGTAGCCAAATAGTCTGGTGCATTGAACTCTTTGTGGTTAATATACTGAATGTTGTGGGTACCATGTCAGCAGTGGAAACACATTGCCTGCTTGCATCAAAGCACCATGACCATTGGCTTGTTGCACTGTATAAGCACCAGTATCCAGCAGCATGACATCGCGTGACGTTGATCAACTTTTTCCTTATCTGTATCCACCGCGATGAATAATTCCCTTTCCGTTCTATTGAGCACCAGTATTTTTATAATCATTTCTTACACTATTTGATATGATAATTGAATTGAATGGATTGATTTTACAGGAGCTTTGGAGAGAGAAGCAATGGACTTGCAGGCTGAACTTAGTAAACAAAAGTAAGTGGATGTCATAAAGGGTCAAAGAAACAGCGCCCTCATTTAATGTAAAACTTGCACCCAAAAGCCTCTACTTTGATACCCGTTATTTTAGAAAGGATTCACATAATAGAGCCACAGCCTGAACTGGAGCCAAGCTTTGAGAAAGGCCCCTAGACTTCAAAGTTCAAAGGGAATGTTTAAAATCTTATTATGTATCTGATGCAGTATCTGCAGCATTGAAACCCTTATGCTGGAATATAGACGTACAAGAACTTAATGTCAAAAAGATACTTTATTCAAGCATATCTCATTTACTGTTAACATCTACTGTTATAACACCTAGCAGTGGTAGCCAAATACAATGACATATTCACATGGTTTTGTTAACTGAGCAGATACCTTTGTTAGATCCAAAGCTGTATCAAGGTAACAATTCTCTGTCGTTTCCGCAGGCGGAGGCAATCTACGACACCGGACAACGAGCCGACTCTCCGGACTCAACTCCTAGAGCGCACCCACACCATCAACCAACTCCAGGCGGAGATTGCCAGCAAGAACATGGCCCTGGAGACCATGAGGCAGAGCCTGGATGCTCGGGTGGACAACAAGAACCAGGAGATCACGGAGCTGGTGAGAGAGCGGGATGATCTCAACGAGACCAGGAGGCGATTGGAGCAGGAGAAACTCATCTTGGAGATCAAGGTGAGGAGGAAATGATTGAGAGAATAAAAAGCAAAGTCCAGACTAAAGAATCAAATGTGGCTTGCGCTGAAGAAAAGAGCACCCTTCTGTTTGATAGGTTGGAAGTACGTGCAAACTTTATTCCTTGTGTGCTACCATAGCTTTTTCACACCTTCCTGTATAGTGTTGCATATGGTGTGAGATCCATCCCCAGTCATTTGGTTTTGACTCACTGAGCACAACTGCAAGACTGATGCTTTGTCAAATGGCTGGATAGTTTAGATGGAAGAGCACCAGTGCAGTTTTCCAGAATTCTCAGGTTCAAGTTTGTCAAATTTCCTACCCTCTCCATCTTACAGGTTGATGAACAGAGGTTACTCATAGACCAGCTGCGTGAAGAGAAGCCTCGCATTCTGGAGGACAAGGACACTAAGATAGCGGAGCTGCACGCCGAATTCATCCAGGCTGACAGGACTGCAAAGAAGCTAGACAACGACCTCAGGAACATGCAGGTAGGGGTCAAAGGTCATAAATAGGGTTAATGGTTGTGAAAGGCTACCATCGGCTCTTTCCTGTACTATAACCTGGCCCTGACTTCAAGTTTCAGGCCTGCTTTGGTTGCTTGGAGCCAGGAATGCAAATCAAGCAAGAGCCAAAACAACCAAGGCTGTATATCAGGCCTTATCTAAGCCAGAGCTGGAGCCAGGCTGAACTTGTGGTTTTCAAAAAAGGGCATTTAGAAATTGTACCAAGTGGAAAAAGAGTGAATCTGTGACATCTTACATATCTTAATGTTGACTTAAATTTTTCATCTTTTGGTTCAAGGCTCATTTGCAAAAGACGTGTCCCCTGTCTCTCAAATTCATTTCATAAATTGTTGGTTCTGTTTCGAAGATGCTTCCGTGAAAGATGATCTGAGATGATGATCCTAAATGATTGTGATATTTGCATTTATTTTGACCGCAGGAGAAACTGTTTGAGAAGGAAAGTGAGTTGGTGTGCCTCCGACTGCAGCAAGCCACCGAGCTGGACAGCGCCCAAGAGGACACCCTGAATCAGGTCAAGGATCTCCAGGGTACCATCCTCAGGAAGGAGAACGAGTTGTCCGACCTCCGCCAAGAGCTCCAGCTGAAGAGCAAAGACTTCCGTGAGCTGCTGCAGGTCAAGACCCGGCAAGACTTGGAGCTGGAGCAGCTCAGGGAGGAGCACTCCCACGAGCTGGACCAGCTGAGAAGCCTCAACAAGCACCAGGAGGAAGAGATAGCGGCTCTGCAGGAGGAGCTCAATGCCCTCCAAGAGCAGCTCAGGAACTTGAGGCAGAGCTACGATGCAGACTCAGAGAGCCTGAAGGAGAGACTGGAGACTACTGCCAGGGAGACTGCCCGCCAGAAGGAGAACAGAGACCGGGAGTTGATGGACCTCCAAGCCGACCTGGCAAGAAAGGAATCCGAGATTCAGAAACTCTCCTCCCAGAGGGGCGCTGAGGTAGAGAGCTTTGAGGAGCAGCTTGAGGACATGACGAGGGAGTTGTCGCGCTACAGAGACAGCAAAGAGAAAGAGGTGATGGACATCAGGAACGAGCTGACCAAGAGGGAGTCTGAGCTGTTGAAACAGATTGAGAAGAAGCAGGGGATCATCATGGCCTTGGAGGAAGAACTAGAGGACGAGAAGCACAGGAAACCAAGACTTATGAAGGTGGGGAAAATCATCCAAGCCAGACTTCCCTTTTGCTCAATATTTGATTGTAAAAACTAAGTAAAAACTTCAACCTCATAGACTCAAATTGATACATGGTATAAAATATTTCATAAACAGATTTCATAGCAGTTTCAAACTCGATGGCCCTGAGGTCATGATCTCATGTCGCAATTGTCTTTTGGACCAATCAGAGTGCACCTCTTCTCATAAATATTCATGACATTTCTCCCCTAGCAATCTATGAATGCCGTGGAGGAGGAGCTGGCCTCAGTCAAGGGTGAACTGAAACGGGTAAACGGAATGATCGACATCAAGCAGTCTCAGATTGATGACCAGAATAGCCGACTCAAGGACCTGGAGTCAAAGGTACGCAATGCCCCGAAGAGGCAATGAAAGAACAGTACAGTACCTGGCACCTGTCCAGGATCTAACACTCACTAGTTGGATGATCTTATAACCCTGCTCTAGTTCAGAAGGAAGGACTCAAGTGTCCCCTGAGGAGGCCCTTTGATCTTGCACACCCTTGGACATACTGCACGTACATCGACAATACAGCACATCAGAAGTGGAATAGTCACAAATGAATGAAATCATCCATTTTGTCACCTTCCTTGTATACCATTCCGAAAAGATAACACCCATTCTAAAAAGGAAACGGGTACCAGACTATCATTGAATCTAAGCCTCGGTTTGATTGCACTGCTTTGAATGCAGGATAGATGCACCGTGAATAACTAGGCCTATTGCCAAATAGTTCAGTGGAGTTTCAGATATAAGTATTTCCTCAACAATTCTGGATTGACTCTTCAGGATTGATGAATGATTCTTGACTTTTCTTGTACAGAGAGAGGACCTGGTCAGGGATAAAACGGAAATGAGGAGACGACTGGAAGCTGAACTGGATGAAAAGTAAGTCCTTATGTATACTCTCAAATTCAGCAGCATTCTTTATGAGTTTAATACTGATCACACTGATACTTAAGAGCTGGGGACAATTTCATAAAGCTGCTTAAGCACCAACATTTGCTAAGCACCAAAAATCTTGGTAAATAAAATCAGTATGCCAGCCAAAACTCCTTGTGAATGTTATGCTCATGGCAAACAATGGCCGAAGTCAAAATCAGTAAACATCTCATGCAAATTTGGTTGGTAATCCAGTTTGACCAAGGAAGACTTTTCATGCTTAAACACATTTTGTGCTTGAAGCAGCTCTGTGAAATTGGCCCCAAGTGGTATGTTAAAGGAAATAAGGAAATATTTATCGGACATGCTATTTTACTTACATTTGTTAATAGTGCGGACACCATAAGAGACTTGACCAGGAAAATGGAATCACATAAGAATGAAGTGGAACTCCTGCAGGAAAAAAGCAAAGCTATGGAAGGCCAGGTAAGTTGAGTGGATTGCTTGATAAGTGTGTGTGAAAGAAAACAGGTTTTAGGTTGACCCTGTTGTATTACAACTGTATAATTTACAACAGTGGTCTGTAAACCCTTTTTGCTGGTTCACTGAAGCTGCATCTTGCAGTTTTCATTTCCACACCCAAAACTAATATTGTTCTTTTGAAGTGTGAATACTGATTTAAAGCTACTATCATACTTTGGTAGCATACTGAAACAAAAATCTTCACAGATTTACCTATAACTTACAGGGTATAAAGATGGTGATAGTAGAAACATACCGTTATTATTTTTCTGCCTGAAATGCTGTATTTATCCAGAAAAGAGTAAAACCAATGACCACAAACAATTTTGATCTTTTAAAAATGAAAAATAACGGTGAAAAGATTTTAAAAATACTCAGAGCGTTTTTCGTTGTTTTCTAAAAAAAAAGGTGGGCACCGTATGGGACTGGGAATTTCACAGATGACTGTTACTGTATCTTCCTTGATATTTTTTCCCATGAATACGCACTTCTTTGACAAAAACCAAAGTATGATATTACCTTTAAATGCGTTTGTGGAATTCAACACAATTTTAATACAAATATACCAGGATGCCGTGAATGAAATTCTGTTCTCCAATTCTTTCACTTTTTGGGCTGAGAGAAACCAAAGAAGTGGAGCTTGTTTATTTGTTCATTTTGTGTTTTCATGGTAAGGGAAGTAAAAGCCATTCATTGCATTTTGTGTTTTCATCAAGACATATCCACAAGACCAATTTGGGTGTTTGCTCGTTTGTTGGTTACTGATTTGTTGTTTGTGTGTTTGTTTGTTTATACATTTGTGTATTTGTTTGTTTATATCTCATATACACATATGAAATGAAATTTAATATTAAAAAAAGCAAAAACATGTATATGAAATCTCTGAGTGTGCAGGTTTTTGACAAGAATTTGATTAACTTGACTTTCTGAACATTTTGAATTTTTGTTTATATTCGGAGAATAGAACATTATATACTCGCTTACCAAAGAGATTTCATACACATGGTATGGAATAGCACAGACCAGAGTTCCTCACAAGTCACCTCACAAATCAATTTACATGACTGGTCTTTTATATTCAGTTTTTGACTTAGCTTAAGACCAGCCTCGTGAATTGACTTGTGAGGTGACTTGTGATAGGCCCTTATAACTAACTCTGGCACAGACTGTCTCTCTTGTAAAGTCTACAGTGTGTTGTTACAAACTGTTCCCTATTAATATGAGTTAACTGTTTTATGCATGAACGTATCTGTTTTTGTGTGGCATGGATTATGGTCCTGGGGCTTACAGAATGATCCTACAATTGTGTTCCTAATGTCATTCCAGCCATGCTTTGTTTATCACTTCACAATTTAAATGACTCATGGACACTAACTTTGGAATACCATCATGATAGAATTATGCTAATTAGGCTTGCTCTTCACCAATGTATATCAGCACTGCGTATCTAGTTTGGTGGTCGAGTGGTGTGACATCTTCACTAGTAAGCAGGAGGTTGTGGGTCCGAATCCCTCCTGAGAATTTGTTCATGTGCACTCTGAAGCACTGAGTATACATTGCTGATATATGGCAGCGAAGGGCAAGCCTAATTTGCACAATGCAATCAAATCATATTGAAACAAGAGTTTCATTGTCGCCTTTTAACTATCGGAGAAAGTTTATTTTGGAGCATGCGTTGTAGGATCACTCTGATTGCCTAGCTACCATAAGGATTCAATCTTTGTGCGTGACTTTCCTGGATTATTGTCTTTTTTTTTTCCTCTCTCATTTGTCTAATATTTGTTTTATTTGCATGTATCAACCATTTCATACCATCAACATCACCATTCTATATCACAACCCTCATCCTTAACACTTCACTGCACCACGCAGTCCACAGACATGGTATGTATATGATAACCAGTTTGAACCAAGTTTGTTTCCATTTGTCATTTCATTTATTTGTGTGTGTGCATGATATGACTTTAACATCTTAAACATCTTGAAAATGTTTGAAATGTGTTTACATTGGTGTGTCCATGCAATGATTGTGTACAGTGTGTAGTGGCCCTTTTAGTTCCATGGATCATGGTTCACAGCTACCATTCACAATCCTAAATTCTGCTTGAGTTTGTGTCAAACAATTTGTATTACATGAACAAATTCTTGGTTGGGTGAAGAATATTGGGGCATTCAATCCAATATATGTCACCTACAGGATTTCAGGGTATATCACCATCGAGAAACTTGTCACAATCATAGATGTTATCATTTTTGTTGCCTTGGAGCAAATTTGAAGAAAGAAAATCCTCAACTTTTCTCTTTCATCATTTTCACAGCAAGGAGACCGGGATGAATTTTCCAAAAGGTAAGACCGATATTTCACATTTTAACTGAATGAATTCAACATTAGAATAGACAATCTATAAATGGTATTTTGTTATTTTTGCGGAATTAAAATGTATAAAATGTCTCCATCAGTGAAGTTTGGGTCTTGGTCTCAGGTACAAAGGTCACAGGCCTTTGGTCAAAACCTGTACAATATACCATAACTTTCAAAAAGAACTTAAAGTGATAATGTTCAGGTTCTTGGGAATGGGTATTATTTTTTATTGTTATTGATAGGTGGACTGGGGTATAAGTCTCAGTCTCGTTCGTGGTCTTAAGGTCACAGTCTTGGCCTTCCCCCAGATTCTTGCCTCAGATACAACATCTTTGACAGCAGACACAACAAAAATTACAGAATCTGTAAATGACATCGTACTTATATGTATTTACTTTGGGGTCATAGGTTAGAGGTCAAGATCCAGGAGCAGGAGGAGGAGGTACACGCCCTGAACCGATTGGTCAACGACCTCCAGAATCGTAACAAGAAGCTGGAGCAGACCAGAGACACCCTGCAGGACAGCGTGGAGACCTTCAGGGGCAGGAATAGGAAGCTGGAGGAGGCGGAGAAGATGAGCAAGAAGGAGATGGAGTCATTGAGAGACGCTGGTAAGAGAAACAATCCTGAAACAAATATAACCACTGCCCAGTTATCGTAGAGCTGCTTCAACACATTGTTTTGCGCTTAGCAATTGATACTCCTCTAAGCGCTGCTTAACATTAAGCTCAGAGAGAGCATATGCTTAATTTTTTAACAATGACTGCTGATATCTATGACGCAGCAATGTACATCACCACGCTTGTGAAAGCAAACCCTTGAAATAATGTTTACACTTTATAGGCAAATATTTTTCCTATAGTAAGCAGAGAAGCATAATTAGTTTATAGTCATCACATATCCAGAATGGAAACTGACTGGATTAATTTTGAGTTATTGAAAGGTGAACAAAGAAAAATTGACTGCAGTGCGGGATTTGAAACTATGATCTTGCCATACCGTACCGGTGCTCAATGATTTAGTAGTAGTTAATGATGAGTTATTTAGCTAGCCTGTTTCAATATGCATTATTCATGAGGAAACCTTAATGGTCATGCATAATTCATAACTTATCCTGAGCATCCATTCTATGTTGATTGACAGCGGGAGCCAAATGTGGTAAATGCAAGCGCCTTGAGGCTCAGTATGAGGAGATTCTGGGTGAGAAGGAGAGCCTGGAAGAAGAGAACGAGGGATTGCAGCAGGAAATCGAGACCCTTGAAGGACTGATCAACATACAGCAACAAGATGCCAAGAAAAGGTAGAATATGATGACATGATCGAGACATTATCTAGGAAGGCGTTCATATACTTTCCACATCCTGGGGTCGATTTCACCAAACTCTTCGTAACTTACTATCAATCGTACGATACGTGGGTTATCCTTCGTAATTCGAATTAGGATCGAACGTAGGGCTTCATGAAATCGACCCCTGAATCTTTAATATAACCCGCTGTCTCCTCCTGTCGAGCACACTCTCTCCTGGCCAGAGTATACTGGCCGGAACGTCAAGCTAATTCTCACCGGTTCTTCTCTGGACCACACTTCTAGAAAAGAGTTCCCTGATGTCTACGCAAACCTTTCTTAATACTTTTTGTGACTATCGAAGAGTGCTCTAGAAAAACTATTCATTGCAGTAGCACATTGAAAGGTATTCTGTAAAACTCTTTCTTCAACAGCCAACAGAAAGCCCAAGAGCCTGTGAGGAAATCACCTGTCAGAGAGGAGCTTTCAGCCTCTCATCAAAGCACGACGGACTCGCAGAGGCCTGCGGCCAGGCCGGATTCCCCTTCTCCCACCAGTAGTACATCCTCTGTAACCAAGAAGGCCAATCCGTTGGAGCTGGCGGCAGCACTGAAGCGATTGTCCAACAAGACGGCTGCAGATGCCGCTAAGCGCTCGCCCGATGCCAAAGGAAGCTCCCCGGACCTGACCTTCGACGCCAAAGGGGCTTCCATCAAGGGTCTTCCCGAGGCCGGCAAGTACGATCAGAACCGCAGGACCTCTTTGAATGTCATGGAGGCCCGGCTGCAGGCTTTGAAGAGCGCCACCAAGGTCAAGCCAGTCAAGGGAATTCTGGAGAAGAAAGATCTCGGAGCGTCGGGGGAGCAACCGAAGAAGCAAACCCGGTTCGTTCTGCCCTCCAGTAGAAAGTTTGAGAAGTCTCTAAAAGCTGGGCCCAAGGATGATAGGTGAGACATATGTATGCTCTCCGTTGCATCAGGTTGGGGTCAAGACTTGTACTAAATGCTTAACAGTTAACATCTTTTCTTTGTTTCAGTCACGCTGATGAAGCACATCCCGTCTAGATGTAACCTGAAACCTGACGCCACAAAATAGCCGGAAAGTCACAATCACCAGAGCAAGCCGAAGAAGAGCTTCCCAGTGGGATGGCTGCCATCGTCCCTTGCCTGTCCAAACCCGAGGCAATACACTTCCAATCAGAAATTACCACAGGAATCATCCATTAACATCTTTCATTAAAAATCTAAAAAAAAAAATTCTGTTGGCACAAAATTTGATATTTTTGATGTACAACATTTTACAGCTACCTGCGCGACCTCGTGACTTCAGGTCACCGGTTCGAATCCCGCTCCAGTCAATTTTTCTGTGTTCACTTTTCAGCCATATCCTCTTTGAGTGATCCCCCATGTAATGTCCCCAGGTTGCAGCATTGCTGCGTGTACAACTGTACATGTATCATTGAAATGATCCCTGGGATATAGCAGTATGTGAGTGGTTTCATGGCTTCTGGCTGCCAAATGGACAAAGATAATTTGCTATTAGGGACACCACCAAGATGTAAGTTAAGTTTGTTTGAATTACAGATGCATCCCTACTCCGTTCATAAAATTGTGGGATATTTTTTTTGTAAAATGAGTTATCCTCGATACTGTATAGGGTATAAAAAATTAAAAAGGACTTAAGAGGCTTTAAGAAAATCTCAACTATGCCATAGTTAAAAGCATTGTAGAAATGGGTTTAATAATATAACAGCTGGTGTCTACCTCATAAAGAATAGCCGGATAATACCCAAAGATATCATCTAGAATAATGTATGTCATGAATAGTGGTTGTTATATAGGTGAGAGTCCAAATAGCTGGTATGTAGTTGATGAATATCATTGTAATAGCGCAGATTTATCAACATTTGGTTTTCCTTTTCCAATTCTTCATATCTGAAATGGTATAATGTGAGGGTTGTTATGATGCGTGAAAGCGAAAGTTGTCCAAGTGTCCTGCCAAACAGTGGCCAATTTAATTCACGGCGCTGCTAAGCACAAAAATTTGCTCAGCACAAAAATGTCTTGCCCATTAAAACAAACCACCGTTAAAAAATTTCATTTGATATTCACGATCAGGGAACAACAGCCAAAGAACAATCACAAGCGATACACAACACATGGATATTTGGTTGTTAACCCTGTTTTTATTAAGACAGAAATGTCATGCTTAGCAAAGTTTTGTGCTAAGCAGCGCCGTGAAATTGCTGTCTAACCAGGAACACGCGCTCTTTAATGTTTAAGTGCTAATAACGGCACACATGAATGACCCCATGAATGAAGACAAAAAAATTAATTTATGATGCAAGCTTCTGCAGCTTAATATGCTTCTATTTATGTGCTAAACTTGCTGTGCTTTGTTCTTAAAAAAAAAATGTTTTAATCATATAAAATATACTGTTGATTTTAATTTTTTTTTACGGTTTTAAATATCTTTTGTAAAGATTTATTTTGTATAAAAATTTCAGATTGGTTTTTGTATTTTTGTTTTTGTTGTTGCATCGAATGAGTGAGGTTGCTTATTATATTTTGCTGTTTTTTCCTATCCGTCCACAATTTTCTTCCATATTTGGTGCATTTCATCAAACAGGTACAAACTCTGCCATCTTCCTAAAATTCCTACGGAATTTTTTTTTTTTAATTGTAGAATCACTAATTAGTTTATAATTAAATATCATCACCTTTATTTTATACTTGAATTGTACATAATATTTTGTATAAAATACATTAGACACATCAGCTTTATAGTTGTAGTATATAATGAACAAGATTAGAAAAATTTGTAGAAAAAAATCTGCATTTTCAAACTTTTTTTAACAGTGACCAAAACAAGTAACTTTTTATAACATAGTGGCGAATCTATTTTTTCTTAATGAAAATTGTATGAGGGATTATACAAAAAATTGCTAATCATTCTAGAACAAGTATTTTCACATTCCATTATTTATCTACTATGCAAACAATCATTTTGTTTTTAATTTTTTTTAAACATTATTGGTAGAACTTGTATATTTTTCATTATTTTATCATTTGATTGGGTAATTCTTTTCTTTATCCACACAACAAGCATGTTAAACATATTAATTTTCTTCTCTGATCAGAAAATTGTCTTCTATTTTTCCAGAATTGGGTTTGCCAATTTTCAATGCTTCCTTTTTGAAAATGTATTAATGAAATTGTCCCAAAAACCGTCCCGAAGTAAATAAAACAAAAATGCTTTTCAAATTATTTATCACGTAATTAGACTTACCCAATAGTGTCAATTGCTATTCTTGTTTCTGAAAAAAGATGTAGGGACCTTGATGGTTAAAAAGGAGACAGGTTTGTTTGTTCCAGCTCCAAGCAGAACGTCTTGACAAGAGAGTCAAAGAAATTGATGGCATCCTTAAGTAGGATTTGAAGATGTGCATGGTGGAGAGACTAGAACTAAATAAGGCTTGCAGAGGCACCTTGTATAAGCAGATGCTTGACGCCATGAAATCACTACCACGTCTTCTTTTTTGTTTTTGTACTCATAGTATTTATTTCAATCTTTCCTGCAGGAATGTGTAAAAAAAGTCTCATTTGACAAATGCTTCACTGACATTAATTTTCTTCCCCAAAAGTTTAAAAGCAAATTTACCTGTTTTTTTTTTTTTTTTTTACGGCCATATCTTGCTTTTTGTATTTCCTGATTTTTAAAAGTCTTGAAACTCAAAGCCCTTCAGCCGGCTCGTGATACAAACAAAATTATTTAATTGAAAGGATTTTTAGGCCCTTTTCAAAACCTCGGCTCCGTCTCTGTCATCCATATGCTGGAAATAAAGTTTGTGGTTTTTATTGAACCTGAATCTCTGTTTTCCTTTTCAAATCAAAGAATCTACTTCAGAACCACAGCTAAAAGCCTCTATTTTGATACCCATTATTAATTCACGAAATTGAGCCAGAGCCGGAGCCGGAGCCGAGGTTTGGAAAAGGGCCTGAAGGTTACATTTCAGCCATGCTTCCTGTAGTTACCGGTATTAATTCTGTAGTTGTACAATGCAATCGTGAACATTCTTGTGAAAAAACACAAGAAACGTGATGTGGTTGAGATTTTTCCTTGCCATATTTATTTCATCCTCCTGTTCTATACAATCAGTCATTGCATACAATTTCGTTTTTATTGCTCGCTGAAAAAAATAAAGCACAAACTTCACTACTGTACTGCAGAAAAAAACACCAGCTATTTAAAAATTTGCTTCAGACAAAAATATTAGTTTGCCTTGGGACATGCTAGCAAATTCAGTTCTGGCAATCCAGTTTTTCATCAACATTCTGCATCATTAAAAAATTCCCCGTTGATATTTTGGAATATGCTTATATTTACGCATCCAAACAAAAAAGTTGCTAGTAACGGTAAATATTACGGCCGATTTTTGTAAACAAGTGACATCACCTTCCAAATGATTGATATTTTGCGTGAATTTATTAAAAGGTTGTATTTATGAAAAAAAATCAAGTTGATGACTTATGAAACAAATCGCCAAATTTTATTTGAATAAAATACACTGTACTAGCATTTTTCTAGCTCTTTCCTTGGTCAGGTCGGCAACACGATGGTCGACACTAAGGGCTGAAACCCTGGTGGGATATTGCTTCAATCTTCACTAATCACTAAATTTCTGAGATTTCTCTGCAGGTCATGATTGCTGTCTTATTGCTCATTATCCTCTACTTATCAGGCCCTTGAAGCATTCCTCGGACCATCTCAGTGACTCAGCCTCCATGGGAGGTATACAGCCTGAGATGCTGCTATTCAGAGCAAAGGATTCAGTCAAACACAAGAACCACCTCTATTCAAACATATGCACCCATCATACCCTCGGTGGAGAGAAGCATTTCAGTAACAAAGTGTCTGGCTCAAGGACACAAACACCTTGATCCTATTCCTGGGCTTGAAACCTTTGCCTCTGGGATTAACCACAAAGATCCTGAGTTTGATGAATCAGACAACTCGACGATAGAACACCCATCATCAACCACACAGGGTTCAGAAGTCTCTGATTTTCAGACTTACAACAGGCAAGAGGCAGTTATTGTAAACGGTGTATGTACATATTTCTGAGATTCCAGAGCAAATTGCTCACAAACGCGTATTATCACATAATTATGAGTTGTTCTCTAGGAATTCTGGCATATTAATGAATTCAATGTTAAACCTCTGTCCCAGACCCTCCACTGTCTGATTCCTGTACTGCCTTCTCTTCTGCCTTCTCCTCTGCCGTCTGTTCCTCCGACGGTTCCTCTACGGTCTTCTTATCATGGTCTTCCTCTTTGTCTTGGCTGGGTTCGTTGGGGTCTGCTCCAGCTGGCTCTGCTGTCCCGGCGGCCGCACCGGAGTCGTCGCCGTCATCTTCCCCTGGGTTCTTCAACTTGTACTCCTTGGACTTGAAAAACTCAAAGATGGCTTGGAAGCTGTACCAGGATGTTTCCTCGTGCTTCGTGGTTCCTGTTCAGGAGAGAGGGGGTTAGAGACATAAACTGATGGCTTAGTGTGAGCCAGGCATTCCACTTTCCATTGATACTGTGTAATTAACCATCAGTCTTGTTTCAGTATTTTTCAATGCCACAGGGACAGCAGCATTACTTAATGCCTTTCTGAGGACGCAGCCACCCGGCAGGACCGCCTCGGATTAAGCCAAGGATATCGCCATCTTGCAGATGTTGCCTCTGCATCACCACAACCTGAGGACCAAGGTAAATCCTATCAATACTGAATAGGCTGTACTTTCGTTGGATTAATTTCATACATTTCCAAGGCAATGGCAAAATAAAAATAATGTCGGGTTTTACTCGAGTGACACACTGTTCCAAGTGTTTGTCGGCAAAAATGCTTCAGCTGTTTAGAATGACCGGATACTGTCCTCAGAAGTGAAAAGCTTCCTACCTGCGGATATTCTCGGGCAGTCGTAACCTCTATCATCAATCACAGTCCCAAGCACCTCACTAGATGACACCCAATTGATGACATTCTGCAGGAAAAGAGAGTAAGTTGTCAGTACCTCACCAAATATATAACCTCGTCAGAACAGGGGTTGATTTCTCGACTCATTGTAACTTACTATCAATCGTAGGACTTATGATGCCTTGCAGCCCTACATAGGATACGATGGGTTATCCTTCGTGACTCGAGTTACAATCAATCGTAGGGCTTTATGAAATCGACCACAGGTTGTTGTTGCAAACAAGACAATATGCGATTAACAAAAGTTCATGGAAAAGATCAGTTGCATCAAGACTAGGGCAACACCATGGGAATATCTGAATTTTCCTGTTATCGACCTTAAAAGATGTTTCCTCTCTTGAGTTGTGGAGTTTTATCTTACTTTATCTCAGTTATGACAGAACAGGTTACAAATAAAACCCACATTAAACAACCAAATATAATCAACTTGTGTTATAACAAACTGGTCAATCAGCCCCAGTGACAAGAGATCCTTACATTTATAAACCATGTGTGAAGTTCGTCTCCCACGACATTGCAACTCAGGTAGTGGACGGAATCGGTAAAGGCCACGGCAAAAACCTTCCTCTTAAAACTCTCCGTTCTATGAACAGCCTGCACGGTACGGACACGGAGGGGGGAAAAACAGTCTCATGAAAATATTTCATTGTTGTAAGAATGTAATCTTTAAAACTCAAATTTCAAAGCAACACTGTTTGCATCCCCACAGTAAACAGCTGCTTCCAAGTCTCACAAATTAAAGAAGGCCGAACAACTCGTGAAGTGACTTACTAAATCGACTGTGACCACACCTCCATAGCTGTGGGCCACGATGGCAACGTGTTCGGCCGGCGTCTCTGCGACGAACTTGTCCCATACCTGGAGTGTGTGCTCCTTGGGAGAGGAGCTGCCCTGTATGAATCATCAATAGGACACGAGAGTGAAATTTCCAATGGTAGGTTTGGAGAACAAGACCTTATAAAAATTAAACCAGGAGTCCGTTGAGGGTTTATTCACAAACTTTCTAAACTAAAGGCCTATTCCACAGTTTGTGGCTTGATGGCCAATTTTCTGCTATATTCAGATTCGATCTCACTGCCTTGCTAACTGTAAGCAATGAATATTAAAACAATACTCTCATTTTGACGATTTATCGGTATCAAATGCAAACCCATGGTGAATTTGCAGCAACGCAGCTTAAGATTCTTACTGTCCTTTGACAGCAAATTTCTTTGCCACAGCACAAACATTTATCTTCCCATTAAGCAGCACAATGATATCAGCTCCTCTAAAACAATGCTGGAGATTTAGATATGTAAGTCAACACTGTAAATTTGACTCAATAACTAATTATCTTGGAAGAAGGGAGAGTATACCGGTATGCAACATCTGATGTCAAGAACAAGTTACAGAAATTGAAGAAACGCCTACCTTGATCGGTTTCCTATGCCCATCTCTCCCTGTTGCATAGTTATCATTGGTATTCATCACTAAGACTTCGTAACCCTCCTTCATTGAAACGGAGAGAAAAATAAATACATGTATCAATAAGAAGTCTGGAGCACGATTCCATTAAATTCGCATGGCATTGGAAAAGTCTGCGCATACCAAGAACTGAATTGGCTAACAGTTGAAGATCAACTCACAAACTTACAAGCTCACAAACTAAGAAACTCACAAACCACAAATTCACAAGCTCACCAACTCACAAGTTCACCAACTCACCAACACACAAACTCACAAACCACAAACTCACAAACCTACAAACTCACCAACTCACAAACTAAGAAGCTCACAAACTCACCAACTCACCAACCCACAAACCCACCAACTCACAAACCCACAAACTCACCAACTCACAAACTAAGAAGCTCACAAACTAGGAAGCTCACAAACTCACAAACCCAAAAAACTCACCAACCCACCAACTCACAAACCCACAAACTCACCAACTTACAAACCCTCAAACTCACCAACTCACAAACTAAGAAGCTCACAAACTCAATAACTCACCAACTCACTAACTCACCAACTCACAAACCCACAAACTCACCAACTCACAAACTAAGAAGCTCACAAACTCACCAACTCACAAACCCACAAACCCACAAACCCACCAACTCACCTCCACCGCCCTTTTGATGAACGGTATCTGAGTGCCGCTGTCTAAGCAGTCGTTGATGATGAGCCGTCGTGCCCACTGTCCGGCTCGGACCACGCCGCTCCCATGAATCAGAACCATCAGCTTGTCTGTCGTCGTCAAGGCATTCTCCGTCATGAAGACAAAACTTCTGGGCTCCTCGCTCTCTTTGATGCCGAGCTAGAGAAAGTGACCCCCCCCCAAAAAAAAAAAAAACACCTTTTATAAAATTAATTTACATTTTCCAACATGAGATAGACTTTAGACTTTTCCAAGCCTCCCCTACTTGAGTCTAACACCTTGGGGATTAATAATGCAAGATTATGAGATCTTAATCTCAAACTCCTCCAACCTCTAAGCAGTCATATTGGATTAAGGGATTAAGTCTATCCTATTTTGAATGCGGCCAAATGATCAAATTGGATTACAGGTTTAGACACTAGGTACTGTCCTGTAGACTAGGTCTTGTGTCCATAGAGGTTTTACCGATGAATATCGTTGATTTCCGTCTCTGTGATTCATATCGGGACCCTTACGGTCTAATAATAATATTCAGTTTCTAACTGCCTTTCACATGATATTTTCCAATGGTAAGACTTGAGCTAGTTCACCTCATATTAAAAGGGCAAAAACATGTCTTTGCACTCAAACCTGGGGAACTGACCAAGGAATCTTCCCAAATCCTCCAAAAATCAACACAGAGCAGTATCCATAAGGGAAATTTGTCCTTGGTTTTTGCCCAAGTTGGGTCATCAAGCCTCACATAGAATTACTGAGCCTTGGCTCTTGTTACAGTGCTTAACATCCTTCAAAGTCTAACCATTGCAAAGAATGAATATTGGCAGATGTAAGGCAGTAGTGTCATTCTCAAAACATGCCTTTGTCCTTTTCAAACCAGAGAATCTACTTCCTAACTACAGCCAAAAGCCTCTATTTTGATACCCGTTAATATAATAGAATGAAATCACAAAATGGAGCCAGAGCCTGAGCCGGAGTCTGAGCCAGAGCCTGACCCAGAGCCTGAGCCAAGGTTTGGAAAAGGCCCTTAGCTTCAGTGCAAACAAATTCAAAGCTGCCTCTCGGTAAACAGCTGTAGCCTTATCCATACTCAAGGACTCTTAATACTCACATAGACTCTCTTGAGGTTAGTCTCCGTCTCCAGGAGCCCGTACACATACTCAGTGATCACCTCTCCCAGTGCTTCATAGTGCCTCTGGTTGTACCACATGTTGTTTTCCCTGACTAAAAATTCAAACGGCTTGTTGGTCTCGATGTGTCTCATCTGACCATCTAAACATCATGGCAACAGAAAAAAAAGAGGAAATTTGCACTTAAACTAGTCAGACCTGGTGGGCCAATGTGTAACCTGTTTTTAGCTTGAGGCCGAGGGCGCCCTTCCGGCCTGTCAATCAAACTGTGCGCATTGACCAATTGGAGGACGCAATTTGCTTAACGGTTTCTAACAGTAACAGTTGTTATCACCACTAGTACCTCGGTCAAACTCGGTCACATGCCGGCAGTATGTAAAACACATGGCATTGCTATTGGGTAGGTAGGGCTTAAGAGCAAAGCCGGAACAGTCTCCTGCCTGAAATCTCTCAGAATACAAGAGACAGAGGAAGATAGCACCTCAAGACAGAAATCTCTTTTCCAACTCATTCACAATTGAGGACGTACCTCAGTTTTGTATCTGTGACCATCTACTCATAGACGGAACACTGAAATGTTCTGTCTCTGAGATTCTAAACAACAGCTACGACTTACACTCATTAAAAGCATACTTGAATCCTTCCAGAGTGTCAGGGAATCTGTATTCTTCTTCTGCATCTTCTTCTGGAGCCTGCTGTACCCCCTCAGCATCCCCTTTCTCCGTCACCGACTTCTCTGCTCCCTCTTTACCGTCATCCGATTCCTTCTCCGTTTCCTTCTTACATTCATCCTTGTCTGGTTCCGTAGACTCTTCTTGCATCTCCATGGTAGCTTCTGCTTCCGTTTCGTCCTGTATTTTGGGTTGCTTTGGGATGGTGGCTTCGCAATCCTGTTGGCTGTTGTCAACATCCTCCGGACTGTCTTCGAGTGTGTCCATCTGGGACTCTGCAATCAAGCAAAGGTTTGATATTTATGGTCAGCGAACAAAAGCCAAAAGAGCAATCGCAAGAAAAACACAACACATGGAAATTTGGTTGTTAATCCTGTTCACAATAAGACAGAAATGTCATGCTTAGTAAATTGTTGTGCTAAGCAGGGCAGTGAAATTGGCCCCAGGTAGGAGGGTACAGGTAGGAGAGTGAGGTCTCATGAAGGTAATTTATAACACTATCAAATAATTATATGAATCAACTCCTAGAAAACTACCTTGACAGTCCTGGTCCAAGGACATCTGTGATGCTTCTTCTGACTCAGGCTGGGTTTCAGCATCCATCATGCTTTGCTGCGACGACTCCTCCATCTTGGGCTGCCTGAACAGCTAGAGTCAGATTAAAGATCAAAATTATATACTTATACTGTACATGCATCTGCACTAGTATTAGTAAGCAGGAGGTCGTGGGTTCGAATCCCACCTGAGCAAGCATGTGATTTTTTCTCACGTGCTCTGACAAGCACTGAGTATGCAGTGCTCATCCACGTCGGTGAGGGGCAAGCCTAATTTGCATATACTGTACATGTTATGCATTTAACAAATTCATCCTCCCCTACAACAGAATGTTCAAGGAGACTTAGGCTGGACAGAGCTACAACAGGGAACCACCTGCCTCTTGAAACTTTGGATCATGGTTGCACATCCTAACTTTCTCGTGACCTGGCCTAAGGTCACTGAACCGCTTGACAATGTGGCTGGATTGAAAACAAACACATGTAGCACTGGATCAGTGTGCTTTATACATTGTGCTTTTACAGGAAGTGACATATTGTCGACCATGAGAATAATCAGGCCTGCAAATTGCCATCCTAGGTGTAGGAGAAATAGAGGGAAGGGTAAGGTGTATCAAGGCCAAGGGAAGGGTAAGGTGTATCAAGGGTGGAGTCTTGGGTGCAAGTCTGCTTCCTTGCGGACAGGTGGTGTGGGCAAACGTATTTCAGCGTACCTGGAAGAGTAGTACTGTCACAAGTAGACTCAACCCTAGTCGAATTAACAAGTCCAGTGCTGTATATACCGGAAGTGTAACGTTTATTACAATTCCTGCAAAGAATCCAGACAAAATATCAATAGTTAAACTTGAAGCTACAAACTGATAATAAACTAGAGGTACGTCAAGATCTTGTAAAACTAAATTTAAGGCACATAACCGATTGGTTGATTAATATAGTGTCAATGCAACAACTTGAACAAGCAAGGTGTCATTTTATATATCCGAATGGGCAAAATTGATTTCAATAATTCCTGATCATATCTGATTTGGTGGAGATTAGGCCTAACAGTTCAGGGGCCGATTTCACTAACGCCTTGCGATCATCGCTAGGCCCAAATCCATCGCTAAACGGAAAATTCCTACACAAAGTAGCGATCAATTTCCCGTTTAGCGATGGATTTGGGCTTAGCGATGATCGCAAAGCGTTATTGAAATCGGCCCCAGGTCTTGAAAAAACATAACATATCACTACAGAGTTATTTTGACGGAAAGAATTCCACTGACGGCCATAACTTGTGCACAAACCTATGGGACCAACAGAGGGCGTTTTGAGAAAAATGGCTACCGCTGCATTCGAAGTGTATAATTGTATGTCAAAAAACCCTGAAAATCTCACCTTTTAGATAAGCTACACCAGTTTTCACACCTGAGATTGAAGTTAATCATGACTTGCATCAAATAAGTTAACTCTTGGTCGAGGAAATAAACCTGTTTCCGTCATGGCCGTCAGTGGAATTCTTTCCATTTTGACCACGGAGAAATTTCCCCATATTTAATTTTACACAAATCGAAGTACACAACTAATTAGGGGGCCTATGTAAATGCAATGGATGGTCGAATGAAGGCTTGATGACACTAGCCTAGCAGTAGCATTAATTATTGATCACTTTGATGCACAATGTGTCATGGAATAAAATAGCCAAGCAATATCACCCATGCTCCATCTGCAACCCCTCAACTTAAGTTCAAGTTCATGTATGTAGAGGCATGATTAGTAAAGCGGTTTGGAAGCAATGAAATAAACCCTCCACACACAGCACGACTGCAGGATTAGTTCAATTCTACACATAGGCCTACCTCAATCAGTTCATGCTCGCTCGGACAGCACCAATTATGTACGGAGAATTGTGTGACTGTGTCGAGGGTGTGTCGATGACAGAGCCTCAGTCAGAGGTCGAGAGGAACGAATCGGGGAAGTATAATGTCCAGATATCGCCTTTACAGTTCGATTCACAACCGATCGATCAGGACTGACCGCAGTGGACGTCCAAAGCAAAGGTAATGTTACTAGGCCTACTGCAAGAACTTAAGTCCCGTTATTTGTTAATAAAAAAACACTCCATAAAGTCTGCATAGCGCCCTCTGTTGTTCAGCTAGAATAACTTTCTGTCGAGCGCTAGCAATCAAATTAAAATGACCCGGCTCCCGGGCATATTACACCAACCTAATTATAAAAGAATGGTAATTATTCAACAATTCAAATGATTTAAGAATTAAAGAGGGCCATGAGATACCTAGAGGAAATATTAATCACCATTTGAAGGGATAACCCAGGGTTAAGAAAAGGATAGGTCCCATAAATAATGTTTTTATTATATGCAAAACTAGCAAAAATCTCTTTTCAAGTTTTATAAAAAAATAAAATTATGACAACCACTTTCGCTTTCCTTTTTGGTTCTCTCACATAAATGCTCATAATCATGCACATATTACTGTTATTAAAGGTAGTATCATACTTTGGTAAGAAACCCAAACAGAAATGTTCACAGACGGATTTACGTTTAACTTATAGGGTATTAAGATGGTGATGGTAGAAACATACCGTTAAAATGTTTCTGCCTGAAATGCTGTATTTATCCAGAAAAGAGTAAAACCTGTGACCAAATTATTTTTGATCTTTTAAAGATCAACAAAAAAAGAGAAAAGACTACTGTGGCCGTTTTTCACTGTTTTTCTCAAAAAGTGGGCACCGTATGTAATGGGACTACAATTTTCACAGATGACTGTTACTAAATCTTCCTTTAATTAGTCTGGAGAGGCCCTTTGACAGGAATAATTCCTTTTGGGCAATCTTTCGGGAGCTAATTTAATTTGATTCTTATGTAGTTATGTATTTGTTTTGTCCTGTTCTACTAAAAGTGTTAATTGTTGTTCTTGAGCTTTGTAACTTGTTCTTCCCGAGAAATGAAATAAATAATAAATAATAAATACTTCATATTTTTGCACATGAATCTGTATTTCTTCGACAAAAAAACGAAGTATGATATTACCTTTAATTTCAAAGATTTACGCTTACAAAAAGCATGTATCCTGTAATACAATTAGGCCTATGTATATTTATTATATTATTATTAATATGTTTACATATTTAATTAAAATAAAGGTAAGAAGGCCACAATAATGATTTTTGAACTTAAATTATGTTAATTGCATGGACATTAATTGTATTGAGTCGGTCGGTAGGCCTATATATTTGCTTGTTCCTTGAGCTAAAACAAAAGAGTAAAACAAAACCATAAAATATTATGTGTACACGTCTAAATAAAATGGATCGGTCCATTTTTTTGTCACACGCGCCAGCAGAATTTCACTGGTCCCCTATCCTAAACCATACACAGATGCTATACTGATTGCGTAGGGACCAGTTCCGTGCTGTTGATGTTTTTGCAGACCGCACACATCACATCACTGGCAGAAAATATCTCGTAAGGATTGTGTACTATAAAACAAGACGAGGAAAAACTGTCAAAATAGTCTGCACTAAATTTAATCATAAGCACCTCTAAGTTGGAAGATACCGGACCAAGGCAAGGAGTATTCCAACTGCAATCGTTGAGGACCGTTTTAAGTGATTTTTCAGGCGTAGGAGGGCTAGCAACCGTAGTTTTTTGGAGGAGAAAACTAAGCAAGTGGATGGTGCGTGGTTGGTTTACAGCTGAGACGACAGCTAGCTTCTTGCGTCCATTCTGCCAGCACTGCAGCACAGTGCACCAATGTTGACCGGACATTTGTAGGGTCAGTGAACATCACAAACAACACGGGAAAACGTGAGTCTATTTGAGGTAATTACGACCGATTGGAAGACCTATTTACACGTTTGCTCACCATAATTTTGTGAGAAGACGTTTTCTTCTTTTCTTTAGCAGACTGCTAAGGCCCCTAGTAAAAGTAGTAGTAGTACTTGTTTATCCATGGTTCTTTTATCTCGTGTGTGGAATTTGTGTAATTTCAGATGCACTGAGTAAATAGTGACCGGTAAGTTGAAACCTTTTGTATTTTTTTATGGGCCCACAAATCACACTGCAACATATTGTTGTTGGACATTTTTATGCAAGTAAATAACTTGGTTATTTGGATATTTGCCAACCCTGCAGCTGGGCTGAATATATTGAATGAAAGTGAAAGTTGTAAACAGAGCAATTTTACTGTAGGTTTATGCTTTTAACATTTTGCTTTGCATTGTTAAGACTAGGCCTGGACTTCATTATCGAGCAAAGACAACATTTTCCTTGCACCATGTCTAGCTATGGACAGAAATTGAGAAATTTTGCACGGCTTGAGTAAGTCAATCCGACTTTTCCGTTGTGTATTCTGAACTATTGTATTGGTCATTTTAATATTCGAATGGAGTGAATTCGTTCAAGGGTTTAGGACATGTGAATTGCTCTTTTGGGAATATACGGTAATGTTTTATCAGACCCGACCTTCCAACCCACAACCTGTGTGTATAACCTGCTAGGCCTATGTGTATTGACTTTGTAATGAGAAGCCCAACAGTAATCATTGCAAGAAATTTACATAGGTGATAGGCCTAATTATCCATATTTATTTAAATGATAAAGCATTATCATATATTGTTAAACATGCATACCAGTTGTAATTCGCTTTCTTGTGTACATAAAAATGTGTATGCCTACTATAGAAGTAACTTGACTAGAAAGCATGGAGGTATAAAAGCATGTTCTTTATCAGTGATGACATTCGGACATCTTGGTCTGGCAATTTAGGGCCCTAGACTCTGGGTGGTATTTTGTGGTAATTGCTAGACAAGTATCAAATCCTGATAACACTGGTCTTGTTACACATAGGTTTACAAACTAACCCAATGTGGTTGTATAAATGTTTAAATTGGGTCCATGGAATTTCACCATTGGACTTTCACACTAACAAAAATCTTGGGGTTGGGACCGGATCGAACCCCAAGATTTTTTTCAACCCTTTTCACACTTAAACATTTTCAACCCTGAGCAAACCTGGGTAGGACGGCCTAGCCGGATCGAAATCAACCTTGTAGGGAGCAGGGTTGAAAATCTCAACCCGGTTCCAAACTGCATTTTGGGCCGTATGGCGCCGTAATCTGTGTTGTATGAGCTGGTTCACCATAAAAGTAGTGTGAATGTTGCGTCTCTTCGATCTGGTTCAAAAACTTGCCGGGCAGAACGGGGTGGATCCGGGTTGGTTTCAACACGGATCAAAAAGGAGATAGTGTGAAAAGGCCTGAAGTCTTCATGGTCCTGGTGGTAGCCTTGGCGTCCCCCTCTCACCCCAGCCCATTTTTGGCATGACAGCACTGCTTGCTTCAGTACATGTAGGGGCCTACACTTCTTGATTTACTGCTTGAATTGCCTCCAGCAGTGGACATATGTCCTTGTGCACTAAAAAAGAACCAAATCCAGACAGTGATGATAGAGATCTAATGCCATGTGTCTGAACATTGGCTGATGCAGCACACAGCTTGTCACCTTACCTACATGTACATGTACCTAGCCTCACTTTGCCAGCAGTTTAATATTTTGAACATCAATGTTATTTATATCCACAATTATGCCCTCCACAGCTCATGCAGTACATTACTGGGGACATGATACTATAGGCCTACATGTAGTGGAAGTAATACTGGCTCCGAAATTATCTAGTGTGAAATGACATATCCATGCACATGTTTGCATTGGTTCTACCACCACAAATCGTAAAAAATCCAAATCCCTCTAGAATACAATTCTAACAGGGCATGTACATATATGTAGACAATGATTTGCTGATGATGGTTCTAACCCTGTGTCCTGGGCTGTATCAACCCTCAAAAGCATTGAAATCAAGGAAACCTCCTTTTTTTTAAGTTTGAAGTATATTATCCAAATTAGTCAAAGAGTAGGCCTAGTGGTATGCAGCTGAATAAAAGAAAACTTGTAGTTTTTATTATTCCTCCACAATTTCGGAAGCACACAGGTTAAAAAAATATGAGAATTTGGAAAAGAAAGTTGTGCACATTTTTGGTTTCCTTTTTTTCTTCTTCAAAATTCAACTGTTATAAATCAGTCTACTATAGGCCTACATGTAGACCTAATTGCACTTGTTTGTTCTTTGTATTTTTGAGATACGAATGGTAGGCCTGTATCATATGTAGTAGAACTCATTGATGAATTAGCCAAAAACACTAGCAGTATGGTGCATGGCATGATATAGGGCCTACACATTCTTTGGTCCTGCTCATGGAATAGCCATCTTGGCTCCCCATGTAAAGTAAGCTAGAGTTGCCTTGGGCTGTGCAGAATTTTGCTGTGAGTTCAGGTCGAATTACCCCAATGGCTTCCCTATCATGCTGTTCCATTTTATTACACCCGGTCCAAGTCCAACAATTCGGAAACGTTGCAGCCAACCAACCATAACTGCAATATAGGTTTCAGTAGACCTGCACTTCAATTCCCAAAGGAACTTGGCCATTTGTTTAGTGTGTATGCCGGCTTTTGTGTGAAGGGCACTTTCCATTAGAGAGAGGAGCGAGTCTTAATATGTATGGTAACATACCAAGGCTGAGCAGCAAGGCAAAGACCATGGTAACAGAGGTCGCGACCTTCTGGCAGAAAATTTCCAGTTGTTTTTATTTAACAGCTCCGAGTCAGGGTGTTCTTGGCCTAAATAATTAATAAAACATGCCAGGCATGTTGTACACTGGCCTGACAAATCCCAATATGCCACATAAAAAAAAAGAAAGAATGATGATTTATTATAAAGGCTAAAATTCTAATTTAACGTAATCAATGCCCATTAGATAATGACAATAAATTCTGCAAATGTTAAGTTTGGATGATGGAAGCTGATTCTCAAATATCTTGTTGAACAATAATGTTGCCTGCATTAGGCCCTACTGATTCGAAGCAAACATGTTAACCAAACCGCTATTGCTGATAAAAACAACCTCAGTAATTTTCCATGACTTGTCCCTGCTTGTATTCGCGTAATGATTTGTAAATTATTATTAATCATTACGAATGTTGTCGCAGGTTTGTCTAGCTCCATCCAGCGCTTTCCCAGCATTATTATGTTTCTCCCCCACAGTACAGACGTGATTGGTTTGTTTACCTACACCATCTGTCAATCAATAGTACGGAGTGAGCAGACCTGACCTGTTTTCTGCGTTCAGCCCGACTGCTGCTGCTCATCCGAAGAAACAGATTCACTGACACAGTTTACGTCATCTTCTCTTAAACTTCCACACTCCCTGCTTCCTCAAAGAAAAAATGTTTTTGAGTATTAAATCGGTTTCATTTTTCTGTTCTTCTCTTGCAGCATGACGGCTTAACGGGGGGAAATTCACGTATGTTGATGCGCTAAAAGAAAGAGGTTATCATGTTGGGCTCAAGAGGCGCGTGTGTAGGCTACCTTCTAGGGACATTACTCCTGGTGTTTGCTGCTTCAAGAGGCGTCGTCCTGGGTAATGAAGAGAGTAAGTACCTGGGGATTCTCACTGTCTAGACAAATAAGATTTCTTCAAGGGGGGATGGAAGGAGGGGGCTCAGTCAAATGAATGAAATTCATTATAATCAGAACGCTGAAGGATATTCTTCTACCCATATGGGGGCTGATGTTTTTTCCACAGAAAACCGCTGATGTTTTATTTTGAAAAGTGAAAAAAAAAAAATTGACTGGAGCGGGTTTAGAACCGGCGACCTCCTGAATACCATAGTGCTCTACCAACTGAGCCATCCAGCCCTATGTTGGTGGTGACCCCAATAGTCAATTATCTTTGAATAATTGACTATTGGGGTCACCACCAACAAAGGGCAGGATTGCTCAGTTGGTAAAGCGCCTGTACAGTATTCAGGAGGTCGCCGGTTCGAATCCTGCTCCAGTCAATTTTTCTTTGTTCACTTTCAATGACTACAATAAATTCAGTCAGTTTCCCTTGTGGTTATTTGATGATGATGTTTTATTTTGATACTTAGGATTTAGGCCTATAGGCCTTATTCATGGCTCGTCCATTTTGTCACCATCCTTGTATACCCTTCAGAAAAGATAACACCCATTCTAAAAAGAAAACGGGTACCAGACTTCTTAAAAATGAGATGAGATTTTCAATTTTGCCAGCAGACTACATACATGTAATATTGGGATAAGGTGGCTTGTATCATTAGCAATTAAACCAAATGCTTTCCAAAATTAAACAATTTCAAAGATAATGAATGAGCTGTTTCGATGGTGTCACCCTTCCTCCATGGTGTCACTGAGCAAAGTTCACCAACACAATTGCACGTCGATTTCTCAGTCAGTGCGAACTTAATTAGTGACTCATTATTTACAGACGTAAGGTCAGTTCTTGGACATGAGCCTAACGCATGAAACCAATTTAAGTCCGGATTTTCACCAAAATGGGACAAATTATGGGAAAGTCATTCCCCCCTGATCTTACACAATGCATCTTGTGTGCAATGGGTGGAACCACAGTACAGCATACATGTATGTTTGTTACATGATGAACCAAGCAGCTTGGAACATGTTTGTCCGTGCACCATATGGCTGGCATCGCACCTCGTTAAGTGCTGGCCAAAAAAACATGTGGATCTCATTTATTTCTATGATCGAAAGCTCCATTGAGAACATAACATAGCACATCCCACTTAGGACCACAAAGCTGACTTCACAAACACCCCACAAGAAACTAACCAAACAGATAAGGATCTTCAAAACTATTTATGACAGATCATTAGAAATATATTCACATGGAAAAAAAAGAAATTACTAGGCCTGTGAGAAGTTTTGTGACTTTGATGCTTGAAACTAATGGACATTTTTGGTTGCGTCTGCTGCTAGTAACAATAATCCTGCGCTTCACAATTGTACATGCACACTTTGTGCATTCATAATTGAGTACACATTTGCAGTGTAAAGACTGTGTCAAGATTGTGCCAGGAGTAACAACAACAACGCTGAGCACTCTTCTTATTGATTCAGTGTGTCATCATCATGCCACAATCTTACATGGTCCAGTTCACGTTTTGCTACACATGAAATGTTACTGTGCATGGACATGTACAGTAGTTCCTTGAGGGAACAAAGATTTGAAACGTTGAAATTAATGTTCCAATGTGCCAAGTTTTGTATATTAGGAGCATTTAAATGGGAGGAATTATTCTTTTGTGATGTAGAAAAGAAAAGTCTAAATATTAATGAATGATTGTTATTGTTATCATTTAGCCAATATTGATCATTGCAGATGGTGCAGGCATGCCCTGTAGTACTATTCACATAGAGATCCACCTCAGTGCAATATATGCAAATATGTCTTGTTTACGTACCCGTCGGACTTTCAGCTGACTATTTCAGCTTCGTCGTCGTCGGGACTTTGGATTATTATTTATTTTTCCCTACCTTTCCGTATTGCATTTAATATTTTATGGGTCTGAGGCGATAAGTAGGCTTTGCAGTGACCTCAGTTTGACCTGTACAGGGCTCAGTAACATCATTTATAACATGTATTGATTACATGATTCTGGACTTGGCTTTCTACCTTTTTTCAAGTGCACAGTCAACTTGTACTGCTGTGTAATACACACACGTATACAGTACCATACGTGTACAGTGTAACGTATCGCATATAGAAACAAAACTGAACCGAATCATATTTCATAAGCATCACCCAGAAATTTTGGCTATGGATTTGCACTTGTGTCAGTGGCTGCGGCCGCTTCCCATAGACTTGTGTGTAATTTCAATCCGTAGCCTTTAATTCCCATGTGGTGTCAATAACACAGTGTACAGTGTGACATGACGAGAGTTTTAATCAATACTCGATCTTGCTAGAATACTGTTGAATTATTGTTCAAGTGTTATTTCACTGTAATTATACATGTATGCATTCATAGTCATACAGCAATTAATACGTTGAATTGCATTTGGTAAGATCTGACCTCAGCGCACTGATGATCAAAAATAGATAGGCACCAGTAAGAAAATAGCAAATTATTCGTTCAAGACTTCAACAAGCAGACAATTATTCAAGCTAATCAAAATGTCATCACTTATCTGAATTCAAGATCAGCCATTATTAAAATAATGCAATAAAATATAATAGAACCACATGTAGTTAGAAATAATTCAAATTTTGTAGTTTAAATACATGTAGCATACTTACATGTAGGCCTGCATGTACTTGTACATGTAGGCCTAAACATTTGTAACACATGAAATTCAGACAATTTATCATTTAAATTGAACAGTGACATCTTACCACTGAATTACTATCATCATTATTTGTGAGGGGTAATTTGCTATACAATTCTCAAAAGTTCAACGTTTTTTTATGAGATCCACAGTTTGTGTCACTATGAATAAAATCCACTGACAGCACTTTCAAGCATTCGCGCAATTGAGTTGTATAATTTGGGAATCTTCTGTAATTTTTCTTTTGTTCAATATTACAAATGGAAACCTGAAAACTCTTATCAATATTGTTTTTAGCAACTCCTTATAATTAATCAATGTATGGAAAACAAAACCAAATGTTCAGTTTTGTTTTCAAATTCATTTTTGAAGAAGCAAATTAGGCCTTCACATTGTACCGTATGCCTAATATGCTTGTACAGTGCACAGGTGTAATGGTCATACCCGGATGCACAGGCGAGAAACAATGCATCTATAATGTGTTTACTACTTTGGCGCTAGCGCTAGATCTATTTACATGTGTGATTGTATGACAAGATACCATAACAGGCGCGATCTAGGCCTACATGTAGTTCACTCAGTCTCCTTCCCTCATCACAAGCCTCTCCAGCCTCAAAGCTTGTTGAATTTCATCCACATGAAAATTGATTGATTCTGCCTTTCTCCCTGTAGACGCAACCTCATTCCATTAAATAACATCTTTTTTTTTTTTTATCTTTCAGTTTTATTTCTTGATTCGTGTCCTCATAATATTCAGTATAATAAAGATGCATGATGCATTGAATGTTTAGGGGAGAGAACATTTCATATATGTTTGCCGTTCTTAATTTCTTAGAATGCATTAGTGCATGGGTTGTGTGTACTGGAAGCATTTGTCAGGCTTGGCTGCTTTATGTATGTGTCTTCATTACGGTGTTGTCGTTGAGTGGATACGCGTATGGTGTACTCTCTCCTTCTCTCTGTGCTGTATACAGCCCAGTCTGGGCATTAGCAAGCCGAGCCGAGCATGAAATAACCTCCCGCCATAAACAAGTCCAGCCTTCAAGGCTTCCTGACCCAATTTTAGCCCCGTCCTCCTCCGCTGTTGACACAATCCCTGTTTATCGTATCCATTAAAGCCAGCCAGTTTGCGCCATGCATCCCGCGACTGCCTGGTTGCCACCGCGGCAGCCCCTGTAATATTTCCATTCCTTCGAGTCCTTCAATGCGTTATTGTGGAACTGGCATCAACTGACTAATGAAAACAAGGTGGGTTACTCTGTGTAAAGGAATAAATAAGGCCAAGGAAGAAAAAAAAATATATATCCCCAAACAGACAAGGTACAGCTTGTTTTCAGGCATCCTTCTCTAGTCCTTAGCTAACTGAGTAGAGGTCACTCATGTGAGCACACAGGAGGCCAATGTCATGGAAACAGACGTTTATTATGGTCGCACATTGCAAACTGTAGGCCTGTACCACCCCAGTGTGATATAAGCCCGTACCACCATGCTTACTGTAGCTTCTGATGGCTGTAATTTTCTTTGGATGGAGTCTGGTTCTCTAATGACTGGTTTCTGGGAGTTCAAGACACCCTAGAGGAAAATGTCCAATCAAGAGTCAAGACTGGTTCTGGAATTTGGAAAATTCTGTGTGCTTGTTATAAACCCTCTTACTGAGTGCTGACTGCTGAGTGTACTATTACGTGCACTGTACTGTGTTTAACTTGTATGGGCCTATTCTAAATTTTTTCAGAACCAGCACACAACTTCTGCTTAAACTTGGCTTAACCGCAGCCTCTAATATCAAAGGAAGGTTGAGTTTATTAGAAAACTTGTACCACAGAATAATGTTCTATGACTCTGAACATTGTTGAGTTTTCCTACATTTACTGTTTAAAGGTTATTTTATACTTTGGTTTTTGTTAAAGAAATGCAGATTCATGGGGGGCAAAAATATCGAGAAAGATACAGTACTTAAAACAGTCATCTGTGAAATTTCCAGTTCTATACGGTGCCTACTTTTAGAGAAAACAGTGAAAAATGCCCACGGTCTTTTCAAACATTTTTGCAGGATTTTTTATCTGTCGAAGATAAAATTGTTTTTGGTCATTTGGTTTTACTCTTTTCTGGATAATTACAGCATTTCAGGCGGAAAATGTTATGTTACTACCATCACCATCTTTTACTCTGTAAGTTATACTGGGTAAATCCGTGAAGATTTCTGTTTCGGTATGCGACCAAAGTCCTTTAAGGATAAATTATGTAAAGTGGTCTTTTTTTTTCATTCTGATTGAAAGAACGGATTGTAATTCACAAAATGAACTTGTGCATTTAAGAATGGAATGATTGGAAGTGTACTGATCATGTACATTTGACATCCATGGACGGCTGGACATTTTGTTCTCATCATAGCTTGAGATGGTGTAATGACCCATCACTGTAGGCCTACACGTACATCTTGAATGTTAATCAGACCAGCAGGCCACACTAAGGTCCCTAACCTGTCTTCAGCTGACTGGTGATCGGGTATTTGGGGAATGCCATGTTTCGAGCCTCAGCCCGGATAACCAAATGGACATCACAGACTCGCGTGGCCATATATGCATCAAGGCACAGATGGCAGAGGCCTTTTGCAAATTCCACTGAAATGACTTGGACTGGATCTCGCGTATCACTGCGTAAATTACCAACAATCATGCTTTGATCCCATTTGTACATGTACATGTATGTATGGAGTCTACATTGCGTCGCAGTGCATCTTCAGCAGTTCATCACAGCCCGATGTTATCTTCATTGCAATTATGCACACGCACTAAGAAATGGGTTATTAATTCCTGCTCAAATCTCAGACTGGTTCTGTGGGCTGTGTGATGTGCGTTATTAACAGCCAGACGGGCAGACTGTGCATAATGCTTCTAGCGTGGTACCAGACCTAGTACATAATAAAAGCTTCAGTGTCACTATTGTACAATGTACAGTACATGCATACATTTACATGGGTGTACATGTAGGCCCCTAGTTATGTAGGCCTACATGTCCCTCAGTATAACTGGCGTGTAAGGTTATACATGTAGCCTTGCATAGGGGCTGTATTGCAGTTAATATCTCAGACCATGGAGCTAGGAAGACTAGCTACATAAATAATGTACAAGTTATGTACCCAGTATGTAGGCCTACTGTACATGTAGGGGCCTATACACTGTACATCACTTGAGTTTAATAATCCAGAGATCGCTACTTCACTATACTATTGAGAACTGTGAAGCATTGCAGAGTAGCAACAAAATGCCATGCTTTTCCGGTTGTTTACGAGTAAAACGGTTGTATTCCTCTCACTCTTGTTTTTACGAGAGCCAATGAAGTTTTAGTTTCAGTAACCTGAATTCTGTTTTGACATTCTGTGCTCTTGTTTACATTTACATGTACTGTACAATGGAAATATTTTAGTTTCTTTATCTGTTTTTTCCCTCCTGAAATTGAAACGACTCAAGAGTTTCATTTCTCCAAATGGTAGAGTTGTAATGAACTGGAACAATGTAATTTGTTTCATACATGCGTAATTATGGACCAGCTGGCTATGTAGTCAATAGGCTGGACTTGCTTAACGTTTCCGAACCCCTATGCTTGTATAAATGTACACAAGCACTCGGGCACTGTGTTATTGAACACTTGTGTGCAGTGTGTGCTTATTGGCCATTGCTTCATGTTATCACAGACGGCATTGAGCATAAAGGGTGTCCGTGTTAGATGCACATCATGCTGGTGTCTTTCAGTCATTTCCTTCCAACATACACGTACACGTACATGGATCTACATTATTACATTGGGACAACTTGCAGTTCAAGTCTCTGCACCGCCTGAATATATATTGAGTTTCCGTGAAAATGGACTAATGGAACGAAGATAAGCGTTGTACTGTACGATGTTATCAACTTCAGGCATGATGTATTAGAAGTGCCAGACCCCCCCCCCCTCCCCTCGTATAAACACTGTTTTGTTTTCTCTTCCTCCAGCATTGTACAATATTTTCCCAACATTTCAGATTTTCAGGTTATCTTGTTCTGCAGAATGCGATTGAGAGCAACGATGTACCAGAACATGTATGCAATTCAAGGAGTGTATGAAATTTTACTGCAAAAAAGATGTGAAAATAATAAAAAAATTATTAGTGGGTTTACTCAACCAGAGTCTGAGTGGCAATTTACAGATTGGGATATGATAATTCTTCCCCTGAGATTTGGAATCCAATGATGGTTGAACCCTGATGAGAAAATTTATACAGTATAGGCCCTTTATCTATGCCACTTTAAAAATGTGCAAAAATTGGTTTGAGAGAAACAAGTGCAATGGTTGCGACATGTGGAGTTGAACTGAGGCAGCTGGCATATCATTTTACTTGTCCCATTGATTTCATGTACAGTAATTCAATTAGGGGTTAAGGTAATATTTTGATGATAAATGCAAGGCTTGGAAAAAACCTCCAAATTGCAAAAGAAATCAAGAAATATCCTACGTGAAATGATGGAAAATGGAATTTACCCTTAAATAGTCAAAAGGGCCAAGGTTAGGTTTTATTTCAATTAAGAACTATATTTGATTGTTATGTGTTCATCCCAGCCAATTTTGCTCACTCAATCCATGGGCCAATTTCATGGAGCTGTTAAGCACCAAAAGTTGCTTAGCTAAAAAAATGTCTTTCGCAGTAAAAAAAAACCACCATTAAAAATTCCATTTGATAGGCCTATTCATTGTCAGCGAACAACAATCAAAGAACAATCACAAGTGATAAACAATGGAAATTTGGTTGTTAGGCCCTAATCCTGTTTTTATTTAAGACAGAAATTTCATGGTTAGCAAATTTTTTGTTTGCTTAGCAGGGCCGTGAAATTGGCCCCAGTACATTTACCCACATCTTTTCCAAGCGACTTAAGACGTTAACCGCTTGAGGTTAATTTTGGGTTTCTACCAAACCAAATCTTTTCTAATGAAAAATAACAAACTGATTTAAACAAAAAACGGGGCACGCCAGTAATAAACAACGGCGCGTTTGCAATTTATCCGTTGATGAAGAGAAACTATCAAGTGCCTTCAGTTTACGGCCTGAAAAATACCGGATGATTTATGGTCCAATATCACTCCATTCAGCTGTATACATAACGCCTTGCAATAACAGTTCTATAAATCACCTCGCTTGAAAATAGAAAACAAAACCCAAGAAAACAAATTGATGAAGAGATGTAGAAAGAGAGACAGAGAGAGGGGAGGGGTCTAATAATCGTGTGGGCGGTTCATTTTGAGACCACATTTATAAACATTTCAAAGCAACAGGAAAGGTTGTGTGTACAAAAGAATGAGGATTTATAATCTTATAGTCGTGTTGGCGAGGGATCAAAATATGAGAAGGCAGCCGGACTTGAAGTTCAACAGGACATGAAAATTCAATGTACAGTACGGTACCAGTGTGGAACTTGCACTGTGAATCGTATCACATATTGTCAACCAAAATGCAGTGCAGCTGCAGGAATTGCTGGATCGCAAGCCAGGAAATAGGTTCGAGATTGGTGGAGCTGTGAGTCATAGGCCCTTTTCCAAGCCTCGACTCCGGCTCTGGCTCCGGCTCCATTTCGTGAATCCATTCTAAAATAACGGGTACCCAAATAGAGGCTTTTGGCTTCAATTCGGAAGTAGATTCTCTGAATTGAAAACGAAAACAGAGCTTCAGCTTCAATGAAAAACCACAACCTATATTTTCAGCATATGGATGACAGAGACGAAGCCAGAGCCTGAGCCGGAGCCCAGGTTTGGAAAAGGTCCCTTATTGAAGTCGATCCTGATCAATACATTGATGCAGGTCCTTTGATTGAATTTCGGAGATGTGACTTTCTCTCCTCATGCATTGGCAGGATTCTGTACAAATTGCAATATGCTTGGAAGTGTCGTACATTGTACGTCAGACACAGGCTTTGAGCGGGCGCGGTTTGCTGTGAGAGGAGGGGGAGTGGTCTCCTTATGCCACGCCCACAAACAACTTTGTTTTTGCTACAAGAATTACAAATTGTCCAGGTATCCAATATCTACCCTGGCCATCAGTTTAATCTGAGGTTGCATTCATCCAGGGTATTTGGGAACGTACAACCTTTTTGCGATCCACATCAGTTATATTTTATAAGCAACAAGGTCATTGTGAACAACCTCGTCGCTTCCGATGCTATAATCCAAAATTCAATTGCAATTTTCTGTCCTTTTGGCTGACACCGTGGCCTCAAAAACAAGTGCTGAATTATTGAAATTGCCAATTTTTACGGCATTACGGAAGTGACAGGTCTCGGAATTGAATATCGGGCACGTCAAATGCAAAATCCAGTACTGTTCGGTTACGGTAAATCAAACTATGAGAATGATCCTTGCACAATTTGTCCAAGCTCACTAGCTCAGTATTGTACTGTATCCCTATGGCACATCCTTTGGTCATGTTTGGCCATCATGCTCCATATTAAGTTCCTAGCGCCTAAACTCTACAAGGCCTTAGTCTGCCAAAGTCCAGCAATATTTCACGATTAGAATGGATTGGTGCAGGAAATGGTTTGGTTAATTTTTAAAAACTCAGACAAAATTTCAAGAATTATTTGGCACCCGACAAATTTGTTTTTGAACCACAACAATTTCAAGAGTTTGTTTTTGATTCCAACGCTGGCTCTCACATCACCAAAAAACAGAAAAGCCAATTTCTTTTCAAATCCATCTGATTTTCTAGTTTTTTTCGCCGGCCTTGTAAATTTACCCGTACATGCACCTCACTGTTAGTCGTCGTATAGTGCAGATGGTGAAGAAATTATCGAGTGCAACCGTTTGCACATCAAACCCGTCTTCATCATCGGGAAGCAGGCTGTTCCCATCTTGATCAATATCAGTGTTTTGTTTTTGCCGTTAAATCTGTCGGGCGAAAGAGAAAAAAAAAAACGAAGAGAAACGAAAAAGACGAGGAGCATGGAGATAATTATCCTTGCCTCCAAATCCTCCCGGGTGTGCTGTCCTGCGCTTGCTGCACAGTCAGTAATGATAGTGTGTATGTAATGTATGTACGTAGCTCGATCTGTCACTTTAGATGTTGGGATTACGCAGATAGCTTTTTGACGGTAATCTGCTGTGTTGATGTTTTTCAGATGTCGCAGACGTTCTTTTCTTTTCTTTTCTTTTGGGAGTGAAGATGTTGGGTTAATATCCGTACCGGTGGTAATTTAACATGCGCCATCTGTTATTGCCGTTTCTTGGAGTATTTAAGACCCTCTTGTTCAGTATGCATTGGCCAGTGATCATTTGTATCAAGTCAAATTTCAGTCATTTGATCTGAAGGGCAGGGTTGTGGATGTTTTATGCATGTAAAGGTCTTTGATAAATTCCTGGCCTAATGAATATAATGGCTGTCCTTTAAGTAGTTGGTGGACTTAGATAGAAGCGCTGGATTCCCGAGTAGTCCGTTCGGTTCTTTTGGTGGTCTGATGAAAATCATCCATATGACATGCATTAACCATATATCGTTGTAATTTCTTTTTCACAATTTGGGCTTTCTGACCATAGGGCGTTTACGAAACGGAGGCTCAGGCTCCGTCTGAGGCTCCGGCTAAAAAAATTCAGCTTCAATGAAAAACAACAACCTACATGTATATTTTCATGATATGGATGTCAGAGCTGGAGCCTGAGCCTGAGCCTCTGTTTCGTAAACGCCCATAGTCCCCCTTGTGCGGTACGACCCGCAGTCTGGTGGCATTGTCGGATGTTTTGGTCGAACTTCGAAGACATTGACGTGTGTGCACATGAACATCGGGAGTTGTGCGATCCCTCATGTGGCCGTGCAGTGACGTACATTGTACATACATCCTTCTACATTGTACAGAATGTACTGTATGTCTGTTCTGGGCTCAGACAATACAGACATGTCAGAGGCAATGTACGTACACACGTACATGTACTGTGCAGTACATTACATGTAATACATGTGACCTTAATTCCTGTATTACTTCTGGCAAGGATATACATGTAGGCCTACTGTACACGTATTCCTATTCACGATCAAATAATCATCCAATTCAAATGGGATATCCCGCAGTCCTCTAGTTTCATCCCATTTCATGCTTTCGTTTTTTTTCGGCAGAAGGTAAAGACTACTCACATGTTATGCCTTATTCCTTCAGAAAAGCTCCCATCTCTCAAACATTGAGCTGGAAATTTTCAAAAGCCATTTTCTTAATCCTCAAAACTTGTGGATGGCTTTGGGAGGACTATTGTATAGATAGGGGTCAGAACGGAAGCAAGGATTGGCAAGGGAATTCAGGTGTACCAGTTACGTAGCAACTGCTTACATAACCATGTACATGTAATTGGGGAATTTGTCATTTGGGCACATGCACTGTAGTTTGTAATTCTTCTGACCTGACATGATTTCTAACGGTTTCTGTTTTGCTCTGGGATCTTGTACGGTTCGTAAAAGCATCATTATTAAAACTCCACGTGGACGACATTGCTGCATCTTGAGGGCAAAGCAAACCTTACTGAATAATGTCAAAACATTTACTCTTGAGCAACACAATGAACAGGGTCTCTGGACAGTGGACACTATACATGTACATTATGCAGTGTCATGTTTGCATACACGATGTTACCTTTCAGGTTTGTTTTGCCCTCAAAACTGTCAATATGGACCAACCTGCTGAATTTGTGCAAGGAATTACAGTTTTGTCACTGAAACTGATTTTTTTTAATCAATAAGTGACGTAGAGGCCTAATCCTTACAAAAAATAAGTTTACAAATGTACATGTACATGTATGTTGGCCTACATGTAGCTCTTTAAACTCTCCCAGTTACTGCACATGTATACATGTAGGCCTACATGTATGTCAAAGGAGTTACAGTACCTCATAATATTATTTTAATGAATAGAAAAACATCAAAGGGCCAAAAGCTTAACGAGAATTATTAAGTTAAGATGCCATTTATTTAGAAATTTAGTCTGATTCAAATGAGATGTAACTCAATTTGAATTTTTATTATCTCAGTGACTCACATATCATGAAGCTGGTTAATTTGAAAGTGTTTTGAAAGCTGTGGGTGAATCATATTGGCTTAGACTAATTGTCAGAAGGTTACATGTACTGTGCATGTGCCTTTCTCTTAATATTCCTCAGCTCGAGACCTTGAGACAGCATTTTCTGCTTTATGTTGGGACCTTTCCGATTAATTTCATCTAATACATTTTACAAAATGATTTGCAAATTACGTGTACTGTTGGCCTAAATACTCATACTGTATACGTACGGTTGGTTCGACCTGTATGAGTTGGCTAGTAGCCAACTAGCCAGCTAGACCATGACAGAAAAGGACCTTGTTTTACTGGTCTTGTTCAATTCTCGGTATTTACTTCTAGCTCATATAGTAATCAATTTTTGCAAATACCCATCGCAATCTGCCAAAATCTAAAAAAATTAATTTCCAGTATTGCAGGTTTTTGAAGAACTTATGTCCGTCCAGGAGTTGATTTCATGAAGCCCTACGATCGATCGTAACTCGAGTTACGAAGGATAACCCATCATATTTTATGAAGGGCTGCAATGCATCGTAGCTCCAAGTTAAATAGGATGAGTTTGGTGAAATGGACCACAACCCTGGCTACTGTAAATTGATATCGTGGCTGAAGCTGGCCCAACTTCGCTTACGCTACATACATGTATCCAAAGAGTAGAGTGTTGTCATAGGGATGTTGCAGAGAAGTGGATTTGTACATGTATGGATTGGATTGGGAAAGAGTCCTACTCCAAATACTAATGGGGTTAGTGTTAAGGAGTTGGTTCCTGGAACAAACTCTTATGAATCCATGTGAAAAAGAATGTTTCAAAAAGTGGGCCGGGCATGTTAAATTTATCACATCAATTTGTGAAAACTGATCACACGAACTCTGTTTGTGTCGTTGGTATCGACTGGCGAATATATCAGGCATGCAACCTTTCCTCGGATCAGCTGATTTCGTCTTCTTTCTTTTTCACTTCACTCTTTTGCCATTCCTCGTTTTTTGTCTTGTCCAAGTTGCATGCCTGATATATCATCACTTCCTCTCTAAAACAGTCCAGAGCAGAAAGGTACAAGCAGGGGGAAAAAAAAACCAACGAAATCCTGGCGTTACAGGAGAAGAGAGCCCAGAAAAATCAACAAGCTTGTCATGGACATAAAACATCCCGGAGCCTACTGACAGTATTCCTGGGCCGAGCCCCCTCCCTGCTTCGTAACCATTATCCAGGCCAACTAGTAAACAGAAATGACATCTCATCCCTAGTCATCATCAATCATGATATCCTTTAAAATTCTCCCTTCTTGGTCCAAAGCCGGCTTCCTATTTTTCCTGTCTCCCCCAGAATTTTTTTTTTTTTAGTCTGTCTTCATAGTTTACATCATTTTTTTTTGGGTCTCCCCTCCCCAATCAGTTCAACTCTAACATTTTCACACAGGTGTTCAATGCTGTCACGCTTGTTGTTTTTTTGTGGGGGGAGACCACCAAAAAAAATACCAGGAGCTGACCCGACTTGGTTGGTGGTCGTTTCCCGGCATTAGTCGCCCCCTGCTTGCTGGTCTTAGGCAGAGGCTAATATGGTTAACATAATTTGTTACATATTTACACCTGATGTGTACTGTGTATGGAATTTTTCTCTAATTTTTTTGAAATTTTCTGTGGGGGTAGGGCAGCTGTTTACTCGGAGAATCTCTCTCGTGGAAGTGTTTGTTGTTTTTCTGGATTTTTTTTTTTGGCCGTGGAATGTATAAAATGAAAATGAAAGTTAATTATTGAATTTTGTCAAAAACAAACTTGAAAGTCATCTTATTGCCCTTTTTTCCGTCTGAAAATGAAAGTGTCATGAAACAGGAATTGCATTTTGAAATTAATCTACCCTACAGATTCTTTCAAATAATATTTTCTTTTAATTTAACCAACACAAATTTATACAATTGATATATGTTTAATTGGATGTCATCAATGACAACATCTGAACTTGATAATAGTTGAATGTTAAAGTTGTCGCTGATGTATCCCGTCCCGGTACCCCTCTTGCATTTTGTAGTGCCTGAGCAAGCTGCTGGACACCAGTGAAAAAATGAAATACATCCATGACAAAGGAATACATGTACATAAGGGGGCCTTCATACATTGTTTATTTGGGCTCAATAAATACAAGCACTGGAGATTTAAAATAATACAGATGTTTTGGGAAAGTGCATTATGATTACATATACAGGACAAGGACAAAGCTGTAAATGTTTATGTCTTGTACCTCATTTTGTTTTTTATATTCTCCCTCTCCATTTAGACTTGCCTTGCTACTTGTTGACACACGAGGTCATTGTTTATGGGAGGTCGAATCACAAACTACACATGTATTGGTACAATAAGCCTATACAGTTTGCACTCCAAAGAACAAAAAAAGCTCCATTAAAGGTACAATACATGATTAGTAAAGGTCACAGGACTGCACTCATACTTCATCTGATCAAACATGTACATGAAATAATAAACCTGTGAAAATTTGAGCTCAATCGGACATCTGAGTCACGAGAAACTAGCGAAAACCCGACTCAATTTTTCTTTTAAAACATGAAGAATCATTTACTTTATGTTTGTTCCAAACATCGTTCGGACGAACGATCGTTGGAAAAGACACTAAATCTTGATTTGCTTGAAAAACCCAGCATCTGATGAACCAAGATTTCCCATGGTGACCGTTTGCACTGTTTACAATTACGAACTGTTGAGTCCATTTTCTGTCTCAAACTCAATAATTGGCTTTTGGAGGTCTTGCAAATCCTATATATATGCTCCTTTTAACTCTTGGATTGGCAAGGTTTGTTTCCCACTGGCTGTCAAGCCCAGAGCAACTTCCTCAAGGAGAGAGGAAATTAGGTGCGACTTGAGAGAACGCAATCTAAGAAGAACGCTGTAGAATTCTAAGAACGTCTTCTTAAGATGGATGACATTGGGACATATTCTTAATATGCCAATGTGTTTTGATAAGTCAATTTACATGTACATATATGTACAGAGCTCGATTTTACTATAGGCTAAGACAGATCGCAACAAGCGTATCAATTTTAATTGCTAAGCAAAGGGGGATGTCACAATACTAGCTGCTATGGAAACATGAACAACTCATGTAAAAGATGAATCGCAAATCTTTGTGAAATCGACCACTGGTGTATACGTACATTGTACATGTATTACAAAATGATTAGGCCTATAATTGTAGATAAAATACATTAAATGTATAAATACAGTTTATTGCATGAATTTACAGTTAATGGAACATTAATGTAGGTACATGTAGCTTAGTGTACAATAACATTAATCAGGTGTGTGATTTGTCAGGAAAAATCCTGATTTCAGAATTTTCCCCTTAACTTTCCAAAAGTATACGATAGATGTGATTGTCAAGGTTTTTATTATAAATGTTTTCAGGATTTTTTACGCTAATCACAGCCCTGATATTATGAGCATTACATGTTCTTTAATGTATAAATTTACGTAAATGTTAGCCTACACATGCACATGGTGTGTACACTATACAGTACTTTGTACACCTTTGAAAGCATTTAGACAAAGCATTAGGCCTAATTTGAAACATTAGGCAAATTGTGCGTCGGCTGTTTTTCATATCATGGAAATCTGAACCGGCTAACCTTTGCAAATTGCATATGATTCCCAAGAATTTCCAGAAATCCATTTGGACAATTTACCCAGCGACTCCAATGAACTTACAGTCAAATCTCGCTGGCCGTTATTTAGAGCTAAACTCTTTCTCTCATCTTCCCAATTTGCCGGCCGGTTCCTTTGATGTCGGCTGGTATCCGTACCAGTCAAATCCGTCTTGCTGTATCGTATAGCATGATTGTTTGTGAGCAAAGGAGTCCACAGGCTTCGTAAATAATACATGTTAATACGGAGGAAATTAAATGGCATTTACACACGTAACCACAGTTCTTGAATTACAGTGTACATGTAGGGCCGACATGTATTGGGGGCCTACAAAGTACCAAAAGTAAAATTAAAATTGTGGTTAGTACCAAAGATTATGTATAGCGCTATGCGCAAGATGGAAAACTCTCCACTGAAACGCGCAATTGCCATGGGTGCCATTCTGTTGTGAGGGCGGGCTCTCGGTGTAAAGAGTTTTGATCGCATGATGTCAGTAATGTGTGCAGTACTTGCAAAAGTTCAGAAAACCACAAAAAATGAACATTTTTGTACTCAGTGGCTTAACATGTCAAATATTTCTATTTACAATAAACAATTTAGGTTTCAATCAAATTCGGGCCAAATTTTGCCCAACACTGAATTGCAATGGTTTTACAAAAATAAAAAAGTCAGTCATAAAAATACAAAATATTATACATGATTTACATTAAAAAAACAAAAGGCAGAAAAACAAATAATATCAATTACATGTGAAGGACTTTGAAAACAGCACAACGAGTAACGTTAAATAAATAAAAGCTTGATCATAAAAAACAGACAAAATATTTCACATATTTAAAATCTGTGAACATTTCTGTTTTGGTTTCTTACCAAATGTTACCTTTAAATGCCACAGTGCCTACTGTACATGCTGTGTTTACTTTTTTATCATCATTCTAATATCAATTAATAAATAATAATAAATAATAATTAATAAATCAATTAATAATGTAGAGTAGTGATAATTTGAAATGAAAAATACATAATAAGCGTAATGGAAAATTCTGTAATGCCTGCTTGTATGTAGTGAGTGGTACATGTTCAGGACATTGTTGTGCGAACCGTAAACATGCTAGAATGTTGATTCATTGTGCGAGTCCAGAGTGTTTTGTTTATACGCAGCGGGTGCAAACAGGCAGACAGTCTGACGAGACCAAAGTCCCATTTTGGTTTGCTTTAAGAGCTTATTTGTCTGTAACCATGACGATATCACTTTGGTTTACACCGTACTGAATATTAACAATTCACGTGTAGTTTTTTGTTTTTCAGTGTTTTTTTTTGTGTAATTGGAAGTGGAAGTGCTTGTAGATGGCATTTGTAGAAAACGTTTAAAAAAAAGCTGTGTCCAGAGTGTTTTTCATCCCAATTTTACCCAATTGGTTATACCTGTACCCAGTTCATAATAGACCGATCTAGAAAGCGCCACCCCTTAAGTTTCTGACCAATCACAGTGCCCAGTGGCTTATGTCCGACACACATCCACTAAAGTCTGACAAATGAATGTGCGCTTATGAAATGCGCGACTGGAACGTGCAGTGCAGTGCAACATTGGAGAGGAATGTGTGTTCGTTGAGCACATGTGCAGTACTGGATTGGTCTATTGAGGAGAAAACGATGTAACCTCCCCGTCAGCCATATCACAACTCCAGCCCTGAATCCTCCACCCGCTAGATTGCCAGCCACCACCTCTCAAATAAAGCGAACAATCTACTTAAAAGTCTAGATACTATGTTATGCCATCATGGCCATGCTCATGAATAATAAGAATGTATAATCATGTGAGAGCCGTCTTGACAGCCAAATATTTATCCCGTGGCTCGCCAAACAATTTTCCTCTCCTTACATTTAATAATAACACGGATGTGAAAAACAAGAGCGAAAACGTAAACAAGTAATGTCAGTAAGCTAAAAAAAACAATACGGAGAATGGAAAAGAAACCACGAAGGAAATTGTGAGGATTTAGCCGGGTGAGATATTGGACTTAAAGAAATGTGTCTGTTTGTGTACATGGTATATATGAATAATTGCAACGGGATTATTTGTTTTCAAAAGACTGGAATCGTCCAGATGTATGTGTATTAAAATCCCCAAAATAGATCTGTCCTTTTCGCGCAAACGAAGAGGCATTGCTCGCGCGACAGGAATCTTCAAATGATGTTTTGTTTTTCTTTCTCCTGGTCCTCAAGCGAACGTCTGCCAAAGCCTAGAAGGATTCGCTGGAGTTATTTGTGCAAAAAAACATGTTTTTCAACGGTTAAATGTACAAATTGTACTGTCCTGTGCTTTCTGTTTTGAGCACTTTTACTTTAATTCAAGTGAATTTACTTATAACATGAATATATTGCCCAGGCAGCTTTGTTAGCCGAGCTTCTCGCCGTTTTTACAGGGAACTTGTAAAACGTGTCTGGATTTCATGGAAAGGGCTCGGGATGTGGAGGGAAACGGCCTGTCCTTGCAGTTTCAGATCTCGATCCTCTCTTATCAAAAGAGTTCGCTCGTGAACATGGTTCACTGTACATTTAATCTTAGGCCTTATTAATGGCGCATCTATTTTGTCAACTGCCTTGTATGCCTTTCGGAAAAGATACCAGGGTACCAGACTATTTTTGAATCCAAGCCTCAGTTTGATTGCACTGCTTCGAATGCAGGATGGATGTACTGTGAATAAGTCCTACATGCATTCCCCCCCCCCCCCATGTTAAGCTCTACAATATCTGTGAATTTATTAACAGAATTATTTTTTACCATCATCAGTTGGAATAGGCAATTCACTGTACACCAATAATGGTTTTGTGAGTGCCAAAATAGTGCAAGTAACACTTAACTAGTCATCAATGACACCAAAGTAGATCAAGGTTGACATTCAATTTTTCACCCGTGCCAAACCCTCCCCATATGACTGATTGTAATACCCTGCTATAATATAGAGGACTCATTGCCACCTTGGCAGCCAGTTTTTCTCATAAAAATCCCTGTATATAACAGAGACTGAAAGAGAGTTTGGAAACCGAAAGATAATTACTTATTCGTGCTTTGTGAGAGAGCCGCAAAATTTAACCAATTCCCCGCGCGCATAATCTCCTCCATGTTGGATTTGAGGTGCGGGGCCCTTCTAAGATATGAATCTCATCATCTTGAATAATCTTCAAGTCAAGTCCCATCCTACACACAAAGCAACTGATGCAAATCGGCAATATAAAAAAAGTCATACATGTATGTGGGGGTGGGTGGGTGTGTGTGCACTGCACATATCAATCCAAATAGAGTTGTAGTAAGTGAATTGAGCTTCGGGATTATAAAAGAGAGAGAGAGAAATCAACAGATGGGACTTTGTCGACACGGACGACTCGGAAACAAACCCGATTGATCACGTTGGCTTTCGGTGCTCGTTGCACCTGCCCGCAAAGATATATATATATATATTATCCTAAATGGGACCTTAGGGAGACATTCCCATAGGGTTGTGCACTGAACTTTATTTACCTATTTCTAAACATCCTCCAAACCAATAAACTTGAAATTGATATATGTTTTTGTTGAGAGCATTCTCTATTTTCTATAAAAATTTGGACATTAAAAATGTGTCTATAAAAGGTACCTAAAACATTAGGGAGACATCAAAATGTCTCCTTAATGTTCGGTGTCTCCCTAAGGTCGAATTTATAGCAAACCTTGTCTCCCTAAGGTCCGATCCAGGTGAATATGACTTAGCAGTTTGTCATCGTGAGTCGGAAACCGGCCCGATGTCAACAGGTCTCATAATTGGGCATCTTCGCATCGACGTGTCCCGTCCGTATCATCACCAAAGCTCTTCTTCTTCGGGGACTCATGACGTAGGCAGTTTTTCCATGAAATGCAGACGTGACAGTCGTGAGCAAATTGTCCTTTAGGAAAAAAAAATAAATAAACGGCTTGCGATATATGAAAGTAGAGAAGGGAAAGAAATACATGTAATGTAGGGAAAAAAATCCTCGGCCACTTAGGGAGACCTTCAAATGAAGAAGACGCTAATATCAATTTAGCAAATCGAGGAAATACGGATATGGACGGTTCTGGTTGAAATCGGACGCTTCTTGGCTGGGCCATGATTGGTAATAGTTCTCACTGTTGTTCCTAAAGGATTTTTTCAGAAAGTACATTTACCTGTGACTGTGAGACAAGAAATGGTGATTGCAATCTGGTGCTAAGACCCAGAACGGGGTGTTTTTGTTTGGCCCAAATACATGATATAAGTGGAGTAGAGTTTCCAATACATGCCACATGAAATACATATAGCATCATGCATGCACGTTGTCCAGGTGCCATAATTTTGATCTACATCCCCCTTTTTTTTTTGGGGGGGGGCATTTTGTGGGTGGCTGTGGCTGTGGCTGCTGCTGCAGCTGCTTCCCATAGACTCACATGTGTTTAAGAAGCCATAGCCAGATATTTCAGACACATTTCTTAGCCAGTTTGCCATGAAATGACCGCCCTCACCCATACCTGCACAGCAGTCTGTTGCTAATAAGTATTATCAGACATCGTATACATGTAGACCTGACTTACAATGTATTAATCCAGCTTTAAGGGGAAATTCCCCCCTAATTCCTTCATAAATACTCCGGGTTTTGCAACGATTCCCCAAAGTGTCCCATGGACTGTCTCAAATATCCTACGTACATTGCTCATTTATGTTTTTACACAAAGTGGAAATGAGGCTTTTGCATTGTGCCGAAACAATAAAGAACTGGTACTTGTCACGGTGGTAAAATATTCAAACTCACTTGGGAACCGAGAAGGATGGTTCTTGAACTTCCTGCAGACCTTTTGGTTCTTGAAGAACCCCAGGTCTCTCTTCCCCAAAGAGTTGCTCTCATTGTGCTCCGATGATGTCTGTCTGCGATTTGTTACATCAGTCTTCCGATTGATGGATTAGAATCCTGTAGTACAATAGTGGGCATGTTTACCTAGTACATATTCTTGCCTTCTTGCAATATTACCATTTACCAACTGTATTCCCATGATCGGGTCCCTGAGAAAAAAATTTGCTGTGTTTACACCACGGTCGCTTCACGAAGCCCTAAGATCAATCGTCATAACTGAGTTACGAAGGATAACCCATCCTATGGGGCCTATCCCACGTAGGGCTGCAATGCATCAAAAGTCCTAATATTCATAGTATAAGTTAATTGACCCTTGCACTGAAAACACCCCCTACAAGATTCTGTAATACAGTTTGTGATGTACCAATCTGTGTTTAACAAGATGCAATGATCTTGTTACATGTTACTTTGTACATCTGTGCAATTACATAGCGTACATGTAGGCCTACGCCTTGACTCCATTCAATGCTTTTACCCACTTTTTATGTTGAAGGCCCTATATGTACAGACATGAAAAACGCAGGTTCTATAAGTATAAACATTCCATTTTCCGTTCAGAAGACACTCAGCAGACAATATGAAAAGTCCTTGCCCTTGCCAAGAATTGTATTGTGCATGTGTCAGTCAAGGCCTTCCATGTAGCTATTTTGGGGCAAAAGAGAGAAAAAAGTGATTCCCTTTGCGATGGAACAAAATTTTGTTTTGTCGCTGTGATGTATCCCCTGGGAAAAATTGGCATGGTTGTTGTTGATGATGTCTTTTTGTGCATCTTCTGTCTGTCTCTTCGTTTTTCTATCAAACTCGGGCTGGAAATTTCAATTGGCCACTGGTGCAGTTTGAGGGAAGAACAGATGAAGACGCTTTCATTGTGGGATTCTGAAAGTCACAGAGAGTTGAACATACATCGTGGGAATTTGATTTGTGTAGAGAAGGATGGTTCAAATTTGACAATATTTTAGAGTGAGCTATTGCACAGAAATACTGGTCCAACTATGAAGTAAAGAGTGATCTTTTGATAGACTGACACTATGTTTCTGATCTTGGGGCCAATTTCATAGAGCTGCTTAAGCACAAAATTTGCTTTAAAAGCATGAAAAGTCTTCCTTGATCAAACAAGATTACCAACCAAATTTTCAAGTGATGTTTACTGATTTTGACTTGTATTCAGCCATCGTTTGCTGAGCATAATATTCCTAAGGAGTTTTGGCTGGCATAATTATTTTATGTACCAAGGTTTTTGGTGCTTAAAAGCAATTGGTGCTTTAGCAGCTCTATGAAATTGGCCCCAAGATTGGACATCCAGTTTAATGCGTATTCCAAATCCTAGCTACAGCCTAGCAGGGATCCTTTGGTCATGTTTTATCATCGTGTCATGTTTATCTGCTGTGAAATGTTAAACTGCAGATATCTCCCTAAGTAGGGAAATAATAAATCTGTGTACAACTTCCTGAGGAGGCGTATAATGCGACCTTATTGAATAAGGAAGTGGTTAATTGTACCAGATGATGATTAGGGACATCCTGTTGGAAGGCGGCCCCGCTGAGATGGATCTTACTGCCTCTGTGTAAGGTCATGCCTGGTCATTCCTGGTCATTCCTGGTCATTCCTGTACACCATGACAAACAAATGTGACTTGGGAATGCTCCTTCGGGGAGAACCATTGAAGCACTCAGGAAAAATAGCCCCATTATGTGTGGAATTGTTTATGGTGGAAATCTTCTATCATTCTGAATATATCCCTTAGGATGGTGAATTTGTGGCGGCTTGTCCTGAAATCCGGAAATGATATGATGGAAAAGCATCTTGTTGGGTACCAGGGGCAGCAAGCTCGGCACACTATGTGTCCTAATTGCATGGGTTACCAGCCATAAGTTGGTTGAATATATCCAAGTGGTTAAATATCTTGTGAGTCAGAGTGCATGGAATGCTTTGCTTAGCACTATTCGTATTTTAAAAGCAGAACATGTGGGATCTTAATTGAAGTGGATTCAATTTGATGGCTAAAGCAGGGAATTGCCACAAATTATTTAAGCAGAAATTTCTGTGCTTACTACAACTGGCATATTTCACTTTTAAACAACCACTTGTGTAATAATACTGGTGTAGGAGTGTAATCTGATTATTGTTATATTATGTACATGTATGTATTGTGTCCAGTGATGATCAAATTTAACAACACCATCTTTCGGCTGAACAGCCATGATTACTGTTATTACTCTGAGGACACATATGTTAATCTAGTTTTTACCATACAAATTACTATGTATGGTTGTGACAAGTTTCCTCTTGTGCGTGTACGTCCTTGAAAATCTAAACCTTTTGCCTTCTTGTCGTTGATTCTCATCTAGTTTGTGGCAGCATGGACATCCGCAACAAGGTGGATAAATTCCAAATCCTGGAGAACTGCACCGTCATCGAGGGCGACCTACACATCCTGCTGATCGAGCAGGTGTCCCAGGGTGACTACGACCACCTCTCCTTCCCCAAGCTCCGGGAGATCACGGGCTTCTTCGTCCTGTACCGCGTCTCCCAGCTCCTGTCCCTGCGCAACCTGTTCCCCAACCTGGCCGTCATCCGGGGCAACACCCTCTTCTACAACTATGCCTTAGTCATCTACGAGATGATGGAGATGCAAGAGATAGGCCTGTCGGGACTGGTCACCATCCTGCGGGGCTCGGTCCGTCTGGAGAAGAATCCCAACCTGTGCTACATGGACACCATTGACTGGTCCCTCATCGTACGGGAAGGGACGGAGAACATGTTCATAGCCGACAACAAAGACCAAGGCAGCTGCTTGAACTTCTGCCCCAAGAGTAACGGACGGGACATGTGCCGGGCATCCACTGCTATGGGTACAGTCGGCGAGCTCTGCTGGTCAGGCGAACACTGTCAGAAAGGTAAGAACTTCCGTCATTATTTTAACTTCTCACCTGAAAAATTCTATTGGCATCATTTAGGAAACCAACCGTGGGGCATGGGCTCAAGTCCATCTGCCGGCACTTTGGACAAGGGGACAGATCCCCGGGACATCAAGTAGCGATGGTCCTGGCCTTTTCAGGTGGTTTTCCTTCGGAATCCTGCAAAATCCACCCGGAGTATTTCTTCAGACGTGGGATTTTTGAGTTTAATCATCACTTTTCTTTTTCGGTTTCATGAAAAAGGCCTACCCCCAGTAATTCAACAGCACCAAAAAATTTTTGCTGTCAAGCCAAGAAGCTTTCATAACCTTAACCCTAACCCTCTGCACTTACCACACAAGACATGAGCTGCTTACCACACATTACCACAGTCTCCACACTAGGGGAACTGGATCATAAACCATGCATTACCACATTCCACACTGTATTGTGGTATTCAGGTTACCACACTTACCACAGCAAAAACCACAAGTGGTTAAAACTGTGTTATATGCAGGTGGGTTAGGCATTACTAATACATGCCATGAAAAATAGGAGTGCGGTCACTTTGGGGTCGATTTTTTCCTTTTTTCTTTTCATCCGCATGGCACATCTTGGGCGGGGACTGATTGCCTGCATTCCTGAGATGTTGTTTTGAGCTGTTTGTGTGGGCAGACCTGGCCTGTCACCGTGGCAATAGCTGATAGGCAAACAAATATCTCTATGTCAGCGTGATGTGGTCGCGCCGTGAACCGCAACCAAATGAAACGGAGGGAAACGTTTGCGGGAATTTATGGACGTGTGAAGTAAGACTTAGCTTTTTGTAACATTAGGCAGATTAACATCATTACTGATTACTCTGGGACTACGGCTAGGCACCTGGTCAAGAGAAAACCTCTTCCTAAGATGCTTATCAAGTGAGACTGTATGATCAGATTGTGAATAAGGATTCAAAATCCATCAAAAAAAACTGAGAGTGAACTGTCTCCCTGTTTCCCTGGGGCCTGTGGCTTTAACCCCCTTGGCGGAATACGGACGAAATACAACCAGAATTGTTCTTTTGATTCTGCGTTTGTCAGTGGTTTTAGCTAATCATGATGGCCTCTGAAGAGATCGGTAAAAATCAGTCATCTGATGAAAGAAGATCAAAATGTTCTTGTGGCAGTTCATTTGGGAAGGTTCATGAAGATATATGATTGTACATCATGTAGGGGACGTTCAGACATACATGTAGTACTGAAAGTGGCCTATCTTTGAAATTAATCTGAAAAAGGTCTACCTACTTGTGTCTGAACGGTGTACGATAGACTGTTTTGGGTGCTGAAAAAATTCTATTTTGGAAAACTTTAAGACTGTCGAAGTAGACCGGTCTACAAATTGGCCTTAAGACATCTGAACAGTCTAGCAGAAGTAGGTCTAATTGTATAGGGCCTACAAACTTAGATTGCATGAATATTAGGGAGTTTACTTTCACACATGGAGGAAGGACATTGGTGGTCCTCCCCTTCCCATCTCCCTTCATCTGCCTCCTGATCCTCCTCTTCCTTGACTCTGCCTCCCCACCACCACCACCCTCACCTTCACCATCTGGGCCCACCACTATGATCATCAGCCGGCTATTGGCCGGCTACGTTCTCTCTGGTTAACCTTCCCATGCCTACCTGCCTGGGTTACTCCTACTATGGTGGTTTGCTTTGGTTTGGAATACTGTACATAACTCAGGATGCAAGTCATGCATGCAATAGGCCTACACCTTGATGTGTATCACCCATGACATAACCCATTGATTAATTATGTAGGCCTATAATGCAAGATTCATATTTGAGGTGTACGCAGTGTAGGCAGTGCCAGTATACCTGCGTATGCTGTACATACTATGGGTGGTTCTGGGCAATTACCTGTCTATTTCTGCATAGTGTCCAATGCTGGGTCACACCCATCATGGGATCCAATGCCTCAATCATGATTTGATGATGGAAAAACCCAGAATTATACATACCTTTGAGTTGCAATGCAGAAGCGGTTGGTTATTTTAATAGTTTATTTTTGGTTGTTGTTTTGGGTTTTGACGTTTTATTTCCATATTGTTAAAGACCTCATCACAACAGCTTTAAAGAGAATGGGATGGAGTGATTTGCGCTGTCATGAATAATGCACGATAAAAAGCAAATGATGCAATTAAAATGCATCCAATTATATGCATTACAGGAATTTAGCAATTTAATGGTAGCATTAGATCAGGCCCACAGAGGCTGCTAGATCATGTCTGTCCCTCTTTGGAAAGCTGCTCATCAACAGCAGCTTCAAGGTAATATCATACTTTGGTTTTGGGAAAAGAAATACAGATTCATGGGCAAAAATATCAAGGGAGATACAGTAACAGTCATTTGTTAAAATTTCAGTCCCACACTGTGCCCACTCTTTGAGAAAACAGTGAAAAATGGCCACAGTTGGCCTATTTCTTAATTTTTTTTTCTCTTTTATTTTTGATGTTTAAAAAACTTATTGTGGTCGCTGGTTTTACTCTTTTCTGGATAAATTACAGCATTTCAGGCAGAATAATGTTAACAGTATGTTTCTATCATCACCATCTTTATACCCTGTAAGTTAGGCCTATACGCCTTTTTCATGGCACATCCATTTTTGTTGCCTTCCTTGTATACCCGTTGGAAAAGATAACACAAATTCACAAAAGAAAACGGATACCAGACTATTTCGAATCCAAGCCTCGATTTCATTACACTGCTTCGAATGGGGATGGATGCACCGTGAAAAAGGTCTATAGGTAAATCCGTGAAGATTTCTCTTTTTGTATGCTACCAAAGTATGATACTACCTTTAATATCAGAAGGATATAGGCCTACATGTACATGTATGAATTGAAACCAAATGACTTCAACAACAAAAACAACAGCATTATTTGCAGGATGAAAAATAACATTGATCCCTTAAGTACATGTAAATTACTCTCAGTAGTCAGTGGAATATTATCACAAAGCTGAATAATGTCATTGACTCCTTGTTTTTTTGTTTCTTTGGGGTTGAAAATTCTAATAATTGTTTACAGGAAACAGATGGAAGTTGTTTGTGCCAAAGCTGTGTACATGTACATTTATTCAAATGAGACATCAACAGATGGTTTAGAATTAATATACATGTACACTCTCCATCAACAACAAGGCCACATGCTAAAAAGGTCTAGTTATAAATTCATTTCCTGTCTGTGTCCGTATTTGTGTCCGTATTTTTTCCCCTCTACCACTTTATGAAAATGGCAAAAGAGTTTAAGATGTTGTTGGTTTTCAGTATCCATGGTGAGACATGGAATGTTTTGAAGTAATGCATCGTTCATTTACAGACTTAATACTTTGTCTCCTGATGAAGACTAGAGCAGGCTAGTCGAAACGTTGAGACCTTTCGATAAGTGCGAACGAAACAGAAGTGTGAAAGTACGAATGATTCTGACGTGGTGTTTCCGCAAACCGTTCCACATACCAATTGTCACCATGCAAAGCCTTAAATATTTCTTAACACTTTGTGTTGTTAATTTGTTGACATTCTTTTCTAAGGAGATTTCGACATATGAAGCAAATTTTCACAAGGATCAGTGAGCCGTCCTTTGACTGAACATGTACATGTATAGTTGTTTTACAGTAATTTGTACCGAAAACCGGCCATCACAAGTTGAGTAGGATTTGAAGTTTTGCATGGTGGAAACTGGAAAGACTAGAATTGGGTAAGGCTTGCGGAGACACGATGTACAGTATTTCACTCTTTGGAAGGTGTGTGGTCCTGAGTAGAAATATAGTACTTTCATCGGTCATTCTTAGGACCACGCACCTTCCAAAAAGAGTGTTATGGTGTAGACCTCCACAAGTCTTACCAAATTCTCATCACAAGATGGCTGTTTTGAAAAAAAAAAAAAAAAAAAAACACCACTGAAAAACAATTAAACAAACAAACAAACAAACTAATCAAAAAAATCAATTTTTTGGATCCTCCAATTGGGTGCATCACAAAGTTTCAGCCGTATTTTAGAAAAAATGTTAAATTTCACCTTGAAAAAAAAAGCTTGTGCATTCATTTTTGTTCCCCAAGTTCAGATGAGAAACTGTTTTTTAGGGCCTGTGGATCAGAAATTGTTTGTATTCAGCACTCCGCAGCCATCTGTATTTTATTTTTAACATCATATGTTTTATTGGATGTGTCAGAACCTTGGCTCAAGCCTGGCAAAGTATGCGCATCAATAAAGCAGCTTATTAATTGCCAGTGTGTCAGCCGAAAAAAATTCTCCCGCAAGTGGCGAGAACTATTTTTAAAACTCGTATCGGGCCAGGAATTCGGTTCATTTTATACGTGGATGATGACTAGGGAGGTACATTTGGGGCTTGTTTCTGCATTGGCTTGCCTGTTTGGTGGGGGTTTGGTCGGGGGTTTGGTAGGGGGTTTGGTAGGGGGGGGGGGGGGCAAGTGGAAGGGGGTAGGTAAGGGGCGAGGAGGGGGTGGGGGCACTGAGGCCAAGACCAGGGCACCACAGGTCATGAACTCCGCAGGTATTCTTAGCTTTGTATGGATCACGTAGTCACTATCCATTTATGTGTACGTTCACATACAACTGTACCCATGACATTGCTGGTTGTTAAATACAAAAGGGACTGTGTGCCTTCATGTACGTGTATACGTGTGTAAATACGGCCTGCCTACAAATTATGCAAATGCGGAGCATTTTTTGTGTCAGTGTTGAACAAATCATGTGCGGCATCTGATTGGTTGAATTGCGAGATATTGAATCATAATTCCAGTGCTTGATGTAGGCCTACACTGTACATGATGTACAAATGTACATAATGATTTACATGTAGGCCTGCATGTACACACGTACATTACAGAACATGCAGGCATGTGATATGTGCTCCACAATAGCCCACTGAGTATTACCTCTGGGGTGCAGTATATAAACCCTACTTACAAAGGTCTACACTCAGGGCCATGTTCACCCAGGTCTGAACCCGTAGCGTTGAACCTCTGACCTACTGAGTGCTACCCGGAGATAATTTGTATTTCGTGCCGGTGTAATGTCAAGAGTTTACTCTTGGTGGAATTAGTCGATAGCCAAAATGCTAACGAGTCCAAACCTGTCCCAACTTATCCCTAAAGTCAGTTTTGCATACAAGTTCTTGTAATGCTACTAATTTGTTATTGACAGTTGTCAACATGATTTTGTGAACACAGTTGGCTGAACTAGTTATAGTTACTAAACATGCTAAGTGCATACACTGTACATGTGCGATTTTCTTTCAGTGCATGTGGTTGAGTAAGACTTGATTATATACGTGTATCACATCAAACATACATGTACATGTACATTCTTTGTGCCTAAATCTATCAAGGGTGACTCGTAAAAACTCCAAAGTTGACCAGTTAAAATTCACCTTGATTAGTTTAATATCAAGTTGGGGAGTTAAACAGCAAGAGTTGACTAGTTATATACACTGTAAACCTAGAGCAAGTTGGGGAGAAAGACTGTTAAGTTGCCTAGTTAGAGAGCAAGTAGACAGGTTTACCTCAAGTTGACTAGTTAATCTGGAATGTTGGTTGGTTAACCACAAGTTGACTAGTTTAGGCCTAATACTGCAACTGAGCTGACAAGTTAGACTGCACTTCATGGAACAACAAGGAGTTTACAAAGAAAAACACCGCCATAAAACAAAGCAAAACATCTGGAAAGATTTGGAGACCGTACGTTTCATGATTCACGGCCAGGATCAGCGGACTGAGCGGAGTCTTGAAGAAATTTACCAACTGGCCCATCGGACTCGGAGACCAAGGGATTGAGTTCAATGTATTCCCTCTCCACTTGGCTTAAGCTTGTCAGCGGACATCAGGCTAACAACATGACCTAGTTGTGTCACGTAGGTCTAGATATTGTTCTTGCGGAGAGAGTGTGACTGGCTTGCTGGCTTTTAATGCAGTAAGCCAATGGGGGTGGGCCAAGCCCCTTGTTCTCACCACCTAGTGTTTGGTTAAATACACCCATGGATATTAATATTTTCTAGACCCTACAGGGTGTATTTGGGTTGTCAACAGATGGAATATGTAAAGTGAGCCTAACCTGTGAGAAGTGGGCCACTTTTCAACCACAGACATTTTAAGTGCTCTGAAACAGGACTTTGGAGGTTCAGGCACATGTAGGCATACGCACTTCCATGTACATGTATAGTGTATGCAGTCAGTGTACAGTATGTAGATGTAGGTTATTCTTTAAATTAATGTGTACTGCATTTGCACTAACAATATCTGTTAATAAAATATGTACATCTTGTTTCAAAGGTCTTGTACTGAACATCTTTGGTCATATATTGTTTTTCTTGGAAGAAATGTTTCATTCCAATTATCTAGTTTTCAGATTGCATAGTCTCTCATCAAGTTCGAATGCAGGTTTGTTTTTTTGTCCACAACTGTTGTGTTTAATTTCATTGGCTGCCTTGTTTCAAGTTCTTTGTGGTAATGTACCTTTAAAATTGAAATTCACAGTCAGAGCTTTTTTTTTGGTAAGAATGAAGTCCTTTTGGTACAAATCCTTGTTGAAGACAAAATTCATGTAGTTGCACTTAAAACTCACTGATGACTGTCATCATCAATGTTACATTTCAACGCATCAATGTTCAATTGGGTGCCCATTTAACGAGCATCGGGTTACAAAAATAACATGAATGGATGTAAACCGATTGCAAACTGCACTAAAACCAAAACCAAACCAATCCAACCTGTCTCCCCTCTCTGAAATCCTGGAAATATTTGAGGGTAATTGTAGTTCTGGGTGCAGGTACCCCACCTGTCTCGGATTTCAACCGTGGCGGGATCCCTAGGGTCTTTTGAACTGTTTGGTCGAACATCCTGCTGGGAATGAAACTCGAGACAGCCTGATGCATGTAGTTTTTTAATGTTCACATACATACCAGTAGTTTTATGCGAGGCATATTTGTGCAAAAACTTCCCTTTTTAAAGGAAATTCCCAGGTACTCAATATCCGCGCAGGAGGTACATACATGTAGATGTAGGCCTACAATTTTTAACTTCAGATCTTTGAGCGCTCAACCAACATTTTTTGTTGAAATAAAACAATGTTTGACAAGATTTTCAAAATGATACCGTCTGTAATGTGATGCTGTCAGTGGTTGTCATGGTAGCATCTTGCCAGGGGCCAATTTCATACTAGCTGCTTAACTTTTTTTAAGCCCCAAAATTTGCTTAAGCACCAAAAGCCTTGGTAAATAAAATCATTATGCCACCCAAAACAGCTTGTGAATGTTATGCTCAGAAAACAATGGCCGAATACAAGTCAAAATGCAGAAAACATCGTATGAACATTTGGTTGGTAATCCAGTTTGATCAAGGAAGGCTTTTCATGCTTAACTTAGCATTTTTTGTGCTTTTAAAGCAGCTCTATGAAATCAGCCCCTGGACGCAGCATCGTGGACAATGCCGAAGTCTGCATTTGGAAATGTCATAATTGGATGAGAAAGCATGTTTGATAACCAGCGCATGCCTACACTTACAGATATATTCACATGTAATACACAATCATTGTTTGTGCACACGTGTAATGTATTTATATGCATTAACCACAGTCTGCAGCCGTAAGTGTGATTTTAAGAAAGAAGAAAACCTTGAAAAAAACAGCCCTATTTTTGTCATCATTTCACTTAACCCTGGGCCAAGGCATCTTGTGAGAGAGAGAGAGAGAGAATTGTACCCCAGCTACAATCGGCCCAAGGCTGCCGATGAAAAGAGAAATCAATTCCATGGCAACCATTTGGAAACAGGAAAAACATGTTTGGCAGCCTCCATTGCTTTGTTACAATACATACATGTAGGCCTAGTGCTTGTTGTACATATGTATTGAGAAGTATTGTCTGTCAGAAGAAAATTTTATCTGAGATGACGGCCAATTCATAGAGCTGCTTAGCATTAGCAGAAAAGTTCGCTAAGCATGACATTTCTGTCAATAGTAAAAACAGGATTAACAACCAAATTCCCTGTGTATTGTGTATCACTTGTGATACATGCAGTTCTTTGGCTGTTGTTCGCTGAACATGAATATGAAATGGAATTTTCAATGGTGGTTTGTTTTATTGGGCGAGCTATCTTTGTGCATTTTTTTTTGTGCTAAGCAGCTCTATGAAATTGGCCCCTGGATGTAGTGCCCTAAGCCGATATTCACTGATTTGTTATTAAGAGGGACACTTTGATCCACAGAAGCATCATTTGAGATCATCCTTTTCGGAACATTCAACCTGGCCCAGTGGCCGATTTCTCAAAACATCTCGAAGATAAATCTTAAATGCGAAGCTTGAGTCGCTAAGCAATGTGTGATGTCACAATACACATCACCATGGTGATATTGATATTAGATAACATCATCATGAGATAAGTCAAAATTAACAATTTGTGAAATCCACTCCCTGGATTTATGTTTCCTCCCAGTAACCTAAGGAGCACTTGCCTCAACTTTCCACCGATTTTGAAGATTGCACAATTGGGAATGAATGTTCTCGGCCTGAAAAACAACAACAACAGCAAAACATGACTTACATGTACATGTAGTGCACCAGTGTACGTAGCTTGGAGTTTATTTTTAAGTACATGTAATTAGTAGACCACAACTATTAGAGCAGTTCTTAATGCCAAATATAGTGTGTACTTGTACCTTTAACCTTACAGTAGAGATTTCCGGCGAAGATAGAAACCACTAACCACTTAATGTTGATAATTATCACATCTTCAACAAACAACAACAACAGCAAAACGTGACTTATCTTCCATATATATACTGTACCAGTGTACCTTGAAGTTTATTTTTAAGTAGACCACAACTATAAGAGCAGACTTTCTTATTGCCAAATGTCTGCATATTGTTGTTTCTGTACTCTGTGACCTTAGATATTTCCGGCCAAGATAGAAACCACCATCCAATTAACGTTGATAATTAGGCAGCCTACAACAAAGAAAAACTTGTTAATGAGACGCCTCTGGACTTCGTTTGCATGTCCCATAATTTGAAAGCCTCATCTTTGGCTCCATTTAAGAAACTTTTATTTTGACACGGGCTGAGACTTGCGTCAGTGGTGGAGTTTGTAGATGCCGTCCTTGAAAATTGACCAAAACAAAAAGAGAGGGGAAAAAATCATGGAAAGTCTTGTTTTCTGACAGAGCAAGATGTGTGAGAAGTTGAGAACAGTGAGATGTACACACGTACCCGATGATAATAATTTGATGTCCCGAGTGGGGATGAGCCGTATGTGATACCTAATCTGTTTTTAACTTCTTGTCAGATTGTGCGGTGTGTGTGCGTCACGCCACGCCGATAAATCCAGTAAACATCTTCATGACTGCGCTTTGTGTATTATCATCTGGTGAGAGAGAGAGAAAGATGACAAGGGCCTAGCTGTCAAATGGCCAGCCTGGTTGTCTGCCGAGAAAATCCCCGCTTTATTACGTGAACGGGCTAGAGTTTTATGAGGCCACTTAATATCGTACCATACTTTGTGCCAAATTAGAAAAGTTGAAAATTGTTTTCCTTGATGAATGCACAGTGTAACTTGTTTTGATTTGTTTCTTGTCTTCGAACTGAGACTCGCTTGGCAATAAAGAAAAAGTACAGGTCAGTGGTAAAAAAAAAAAAGCCAAAAAAAATTTCTTGCTTATTTGATGGATAATTATTATCTTGTCATTTGTTTTCATCCGAAATCGGTCTCGGTGCTTTGTGAAACCGGCCCCGGTCTCCTTTGTTATAAGGTTTTTCTTAATCATTTCTCAATGATTGTTTTAAAAGAGCTATGTGCAGATTCTGCGCCTTGAGCAACCTTGCATTGGAGTTGGCGCTATACAAGATTTCACTATTATTATTATTATCCCATCTTCATGCACTTAGAAAGTTTTGCTAATTATGCATTTCTTTAACAGGCAAAAGGAATCTTGTGTTGAAAAAAAACCCTCAGATTTACAAGTACAGAGAATAAAAGTGGTTGCCGAGAGATTTTGTGCGATTTTCTTTTTACGATGGCATACTCTGTAAATTAGATTTAAAGGATACGTTTGCTTGTCCCCTTTCAAAGCGGTAGGCTATAAATATAGAATTGGCAAGAATCTCCAACATTGAAAGAAAAAATATGTGGATGCGAACGCAGACCAGAAAGCAATAGATTATTTATGATCTATTACATCATTACGGCTGTAATTGTAGGATATCCGTTCTTTCTGGAAAGAACGCAGACCAAATGATAGTTTGTATACATGTAGGCAGGCCCAGTCTGGCGCCCCCCCTTCATCTCCGCCGAGTCTCTCTGCGCACAATTCATTCCCAGTCAGTCACCGCAAAAGTGCCTCCCTGGCTCCAGATCAATTTCTTTAAGTACCGATCAAGATGTCTCCAAGATGGCCATCCCTCCTACAGTCCCTCAATGTTCTTCTGGCTATATTTGGTCATAATGCGACATCATTGAGAGAGCGTGCATCCCTGCAATGTTCTCGTTGCCGGGATGCAAGAAATTATGTTACCCAAAATATTTTTCATGTCTTTCACACACACACACACAAAAACCACCACAATGTTTGAATAAATGTTTGTATTTGAAGAGACTTCTGTGGGGTTCTTTGGGATTAGCAGACGGATGACAAGTATCAGGGAGGATTAGGCCTATATTTTGAAGAGTACAGTACTTTTTAGGAGTAGGGAAAAGAGATTGTCCGTCATGTTCATTGCTGTCTGCTAAGTGCAAAGTACATTAGCCCAAGATGAGAAGCAAAAAGTGCTGATTAGCAAAAATGTCTTGCAGCAAATTCATAGTGGCAAGGTACATGTGGGAAGGTGATTCTATTCTGATCCCCTTGTGAGTTTGTGCATTTCGTAGAAGAATCTGATTAATACAACTTAAAATGGCTTCTCTTAACTTAAAGACGATGCCATTACGAGGAAGTTAATAAGTAAAATGTTGGTCATTGTTGATCGCCATCTTCAACTTTCAAGATTTCCTGTACAGTATTGCTGTAACAGGCTCACATTTTCTGAGATTTTCTCATAGCAATCACTAAGCGTCTTTGCTTTAATTAAAGGTATAATGGGCCTACATGATTGGTAAAGATCACAGAACAGCACTTGCATCTTTTGATCCAGCATGTACATGTAGGTCTCCATGAAAGAATAAACCTGTGAAAATTTAAGCTCAATCGGACATCTGGGTCATGAAAAAAATAGCAACAAAAAACGACTCAATATTTCTTATAAAACATGAAGAATGTGCTTTTTTTGTTATCTTACCCCGAGATCAAAACTGTTTTCGGTCTTTGTTTGACTAATTTCTGGATAAATAGGCCTACACCATTTCAGTCGGAAATATTGTAATGGTGTGTTTCCACCAGCATCATCTTCATACCCTGAAAGTTACAAACGTAAATTTGTGGACATTTCTGTTTGGGTATGCTACCAATCTTGTACTGTGCCTTTAATACAACTAAGTTCAAGTCTGTTTAACATAAACAGAATTTTAACATTAGAGTTACCTTTAAAGGGATTGCATACGTTTGGTAATTTGAGCCTAATGTTTGTGTCAAACCAATATAATTGTTTATATATACCATAAAACTAACCTGTGAAAGTTTCAATTCAAAAGGTGGTAGCGTTTTTGAGATTTAGGCGACAAACTAGAGCGGTTATTTCACGCCAGAGAACAGTAAGTCAATAGCTGAGAAGCGTTAGGCCATAACGCTTCTCAGATTCATAATTTTTGGAGATAAAAAGTGACATATTTTTCCATAACCGCGGTACTTCGAATTGAACGTTTCTCAATATGCATTATACTATCCAAAGCAGCTGTACTTCTCATCAAGTAAGTTTTTATTGCCACAAATTTTCAGAGTCATTACCAAACGTATGCAATGCCTTTAAAGTCAAGTTGCATATTACTATAATTAGAATGCAGGTCTTTGTGTTGGCTGACCCTGGTAGGATTGAGAGAGTGACCCCTGCCACACCACACTCACTCCTGGTGGTGGACTTTGTCCAGCAGTTGGAATGTAATGGAAGGAATTCACAGCACAAGGTCAAGTAGGGGAGACCGTGTCAAATTTCAGCTCATTCTAATGTGACTCACTCCTAACCAAGGCTAGTGGTGTGCTTTGTCCTGATTACCTGAGCAGGATGTAATATCGCAGACCCTAGACACTACTGTAGACAGGAGACCTGCCTGTGTACTTGAATCTAGAGGAAATTAGGCCATTCCCTTTTCTTATCAAGTTCAAATTGCATGATAGTCCTGCCTGTTTAATGAGCAGGCATGAGCCAGGCTGCGGGGAGTGGGTGTGGGTAGGGTAGGCCACTCAAGGAGTCATCCCTAGTCTGCTGTTATTTGATCTGGTCATGCTGGAATCATTTCAGGATGGATTCTGCCAATAATCACTGGCTGAAATCAGGGGAAAGGTGCTAACCATGAAATTTCTGTCTTGATAAAAAACAGGATTAACAACATAATTGTTCTTTGGCTGTTGTTCGCTGACCATGAATATCAAATGAAATTTTTCAATGGTGGTTTGTTTTGATTGAGTATAAGACATTTTGTGCTGAGCAATTTTTTGTGTGCTTAGCAGCTCCATGAAATTGGCCTGTGGCCTTTCATAGGGCTTAGCATGAGTGCATTTAGGCTCAAAATCATGTAGGGCCTGGATGTTTTGTATTCTGAAATATAAACGGGTATCAAAATAGAGGCTTTTGGCTGCGACCATGTATTGATACAATATGAACCTCATCCCAGCGCTCAATATAGCATATCTCGCTTCCCAGGGTACTACAGCAGCTTGACTGCCTTGGGTGCTGGGAATGCATAAACCATGTGTTATCATCCACAGACTCCTCCCCCTCCTCCTCCCCCCTCCCCCTTCAGGTAACCTCAAATTTCAATTAACACTCGCTTCACCTGTCAGTGCGTAAACATGTATGTTAGTATTAAACTGGACAACTGTGCAGTGTAAAAACATAAACCTGTCTCCCTCCCCTGTACTTTTTAGGGATTTTAACTTGATGTGGACGTACGGCCAGTTCAAGCCCTTTGCTTGACCACTTGCATAATTATAAACAAGTACCTTCTCATGGAGTACAGTACCTTGACTTGATCAATGCCTACCGTAATTCAACTGGAGGGGAGATTCCATGTTTTCCTTTCTCCAGGTTCCATGCAATTTGAAGGCCTTCTTCTGCCAAAAAACCCAGACTGAATTTGAATATGGACAGCACAGTTTCTGTAAACAACCTCCCAAACGATGTTTATAATCCCCTGGGTGAATTGATTATTAAGGATACTGTAAGCTAACTTGGATCATCATAACTCCAGCCAAGGTATATTGTACAGTGTTTCTATTTTATGTAGATTTAATATCAGTCAATGCCTTGCTGTGGCCAATTTCACGGCCCTGCTTAGCACAAACATAGTCTGCTAACCATGAAATTTCTGTCTTAATAAAAACAGGAGCAACAACCAAATGTACATGTGTTGTGTATGGCTTGTGATTGTTCTTTGGCTACTGTTCGTTGACCATGAATATCAAATGGAATTTCTAATGGTGGTTTGTTTTATTGAGCAAAACATTTTGCGCTAAGCAGTTTATTTGAGCTTTACAGCTCTATGAAAATTGTCCCTGGTTGGCGCTCCGGAAGTATTGGAAACTGAAATTACAGAATCCACTGTGAATGGGAAAAGACAACACAACAATAGTTGGTACCAAGGGATAGCTTATCATTGATGAATGATTTTGATCATTCAAAGGAGGTTTGGCCGCAGAGAATATAAACCTGTTCCTTGTTTTTGTTGTCTTCAAGCACCCGCATTTCCAAGAAACACTTATGAGCTCTTTGTTTCCTGCATGCCAAAGCTGGTTTGTGTCAGTCTAAAGCTCCCTCCTCCTTCCTTGTTGGACTGGCTGGCCCTGGAGGTAGGAACCGGCCCCTGCTGGACCTTATCAAAAAAACAGACAGTGAGCCTCCTTTTCCTCACGTACAACTGGGAAAACTGCAATATCCTAAACAAAACAACCCGATGTGACCCTTGAAGTTGAACCATGGTTGTAGTGTTCAGTGTCTGGCTTAGACTTTTGCTCTCAGGAGAGTGTCTTCCAACTGATGGAGGCACTGTAGAGTTTCCTCTCCAGCCATTATTGGAGCAGCAGCCTTTCCTCTGAGATCAGACCCTCCACCACCACCACTCCACTCTACTCTGTCTACTCCAGTATGCTTCAAGATGACTGATACAAGAGCCAGGGGTCAGAAACAGCCAGAGCAGAGCTTGTTATAGAGGTCAACTACTAGTTCTACAGACAATTTCCCAGACTGGCGTCCATACTGTACATGTACATAGACCATGCACTGTATAGATGAATGTGCTGGTGTTGAACCATTGACTGAGGGCAAACAGGGCCAACTTGTCCAGTGGGAGCTACAAGGGTACACACATTGGTTTGTTCCACCTGGTCCGCTCTCAGATCAAGTGACAGAGTAAAGAACCCCTACTAGTCTCAAAATGGACACCAAGGACCTGAATAAAGAACAGCCAGTCCAGTTCCTGCCATTTTTTTTTTCACAATGTAAACCCATGAGGTAGTCTACACTCCATGGTATATTATTGTAATCTGGGGATGTAAACTAGTAAGTAGTATGGGAAATGTTTAAAGGGTCATTCCACAAAGTTGACACATAATTTGTGTGATGCATGTGCACAGTCAGTACTTAGGTACAGCATAGCATGGGCAATTTGGCACCATTCTATTCTACATGTACTTTATGTACTTTATCCAGACTAGTTCCCTGTTCAACATCAATGTGCCTTTACCATGATAAAAGTACATAACAATTGTACTTTGTAGTCTTATTTGATGCCAGTTGGTACAAGTTATCATCAGACACTTGTTTGTGAGGCCCAGTTGGTTGACGGAATTGATTCTTGTCTCGTGGAAAGCTTAAAACTGTCGGAGCTCCAGTTCTCAGCATCTAACATCACAAGTTGTTTTTCCCTTCCCGATAGCAAGAACCTGCAAAGATCATGAAAAATGCATTGCTACTTACACGTACAAGTTACAGTATCTATGGGCACATTTAAGAAACAAGACCCTTTTCTCAAGTTAAATATTAATACAACATCATGGCTTCGGTTTTTTGATGGTGTTATTCTTTTCGACGTTTGAAAAAAAAAAAAAATGAAGTATTTTTTGTCTGCAGGGTAGGCCTATAGCGATTCAGCAAGTCAACAAATGTATCTGGTCTCCACTCGTTGAAACCCAATCTTGAAAGCTCCGTTGCAAAAGGGCAGCTGGGTTGCTCTGTGTTTTTTTCGGAGGATATGCCTACACGTTACTCACATATTTAGGAGAGCCTGGGCTAGCTCTTCAGTATATGTACCCTCCGTCATGGCATGGAGGCGCAACCTGGAGTAGTACGATATTCCTAGGCACTTGGACCCACTTGGCTTCCCTTAATCCCCAGCAGAATGGGAGTTCTCGAATCACGAAGGAGGAAACAAATATCTGTGATGATGATGTGGCTTGGTACACATGTAGGAGTGAGAGTCAGAGGGGTTTGTAGGTCATGCTCAAAGTTGAAGATATATAATGTGTTGATGGGCGTCGGATCTCGGAACAGGCAAACAGAAGTCACCCCTTGCTGGAGGGAGAGAGGTGTTTACTTTATGAATTCCGGGAACAAACTGTAGACCTATAACTTAGGACGATGGGCTGAGGCTAGTACTAATATGCCAAACTCGTTGTTGTGTTTTTTGGTGTTTTGCATGACATGTTTGGCTTATGTACAATGTAGGTCACTTGGAAACAAAAATCCAATTGACTTTAGGGCTTTTTGCCACTATCCATAATAACCCGGTTCCAAACTGCATTTTTTTGCCGTGATGCGTGTCATATGAACCATGCAGTTTACATCAAAAACGTAAGGGTGTGAATGTTGCGTCTTTCTGATCCAGATAACTTGCCGGGCTGAACCGGGGCGGATCTGGTTTGGTTTCATTTCAACACGAATCAAAAAGGTGATAGTGTGAAAAAGGCCTTTTGAGTGTACAGTGCACATTTGTGAGTGGTGCATGTCCATTATAAATGCAAATAAGGCATGTTACATGGGTTCTTTCTGCGTTTTACTGGAATGTTAGGCGAACCACATGTACAACAAGCCACTGCAGGACTTTGGATGATCTCACAATGTTTGTTCACTGCAAAGAGTTTTCAGCAAATGAATTCCAAATCTCTCAACCAGGAGAAGAAAAAAGCCTTCCTTAGTGGACAGCAGTCAAGGAGGTTGTCTTAAGGACTTGTTTCTCCTCCCTAATGTTGACAGTTCCTCTCAGAGGCATGGACACTAGCCAGATTGTAGATCTGACCTGACCTCTCACCAAGATGATTTACACACAAGAACAAAAAAACAGAAGACAAGGCTTAAAATCCCCCATGATGATAAAAGTGTTGAGTTGTGGAGTTCTCCAGCCCACAGTAGCCTGACCCTCCCCTGTTGTCAGCCTTGATGGCCCAGTCCCTCCTCCTTCCCTCCTAGCTCTGTCAGCCTCCATAGCCTAGGAGATCAATCTGATGCGGCCTTAATGGGCTATTTATGCCATTGCCAATGAATCACTTATTAAACAGTTTGCTTATTACTTGGGGTTGCTTGTTTGTCCCACACTGTCCTTTTATAATAATCCCACTCTCTCTCTGTCTATCTCTGGTTTTTCCTGGTAATGTCATGTCCCCTGCTCCCCTCCACCCACACCCTGGGCTGGGGTTAATTTTCAAACCATCAGGCAAGCCGCTGATATTAAAGGGTGACCCCTTGAAGATGTCATTATGCGGGTAAAAGAAGCAGGGCTGGGTTTCAGTTTCATGATAGTTACCGCAGGACCATTAGGCGGTGAGGCAAAGCCTGGTCGCCCTGGTGAGGCAAGATACTCTGCACACTGTGGTTGGAAGACTGATCGTCATCTTGCTGTGGTCAGTGAGATTCGGGCTTGTTTGTGATGATTACTCATCCCTGATTGCCCAAGGGACACTTGATGGTTTCCTTGTTTCATTTCAACATGTAGCCCGCCACTGATTTTCCGCAAAAACGAAAAAACGGACGGAATTCACTAATCTGCTTCTTGAAACAGAATTCCATTTTCGAAACGGAACTAAGTAAATTCACCGATTAAATTCACAAAATGCATGATTAATGTGAACTGATTGCTATCCTACATTTCCTAGGCTAACTAAATCATGGTTTGGTCTTGCAATAGTTGACTGTTTTTTGTAACAAAACAGTCTGACAAGTTAGTCTTCACTGTGCAAAAGTTATAACACTTTTTCCAGTGCATGCCCACACAGTCAGTACAGTATACAATTTACTGCATGCTAAATTATATACAAAATTACAACTTTTTGGAAATGAATAGCACGAAAAAGATTTGTTCAATCTTAAACGGAATTCAAGGATTTGGGAAATGGAATTTGCACTTTTCTAAAACGGAAGATCAGTGGCCCTAAACATGCACTCTACACCTACATGTAGGCCTAGGCAAACACACCTATGAACTGTCCTTGCCTTGCCCTACATTCACTACGGAGGAAAACAAAAACCAGAATGATAAATGACTATTTTCCTAGAATCTGATCTTGCGCGTGAACATAAAAAATTCATTAATTTTAAGTCCACTGTCAACAGCAAGAAGAACCTACAAAATCTGAATAATGGTCACCTCAAGGGTACTTGAGCACCGTGGACTTGTAAATTGATTTTGTTTTCGAGGTTTACTGTTAATGAGAAAAAATATACGAGATTGTTTACTGGCTGTATGGGGCTTACGTGTCCGTGGATTGTGGCACGATTTGTGACAGTGGTGTCCACGTTACATCCGGCAGACGTGACATCTGTTACGACTTGTAATTAACATTGATGTACGGTGTACCTCGTAATTTTTCCCATTTAAAGTGCAGATGGATTTAAACTCTTTATTCGGAGAGCAGCTGCAAAGTTGTTATTCATTGTGGAAGGGTAAATATACATGTACATATGTAAATGGCACACAATTGTTGACGTTGCTCGGACACCGTCACATAAAACATTTCCAATTTCGGAGAATGATTTACTAAAGGATTAGGGCCCGTATGGTTTGAAATAATGTTTTTCGTTGCATCATTTCTGTGCTTAATAGTTTTGTTGTTAAGCAGCTCAATGAACTAAGCTGTTAATAGTTTAGGGTGGTTTTCTTGTAGTTGGTTTTTGCATGGGTTGATGGTCTGGGACATCAAATATTGTGACTAGCAGTTGGCTGCAATAATCCCGTCAAATTTTCCAAGGCTATCCAGCTCCTTAGTTCATTCCACCTCATTTTGCAGGTCTCTTCTTATTCCCCCACCCCCAGTAATTTTTTTCCCCTCTTGCTGTTGGGCCAGCATTTTTTTAAACATGATATCCCGAACTCTCAACTTGTCCAGGGTTGGTTTAAGTTGGTCTGGGACACCACGTTTCAGCTGAATTAAGATTCAGATCTGGTGCTGAAAGTTCTAGGTCTGCTGGAAAGTCCTGGCACACTGCACATCATTCTCCAGTTATGCACATGTCTCTCTCTCTTAGACCTTGTTCATGTAGCTGATTCATTTTGCAGACTTGTGTCCCAATCCCAGACCTGGCAAAGGGGATAAGGGTCAATTCCTGAATCCTTGGAAGCCTCCAAACTGCTGCTTCTTTATGGCCTAAATATTATGAGCTTTGAGCTTTTCATGCTCACTGCATGAGCTGGAGCACATTATATGGAGACGAAAATATGAAAAAAGTATCTCTTAATGTTGGTCTCAGCCCGTTGTAGAATATTTTTTTAGTCACTTCCAACATTTGCAAATTGAATCACCAGTGGAGCCAAGAGCCCAAGACAATTCTCGTTTTGTTGAACACCGGACAGAAAATGCAGGCATGTTACAGTCATCACCATCAGAATAAAGTCCTATAATGTGTTCACTTCATACATGACCTGTCCCGTTCAGAATTCCTGCCTGAAACTTCTCATCTCGCTCCTTGGCCCTGACGGCGGGAGGAAGTGCGTAAGACAAGTCAATTTCTATCGACCACATTAATGACTTTGCCCTGGAGTCTTGGCAAAGTTGGCATGACTAGAGCACAGGGAAACAATAATATCCTTTCAATTGTTGTTCATGCTGGCAGGGGATTTATGGAGATGAGACTATTTTTTGAAAGTAGCCCCTAGTGACAGTCAGGAAATCACTCAGGGTGTTGGGTCTTTGACTGCAACTGCAAGAAACCATCTTGGTTTTTTTTCCCTTTTAGGATAAAGCAAATTATTTATGTTGTTTGTCAGTGGAATTTGGCCTGGACTGTTGTTGTTGTTGTTGATGTTGTTCGTGGTGGTGTTGATGTTGTTGTTGTTTGTGGTGGTGTTGATGTTGATGTTGATGATGATGTTGATGCTGTTGTTGATGATGATGTTGTTGATGTTGATGTTGATGATGTTGTTTGTGGTGGTGTTGATGTTATTGTTGTTTGTGGTGGTGTTGATGTTGATGTTGATGTTGATGTTGTTGTCGTTGTTGTTGATGATGTTGTGGTTGTTATTGTTGTTGTTGTTGTTGTTGTTGATGTTGTTGATGATGTTGTTGATGATGTTGTTGATGATGTTGTTGATGATGTTGTTGATGTTGATGTTGTTGTTGTTGTTGTTGTTGTTGTTGTTGTTGTTGATGTTGTTGATGTTGTTGATGATGATGATGTTGTAGTTGTTATTGTTGTTGTTGATGTTCGTGTTGATGCTGTTATTGTTGTTGTTGTTGTTGATGTTGATGCTGTTGTTGTTGATGTTGATGCTGTGATAGACAGTCTCAGCTTTCTGCTCTGGAGACCAGCTTCCAGTGGGTGTTGCACCTCCAACCAGACATCTGGAAATAGAGTTTGATCTAAAATAAGTCTGGATTTTGACTCAACCAGGCCTTGAACCCAAGCCCTTCAAAATCAATGCGCTGTTGCTCTACCATCTTAAACTACTCCATCCTGTGCTTTGTGGCTTCCAGTTATCAGGAATGTTTGCTTTGGGTCCTAGTCAAAGGAGATTCAAGAGTTTCAAGTTAAAAGGGACCTGAGTTCTGCTCAGGCTGTTTAAGCATGGAGCTAGCTCAAGCGGCGCGGCTCGCCAGGAGACACCTCGAGATCTTCCGGTGCAACCGTTGCCAATGATTCACGCAGAACAAATCCGGCATCATGGATTAATTGATCATTACTGTCCTCACGAATATGCAAATCTTCCCCCAAGGTTCCAGGAAAGGCATAAATATTAAAAACAAACAAACAAGATAATTGATGGCAATTAGGCTGAATGAAGCAATTAAAAAACAAATTCCCCATTTCTTGTGTACTATTATCCCTCCCTCCCTCCCCCCTCCCCGTTAGTGATGCATTCGTTTTCATGTCTGGAGGCACGTGCTTGGAGGAGAATGTACGCGTGCATGATGTACGCATCACTAGACATAATAACTAAAGCGTGTTTTTTCACCCTCTAAACTGGAACGCAGAAGTCGGACCAGTATTGAATATACTCCAGCAGCCGTTTTCACGAAACTTTACGCAGTTACGTAAGTCCACTTACGACGTAAGTGGATGACTTACTTAACTGCTTTAGTGAAATCGGCTGCTGGATATGGGAAAGTTATCGTTCCACGCGCTACCACGGAGAAAAACAGCTTTTCTTTCACGTCTAGTAATTGTTTTTGGCAGCTGTTTTATGGTGCTGATGTGTACATGAATGTTCTCCAAATTTGTGTAATTCAAGTGAGAATGTGAATGATGCTAATTGGGATTGGCGTCTTCCTTAGGCAGTTGAAACCCAAGACATTACATGTTTAAGAGAGGACCCCCAAAAAAATATTAACGGAAATAATGTGATAATAATGAAAGACGTCTGAAATTCAACCAAAATGACGCCTTGGAGTGTCCATCAACATGCAGGCTAATGACGCCTTGTAATTAACTCCCCCATCCTAACCAAAAAATTTAATTCTGAGAGATAATTCATACCCAAAAAACATAACAAGAATAAGCACCGACAGTTACAGCGCAACTTTAAATGATGGGGGAGAAGAAGTGACGAAATCATCGTGCTGGTAAACAAAACGTCGCAGCAAACATGGTGATGTAATATCTGCCACTCCCTCCTACCATCTCCTGTGTGTCTGTGTGTCATGTGTGTAAATGGATGATACTGGCTTCTTGTTTGGGACGGTTGATGTTGATGTTGATGATGATGCCGTCCGATGTGAATGTGAGGACTGAGTAATCTCTTTCTCCCTGGCAAGGCCAGTAATTCACTCGGTTTTTTTGTTTGTCTTCATCTAGTGACTAGATGAGCTGTGAAGGCTCAGGAGAGATAGAGAGAGAGAGTCAGAGATAGAGTCCAAGATACACCTGATCATGCTGGCGATGTCTTCGTGGGAAGATAGAAGGGGGGGATGGTGGAGTTGGAGGAGGGATTAAACAGACATCATTAGACAAGCCTGTGGAGCTTGGATCTCTGGGTTGTTCGTTTGTTTGTATCACACATAGATGCAATGCTTCTTCATGGCCTTTTTAATTTGCCATTTTCCCCCTGAGAAAAACAATCTGGTATTTTCCCTGGTGTTTCCCCCTCCCTCCCGTCTGTTTACGAGAGCTTGCAGATGGACTGATTTTTTCTTTTTGGGACGTCTTCGCAAATTAAACATTTTCTGTCTTGTTAATGTGTTTTGTGGCGTTACGTCATGTTACGGACGCTGTTTACGCAAGGCGCTGAGAAAGAGGGTGTACTCCCGAGGGTAATTAATTTATGAAAATCGTACAATTTTGTTTTCCCTCCTCGCTTTCCTTCGTTGTTTTCCTTGCATAACTCTGCTGAACAAACAAAAACAACTTACATACAATGCCAAGACATAATTGTTTTTTTTTTAGTGCGACATGAGTACTCTAAGCTGATTCGTCCATGTGATATTTTATTTTTACAGTCTACCCATCCCTATCAGAAACTCTGTCAGTGTGCCATCCTTCAAGAGGGCTTTTAAGACTCATCTTTTTCCTCACACGGTAGCTGGTCGTACGTCCTAGTTGTCTTCTCTTGTTCTCTTTTTGTTGCTCTTCTTTCTTTCTTCAGCGCGATGTATCCTTGGGCAATTTGGCGCTCTATAAATCCAGTTATTATTATTATTAATATGATAATATCCTACATTATTACTGGTATATCCGATTTTATAGAACAACATGTAGTTTCTGGACCCAAACCAATGACTAAGCAATAATTATATGATTTGGAGTACTGTTAGTTGCACAGTCTGAATCATATCATTGTTTTCATCTACCAGTATCTCTGTGCTGTGGAGCTTTCTATAGCTCTAGGGTCAGATGCTTGCCGTCCCTCACGAAGGTCACCTAACACCAGAAAATAGAAGCCACGAACATCTAACACAACATATTATAAATATTTGATTTCACAGATGACACCTCATTTTTTTTTTTTTTGCACAAGCAGTTTACACAACATGTAAATTCTCCGTGAACTTGGCCCCAAGCCCAGGCCTGGAATGTGCGCTGCACTAACTAAATAGTTGTGGATAGTGTTACAGGTGAGCTACCATTTTGTGTTTGGTTTTGTGGCCGCGGGGCAGCAGGATTGTCACCATCTCGGAAGCAGTCAGCAGGCCACAAGGTGGGGATATACATCTGGTCGGTTCTGGTATGGTTCTGGGAAGTGGGTTTAGGCAGTTAGTTGCATAACTGCTGAAGATATTAAGGGGAGTGTGGTTGTTGGGACCCTGCTGCTAGTAGTGTACTGTGGTGGTGTGCCTTCTTGCTGAGTTGGTATGTAATTCGTCTGGACCATGGAGGACAGTAAAGTGGACCTCTCAGTAACCTGTGACCTCCCTCAAACCCTCCTGCAACCTCCTTTCAACCTTTACAACCCTCTTGCAACATTTCTGCAACTCTCCCAGAGCAACTCTCTAACAAACCTGCTGCAACCTTCTTGTAGTCATCCTCCAACATCATTGCAACATCACACTACCTGGCTCAGGCTGCAACCCTACCACAACCCTGCTTCTAACCCACCTGCAAGCAACATACAACTCCACCTTACCATCACTTTCTCACCCATCCAGTTTGGTATAATGACCTTGCCTTCTTCAACCCCAAAGGCATCGAGACCTGTCTTGGGGTGTACATTTTTTTCCCCAGTTTCATCCACTGCCCCTGATATTAAATCCCATCAAGGTCATCACAGCTGGCAGATCATGAATAATTCACGACAGCAAGCCATTTGCATATTTCTCCGTACCATTTGGCATATTTACCAGGGTCTTTGGATATACTATATACAGGGTATTAGGTGTATTGCATTATTGAATTTGTCCTCTGAGACTTGACCGCATCTTTTGGCCAAGAAACCCTCTAATTTTTTGAAGGAAATTCATCTTGGTCTCCGAAAAAATACCGCCTCCGGGTGGTGATATCACTATCAGGAAGGCACCAGTATGGTTGGCTTCTCGCATCCGCAGAAAGAGAGAGCTCCAGCCGAAAAGTTGTCGCTGGGGCAGTCGCGCTTGCCGCTTGCCTCCGCGCGTATTGATCAGGACCTTCTTTCCCAGCCAAAAAAAAATATCTGAAACAGGGAAAAGGGGGAGGTTGAATTGGACGCCTGTCAATCTTCTTAAATTCGTCGGTGGGGGAGTATCGTTGTCGCAAAGGGGGGAAGAGGCTTACCTGGGATGATCACGGCAGGGCCCTGGGGTCATGTTTGCACTCGTAGCCGTGGGTGGTGCTTCCAAGCTGCCCGGAGACCTGTCAGATCATGTTCGTCAGACGGTGATGGACAACCTACCTGTGAAGTCTGTGGGAATGGAGACCCGATCAAACTTTTTTTTGGTTGGAGTTGAACTTGATTGGCATCTGTGAGTGGCTTTACCTGTTGCGTTTTAAAAACTGGTCTTTTGAGACACAATTTCCCACAATCCCACCGAAAACGTTCCATGATTTCTTTTTAACAAGTTCGTCATTGTGTGTGATCGTGACGAGAAATAACGTAGGGCATAAACATCACAGAAGCAGTGGGAGCTTGATGTCATTGGTCATTGCCTTAGTGCCTTTGTCATTGCCTTGCTGCCCTTGGGCATTGCCTTGCTGCCCAGGGCTTCAACAGCAAAGAGGCAACAAAAGACAGTTGATTCGGTGTCCCTGGTCATCCATTGTTTCGATAATTGGACAGATGTTCCTGGTATCCTTCCAGTCTCTGTCAATGAAACAAGTTGGGTCCCTATACCTTGCATTAGATTCACCCAGATGCATTGCATAGTCAGAACTTTATTTCAATTCTTCTTTAAAAAAACAGCTTCCCAAACCTGCCTAAACCTTGCTTGCGTCACCCCAGTCCATTTTGAAATAAATACATAATGTTTAAATTAAGTTAAAATGACAGTAACAACATATTCTATGCTAACCAATGGGTCGATTTCACCTTATCAACTTTCACCTTTCAACTTATCTTAACTTATATTACTATCAATCATAGGACTTATTAATGCACAGCAGCCCCAGCCCTACGTAGGATACGATAGGTTATCCTTTGTAACTCGAGTTACGATCGTTCGTAGGGCTTTTGAAATCGATCCCTGATGTTGTAATAATGTGCTGGGGAAGAAGGGCGTGGCATAAATGGAAGCAAGGAAGGGGGGTAAAGACTTATGATAACCTCATGCACTGTGCCTCTCAAAGACTTCATTTATATGTGCTGTTCGGTGATTCATTTTGCTATGGAAAAGGATGGCTTTCAAAAAGTGCAAATTTACTCGGTTGCTGAAGTTAATATTTCGGGGAATCATTTTCCAAGCGATACAAAAAACAGGTAAGAGGCTGGCAGGAATGTGGGCCTGGAATTCCGCCGAGGCCCTTGCCGCGGTTGATCTGGTCTTGGCCTCTGTTCACCCTTTTGATCTCCTCATACATACACAGTTTGGATTTTCCACTCACAATGATCCTTAGGAGTAAGCGAAAAGCTCCTTCGAGGACCAAACTCTTAGCGTATCCACAGGCCTGTTGTTATTCGCTTAAGCAGTGGAAAAAAGAAACACCCACTTGAAACGGCTTAGAGTTTGCTTTATTTATCGGGAAATAACCCAGGGCTGTTCATTCTATTCATAATTTGTGTTCAGTCGTCGGCCCAGCATCTTTGGAATTTCAGTTTGAAGAACTATTTTTTTAACCAATTGCCACATTTTGAGAGTTGAATTGGACTTTTTTTTTAATTCACTGTTGCTGCAGGAATAGGTTTAGGGATCTTTTTTTGTGTGTATTATGTACCCAAAGGCTTTCAAGTTGAGTTACATTGCTTGTAATAACTCGTGATGCGGGTGATCCGTTACCAGGAACTGACAATAGAGCAGTGCCTGTCAAACTGCCCTGTCAGACACCCAAGTTTCTCAGAGTAAACCTTTTTGTCACATTCAATTAACTCACAAAGGATTGCAGTCAGTTTGCATCAAGCCCAGCACAAGTGTCTGTTGTATGCTCTTGTGTGTGTGCAGTTTAATCCCTTCTTGCCACTGGTTGGGAGGGATGGAGGTATAAAGGGGGGGTCCCTTCCTAGCTTGGAAGTTGACTGAGGGTGACTGGACATGAACTTTTTTGTCTGTGAGGCTGGTCCTGCAGGGTGAGCAATGTAACCAACACCTGCTGTTGGTTCCTTTCAGTCACCAGACCTTGAGACAGTCCTCTCCACAGGTTGGATGTACATTGTAAACATTGCTCTGACCCGTACAGGACTTAAAAGTTCCTGGGACTGGTTCACCTCTTCTCTTGCCAGCCCAAAACAGCAATTCACACTGTGTGTACCCAAAGCTTAACGCATTCTGTTTGGACTAGGAACGTGTGTGGTACAAAGTTTTATGGGCCCTGAATGCTGGTGTTTTTTTGGTATTCCAGTATTTACCAGAACTGGTGTTTACACGTTCTGTGGTGGTGCTGGTTGAAGCGAATACTAGGTCAGGGGCCCAGATTTATTTGGAGTCTCTTGGTTAACTTAATACTTTAAATGCAGGGGGCTTAGGACAGTCTAGACGGTGTTTTTTCTTCCTTGTAAAGTTCTTTTTCGTTCCCATGGATTTTTGTTTGGGAATGTGGATTTATGGCCAGTTCCTGTGCAGGGGATGCCGGGTGGTATAGGCAGCCCTTCCTTAGGTCTGTCATTATTGGGGTCAGGATTTGGAAGCAGGAGTCTTCCAACAAAAAAATGTGCCATCTCGGCCTGGCTACCTCCCTGGCAGTTGTTTATGCTTTCCTGGCGGAGCTGCAAGTGTCAAAACAAGGCCCTCCCGCTTGTCTGTCGGGAGCCAGGGCCCAGCATGCGTCTGGCCATTGTGTTTCATCTGGCGGGGACCCGACCCGACCCAGGACCACCGTCGCTAACGTACGCGCATCACCTCTAATTCCATTTCTTCATTTATACCCACTGTGTTCAGCAGCGCCGGCTTGGTGTGTGGGACATTCTTCCTCCCCATCCGTTGTCGTTCGTCCATCCATCCGCCGTCATCCCGTCCCCAGCCTACAGTCACTGACAGGCCCTGTCCCTTTATATTTCACACAGGCCTGCCTGTCGACTTCAATCTCAGTAACAATTTTTGAAGGAATTTTTCAACCTTTTTTCCTCTTTAATAATATTTTTCTTACATATTGGGGTTTTTTGGATTTTAATTAGTTATGCCTGGGTTTTGTGGTTAGGAAATGCTATGAGCATAATTCAATTCTAACATGCCAGTCAGTTTCCCTTGTGGTTATTTCACAATGCTTAAAACCACATAGACAACCACAAAGGTCTTGTCTTAGAGATTTTAGGATGGATGCAGCATATGGTATTATTCAATGCTTAATAACAGTGTTGTTGACTCGAGTCGCTGACTCAGACTCGAGTCAGACTCAAGTCGCTATTTTTCAGACTTGAAGCTTGACTTGACTTGGGATTTGACTTAACTTGGAAAAATATGACTTGGTTACAACTCTGCTTAAAAACACCCGCTCTGATACTTTAAGAGAAGAAAGTTGAGAAGTGATCAATTTGAATGTGAGATTTTGCAAGAATTCTACTCTACGGTGCCTTAAAATGAGAAGCAATTATCAGCAGATGGCTGCATCATAATGTACACGTAAAATCAAAATGATCTAATTTGACGTGATCCAAGCCTACCGGTAACTGCCTAAGTCGGATCTTGCTTTCTAATTTGCTCAGTCTACCATTTGTGGATGAACGTCTTTGTCGGTTGCGAAATCTCATTACTTTGGTAATCCCTGCTAATGATCAATCAGATTTCGTTTTCTCCCGATAGCAAGGACTTGCCACAATACGACAGTAAGTGAAATGAATGATGTACTCCATTAAGAGGGTTTTTTTACTGGAAAAAAGCCAATTTTCTGTGGCCCTCGACTGTCTCCATGCTTTAATTGGCTCGTCTACATCCTCAAACATCCAATGTGACCTGATATTCTTTATAGTTCAGCGTTCAGTTTAATTGTGTAGTCGCCACTGCGACAAATCTCTTCAAAGTGCTCTGAAACCGGCAATTATCATGGAACTTTTTGAATCGGATCATTTAAAAGAATCTTTAAACTGTCCTGGGGTTGATTTTTCTTACCAAACTCTTCGTAACTTACTATCAATGGTGGGACTTATGATGCATTGCAGCCCTATGTGGGATATGATGGGTTATCCTTCGTATCTCGAGTTACAATCGATCGTAGGGCTTCGTGAAATCAACCCTAGATCACTTGGTGTTTGCTCCAGTCCTGAAATGAATTTATTTTTTTGGTGTTCAACCTCTAACAACCAAGCCTCAGTCGTTGAGATTGCTGGAGAATATTGAATTCAGAAAATTAGGCCGTTGTCCAATAAAACAGGTACTGCTACTTATAAAAACATTGGAATGAGCTATCTAATGGTGTGTGACATTTGTGGTGCTATCTTCTTGTGTCTGTTGAAATCTGAGACCATTCCGAAGAATTTTAATGGGAATAAAATTGACCAAGAGTTGCCCTTGTATAAACCAACAGGCTAATGACTCCTCAAGATTTCCTAGTCTTTTTTTTTGCGCAGCAGCGTTGTCCTCATAATATATTTCACTGCACTGCCACACCTAGAATGTCAGAAAAACTGAAGTTTATCTGATATTCTCAATACCTGGAATGTCAGCAATCAGCCAAAAAATGTGCCATTTCAGGCCTCTACCAGGGATGAGATTTATCAGGATTTTTTCTGGTTTCCAGAATTTTGTGGAGAGATTTTCAGAATTGTTGGTGAGACATCTTCCAGATTTCTGGAAGAATGTTGGTCCTAAAATTGTTTTTATCCCACCAAAATGACCTCTAGTACAGCTAGCCAGAGTTTTCTTTTAGTTATAATGACCCCATTTTTGACAATTCCTTTGGTAGGAAATAATATGCAGTTTTCTTTGGCATTTTTCAACAATGCTCTACAAATCAAATATCTCTGATTGTTCCGTGGATTTTTCATTTTCCTGAAATTCCCCCTCTACTAACCACAGGAGAAGGATTCAGGACAGTAGTCCTTACTGTCCTGCACCTGTTGGTGTCATTCGGAGGGAGGGGCATTGGGGCAGGTTTGGGCACCTCCATAAAAATGCACTGGTAGTACTCTATCTACCGCACCACCCCCTAGCCTCCCTTCCTTCAATGCCATGCTAGAGCGAGGCCTGTACTTTATTCAGGGTTGGTAGAGAGGACAGTGACCTTAGAAGTCCCTGGGTTCCTTTTTTCTTCATCAGAGACAGGATTAGGCTGGATTCCCCCTGACTCTTGTGGAAGGATTTTTGCTTCTTCAGGGGAGTGCCAACTGCTGCTGGTGATATGATGCTTGTTATTTTGTCCATGGGTCGATTTCGCCAAACTCTTCGTAACTTACTATCAATCATGAGACTTGTGATGCATTGAAGCCCTACATGTCTGTGGGAGGACAAGAGCAGACTAGTCGAAACGTTGAGACCTTAATTGCGAGAATTGCGAAGGATTATCACATGGTGTTTCCGCAAACCGATCCACATACAAATCTTTCTTGGGTTGTCCTTCGTAACGATCGACCCCATGCCATACATGTATACTCGAGTGTAGTCCCTAGATTTACACACAGTCACTTCCCAGATTGCTGTCAAGCATCGCTTTAAATGTTCCCCTTGGTGCTGTCCTGACTTTCTTTCCCACAAGGAAGAAGGGGGGGTGGTGGCTCTCCCTTGGGTAAGATCTTGAGGGGGGAGTTGTTAGACCAGGCCCTGCTGATCTGCCTGCCTTACTTCCATGTCAAGAAAATAAATAAAAAATGTCTCTTGGTACTTTTTTTGTGGCATGATTGTTGGGTAGATGTGATTGGTCTGACAGGCATATTGGATTTGATAGATGATTGGTCTGGTCTCGGCCTCTCCATGCCCTCTACACACCATATGGTCTTGTGGGCACATTTGGAAGGGGGACCTGGGGTGGGGTGGGGTGGAGTGTGCCCCTTACTAAGAAAATGTGGTCTTGCCTAATCTAGGACCGGATTCCTGGCCTGTTGTGGACTCTTGTGGGGCATTCCCTAATCATGAAGAGACTAAAGAACATGGAGACATTTGGTAAAGAAGTGGGGTCAGAGAGCTCTGTCACTGCCAAAACCCAGTGGAGAGCAAGCAATGGCTGCAAGACTGAAGAAATCTGGTTGTTGGCATGGGCTAGCTGAGGGACATTCCGGCCAGGGTCACTCACTGGTCAGTCCAGTTGGCTTGACCAGCCAAGATCCATTTCATAAACTGGAATTGTGTGCTGGCTTGCTGAGCACTTCTTCCTGTACATGTATGAACTGCAGGGGTTCGGCTGTCAAGCCTGATTATTGGCCAACATGCATGTACCCAATTTGTCCTGTCGGGCGGCCGAGTTGTCATTGCACAAACAACAATCACCCAACAGGCTTGTCTGCAGAGGAACGAATAATGAGACAAGGGTATGATCCCCCCCTTGACAAGAAATCATCAATTTGTCCTAATTCCTTTCCATTGTTCACATTGTTTTGCTCTTGTAAGTGTGTCCCCCCCCCCCCAGTTGAGGTCCCCAAAGTTTGTCTGGCATTATGAATTTTCCACCAAGTGTCTTTTTTTTATCAGGGCATGTTGAAATCATACTGTTGGTCGCACCAGCAGACTTGTGTAGGCCTACATGTACATGCTTTTGTGGTAGTGTCCATGTTTAATACATATTTGTAAGCCCTACATATTTCATATTCATAAAGATTCACAAAATGTTTACATTCATGAATTGTAGCCACGCTTTTGTGGTAGTGTCCATGTTTAATACATATTTGTAAGCCCTACATATTTCATATTTAATTCATAAATATTCACAAAATGTTTACATTCATGAATTGTAGCCAAGCTGGGTAGATTAAAGGTACAGTACAGGATTGGTAACACACCCAAACAGAAATGATTCACAGATTTATGTATAACTTTCAGGGTACGAAGATGGCGCTGGTAGAAACATACTGTGTAAATATTTCCACCTGAAATGGTGTATTTTTCCAGAAATAAGTAAAACAAAGACCAAGAACAGTTTTGATCTTGGGGTAACATCAAAACCATTCTTTAGGCCTATGTGTTATGAGAAAAATTGAGTGGGGTTTTTCCTATTTTCTCATGACTCAGATGTCAATTTTCCTGAAATGCCAAGGGGTAAGGGCTATTATATGAAATTAATCATTTCAGGTTTATCATTTTGTTTCACAGGTCGTATTATTGCCAGTCGATAAACAACAACCACCGACTTAACAAAAAATCAGAATGAAACAGAAACCAGAAAAACACTTCTAAGACATTGACTTGTTTTCCCGACCATATCACTTTATCGGGAGGCCCATATTTCTCTTGCTTAATCTTGCTGGCTCCATGGTTCTTGATCATTAAAGCTTGCTGGTTTATTCTGTTTGCCTCCCTCCGAACTCCCCCCTTCCCTTTCTCTGCAAAGTTTTTTTTTTCCGCCAACAATTTAGGGGTACCTGGCCCTGATTACCATTGCAGCTGTGTCTCCTATATATTATATATTGGAAGCAATAAGCATTGGGCAGTGTTTTGTTGTTATGATAAACTTGGGTCCATTTTTTATTACCTGCTTTAATACCGCTACAATGTATTAAAAAGGCAAGGAGAAGTTATGGCAGGTGACTGCGAGTCTTGTTTTTGAGGGCAAAGTTGTTGCGCTCAAAAACTAGGGCACAGAAAGTGACGATTCTCGCTGTTGGAATATGGATTACCCTTTTTAAAACGGGATTTTACAGGAGGCTTAAGGCGCCTTTCCATATGTGCGTTTTTTCATCCGCTGCATATACATTGCATGTGCGTCGCGTCGCAAAAACACACAAACAAGTGACCCTTTCCATATGTGCATCCGTTGGAAATGGCTGCGTGCGTCTTTTTAATGGGCAATTTTAACGCACACGCAACGTATACGCAGCGGATGAAAAAACGTGCATGATGTGGAAAGGCGCCTTTAGATTGTATAGGTCTTAATTGCTGAGTATGTGTGATGCCACAATGAAAAGTGACCATAGCGATATTGACAAGTCATCCAAAACATGAACTGTGAAGCTTTTTGTGACACAGAGTCCTGATGGACTGGTGATCTGTACACTTGGTACCTGTGGGGGAGGAAAAGGTGGCTAAAGCGGGATTTGAACACTTCTTTGTAGTGCAGACAGCTTAACCAACCCAGTCTCCTAACTTCAGTTAGGGGCCACTCAAAATTGTCAATGTTTTTGAGTTTCAATTTTTTTTTTTTCGAAATAGAGGGTGGGTGGGTCAAGGAAATAAATTGTACAATGTACTTGATGAAAAATCAGGGTTTTTTAAAATCAAAATTGGGGGTGGGTGGGTGGGTCAAAACAATTTGGAAAAAAAAATCGAAATTCAAAAACATTGAAAATTTTGAGTGGCCCCTTATTTGAGTGAATTTAAATCTGTGTATTAAGGGCAAGGTTTTTAAGTTGTATGATGACAAATGAAATAATTCAGTTTTCAGTTTGTTTTCTGATATTAATAATGATTTTCAGGTCTGGCATTGCGTTAGAGTTAGCACACGAGGCAAGAAGATCAGAGAATCCTGATAGTCTGTGGGAATATTTAAAAGGGTCATCAAGACCTAGACCGGGTCGCGTGGAAGCCATGCCCTCTGCAGGTTACCTAATTATATCCGAAAGACGCAGTTTGCTGACTCAGTCGCAATATACTACGGATGTATGGTGAAGAAACATTGCAGCATTGCTCACAGATTGTAGAAATTCTTGAGTGAAACAAGCCAAAGGAACTGGAATGCTAGATATGTGCAACTGCTCTGTTTTGTGGATATACAATTATTCTCAAGTAGAGTACATTTGTCAGGATAGGATTAGGAACACTTTCATACAAAATCAGTCCGCAGGCAACTCCTTTGAATACCTATGACTAGTTGGACTGATTGATAAGCATACAACATTTAAAAAAAAAAATCCACTGTAAACATTTTGAAGCACAACATTACAGGTGCATAGATGTTTAAGAAGATGACTGGTCAATACAAAACTTGTATTAAATTGCTGCAAACTGCTCATCAGCCAAAAAAGTGACCTGAAATTGATAAAATGCTTGGAGTTAGGAGGGTCTGACACGTTTTGATCCTAGCAGAATCTTTTTTCGAAGGCTGAAGGCTAAAGATGACTTCGTAATAGTTTTGGCAGAGAAGGATGTCGTTGGACTTACTGTGTCTGAAGGAATTACCGAGCCTACTGAAATTTGATTAAAATTTTTTAGGGGAAGGGACCCCTTGTGGGGCCGAAGGTTAAGCCTGTCAGAGGTTGCTGTCCAAGAAAAGTGCCATTGTTGGACACAAGTAGGGAAATCGTAGTAGGCCGAAGCATGACATGAGTTTATAGGTGATTGCGGGGTTATTATTGCTCGGTAGAGGTCGGCACCCAGTTTGACACTTAGCGGGACTGCTGCTGATGTGACCTCAAGTTACCCCTGGTCCACTCACAAACTTTGCCCGGGCACTCCAGATGAGGCCGGCCCTGTCGCCCTGGTTTGAAAAAAAAAAAACCTGGGAATTGGCCCCAGATGAGATGAAGGTTTTTTGAAAGTTTGCTGAGTGGCTCAAATTTTAAGCTGGATTACCATGCCACGGTTTTGGTGTGTTTTTTTTGGTAAGGCAGCGATTCCAGACTCTATAGATGTGGGCTTGATCTGTGATTTATGTCCAAATTTTCCTGAATGCCAAGGGGTAAGGGCTATTATATGAAATGTCAGCTGTTTGGGGAGCAAAGAAAAACAGAAATCGAAGAAGACAAAGTAACGAAGATCGTACAAGAGGGACTGCTCCAAATTCTGATGTTATGGTTAGATTGTCCTGCCTCATAAAACCAAAAAAGGCTGCCACATTCCAACCGTAACAGGCTTTTTATTTTGTACATGTATATACATATAAACCCAGAGGCCCAGGGCCAGTCTGAATTTGTGAATGAAATTTAATGGGCGGAGCCTGGGGGCATTTTAAAGGAGGCAGATATTAATCTGCCAAGTTTATTGTATTCCGATAATGAAAGTTGTGACCTATTTTTTGTAAAAAGCCTGACTATAGTGTCTCTGATTTTAACTTGATGTCGAGTCAGTGTGCGTATTCAGATCAGGTAGTTGCTCTTTAAAATGGAGGTTGAAAAGGGGGGGGGGGGTTCTGGGATGGGGCACTCACCCCATTTTTTTGGTTTTCTGCCCCATTTCACATTCCCAACCCTCAACTTTGCTCCCTCCTTGTACTTTTCGGCCGGCGTATTCAAAGGAAAACCGCTTCCACCATGTCAGCTCAACATGAATGAGACAGGTCATCAGGCAAAACAATGTAGTCAAGTCTTTTGGGAGAAAAATGAGAACAAATTAAAAAAGGGGTACCGATTTGAGAGTCGCAAAGTACAAAACCTGTTCAGGACAAGAGGGAGTTATCCCGATCTTGTTTATATTTTAAGTCGAGCAGGCTGGGCCAGGCACAGGGGGAAAAAAAGGACTCAAATCTTTGGGGAACGTTTATGAGGGAAGCCCCTTGGCATGACCCCATGTTCAACACCCAGATATCTGATGACGTAGGGGGAAAAAAATCCCAAAACAACAACCATGGCTTCCAAGGCATTGGCCCGTGAAGTTTACCTAGGAAACAGAATTTCATCGAGGAAATAGGAAGCAGATACGACCTCTAAAAGTCTGGAAATTTGGTGAACCTTGTCTTGGCATGGCAGCACACGCTCTGTACGGGGCAAGTCAGTTACAACAACACCCGTCCGTGGGTTTGAAACTGCAAACCGGAGGACCTACCGTGAAACCCCTGCGTGATACGAAACACATTAAGGCAGGTGTGGTGATCTCTGTACCAGGGCCTCCATTGCCTCTGTCTCTGCACAGGTGGTAATGTTGCTTGATAGTGGCACCTGGTGACCTGGATTCGGTTGGCAGGGTCAATTTGTTTTTTCTTCACTCAGGGGAACAACAAACCAACAATTTGATTCATTGACACCTTCGCATGTAGGCCTATACCTGTTGTATTTAGATAACTTGTTGAAGATGCCATGATTGAGACTGCTTTAAGTTATTTGGATCTTGGATGCTGACGTAAACACATTGATCCTTGAAGGGAAAAGCAAGCCAGCAGGTCCGGCCATGAATATCAATTTCTAGGTTTGGTTTTTTGTTACAAAACATGGAGAGGTACCTTGCAAGTGCAGTATTGTTCAACGGTCCAGGGGCCAATTTCGTGGAGCTGTTTAAGCATAAATAAAATTGCTTAGCACAAAATGTCTTGCTCAATAAAACAAACAACCATTAGAAATTCTATATTTGATATTTGACATTTCTGTCTGAATAAAAACAGGGTTAACAACCAAATGTCCATGTGTTGTGTATCGCTTGTGGTTGTTCTTTGGCTGTTGTTCACCGACCATGAATATCAAATGAATTTTTTTTACGGTGGTTTGTTCTATTGGGCAAGACATTTTTGTGCTAAGCAAATTGTTGTGCTAAGCAGCGACGTGAAATTGGCTCCAGATGTGTTCAACCACGCTGAACAAGTCAATGTTACCATTTGTGGCATGTAAATGTGCAATTACCAAATTGTGTTCCAGTGGAAATTCACCTTGGATGAAAACCAGAAAACAACCCCCCAAAATCCCCTAAAAAAACGTGGCATGGATGAAGAATCCACATTATATTCTCATATTTCCCCCCACGTATCTGCCCGAGGCGGGTGTACCAGTCTTAACCAAACGATGAGAGGTGGTGTCCATCAACTTGAAGCAATACCGCAAGCCTGGCTAAGGTACATGTAAATGTAGGCCTACATACATCGTAGCCAATTCTATTATTTCCCCCCTAGATAAGAGGGGGTATTAAGCACAGGTGAGGCGAACACGGTGTGACCCCTATTTGCCACGCCAGCCCAGGCTCTCGGCTCTCGCTCCGTTGTTGCTCACTGCTCATTACCAGAATCCATTTGAGTGTCGTGAACTTGTCTCGAAGCAATTTTGGTTTTGGCTTTTGGGGTGTTTTTGTGATGGCTATTAAACCTCAGAGCTTGACGAAAATTTTTGGAAAACTCAGTCAGGACGGGACAGACATTGCTAATGGCTTTTAGAAATGTGACAAGTCTTAATAATGGACTCACTTGCAGATTTTAAGGTTTACAAACCAAAAGAAATCATGTAAAAGAAAAATGCATCCTCCATCGGATTTCATGGGGCCTGTTTGTTTCGAGCACGAGATCTGTGATCCTGCTGATCCGGATCCCATTTTAGCGTATCCTGCATGGGATGTGGATCTGTGGGATGTGCATTTAATGATGTCGCTGATTGTCTAGATTTCTAGTCTGTTCTTTTTCGAGATAATTGCTTATTAAAGCAACCACTATGGCTTAACAAAGAGGTATTACTTCAATTGAGGGCACCTGTAGGTCTGCTGGATGATTATGAAATTGTAGATTTTGTTTTCCAGAACTCGCATAAGGGAGGGAAAAAAGATTGGTTGTAATATTAGATTCTGTTTACATTGTTTGAATTAGTGCAGCGGAGGGTTGATGAGTTTAGCAATACATGGTACATCTGTTTCTTGAATACCTCCATGTCTTGTTTGGACTGACGATGATGATCGCAGCCCCTGGTCTAGTAACCCAAATGGCCAGGTATTCCTCTTCAGGGCTAGGGTTGATTAGTCTGATCCTGTAGGTCGCCTCAGCCCACGTTTGCTGGCTACAAGGCTGACCCCCTTTGTACCCCATGGGGGCCCTTTCTCTTTGGGCGTCCCCAGTGGGGTGTAGAGACCCAGGGAAACCAAATTGTCCCTATATTGGGCTGACAGACTGACTGCCAGGGATAATTCCATCATCTGATTGGCTGAACCCAATCTGGTAGAGATTGCACTCTTGGGAAGGTTGTGTAGGCAGCCTGGTAGATGATGGGTCAGGAGGTCACCATTTGAACTTGCCTCCGCCTTGCCTTATTTCCCCCCTCATCATGGTTTTCGTTTTCTTGGTCCTCAACCACTTCTGCCAGCTGGTGAGTCCTTTGATCGTCCTCGTTGTCCTCCTTGCTAGGTTTAGCAGTCCCCTCTGTGACCTCTTGTTCATTTCCCATGAAGGAGGGTTAGAGTGGAGTTCCTGGTCCTTCTGTGTCTCCCGTTGATCTCCCAACAGTTCATGACACCCCTATAATCTCGCTCCCCACAATGACATTTTATTTCATGAATTGTTTGAAAGGAACAAAAGCTGGCATTGTTAAATCCTCCCGGCAACAGTTGCAGTGTTTATAAGTCAAGAGCACATTAATTTTCTTTTCTTATGAAGTGGGATGTGATTTTTATCCTGTTTGATCTCCCAGAGTTCATGACACCCTAAATCTCACTCATTCAGCAGCGCACAATGTGCATGAAATCACTTTGACTTCATGAATCGTTCAGAACAAAAGAACAAAAGCTGCCATTGTTGTCTTTCTAACAACAGTGAAAAGCTGCTGTTTTCCTTCCAGCAAAAGTGGCAGTCTTTTTAAGAGCACATTAATAAAAATTCCCTTTCTTTTTTTGTTGTTGTTATGAAATGGGATGGGATTTGTTTATCACGATGAAATCTCCTCTCCATCATGTTCATGAAATTACATTGATTTCCTGAATTGTTCGAAAGGAACAAAAGCTGCCATTGTTAAATCCTTCCGGCAACAGTGGCGTTTTTTTTAAGAGTACGTTTCTTTTCTTTTCTTTTGAAATGGGATGTGATTTTTATCCCGTTTGATCTCCAACAGTTCATGACACCCTATAATCTCACTCATTGAATTGTTTGAAAGGAACAATAGCTGCCATTGTTGTCTTTCCAGCAACAGTGAAAAGCTGCCATTGAAAAATCCTCCTGGATTTTTAAGATTTTGTAAAGCAATTTTTTAAAGCGCATTATTGAAAATTCCCTTTCTTTTTTTGTTGTTGTATGAAATGGGATGGGATTTGTTTATAATAACAATGTAATCTCCGCTCTATTAAATCACATTGCTTTCATAGATTTGTTCAAAGAGAACAAAAGCTGCCATTGTTAAATCCTTCCGGCAACAGTGGCAGGGTTTTTAAGAGCACATTAATGAAAATTCCCTTTCTTTTCTTTCCTTATTGTGTATAAAATGAGATGGGATTTTTTTTATCCAGCTTTTGAAGTCAAACCTGTTTGGATATAAATCATGTTGCACATAACGAGAACCAGGACAATGGTGTTACCTGTTACTTGGAATGAAACTAAACAACAACGTTTTCACAAGAGGGTCACCTTCTTGACAGTAATTGTGCTAGTAAGACTCTCAAACCCAACACAAACAGATGAAATATATTGTGGGTTAACTTAAAGGTAGTATCATACTTTGGTAGCATACCGAAACAGAAATCTTCACAGATTTACCTATAACTTACGGGGTAGAAAGATAGTTATGGTAGAAACTCACCGTTAAAATGTTTCTGCCTGAAATGATGTTTTTTTATCCAGAAAAGAGTAAAACTAGTGACCACAATTATTTTTGATCTTTTAAAAGATCAAAAATAAAAGAGAAAAGACTTAAGAAATACTGTGGCCTTTTTTCACTGTATTTCCTCCAAAAAGTGGGCACCGTATGGAACTGAAATTTTCACAGATGACTGTTACTGTATCTTCCTTGATATTTTTGGCCATGGATCTGTATTTCTTTGACAAAAACCAAAGTGTACTATTACCTTTAAAGTTTTGGTTAATAACACTATCCCTATAGTGTGATTGATAATCGAAGCAGCTGGCTGGAGAATCCGCTGGGTTATTATACGCTGGGAAAACAACTTTACCGCACATCATGTCACTGCACCATCTCACTTCATGGTTCAGTGCTGTGAACTCCTGATAATGAAATATGGGATGGCCCTAAGTGCATTTGATGGCCAATATCTTAATCATGAGTTACGCCAGATTTAACTTCAGTAAATAATTTTCTTTTTTTAATATACCGTCCACGTCTTGTATACAATTACAAAGCCAAGGATTTTAAGTATTTTTTCCCCCCATTCTATCGAATGCTTATTATTAGGTCTAACTCACGGATCAACTGATTTGTACTTTTGAGTATAGTTTATTGTGTCAATATTTTTTTTCATTTTAAAAAGTAAGGAAATGGAATTACAGCCCTGTTTTTCAATTTCAATTTTGGAAAATGAGTCTACTACAAAATGGTTGTTATTAAGCTCGGAATGGACTATTAACCTGCAGTTTGTAATGGGTTTGTTCATAGCTCTGACACTGAGCCCCAGTCCGAGCTTATTGTATGGTCGCTCAGGTTTTATATTAGAAAACCCTCAGAAAAAAATATGCAGTCTCATATGAATATTGTATCGTAATTTTTGTTAGCTGCCATAATTTGCAGCTACTATGAGTAATACATGTAATTTATTTAAATTACCATATTTAAATTACCATTGTGCTACAATTGGTGATTAAAATAGTTTTTGTCTTCATACATATATGTATGGAACTTGTTTTACTTTAGGAGCTAATAGGGTCAGTATTTATCCAATATTGAGGAAAGTGGGTTGAATTTAAAGCAAACATAGTAATTTGTTTATCAGAGAGATGCAAAACTGTAAGAATAATTTGTTCAAAGGTCATTAGTCATACAGTGTATGTACCGGTTGTCTGTGATAATAATTCCAGTGATATTGTATAATGTATTTGATGTACATTCACAGTGTAGGCCTACGTGTATATACAGTTATAGGGGGTTTATGAAACGGAGGCTCGGGCTCCGACTACAACTCTGTCATCCATATGCTGAAAATATAGGTTGTGGTTTTTCATTGAAGCTGAAGCTCTGTTTTCCGTTTCAAACCGGATAATCTACTTCTGAACCGCAGCCAAATGCTTCTACATGTGTATTTTGATACCCGTTATTTCAGAAAGGATTCACAAAATGGAGCCTGAGCCTGAAAGGGAGCCTGAGACCCTGAGCCTCAATTTCGTAAATGGCCTTAGACTCTTAAACTTTCCGTTTTGAGTGGACAGACGCTAAAACTAACATTGCCTTCATCCCACCTACACCTACCCCTTAAAGGTTGCCTTTTAAGATTCTAATCACTGGCCCATCACCTATGATGTTACGGAAAAAGAAGGAAAAGAAAGACATCCTTAAAAACAATAATATGAGTCACGATCTCTCCATGAGATAAATTAAGGAATGAGTAATTGCCGGAGTGAATGACGCGAAGCAAATTAGCGGCAAAATGGAGGGATGTTCAGAGGAATGTACTATCAGAATCAACCACTAGAACGATCCGGGGCAAGTCATTCTTCTGTTTGTTTCTCTCTGTGACGGGTTGCTTTAACGAGGCGGATTCGTTGGTTTTTTTGGCGAGCTGCTGCGAAGCAGTGTGAGTCTATGTAATTTCGATTTCCGTCCGTCTGTCGTACCGGCTGTCCGGACGTTCGCGTAAAAAAAAAGATTTTTTTATTTGGATGAAAAGTCAAAGTTTTTCAGTGCTTCAAATTTTTGGGAACGTAATAAAATTCATCTGTACAACCTCAAATTAGAGTGTATACTCTTAAAATTAATTATTTCAATGCGGAAAGACAATAGAATTTTTTTTTTCACTTTTTTTTTATTATTTGCTATCATGTTTGTAACTGCACATAAGGCTGCAGCGAGCCATGACAGCTTTGCTGTTCTAATTTTTTTTGTGGATTTTGTGAACTGTTAAAATAATCAGTTGTCACAGACTTGGTAACATATTTTTTTAAGACCTTTTTGATGACCGATATGAAATGTGCCTGCCGTAAACAGGGTCATGTCATGCACCTTGCCAACTCAGCAGACTGCAAATTGTTTATAATTTTTGTTTAATGTGAACTTTCAACAACCGAAAAGCTTCTACATCTTGGGGGTCGGATTTTTGGGGGGTTGTTATCGATGTTATCAACAGAAAGTTGACCTACATTATACAGGCAGTTGTGAACAAATAATCAATATCCAAACTAGGTTTGATTCTGTTTCTACGGTGACCTTTGTATCTTACATGATCCTGGGCAGAATCAACAGTTGTCATGGTTTTTCGCTTTGTTTAGAAATCCTTCTGATCTGTGAACTTTGAAATGGAAAAGAATATCGGCCTAATTGTCGTTGAACAATGAGGTTAACTTCCATTTTGTCAATTTAAGATTAAGGATGATGAATGTATTTCCGAACCTTTTTTGTTGCCAATTTTTAAAAAATAAACTTGCCTGCTCTGTTTGAGCTTAATTGTTCTTGCGGTCAGATTTATTCCTGGAAGTGAATAATTTGTTTGTTTGTGTTGTTTATTTGTTTGGCTTGCTTACGATCATACTGAGCAGCATACACATATTTAACTGAGCTTAATTAATGGGCAGTGATTTGAGCAATTTATGAGCAATATTTCAGCCTTCGATAAAGATCCTGCTAGGATCGAAATGTCAGTCCAAGTATTTTTATATAAATTCCAGGTCATTATTTTGGCTGACGAGCACTTCGCAGCAGTTAATTAACTTGTATTGAGCAGTGTTTTTGTTTGTGAAGGGGAGTAGGGCATGACTATTGTGTAGCTTTCCTGTAACATGAGCAAACAAGCATACATGATCACATGAACATTTCTGTCTGCCAACTAGGCCTCTGCTAGCCATTGAGGGTGTTTATCTCCTCCAAAAAAATGGCTGAGAACTTGTCAACATAATGTCTGTGGGGTCTCCTGGCTTGACAGAGGGGATCCTCCACCCCCACCCCCTCCCTGTCAGCCTCGATGTCATTAACCTGATTAATGTCTTGTGCTCGGTTACATGGGGAGAGCGAACCCCTGGCTTTGACGTTCATACCTGGTAGCCAGGGTAGTAAACACGGCGGCGATGAAGTTTGCTCAGGTTCCGGTTGTTGATCTTGACTCTGCTGTTATGCGGGCAGTTTTCAGCCGTCCTCGTCGTCGCGCTGTAAGCCCCTGCAAAAAACCATGGCAACGGCAGTTGAGGCTTTAGGTCCCCCCCCCCTGTTTCAGATCGGTGTCATCTTGTAACGTAAACAGATCGGACGGCATTGCTTCTCTGTGTTTCTTTGAGTGTTTTCATTTTTGGAGGGTTTCTTTTTGTTTGGAACAATGTCTAGTTGCTTTTTTCGTCTTTTTTGTTTGTTTGTGGGTCAAGTTTTACTTGCACGTCTCCTTATAAATTGCAATTAAAGAAAATGTACCATCAACCTTCCCTTAAATAATCATTTGTGCCAATAGCTTTGTTGTTTCTTGCCATTATGGCTCAGAAAATTCACGATTTCAATCTGATTTGACAAATACATAATAACGCATGAATCATTAGAATTACATAGATGGAACCTTCACGTTATATGGTGGGATACAGGTAACGAATCCGGATTTGATTTGATAAACCTTGTTAACATATTATTCATATTTGTATGAAGTATATCCCCGATAATGCTATTTAATGCACATCAGATGTTTGTTAATTGCTTTATTTCTCCATGCAATTAATGCACTGTCTACACACAACATAATAAGCGTTTATCGGTGTCCCGTGGAAATGGAATAAATTTGACACGCATCCTTTAATAGTGAAAATGAAGTGCGTGTTTTTCCTAGCGTTAAATAATGGAAACCCAGGGATCTCTAGTGGGGGGGGGGGGGAATCAGTGTTGATCCCGTCTGGATGATTTATGCATTGAGTGTCAAAAGCTTGAAGCGCAGGAACTAGACTGACTTCAATGCATACATCTCTATTCAATGCGGGACTTCTGTTTTTTTCTCCCTATTACGTGTTACTAGTTTGTTCAAAACCTCACTTTGTAAATATTATGGACTTATTTGTCTGGGCTCCACAGCTGCCCTGGTTCCGTAAGCACGGAAGCATCCATTTTTATAGTAGGGGTGCATGTGCAAGACATTTTTGTAAAAAAAATATCTAGACCTGCTACTTGAAACTGTTCAGTTGAAGAAAGTTAGAATAATGGGGAAAAGGTTTTAAAGGTAATTTCATACTTTTTTGATTTTGGTCAAAGAAATGCAGATTCATGGGCAAATATATTAAGGAAGATACAGTAACAGTCATCTGTGAAATTCCCAGTCCGATACGGTGCCCACTTTTTGAGAAAACAATGAAAAACGGCCATGGTATTTAAAAATCTTTTTGCAGGATTTTTGATCTTCCGAAGATCAAAATTGTTTTTGGTCAATTGGTTTGACTCTTTTCTGGATAGATACAACAATTTCGGGCAGAAAAATTTTAACGGTGTGTTTCTACCATCACCATCTTTATACCCTGTAAGTTATAGGTGAATCTGTGAAGATTTCTGTTTTGGTATACTACCTAAGTATGATAGTATATTTTATGTCGGTACCAACTTCTTGCATACATATGTATGTACTAGACATTATAGTTCAAATGATGATTAACACCTTAGGCTTATTGAAATGGCCTGAGGGTGGGACTGTTGCAGAGAGAGAAAAGCGCTCGAGGAGTAAAAAAGGGAGAAAATCTTTGTAGTTAATGAGTGGATAAGTCTATGATTGGAGCTTGTCTTCAGATGAAAGCTTTGCTGTATTCACCAGTTAATACCTTACTAAATTGTGCTGTCACCACAGATGAATAGCTCTTGGACCTTTGCCAGGTAGCAGAGCATTCTACCAAACTTACAATCAACAACCATTTTGTCAAAACATTTTTCTTTCTAGTGGTATTTTTTTTAACCCTTCTGTGAGAAATACACAGCAAAACAGATGTTCAGGCCATTTCAAATGACTCGTAGAGAAGGAGGGACTCGCTCATTGGATAGCGTGTGATGAGATATATCATATTGGCATAAATGTCTTTGGTAGTTTGCCAAAAAAGGGCCACAGCTATTTTCTTGGCTGGCATCGCTGTTTTCCGAAATCAAGATTTGGTTTGATATGTTTGACCGAACCAGAATTCGTTCAGCTCTTTTGCTGTGAACGTCATGCCATAAAATGGTTTTTTTTTTATTAACAGAGGTTTTAAATGGAATGGAATTTGGGATTTTGTGCATTGTGAAAAGTACCGTACATTTCTGAAACAAGAAATCATCAGCATTAGGCACTTACTATCCCTACTTCAAATATTTATTGCAAGATATGCAACAGAGTGCTGTTATTAATAATACAACACGAGTGTGTTTAGGTATAGGAACATTTTGGGGTTGCACGCTATCACATATCTTGCAAGATACCATCGAACTTCACAAGTGCTGTGTAGGCATAAATTGGCACTGTATGTCAGTTAGTCTTGGCTCAAGCCTGAGTCTTGCCCCCCTGTTGGTGGACTTTTTAGCCTCCCCTGCATGGTGTATACAAATTATAATTGTTGTCATCCTGGTGCCCATCTCAAACACCAATAATGTAACACACACACACCGGTTACCCTTCATTGCTCAACCAAAATTGTATTCAATTACCTGCCTTGTGCCGCACATCAGAAAATATTTAGTGCAGAATTTCACACAAAAACTTCAATGCAGATTTTGTGGGGGGATCTGATATATTACAAAGAGAAACTTTCTTTTGACACTGCAATACTCTGCTATTGTTTCAAATTTCTGAGAGAAAAAAAAACAAACAAACGTACAAACAAAGAGAAGAAGTTACACAACAAAAGAAAAAAAATTGTCAAATGTTATAACAAGTCCCGAGACACCAATTAATACATGTAGGCCTACATGATTATTCTTTCTAACCCTGGGCAGTTTTTTGGGTTGCCTTGTTTTTTTAGTTTTTTTTTTTATATATTTTCATTCATTACAGGCTGACTGTGACAAGCTTCCCACTCAGGGGGTTACATACATGTACAGACAGTTGTCAAGCCAAACATCCCTCATTATAATCCATCGTTAAAAGATCTCATTATCCTGTTCTAGAAGTAATTAGTTCTTAGGGGGATTATTTGTTATCCTTAATGAGGAAGGCTTTTTAGTTGTTGCTTTTTTTGTCTCAAAAGTAAAAGGGTTATTATTAGGTGAAAACAACAAGGACAACCCCCCCCCCCCCCCCCCAAAGAAATCACAAGGGTCCAGTGTTGGAGTAGAGTCCTCAGATCCGAGTACAGAGTACTCCCAGTACTTCAAGGTCTGAGTACTGGGCCGAGTCCGAGTACATTGGGGTCTCGAGTCCATCACGTCATGGTGTGTTTTGGATGATTTCAAGGGGGTATCTGTTCCCCTTTTAGCCATGACAAAAGAAATGAAATTTATATATAAAAAATAGGCTAAACCTTCCAAAATTTACTCAAAAAGAACTTTTATCCATTGAAGTGTTGAGCATCTCTTGAAAGATGACCCTCTTTGTGACCCTGAGAACGAGAATGAGCCTTTATATAGCATCCCTACCAGTCTCTCATTAGTATCTGTAACCATAGCAACCAGAGGTGCTCCAGGTAAGGAGGCACAAGATGCGTGCGTCAATCAGGAACCTGGGGGCTGATTAAAAAAAATTAGATTAATCCTCTCGTTACGTAACTTGTTTTCTTCTCCCGGGGAAAGCAGAGAACAGCGGTGTGCGCAGGGGGGAGGACTCTTGAGAATTATACCGTGTGTGCAGTATGTAGCGGAGTTACCTTTATCTGTTGAGAAAACATAATGAAACTTATAGGGAGCTTATAGAATTTGCAAAGATGTGCGTTTTGGCTGAATTTGGCACTTAAACAGAAGCGAACGTCTTAAACTTCCTTGCAGACGTTGTTTCATGTACCTTTTTAGTTTATGCTTCATCTGGATAGCAGAAATACGGCCAAAATAATCTTGCCCCCCCCTCCGAATCCTTCACGGTTACCGTCACCACGCTTTCGAAATGCTTAAAAATCGTTCGGACAAACTATCTTTTTAAAAGACACTAAACCTTGATTTCCTTGAAAATCCCAGCATCTGATGAACCAAGATTTCCCATGGTGACTGTTTGCACTGTTTACGAACTGTGGAGTCCATTTTCTGTCTCAAACTCAATAATTTTGTTTTGGAGACCTTGCAAATCCCGTACGCTGCCTTTAATGTTTAAACGTGGACCAAGTGGGTGATGCAACTATGCCGATCCATGGGTTAATGTTTATACACATCTTCTGAACTCGGAATTTCTCTCTGAGTCATGAAGTACGCTTTAATATACACCTAAGGCGATTTTTGTGTTATTTTGTATTAATTGCAATGTAATAGAGAGCAAATTTGCGACAAGGGACTGGAAACAAGTTGATGTTTTGATGTCAGGTTGGTTTGATTTTAAGGAAGTACAGTTGCTGTGATCAATAAGGAAACATCCGATTGCTCTATAAAGTGTTTATCATGAATAATTTAATGTATTCATGCAACTTTTACATTTCCAGGAAGTCTATCTTTGTCTGCTGGTGAAATGTGAGACCGGATTTTTGACAAATTCTCAAAATATGGAAAACATCTCCCTTTTGTTTTGCACCCAGAACTTCACCCAGAACGTATCATAGCAGGCTCATTGAATGTCAAAACACTGCACCAGTCGTTTGCCAATCCTGTGCTCACACATACAGTGTAGGACACAGTACACAGTCTAATCCTTCCCTCCCTTACAACCCCCCCCCCCCTCCCTCCTCCTCCCCACCAAATCAGTCCAGGTGCATGATGGTATTGTTTACGACTCTTCTGCTCGTCATGTCATGTGGCCCGTCACGGGGCCCCGTCATGAAATATTTAACCCATGCCTCCCTTTCTTTATGGTTTTCTCCCGCAACCTGCTTCTCGGCAGCCAAAAAAAGAAAAAAAAAAAAAAAAAGGACTTCCCTCGTTTTATCATTTTGACGAGAGGAGGGGGGAGGAGAAATGCAATCACGCCAGGGTTTGTTGTTGTGCAGACACGCCGCTGTTATTAACGATGATAAACACGCCCTTTAGGAACACTGCAAGAGGCCATAATGAGCTTCTCACGGACGGACGGATGGGGATGGGCAAATTTGTTTGTCTTCTCATGGGAGATAATAGGGGTCTGGGGAATGGGGGGGGTGAGGGGCTCCAGCCCGTCAACAGAGTCAGTTGTACACTAGATCTATCGGTTATGGGTTAAGGTTTTTTTTTCTGTCGGACTAATGACTGTCAGTTTTTAATGTATTTGCCTGTCAGATAGATAATGGATCTCTTCAAGTGATTTTTGTTTTTGTACAGCCTTGGATACCAAAATTTAGAAGATCTTATTATTAAATTCACGGTCGCTCATTTGCAAATTGATTCATATTTGTTGATTTCAAATTATACAAATTTGTTTATTTTTATCTTTGTTAAAAACTAACCAGTTGGTTTAAAGGTACAGTACATGGTTGGTAAAAGTCACAGAACAGCACTCACACTTGTCTAATCCAATATGTACATGAAATAACAAGCCTGTAAAAATTTGAGCTCAATTGGACATCCGAGTCCCGAGCAAATAGTGAAAGCACGTCTCAATTTTTCATATAAAGCATAAAGAACGGTTTTGATCTTACCCCGAGATCCGATCTGTTTTTGGTCTTTGTTTGACTAATTTCTGGATAATTACACCATTTCAGGTATAAATATTTTAACGGTATGTTTCTACCAGCACTATCTTCATACCCTGAAAGTTATACGTAAATCGGTGGACATTTCTGTTTGGGTAGGTTACCAATCCTGTGCATTGTACCTTTAAAAATATTTTTTTCTTCATGAAACAAAAACAAACAAGTCTTAAGTACCTAAACTGCGGAATCCTTTCCCAAAATGGAAAGGTTACTACTGGGCCGGTGAAATTCATATCCTCCACATGATGAAAACAAGATTTTTTTGTTGTGTTTTATTTTTCTCACGACAGCATGTGCCTTAAATGTCAGACCAGTATTATTAAAAGGCACAAGTGTGAAGCGATGATTAAGTGGTATATTGGATAGCTCAAGTTGTGGGGAAATATTTATTATTTATTTTTTCATGAGCAGGTTTCAAAATTCATTTGAATTGTTAATTAGAATTTGGATTAATTTTCCCCCCTGCAATTTCTGATTTTGAATAAAACATGAAAATAAGCATCAAATAACCACAAGGCAAACTGACTGAATTATAAGTCATTGAAAGGTGAACAAAGAAAAATTTACTGGAGCGGGATTCGAACCGGCGATTCGAATAAAAAATTTCATGAAAATGAGCAATAAGTGTGAAAAGTGTGCTCAAAGTGTGTTCAGTGGACAGGTTTAAATTGTGATGATTTTTGTTTTTGTCGGAATTTTAATATCTGAATTCTCAACAACAAAAAGTATTTGTGTGTTTTGCTCTTATTACTTAGGAAGGGATAGGATTTATTTTGCTCATTTAAACAAATTGGACTTTGCCAGCACAAGCTGACCTATTCATATCCATTAGAATGACACTCTACAGTACTGTACATGCCATTTCTAAATGATTACATTACGGCAGGTTTAGATTGGAAACGGCTCAGAGTACGATGCTGTGACGTGATTGCTGGAGTAAACAAACGGTTGGGCCAAGTAGAGTATTGAGTCGAAGACCATTAATTTGTAGAGTTTGGAGCAGCAGGTCCGGGTCGTGATGTTGACTGTGATAGTTGTTGACTTGTTGTTGTTGTTGCACGGATAGACCTATAAATAATGATATTAATTTACCTGAAACAAGAGTGGAACTTGCTTTGGAACCTGTGTGGCCTGTACGCCTTCCAAATAAATCCATTTGTCTTAGTTTGGATGTCAGGGCTGGTTTTATCACAGCGTTGTCCGAAGGGGAGTAGGCCTACATGTAATTGCTATTTTGTTGACCACGCCATGTACATGTTTATACACACTAGTATATCTATAGGGCCCATTTCCCATCCAGTTATATTGACACTGTGAAGGGACCATCAGTCTTGTTGAAGTGAGAGGGACTGGTTTTCCCCCCACTCTAGTCGTGGAGGCGCTAATTGCTGCCTTTCTGTGGGACGAAGTATACCCCTTCCGGTCTTGTTTCAGCATGAGAGGCTGGTTTTTCCACACCGTAGGTGAGGCGTAAATGTTGCCTTACTGTTGATCAGGTACCCCTTCCGGTCCTATTTGTACCATGATAAGACCATCAATCTAGTGAGGGACTAGTTTCTAGTTGTGCGTGTAATGTTTGTACCTTTTAGACACTAATTTCTGCCCCCTTTGTAGGTCAGATAAGGTACCCCTTCCTTGATATCTGCCCTTCTAGTCCTATTAACTCCGTAAAGAGAACGTCCGTCTTGTTTAAGAGATGAACGCCTCCATACCATGGGTAGGAGGATCATAAATTCGGAGCATACCTTCCTCCATGGTTGGAGGCATCTCATGAAATTGCTGCCGTGTTGTGACTAGGTATCCATCCCTACCCAACCTATGTACACTTTGATGAGACCATGTAACTGTGAGGGACTAGTTGATTAACTTCATCGCCATTGGGAGGTTGGGCCGGGCAGGCTGTGTCTGTGGACCATGCTTACACTGTGTGTGTGACTTGGATCAAGACATCACAGTAGTACTCATTAATTTGGAGTCAGAATTAGCAAACAAAAAAACAAATGAAGAAACATCCTCATTCTACCAATCCCCAAATACAAAGAAAAATACCACAAAACAAATAAAGATCTAGAAATGCTGATAATTTTGATATTTTTCTGTCATATTTTCGTGGAAAATGAAGAGGACGCTGTATACATGTGTATGCCATGTCAGGCTGTGTATTTCCACAGCCCCTGCCAATGTTTGCATGTGTATTGTTGATGTATTTAAATGCAGTTGACTGAATTAAAAAGCATTAGTGGTATTAACGAAGCGTCACGCTTCACTTGGTCAAATGGTTTTCCAGTTTAATAGATGTGTTGGAAAAGTGCAGACGGAATTGTGTAGTACAACCACCTCCCTCTCCCACACAAACATCCACACGACTAAGCTACATCTGCTTACACAATCATTTATTCATGACTTAGAGGTAGTATCATACTTTGGTAAGAAACCAAAACAGAAATGTTCACATTTACGTAACTTTAATACAGGGTATGAAGATGGTGGTGGTAGAAACATACTGTTAAAATTTTTCCGCCTGAAATGGTGTATTTATCCAGAATTTAGTAAAACAACGACCGAAAATCTTTTTGATCTTTTAAAAGATCAAAATTAAAGAGAAAAGACTTAAGAAATACTGTGGCTGTTTTTCAATGTTTTCTAAAAAAAAAAATGGGACTGAATTTTTCACAGATGACTGTTACTGTATCTGTCTTGATACTTTTGCCCATGAATCTGTATTTCTTTGATAAAAACCAAAGTATGATACTACCTTTTAATAAGTAATAAACTGTTGCAAACTGCTCATCAGCCAAAAATAATAACCTGAAATTTATCGAAAAGCTTGGGAGTTAAAGGGCCTGATGCGTTTCATTCCTAGCAGGATCTTTCTCAAAGGCTAAATGATTGATTAATTTATTAATGATGATAGTTTCATGAAAATATTTTCGAAAATATATCGGTCTGTAACCTTTTACTAACGACACAGCAGGTGGTTTGTGAGTCATGAGACATAAAAATGATGGCTGGAATTATTTTGTATGGTTGGGAATTTGAACATATGTTATGTACTGTTTGTTGCACTGGATTTATAAAGCACCAAAATTGTATATTGTGAATTTTCATCAAATTTGTTTTTACACCACACAAAGAAAAGATACGTTGTCCATATTTGGAAAGGAATTGGTGCAGAGCCAACCCTATAGGTCCTATTAGTAAAGAGATATGAAATATGATTATGAATGTTAAATGATTTTGGTCGGGAGATAGATAATATGCAAATAAGGCTTGCCCTTCACCGACTTGATGGGTATGTTTGTATCGTGAGTATGTTGTATAATAATACACATTATGGGTCTGTTTGTTTCACGCACAAGATCACGGACCCTGCTGATCCGGATCCCATTTAAGTGTATCCTGCATGGGACGTGGATCAACACATCTAGGATCCCGTGCGTTAAACAAAATAAAGATGTCTGTGCCCAGAGTGTTTTTAGTTTGGGAAAATTAGTAAGTACATTGTAACTCACTAACAATCATAATACACAGTAGCTTGGTGAGTGTGGATTGCTTGAGTTTGTTATGGATTGTTGGCCTTGGAACCAGTTTGGAAATGGGTACCAGTGCTAAGCCAAGCGGCATGTTTTTGTTTGTTCTTACGATTATCATATACTCCAGTGTGCTATGGCTAAACTGACAGGAGCATAACAAGCTGTTTACCGGTTAACCTGGTGGTCTGTGTAGGTATTGACACCACTGTGCCCGCTCCAATTTCTTAATATTTCGGACGAGTTGACGGTACCGTGCTGTACTAAGAGGTAGCTGTGGAAAGTCTTGTCAAGTAGCGTTCTGCTCTGGTTTCCAAGTCATGTTTTCTTGCCTACTTCTCCCGTTCATTCTTGTAGGCTGGGTATTGTGTTTACCCGTAGGCCCTGCTCTGCTGTCCAGGGGTTGATGTTGGATGTTGATTGCCTGTTTCAGATGGCTCTTGAGAAGGAAATGAGGAAAGTTAACGTCCTTCAAGAAGAAGGGCGGAAGAAGAAAAAATCCAGCACGATGGAGCCAGTCTGTGTATAAGCCCCATGTACTTAGTCTGATTGTATCAGATTACTATTTACTTCTTGTGAGAATCAACAGTTATGTAAAGAGATATTTGCAGGCCTGCAATGGCTAGGGGGATCGTTTACTTAATTCCTGAATGGATTTTACAGTTGATGATGTAATGCAATACTGGTTCCACTAAGTACTCTAGCAGACAATCGGGAGCGGAGCGACTGCGTGTGTGCCACGGTTGATGCCAGGATTTGCTACGGATATTTGTTTCTGTCAGGAAAGTTTTCTCGGCAATTGCCATTGCTACTGTCAGAGTCCTCCTTCAGAATCATGCCTGTATCAGTTGCATACATGTGCGTACACTCCGACTGATCTGTTTTCGAATGGAGGAAAAGATCGACATTTGTAAACAGCGACGTGCCTCTCGCTCGCTCAGCTGGGTGTCAAAATAGCGCCCTCAGGAGGCGGGGGAGAATTTTTCTGGGTCTTGTACCCTGAAGTTCCTCGCTGCATCTATCATTACAATTACCCTCTGGCTAGTGATTAGTCTGGTGACTTGGGTTCATTGCACTGATGAGCGAAGTGCATTTCTCTGTTGTGTACCTTTTGCTTTTGATTTGAACATGGAAGGATGTTTTCCTCCAAACCAAGTTTTTTTCTCTATAATTATTCAAAATTCCTAAAAAAAAAATTGTTTTTACTGGATTGATACCCAAACAGAAATGTTCTCAGATTTATGTATAACTTTCAGGACATGAAGATGGTCCTGGTAGAAACATACCGTTAAAATATTTCTGACGGAAACGCTGTATTTATCCAGAAATTAGTAAAACAAAGACCAAAAAAACAGTTTTGATCTCGGGGTAAGATCAATAATAATTGAATTGAATAATAATTGAATTTGAATCAAAACCATTCTTTATGCTTTATAAGAAAAATTAATTCAGGTTTTCGCTATTTTCTCGTGACTCAGATGTCCGATGGAGCTCATATTATCACAGGCTTATTATTCCACGTACATGCTGGATCAGACAATGTGTGAGTGCACTGCTCTGTGACCATAACCAATCATGTATTATACCTTTAAAACTCTGGTCTCGCTGTGCACACAAGGCGAACATGGAGGATTTAGTTTCAACATGCGTGATGAATGTTAATTTTTTGTTGTTGCCAATGTTCATCCTAAATGCTTCATTTTGTTTTTGTTTGAGGTTGATTGTACTATTACTCAAGGTTCATTTAACGTGTACCTATTAAACCGGTGTCCGGTCTCCTGAAAACAATCCCGTCTAGCTCTTAACGTGTGCCAAGGTCGAAAAACAAATTAGTATTTTGTTCTGTGGTCACGACTGCATATTACATGAAGCCATTAGCGGAAAGTGAGGTTGTTTTGTTTTATGCTGTTTTTTTTTCTGTTTTTTTTGGGAGAAGCCCTTTTTGTTTTCCCATTATCACTTCACATTGTGCAAAATATTTTACGATGAAAAGCTCTGTATTCTGCAGGGTGGAAATGTGTAGAAAATAAACAACAACATCAACATCGTTGTTGTTGCCTCCTGATGAGGACTATAGAGCAGGCTAGTCGAAATGTTGAGATGTTACGAGAAGTGCGAATGAAATTAAAGTGCGATAGTACAAATGATTCGTATGGTGTTTCAAACCGATCCACATAACATCATAGTTTTATTGACAATCTTCAATATTTATACTAAGTCATACACAAACAATTACATTTGCCAATGTTTGAAATACAACTGTAGTTAAATTGTAAAATGATGAAAGGACAGATAATGGCGGCAGGTTTAGGTCCGTTGAAGTCAACAAAATATCAGGGCTGATTCTGGTTGTTCCTAGTCTATGTGATAGATGCACTCGCCATACAGCGAGCAAGCGTCTATCACATGCGTGCAGATTTCCTGATTAATTATGCAAACCAACCCAGCACTGACCACTCTAAGTTTTGACCAATCAGAAGTCATCTACTATCATACCGTTTGGGGAGCGCATCTATCACGAGGATAGCTGCTACCGCACGGATACGCAAAATTGACCAATCAACATCCTCCGTCACGATCCTGACGGATATGTTCTCAAAACAGATCTGATTGGCTGATGTGCCGCGTTGGATAACATTTGCATGCATGCATGTATCAGACATTCATACGTTCCTGGCCACAAAAGATTTCCTTTGACAAACAGTACATCCATCTGTAACAATTTGAATTTGTAACTTCATTAAAAATAGAAAACAAAAATCTAGCTAATTATAAAATTAATTCAAGGTTCTTTTTTGTTTTAGAATCCAATTAATTGATTAATTAATGTTCAAAGTAGTACATTTACCAGTCATCTTTTGACTACAGTGTCAAATGTTTACCCCTGAAAATGCCATAATTTTGCTCTGATCCATTCATGCAGGGATAATAAGGTAACAGATGTTTTTCCAATGGTATGATGAACATGTACATGGTTGCTTAGTTACTTCACTGTACCGTTGCCATGGTGATGTGTTAAATACCACATCTCCTACTAGATGAGAAGAGTCTTAAGGTCAACGTTGATTATCGCTGTGGTTACGATTGACCAATCAGGAAAGCTCATTTAAAGCTTTTTTAAGGTCGTCTGTCTAAAAACATGTACGGTACATTTTGTGTGGATAAAGTGTTCCAATCTCCAATTCTGTTTTTTTTCCCATAATTATACTGAACTATTTGGTTGGTCATTTACAAGGCCACAATATGTATTCCACATTATGTCATGATACAAAAATTCAAAAATGTTAGTCAAAATTTAAATCATTGATTGGTACTTGCTCTCATTCATGAATCTGTACGTCTGGAACTACATTGTACAGAAGCCAGAGATATTATTGTGTTTTTGTTTACATAGTGCGATATTTGTTCAAAATTGTTGATTTGTTTTTATTTTTCTTGTCTTCTTTTTCAGTTTGTCCGGCCAGATGTTCACTGGCGTGCGACGGTTCCAAGTGCTGTCACGAGTCCTGCGTTGGTGGATGCGACGGTCCGACGGACAGGGATTGTATAGCGTGCCGCAACCTCTACTATGATGGCAGGTGCATAGACCGGTGCCCGGCAAACACGTACACGGTAAGTGCTTCCACGGCTGTCCGTGAACCGGCGAGTTTGCATCAGACTTAATGGAGATTCCGTCACACAGTCACAGTTGATGGCTTTTATTGCTGTGAGATGAGCTTGACCGAGAGATCCGTGAGTGGAGGGCATCCTTGACCTCATCACAAGACAAGACCAGTCACTGAGACCGATAGATCCCATGGTCCGGTGGCCAGACGGGGAGACAGAAATACCCCAGACCTTGAAACAGCTTCCAGCCTATAATTAGTTGATTGGATTTTGCATCACAAGTTCAGCGAAACTAGTTGCTTGGAGACTTTTGAGACGTCAACTGAAGTCTCTTTTTGCTGTCTCTGAGCATGTGCGCGCAATTGTGAGCATTGTTGTGCGCGTGTGTGCGCGTGCGCTGTTGACGCGAAGACCGATGCTCCAAAGTCTCCCATTACGTCGAGGAGGCCAGTACAAACAGCCCAAAATTTTCCTGAGACCAGGCTCTTAAAAAACGTTCTTGTACTTGTGGCCAACTGCTGCCATTTGAATACAATGCAGAAATAGAGTCGACAGGCTCATACACTGATGACAGAATGTGGCATAATAGGCACGTGCCCTCTTGTCGCCATAGTTATTGTAACCATGGTTTCCGTAAAGTCCAAAAGTCCAGCAGCGTGAGGAATGGTTAATATGTAACTATTGATATGTTCACCTCTCTCTCTATATATATCTCTATATAAAAGAAAATTGGCGGAATCATTGCTTTGGAAATGAAAAGTGACACTGGCCAAGAAATGATTAGCCGAGCTCCAAATATTGTTTACGTCGGTGAAGGAGACAGTGCTGCCCTTTGATAGGGCAAGATCATTTTTTTCTCCCTCGTAATTGTCTACTGCCAAGCCAAATGAGTTTTTTTTTTCATTGTAAGCATGTATGGGAACATTTTATACATGTATGCATATGGGCTGAGGACACCAAGACTAGGGGTGGTCGTAGGGACCACATCGGATTCTTGCTTGCATCAATTTCCATAGGCCATGGAAAGTCTTCCTTGATCAAACAGGATTACCAACCAAATGTTCATGTGATGTTTACTGCTTTTGACTTGTATTCGGCTGTTGTTTACTGAGCATAACATTCACAAGGAGTTTTGGCTGGCATACTGATTTTATTTACATTCACAAGGGGTTTTTGGCTCGCATACTGATTTTATTTACCAAGAAATTTGGTGCTTGAGCAAATTTTGGTGCTTAAGCCGCTTCATGAAATTGGCCTCAGATCGTAAACTTGACTTCTCCAGCTGGTCCAGTCGTTTCGAAGTCCATTGGCAAAATCAATCTCACCAGCCTCGATAACGAATAGGCATTAAAGAAAAGAATCTTAGCTGTGTCAAATTTGATCTCATTTCTCCCTTCATATCTTTGTTTGTTTGTTTGTTTTTAGTATAAAAATCATCGTTGCGTTGAGAGCAGTAAATGTATAGATGATAAATGGAAACTTCTCAACGGCCAATGCTTGGAGGAATGTCCGACCGGCTACATCGCGAACACCACCCACGCGGCCTACTGCCAGCCGTGCGACGGCCCCTGTCCAAAAGGTATGATAAGGAGATAAACAGACTGGAAGGAGGTTGGGGGGGGGGGGGTTTAGAATGAGGCTGCGTTTGATTTTTATCCTGGAGTCTCGGTCTGCTTAACCAGTCAACTGTCACTCTGAGTTTAAGTCATGAATGAAATGGCAACTCCATCTTGTTCGGAGGACACATTTTCTTTCATTTTCTTCTCTTTTTTTCAGCTTTTTCTTTTCAATGGTTTTGATAATGTATTTGGATCAGTCCATCTGGGCCCAATTTTCATGGCTCGGCCTACAAACGGAGAGGCCATATTTATGGACCAATGAGGGACCTACATCGATGCTATCATCATGGATACATGAACATTAACTGTAAATGCCACAGAATGTCGGACTATCACATCTTCTCTGCATTTGATATTGATATTGTTTAAGTCCGAAGCAATTGTAACCTCTGGCTTGAAATAATGCATACTCTATACGGAGAAGTTATTTTTTGTTTTGCTTTCGTCTCTTTTTTGTTTTGGTCTTTTTTTTTTCTCAAGGACTTTGCAAATTGTGGTTTTTTGTTTGTTGAACACTGATGTGCACTTAATTTGCAATTTAATATGATTTGCAGAGGAAAATGCTGTTGGGATCAGCACTGTTTACACACTAAAAGCCCCAGTGCAATATAAATGCTAAACTGTCGGCCCCATTACTTCTTTAGGGACCATCAGAGGCGAAATTAGAACTTCCGGCTACTTTTTTTTTTTTTTAGATTAATCTGAGTGTTCTATCCCCCGGACATTTATTTATCTAATGAATCATAAACAAATATCATCCAAACCTCATAAGACCAAAAAAAGAAGACGGCCAACCGTGGGCGGAGTCACATAGTGTAACACTCTGAACTCATTTTGAGCAGCAGCAAAATATGAAAGAAATCTTTTTTGAGCTGGATCTCCTTGAAAAAAAAAAGTATCAAAGACTGGGATTGTGTTAATGAGGACTGCCCCATGTATATTTGGTCATTTATACAGTCATTTGGTTTGATAATTTGATTTCTGTATTCTGAATATTTACTCTGATTTTCGTCAGCCAGTCACGAATCAGTAATGAAACCGCAGAGGAAAGGAATATAAAAAAAAAACGTGGCTTAGTAGCACAAACACATTTTTGAACTTGGGCACTAAACTGGCAAGCGTAACTGGTGTGAAGTGAATTTAGTTGTAAGTGTTTATCGCAAGCTGAACAAAAAAGAACGAGAAAAAAACAAGACAAAATTGTGGCAAAGCTGTTGATGAAGAATGATGACTACGTGTGCCCCAAGAGTGTCATAATGATTAGCGATAGGAGACTCGCGTACTCCGGATATAAATGATTAGAACTGATTCTGGCGTGTCAGAGAAACCAGCGTCAATGAAGAACATGGGACATCGTACTACTTGATACTGGCTTAAAGAATTTGTCTTGATTTCAGACTGCATTTTAGAATGACTAAACTTTGGGCATTTACAAAATGGAGGCTCCAGCTCCAGTTCCATCTCCATTTTGTGAATCCATTCTAAAATAACGGGTATGAAAATAGAGGCTTTTGGCTGCGGTTCGGGAGTAGATTATCTGGTTTGAAAAGGAAAACAGAGCTTCAGCTTCAATGAAAAACCACAAGCTATATTTTCAGCATATGGATGACAGAGGTGGAGCCCGAGCCTGAGCCTCCTTTTCATGCAGCCCCCCTTTTTTTTCTAGTTCGGAATTCTGATGAAACATCATGATTTTTTTTGGTTTTCATCTTACTCAGTTTGCTCAGGTCCTATAGCGGTCAACTCAGTAGGGGATGCAGCCCAAGTAGACGGCTGCACCGTCATCAATGGATCCTTGGAAATTGGCATTCGAAGCGGAAGTAAGTTAGTTCTTCTCTCCCCCCTTTTAGCAGGAGTTGTTTATCTTGTGTTTGAACTGTCATGAGTAATTTCAGAAATCGTTTCCAGCATCCAGAAGACCAAATTCAGAGAACGGCAAAAGAATAAAAACAAAATTCTTTCTGTTTATATCAAGCAAAGCAATGTGTTTTGTAGATATGCTTGAGTGATATTATGTTGTTTGTGCTCTTTTTGTAAGTCATTGTGAACCAAGAAAAATTGATTGGATTGGGATTCGAACCAGCGACCTCTGGAATACTGTATCGGCGCTCTTACCCATTTTTTTTTTTTGTCAGAAAGTACAAAACAAAATGCTTAGGAATTCTTCATAGGGCAGGAACTTGATCCTAAAGGTTACAAGGATGCAGTATCCCTGTGGCTGAGGGAACCTCTGTGAAAGCAGCTGAGGTGCCTACTGGAAGATTTTGAAGATGAACTTATGTGGTGACCAGGGGCAGTGAGGCAGTGACCAGGGCCACTGAGGCACTTACCAGGTCCACCAAGGCAATGAATGGCCAGGGGCACTGAGACAATGACCAGGGGCACTGAGGCACTGACCAGGGGTAGTGAGGCAGTGAGGCAGTGACTAGGGCCACTGAGGCACTTACCAGGTCCACCAAGGCAATGAATGGCCAGGGGCACTGAGACAATGACCAGGGGCACTGATCAGGGGCAGTGACCAGGGCCACTGAGGCACTTTATTACCAGGTCCACCAAGGCAATGACCATGGGTACCAGGGTAATGGCTACTTTCTCTCTTAAGTATTGCAGTGGTGCAAACACCCTTCATTTCTTCCAAGTATTTCCTGCCCTACAGTTTTGTACTTTTCTGACCATGTGGCTCCGTCTGTCTCGCTGCCAATCACAGTCAAAGCAATCTATGACTACACTCCGAGCAATGCACTCTAAATAACCATCTCCTCATATATGTCCCAAGGTCTGGTAAAAGACTTGCCAGTCCTTGTGAGGTATTCCATGTCTGGAATGGAAATATAAAAATCATCTTCATCAAAAGAATGCTTTGTTCCAGGGATATGAATGTTTTAACAATTAAGATTTGTAAAATTGTGCTGTTGGTTTTTCATATTTCATCAAAAGAGAGCGTGAAGCCCCACAGTAATTTTCTTTTGGTCGAGGATACGTGCATCAAAACTTGGAATCGAGCAGTCCGTTCTGTCGGTCTAATTTAGGATCATGACTCAAACGGTTTAGTTTGAAAATTGCAGATTTTCAAGTCAATATGGCATGCAGATTGCGAGCCTTATCAGACGGGCTTACCGCACAGCATGACAGAGGCTGTCTCCACGTACCAAACCGGATCCAGAGATTGTCCCTCATTTTGGTTATTAAGGCATTCCATTCCTGTCCCCCTCCAATCCTTCCAAAGGAAGAAAAAGTGCACCCACAGCAAGTGACCCAGAGTCTAGGCTCGGTACCCAGTGGAGCCCAAGAGACCTTGGCACCAACCCCATGGGGGATGTCATTCACCCTGGCAGGAGGATAAGGGGGGAAGGGAGGAGGACCAAGACCAAGACCCATGCCTTGATCATCATGGAAACGCTTTTGTGTCTGCATCAATAAAACCCAGGTCCTTAAAGGTCGAATCAACCCCTGGGAAAAAACAATTGGGACATATTATCCCAAAGGGGGTAGGAAGCACCGATGGGGGGTTCAATCTCAGAGAAGTTTTCTCCACTGGCCGTTTCAAAGAGGGTTTCCTTTTTGTGCGTGTTGCACTTCTGTCGTCCTTGTCTTTCAACCTTTGAACAAAACTTGCCAGACAAATTCCCCAGTGTCCCGACCGTGTCCCATTTCTGTTCAAATATCCAGTATCTCAAGGGTTTCTATCTTCTTCTTTTTTTAACAAAGAAAGAAGGTATCCTCATATTTGCAGTTAGCAATTTCAGCATTAATCACGGAGGACGCCTTTTTTTTCTTTCTATCTTTCCCTTTTTTCCCCTTCTGTTTCTTGGGTCCAGTGTACGGTAAACAGGTGGGAATTCAATTGAATCGTATGTCATCTTTTAAACACATGGAGTGACGTGTGTTGAATGCCTTGGCAATACCAGGAATTCTATCATTCAATGCTAATTATGATTAATAATTGCACATTTTTTTATGGGGGCTGGATAGTTAGGCTACGTCTATTATTGATTTTCCATATTACAAAGAAGTTAACTCCACTGGAGGGCAGTAATTCTCTTGAAATTTCTGTGTTCATTTGTTTTCACCAGTTCAAAAATTGTATTAGAAGTTGGCCTACAAAAGCCCTTCTTGTTTATCTCTGATAAATATGAACTGGTGAACAAATGTATAAAACAGGATTATTTTGCTTTTGGGTATTTGTTATTTGTTTTGTTGAGTAATTTCATTTGAAAAAGAATTTAATATATTTCAATTGTTCAAAAATCAGAAGATCAGCTAATTGGGGTCTAGTCCCATGAAACTGCTTACTGGTACTCAAAAAGATAACGCTATAAAGCAAAACAATTGGTAGAATACCAGTCATTAAACCAGCATACATTACATGAGATATTGGCTGGTAACCAGTGTTCACTAATGTGATCTATATTTCTGGTGAGTTCATTTTTTTTTTCATCTCGGAAGTTAGCAAAGTACCGGTTAGTATTTTCTGATAAGCAGTTTTATGAAAATATCCCCCAATATTTCCTGAGTCTTCTTGCTTTGATAAGCAATTATCCTTTGTTATTTTTTTCCAAAATTCTCAAATATTTGAAAACTTTGCGGTGTAAATATCCAGTGTAATGTTGTTGTTTTTTCTGAATTGGTCCTCCGCCAATGTTCTGTTAGATATGACTTTTTTTTATTTGGCAACTCAGGGGAAAAACGAAAGTCTAAATCAGATTTCCTAGCCTACATACCAGAGGTTTCAGATGACCGTAGCACATGGGGGACCATAAATTGTTTAGACTCCCAAAGAATCACTCATTATTGTCCATGGTAACAGCCATCACATGCCCATTGTTGTTCTCAAAGTACGTCTGAGAATGTGTTTTTTCTTTTCTTGTTTTTCATAACTACCTAATATCTGTCAGAAGTCTGGTGTTTTAAAGTTAATTGCATAATTTATTCAAAGTTAATCATTAACTTGATCAAGTTTAAAACTCTACCCCCTAAACCAATTTTAATGACAATTTACGTAGCAATTGAAACTTGAATCCAAACTTGAAATTGATTGTATCTGGTGTTTGCTTGTTCCCAAACAATTCCCAAACATGAATATCAAACTTAATCGTTCCCTTGTCGCCGGTGCTCGCCTCCATGTCATTCGTCTCGGAGATGTGCAGTGCAGTGCAGTCCAGCTCCCCTTTAAGAATCTAATGCATCTCCCAGACGTTAAGCAATTGAATTGTGAAGAAGTTGCCCCACAGAGAGCTGGGAAGCAGTTGCCATCACGGGGGTGAACCAAAATCTGTAGGGAGTGGGGTGAAGTACCCCACCAAAAGTTATTACAGTAACAAGTCCCAACAGCCAATGAAATCAGGGCTCCTCCGTCGAGAGTGCAAGTGTATCATTTTCTTGTGTTGTTAGCCGTCAAACCCTGCCACCAACGGGCCGAGTCCATTACTGCGACCAAACATTAAAGCGAGGCGATGTCAGAGGGGTTCATTCTTCTCGGGTTTTGGTGGCGTTTAAAAACGGTGGCAAATGTTTTTCTTGCGGCAAGCTGGCGGGCAGTCCAGTCAGGCTTGAAAACAATGAGGTTGGATAGATTCAGGGACTCTGCAGGAAAAAGTAAATCCGTACAAATATGTGGAAAATGACAGGAATTTTCATAAATCTGGTCTTTGTTGCAAGAGATATGCAAAACAAAATAGAACCAACAAGCCCCCCAAAAACCAAAACAAAAAACAAACAAAGACAAATTCAGATATTCAGTGACAGAATGTACAGGCAATCATCAATCAGGGGCCAATTTCATAGAGCTGCAGATTTTGCTTAAGCATCAGAATCTTTGCTAAATAAAATCAGTATGCCAGCCAAAACTCCCTGTGAATGTTATACTCAGCAAAGAATGATCTCACCCCAAGATCAAAACTGTTTTCGGTCGTTGTTTGACTCATTTTTGGATAAATACATAATTTCAGGGGGAAATATTTTAACGGTATATTTGTACCACCAACATCTTCATACCCAGAAAGTTTTACGTAAATCTGTGAACATTTCTGTTTGGGTATGATACCAATCCTGTACTGTACCTTTAATGTGGGATAGCTTTGTGTATCTGTATCCAGAGAGAAAGGTAGGCTAGGCATTAGTCGGTTGTTTTCATGTCCGCTGTTCATTTCAATCACGCCGGCTGTATGTGCCTGTCTTAATATATCACTGTGTGTATTATGTGTCCTCATTTCAACTGGAACAAACAAACCAGGATGGGGCTAGGATTAGTCTGATTAGATTAGCTGTGTCTAGCTTTTTTTTTTTTTTTTTTTTTTTGGGCCTTCCAGAGGAGGGAAAAAACACACACAAAAACAAACGATTGTGAAATAAACAAACTCGCCATAATCGGTTGCATTTTTGTAAGTGCACGTGCTGCCTTGTTGCAAAGTTAAGGTTTGCACACAAAATATGTTCCATCAACCGTGTTCGGAAATGAAACGAGAGAATGTAAACATGGAACCTGTTGGAAAATTTAAAAGAACAAAAACAAAACACCATTTATAAAGACAGCAGGATAAAAAAAAACATACAAAAAACGATTTTATGAAAAATTTGTTTTGTTGAAAAGAGACGTGAAAACAAAAATTGATTTGGAAAAATAAAAATGGATATGCAGAGTTTCATTCTCTCTTATGACTTCAAGGGAACAAGCCCGGGTGAAAAAAAAATTCACAAGGAAAAAAAAACGGACAACAATTTTCAGAATTCATTCTTAAATCCTGTCAGTATTTCCATGCATTCTTTTAAAAAACTCTTTTTAAAAATCCTGGTTGGACCGAAATGCGTCAGGCCCTCCTAATTCCAGGCATCTTGCTCAGTGTTAGGAGGGCCAGACATTTACGGTACATCGGTACAGCCTTCTCCCAAAGGCTAAATGCATATTTTATTTTATTTCGCCCCCTCTTGTTCTTCCATCTTAAAACAAGCCAACATCATGAAGGAGCTGGAGAAGAACCTTGGCATGATCGAGGAAGTCACCGGGAAGGTCGTCATTCGGATGGCCTACTCCCTTGTCAGTCTCAACTTCTTGAAGAATCTGAAACGGATCCGTGGTAACGAGCTTGAAAACGGGTGAGTGCCTGCCACATGGCTTCCACGTCGCCCCCTTGAGGCGGACTATGATGTAGTAAAATCGTCGCCTAATGATTGAATGAGGTTGGTCTGTCTGACTGAGTCACTATCGACCTCTCTCTTTCTCTCTCTCAGGTTGTACTCTTTCTACTTGTTGGATAATCGGAACCTCCAGCAGCTGTTTGATACTTCCACCTATCCCAACATCACCATCTACAACGGCTCGCTCTTCTTCCACAACAATCCCAAGCTCTGCCCCTCCAACATCACCGAATTCGAGACCAGGGCCAACTTTTTGGTGCCGCCCAAGAGCAACAACTTTGGAACCAACGGCGACCAAGTGGCTTGTGAGTCCAGCGCAAAGTTTCCTGTATTATTCGGTTGTCTTGCATTGCCTATTTATTTGCATCTTGTTTTACCCTGGGGTTACCTGCTCAGTGAAACACACACTGTTTTCCAGAGGTTCCCAGCAATTACAATATGAATTATGAAGGATGGTGCTACACGTGACCGAGTAGCAGGCTTTCATGGGCGCCCTTTGGCAGCCAGCCACGTCAACCCATATATGATCACGAAGCACAGCTTATTAAGATCGAAAGTGTTTGGTTTTTGTGGAGGGAGGAAAACCGGAGAACCCGGAGAAAAACCCTCGTAGCGCAGAAGAGAACCAAACGCACAACTCTACTCACATAATGACCCAAGCCGGGATTGAACCCGGGCCACATTGGTGAGAGGTGAGTGCCCAATGCACTTTGCCACCTATGCCCCCCTATTAAAATCAGATTCCGCCAACTTTGTGAGGTGACCCGATTAGGCTGGGGTCTTTGAACTGTTTGTATTTGAAATGGATCAGATTCTTGCTCGTCTTCCCTCTAGTTGATTTTTCTTTCCTCGTTTCCGTCACATTTTTGTTTACGACATTCAGGCAGCATTCACAAGATCAACATTGGCATATCAGCTGGACCGAGTACCTTAATCGTTAGGTGGGTGTTCGACTCCAGCAAAATCAGCGACAAGCGTAATCTTCTCGGATTCTTAATTTCCCACAGGAAAGCGTAAGTATACGGAACAGATAATTGTAATGTTTTGTTTTTCTTTATCCTCCCATTTCATTTCATCCCTCATTAAATTTAAGGGACCCATTAATAAAAATTGGACTTTCTCCCTTTTTGACCTGAACCTAAAAAGCACTGCATGATTTATTGGTGTCAGCGTGACCCCATTAATATTACATATTCTGTTTAATACGCACAGTATATTCTGCGTTATTTTGTCGTGTCCGTTTATTTTGTACACTGTACTGTACCCACCTCTTGTGGGTCAAGAATGTAGTGCTGTGTGGGTCACTGCTCTCCAAACTTTCTGACTACCGGTATTTTATTCTGCTCTATGATAACACCATTTATAGACTCTGTCACCAAATTGGGATAGATTTTAACGAGCTAGGTATTACATTGTGTTAACTTTACATCAAGCCAGTTCACAAATTATTGCCAAAATGTAACTGTTTGACAGTCAGTTATATAACTCCCTTTTTGTTTGTTTGTTTGTGTTTTTTTGGTGTGTTTTTTTCCAAAAACAGGCCACACAGAAATGTGACGATATTGGATGGTGAGGATGCTTGTGGCACGAGTATGTGGGAAACTTTCTACAAAAGCCCAGAGGACTTATTGAATGTGGCCCTGATAGCGGGATTGGAACCCTGGACCCAGTACGCAGTGTTCATACGCTCCTACATGATATCCAACACTGAAGAAGGAGCGGAGAGTGACATCATGTATATCACGACGAGAGAAAGAGGTAACTCCGACGGACAGATGACTGAAATCATCCTTAGCCCTAAACCCTCTTCACTTACTCTACACTATTAATAATTCATTACTATTTTTTTTAACCCTTTCAGTCCCACAAATTGGTTATTTGTCCACTGATGTACTTTACCTTTTAACTTGTTCATTATTTGCTTGGAGTTTGGTGTGCCTGACATATTTCAATCCTAGCAGGATGTTAATCGATGGCTAAAGATCCTGCTAGGATCGAAACACTTCAGGCACTCCTAACTCCAAGCTTTTTATAAATTTCATGTCATTTTTTTGGCTGATGAGCAGTTTACAGCAGTTTATTACTTGTATTGTTCATTATTTGTTTTTCTTTAAACCTTCTCCGTCTCTTTTGCTCTTGGCAGAGCCCGGTCCCCCGTCGGACCTGTCAGTGAGAGCCAATTCCTCCAGTGAGCTGGTGGTGAACTGGGGTCTGCCCAAGAAGCCCAACAGCAACATCACCAGCTACGTCATCCGCTGGCAGAAGCAGGAGCTGACCGTCAGCCAGTTCAGCACCAGAAACTTCTGCCGAGAAAGTAAGGGGTTGGGCTGGATATGAGTATTTGATGTACAGGACCCTGATTGGGCAGGAATTTGCTGAGCTCATGATCAGTAACTCTTAACTCGAAGAAGATAGATTGTTTGAGCGACTTACAATGTCCACTGAGGAAAGTAGCGACGTTTTGGCTGCTGCTAGCATGTGTATCGGAGACTAAGAGCCTTTGCGAAACGGAGGCTCAGGCTCAGACTCCGTCATCCATATGCTTTAAATATACGTTGTGGTTTTTATTGAAGCTGAAGCTGTTTTCCTTTTCAAACCCGAGAATCTACCAGAGAACTACAGCCAAAAGCCTCCATTTTGATACCCATTATTTTAGAACGGATTCACAAAGTGGAGCTGGAGCCTGAGCCTCTGTTTATGAAAAGGCCCTAAATAAGCAGGGTGATTATCATTCTGGTTTGTTGTTGTGATTGTCACTGAGCAAAGATGCATGATGATCGGTGATGAGTTTGTCTTTGATTTGTCTTGCGTTGTCAGAGCCGCCAACCTTGCTGTCGGGTATCATCGTCACACCGGAGGAAGAGAACACGGAACAGAACAACACCTGTCAGAAAGGCTGCTGTGCCTGTCCCAAGGACAAGGAGACCCTGAAGATTGAGGAGACCGAAGCCCTCTTCCAGAAGCAGTTTGAGAACTTCCTGCACAACCACGTCTTTGTCCAGAGGTAGGAGGCAACTTAGATTCAGGGTTGTGGTTTTTTTCCCCTCTTGTGAGGGGCCAAGTCATTTGTTCTGGACAAAAGTGCCGTTTAATTTCAGTTTTGGGGTTCACATGTTGAAAGCAGACGTCTGTAAACCAACATTTATGGAGGATTGATGAATTGTTTTTGTTTTACTCATAGACCCATTGTTTTCCCCTATTTTTATGTTCAGATTGTTAAAAGCTAATTTTTTTTAAATTGATAAATCTTTTTCAAGACAACTAACAATTAATGGAGATTTTTTTTTTACCTGTTCGGGTGTACGTACATGCCTGGTCAAAATCTGTTGCAATACTTTTTTTGAAAACTTGGTGCCAATTTTTGGTAATAGATTCAATATAGGGTACCGGTTACTCTCATTATCATAGATTCATATTATGCGCAGATTACCAGGTGCAAGTTACCAGTGAAGGAAACTTTAGGACACCTTCCTGTAGATAACACAGACCAATTTGGACAGATACTTAGGCCATGTCCGAAACGGGCTTCCAGATCTATGGCTAGGTCTATTGTCTTGGTGGCTCTGCGTGCTTCCAATGGAGCGAAGACCTAGACCTAGCTCTGGACAACAAATTCGGATGCAGCCTTAAGTTTAGATGCACTTTCCCCCTTTTTTTTCATCATTTGTTTTCCAAAAGCAAATTCTTCCCGAAACTGCTGTCATTTTTAGACACCAGTCCCATACTGTGTGATGATGTGAATTATATTTTGCTCGACAAAGAAAAGCACCAGAGAGATTGATAACACACTGCACACCATCCTTCTTTAACTGGAAATAACCCATGCAATAACATCAAATGTACCGTACGTACATCACACACTGCATATAAACCTGGCTTGGAGAGTGGTATTGCTACTTTGATTTTTAACAGTTGTTGTTATTAACAGTGGATTCTGACGTTACGATTTGTTTTCACCAGGTTGGAAAAAGGAATCTTGATCATGCTAATAATTGAATCTCTGAAGTTTCAGTGACTGATCCAGGGGGCGTGGCAAAGGGGGAAGGCTCATTATGTCTTGGCTTCGATAGGAAATTTGTAATCGTGTCCTGTGGTATATTAAAACTTGCCTAAGCTTTGCAGAGTCAATCTGGAAGTTTGGTTTTGGCTAATTTGCATGACTGAAACGACAGATTGTGCTGTATGAAAGTGCAAACTTAAAAATGTACACTTATACAGCAATATTGAGTTGCTACCTGTGGACAATGTCATTCTTGTCATAGAGCGTTTACGAAACGGTAGGCTCAGGCTCCAGCTCTGTCATCCATATGCTGAAAATATAGGTTGTGGTGTTTCCCTGAAGCTGAAGCTCTGTTTTCCTGTTCAAACCAGAGAATCTGCTTCCGAACCGCAACCGAAAGCCTCTATTTTAATACCCGTTATTTCAGAATAGAATCACGAAATGGAGCTGGAGCCTGAAACAGAGCCTGAGGCTCCGTTTCATAAACGCCGATAGAATGAGCAATCCTTGCCCCTTTCTACGGTCCCTGGATCAGTGGAATACATTTGCTGTTGTTTTTTCTCTCTCTCCACTAACAGTTTTCTTCCCAAACTTTGTCTTCTTTTAATAAAAAAGCGCCCTCACCATCTTCCCAGCAACTCGTTGTATTTGTCTCTAGAAGTGATGGAGACATGAAAAAAAAACCCGCTTTTTAGATGACCTATTCATCCTAATCTTCATATTCCAAACAAATTGAATTGTTTAGATGTAGACGAAATCATCTCATATGATGCAAGCAGTGCCGTGCTGGCGCACATCAAAGGGGCTTGTCCCAGTTGGCTGGCTACGGCTTGGAATTAACACACGAAGCTATGGAAGGCAGCCACGGCCACTACCATAGTGTGCGTGTGAATGTGATCTGTAGCCAGCTGGGGCCAATTTCATAGAGTTGCTTATAAAGCGCAAACATTGCTTAAGCATGAAAAGTCTTCCTTGATCAAACATCCTTGATTACCAGCCAAATTTTCATGTGACGTTTACTGCTCTTGACTTGTATTCTCCCATTGTTTGCTGAGCATAACATTCACATGGAGTTTTGGCTGGCATACTGATGTTATTTACCAAGGTTTTTGGTGCTTAAGCAAATTTTGGTGCTTAAGCAGCTCTGAAATTGGCCCCTGATTTGGGCACAGCCCTATTAAACTCCCAAACATGGTTTGTCATGATGTGTTGGTTTCCCATCTCATTCATATGAATCTGTAGTGTCATTGGCTGCCGAGTACCAGCCTAGAGAAGCCAGTGTGTGTGTTATGAGTGTGCGCGTGTGCAATCATATAAGGGCCGTGTTTGTAGATTTGTAGTTTGCGCAACAGACATGAATGATAATGCATTAGAAACAAACAAAAATGGCTAATAGTAAAACAGTTTCATTACCAATTCACCACATTTTCAAATTGATGGTTGATTAGTTCGTACATATTTATTCATTTAAGCATTTTCCTCAGGTTGAGATTGGTACCGTAATATCATTCCTTTTGATATAAGCTTGCACCTCTACGATGGGTTTCAAAAGCAATATTTTGTATACATAGTCCCCATACTCCGTACTTTGAAATGACTGCAAGAAAAATTGGTTGAAATGATTCCCTGCGACCGCCAGCAACATCACATCTCCGCTTTTCAGAAAGCAAATTTTCCCAACGGTAAACATTGCTTAAGCATATGTTTTTGTCATGAAATTGGAAAGAAACTTAAATGCTTGCACTATTTTGGGTATGGATTCATGTTGATTTATACATGCATTTCTTGGCAGTAAGTTGCCAAAGATTGAACAATTTTAGTTTGGGAAATCGCAACAGAAGCAATCTATGATTATGCTGCGCTGTGAGTGCTCCTGGAGACAATTTCATAGAGCTGCTTAAGCACAAAATTTTCTTTAAGCTTGAACAAATCTTCCTTGATCATACAGGATTATCAACCAAATTTTCAAGTGATGTTTCCTGCTTTTGACTTGTATTTGGCCATTGTTTGCTGAGCATAACATTCACAAGGAGTTTTGGCTGTATACTGATTTTTGGTGCTTAAGCAAATTTTGGTGCTTAAGCAGCTCTATGAAATTGGTCCCATGCTCTGTGTAACACAGACTCCCTGGAAATTCATTCTCAACCCATTTCTCTGGCAGTCATTCTGAGTACTGAGTATTTAACATGGGCCAAGCACAGTGGGAATGGGAATATGTGGTGCTCATTCTGGATTGATCATTTCACTCAATGAAGCATTGGAGGTATGGGGTTCGCTCGGGAATCTTAAAACAAATGACACGGTACATCTTCTCCACTGCATCCACTTTCAGTACGTCAAATATTTCCTCTCTCAAGTTCAGATAACAGTTTCCTCTGAAAATATTTGCGACTTTCCAAAAGACGCGTTTTTGATTTTTCATTCCTCTCCCCCTTTGCTAACAACGTTAACCCAAAACCAGGAAGAAACTGATAATTAAGTGACTAATCTTCTAATTTGCCTAACCACGTGCCCTTCTTTCCTCTTGGGGACTATCTTTTCCCCTCTCCTCTCCTGCTGTCCATCTATCCATCCACTCACCCCTACTCATCTCCTCTTTCCCCTCCCCTTACCCCCACCCCCACTGTACGACACTTATAAAGGAATTACATCGGGTTAGACCGTAACCGTACAAGGTAAGGTGCCGGGCATCTCCTACCCGTGTCTAACTGTTTTTTTGAATTTGTCGATTTTTTGTATTTTTTAAGCATCTTGTTCATCATTTTCACTTTGCAATGTTTTTTTTTCCTGTCGCTTTCATTAATTATTAGACTGCTGGTATTTAGTCTCACTGCACTTTGTTTATAATTGTAGACTATATTTGCTAGACGCTTTTATCCTCTTGTTTCACTGCTGTTGTTGAGGGATGCTTATTTTTTGCAGCATCACTCATTTGCATAAACTTGCTTGTTGCTAAGACTAGCTAACACGCAACACCTGCATGACGTAGTTGCACCATTTCTATTCCCTTTTTTTAGTTTAGGATTATGAATTGTATTAATAATTGAAAGAGAAATTGAAATGTTCCGATGTTGGATGATTTGACAGTGTTGTTATGAAGAATATTTACCCCCCAGTTTATTTGTGTGGTGGTGTGTTTTTCCCGCCGTTTTTGCACTCTAGAGGGCGCCCTTTCCTTGCTTCTCCAATGATAATGATGATATTATTAGAATGTGATAATGTGTTCCCAGCTGGTAACTGCTACATGTACTTCTTCTTTAATAGGCGTTTCTTCTAAAAGCATAGTTTTTAAAGTCAGTTTTGGGAAAGATTGCTGAATTTTTTTCCCATTTCTGAGTGTGATGAAAATGTCTTTAATATTAGAATAAAATCTTCTTCTTTTTAGCTGTGCTCAGAGTTCCTGTTGCCGTGGCCTGGGCTGTTATGGTTTTTAGTCTGCATGGATTGTATTTTTTTTTAGAATTGTATTTTTTCCCAAACGTTTGATGTTTTCAGCTGGGGTGGTATGGCAAATTTGATGGCAGGTTTCAGGATAGATTGGGATGGTTTTCGTGTGCATTTGTAGGTCGCCATTTTGCAAATTGACAACATTTGGGCATGAGACAGAATTGTTGAGCCTGAGTTGTCCTGAAGTTGTAGATGGGAGGTCTGTTATGAGAGGAATTTGATACCCTTGGTGTTGTGGAGTAGATATTGAATGCATGTATGTGTGGTGACAGTGCCACCTATAGCATTAACCCTTTTGTTCCTGTTGATGTACGTTGACGGTTGCATATTAATGCGATTCCGCATTTATCTCGATGCTAAATTCTTTGACTGTCTAAAGCCGTGTGCAACGTGCGCTAGGGTATCAGACTGGTAATCTCAAAGAGATCAGTTAGAATATGCTAAGCACCAGACTACAATTAATTGATTCCTTGATGCTTAGCATAAATAGCCTATAATCTGCAGGTGGATGGACATTATCATTTTAGTTTCTGTCACTAATGGGCTCTGTCATTACGGAATACGGCTTACCATGATTCCATCTAGTACCTGGACTCCACAGTGTATTTTTTCAATGCTTTCACACGTGCTTGTTGACAGTCAGTTAATTTGCGTTTCTTTTTAACCTGTCATCTAGTCACTAATGTGTTGATTTGTATTTATTTTCACAGCGAAGGGTTCTAAAGCTTAGGGTACACAATTGGATTTTGCTTTTAGTTAAATTTAAAGCAGGTTGCATCTTGAAAAAAAAATCTGTGGGACAAGTTGTTTGTATGAAAGTACGGTGCTCTCAGAAGATTTTATTGATCTCAGATTTCAGTGATAAATTGCCAGTTTCCTAGAAATGTCTGAAATACTGATTTATTTTTTTTAAATGAGGAATACCATAGAGGGAACCCCATCGTTCAATGGTAAATGTGCCCAAATTTTTACTCGAAGAGATATGAGATCCAATTTCTTCTTTCATCCTGCCAATATCACCATGGCAACCAGGGATGTGAAACTTCAGATTTAAATCGGAATTCTGATTTTTTTTTTTTTTTTTTAATTTTAACTCAGCTTTTTTTGTATGCCTGCTCTGTACTAAAGCAGAGGAACTTTTAAATTTCAGCTTTTTCCTTGGTATTTTTCAGATTTTGGGCTACCTTTTATCTTTTTGGTCCCGTGAAAAAAAAGGATAATTTATTTGATAATTTTTTTTTGAGAGGGAAAGAGAGCCTTACACATTCTACACTAGCTTCAATGGTGTAATTTTTAAAAATAGTTTTATTATAGTTTTCTGGTGCGTATGATACAAATGCAAATGCTTGAGGTGATTAGAAAACAGACGTTTGTGTGGAGATGCATTTACGGTAGTTATGATACTAAGAAATTAGAATGTTAACAGTAGCTGCATCTGAGGTAGATACACAGAGTAGTGTGAGATGCATCTGACATGTTTCTGTGTGGTTGAATAGGGGTATACTGTATGTTGCTGTAAATCCAGTCATGTCGTGTTTTTCCTCATCTTCTCAATACACAACTCCTGTTGGTGGTGTTTATTTGCATGGGTCTTTCCTCACTGATGGTTCCACCTATTTGAGGAAAGATCCCCTGCCACAATTTCACTACTTGTGAATTTGAGCCACCATTCCATGCGACACAGTTTGAGGGACAGGATACACATGGCATGATTGGATATTTTGAAATACAGCTTTTTTTGTTTAGACCTTTGGCTTGTATGTCATTTCATCGCCATCTCTGGCTAAAAAAGATAGACAAAACGATGAGAAAAACAAACAGCTCTTTACGCAGGACACACAAAATGGGCCAATCGGCTACCTTCATTTATCCCCCAACAGAGGGCGCCCTTCTGAAATGACATCATGTGCACAAGATCTTTATAGTCAGATCCGACGGCACGATATACTGTCCGCCATTACTGCAGTGTCCCCGCCTGCCTTTTACCCAGCAACGTCCGCTGCACTGTATTTTGCAGGGTGTACGTCCCCTAATCATGGGACGTACACCCTGCAATTATAGAGTGCGGCGGAGCGTAAATTATTTTGTTACTGGACAAAAAGTGGGCGGAGACACTGCAGGAATAACAGGCGTTTCCTACCTCCATGATCGCGCCGTCGGATCGGTGTATACATGTAGTCAAAACTTTCTTGTTTTACATTTTGTTTTATGTATAAGACTGATAATAGACAGCCCACTGCCTCTTCTGAGAAGCAGCAAAATCAAACGTCAGTTTTGTGTTTTGTTTTTAAGTTACAAAATTGTGTATTTGAAATATTGTTGTTTTGTGGGGTATAGTTATACTCTTTAGAGGGGATGTGAGTGCATTTTGAAAGGGATAATTTCTGAGTTGATAATATAAAAAGTAATACCCTTCCTGTGCAGAGAATTTCAGTCAGATGAACAGAAAAACAAACTATGGCATCTTGTTTTGATGTATTTGCAAACGATGGAGTTTGACAAGCCCATATAGTGCACGGGAAATCTCCCAAGGTGATGTCTGAACTCTGATAGGTAATGTGTTTCTCTGTAGACCTAATCAGCTGCAGCTACGCTCAATCGGTTACGAGGAAGACGGACAGTCGATCCTGCGTCCTTCAACCATGTCAATTTCACTCCATTTGCCACTAATTTGATTGCATCTGTCCAGCTCGGTTTCTGCTCCCCGGTGGAGCTGTCAGATGTGACCAGATCTGCCGATGAGGGAATCGATGATCAGATCTCTAGAATCTAGACAACTCGAGTAGTTCTCAGAGAGGAAATAATATTATTCATCTCTCTCTTATTATTATTTATTCCTGGTTATGACATCAAGGATTCAAAAGCGCTCTGGGCACTGTACTGTAGCTTGAAAGCCTGATGAAACCTTTTATGGAAAGATAGTGAGAAGAAGATACAGTTTTAGAGGTGGGAGAAAAACCCCAGAGTAATATTCTGGGTAAAACCCACAGAATCAGGCAGGGACTGAAAACCCAATCAACTTGCGAACCGAGCCGGACTTGAACCCGGTCCGCAGAGGTGAAAGGCGAGAAAAGAACCGCTGTGCCAACCTGACTCCCAAAGAAGATGAGCTTTGATGCATTGGCATATTTACTACTGCCAACGTTGACTGAATTTTTTTTTATAAGAATTGTGCTGTATAAATGTCCTTGGATGTGTCCCAGTTGATGTGGGTGTTTGTGAGTCTTGAATAGGAGTCTAGCACTTGACCTTTGACCTTGTACCCTTACCGGATTGCAGTACGTGGTTTATATATGTTTGTTTATTGTGCTGTGAATGTTTCTGTGTTGATGATTGTGATATGAAACAATTTGCACCGCTTCTTGTGTTGAACAAGCCTTTAATATTACTGCACTGAAGCACTTTGTCTGTGGCAAGGTTTTTCTTCTGCCTATTAACTGTGTATGCTTTCCTTGATGTGCACGAACTGTAGGAAAATGACACAGCACTGAAAATGTTATTTGGAGAAAATAATCAGAAGAAATTGTTAAGTTGTCCAAATTTGTTTTCTAAGATGTTGTCAAGTAGCTTGGATTTGTTATTGTAAATGTCCAAGATGTTTATATTTTTATCTTTTTTTTCTGTGGGCTGCATTTACCATATTTTTGACAAATGTTTGATTTCAGTGTACTTTAATAATCGTCATCATTTTTGTTAATTTTTTTTTTTCCTTCCCCGACCTTTTATTTTCCCTTTCGTCTATTCCACTGACCCTTCAGACCTGAGGCTAAGAGACGTCGTCGGCGCGAGGCTTTCGGTGAAGACCCATTGGCCACCGTCCCGACCTACACCACGCTGGCCTCCATTAGTCCTGGCAACGGCACCACGCCCATCCTGGTGGCTCCCATGGGCACCTCCCCGGCCCCCACCCCCATGCTCTTCAGGGAGCAGGTGGTTGTGAAGACGTCGGCCGTCCTGAAGGGTTTGGACCACTTCTCGGAGTACGTTGTGGAGGTCCTGGCCTGTAACAGCGGCAATATATGCGGCTTAAAGATGGCAGCGTTTGGCAGGACACTACCTAATGGTGAGTCACGCTCCTCACCAGTCAGTCTCAAGGGATTGTTGACCAACCCTTTCATGTACCTTCAATTGTTTCCCCCTTTGGTTACATTTGTGGCGTAAGCCGTTCTTATCTCATGATTCACTCCAAACTGACGTTGTTTGTTGGATCCTGTTCATTGCAGCCAATGCGGATGTCGTCCCGCCCACACTGATGGCCAACATCTCCTTCAGCGACGCCCAGGACACTGTGGTCAAACTCAGCTGGGACGAGCCCAGGAATCCCAATGGCATCATCATCCTTCACGAGGTCCTCCTGGTGAAGCTGGGCCCGTTGCAAGAGGAGGTCATAGCTCAGGAGAAGACGGGGGGCCTTCCCGACGGCACGCAGAAGAAGAGAGAAGACGATGGTGCCAGGCAGCCAGCCACGCCTGGATTTGACGTAAGCCTTCTCAACGAAGCTCTAGGACACTGATAACAATCACTCGTATTAACATGAATATCTTTCCTTCAAGCATTGTCCCTGCTCATCAAATTTTTGAGGCGTCCCGATCCTTAGGCTGCCAATCCTTAAGACCAACTCTCCTTTGGAATAAGAAACATTTGAGCAAAGAATCGGTGGTTTGAACAGGACATTCAGGCTATTAGCCTGATGTTGTCATCCCTATCAAGGAAAAATGTAGAAACCTATCTCGTCTTCCCTGGATAGTCATTCACACGTTGCAGCATAAACCCTCGCTTTGTGTGTGTTCCCAACCATGCTAAGCCTCAAATCTTATTTAAGGTGGTCTACAAACCCTAACCAAAGTAATATTTTCCCTTCCAAAGATGATCTTGCTTCTCTGTTCTCCCAAGTACCTCCAGAATAAACCCCAAATGCTTCAAGTTTCTCCCTGATACATGGCTGCCTTGTCTTGTTTGTATTTCCCTCTTTTAGGCCAAAAATGGAGGCAGGGATGTGGAGTGCATACCGGAGTCCATGTACAGCCAGCAGAAGGGTTTTGAGTTTGTGGGCCTAGATCCCGGTAACTACTCGGCTAGGGTCAGGGTCATTTCCCTGGCTGGAGAGGGACCGTGGACAATGCCTCATATCTTCACAGTACCAGAGCCTCCTTTGGGTTCGTATTCATCCTCTACATTGCTTCAACTCTTAAACAAAAAAGGATTGCTTTCCGTGGTTTGCCAAACTTCAGTCTGAGCAGAAGCTTAAAGAGGACATTAGAACTTAATAGATCCATAATCCTTAATAGATTACTTGACATGAGAAAAAATATTTATCTCACACTGAACACAGAGAACACTTTTTTAATGATTTTTTTCTCAACGTTCTCAAACCGCAAGCTACCCCAAAATTGAGATTGTCTGAATTTCCTCAATGGGGGCAGCAGACAAATCTGTGTGATTTTGTGAGGTCCGATATGAGAGCCTTTTTATTAAAAGAAAATTTGAATTTCCATTTTTTTTTTTTTTTTTTTATTCAGAATTTTTTATACATCTGCTCTGTACAAAAATATAGAAACTTTGAAATTTCAGCTTTTCTTTGGTGAGTTCAGATTTTTTTTGGGGGGGACATTCACATCCCTGGTGCTGGTTATAGCGGTCGTTCGTTTATAGTGAACAATGTTCATAGAGCCTATATATTGTTACATAAAAATTGGGAGCCAAGGATGATGTTCGGTATAGCAGTGTTTGTTACAGTGGCGTTCCATTGTAGATGTTGCTACAGAAAGCTTGTAACTATTGAAATGCCTCATTTTCTCCTCCTATAGATGCCACAGTATTGCCGGACTCTGGCCTGGGCGCCATGGGAATCACAATAGGTGTTTGTGTGGCCTTCGTTGTGGTCCTTGTCGTCATGATCTGGTTCCTCGTGCGATGGAGGTAAAACTTTTCCAGAATTTATTATTTTTTTTTAATTCCAGTTTTTGTCAGAGTCTGTCTAGTTGCTTTTACGAAACTCAGGCTCAGGCTCAGGCTCAGGCTCAGGCTCAGGCTCAGGCTCAGGCTCCAGCTCAGGCTCAGGCTCAGGCTCAGGCTCAGGCTCAGGCTCAGGCTCAGGCTCAGGCTCAGGCTCAGGCTCAGGCTCAGGCTCCAGCTCTGTCATCCATATACTGAAAATATAGGTTGTGGTTTTTCACTGAAGCTGAAGCTCTGTTTTCCTTTTCAAACCAGAGAATCTACTACCTAACCGCAGCCAAAAGCCTCTATTTAGATACCTGTTGTTAAGAATGGATTCACGAAATGGAGCCGGAGACGGAGCCTGAGCCTCCGTTTCGTAAACGCCCTAGGTTTGGGTACGAAATTGCACCTTGTAAATGTGGGCCTTGGTTTATTGACATTTCTACCTAAATGGACTCAGAAGTAACATCATGCTAAATTTGAGTCAAGTCGCCAGGGCGTGGTCCTTCAAGGAGCTGACACCACAATCAATTTAAAACGCTAAATTATCTTACTCCGTAGATACAAGAAGAACCAGATGCCCGATGGTGTACTGTATGCTTCAGTCAATCCTGAATACATGAGCACCAGTGACAGTAAGTACCAGAAAATGAGTACCAGTGATTTAAGTACTTAAGACACAAGTACCTTTTGTAATAAAAATTCCGAGTACCAGTGACAGGAGGCACCAGATAAATAAGTACCAGTGAATGAACTCGAGCACGATATAATGAAAATACCGACGTGAAAAATGTGACGTCATTAGTGCGGAGCGCTATTGAGTACTGAACAGTTGCACTTTTATGGGCATTTGTAGTAAATGGCATTTTTTTGGCTTGTGCTTTCAGTGTACGTGGCCGACGAGTGGGAGTTCCCACGGAACCAACTGGACATCATCTGCGAGCTGGGTAAAGGCAGCTTCGGTATGGTGTACGAAGGACGGGCCAAGAAGATCCTACCGGAGGATGATGTTACCACGGTTGCCGTCAAGTCTGTCCAAGCCAACGCCTCCATCCGAGATCGAATCGAATTCCTGAATGAGGCCTCGGTTATGAAGTAAGTCCAAAGAAAACGTTGTCTAATCGGTTGATACCTGTGTCTGTCCATGCCATTGCGTCCATCCGAATTGAATACCGAAATGAAACCTCAGTTATGAATTAATGCTACCACAAGCGCCACTTCTGATTTCTGATGATCTGCTTGTGTTCTCTTGCAGAGCCATCAATACACATCATGTGGTGCGATTGCTAGGCGTGGTATCGAAGGGGCAGCCCACCTATGTCATCATGGAGTACATGGCCCAGGGAGATCTCAAGAACTGGCTCCGGGCACGTCGGCCAGAGAACCAAGCGGACGTCCCAGTAAGTTTGTCGCTTTTAACCCTAATCCATCTCTCTCTTTACCGCGGTTTAGCTTACATACAGTATTGGTTCTTAGGCTCCATTGATAAGTAAACATCACATTTTGGTTTTTTCGTCTTCACAACTGCAGCTACAGAACAGGAAGTACCCTCCCAGCTTGAAGGACATTCTGAACATGGGCGCAGAGGTGGCGGACGGTATGGCCTACCTGACGGCCCACAAGTACGTCCATCGGGACCTGTCGGCCAGGAACTGCCTGGTGTCGGCCGAGGGCGCCTGCAAAGTGGCAGACTTTGGTCTGGCTAGGGACATCTACCAGTCTGACTATTACCGGAAGGAGAAGGGCGGGATGCTACCCATCCGGTGGATGGCACCAGAGTCCATACGAGACGGAGTCTTCACATCCAGCTCAGATGTCTGGTGAGTCAGTCCCAGGAGGATTTTTGTTTTTCCACTTTCTGTCTGACTTTTGCCCCTGCTTAACTCTGCAAACACTTATTTCAACTTTACTGTCAAGATTTCACCCAAAACTTTGCACTCTTTATAGCCCCAAAGGACTGACCTCAACTATAAAAAAAGAAAGAAAAAAATGAATGTGTATTTCTTTCAGAAAAACCAAGGTATGATATTACCTTCAAGAGAGTAAGTTTCCCCTGAATTATTTTTATCGCTTTGCAGGTCATTTGGTATCTTAATGTGGGAGATAGCTACCTTGAGTGAGCTTCCGTACCAGGGCATGTCCAACGAAGAAGCAGGAGAGTATGTGAAGAACGGTAACGTCCTGAACAAGCCCGATGGATGTCCTGATACACTGTGAGTATATAAGTAGCAGGATATGCGGCCGGATCCTAGGACATGGTTCCTAAGAGCCAATTTTGTGTTCTGTCTTCATTTTATTCATGTTTTGGGGAAGGATGTGTCTTGAAAGATTTGAGGCTTTGCATGGTGACAATTGATATGTGGATCGGTTTGCGGAAACACCATGTAAGAATCGTTCGTACTTTTGCACTTCTTTTTCGTTCGCACTTCTCGTAAGGCATGTAAGGTCTCAACAATTTGACTAACCTCCTGATGATGACTAGAGCAGGTTAGTCGAAACATTGAGACCTTAGGAGAAGTCGGCGAACGAAGCAGAAGTGCGAAAGTAGGAACGATGATTCTTACATGGTGTTTCCGCAAACCGATCCACATAGGATATGTCTTGCTTATTTATTTGTGTAATGTCACTTGGGTCTGATTTCTGATGATGCGAGGACATCTCCGTTGTGCAGATGGCAGAAATTTTGGTCGCAACTGTTTGAATGACCTTTGAATCAAACTTGATGTTGGAAAATTTGTTTTTGCGTTTTTGGCTCACCTTATTTATGGCTCAGCGTAGCTGTGGACTCCCTGTTCTGCTGGTAATAGTCTTGCAGAGTTTCTCTGATAGCATTTGGCATTCTTTGACGTTGTCCTTATGTCGTCTTCTGCCACCAGAGATGAGATCATGGTCATGTGCTGGCAATTCAACGAGAAGCTTCGTCCCACCTTCCTGGAAATCATCCAGCTGTTTGAGAACACCGGTACCATCCTGCCCCGCTTTGCCAATGACTCCTTCTACCACAGCGACGAGCGGCAGCAGGACACGCACGACAAGCTGAACGAGGACGAGCTGGAGCGCGTGTCCATCCTCGGCGACAGCGAGAAGGACACCTACGAGAATATGGCTCCTAAGGAGCGTAAACGGACCCCTAAAAATGGACTGGTGCCAGCCAACGGACGGGCCGTCCACAACGGCTCCAGTGACAGCTCCATCGGCAAGGTAACGCAGTGCTGAAAACAATTCCTCGTCAGCAAAATTATCTCATCATCAAGCCTTCATCCTTTCAATGGGGTTCCGACTCTCATTGTCTATGTGTCTCTAAGGGGGTGTGTCCTGGTAAACGGAGGGAGGGGGGAATGTATGTATATTGCGTATGTAAAAAAAAAAAAAAAATGTCAAGTGAATATTTGTTTGAAGTTGACATTCATTGGAAACTGTGCAAAACTTAAATTAATTTGTGTGTCTTTTTTTTTATGTTAGTATTCTTCTGAGACTTGAATCCGAGTCTTGAAATGTTTTTTTTTTTTTTAATTGAATCGTCAGAAGATGTTTCTGTCGATTACACATCAGGTCGCTATTCAAGATTAATAAGTTAATGAATTATTCATGAGTCATACTTCAAAGAAGCACATGAATTACAAAAGGATTTGGGTCATGAATTATTCATGAGACATTATTGGCGTCACGTTCCGGATTTGCGTCCTGTCTAGCCAGCGTGGAGAAAGTCGAGGAATGATGGGGAGAAAAAAACACAAAACAAAGATGGTGCTTACTGGTTGGGAATTCAATGAATAAATTGTAATTCAATCAGAACTTGTGAATAATGAAAATCTTTATCTGCAGATGGATTTAATGAATATATTGTATTCTTAATGAATGAATGAATGAATTAATGTTAAACAATGGACTTTGCAAAGGATGGTGTATAATTGGAGAGTCGGGTTTCAAGTTGAGAACTTGGATAACATTTTTTTCCAAGAGATTGTTCGCTTCATCTACTGACCTCATGTACATTTGTAAACAGTTTTTTAGAACTGCAGATTGAGCCAACAATGGGAGACTTTGGAGTATGGGTCTTCAAGTTGATAGCGCACGTGCACGTACGCTCACATCAACACGCACATGCTCAAAAGTCTCCCATCAGTTGAGTGGGGGGTTTGGTTCCAATTTGGACCTGTGGCTGCATATGATGCACACGTCTATAGTAGCTACTGGAAATGCATGTACTACATAGAGAATATCTGGCCAAACAGAGGGGTTCAATTATTTGTCAGGAAATGGTTAGAGCGACATAAATTAGAAAAAAGTCCTCTGGACTGAATGGACTGTTCCGGCTTTGCTCTTAAGCCCTGTCCACCTTAGCAACGCCACATGTTTAAAATTTCGCATGTGACAGAGTTCACATGTTTAAAATTTCGCATGTGACAGAGTTCGACCAAGGTAATGGACAATGTGTCCTCCAATTGGTCAATGCACACAGTTTGATTGACAGGCCGGAAGGGTCCATTGATTGGCAAGGTGGATATGATATGGGTTGAGGGGAAAGTTGGTATAATTAATGGGGGAACAGAAGTGCTAGGCACGGAACTTGCGCATATGATGCCATTTTCAATGGGGCGCCCTCGCTCAGAGTCAAGAATCGCATTGGACCCCGTGGACATTGATAGTACGTTCTTCATCGTTTCATTATCAATTTGCTTCTTATATTGACATCATGATGACATCATGATGACATCAGTGCACAATTATCTGTAGGCAGGTTGAAAATGGCAGGAAACTTCAGTACTTCACTCTTGTGAACATTTTTTTGCGAATATTTAGATTTTCGCCAAAGTTTGATGACAAAAATAAGAAGCAATGGATGATTAAATTCAGGCAAGGCCATCGCAAAACCGAACCAATATTATAATACCTCTTTTGTAAAAAAAAAAAAAAGGAAGAAAATGATAAATTAAGATAAAAAATCTAAACAATTTAAATCTTACAAAAAAAATTACTAGAATGAAACATAATAAATACTGTGACCAAATTGGTCTCACAAGGTGTTTTTTTCTTTTTGTTTTGGTGTTTATATAAAAGCAAAGACATGATATATGATATAAAAAATAAGAAGATTTATTTTGTACGAAGGTGAATGTCCGTACGTATGTGTGTGTCTGGATGGATGTTTGCATGTAAATGTTTCATAACAGTACAAAGATAAATGTTGATTGTTAAAAAAAAAAATGAAAAGTGTATATATACGGAGTAAAACAATTTTTTTTTTAAAGAATTACTGTTGAATAAAGAATTCTAAATACTCCGGAATTAAAATTTACATATGTTGATTAATTAATGGAGAAACTCACAGAATGCACTGAGACCATGAAGAATTTAATCGGACTTTATAGACATTTAAAGCCTTGATGTTTTAATTTGCACTGTTTGTTGGATGTTAATGTGTGAATCCTTCCACCAGTATACAACATTAATGGAATTATAAAGATAGTACTACAATGAAATTTCAAATTCCACTTCATATTTGCCAATGTTATATGACACACACTGAAAAAACAGAAATGAAATTAGATTATGGTCACAATATAAGTTTCATTTTAAGAGGATTTCTCAAATGAGGAAATTCTCTGTGTACTTTACAAAATTTTATCCCTGGTTTAGTCAACCATCTCAACTCCTTGGGGAGTATAAAGCCCCGGCTGTTACTTAAGGTTTGCGTGTCTCATCCCTTCGATTTACTCCCGGTAAAGCAGCTTGCTCAAGGATACAAATCTAATAATCCCAATACATTTTGTTGTGTCAATCGCAAATTATCAAAAACAGCTTCACATCATAAAAGAAACAATGTATTGTCATGAATTTCAAAGAAAAATGAAAAGAAAATCTTCACGAATATTTTCGGTAAATTTCACAAAAATTATTATTATTTTTTTTTCTTCAAATATTTGTTTTTCTTTTATGTTTGTTTTGCAAGACATGCAGACAGTATTTTCTGTTGTGAATTTTGTTCAGTTTAGTACAATTCTGTGAGTTGTATATGGGACACAATGACATGTGTAGAAATATTTGTACATAAATCAAATGGAAGTTAGATATATCATTACAATATATATATAATAGTTTACCATAGTGCTTTAAAGAAAAGGTAAAACAAAAACAAAAAAAATAGTGGAAAAATGCTAGGTTGTCTTCTTTATTTTGTTTGTGCCAAAGTGATAACAAAAGTGTGTTTTTGTGTTAAGAAAAAAGGTTACAAAAACAGATCACCGTCGGCCTATTTTTTATTTTATTCCTTTGTTTTTAAATGATGGAAAATATGATGGTCCCACCATGTTTTGATTTTATGAACAACTTCAAGTTTTGATTGTTTCTCCTGAAAATACCAACAAAAAACATTTCCTTAGCTGAACAATTTTCAAGGTTTACATTTTGTTTGTTTTTACAGGATTAATGTTTTCACATTTCAATCATAAATTCCAACTTTTGGGAGGAGGATTGAGCCCATCTTTGAGACAGTGTTGGTGTTTTTTATGAATGAATTTGCAAAAAAAATAAACCAAAAAAATGCATTTTCCCCCCAATGAAATTTAGATCAGGTGTTAGGATAATTGGTTGATGGGGTTTGATTTTGTGGTCCATTTAATGTTGGGTTTCCTTAAAAAAAAGAGGAGGATTTGGAAAAGTTCGGTGCAATATTTGTAGACTGTGCCATGTGCCTTGTCGTTAAAAAAAATGGTATAACATGAAAACTATGAACTGCAAACTGCATTTCGTTTGTTGATGTTAACAGAAATTTATGTTTGTGTGTTGACACTGGCTCTCAATTATTAGAAATAGTCCAGTCTTTACTTTGCATAACCTGAATGTAAAATTGTCCAGTCCGTTAACTGTGTGTGCCGTTATGAATACTCAGTCCTAACACATTTGTCCTCAAAAGTATTTGTCAAAAAGTATTTTAACACTTAAATACCAGGAAAAAACTCAACTCACAAGATGTTTGTTTCAAGGGTTAAATTTCCCCAGTGTGCTTGTCAAAAAGATTTATAATGTAATGTATGAAATATACGTCTGTGCTGTGTTGATGTTATGGTAGTGCCATTTAATAACCTTGATATATGCTGGTATCTGTGTTGTGTTTTTTTTTAATCAAGTCGAAAATTCTTGAAAATCCAATGTCGCTGTTCTTTTGATAGCCACTGAAAATATTTGGAACAATATTTTATCTCTCAGTAAGCCCTGCAATTTCAGGTTGAATATAGTTTTCATAGAGTACTTGATAATGTACTACAATTATCAATTTTTTATTAAAGCAGCCAAATGCGGAAATGAAATAATGGTTGAAAAGCACGTACACATCATGTCGACCCTATTGCTATCTGACAAAATAAGACATAATTCTTGATTATTGATTGATCCCTTTCTCGTCAGTTTTGGGGAATCCCATTAAATATCAGTATAACCTCCATAATCCGCCATTTTATTCAAACACAAGCACACATCATCAGCCTGGCACTACAGTTTCCTATGTAACCACGCCCACCGATTGACCGTCCCTCTCGTCCGTGTGTATATGGCTCATTAATAATATCAAATGATTTCAAAACAACTCAAAGATAGTTTAATTAATTTCATGTCCGTTCCTCAAAACTGGACTAAATTCTATGAAAGTACTGTCTATTCAATTTGCAAACAGTACTTCTGTTCACTATTGTATAGAGTACTAAATAAAATATTAATTAATGATAATAATAATGATAATAATAATAATTACAGATTCTTGAAAAGACTCGGCTTCAGTTAATTTTGGATTAACTATATTTCGTGTCTGAATATAAATTGTACAGTCTTTAAACCTCACTTAAATTGGACACTTAATCCAACAGTGTATAAAATCTGAACGAAAAGCCTTAATTGTATGTGTTCTGTGAAGACGTCACTCGGGTTTTTGTTTTTCAAATTTTTCCTCGTATAGATTCACACTTTGTGTACTAAGCACGAATGTCTCAGATTGACTTATCGCTGTGATAATTTATTTATTAATTTATTGACACAACTCATTAAAGTATTTTGTATTCAGTAGCTTATAGTGTGTAATTGGAAATAGACTGGCTACCAGGACGTTCAGCGTTTATTTATTTCTGGTTATTATATTGTTTTTTTTTTCGGGTGTGCTTATAAAATCTGAATCTCGTGTGAGATACATCGGTCCTTGATTTGACAAAGTTTACTTTTGTTCAGGTTCTTGTTTATGGTTTAACGTACGTTGGTTTTAAAAGAAAACACAAATATATGTAATTTGTTCACGAATTCGTGATATTATTAACATTTTGAAATGGGACCAAAAAGCCTCTTTATTGGCAGCTGATGATTTTGTTGCCCTTGCGCGCGTAGATAACCATTGTGATGCGGTGTTATAACAGTACGATGCCCATATTAATTAGGTTTAATAGCGAATAGTACGATCTGGCCTTTTTACGCCTCCAGGGTGATTGTATCCCTACATAGTACCAAATTAGTCCCGTGAAATGGAGTATAGGTAACAATTCTTATGATGAAAAATGTGCTCTTGTTGAATGCATCTACACTGTACTTGTAAACATGGAACGTTGCTGTACTGTGTTTGGATAAAATGAATTGTTTTCCCATAATGTTCTGATGTAAACTAGACTTACGTAGGAACTTGATCTCAACATTGTGAGTTTTGTTTTGTACTGTGCGTGAAATACTGGCAGGCTGGCTTCATGCATGAATGAACTAGTAGGAATTAATTACGCGGGGTGGTTTTAAATCCCCCAACGTTTTAGAAGAGATAGTTGAAGACGTTTTCAGTTCATTATTTTGCAACCTAAATTTTTGATGTTAAGGGATCTGCCATGTCATGCATTCATTGCTGAAAATATCTAAATTCGTTGTGAAAAATCAATCATTTTGGAAAGATTTTGTTTGCGCAAAATCGTCACTGTTTGTAGTTTGGAATGCCTCTTCGTAAAGAAATCATTGTTTGACAGTCTTATTTTAAGACCAAAAACCATTTTGTGTGTTTTGCTGATCACCGTATCGAGTGAGGTGTTCGTACTCGGTTATCATGATGGTGATAATATCCTTGTAAAACTTTTAAGTTGAATACAGGGGACAAAAAAATTTACTTCGGATAAAATATTTCGCGTTTAAGAATTTGTGTAAAATTTCGTATAGTATATGCCACTTCAAGTTTGACCACTTGATTATTTTATATTTATGTTCAATTGATTATTATTGAAACTGATAAAGTAAATATCAATTTATTCGGTGCCATTTTTGCGCGCCACCGTATACGGCCTCCACGTTTTATCCACTGCCTGACCCATCGACCAAAAAAATGTACTGGATTTTGTCTTCTGGGGATTTTGTCTTAGAAGAAGACATTTCTTTGCATAATTCATGCGATAATGTTGCTTGAAGTGACAACGAATCGCACTGCGAGTCAGAGTTATACCCCATAAGTTCCTCGCCTTTATACGGTGCTTAAGTTTGACAACGATGAATCTGTATATGAAATTACAAACTGTTACCTTTAATGTATCACTCCCTGTTTATCTTGTCTAATGGAACACTCGAACCACTACTTTTACTGAATTTACAAATTGTACTGCGGTCACGCACCAACAAGTTGTAATTATTTGCTGTTTTGACCAATTTCACCACCTTTTTCAGCGTAAATATTATGTTAAACACACATTTGTGTCTGTCATGTTATGAAGATGTTCCACTGTATGCAAGCGTATGACACTATTATATTAAGTATTGTGAGTTGGTCACATTTTTTTGTATTCGTGCCCGTAAAAGGAAATGCATCCAGAACAATCTTTATAGCGATTTAGCAGTTTTTCTTAAAAGACTGCCGAACCCTATATTTTCTCACGATGGTTAGAGTATCGTTTGAACGATCTTTTCATGACTATAAAATTAACTTCACCCAAATGTATATAGCGTGAAGCGATATATTTTGCTTCATAAAATAATTATCTCTTGTATATAAGATGTATTTTGTCCTTTTTTGGGCGGAGAGGGGGGGGGGGGGAGGGGGAAGTTTCAAATACTTTAATGTCATCCCACTGATTCAAATTGTCTGTTAAATTGATTGTTTACAATTTTTTTGTGATTCAAAGTTAATATCGTTAACCATTTTCAGATTTTTATGAATGTGACAACAGGAAAGTTAAATAAAAATCATATTTATGCCGGAGACTATTATATATCGTTTTGTTTAGAAGTTGTGTTTATTTTATTGGGTCCCCAAACATGTTCGGTTCGGACTTGTGTTTTTCTGGATTTTAAATAATTATGCTAGGAGTTCAAGTTGTACTTATTACTTGTTCTTTTTCTGTTTAGTTAAAGGTCAATGCTTATACAGCGTGTCCCAGAAAAATCGCAACACCTTTTGTCGAGAACCATTATATTAAAATTGAACTGTTTATCACTTCAAGATTCAGATATGTGATACAGCCATGTCTTGGCTATCACCATGTAGAATTTGAGCCAAATTGGACTGAAATTGAAAGAAAAAACTAAGACTGAATTACCCAACCTCAAAACCTGATTTTCATCTTTCTTTCATACACATTGGCTGGTACTCATAAAAACGTAGCATATGCCTTGACTTCACTTTTCAAGTATTTAGCATGCACCATATGCATAAAAAGGGAAGGATTTGCTTATACTTTGAAGCATATGCTTCAGGTAAAAGTATCTCCTTCAAGAGGCTAAATCTGCCCTAACTGTTCGGACTCATCTGTTCCCCCAGTATGGTAGTTCCCCCAATATGGTAGTACTCCCAGTATGGTAGTTCCCCCAGTATGGTAGTTCCCCCAGTAGTTCCCCCAGTATGGAGTAGTGCCCCCCCCCCCCCCAGTAGTTCCCCCAGTATGAAGTAGTGCCCCCGGTAGTTCCCCCAGTAGTTCCCCCAGTATGGAGTAGTGCCCCCGGTAGTTCCCCCAGTATGGAGTAGTGCCCCTTAGTAGTTCCCCCAGTATGAAGTAGTGCCCCCCGGTAGTTCCCCCAGTAGTTCCCCCAGTATGGAGTAGTTCCCCCAGTATGGAGTAGTGCCCCCTAGTAGTTCCCCCAGTATGAAGTAGTGCCCCCCGGTAGTTCCCCCAGTAGTTCCCCCAGTATGGAGTAGTGCCCCCGGAAGTTCCCCCAGTATGGAGTAGTGCCCCCTAGTAGTTCCCCCAGTATGAAGTAGTGCCCCCCGGTAGTTCCCCTAGTAGTTCCCCCAGTATGGTAGTTCCCCCAGTAGTTCCCCCAGTATGGAGTAGTGCCCCCGGTAGTTCCCCCAGTATGGAGTAGTGCCCCCTAGTAGTTCCCTCAGTATGAAGTAGTGCCCCCGGTAGTTCCCCTAGTAGTTCCCCCAGTATGGAGTAGTGCCCCCGGTAGTTCCCCCAGTATGGAGTAGTGCCCCCCTAGTAGTTCCCCCTAGTAGTTCCCCCAGTATGAAGTTGTGCCCCCCGGTAGTTCCCCCAGTAGTTCCCCCAGTATGGAGTAGTGCCCCCCTAGTAGTTCCCCCTAGTAGTTCCCCCAGTATGAAGTTGTGCCCCCCGGTAGTTCCCCCAGTAGTTCCCCCAGTATGGAGTAGTGCCCCCCTAGTAGTTCCCCCTAGTAGTTCCCCCAGTATGAAGTAGTGCCCCCCGGTAGTTCCCCCAGTGTGGTAGTTCCCCCAGTGTGGTAGTTCCCCCAGTATGGGAGTAGTTCCACCAGTATGGAGTAGTTCCCCCCAGTATGGAGTAGTTCCCCCAGTATGGAGTAGTTCCCCCAGTATGGAGTAGTTCCCCCCAGTATGGAGTAGTTCCCCCAGTATGGGAGTATTTCCCCCAGTATGGAGTAGTTCCCCCAGTATGGAGTAGTACCCCCAGTATGTTTGTCATTATGGTAGGCCTAATTCTGATCGGCTGTTCTCTTGTTTTCTGTCTCCTAGTGTTGGCAGAGCATCCGGACATGAGGCAGATCATGGCCGACGTAGCCAGGGAAAGACTACAGAAGATCATTGAGAGCAGTGCTGAGGACGGGTACCAGACGGCCGATGACGAAAAACGATGAGTCCAATTAAAACCCAGATGAACTTAGTCCAAAATAGTCCAAAAGCTTGGTTAAACGCAAGAATCCAAAACTTGAGTTAGTATAACTTAATATTTGACGACTCTAAACAAAGAACAGACAATTATATTGTTCTTTCCAAAGAAACAAGGCACTGAAATAAGAACACAGTTACAAATGAATTCATTCCAATATTATTTCTTTATTGGAGAAAAAAAAACCAATCACAATATTTATGTACAATTGACATGCCAAGATCTGATGAATGTTTTCATGTTTTATGCCCTATAATTGGAGAAAAATCTCGACAAAAAATATTCTGTCCTGTAAACGAAAAATTTGATGTGATCTAGCCATGACACGTCCATCGATAAGTTTGTCAGATTGCGACTCAGTTTAGGACTTGATTTCATCGAAATGACACTTTTTGCTTTCCAACCCCCCTGTTTTCTGAAGGCTAAATCTGCCCTATCTGTTCGCCTGCATGGAGCCAAACAGTTGCTATCCTCTGACAATGGTTCTTCTCTGAAATTGTTCATGTAATCCCATTAACATCAAACCAATCTGTATTCCACTGGCAATTGAATAGGTACTTAACCACAAAACCACAAAGCATTACCTTGAAGTTTGTAAGTCTAGCATTCTGTACCAAATGCTCGTTTTATGAATATGGAATCAAGTATAAGCTTCACCTTATGCTAAATACTTAGAGAAAAAAGTACTTACTAGAAGTATTTACTTGGAAGCACCTGCTAGTTTTTTATGAATACGAGCCATTATGTGTGTATTGACCACTTATTCTGGAATACTGCAAATTTCTTTTTAAAGTCTCCCCGATAAAGAGTACTCTTTCAATTGGTCATATTTTCGCCAATTTCAGCCCGATTTTGCTTAAATTCTACATGGTGATAGCCAAGACATGGTTGTATCATATAACTGAATCTTGAAGTGATAAATAGTTTAATTTTAACTTAATGGTTCCCGACACAGTGTTGCGTTTTTTCTGGGACACCCTGTATATTATTTCCAAACACTTTCAATTATGAAGGATGAGTTGGTATAGCGCATATACCATCTGACTTCCAGTAGTATGTTCCGGGACAGACTCTCGGTGGGTGATTTGCGGCAGTTTTATTATTTTTGTTAGCAAAAATGTGTTTTATTTTATTTTAAAGGGGTCTCTGGACAGTCGGATCATGGGCGGACTCGAACCTGGGATCTCCTACACCGAGGATGGGAGTCTTACCCTATGCACTATCTGGGTCCTGGGTCTAATTTATTTCGGACAAAACAGATAAAAACTACATGTACACTGGAACATGTTCACAAACAATTAATGAGCCAATCAACGTCCTGTTCAAATTCAGCAAGAAATTGATATCATTTTATTTCATAAATTCATAAATACTTTTGAGGGTTCAGTTCAGAGGTTTAATTTCTTTCACATCTTCCATAAAGACGGACTGAGTCCTGTGTTTCATGGATACTCAAGGGTACCTTAGGCCGTGTCCGAAACGACTGTCTAGAGCTACATGTAGGTCTACGGCTATTGTCTACGGCGGCCATTTTGAAGCGCTGTCCGAAATGCTGTCTACAGCTAGAGCTACGGCTACAACGTCATCAAAATCTAGCCGTAAGAATTGTTGTCTTGATCCGCGCAAACAAAATGGCGACCGATCATGCTGAGTTTTTCGGGGTCAACGGAAACACACAAATGTGAGCTGTTGTTCGGTTCTGGTTTTACTATCAGACTTACTGTTCTTGGAAAGAGTTCATCATATCATTATCCATCCTGATGAAGTCGATTGCCAGTTGTAAACAAACATTTGCTCAACGCGGACCCGTAACGATCGAGCAGATGATAATTCGATGACGTCAGAAAAATTAACTTAAAATATCACTTGAGGGCGTAATACGTAGCCGAAGCTGCGTCCGAATTCATATGGCTAAAGCGCTTCCGTAGACGTAGCTGTAGCTGTAGACCTAGACCGTTAGCTCTAGACAACAATTTCGGACACGGCCTAAGTCTGAGTATCACCCGTTCTACTCTGTGAGTGCCACACTACGTAAAAACGTCTGATACATGCGTGCATGCACATTTTATGCAACGTGCCACATCAGCCACTCAGATCTGTTTTGAGAATTTTTCCATCTGGGTCGAGACGGAGGCCGAGGACGTTGATTGGTTTTATTCATCAGAAAGGAATCCCCAAGGGTACCTAGATACTGCCATGGAGGGTACCAAGACAGCACCTAGGTTTATACCAGAGAGGATTGCCAAGAGTGCCTGGTACCTGGAAACTTTCTCTATTAAGGGAGAGAGAAAACCTGGGTACCTGAGACGGTGTCCAGTGCAGTACCTAGGAATACTAAGGGTACCCAAAGATGTAGAAGGTACCCAGGAGATTACCTGGGGTCCGTACAGGGTTTCTATGGCACCAGTGGTTGATTTCATCAAACTCATTCATCGTATAACTTACTATCAATCGTAGGACTTATGATGCATTGCAACCCGAAGTAGCATACAATGGGTTATCCTTCGTAACTCGAGTTACGATCGATCGCAGGGCTTCCTTAAATCGACGCCAGGTTACCTTCGAAGTTCTCACACAACCATCCTAATAGCAATTTGATCGCCAGAATGACGGTGGGGTTTTCTTGTTGTTCCAAGTCTACTTGAGCTTTATGATGGGGAAGATGCTGTGTGTGCTGAAGTCAAACTCTGGCGGCACTGCGGAGTCCCTCTTGTGACCTCCCATCAGTAGTTTGATGACCACAACGTTGGTCTTGGCAACTCGTATCAATGCATTCAGCTGTAAGGAAGATGGGATCAGAATGAGCCAAGTATTATCGCTGTTGCTCAAATAGAGACAGGTAAATGGAAACAACAACAGTTTGAATCAGACTGATTACTGGGACATTGTTTAAGAGACACAATGAAAGAATAGGTGCATTATTACTTCTGGGGACGGCATATACCGGTACATCATATAACCCCTGTATTCAACATGCTACCTCAAAAGTGAAGTCCATAATTTTTACACACAAAGTCTGAATTGTATTGGCAAACTTCTTCCATGTCTTATTTGAATGTTATCTTTGGAAACCTCAACAACTACACAACTATATCCTTTAGTCTACTTTCAAGAAAGATTTGAGGCTTTGCATGATGACAATTGTCTACTTTCCTCTTAAAAACTGAATAAGGATGGAGGGTATACATCTTGAGGCCTGAAATCTAACCAGATTATGCAAAAAGGAAACAAGCTTGACATCATAGGTAACATTTAGGGAAACCGTTTAAGGAATCTGTCATCTTAAATTGATGGGGCAATGAGAAACGGTTTGAATGGTGAAGAATTGTTACCTCTGGCGTGTGGTTGGGTATCTTCTCCAGCATTGAAGAGGACTGCATGAAGAGCTTATACGCTGTGTAGTACACGTCCAGTGGGGTCCTGTTAGCATCCATCTTACGAATGTCTGTCATCTCGCAGAACGTCTCATACTGGACCAGGGGCGGAGTCAGCACCACGCTGAAGGCGGCAAACCGATGTTCAAAGCGTACCTTCTCGTTGTCGAACATGCAGTTGGGTCGTTTGAGCTTGCCGTCCATTGTGAATCCAACAACGGCCTGTGTGATGACAAAAATATTTTTTCAGACTTATCAGAACTGCGGTCAATTTCACGAAGTCCTACGAGCGATCGTAACTCGAGCTAAGAAGCTAAGACCCCATCTTATCCTACGTAGGGCTGCATTGCATTTTAAGTCCTACGATTGATTCTAAGATTCTAAGCTTAGCACAAAAATTTGCTGACCATGAAATTTCCGTCTCAATAAAAAAAGAATGAACAACCAAATTTCCATGTGTTGTGTATCACTTGTGAATGTTCTTAGGCTGTTGTTTGCTGACCATGAATATCAAATGGAATGTTTAATGGTGGTTTGTTTTATTGAGCAAGACATTTTGTGCTAAGTAATCTTTTTCAGCTAAACAGCTCCATGAAATTGGTCTTTTACTCTACCTTGTAGTAAGCGGAGCAGAGCAGCTGATAGGCCTGGGCTATGGCCAGCTCTCGTTCAAATGGTCGGATCTTGCGGCGTTTGTTCTTCTTCTTGTTACTGCGGCTCTTGGCGATGGGTTCCAGGAAGGCTGCCTCGTTGTCTTGAAGCATGCTGTCTGCTCTGGTGACCGTGGAGATGAACCAAGCATACAGGAAGTCTGCCAGGTACCTGGGAAGAAAGTTGAAATGGAAGAATCATATTAATATGGTGATAGTAATAATTCTGTTGGACGTCGTACAAGGACAACACTCCCACAACATTTTCCTAAATTCTTAGACAAACCCAAAGAAGGTGGTGATAATACTGTACTGGAAATGCCCAGATGATGTCCAAGTACATCAAGGTGACAATGAATGATAAGGGGAACCAAGGCAATGACTAGAGGCAGTAAGTCAGTAAGGAGTGGCACCACAGCGATGGCATTGACCAGAGGTACCAAGGTAATGACCAGGGGCACGTAGGCAACAACTAGAGGCATTAAGGCCAATGACCAGGGCCACCAAGGCAATGACTTGGTGCACCAAAGCAATTACCAAGAGCACCAAGGCAATGAACAGGGGATCCAAGGCAACAAACTGGGGCACTAAAATAACAACCGGTCCATCGATGCAATAACCATCAAATTTATTTTAAACAAAATCACAAACAGAAGAAAATCAGTGCAAATGGAAACAAATTGTGAGATCTTAGCATGACAATGATTGAATAAGGATCACCCAAATGGAAATAAATAAACAGATTGGAACTCACCAGTAGATATAATGGTACTCATGAGCGGCATATAGCTCCAGTTCAAATCCTGATAAGACATAACGTATCATGGTACGTAGCATGTGATACATGACCCAGCTACCAAAGCAAGCCTGGTGTGGCCATTTGGGGTCTGTTTTAGCCATGAACGACAGCACCCCAGCATCCACCTTCTCAGCCTGAGGAAAAAAACAAAATCAACCAAACGACATCGAGACTTGAATCTTCCAAACATGCGGTATTATTCCTAGTACAGCCAGACAGGGCCCAATTTCATGGAATCCGTTACAGCCTATTTTTTGTGCTTACGGGTACTGCTACCTTTCGGCGTTTAATCAGTTAATAGCGAAACATTTCTAGGCTAACCTTGATTTCTTTTCTGCTAACGCGCTGTTTATGTGCATTCTGTAGAATGTCCTTGCTTTAGTGTAGCGAGAAAGAAAACTCTGACGAAATATGCTAACCCTAAGCAAAAAAAGTCTGCTATCATATAAGCAAAGAATTTTTGCTTACGGTATTAAACAGATTCCATGGAATTTGGCCCTGGTCATACCTCATCAAGCACTTTGAGCACTTCTGTGGATATTGCGCTATATAAATAAAGTAACCGTTATTGTTATAGCCCACCGGTCAAAATTCGGATTTGTTTCTGAATGGTGTTCAGCAACTGAAACTCACTTGCGAGTGAGTATGAGTAATGAGTGTGCATTGTATGGTAATTAACTCCTCATTAGCTCAATAAAACCACAGAGTACTGGGCTAGTCTGGGGCAGTTCAGTGGGGTAAATGGAAGGGTGGTTTTGTGGGTGCTTCTTGTGTAAACAGGTTTGACTATAATTATGTGGTCATATTTGTACAGCCATCATTATTAAAGGACACACTGGTCATACCTCATCCTGTAGATTTGCAAGTTCCTCTAAAACCTGTCCAAGCTTGTCCCGCTGTCTGGCTCGGTTGTGACCCTGTATCTGCACTATGGTGCACATCGGCTGCAATCCAGAAACAAGAATGAGACAATCAGACATCAAAGACCCTCATCCCTTCTATCTGATGCTAACAGTGTAATACTTCTAAGACAACCCCTGGATTGCTTCAGATCTGAATATATTGCTACAGAGATTGCTACAAGACTATAGTTCCTTTCTGGTATCAAATTTCTAAAAATTCAGTTTACAACTGTCTAAAAAATCATAAATGTTTCGATTGCTGATCATAACGTTTGTATCAGCACCACACTATGGGCCTGTTTGTTTTAGGCATGAGATCAGTGATCCTGCTGATCCGGATCCCATTTTAGCATATCCTGCATGGGACTTGGATCTGCAAGGTAAGCACAAGGGACTGTAAATTCCAATTTAAACTTAATTTAAACTTCCTGTTCTTCAGAGGAAGCAACATTTGGATGGTCGGCATCCAAACCCCTTGCTGGATGTTTAAGGACCATGACGTGAAGGGTGATTCATATCAAGAGGAGTAATCTTACCCTGACAGCATGCAGCAGGAGTGAGTCTACCATCTCCTTGACCTGCGGGTTGTTGTAGATGGGTGATTTAGGGACGAGGGCCGGAGGATACACGAAGGTCCTGATGCAGTCGCGTAGGGACTCCTGGACAAGCTCCATGCCAAAGACCTTCTTGTTGTTGAACGGGAGGAATAGAAGCTGGAGGATGGATCGAGACAAGACGCAGGGGCACTGCTTGCTGAAATCACCGATGAAATCCTGTACCACAAACAAAACACAAAATACAGAAACCTTAAAGATACTTAAACCCTACGACACACACAACACTAACTAACCAGGGGATGATTTCACGAAGCCCTACGATCGACTGTAACTCGAGATATGAAGGATAACACACCACATCCTATGTAGGGCTGCAATGCATCACAAGTCCTCCGATTGATAGTAAGTTATGATGAGTTTGGTGAAATCGACCCCACCTTTAGAAGGTCAAGATAAAGGAGTCTGTTTATGACAGCCGTAAGTAACCTTCGATAAATCAGGCTTACCATGATTGCATGAAAAGAGCCAAGATTGGTGACCTCACACACTGTCCTTAACCTTGCCACCAGGCCCTCAAAGTAAGTGACCGCTGCCGACCGGTCAATGATCTTGGAGTAACGAGGGAAGGTGGGTGGGAGAAGCCTCTGGTTGACCAGTGGCTCAAAGCCCATGATCAGAGGGAAATCTGTAGACCAAAAAAGAGACAACCAAAACCAAAAACTATTAATCTATCAGGAAAATGTGAACGAATAAAGGTACCACAAATCAAAAAAATCAAAATCAACAGTTAAACCTAGCATTCAGTTTGAATATTGGTGATTATTATACCTGTGACTTTGTCTTTGCCATCTGCGCTAGTCTGAGAGGTCTCTGGTTGAATGCCGAGATGAATCGATCGCTGGATGGTCGGAAGGAGATCAGCTGCTTGGATGAGCAGCTTCCGAGCCTCCTCAACACCCTGTTTGACCTGCAACATACAAATAGATCTTTTATAATTTGGGGAATGGTTGGGTGGCAATTGGGGAATGGTTGGAGGAGAGTTGTGGGAGAGTTAGGGACAGTTGGGAAATGGTTGAGGAGAATTGGGAGAGAGCTGAAGAACGATTGGGGATCATAAGTAGAAGGTAGGAGGATGCTTGGAAGACACTTGGGGACAGTTGGGGGATGGTGAGAGCACAGTTGGGGATAGTTGGAGGACAGCAGGAGGATGTGTGGAGGACAGTAGGAGGATGCTTGGAGGACAGTAGAAGGATGCTTGGAGGGCAGTTGGGGATGGATAGAGGAAAGTTTTAGGATGATTGGAGGACAGTTGGGGATGGTAAGAGGACAGCAGGAGGATGCTTGGAGGACAGTAGGAGGATGCTTGGAGGACAGTAGGAGGATGCTTGGAGGACAGTAGGAGGATGCTCGAAGGACAGTTGGGAGATGGTTAGAGGACAGTAGGAGGATGCTTGGAGGACAGTAGGAGGATGCTTGGAGGACAGTAGGAGGATGCTTGGAGGACAGTAGGAGGATGCTCGAAGGACAGTTGGGAGATGGTTAGAGGACAGTAGGAGGATGCTTGGAGGATAGTAGGAGGGTGCTTGGAGGACAGTTGGGGGATGGTTAGAGGAGAGTTAGGCACAGCTTTGGGACAGTACATGTATGGTCAAGGGAAAGTCGGGAGACTGATTGTAGATGATTGGAAGACAGTTAGAGGGCAGTCCGAGATGATGAATCATTTCAATATATTACATACCTCTTTCTTATTTGTAGCCAAGAGAGCTGTGTAGAACATTCGACAGAACTTGATGCGACACTGAACAGCCAGACACTGCTCATGCTGGCATTGGGAGAGGAAAAATACCAAAGACACATTCACTGATTACTTAAATCATACAGAAAGCAACGAAATACAAATTAACAGTGTCTTAATGAACAGAATATTATGGCAAGTTACAAACTGACGCAAACTGCTCAGCAACCAAAATGATGACCTGAAATGTACAAAATGTTCAGAGTTAGGAGTGCCTGACGTTCTGATCCTAGCACGATTTTTCTCAAAGGCTAAAAGCCTTTAAGCCTTTGAGATTGAGAAAGGTCCTGTCAGGATCGAAACATGCCTTTGAATAAGGTCTTGCAAGGATTGATAAGTCACGCCCTCAAGCCTTTGAGAAAGGTCCTGCTAGGATGGAAACGTCAGGCCCTCCTACTAATATTTTTGCCAAGGGATTTGGACCAATTTGACATTTACCTGGAGTTCAGTAGCAGCATTCCTCTCCTCGCCTTGTCTACTTCTTGTACTCTGCCAACAAAAGGAAACAAATTATTGGCCGACTTAAAGATGCTGTCCTCTTGATGTTATCAACACACAACAGAGCCCTATTTACTAGCCCTAAGCTTCTTGGGTAAAGGAATAAAAAAGCCCGTCTCTACCAAACCCACCTTGATTCTCCGATTGAATTCCTCTTCTACCTCCCTCAGCATACCAGCGACTCTCAGATCCGTCACGTTGTGGGCAAGCTTGAATCCATACGTCATCGACTGAAAATCCTCCTATTGACAAGATAACCAAGAATTACCAAGGTTATGACCGAGTGAAACTAAGGCCACAGTAATATTTCTGAAAATGGACTAGAGGGCTCTCATCCAGTCCCACTGACACTTGATACCCACCTCTTCAAACACAGACGCTCGTACCACCTTGTCTTTGACGATGTCAACAATTTTCAGGACGGCAAGGGTGAACGCCCGGATGCAACGATCCTCGATCAAGTCGGGGTTATGCGTGTAGAGATTGGTGAATACTGTCTGGGCAAGGGAGTGTCCTTCTAACCATGTGGCCTGGATAAACCAAACAAAAAACAAACAGCAAAAATATCGGGTGAGCAACTGAGAGTTAAGTATAAAACCCAGTAAACAGGATGGGCCAACAAGCTATCTTCTAGCCAGGACCAACCTACCGAGATGATACCATGGCCCTTTTCCAAACCTCGTCTCTGATTTCAGGCTCCAGTTCCATTTCGTAAATCCAAACAGGTATCAAAAACTGACAGTTTACGATTAAAATGTTTGCATATAAAATTCCATAGGCCATCTATCCACGTAAAGGTCTATAGGCCTTATTCATGGTGCATCCATCTTGTCAACTTCCTTGTATACTGGGTACCCGTTGGAAAAAAAAAATAAATTCTAAAAAGAGAACGGGTACCAGACTACTTTGAATCCAAGCCTCGGTTTGATTACACTGCTTCAAATGTAGGATGGATGCACCGTGAATAAGGTCTATAGAGTATACATATTGATGGTGATAATACACTTACAATGCATGCTAGTGTGTTGTCTATGATACCGATCAGTTCATCGGCTGAGAGATCCTTAACCTTCAGACCCCTCTGCTGAATGGACTGCTCCAGACCAAGGACCTGCCTTCCCGTCTGATTGCACATCATTCCGGCATCCATCTTAGGATCCATCATCTCAATGGCAGACATAGCCTCAAACAGACCAAAGCTAAACCAGCGAAAAAGGCAAGAAGCAAAACAAACAGTTAACAATTATAAAATGTGTGAATAAGCCAACAACAATATGAGATAATATAATGGAAAAACTATGAAAGTTGAAACTTAAAGTGAAAGTGGGATAAACCAAGTACCACTTAGGGTCAGCTTGCATATAACAGAGCGCTGCCGTTACTTCCGTATTTAGCTACTTAAGTGTAATAGCGCCTTCTATTGGTATAATGTAGCAACTTCTAGTGGTGGGAACTCAGTAATACCATGTAAGTTATAGGTAAATCTGTGAACATTTCTGTTTTGGTTTCCTACAAAAGTATGATACTACCTTTAAACATTTTTTTTTAAATGGGCATGAATGACGGCTGAAGAACAGACACAGAATTGCTCTTAAATTCCTCTGTTGCAAAGTACTAAGTTGTTGCATAATGTTAAACTGAGCATGGTTTATACTAGGCTGAGCAAGTCTTCGGTACTTCTCACAGAATCCATGGAGTAGAGTGAGTTTCTTACTTGGCATCATGCAGGAGTTCTCCCAATCCCAGATGGGATGAGGCTTCCGTGAATTCCTCTGTGATGTTTGTCCAGTTGTACTTTATGCCTTGAGCCTCTACTAGTACAAACAAAAGGAAATAAAATTTGGTTCCCATGAAAACAAAGGAAAACTGATAGAGAAATCTGAATAGTATTCTGATCTTTGTAGGATAATAGGTCTTTAATGATGTAGCCAATGATGGCTTTATATCTGGTCTAATATATGGGAAAAATAGCCGTCCTTGGTTAAAAACCTCAATAAAATGGTTTGCAATTCCCAAGTAACAGATGAGTTTGGAAAGTTCAGGTGAAAAGGATGGAAACTGCTTTTCAGATTATCATTTATCAAATGAAGACAGCTGGGTTGTTTCAGGAACTCACCTCTCAATTCTGTCATATTTGGTCGATCAGCAAAATCAAAACATTCCCTTGGTGGCTGTTCAGGCTGCTCAGCTGCATTCAACCTACCACAACAAATGAGAGAATCGGACAATTTACTTTTTTTTACCAGTACTATGTGAAAGCTATGAGCCTATGTGAAATGGACTTATGTTAATCCTAGTATGGGCCTGTTTGTTTCAGGAACATCCCGTGCAAAAGCTGCACTGGATCACATTTTAGCATATCCTGCATGAGACATGGATTTGTATAAACTTAGATCAGATATGGCGACCAAGTCAAAGATCAGCTGCGAAAGTAACGCCGAAACAAACAGGCCCAACATTTGGTCCATTCAACAATTAAATTAATGATCAAGTGGATGAAATTAAGTGAACTAGCTGGAGGAACCAAGTGCTTATTCTTATGGGGAACATGTCTCCGTTATCATAGAATTACAGGAGCGGTCTCCCATACTTGTGAACGTAGAAAAATGTAATATCACAACTGGTCAATGTGATTTGCATGTGGTATTTATCAGTCCAAATAATCTCATTCAATTTTTACCCTTGTAAACCGGATTAGGTTCTGAATTGAGAGGTTCGATTGTTTCAGCCCATAACCTAGAATAAGATGGGATATTTGATCTTACCCTTGCTCAGTATCTGGACTAGATCTCTGAGAATCCGAAGTACAACTTGCAGTCGCCGCTGCGTTTTGCTTGTCGTCTGCCATCTTCAATGACTGTTAGACTGGAATACTTGTCCTATCGCGTTTCATTACATTCCCAAACTGATCATGAATGAGCGGACGGCAAAAAAATGAACAATAACAATCCTTCTTAAAAGAATTATCTCACTTAAATCAATCGAATAAATTGTTTCAATGAAAAATCGTCTAATTCTGTTTTAATTCTACCTTTCGAAGTTGAGTACCGAGTCTAGTTTTGCAATGCTTGAATAGCGCCCTCTGTTGACACTTTAAAACTTTTGACGAATGAGGGTGATTGGTTCGACTTTGTGCAAGATAAAAATTTGCCAAAAATACTACAATTTCCAACAATTGGTTTGATTTTGTTGTGTTGATTTGTTCTGATCAAGTCATCTGGTGTTTTCCCGTGGAAACAGCGACCGAAGAAGACAAAAGAAATATGACATTTTCTTCCCTGGTTGCCGCGGTTTTGATGTTTCTGGGAATATTGTCCACAACGACTGCGCAAGTTACTCAAACTATGACCACCATCCAGAATAGTTCAGGTAGGACTAGGACTAGATTATCAAGTGAAGACAAAAGTGTCATGCCTTGTGGAAAGTTGTGGGAAATCTGTCTCTTGTCAATTTAAGCTTTAAATATCTTATAAGCCTTGGCATGTACAGGGGAGTCTGCTTTGAATTCTCACATGATTTTCTACACAGTTAGGCCCTACATTTGAATTCCTTATGAATATTATTAGGCCATTGCCTAACCAGTATTTAACTGAGACTGATACTGTATACTTCCGATGGGATAACGGGAAAACTTCTATAAAACAGAAACGAAATAAAATTTCAGAAAATCACTTCACTAACTTTGAACTGGACACTTCCAGATTATACTCTGTACAAATCATCGAAGTTGAAGTCTTTTCTTTGGAAATATTGTCCGTCATTTACAGCGACATCGATTCCGCTATGTAAACAAAGCGTCACCAGTTTTCGATAACTTGGTTGTGCGGCAAAGTTCGTTGACATCGGAGTAGCTATGGCGTGCCAAGTCACTCAAAAATTGATGAAATATTGTCCTGACTTGATTTGATCGAACTGGGTCGATGGAGTTATTTATAAAAGGTCCTGAAACTGTTTTGATTCAAAGATCGTGAATGATAAATTATTTTTTTATAAATAAATGGATGAATCAACAAAATGAGAATTTGGTACAGATCATGGTAGGTAAAATTATTATCACAACATTTTTATAATATATGGCATCATTATGAGAGGCCTAAACGTGGATAGCTTAAGTTCATCAGCTTAGCAAAGTTTCAAATTAAAAAGAGAAAAATAAAATTATGGCACTTCGATTTGAGAAAGACTTTAACACTTTTGTTGCATTGGCATGCCATAAAAACCCAGATCGCACTGGGATCACGTGACCTGCCGTCTGACATCGGAAGAATGAAAGTTGTTCGAGCAGACGACAGTTTAGTTTGGAATATTTGACCACAGATTGTGTCTTTTATAAACGTTTGAACATTAGCCTTAAAATGCATTAGTAATCTATACCCAAAATTACATAGTTTTTTACTTTTGAGTATCACTCACAACTGAAAACTTTATTCTCAATATCCTGAATGTTGGAGATAGCCCTGAGTGTAGTCATCACTTCAGGCATACTGATCACAAAGTATCACGCACGGTCTCGCGGTAAATGGGAATCAAATTTCGTCATCGAAAACATATGTCCATCGGAAACTCATGACCGGACGATAATTATAAACTAACATTTGAAGCCTATATTGTAAGCACAGTAATGCTGATTGGCAAAGATCAGTTGGTTGGGAAAGACTTTAAATACTTTATGTAAAGACTTTTTCAAAAACTAGTTTCTTTGGCAGATGCAAACGTTGTTGATAGGATCTTACTATTGGGTTTTCTCTTGTGTTGGACAGATATTGAATGTTATCAGTGCTATGGAGTGATGGGTGAGGTGTCAAACTGTGGACGATCACTGTATCCCGAGGATCCTATCAATATAACTAGCTGTGCCTATAGCTGTGCAGTAAGTAACTCCATCTTCATTTCTGTTCTTTGTGAAAAAAAATCTCGTGCAAACCGTAACATCCCTACAATCCCTCTGAGCATGTGAATGTTTGAACTTTGGAGGTTATAGCTGAGGGCTTTCTCGACAGTTGCTCAATTTGGTCTACACCATAGACATAAATAACCTATAGACCGACAGCACAGGGCGTGAGCGCGTAATTTTGGAAACGGACGCCATCTCAAAAAACTATGGGCAAAGTGCGCGTCACTCAGTGCGCGAGGCGCGCGCGCCGCACGTAAACAATTGGTTTTATTTCAAAATCTCGCAAAGATTCTAAAAGAGGCCAGTTGCGCACGTAATCTCGCGCTAGTTCAGGCTCATAAAATCAAGATGAACTTGTCAAACACAAAAGTTTTCATTCAATCTTTCCATTATTTGAGAAACATCTATCACTGTACAATGGTATGTGAGGTAAACCTAATGCTCCAATGGGTTTAAAGTTGATATCAATTCGTTTTCATCTAGAATTTCCCTTTTGAATAAATCCTTCCTATTCAATCGTGCGGTAAAGTAACCTTTTTTGCCCATAGTTTTGCAATAGTCGGGTGCCGTCACAATTACGGTACCCCGCCATGCATTTGAATAGGACGCTGTCGGTCTATAGGTTATTTATGTCTATGGTCTACACAGGTTAAAGGTTTGAGATGTCAATATGTTTAAAAAAGAATTGATCAATACTAATGATAGACGATGCATGCCTATAAATGGTGGCCCCCAGTTATGGCAGCCTCCACTTATGATGTATTCTAGTTGTAGTTCCACACATACATCAGTCTTAGTCTGTAATAGGAAATTGTACTCAATTCCAGATTCAAGTCTCGATCCAGATTCGAGTTCCACAATCCTGACCCCTGCAAAGGCCTGGTGGGATTCATCTACAGTTGTCAAACATATTTTCCTGAAATGATGACAGAGTCTTAAGGCATCCCTGATTGATAAATGACTCTCAAGGAGCATTGATTCATCAACAAATCAACCTGTATAAAATAACAGGCCCTGAATTTGGTTAATGGAAGGGGCAAGGTCACTTTTCCATTGAAGGGGCACTTCCATTTGAAAATCATAATGTCTATGGAAGGGGGAACCAAGGCCAAGAACCTGGGCAACAAAGGCCATGACCTCCATGGCATCTGTTTAATTCAAGGCTTGGAATAATGGATGCTGGGTTTCCTGACCACCGGCGCACCCAGGATTTTGTCTTGGGGGGGGCTCAAAGAAATTTTTTCTCCCACAAAACATTTTGTTTCTCCCCCCCCCCCCATTCCTCCTCTCCCTTTCCCCCTCCCCCCCCCCCCCCTTTTTTTTCGTTTTTTTTTTTTCAGGGACCCTCTTGGGGGGGGGGGGGGGGCTCAAGCCCCCCGAGCCCCCCTGGGTGCGCCACTGTTCCTGACCCAGAGTAGTGTGGGCACTGTGACACTGCCAAGGCAATAGGCCAAGAGTAGACAGAGTATCGAGACTCTATCTGCTCTTGGCCTTTGTCACAAGTTCACCTTGCCATCCTTCCGATCTTCAGCTCTCCTCTTTGTCTGTTCATACCACAGAAGATCATCAGCTACATGATTGACCAAAGAATCGCAATAGCACGAGATTGTGTACAAGACTGTGAAGAGGGCTGCATCAAGGACGTGGCTAGCGACTGCTATCACTGCTGTCAGTCCTCACTGTGTAACGCTGCCTCAAGAGTGTTGAGTCCAACAACAAGCATTTGGATCATGACACTGTCAGTTGGATTGTGGTGTCTGAGCAAAACTACATACTAAGCCTACATAGAGCTAGAAGAAAGATCTTTTTTATGCAAGATTGTTCTATCATGATATTTCATTAGTTTCTCCCCATTTTTCCGGTTTTCAAGGCCATTTCTTCTCTTTTTCAATATCTCAGCATATCAGAGGAAAAATGCTTCACAGAAATAGTGGTTCTAGTAGGGACTTAATAATTAGCAAGCTTTTAGCAAAGTTTTTGTTGTGCGTTTCTACCATGAAGCTATATTAAAATTAATTTTAATATAGCTCTATGGTTTCTACCAATCCTGTACACTATCTTTTAATGACTTTTTTCTATTGCATAAAGCTGTGTGTTTGTTCTTTTTGATCTGCACTTTACAAATTTAACATGTTATTATTTTGATCGTGTTTGCTCTATTACTTATGATGTATCGGTTTAACTGTGATATTCAGTTTATAATTGAAAAAATTACTGTTAGTAATTTTCATAATGCCAAATTATTAAAAAAATCATTTGGCATTACAGTATGTCGAAATTAGTGTACAAGTTTTGTTAAAATGAAATGATTATAAATTCTATAAAACGGTTCCTAATTTTTTCAATGCAGTAATAAAAATGAAGTCTCGATCATATCATTAAGGCTGTAATTTCAAAGTGTTGATTTTAATTTTTTTTGTGTCCATCGTGCTTTGTTTTAATTAGTTCACAGAAAATATCTGTTTGTTTATTTCCTTCAGTGGGCCCTCCTTCCATGGCACACTACATCGAACACGTGTCACCTTCAGTCGATCGAGTCTAGTCGCGCGTAGACAAGACAAAAGCGCGCGCACGCATGTCATGCACGCACGGCGTAAGTTGCGGCTGTGATTGGTCAGCAGTAGTGCGCGTCTGCAGTCATGGCAACATTCTCATAGACGCGAGCGCGTGAAACGAATGTAGCGCGCAATAGTGACGCGACGCAGCAAGTTACCAATGTTGCGCGGTATGGTTAAAATAATATCACTTTGCTTTATCACACAAAAGAAAACAAACACAATCTGAACACCAAGGGCTAAACTGAGGGCGGGAGATGAAGTTTATCTGGGATTGATATATGTGGGGAACGGCATAAATTCCTATACAAAGGCAAACATATACAACCCAGGTAGGTGCTACTTAGTATAAGACATAGGGCCTGTTTGTTTCGGACGAATCCTCGGATCCGGATCCTCCTCCTATGCAGGGTACGCTAAAATGGGATCCGGCTCCGAAGGATTCATGATCCTTTGCGTGAAACAAACAGGCCCAAAGTTGTCGTTTTTAGGAGAATAAAGTAAGTCGGCCTCCGTTATTCAAATGTATTTAAATAATTGTAAATCGTCTTGCGTGCGCCAGAAAGAACTCGAGAACATACGGTTCTATTTGCCTATTTTTTTATTTTTTTATTGAATGCACAACAGGTTTAACTTCCAATTTCAACATTAGTTCGGCTCTAGTTCGTCCATCTAGGATGTTGCTCCTGCTCTTGGTCGCTTGCCTCGCCTCGGCTGCACATGCAACAGGTAAGTGCCTATTATTAGGCCTATAGTAGGTATAGTTTATTTTATTTATTCAATGGCAGGAGTTCTGCGGAGGACAGCCCTTTGCGGGTCATGCACAAAGACCGTACCACGGACTTGGGCTCATTTTCATTGGTTTATGCTGACCCAGCATTTTAAATAATTTCTAACTCCCGTGGGTTAATGTTTTGGGAAAATGTTAGTCCATCTGTCGGGTTGTTTTTGTTTGTTTAACCCCTAGCATTGACCATGCTACTGTCGAGTGGTGCCCGTTACAAATGTATTAGCCTAATTGGAGTTCTTTCATGAATAATTAATTATTTGGTTGCGATATGTCTGTCAGAGATCGAATGCTATTCCTGCCGCGGAGTCATCACCAGAGCGCCTAACTGTGGCGCTCACTGCACCGATGTAGTAGACCCAGAGGTGTGCGGTGAAGTACTTAATACGAACGTCCAAACTAATACCACTACATGCGATGGCGTATGTCAGGTAAGATGGAGTCATTGATAAATGAGCATAGTCAGTAGTATACATGAAGTTGAAAGCCAAGGAATCAATTAAAGGTAATATCATACTTTGGTTTTTGTCAAAGAAATACAGATTCATGGGCAAAAATATCAAGGAAGATACAGTAATAGTCATCTGTGAAATTTTCAGTCCCATGCGGTACCCACTTTTTAAGAAAACAGTAAAAAACGGCCACGGTATTTCTGAAGTCTTTTTTCTTTTCTTTTTGATCTTTAAAAGATCAAAAATAATTTTGGTCACCACTTTTACTCTTTTTCTGGAGAAATACAGCATTTCAGGCAGAAACATTTTAACAGTATGTTTTTTACCAATGCCGTCTTTATACCCTCTAAGTTAAAGGTAAATCTGTGAAGATTTCTGTTTCGGTATGCTACCAAAGTATGATACTACCTTTAACATAACAGGTTAATATGGCCTTAGGCCTATTGGCAACTCATAAAAACAGGAATTTATGAAATTTATGGTCATCATAATTACTTTTGTTGTCATTTTTGTCGTCTTATTTTTTTGTCCACAGACCAAAAGTACTTATCATTTGGAGCAGAAGGTTTACATGGACCGGGAATGTGTGCCAGAATGTGAGGATGCTTGCTTCTTAACATTTGGCACTGGAGCTTGCTTCTCATGCTGTGATACTGACCTCTGCAACATCAGCGCAGCCGGTAGCAACACTGCATCCTTATGGTTGCTAGGCGTGGCTGCCATAGTAACAAGCCTCGCCCTTGGATTTTCACTTTAGTCCCCAAATAACAAATTAAACTTTTAATCGTTTAGTTTCTTTTGCAAGCATTCAATAAGCATTTTATTTGACAAAAAAGCAATCAATTCAATATATTTAATATAGTCACTAGGAATTTATCATTTGCATAGATTTATTGGAAGAATGTAAAAGGAAGCCCAGATTTCGACAAATCCAGACGATATTGTTGCCCTGCATAGATCTTTCCAATAACTTTGACACAACACAGATTCCTGTACAATTGAGCGCAATATTCTATTTCATATCAATAGTACAGGTGAATAAACAAAGCTCCGTTACATCAAATATGAAAACATAACTTGACGTTCGTTAGAAAAACAAACATTTTTCATAGAGCTATTACTTTTGGTGCCTGTATTTCTGTACAGTATTTCAATATCTTTTTAAACAGGTTTCACTATGGACCTATGGTAGATAAACTTTAGTGCTAAAATAAAATGCATATGTATGTACACTCTCAGTGCAAACAAATTAAGAAAAATCATACAAACTCTCCACTGGCTGGTTACTAGTTCATTCAAAACGGATCCAATAAAAAATGCCAAGCATCAAACGTTATTTACAAAATTTACAATTTTATAGCATCTGTTTTGTTCAGTCCGAGTCCCCAATTTGCTATCCACAACAAATACATAAATTTTATACAGTACTTTTCTTTATAAACTCAATGCATCGCGCAGAGATATGTAGTCTTTCAAGATTTAATTTGTGGATACAATGAAATGGATTACAGTAGCTATTCCAACCGACTGATGAATGCCTGTCAAATTTCTGTCCTAAGTCAGAGTTTGAAGACCTCTCAAAGCTGTTTCAAAAAAGCCGAAAGTCAGGACATGTGAAGGGCTCATCCAATCAGAAGGCTTCATCTCTTGCGTACAGCCTTGAGCAAGTCCGATCAGCGACTATCTGTCAACCACTTGTTGATTGTGCCTGGTACCCGTTGAATATTTCGTGTGTAGGATACCAGGCAAAATCCACCAGTAATTGACAGATAGTCGCTGATCGAACTTGCTTCTTGATGTACCCACAACAGACAATGGACACCATCAAGTGTCCAACCTTGAAAGAGAAGGTACTCCGCATGATCTCAACGTACAAAATTTATTAGATGTCTTTACGGAAGGCAGAGTACTTTACAAGCATGCATTGTCACCCTAAAATATATCGCTGCATCAGGGCAATTCAATTTTAAATATAAATGTAAGGCGATTCACCATGAAAATGCAGTGAAGGCATACAAGCTGTACTGCAGTCTAAGAGCAGGTTTAAGAGCAGCTACCTGAGCAGACTCGCATTCTACCTAGAAGGAAGGCGAGTTGATGTCGACAAGCATCCCTTGTCTCAGAGCTGGAGAGGTCGGAAGCAGAATGGAGTCATCTTCATCTGTAATCATCAAACAAAGACAGAAACCACACAATAGGACTTTACTATTAAAGTCAGGCATTAAATATGTGATAAGAATGCAACACATAATGGCAAAAATGCTTGAGAAGAACGTTTCTCAATGACTGCACATCAAATGTAACGGTGGGAAGACTGAAGAAAGTCAGAATCATCCTTTACGGAGCAACAAGAGTTTTCTAAATCTTTAAAGGGAAAGGGATGGAGTTGTACATACCGAACAGGTCAAAGTTCATGGGCATCTCGATGGTTTTACAGCTGGGTGTTGTAGAAGTCTTGGAAGCCTTGATTCCAGAGAGTTGTAGATTGGAAAAACCTTCCAACAGAGAGGTTTCGGATGTCAGACCGAGCAGATCGTCCGTGCGAAATGGAAGAGATTCCCTGAAAGAACCGTATTCTGCTGGTTCTTTGAAGGCCGGGGTTCCCTTCAGATATGAAGAGTTAGCCGATCCTAATGAAGTATGTCGGGTGATTAGCTTGGGGGTCCTGGAAGGAGTCACCTCCGGGGAGATTGGCACGAGAAGATCATCGATGGCCGTGGATAGGTTCATAGAGAGGTCCTGGCCTAAGTCGGAATCTGACAGCAGTTGGCTCTCTAATGGACTTGCTGAGAGATTCTGGCTCGGTCCTTCCGGGGGTGGGGGAGAGAGAGCAAGATAGGCGTCACTCAGGAAAGAGCCTGTGCCTTCCCTTGGGCTGTCCAGCAGTCTTGGAGTTTCCTGGTCAAAAGACTCATGAGGTGCAGTTTGCTCAAAGTTGTCAGTCGGTTCTCTTAATGGGCTTGGTTCTTTCCTTGATTGTAGTTCATCACTTGACCGGTCAGGGGTGGTCAGGTCTTCGTCCAAAAAACTGTGTTCATCGATGTGCTCTGAAAATGTCACACTCTTCTGAGACCCACCACTTACTTGTCTCGCCTTTGTGGAGCTGTTAGGTGCAAGGCCGTTCTGCTTCTGTGACAAGTTGAAAGGCTCTTGCATCTGCGGGATTTTGGAGCTTTCGTTCTGCCTTTTAATCCTATTCTGCCTCAACATGTTCAAATCCGGGGTGAGGTCTTCCGTGAGATTTCTTTCTCGGTTGGGTAAAGAAGGAGTCCCTGATGTTTCGTCTACCTCTCTGAAGCTTGGGAGAGACGTCCCTTGTGTGCGAGCTGCAAGTCTGGTCTTGGCTCTAGTGGACAGCTGAGGAGTCCTTGTCTGAAAAATCTCGGCCAGAGTTTGGTCCAAATTCTCTGAGAACTCCCCCCTCGTCTCGGGTTGAGGGGAATCGTCTCCCACCGTCACTAACCTCTGAGGATCAAAATGAGCCTCTGGTGATTCCTCAGCTTTGCCGATGGAGTCCTGGTGTTGTCTAGGAAATAAATGGAGACCTCCTTGATCTGATGGTTCCTCAAAATCGAGGAGGTTTCCAACAGGTACCTCGTCGTTTGGCAAGTGGCTCTCTTCACTGGAATCGTTCAGTAAGAGGGAACTGGCATCGGGTGGTGGGGTGAACAGAACCTGGCCTGATGCGTCTTCCGGACTGGAATCTGATTGGAATAGAGTCCTCGTTGGCATTGTTTGATGAGGAGTGTCTGTCAACCTAGAGGCATCGACACTCTTCTCTTCGGAGACTGGCGTCCTCATCAGTTTGTCCTTGCTAACAAAGGCCCCTTGATCTGCAACCAAATAAAGATGTATTACCTCCAAATACCGCAACCGATGATTCGTTAATGCTATCCCAAAATAATTTGGGTCTGAAAAACAGTTTAATTTATAACTTGTCATGATTCTCACACAATTTCAAATCAGAACACTGACAGGAATACTGCTACAAATCTCATCAAATCATAACCATTTTGTGAATGAACATAATGAATGAATAATGTAGAATGATTACAAGAAATTACAACGAATTTCATAAACTGCTAACCGTTGCTGTGGACACTGAATATGGAGTGGAACGTTCTTTTCTATATACCTGAACCAAAATACTTCACTCACCCAAGTTGGCCAGAGGGTCTTGAAGAGCCAAGTCCAGAGGGGAGTTCTCTCGTGAATGTGCCTTCAGAATGTCCAGGAAGTCTGGCGTAATCCTTCCTCCTTTGGTAACAGCGTCAACAATCTTAAACCCAAAGCACAAGCAAGAGGATGCAAAATGAGCACACGGTTTACGCCTGCAGAGATGACACTTGTTGATTGTAAAAAGCTGTTGCTTTAATTTAAATTCAATTCAAATTGGTAAATGTTGAGCTCTGGGAATTGTTGCAAACCCACAGTTAGTTTAGAATCTTACGGCTACCCACCTGTTCGGCTAGAATCTGGTGTGCTCTAGGGGCTGTCTTGGATCTGGCTGCGCTAGACATCTGGTTTGTCCTCGGTGTGGCTACAGGTGTTCTTGATAGGGATGCAGGCGTCCCGTCAACTGCTGGCTTCTGCAATGATCGGAGCAAGTTCGTTATTAAACTCTGATCAGACTAGCTTGGACTGAACTGTGTTTTGGAGCCATCCTTCAGGATATAGCCATGCAAACCAGGACAGAGAACTATTGGGACTTATGTCCCTCTTTGAACACTCGTCTCAGGCTCTGGCCAAGGACCTGGCTAAGGCCTTGCCTCTTCTATTTGCATGCTAAAAGTTAAGGTTTCTCTTAACGTTAAAGCTCTGTTTTCTTGTTCAAAATAGAGTTTCTCTTCAAAACCATGGCCAAAATCCTCTATTTTGATACCAGATACTTTAAAAAAGCTGCAGAGAATGGAGCAAAAGTGACTTTTGTTCTAAATATTCTGAATTTCTACAATTTCATGTATTATTTCCTGACACAAACCTTAGTTTTGGAAGTTTTCTTCCGCATGCTGTGTGTCTGAGCTGACCCCTGCTCCTTCCTTGTAGCCCTCGAGTCCTTACTCAGCCGGCTCTGTGTACCCTTTCTGGGTTGAGTCTTGGCCATCTGGGTGAAGTCCTTATTAACACTGCCTTTGAGCTGGGTGCTGGCACGGGGTGCCTGGGCGTGGGTGTCTTGGAGGTCTGGGTGAAATGGGTGGGTCTGGGCTCTAGGGGTTGCTGGAGGCACCTTGGAAGGTGCTGACTTGACTCGTTTACGATTCAGCATAGCGTCTGGGAGAGTAGTGTTGGTAGGTACTGGCAGCTTGGAATGACTGGGAAGGAACAAAACATAACAATTTATAGACCACTATAGGACCTTTTTGAGAACTTAGCTTCAGCTTTGGCCTTAACTCTTGTCATCTAAGAATTGAAAATACAGCTTATGGCTTCAACTGAAACTTTACTTGTTCAAAACAGAGTGTCTACTTCCAAACCAACCTTCCAGCAATTGGTGGAAGGTTTTATACCAGACTCTGTTGTGGATAATTTTGTGGATAATTTTGTGGATAGTTTTGTGGATAGTTTTGTGGATAGTTTTGTGGAGTTTTGCAGTATCCGCACAAGAGTCTATAGTCTTCATTTTGGGAATTTCAAAACCCGAATTCCTTTGGGAATACCAAAACCTGAATTCAAAAACAACATCCCTCTGGATTACAGAGTCAAATGGTGAAAAGAACAAGCACAGAGAAGAAATTTTGAGTCATCATGCACTGAAAGGTGCGTCTGTATTTGGGTTGCATTGGCTGCATCTCTTACCCATGGGTTGGTTTCCGGAGTTCTCTGTGAGTGCTTATAGGTGTACCCTGTGCTAGACCAGCATGCCTCAAGGCTGCTTTGTTGATGGTATCGCTCAGCATGGAAACAGCTTCAGGAGTATCTACAGAAATGCATCAATCAATCACAACAAAGAGTCAGGAATATTCGTCAAAGTCATGATATTCTAATTTCAAACACGTGAATGAACGTTAAGTCTTGTGTTTGTGGTCTGCTTAGGATCTGTGACTTTTGATGACAAGTAAGTTGCTTTAAACCAGGGGCCAAATCCGTGGAGCTGCTTAGCACAAAAACATTGCTTAGCACAAAAAGTCTTGCTCAATAAAACAAACCACCATTAGAAATTCCGTTTGATATTCATGGTCAGTGAACAACAGCCAAAGGACAATCACAAGAGATACACAACACATGGACATTTGGTTGTAAATCCTGTTTTTATTAAGACAGGAATTTCATGGTAAGCACATTTTTTGTGCTAAGCAGGGCCGTGAAATTGGTCCCAGGTACTCCGTGCATATTGTCACTAGTGGTGCAGACGCTCTGTGAAGCCCATGTACCAATTCAGAATTGAAAATCACCAGAGTCTTACTGGTCTTCGCAATTGGGAACTGACAAGGCTCCTAGGCCGTGGTGTCATGCACCAAGTGCCTAGTTTATAGCCACAACCTTTTGATAGCAGCTATAGTCTCCTTACCAGTTGACGTGTTGTTCCTTAGACTGGCCGGTGCAGGCAGACGTGTGGGAGTTTCATATTGAAGTCCTGCAGCAGGCTCAAATGAGACTGGTGGAGTAGGGGGAAGCAATTCCAGACCTAGTGACTAAAAAAATTTAAAAAAACAAAAACAAACAATAATAACTATTACATCAACAATTTCTGATCATCTTGTTTTCTTTTTTAGGGCCTTTTCAAAACGAAGGCTCAGGCTCCGGCACCATTTCGTAAATCCATTCTAAAATAACTGGTATCAAAATAGAGACTTTTGGTTGCGGTTCGGATTCTCTGGTTTGAAAAGGAAAACAGAGCTTCAGCTTCAATGAAAAACCACATGAAAAAACACACAACCTATATTTTCTGCATATGGATGGCGGATCCGGAGCCTGAGCCAAAGCCTGAGCCAAAGCCCGAGCCGAAGCCTGAGCCGAAGCCCAAGCCTCCGTTTCATTTGTAGAGTCGATACCTACACTTAGCTGGAAGGACCTGCGTGTGTTCTTCCGGCTGGGTGTTTTCCCTTCCACAACCTGTTTGTGGAGGCAGCTGACTGAAGCCTTCAGCTCTGGGATGAGTTCATTTGTCAGCGTGGACCTGCATGGATAAAGAATATAGGCTAGCTTAATGTTCAGGCAAGCCATCAGGGCCGCAATTTCACAGCTCTGCTTAGCGCTGGAATTTGGTGCTTATGATTCTCATTCTACGCTTAAACTTGGTTAGCGTCAAATTTCGAGGCAAGACTCTGGATGATTATATTTGTATACCTGTTCTAACGCAACTTCAATGATAATATGGATATGATAATCATTATTATTGTTGTTTATTGTTTTACCTCATGGTTTGGGTATTAGCCAGGTGAGCGTGGTGGGTGTGAACCTGGGTCACTAGATCGGGGGAGAGATCCTCAAATCTTGGCATCGGGGCTGCAAAAATATCAAGGACATCAGAATAAATAAACCTGCTGGGCTTTTTGAGATGTAGAATTAAAAATAAACCAATTGCTTCACACTGAAAATAAATTACTTAAATTATCAAATTTATTAAACTCTCCCGTGAAATACGCTATAACCGTAAGCAAAAAAAAGGATGCTATCGCAAGCTAAGAATTTTTGCTTATGGTTACGGATTCTATGAAATTGGCCGCCAATGATGTCAAGACTTGATTTGTGATGACAGGGAATACGTTACCTTGCTGTACTGTCTCTAGGTATAGGTGTAGGGACAGGTTCCATAGCTGGATCAGTGCTACCAGGCTCAGCTTACCCGCCTCATAGGTATTCCCGACATTACGCTGTCAAACACAAAAAAAGGCAGAGCGAGGATTCAACGTCAAACACGCTGAATAAATGTTTTCCACGGTATTGGCAGGCACAAAGGGGCTGCTTTATGTAGGTAAATGGTGTTTTTTTTTATCAAATAGTAATACTATAATGTTGTACAAAGTGTATGACACGCAGTTCCTTTTGCGTCAGTCATACCTCAGTCATGACTGAATTTTTAAAATCATTTACTTATTTTCAAGAATATTGACAAAGGGTACAGGAGTAGGCCTTGCATCTACATTTGGGGACCTTCATTGCAGCACCTTAAATCAAGATCTAAGAGAATATCTAAAGAGGACCATCAAGACCAGGCAAGTTCACTGATTTTTAGTTTGCCTCTGAGAGACCTACCCTCTGCAGTTCCTGTTGGCATTCCCTTAGCAGCAACTCAGGCACCTGTACATTGATCTCTCCAGCATCCAGCTGGTATTTATTCTCAGCTGCTTGCAGGACGGAGGCCACCACATCCCTCTCTGCTGATTGGGACACGTACAAGGCATCCACGGCCTTCCAGAGCTCACGCACCTGCAGTAATGATCATCCACATACTAGTTCAGCATCTTCATACGTGTGAATGCATTACCAATGATACATGCTGAGTGGTACACTCATTCACTCAGGGTATAAAACACACTATTAACCCTAACCCTCTGCACCTACCACACATTTTATGTGTCTTTTACAACATCCCATTAGAGAATAGTTCAACTAAGAAAGCTTACAAAATACGTAATTCATCACTAAAAAGTATGTTTTTACTCTCAATTTCAGCAGAGTTTGTTTACCTTTTGGATTTTCTGAGTTCGTTTGACGGCCTGCAGCTGTAGCTCGCCGGATGTCATGCAGCCCGATCTTCTCCTCGCTGTCACTGGACTTCCTCTGGCCTGTGCCTGGTCATACGAGGCAGCCTGGCAATCCCGGATGTCGCGCTCAAGGTCCCTCACTTGCTTGTTCAGGCTTCGGTGCTCCTTCACAAGCTTGCTGCGGAGAGAAAGGTTGGCAGGGAATCGAGAATGGACATCGGTTCAACTTTATAAATGACATTCATTCTGGCGTTGATAATTAATGTGAAAGACAATACTTTACAGGAGCAGAAGTAAACGATATAATAGAAATAAATATCTAGGGTAAAGCCAAGGAGAAGCCGAATTATTGTTTTTAACCTTCTTGTCTTCAACATTAATGCAAGACATTGCAAGACAAAATCAGTGGAGAGAGAAAAAACATGACTCTCCTTCTAAACCATCACATGGGACCTCAGGTGAAGCTGAATAAATGAAGGATTTCTGGATTAGTCAGGCGCTTGGAACTCTCTGTGCATTATTCCACAGGTTGTGAGTCTCAGCCCAGACATGGCTTGCGTTCTTGAGCAAGACACTTTTTCACAATTTGTTTCTCTCAACCAAGGAGTGCTTGACTAACTCACCAGAGGCTTTCTCAAAGCTCAGCTCCGGCTTTGTCTCTGGAATCCATATGCTGAAAATATAAGTTGTGGTTTTTCATTGAAGCAGAAGCTTGGTTTCTTTTTTAAACCAGAGAATCTACTTCCGAATTGAAGCCAAAAGCCTCTGTTTTGATACCAGTTATTTCAGAATGGATTCACGAAGTAGAGCCTGAGCCGGAGCTGAGCTTTGAGAACAGCCCCAGGGTAGACTCGGTAGTTGTCTCGAATGAAACCCTTGTTCTAAATAGCAGTATCTGGGGTTGTACACTGCCCAGGGAGCTGAGATGGTCTAACGCACACTTCTAGGGTACAATGAGCTGAGGTCATAATGACACACCACATTGAGCATGTGCTCACTGGGATATGGGGACTTATAATGACACCTACTCTGCGAACTGTTTCCATTCCATGTGCAGTAGGACCATCAGCTGTGCAGTGTCCATGAATCTCTTCCTGTGTCTGATGGAAGCTGCCTGGAGGGTCTTGAGCATGATGTGACCCAGGTGAGACACGGCCGGTAACAGCTTGGGCCGCTGCAGGATGTCTCTCTCCTTCTTGCCTGCATGAAAATTAGTTGGGCATCGGTCATTGGCATACTCTTCGAATCATGCAAGATTGCCCTCGACAAGATAAAAGCCTCAATCACACTTCACATAAAGAAAAGTGGAAGCCAAGCAAATTTTGGTGACAAAACAATTAGTACACGATGCTGCTCCTATCTGACACAAGAAAGTTTACTTCTTTCCAGGGTCTCCTGATGAGGACTAGAGCAGGCTAGTCGAAACGTTGAGACCTTAAAAAAAGTGTGAAAGTACGAACGATTCTTACATGGTGTTTCCGCAAACCGATCCACATACCAATTGTCACCATGCAAAGCCTCAAATCTTTCTTAAAGTTCACTTCCTTTCAGAATTCATGTCAAGTATGAACCAGACTCTAAATGTCACTAGCAAGTTGTAGGGCCTGTTTGTTTCAGGCACGAGATCAGTGATCCTGCTGATCTGGATACCATTTTAGCGTATCCTGCATAGTACGTGGATCTGCAAGATCACTAATCGCGTGCCTAAAACAAACAGGCCCGAAGAGCTGACAGTCACATGACAAGGTCAAAGTCACAAATTCTTGAATGAAATCAGACTAGGGCCTATGTCTGCAACTACACAGAGAGACTCGAATGTGACATGTAAATGAGTATAAAAAAGTGGACATACCGTTCTCCTGTCTGACGACTTTGAGGAGGACATACTGAGAGAAGTGCAGGAGGAGGGAGTAGAACCTATCACCACCGGGTGACATGAACAACGATGGTACGATGCGGGGCAGGTTAGCCAATGGGTCCTCCTGTTATATTGAAAACCAATACACAAAGATAGTTCTCAAAAGGAAAATAAATAGGAATAATTTTTACAAGTAATAAATTGCTGCAAACTGCTCATCAGCCAAAAATGTCCCGAAATATATGAAATGCTTGGAGTGAGAAGAGCCTGACACATTTCAATCCTAGCAGGATTTTTCTCAAAGGAGAAATCTGAAATAATTTTTGTTTGCTTTAGAGGTTGTGTTTGTTCAACTGCTACAGATTCAAGTTCCATGTTTTTAGAGATTCTCATTCGTTCTTATACATGCACATATTTTGTTGTTTCATTTCTGTTGTTAAACTTCTTTCAGCCCTTGCCCTCATCCCAACGTTTAGCCTTGCATCCAGCAAAAAATATAAACCATAAAAACAACAGGAACAAAGGATAAAATACACAAAGTTTAAATATGTCCTCAAAAATCTGACAGAATCAAGTTTGGTTTGAGAACTTACAGCTGAAATCTCGGTCAGTTTGTTGCTAATTGCTCTCCTGAATAACTGCTCCTGCTTCTTGTCACATATGGGCCAGCAATAACTATAATAAAACACAAAGGCAAGTAGGTAAACAGAATGCGAATATAATCTTGGTATACCTTGGTTTACTTAATACTTTTCAATTCTCATCAAATAACTTGAAACCTAATGATGTTAAAGTAGGCCTATAGGAAACAATAGTTATGTTAATGCTTTTTTCAAATTTGACAGGAGCAGGATTCGAAGCAGTGACCTCCGGAGTACCGTATTCTGGAGGTCGCTGATTCGAATCCCGCTCCAGTCAATTTTTCGTTGTTCACTTTTCAATGACTTAAAATTCAGTCAGTTTCCCTTGTGTTTATTTGATAATTATTATAATGCTTTTTGAAATAACAAATGAACAAGTATTATATTAGTTTGCCACTTACCTGAACATTTCATAAGCCATAGTGGAATTCAGACGTTCAAACAAAAAGTGCATCACAACTTCAAACGCTTTCTTATTTGGAAGAGCGAACATATCCCTGAAACAACAAAAATAAAAATGTCCTTTGCATATAAGATCAAATCAAAAGCATACAACATATTTGCGGATGGAATAAAACTTCCACCTAATTAATGTTGCAAAAATCCTTCTTAAATATCAATATCAGAATTAAAAATCAAAATTAATTTGTGATTCATCTAGAAGATGTATACATGTATGTGAATCAAATTAATTTGATTCTTAAAAAAATGAGAAAAATTACAAGACTATTTACAGGCAAATCTGGCATTTTTAAAGTTTCATTTAAATTGAGTAATTTTCACTGAACGCAGTGACTCTTTCTTTTCCTACTAATTACCTGTTAAATGGAATATTGTGCCTCCTCTCCGACTCCAGCTGCTCAAAGCCGAGGAGCAGCAAATTGGTGAAGAATATCTCCCTGGACTCTGAGGCATCTGAGAGGAGACTCTGGGAGGCATGGCTTTTGCTCTTCTTCTTGCTCATCACGGACCAGGATCAGTCTTAAACATCTACAATTTTCTACATGCAAAAATTAAAAGCCCTGCCATCTTTACACAAATTGAAGGGCAAGAGGACACCACAAACGTATACGGTAGGCCAAAGTAACTGTCTTTGCAAAAAGTTGTTTTGGTCTAGGGACTTCATCAAAGTTGGCTCCGACTCAGGCTCTTGCTTAGGCTCCATTTCACGAATCCATTATTATGATTATACAATTACAGGAATACAGGTATCAAAATAGAGGCTTTTGCCATTACTTAGGCTTAGCTGTGGTTTGGAAATAGATTCTCTGTTTACTTTTGAAAAGGAAAACAGAGCTTCAGCAGTTCAGCTTCAAAGTTCAATGAAAAATCACAAACTATATTTTTAGCAAATGGATTACAGAGACGAAGCTGGAGCCTGAGCCGGAACCGAGCTTTGAGAAGGGCCCCTACTATTAGTAGGCCTACTATTAGTACTATTACTAACGTTAGTTATCGTTAGTTTTCGTACTCTTCAAATCACGATCCCCGGACCCTGGCCTAGGCCCCACTTCCTACATGTACATTGACTCAGTTACCGTGCAGCTTAGTTGTACAACATTTCAAGTCCTATTCCTAACACACATGACAAATACATTGAAGAACACAGCATGAAAGCTAAACCAATCTTCTCCGAACGGAGATTTGAAATGATGACAGATATTCAAAAGACTTACATGGCTTTAGAGGATACTAATGTTGCAAATGTAGTCATTAATTGAAGGTATAATTCCGACAATTACAAGTAGGCCTATTGACAATCAAGCACAGACGTTCGGCGGCCTCTCGGTCACATCGTTCAATTACTACCGCCAATAATAATAAGTTATCATTAAATGCACCAAATTCCTTTGTATTTTCACCAAAGTATATTGGTGAAAAAATTCCAAAATAATTGTTTTCCAAATTTTAAGATTACTTTAAATATTGTAATGGAAATATAAAGACCAAAATATATAAAAAAGTAATTTTTATTTTCAAATAAATTGTACCAAAATATAAATGATTGAAGTACCCACAATGCACCAGCGGTTTCATAACAAGATGGCGGCGCCCATGATCATCGGTAACCTTCGACGGGTCTGTCGTTTTCAACTGCTAAAATCTGCTTTACCTACGAGTAAGTATTATGGACCGTGCCGTGTATCTATCTGGATTGATTTTTGTTAATTCGGGGTTTGCTTGAAATGAACTGTTGATAGTGAGTGGTTGAATTTGCTTGTTTATTTCAGTATTTGTTACGGGCAGTACATTGCCACTATTGGCATTGCCATCATGCATCATTCATTGCATTGGGCGGCCATTGCATAACGTTAGGAGTGGCCTCCTCCATGAATTGCGTGTTACAGGCGCTAGTACTTAGTGCTAGTACTTAGTAGTGACATTATCTTCTGTCTTATTTTGGTAATTGTTGACAAGTGGATCCTTAAAGGAAAGGACAAGTGGTTTGTAAAACTAGTAGGCCTAATTAGGCTAGTATCAAGTTACAGGAAAGGAAAGCAACTTTTTATAGCTTCTACTGAGTTCTCCCAAACGACATTTTTGACGTTCAGCAAATGTTCCTGAGTCCTTAAAATCCTAGATTGAAGAGATTTCTGCTTGTTGCTGTAGGCTTAGTTTTAGGAACCACTTGTCCACAACTAACTTTATTTGCTTGTTTGTGTTTATTTGCGAATTGTTTGTTTATTTTGTTATTCATTGTTTTTTCATTTATTCTACAGGTGGGCGTATTGATGGACAGTACCACAGATGTTTGATTGTGGTGCCAGACAAATACATGCCTGCCCAGAATGGACAACACAGACTGAATTCCCACTCCGCAGACAACAGCACAGGGAAAGCACCCCTCAAGAAGCCCTACACACCCGTTGGCAAGCACGATGACACTGCCGACAGGCATAAAGATGCTGAAAAGGAACCCCTGGAAGCTTTCCCGGATGATATCAACCCGGCCACAGGAGAGAAAGGAGGGCCAAGGGGACCAGAACCCACCCGATACGGAGACTGGGAGCGCAAGGGGAGGTGCATAGACTTTTGATGGAACAGTGACCACGCCCCCCTCCCCCAGACTGACGGAGTGACCACTGACTGACCATCTGCTAACCATCTGCTGATACCAATCAGCACTCTACCTGATGCAATATTTTTTCAGTGGCAGATAATTCAATTAAATGATACACACGTTTGCATTACTTTGATGTCCAGTTTAACTTATTCTATAATCCTTAACAAGCTATATTCTAAGACGATATAAAAACAAAATGATGTTGGTACCTGCCCCTAGTATATCCATCCGCCCCTCCACCGAGCCTTTTTTTAAATTGTATTATGAAACCGAATTATAAAACACATTATTCTCATATTCTGAGTGGACTTGATGAGTTAATTGCCTATTATCCTGGGAAATGTCAATAGCCCACAGACTTTTAGCCTTAATATTTAGCGCTGTAATTTAGCTGTTGAAAATGTTGAAGTCAAATTGCAGCCATATTTGCAGGGTTAACCTCATTTCTTTTTCATGTTGTATTTTCTTGTATAGTGCTTAAATTATTCTTTCAAATTGAAAGGTATAGGTAAGTTCTTATTACCTTTTGTTAATATATAAACCATACCATGGATGGGAAAAACAGTTTATCAGTCAGGCAGGAGTTTTCCTGAAGCTTGAATTATTTTGGTATCCTCAAAACTCCTTGGCCACTCAGATCCCACACCACTAACTAAGTAACGCCATTGGGGAGTGGAAACCTTTGTTATTTGTTTTCCATGAATATAAACACGTTTTAATTGGATTTGTTGTAATAAAACCAGAATGTATTTGTTGAATTGTTTTCCTTAGTGTGTAGGCTCTATAGTTTTATTTCTGTAATACTGCATTGATTTTACTTTAATGTCATGTCAGTACATTCCTGCCATAGAACAAGGGAACTTGTTAAAACGTCTTGTTGGCAACTGACAGTAAAACACACATAACACTAAAGGAAGCACAAAAGGCAAAGCTGGGTTGTTGTTTTTTTACAGAGTTTCACTCTCCCAAATAGAAAAGGAGAATTTTTGAAGACTTCCTAGAACTGATAGGGACTAAATTACTTTGGATAGTATACGGAGCTTTGCTATTTGATTTGCATTGTCTTATTTAGGAAGCCCTTGATTAGTTCTACTGTTCTAATAGTACAAGTCTGCCTTTTGTATTGTACAATGTAGTTGGCTTTTGTATGCATAAATATCTTGTGCGAGTTGGGGGCGGGGCGTAATTGTGCTACACCCTCCATCTTTTGCTAAAGTTTATTGGAAATATAATCCGATGTAGTTTAAACAAAGAAGTACATATTTCAATTTCAAATTGTTTGATATTCTGTTGGCATCGGAGGTTGGAATTAGGGGCGCAATTTCAGCGCCTGCCCTGTGCGCCGTTTTCAATAGTTATATACGCCTCTGTGGGAGGAACATCTGTGCATGTACGTCTACTTTCCTGTTGAACCTTATAGATAATACAACGTGAACAATTCCCATCTCAGTGCGACTGAGTGCGGTGTCGCAGTTCTCGTGCACCAAGAGTCCACCGCAACCCATTGTCCCTTCGAGGAATGCTCTATTCACCTCTGAAGATACTTCAGATTGTTTGAATATTAAACGTGGGAGTGGCCGAATCACCACTTAGCGAGCCGTACCGTGCACTTCAATCAGTTGCTGTTCAGCTTGTCCGCTCAGGAGACGTGAGGATCAGATTAAACATCTTCAGTGAACTATCAGCACTCAATACATTACCAGGTAAAATATTAACATCTTTAATAAGGACATATTGCAGAGTTGTAGCTCCAATTTGTGGGTAATCGTGACTGCTTCATTAACAGTGAAACCAAACTACATGTATTAGCACTTATGTATCATAGCTTCATTTCTATGATATTTCTCTGGTTATTTTGTTGCATACTAGCTCGCTGATCCACCATGACCTTTGTCAGACCAACCACCCTTCTGCTAGTCCTGGGTTTCTGCTATATTGTTCATATCCGTGAGACCCATGGAATCGTTCGTCATTACCGAAGCATACCGGCCGACTACTTCCAACCTTTGACGCGGTATCGGTTGGCGCGTCAGGCCCCGTCGCCTCCCCTGAACCCACCGCTCCGAGACTGCCCTTGCAGGTAACAGACTGACATCGATAATATTCTTCCAAATCTTTTCCACTTTTTCCCCACATCTTTTTAATGATTTCATTCAAATTAATTTAAGGCCCAAATGGTGGTCGGTTCCTATATAACGGCGAAAAGGGGAAGAAAATCTTGCATTTTCAACTAAAAGTTATTTAGAATTTTCTTTGCCGAGAAAAAAAAATGACTTTGAAAAAGTGAATGTATGACTTTACCGGACTTTGCACGCGAGTTCTTTCCACTCACTGATTTTTCTAGTTAGAACAATCATGTCACCAATTTCTAATAGTAATACGGGGTATCATTTCTCCAATGAAGAGATGGATGATTTACGGGGAGAATTGCGCATTTGTTCACATTTGAAGTCAAAGAGTCAGTCCTTATTTTGCTTAGAGCGGTAGAGTGAGGTTCACATTAGGGGATCAAAAATTAGTTTGAAAGAGGAAGGGTCCAGTAGAAAAACAAACAATTGGGATGGAGAAACTTCAAAGTTGGGTTAGAAAATACTTTGTCAATTTGCATAACTTCCCCTATTCTTTGTATATGTACTCAACAATTAGTGGAGTTTAACAGAATACATTGCATTGTACACTCTTTTGCCGTCTATTCAGCTCTGGCCCGTGTGAGAATGGAGGAATGTGTAGCTCCGTAGCTGGAACTGTTCCCAACACAGTGGACTTCACCTGTACCTGTCGGGGGAGCTGGACCGGCACTTCATGCTCCACGTGCCCAACTGGAGGTAAATTAATTACTGGCCATACATACAAACACTGGAATCTGGATACATGATTATACTTTCGTATACTGTTGAAACAGAAATCTTCACAGAATTACCTTACAGGGTATAAAGATGGTGATGGTAGAAACATACCGTGAAAATGTTTCTGCCTAAAATGCTGTATTTACCGAGAAAAGAGTAAAACCAATTGACAAATATTGTTTTTTATCTTTTAAAGACCAAACATAACGGTGACAATACTGAGGGCGTTTTTCACTGTTTTCTAAAAACATTATCACCGTATGGAACTGAAAATGTCAAAGAAGACTGTTACTGTATCTTCCTTGATAATTTTGCTCATAAATCTGCATTTCTTTAACAAAAAGCAAAGTACCGGTACATGTATACAATTAAATTTTAATTCATATAGAACATTTAAATAACGAAATATCACGATGGGAACATCTGAGGTTCAAAAACGTTAAGCTAGACCACTGACATACCATAGGCCTACCTGAATCATTGGGATTCTTTAAAACATGCAAATTTGACTGATTTTTGTTTTGTTTTCTTGACAGCACCAATCTGCAGCCAGTCGTGTATTGCACACCGTAATAATGACGTGTGCAATGATGGTGGAGAAGGTTCTATTGATGCTAAATGTACTATGGGTACCGACTGCAGCGATTGCTTCTCCAGATGTCCTTAAGCGGACTGCATAGTCAGATCCGACCCGTTTTCTTTTTCCATTGTACATTTTTGATCTTGTGCGAAAGATGTCATATAAGAACTTTATACGAACAATTCATTTATTCATGCGTGATAGTTACTAGAGTGCCAGTTTTGTGGATGTTAAGGCTTCGTCCGAATTACTCAGCTTTGGCTCTACGGCTTGAAGTAACACACTAATTCGGTCTCAGACTTTGCTAGCGTTACATTTTTGGCCTTTGGACTCAAAATGTCGACACCAACATAAATCCCAAGCCTAGCCTCGAGCCTCAATTCGTAAAGGCCCTATCGCCCTTATGTAACAATTATGGTGCAACCTGAAAATTAAGTTGATAATGCATTTTATTTCTTTTCTGAATAAATAAACCAAAGAGGAACTTTGGAAATTAATTTTAAGTCTGAGATGGAGTAAAGAATAACGATTAAAACAAAGTGTAGATGACATCGAAAATTGTGTTGCCCTATTTTTATTTTGTCGTCTTTGTTTAATACATGTAATATGAATCAGCAAAAGAGGATTGGCTCGTGGATTATTTGATCAAAATGGTTTGAAATCATCTTATGAAGGAAACTGCTGAGATCTCATACCTTGTTTTTAAATAGAGCGCCACCTAGCGCCGAGAAATGTTGCAGGAGAGTTTTAGGAGAGCAAAACATCCCTGCTGGCTTGATTAGATCAATATCAGAGAGAAAAATAATCTAATTAAAACAAATCTACTCCTTCGTTGATTAGTATATGGAGGGTAGAACAGGGCATTTGATTTTACTTTCATAATGCATAGTGGTTTTGTACTGGGGGCATGTAGCATATGGATATTAGTATTATGAATATTGAAGTTGGCTTGATGCGAGATGACAGGTTTGGAACACCATACATTTTAATACATAAAGTAGTCGATTTCAAGGAGCAAGCTTGCAGCCGGCGGTGATATGACACGTGCATGTCCGTCCCTGGTTGTGTGTGCTTCCCTCAGCTGGGACAGGATCACAAGGATTAGGGGTGGGGGAGGGGAAGCCACTCATGTAATTGAAGTGATGGTCGAAAGCAGGTTTATCCCGTCCATCTCCACTACAGCTCAAAACGCACAGCTGACAACGGTCCAGCATCGATATTACATATCAAGACATGCAGATACATCATGATATGCACATCTTACATTACATTACATACAGTCTGTGCAATGGAAATGTAAAAAAAAAAATGGTATGTCATATGGGACCTGAGCGATGAAAATCTGTGGACGGTGTCTCCTCACGGCCAGTTATTATCAATCTAGGTAAAGGGTAAAGGACGCAGCTCTGCTTGCAAGTGCATGCTGCGTATGTCATTATTAACATAAGATTTTCCGAAGATGACTATACCGCGTGTCGTATACTGTAGGCCTACTCTCTCCGACTCATTCATCACACTCAACGGCACACACGCGTTGTAATGCGGAGCGGAGTCGTGGTGTATCATTTACCATCCGTAGAGGATACGAGAAGGATGGTTTGAAATCGTCACAGGGAGAACCAGCCGTACGTACCCACGTCTCTGTTACTCTCACTCTGATCTGACTGTGAGATGAGAAGCGGTTAAATTGAACCGCATTGTCTATGCGGGCGGGGATATAATGATTGCCGACCGTGTTCATACATCAACCCAAAGCAATCAACCGTGTGCTGGCCGTGAATGACCGGGCGACGAGGAGCTTGAAAGCACGCCTCACCGGCAGCGAAGAGTCCTTACATTTCGCCGTCGTCAGGGAACTAGGAGGATATTTCTGGTTGCTCTTGACTGGTTCTGATGATGATGATAATGATGGTGGTCTTGCGAGGACTTCATTCATAATACGTAGGCATCTCTGTTGCTGTGCATCACTGAGTCATTTCGGAACTACCAGATCATAAACCATGAGATCGTTTTACCAGGAGGAATGTTCAACAGAGGAAGACATGTGAATTCTGTAAACCACGGAGGAGGTTTATCATAGCAAGCAGGCAGTAATATTGCACACGTCGGCGTTGGGTACACTTTAGCCTCCCGAGCCTGGTACGATTTTCTCCTTCTGAAGTCAAAATGATAATTGTGCCCGCGGGAGTTGGCACACATTTAAGCACTGGGCCATTACCGCGGTACTTGTATTAACCCATCGTGTGTCATAAATTATTATGATCGGTGAGTGTTCCTATAGCGTGTGCTGCACAAGCTAATGACTGGACCGACGACTCGAGGCTTGATCCATCGGGGGGTACCACCGGCGGCCGTACCGTACAGCGTATGACCCCCTCCATGAGTAGGCTGAGGTATAAGAGGCACCCCAGCAGTCGGCTTGAATGAACCGGACCTCGTCCGGACGCGGCTGTAGTCGACCCCGGAGCGGCCACGGCGGTGGGCCCTCTACCTTGACGGTGCCGCACCACGGAGGGTCCAAGGTCCACCACCATCCGCAGCACGGTAGCTCGGCGGGCTACGGTGGTGGTGGGGTCGAGTTCAGCTCCACTCCCGAGGACAGCTATGACGAAGCCACCCTTAAGGCTTGCGTGGATGACTGCGAGAAGGTAAGAAAAATAAAATCTTCCAGAGTCGAGCATTTTAGATTCAATTAATCAAGATGGCAGCAGATCAGTCGAAGATGCGAGACACGTCTTTGGTACTTCCTATAACGAACACTATGATAATTCTTCCATTTGAAATTCTTCATGATACTCAAGTATCATGCAAATTTGGCTTGCCCTTCACCGACTTGGATGAGCACTGTATACTCAGTGCTTGTGAGTGCACTTTTAAAAAATCACGTGCTGGCTCAGGTGGGATTCGAACCTACGACCTCCTGCTTACCATGCAGTGCAGATTCCAAAGGGCCAGCCAAATTTGCATATTATCTATCTCCCGACCATAAACCATTTAATATTCATACTCAAGTATCATCACCAATGTAAAGTTGATTCTTAAAATAAATAAATCTATTTGTAAATCTCGTTTAGTCACGGTAACCAAAAGGTAGATATTATTATTGTTTATAAAATACACGTCGGAATAAGGAGCTAAAGGAATTTTTCTGAACCTCTCGTTTTGATAAAATATTCCTTTTTTTAATTGAATTATTTGAATTCAATTGATTGATTTTTGAAAAGTATAATTTAAATAACAGCAAAATGAAGCGACCACACTGCTTCCTGTGTGGAAGCAACTCTCAGCGTTCACCGATCGATTAAAAGAAATTAAATTACATCACAATCTGTTTATTTCAATCCCAGTCCCAATCAAGTATATTTGCGGATCGTTCTTTTCCCATGCTCATCTTATAAATCAAATTACAGCTTCCATTGGAACCTGCCAATTCCCAACTGTCTGCTTCATCAGCATGTAACGAATGCAGTTTCCAGTATACCATTTGCATCTGTGCTTCCATATCAATCCAGATGTCGCCATAGAAACGCACAAAGGGACATTATGAAACCATGTTGCTGTTAGATTTCCAGGTGGTATATCATACGGAGTACAGAATTAAACGGAGCCCCAGCTAGCTAGCTATGGACACAGCTGAAAACATTACGCTATTAATATAATTGGAGGACAGCAGCTGGAATTATAATCTACATCGGTAATATTCTATTGCACCTTTCCTATGAGCGATGCGGATAATCAAATACTGCAATATTTCATCATGATTTTTTTCTCTGTATACATGGAACACAACGGGTGCTTCATATAGGGGCATTGGTTTTTTGAATGAGGGATGCGATTATGCAGGTTAACATAATTTCATGCTGTACAGCATAGCTAGGGATTTAGTGCTATCGCAAAACATACAATTGAGCAGTAGACATGCAATGAATCTTTAGGGGAAATTAAAAAAACTGGGCAATTATCGGTTTCCAGATTATTAATTTCAGACATGTCATTGCATAGTCTGTGATGGTTATGAATTAAGGACATGGTTGTGACGTCAATTAAATATACATCAATTTAGTCGCTTTTAGGGTGCGAGGGGTAAAAACATTGACTTCAACCGTCCTGTTTTCAAAGGCACAACATAAAACTGTAACCAGTGGAAATTAGCATCAGAATCATTCTTCATTTATCACGATATCGATAAAACAACACATTACGGGGCCCATTTTTTCTTGCTATATTAATTCATTCATTCACGTTTCTATTTTGTTGAATTTCCATTGCTGTAATCGAAAGTTAACATTTGGTGTTCGGGTGCAATTGTCTCGGAAATTGTATCATTTTTAGTAGAGATAGTTCTATGTCACCGAAATGATTGGCATTCAGTTTTTAATATAAACAGTACGCATTCACAGAGAAGCAATTGGCAATCTTTGCTTTGACCATTATTACTAATTTGGTATACCATGGCTTTTCGCTCAAGCAAACAGGAAAATCAAAATGTAAATAAGGTGCAGTATATGCCGATTCAGCCAGAAAATCCGTTTATTTTTTTTTCGTAATAATTCGTTTGTTTTTTTGTAGTGTCCTTTGTCAGGCTGCAGTACTATGATGTAAAAATAATACACGCACACCGTGCCAAATCAATGCAATGATAACATCATCTTTGTATTCTCTATATGCTTTCCTTTGAATAATATTCTCCAGTATTTTACTGCTCTTTGTGATATAAACCTCTGCCCGTGCTTCAAGTCAAAATAAAAAAGCCTTTACAAATGCAACTGCTGGAGCAAAATAGGGAATGAAAGGAAGAAGACACACACAATGAGAGACATTATACTTTCTGAAACGCACAAATTAAATTAGAGGGCTCCATCTCATTCTTGGATATCCATGGCATTGTACACGATTGATCTATCAGGGCGAAAGTCACGGTGCGTGATGCGTATGGTATACCGTGGCCCCGAAGAGACATCAGACATGAGTTTTTTTAAAGGTAATATCAAACTTTGGTTTTTATCAAAGAAATACAGATTCATGGGCAAGAATATCAAGACAGATACAGCAAAAGCCATCTGTGAAAATTTCAGTCTCATACGGTGCCCAGGCTTTTTGAGGAAACAGTGAAAAACAGCCACAGTATTTTTTAAGTCTTGTCTCTTTTATTTTTGATCTTTTAAAAGATCAAAAAGATTTTCGTTCGTTGTTTGACTAATTTCTGGATAAATACACCATTTCAGGCGGAACAATTTTAACGGTTTGTTTCTACCACCACCATCTTCGTACCCTATAATTTATACGTAAATCTGTGAACATTTCTGTTTTGGTTTCTTACCAAAGTATGATACTACCTTTAACATAATGTTTTTGATGTTGGAAATATGACCAGAACATGCATGGAAACGTATGGATTTTTGTAATTCGTTTGGCACTGTGCGTTTTTACCGGCTACAGAATTTGTCAGTATATCTCAAATGTCCTTGCACCGCCGGTAAATGCACCACAAACTGACATCGCAATGGACTGATGAGGCGGCAGTTTCATTAGTCAGCCAAGGTCGATTGCTTGCAAAGAGATTGATTTAAACCTACCTCAGAATCATCATTGGTCATTGTACCGATTGGTGTTTTTTAGCGAAATGTTTGAAAGATTATGTCGACATCTTAATAAGCATCTCGTTCGATTGGCGCCACATAGATAGACCAATTGTCATCGTTTTCGGATGTTTTTTTTTCTGGGAAAAAATTACCAGTAAGTGCATGCAGCGGGTAGGAAAAGGGTAAAGATGGCACACAAAATGCGCTGTCAGGTCGAGTGCGTGACAAGAATGACATTCGTGATCTTTCATTACAGTATGCATGGCCGTCGCATAATTTATCGTTGGTTTCACTTCGTGCACATTTGGATGAAGCTGTGTATGAAGAATATGAATAAAAGTCACGTAGTCTTCCATCGCATCGTTGCTGCTTTTTCGTCGTCGTTGGGCGTTTACGAAACGGAGGCTTAGGCTCGGGCTCAGGCTCCAGCTCTGATATCCATATGCTGAAAATATAGTTTGTGGTTTTGCATTGAAGCTGAAGTTCTGTTTTCCTTTTCAAACCAGAGAATCTACTTCAGAACCGCAGCCAAAAGGCTCTTTTTGATACCCGTTATTTCAGAATGGATTCACGAAATGAAGCCGGAGACTGAGACGGAGCCTGAGCCTCCGTTTCGTTAACGCCCATAGTTACTTGCTACATCATAAATGAGAGATATATTATTATTGTTTTTACTTGAAGTGTATTTTGTTTCCAGGAAGGGAATTTATAACAAGCCTGCATTGGGTTTTTCCATAATAAAACAGCAGGGAAGTGGTTTTTGTTGGTTCACATAAAGCGACTTACAAAAATTTGTATCATCCTGATACACATAATTATAAGTCCTTCTTTCTCTTATAATTTGGAGTGGGCATAAGCAAACACGCAAAAAAATAAATAAGACGAAATAAATGAAATGAAAATATGCAGATTTGAAATCATTAAGCTTATAGAAGACTCACTCAACCTGTCCTTAAAACCACTTAGAGACGAGTACGCCCATAGGCGCGGTTATAGAGCCAATATTTTTGGGGGGCTAAGAGCCATTATTTTTTGGGGGGCTAGAAGACCCAATATTTTTTGTTCTTCTAACATTCTAACACTCGCTTCTGCTATGTCTTATTAGGGGTCGAAAAACATGCACACACAACGCGGTTTTTTTAAATGTAATTGGCGCTTAATATCTGAGACCCCCCCCCCCCAGTATTTTCAAGATTTTTTTCCCACTTGCATTTGTTGGGGGGCTAGACAACATTTTGGGGGGCCTGAGTACGCCTTCCTGTTTCCCAAAGACAAAAAATACATTGATGGTCTGCCGAAGCGGAGTGAAGTTGATTTCAAATAGAATAAATTTAAATCAGTATCGTGTGTTTGGTAATCGTCCATTGATATTTATTTCCTGGCTTCATTCCCACTGGGGCCAATGACCCGGGCAAAGGCCGGAGCCTGAAATGTATTACATTTTACCGAACGTTCGTCGAAACTCGGCCAAAAAGTGCTGATCGATGATTTATGAAACAAAAAATCAAAGAGATTTATACCATTTTCCCTTAAAATCTAATGGCTACAAGCAAATCCAAGTATCTCACAAAATGTTTGAAAATGCTGTTGACGTCAAGACAAGATATTTTTTATAAACATGTTGGCTGAATAATATACCAACAGTTCATATAGTATACACCAGGACCGGCATAGCACACAGAAGCCAATTTATGTAGGCTTTGTATCAGGCGATTGACGTCATGATGACGTGTGTAATCTTTTCAACTGATCCTGTCTGGCAGTTAGTTTCTGATCAGTGGGCCTAATTGGGAAGAAATCACTCCTTTTAAAATGACACATGCAGGGGATATCGGTTGTTTTTTATTCTCGGGCTCAGGGGAACTTATTCCAGACGTGTTGTCTGTGCTAAAAAAGCCAATTAGCAGGTTTGGACAAAAATATACATTGAAAATAAAATCTCTAAGCCTCTAAGTTTACCAAACTACATTATATACTGAGGAAAAACATCATGAAGCAAGTGTAAGATTCTTCAAATAATTTCATTTCTCAATTTTGTGAAATAGTTAATGATTTATCCGTTGATCAATCATTGATGGAGTCGACATGAGAAAATTATATTAATATTTATTGAAAGCTTTCAAGTATTCAATTACCGAAGTATAATTAATGCATCACGGCAAAGTACCGTATACATTTTTCATCCAAAAGAAAAAAGTCATTCCCAAGAGTCTCTTCTTGTGAATCGATTTTCATAAAAATGCAAATGCGACATGGCGAGTGACGCCAAAATGTTTTAAAAACGTCTGCTCATTCGGGGGGTATTCAATGTATACAGACACGCAGGATCCGAGTACATATCGTGTATGAGCAGATAAGTACGGCCAAGCTTTCAGGCCGTCTGGGTCTAATGTGGAAAATGGATGAAAAGCGTTTTGTCTGCCATACCGCATGAACAAATCATAAAAGCAGTATAGGCTTCACTTCACCGTTTATAATATTACTGCCGATATCTAATATTGAAGGTTATATCATACTTTGGTTTTGTCAAATGCAGATTCATGGGCACAAATATCAAGGAAGATACAGTAACAGTCATCTGTGACATTTCCAGTTCCTTATACGGTGCCCATGCATATTTGAGAAAACAGTGAAAAACGGTGACAATATTTTTTTTTTTAAATCTATTCACAATTATTTTCCTATCTTAAAAAGATCAAAATTGTTTCCGGTCATTGGTTTTTACATAACTTTCAGCATTTCAGGCAGACACATTTTAAAGGTATGTTCCTACCATCACCATCTTTATACCCTGTAAGTTAGAGTAATCTATGAAAATATATGTTTCGGTATGCTACCAAAGTATATGCTAGTACCTTTAATACCCCAAGTACAAATATCACCAAACCGATATGTATTAGTCTCCTTATACAAACCTTCTTTATTATTTTCGTAAACACTTCGAGTATAATTAAATACAGCAAAATCAGTTTAAGAGCAGCCATGTGTACGCGCGTTTATGCAGGGTTAAAGCACGACCCAATTATTGAGCTGTTGGCGGGAAAAATTTAACACTCATCAATCTTCATAATGTGGGCGAGAACTTTTAGGTAATGAATGATGCAGGGGCTGCAGCGTGGGCCTCACATTATAGTACAGTCACATTTGAACCCATTGCGTCATGCCATAGTAAAAACTGCAAGGGAGATAGACATCTGTTGGAAGACTCTCTAAACTACTTTTGTCTTTCTCTTCGTTTTGTAGTGTTTAGGTAGGTTTGTTATAATCCGTTTTCGCAGCTTGTTCCTTAAAATGTAGGCTCGCTGCCGCCAAAAATTACCACAGCGATATTTAATAATAAAAAGGGAGTTAGTACAATAAGGCCCTATACAGATTCTTCTTAGAAATATTTCAATCACTATTCATCTAGGCGGAACATCTTTTTCGTTTTCCCCTTCTGAAGAAAGACAGATGCGCAGAAACTGAGTCAGGTTTCAATGTTGTTTTTTTGGCGTAATGGTTTCTGTATACACAGCCGGTGTGACTGCATATACAGTGTATATAGATTCACTGGCCACTAAAGTGATGAACATGTCACGAATTTACAAAAATACGCACGGATAGCTCACCGAGTTTTTGTTTTAGCAAAATGCCTTAGATAAACAAGCTATGTCGAACAGTGCCGCCCTTGTGTGGTTATAACACACAGAGAAATTAGGCATACCATATCGGACCCTTGTGATAACATATCATTTCATATTGGATTTTCATTTTGCCTTTCCCTATAATGGCGGTGCTACATGGTGACGAATATATAGAGACACATTATTTACATGTCACCCTCACCGCACTGTGATTCGCCTTCAATATGCACGGGTATAAGCGTGCATACGAAATCAGGAATCATAATCATACCGACTGAAATTAACTTATTCACATTAACACATACAATCCCCCACACACTGACTTATCACTAGGGACATGACTTAATCTAAACGACCCAATTTTCTAAATGTGTTTTTTTCCCGCCCTCATTTCCTCGCTAGTTTACACATTCGGGACCCTTTTTTTTAATTTCACGGCACGATAAGTTTGCCAAGCTGTAGGCCTGAGATATCAGGATTCCTACAGCTGATAATTACTCGGGGTGTAGGCTTATTGCTGGTTTAAACGACCACTCGGCCCGTGTTCCAATTATACGGCTTGAGAATGCGTGTCAGTGGCAAGCGGCTCCAGCCAATTTACCACAGAAACGTGAATAAATTAAAGCCGAAGCTAGATTAAAATTCGGACACGGCCTTGTAGCCTAATACTTCTTGGTCTTTGCCCAGCCAGACTGAAACAAATACCAATTAGCACTCACTTGCCGCCCTAACCTTGGCGGTGTGGATGATGAACGGCATTTGAATTAAGAAGATAGATTTAACGCGACTTGACGAGTTGATGAGCTGGAGGGAAGAAGGGTCTTTGAAGAAACTCTAGACGACACATTTAACACGGAGATTAATATGCCACGTGCCGACTGATAGAGATTCGCAAGCCATGTAAAAGATATAATACATGTACATGATTGGTAAAGGTCACACAGCAGCACTGACACTTTGTCCGATCCAGCATGTACATGAAATAACAAACCTGTGAAAATTTGAGCCATATTTTTTTTTAGCTCAACCGGACATCTGAGTCACGAGAAAACCCGACTTCATTTTTCCTATAAAATATAATGAATGGTTTAGATCATACCCCGAGATCAAAACTGTTTTCGGTCTCTGTTCTTACTAATTTCTGGATAAATAAAGCATTTCAGCCGGAAATGCTTTGAATGTATAAGTACCAGCACCATCTTCATGATCCTGAAAGTTATCTGTTAATCTGTGAACAGTTCTGTTTGGGTATGTTACCAATCTTGTACCGTATATATACCTTTAAGTATTAAACCGATACAGCAAAAGATGTGCTGGATGTACAGTGTACATTTAATATGAGCACATGCAGGGAAGCAATTGAGTTATACGACCCTGGTGCCATTTTGAAGCTAGTATATCCCCCAATGGAACTCAGCATAGCTTGTTCCAAGTTCGAAAAATGATTCCCCGAGATGGTAACACCAGAAGTCTACACGGAGCTTCTATTCCTATACCGTGTTGAATTCAATTATTGACCGCGGTTCGATACAGTGTTCCCACGGCGGTGCGTATCACTCCCGGTATTCGATCAAGCTTCGCGGAGCAAAGTACGTCACGCGTTACCACCCGAAACTCCCGATTAAAGCTAACACTACTGTACTTAAAGGTAGTATCACACTTTGGTAAGAAACCAAAACAGGAATGTTCACAGATTTACGTATAGGGTATGAAGATGGTGGTGGTAGAAACATACCGTTAAAATCTTTCAGACTGAAATGGTGTAGCCTATTTATCCAGAAATTAGTAAAACAACGACCGAAAATCTTTTGATCTTTTAAAAGATCAAAAATAAAAGAGAAAATACTTTAGAAATACTGTGGCTGTTTTTCACTGTTTTCTCAAAAGGTGGGCACCGCATATTGAAATGTTCTCAGACTGTTAATCTATCTGTCTTGATATTTTTGCCCAAGAATCTGTATTTCTTTGATAAAATCCAAAGTATGATATTACCTTTAAAATACGAAGTACAGCTCACCACCGTGATTTTTGCCGTCAGGCCGCCCCCGACTCGCGCGAGTTTTCGCCTGTTAACTGCATTAAACGATGACCGCGACGAAAACACGGAACCAATATTTCATTAGCCGATTATACCAGGTGTAATTGCCACTTAACGACTGGGAATAATTTGATTTCTATGACGACTGAGCGAGACGTCGGCACCGCTGATCTGACGTTTCACTGGACTTTATGTGACTGATGATAATCTATTCCCCTATTGGATTATTATAAAGTGCATGATAGGTAGATATCATGCTCCACCACTTCACATCATCAGATACATGACCATCAATGCATAGGTCTCTCGCAAATAGAAAAAAAAAAGAGAAAAAAAGAGTTCAAGAGAGATTGAAAGAAGATGAACTTTGTCGGTATTTGAAATGCAAATCTACACCGCGGCGCAGTCGACCTAATGATTCCACTCAAATAAGCGTATGGTTAGCAGGTGAATAATTTAATAATCATTTTGCAAAGTTCACGTCCTACCGATGGTTGATAATGTCAACGATTTTAATGTTATCGTGATAACATCGCGATGGTGACAACTGAAAAATTCACTTGAAAGCTTTACTTATTCAAACATAGCCTAAACCATCATATTGTTTCGTGTGTAGGTATAACAACTTTACAAGATTGGTAGATATATATCATACTGATTCTAATCTCGTTCTTTACTTGTCATCCGCAGCTTGTGCGAGACTTCAACACGAGAGTTGCCCAGTACCGAGAGAAACTGATTGGCATCGCCGATGTCAGTGACTGCGTGCACTTCCGGGAGGAAATACGGCGCAAGCGCAGAAAGGGCCTGGATGCCGCCAAGAGCGCCAAATTCAAACTGTTTCCGCACATGCGTGGGTGGGTATATCGTAAACAACTTATTTGTTGGTTTGTTATTGTTCGTTGTTTGGACAAGGAAACCCTTATCCAGTCCTGTTTGTATTATGAAGAGCCCATCTTGGTTCAGTCAGTGCGATACGAGGGACTATAGTTTCTCCGCAGTCATTATAGGCATTGCCTTGCCTGTGGATTAAGTACCTCTTCTAGTCCTTATAGGCCTATAGTGTAGAGAGACAACCCATTAATCTTGTTTCAGCGCGAGAGACTGTTTTCCTCCTAAGGATATTGTGACCGAGAAGTGAAAGCCTGTTTTCGACAGTACGCATGCGCACGCAAAGGACAGTGGGCAATCTTGTGGCATTTATACATCACTCAGGCTAGCCCAAGTAACAATTTTACCCAGAATGCTTTTCGCATATATCCCGTTTTTATCTTCGATAAGATGCACGGCAAGCTGTGGACTAGGGGCCTGGTTGTTTAATGCACAGGATCACGAAAATTGCGGATCCGGATCCCATTTTAGCGTAGGCTAGGAGGTGGATCCCTAAATATCGGATCCTTTGCGTTAAACAAACAGGCCCTATTATGGACTGATGTACCCCTTTATGCCTTTTATGTCTTAATGTGTTATAAGGACACCGTCAGTCTTTATCAGGAATTGTGGTTCTAATTTTCTTTCCTACTTGCGTTTTTCAGTGTTGAAAGATTCATAGGCTTAAATATTCGAAAAATCTTCTGGTAATTATGTTCATCATTATGCAGTGTTATGGCGCCGTACGCCCAGACAATGCGTTTCTATAATGCTTCTGCATGTTTCATTTTACCAGGGGCCAATTTCATATAGAGCTGCTTAAGCACAACATTTTCTTAAGCATGAACAAACTTCGATCAAACAGGATTACCAACCTTAATGTCCATGTGATATTTTATGTTTTTGACTTATATTCGGCCATTGTTTGCTGAGCATAACATTCACAAGGAGTTTTGGCTGGCATACTGATTTAAATTACCTAGGTTTTTGTGCTTAAGCGAATTTTGGTGCTTGAGCAGCTCTATGAAAATGGCTCCAAATGATATTAGGCCTATATCCATGACAAAATCAAAGATGCATGCACTCAGGCGAATGACACATTATCATAGCTTCTCTTTTTTGTTCTTTGGCAACTATAATGACAGTAAAACAACATAAAATGTTTCTTCAAAATGAATTTGTAACAAAGTTCTTCTCATACTATTGTTGAATACAAAATCGCTATACAAGAAAATAGCCAATAAATTTCACTCTGTATATTTTGAACGTGTGAATTAAATGAGCAAAACGTGCAGGTATAGCCATGCATGCATTAACCTAACCACACCTCAAAAAGCATGGCCCAGTGAAAATCGCTATGGGTAACGTGGCTACTATCTATAAATTAAAGATGTTTGGCTCTATTCCTATTATACTTGTATTGCCCTTAGGCCTATATTGCCATGATGCAATGGAGTGAATAGCAATAAGGTATACAGACTGCTTAGCCTCATACTAAACACACTGCATGACGTGCGATGATGCACAGGCCAAATTAGTCCCTGGCGGTTTCATCCTTAAGATCCTCTGGCCGAGAACGTGAGGTCATTTACTAAAAGGTTTGAATGCATAATGCATATCACTGAAAGGGAAATAGTTCTTCTCCTTTGAAGACTGTTCATGCGGAGCTAAATTCTATGCCATTTTTCATGCGGAGGCTTAATTCTATATGGGCGATTTAATACGAAACAGAGGCTCAGGCTTCATCTCAGGCTCCGGCTCCATTTTGTGAATCCATTCTGAAATAACGGGTATCAAAATAGAAATAGAGGCTTTTGGCTGCGGTTTTGAAGTAAATTCTCTGGTTTGAAAAGGAAAATAGAGTTTCAGCTTCAGCTATATTTGCAGCATAAGGATATGTCAGAGCTGGAGCCTGAGCCTAAGCCTCCGTTTCGTAAACGCCGTCTATGTCATCTTTACCTTTTTATAGCTGAATCGTCTCATTTAATGTCTCCAAGGGTTTTACCACTTTGAATGGACAAATCACATTTCTTTTATGCCTTGCCATAATTCTTATAACCATAAAAAGAAACCGTATTATCTCTAATACTGCTCTAGGAATAAACAACACATTGTATATGACAAATTCCCACCAGACACCGTAAACAAAACCAACAACCGAAAATTGCTCAAAATGCCAGGTCGTGCAAGAAAATTTTCAAGGATGTCTGTTAATGTGGTGGGTTAATATTTCACGATCTTTCCAGCCATTAATTATAAATGGGGCGTTAAAAGCACTTGCCGCCCCCAAGGCTGGCTTTAGTATAGAGGCAGCGATGTCTGGTAAAGAAAGAAAAAATAACTAAACCCATCTTTCTGCTTGAGACGTCACACTGATAGGAATCTCGTCATTCCGAAAAACGGACACTAAAAGATGTTCCACTCGTATAAATTCTATCTCTTGGACCTCTTGGGAGGGAGGGGGGGGGGGGGGTAGGGAGTTTGGTTAAGTATCGTACCGGGGAGCTTTTAAGGTCTGTGATGGCAGGTCGCGATTGTAAATATGATGTGGGAGATTGCAGGTCCCAATGGTATACACTTTGATATCACACCGAGCCGTGGTGGTCAAAGTCTGCTTAAAATAATAATATCGAGCATAGAAGCAAACAGTCCAGGGGTCGATTTCACTGAAGCCCTACGATCGATCGTAACTCGAGTTACGAAGGATAACCCAAAATGGCCTATCCAACGTGGGGCTGCAATGCATCGAATATCCTACGATTGATAGTAAGTTACGATGAGGTTGGTGAAATCGACCAGCTGTGCCCCTCGCTGTCTTGAGTCCTGCGCAATGTACAGTACAATATGCGATCGTTAATAAGTTGCCCGGGAAGGACGTGATATGATCGGCCGACTCTTTACAAGCTAGCCTGACGATAAGCCTGTGAAAATCCTGGGGATTTGTCGCCAGTAATCCCTACAAAAAAACCAATTCTCTCTCCGATATTTATAGCCAGTCTCGGTTGTCTTTCTCACTGAACTAACCACAAACACAGTCCCTGCGTGCCAGCCGCCATCTTGGAGCTACTGAGCGGCCTCAAATGACTTGACGTGCATAAGGTCTTCCCTGACACTTCCATACCATCTGATTTTGAAGGCCATGCCTGCCTCAGTGTTTTTCTGTGGACGCTGTTTTGCATTCTTTTATCTTTTAAAACATTGCAAGTCACCATGAGGTAAATGAATGTTCGAATAAAAGAGGAAAACTTAGTTTGGCCGTGGTGGATACATACAGTAAGCAAGTAGCTAGATATAAAGTGAATACAATCATGCTCATCCGACTAACGAGCAATATTACACTGAGATCCCCTTAAGCGGGAACGTGTAGTTGATACAATGAAACGAACATGACTAAAAGCCCAACACGAACTATATTCTGTATATAGCCCTATTATAGTTGGCCTATATAGGCAGCCTTTAAAAAAATGTTTAATATAAAATAACCACCACACAGAGATTCATAATGTGTGAGCAAAGTCATGCCTTTCAAGTTAAAGGTAGTACCATACTTTGGTAAAGAGCCAAAACAAGATCTTTTAAAAGATCAAAATAAAAATCAAGATCAAACATAAAAGAGAAAATTCAGACTTAAGAAATACTGTGGCCGTTTTTCACTGTTTTCTCAAAAAGTGGGCACCGTATGAGACTGACAGTTTCACAGATGACTGTTACTGTATCTGTCTTGATATTTTTGCCCGTGAATCTGCATTTCTTTGACAAAAAGTACTACCTTTAAAGATGAAGATTTTTGTAAAATGCCGATAAATTATTATTCCACTCGTAAAAGAGGGAAACAGTGTGCGATTCCTTCAAATTTTCAGACGAAAAACATATGTTAAACTGCCTGTACTTATGTTTTCTGAAAAGTTACAAACAATCTCAGAAATAAACAGTTTTGTAACTCTTTTACGTCACTCAGTGTTAAGATAAAATACGTGTATAATGCATGGGTAATTGAGCATCAGATATTACGTCCTATCATACGTCAGTAGCGGAAATATGAATTAAGTACTGATACAATGATACCTCCAAACAATGATATTTATACTCCTGCATCTGCCCATACATTTCACGATTAATAAATCATAAATTTGACGAAAACACGTTAAATCCAGGTGCACACGAGCCGATGACCGCCGTGAAGCAAAGGAAGATTGTAAGCGGGGACAAAGCTCCGTTCACCTGGCGACTACTGCTAGGCGAGCCACGCTGACCTCGGCCGTAAGCTTGAGCTGTCACTCGGGGCGTCTAATCGTCCACGTCCCACTCGAAATGAAACCTTTTATAATTAACTTTGGGGGCCGGCGAAATCCATTTTGTCAAGATGGGAGAACTTCGTAGTGATGTGCAGCAGAGCAAAACACCTGCATGTTGGTTCGTGTATGCTGCTTGTTTCAGTATGTCCTCTGTCATGATGATATACGTAGGCTAACTGTGACAACCTGCGCCAATTGATTAAGCACCAAAAAATTGCTTAAGCAGCAAAAAACTTGAAAATGTGCAAATCTTATGAAACCGCATCCTTGAAATCAGTATCGTACTTAGCAGCTAACAAAAAATTGAAAAGAATTGGGTAGATGAGGGTTCAAACTATACCATTTACAGTATTGCACCATAAACTGAGAGACTCCTGGATGAGGATTATTTAACTGTGAAGTTAAGGGATTTTACACTAAGGTCAATGGGAGTTCACTTAGTGTGGTGCACCCATATAGAGCTATATAAACTCTATAGCTCTATGGTAAGACTAGGCCTACCTGGCACATGCGTCAACCACTGTTGTTTACAGTCCAGGGCCTGCATTCGGTGGAATACATCACGTCTCAATCAGTTCTTAACGGTAGACGGTTTACATTTAATACTTGGAAATGTCAGACGACACCGTATCGGATTACACACATAGGAATTATACTGGGAAAGGGCTATGTACAAATTACAGGCGACATTTCCACTGTAACGAGGTAATTTCCACTCTTGCGTGTTTTTGTCGAAACGAGTGGAAATACTAGGAACCGAAATGGTAAAGCTGCAATTTATTGAAGGATTTTCACAGTTAAGAGCTTTCTCCTAAGAAAAAAACAAGGCACATTGACAAACACATCCATTATACAGTGATTTCAATGTATTTAGAATGTATTGCAAAGTGTCTAGGCGCTATAGTCCAATTTATTAACCGGTATCCGTTCACCGAGCGAATTCAAATCCGGACTAAAAGCTGACGAGACGATCCTTGAATTGATGGCATGTTTGTTTTACATCAACGCATTGACTGAGATGTAACGTTAAAAGGCAGTGAAATGACTAATAATTCCAAAGTAACTGCCATTCTGTGACACATTTTGCTATAAAAATAACATTACGGTCCAGTGAAGTACCACTTTGGTAATCTATTTTTATGTGATTGTGATGTGTGACGTGTTTACCGGCAGAAAATGAAATAACATGCAACTTTTCACGTTTTACTTGAGAAAAATGTGTTCTATAGGCCAACCTGCACTTACGCAGAATGTAACTGAGGTCGTGAATTTCGCACGAACACGAATAGGCCTATTTACGCAACGTATTGCTGTAAGTGCCATGTACATCATAATGGGGTATTATCATTTACAACTAATAGACGTAAAGGCAATTATCAATAATAGATGAAAAATTTCTATGAATAATTTAAGCATAATGGGCATCCCCGTGGAATGGATCTGGATCACAATGTTTGTTCTGCAACCGGGAGCTTAAACCGAACTTCATATCTTGAATGGAATGACGGCTCTAAACATTATGGAAAACAACTCCTACTTTAAATTCAAGCCCATAGGCAACGGAGACACTGTCAACAAGCCAAGAGCTAGGCAATGGAGACTGTCTATACCCACGTGTATAAAACCTCTGCTGATAAAACCAAGCGGTTTTATGGAGGGAAAAAAAGGAGACGAAAATTGACGAAGTGCAAGGACGAAAGACGTCAATATTTTTTAAGGCCTTTAATTTCACGCTTGATGTGTGTGAGTAATTGGAGAATGTAGACAGTGTGGTGATGGGGGACAGAGGCCACCGTAATTTGATGATAATGGGAATGTAATGCTTTTATCTTCCACTCACATTAAAGGTAATATCATACTTGGGTTTTTTATCAAAGAAATGCAGATTCATTGGCAGAAATATCAAGACAGATACAGTAACAGTCATCTGTGAAAATTTCAGTCCAATACAGTGCACAATTTTTGAGAAAACAGTGAAAAACAGCCACAGTATTTCTTAAGTGTTTTCTCTTTTATGTTTGATCTTTTAAAAGATTTTAGGTCGTTGTTTACTAATTTCTGGATAAATACACCATTTCAGGCTGAAAAATGTTAACGGTATGGTTCTACCATCACCATCTTTATACAAGGTACATTGTATAAGTAATCTGTGAAAAATTTCTTTTTCGGTATGCTACCAAAGTATGATAGTACCTTTAAAAACATCGTTTTGTCCACCATCCATTTTCTGCTGTTTATTGTGCGGCAGGCAGCACTCAACGCAACCATAGGGTCTGGATTTTAAATACAAGCCCATGGAGCTTACAGGCACACGGTATAAACATAGCAATAGAATACACGATGATACAATGCCAAGACGGCGCCATATTCAATCATAACCAGTCTGCAGTTGTTACATAGGGTCTCAATTCCACAGGGTTTAACGATTCATGTTCTCCACAGACCATTCTGTTCTCTGTTGTTAGCATCACCATAGAAACTTAAGACGGCGGAATTGAGATTGATGCGCAATTTAAGATCCACGAAATCGACCCCATTAGTGGTTGTATATGGCGCTTAGCCTATGGGGGATGGATACCCGTTTGATTCGTGTATGCCAGCATACCGGAAACCGCCGTGCTCACAACCCGTGTGCAACTATTAAAAAAACCAGTACGCTATATGCAACGGCTGTTTCCTGTATCACACTGACGTAGTTCTTCCAAATACATTGCTGTCTACCGTAGCGGTAACTCACCGGTTTTTAGACGTTGAATGCGATGCATAGATCGCATTGTTTGTCGATTTCTATAAATAGACACACCGTAATCATTCCATCGGGTCTATAAGAGCGTGTCAATATGCCGAGGGCAGTGGGATTATATTTTCAAAACGTCTTAACGATTTTGGTTTTCTTAATAAACTGCTGACTTCTTTCGAAAAAAAAAGTGATTTAAATTTTGTGGCTGAGGTGATTTCACACATTCTGCTTCGTCAGTCCCCAGGGACCCGTTTTATGTTTCAATACTGTTTCACAATTAAGTCTCTTAACTTTCAGGACCTCTTAGTCAATGAGGCTAATTTCTTGAGGCTTAATAGAACTGGCCGTGATATAAAATTACCCTTAGCGAGTTTGGGGGACGACAAGTTTCTTTTCATTTTTTTGTTCTCCGCAGTCCAACGCCTGTTGTAATTAAATGAATGGAAATAATTGATGGAAGAAATCATTTGATTGCAAGAATTCAACACAATGCGCCGGAACTAGGAAATTGCTGTACACGGGCTTTAGGTTATACTGCAGAGGGCTAGGTATTTATGATGTGCTTTCTGGGTAATGAGATGTTTCTACACGGCATGCATCCTGTTCTGTTCTAGAGTCTTCTACACCTCAACTGGTCCCCGAGGCGCTTGTTGTATGGCTGACTGCAGAAATTCAGCAGGCCACTTTAGAATGCTGAGGTGTATTCATTTTTGTTTCTCTGTTCCTCTTTCTCTCACAGACGTGCAAGAGTGTATAATAATAGGCCAGCGGCAGAGACCAATGCGAGGTCAAGGGACGGCAAGCGTAGTGTTAAGAGAACTCTAGCCATAGGGGTACATCTTGTTTAGGAAATCGTATCTTATTGTATCATATGTACTTTGCCTATAGTGGCTACGTCATAAGGAGCCAAGACCATTATACCTTGGGACCTATAACCTGTTTATCTTTGCGCCTTCTTCCGGGCAGGCACCAATTACTATGCACCAAATAAGCCTGCATAATTACGGAGCTCCATTGACGCCATCGAGTTAAAAAAATAAATAAAAACAACACCAAAGTATGCCTAATATGATCAAAATATTGGAATGATAAGTTTATCCCATGCATTCTTTCAGTTCCCTCTAGAATCGCTTCTAATTTACTTAATTTTGTAAATTAACTTCATTAAAGTGTAGGCCTATTCGTCATTTTTGTCTTACTCGTACCCAAACATGGCGTCCGATCGAAATAGTTTCAAAATGGCCGCTTATGCATATACTGCGTCAGCTGATTTTTAATGCTGGCTGGTAACTGACTTCTCGATCGAGATGCGAGCGTGGCGAGTAAACCATAAGCCCCAGGCTACACCAGGACACACGATCTGTGATAAACGGGGCCTCTCGGATATTGCCCCCCCCCCCTGGACAAGATGCCATGCAATAATCCGCACATTAGCCTGCGCGACTTAACCCCCCTCGCAGTTTCATTCTTTGAAAGCATCTGTAAGCCATGCCCGGCTACAGTTTCACCCTCAAAAACACTTCCCCCCCCCCCCCGTAAAAAGCAATGAGGAAAGTGCCTTCCGTTGACCTTTTATTTTAAAAGGACACATGGGTCATTTTGATAGAGCGAGGGGAAAAGGGTAAGAAACGCTGAACATCAGAATACGTGCGCGTTCGTGGCTGCCCTGCTAAAAATGACCGACAATACACATTATCAGACAATAATGCTCAGTGTTTCCTCAGAGTCTTCGATACTGGCTCGAAGGAGCAAGCTAGCTCTTTGACGAATGGGTCACGCTATAAGCCACGTACAGAGTCAAGGAATGATTCAATTTGTGAGCAGAAATTGGTGACAAAATTACATTTTGGAGCAAATGATTAACAATTTATTTTGTATCCGACTTTGCACAATATGGTTTATTCTTTCAACATCTTTTTACTTGTTCACCAAACTCATCTTAAGCCCACCGCACACTATACGATCCGACATTCCGACTAGGACCCGACTGGTTTTTGGAAGGATCGCAAAGCATTCTGGGAGTCTTAACCGTGATTGTTCCCAGTCGAAGACCCACTCTGATGGCCAGTCGGCAAGATTCGACCGTCGAATCACGGTTAAAACTCCCAGAATGCTTTGCGATCCTTCCAAAAACCAGTCGGGTCGTAGTCGGATCGTATAGTGTGCGGTGGGCTTTAGCTTACTATCAATCGTATAGGGCTTATGATACATTGCAAGTCGAAGGATACGGTGGGTTCTCCTTCGTATCTCGAGTTACGATCGATCGTAGCCAGTCGTTGTGAACTCAACCCCTGGTGCATGCAGAGGATATCAAGTGATATAAATATGTGATAAAACAATCATGGTTCTTATTTCATTCCATTCCATCGTCACATTACCTGCTTTATCCCCAACATCTCTTCACCAATCATGAATGTTATTTATGAGCAAATATCCCCTGCATAATCATGCCGAATCTGTATTCTTGTAACCAACCTCCAATGAAAGCACTATGAAGAATCTCTTGCCGTGATTGCAATTAACAACACATAGGTCTGTAACGGCTGCAGTCGCTGGCTATATTTATTGCCACAAGTGCGCCTGTCTATTTGCGGCAACAGCCATACATTTTCATTTAGAACAAGACCTTGTTATCGTCCACCGCTATGTGCTCAACATGATTGCATTCAAATAATTCAATTAGGGTATGATAACAACTTAAAGGTGCATGTGCAGTAAAAGGAGTGGTAACATACCCAAACAGATATATTCACATATTTACGTATAACTTCCAGGATATGGAGACGGCGATGGTATAGAAACATACCGTTAAAATATTTTTGCCTGAAATGCTGTACTTTATATCCAGAAAAACGACAGAAAATGTGAATACATTTGAAAATACCGCGAGCGTTTGTTACCGTTTTCTACAGTTTCCAATGATGATATGAACATTTCACAGGTTTGTTTTTATTCCGCCATGACAAATCAAATTATGAACAGTCTGCACCTGTTCTGTCACTTACCAATCCTGTATCATGCCTTTAAAGGGATTTTAAAACACCTGATAAATTCACGAATGTTGAGCCCTGACATTGTGTATACCTTTGGGTTTTTCATGTACAGGAATCTTACCAAGCCGGATTTTCAGCGCCTTTTTATACAGCTGACAGGCTGTATGCATCTCTTCGTGGCGGAGATGAGGAAATCGCTGGTACTCCTCTCGGCCTTTCCCATAGATCAAGTCGGTAAGTTGGGTGGTTGCCGGCAGCAGGTATATAATGTATACACAGCCCATAAAACCGAACAGCCATCAGTAAACGTATACATACGAGTCTTGTCATGTAGACCGATGTTTTCTGGAACGATTTAAGGGTGACAAATGTACATTTCAGTAATAAATTGTTAACATTTTCAAAATTTTCAAAATTAGTAAGCCACACTGATGGAAATGTCTTTAAAGGATGAAAATACAATTTTAATCGATTAAATCGATTAAAATGTACATGTATATCCAGGGGCCAATTTCATAGAGCTGCTTAAGCACAAAACTTGCTTAAGCAAGGAAAGTCTTCCGTGATCAAACAGGATTGCCAACCAAATGTTCATGTGATGTTTCCTGCTTTTGACTTGTATTCGGCCATTGTTTGCTGAGCATAACATTTACAAGGAGTTTTGGCTGGCATACTGATTTCATTAACCAAGGCAAAAACTTTTTGCTGCTTAAGCAAATTTTGGTGCTTAAGCAGCTCTGAGAAACTGGCCCCAGAAGATAACTGATGCTTTAGAACCTATCCCTATGATTTAAAAAAAATATGTCCCTATGAACATTGCTTTGTCTGTATTTAAAAGGTCACATTTTCCAGTTTTCCTATCAATTGCTTCAAAAATCATTTCATCTGTTTGCTTGAATGTGTTTTTCCATTATTATCATTATTTCATTTGGTGAAATTCCATGCATTCCTTTGCAAATTTCTGCGCATTATAAAATAGTCATTCGTGTTAATTGTGCAGTCTTAGTTACCAATTCTCCTTTTTTTATTTTGGAAAGTTCAAGTGAAATTTCTTCCTATTCCTTCCATTTTCAAATCCAACGTCCCATTGTCATTTTGATATCAGCTTCTTATTAATCTCTATATTTTTTATGCCATGCTATATTATCATATCATGCTATAAAATAATATTTTTGTTGGTAATGCTATCCATTGTAAAGGCTATATTTTCCTTGGTGTTGAATTCTAGTATTTGTGATGCTGTTCGTTTATTGTACGTGTAACCATTGTAATACCATTTTGCTAATTCTGAGTTTTTGTCTCATAATTTCATTTTTTTCGCTAGTTTGCTTTGTGATCAGCTTTTTGTTCGAAGAAATCATGGTTCAGAAAGTAGGCCTTATGATTTCGGATATGATTTTTTTTAAATGTACTATCATACTTTGGTAGCATACCGAAACAGAAGGTATGAAGATGGTGGTGGTAGAAACATACCGTTAAAATGTTTCTGCCCGAAATGCTGTATTTATCAAAACAAAACAAAAGTAAAACCAATGACCAAAAACTATTTTGATCTTTAAAAGATCAAAAATAACGGTGAAAAGAATATACTGTGTTTTTTCCCAAACTGTTTTCTCAAAAAGTGGGCACCGTATGGGACTGAAAATTTCACACACTGTTACTGTATCTTCCTTGACATTTTTTTCAACGAATCTGCATTTCTTTGAAAAATACCAAAGTATGATATTACCTTGAATTCACACGAAGGTGTGATCCAAAACTAAAGATAATTTGATCAACTGACAAACATGTCACGTGATAATTTCTTAACCATGATCATTACATCATCGCATGTCTAATTTTCATTTCATTCTTGCGCATGCGCCGTGTTGGGGGCTTGTTTTTCTATCATCTGTTTCTCGTCCGCAATATTTATCATCAGGCCATCCGTATGAAAACCTCCCAGGTATGGTCATGATGATGGACGTAGCCGGCCCATCGGGTGACCGCAGGGCGGCCGGAAGCCACAAAGGCCGTGGGGATCTGACCGTGTCCGAAATCTCTGACCAGCTGGAGGAATCGGTCATCCTTGACGGACCGATGGCCACTTCAGAGGATCTGCAATTGATTGCTAAGTAAGCAAACCAGACCGAACCTTATGATAATAATAATATAGATGACTGACCTCAAAATAAAGGACACATATTACAAAATGCCGTCAGAATTGTGCTAAATTGTAATTATGATTATTCGAAATTATGTATAAAAATTGAAAAAAATTGAAATAACCACAAGGGAAACTTTTCCGTTTTCGCACAAATTTTGGCACGTAAATGACCTTTACCTTGAAGTTTTAAAGCCTCGAACTTAGTTAAAAATAAGACATAAAGCCGTTAGCACCAATCATGTCTTGTAAAATAAAGTTAGACATGAATATTTATAGTTTAAAACGAGCGTGTTTAAATCAAAGTATGTACGAGAAGGGGGAAAAGGCAATTGAGAAAGGCAATCACACTGAATAAATAATAACTTTTCTTTAGCTTCCATGTTAGAAACGTACTGAGTCAATGCAAGTGCAAAACGCAAAATGGTGATTTATCGATACCAAGCCTCATCCATCACATTGTACCGTCACACGACTCGTTCCATCGGGTCGTATTGACTCAGTGATCGGTGGAGCTTGTGTACATTGATCACTGCTAGCTAAAACGAATCAACTTGGTGCATGGGCTGGCGTTTACCGATGGGTAATTGCCCCCGGGCCGGGTCGACCGTACCAGGGGTGAATCGTTTTGAGGGATGCGAAGGCATTTTGAACGGTTTGAGCCAAGGAGGGTATCGTGAGGGTGCAATCTCGAGTGTGGTTTATTATTCCTCTATCCATGGATACAGTATCGATGCCTTTAACCACTGCTTTCATAGGGCGTTTACGAAACGGAGGCTCAGGCTAGCCGTCTCAGGCTCCGTGAATCCATTCTAAAATAATCTCTAGCAAAAATAGAGGCTTTTGGCTGCGGTTCTGAGGTAGATTCTCTGGTTTGGAAAGGAAAACAGAGCTTCAGCTTCAATGAAAAACCACAATCTATATATTTTCAGCATGATGGATGTCAGAGCTGGAGCCTGAGCCTAAGCCTAAGGCTTTTCGTAAACGCCCATAGAGCATTCTGACCGTATAAAAAAACAGTGCATTGGCGCTCAACTGATCTTATTTTGATGTCAGAAAGATATTAAGACACATTGCCTATGTTTGGCTGATTGGTTGTGAAAAAAATCCAGCAAACGTGTTTAGAAAGGTTACACGCGTTTAACTATAAACGTCTAAAAAAATCCCTTAAAAAATCATTGAAAGTTGAACAAGGAAATATTGACTCGGGAGCGGGATTCGAACCGGCGACCTCTGAACACGTCATTTACGGTGTTTGTTCACCTTTCAATGTCTTAAACATTCAGTCAGTTTCCCTTGTGGTTTTCTTTATGATTAAACAAATTAATGTTATGAACTTTCTATATACATGTATAGGGCCTATATAATTATATACATGTAGCTCATTGGTTTAAACATTCTTATTGCTTAACATTAAGGTTGGACCAGACGTCTGTAATTTTTTCAAAACGGATTATCATTCGACGGTAGCAAATGGAAGCTTATGTAACTTTTCGTGAATGAGCAATTTGAAATTCAAAGATATAATTTGTGTATAAGTCCAATCGAAGCAGAATTGGAAAATGTATCATAAAATATTATTTCCTTTGCCAGACTCTGCAAAAAGACTTTGGCTGGCCAAGGTGAGAAGAGCGCAGGGGAAAAATACGTCAACTTCGCTGATTATTCTTGGGAATTGTGCCCATAAATCTAATGCGATTTCGAGATTTCCTCTCTGCAAAAAAAACCCCAACAAATTAATAAAAGAAGAAAAAAGAAGAGTTTTTTGCTAAAGCTGTATTCACAAGGGTTATCTTAAATTGCTCAATAGAAATAAAATCTAATTTTGCTAATTCCTTTTATCATAACTGGTTTATGGCACACTATGTGTCAACACTCCAGGGGCCAATTTCACGGCGCTGCTTAGCACAAAAATTTGCTAAGCATGACATTTCTGTCTTAAGTAAAAACAGGGTTAACAACCAAATTTCCATGTGTTGTGTATCGCTTGTGATTGTTCTTTGACTGTTGTTCACAGACCATGAACATCAAATGAATTTTTTAACGGTGGTTTGTTTTAGTGGCACATTTTTGTGCTAAGCAAATATTTGTGCTTAGCAGCTCCATGAAATTGGCCCCAGTGAGAAGGGGTGTGAAATACCACAAATTAGCTTAGCACGTATAATACAATACACTACAAGTTATACAATTTGCTTAGCAAAGCATATAGGTTATTAGCCAATAATGTGATCTAGGCTCGTGACTGGTACCCATGCTATAGATTTCGCTAAGCATAAAACGTCACATCCCAAACAATCTATGTATCAAACTTGGGGAATATCATCTGATAAAAAAAATGATGGATTCGATCTTCATACAATGATCGTGAAACGTGCTTGGCCTTATAGGCTCTCATTATGCTAATAGCATCTGATGGTCACACTAATTAGTTCATGTCTTATTATTCCTCGTTTGATGCAGGGATATGGAGGAAGTACGTCACATGTTGAGAGAGGTAGACCTTGATGAGATGATCCCTAGGCAACGATCCCCAGGTGAGTTATATATTCCCCATTGTTTTGTTTTTTAGTATACACATAAAAAATGTATGCCTTCAACAATGATATGGGTCTTTATATATAGGGGGTTACCTAGCAACAGGGACCGAGTGGATGGAGAGTCTAGCGTAATCCACTCAAAGCTGGGATCGGGGGGGGGGGGGGGGAGGGGGGTGACACAGAATGGTCGAAAATAAGGAGCTCAGGAACAACCATGCACAGCAGCTGAGTGCTAGGCCTTCCCATAGGCCTATGTGATATTGGGCTCGCTGCATGCAATGAAAAAACAACAACAACACACACATCATGTACTGGTTCTGGCAGGATTCGAACCCACGACATACTGCTTAATTCTATAACACACCCTCACAAAAACATAAAGAATGACTTTCTCTGATAGGTATGCATAAGAAAATTTCACCTTAAGTCAGACGATGTCTTTTGAAAAGTTGCTGGCGACACCTCGCGACTTTCCACTCATGTTTCTATCACAATTACGATGATATAAGATCAGAAACTGATGACATTAAAAGGTATTGCACAAATAGTATTGCACTATTTGACAGGTTTACAAAATAAACCCCGTTTGGGTAAAATTCAGCCACAACTTTCTAACACGTAATATTGTTTTGTAATATTATCACCTAAATGTGAGGCTGAATTTAAACCGTCAAAGACAAATTAAGTCAAAGTTTAGGCGAATAAAGAGAAAACAATACAAAATTCGGACATCTTACCGAGGTCTCCATATGTAAATTTGAATTAAAGGTAGTATCATACTTTGGTATAGCATACCCAAAAAGAACTCTCCACAGATTTACCTATAACTTATATGGTATAAAGATAAAGATGGTAGAAACAAACCGTTACAGGTTTTTTTTTCGGGATATGGAAAACTGTATTTATCCAGAAAACCAATGACCAAATTAATCAATTCTGATCCTTTAAAGATCACACAAAATGGTGGCCATTTTTCACTGTTTTTCAAAAAAAAAAAGTGGGCACCGTTTGGGACTGGGAATTTCACAGATGACGGTTACTGTATCTTCCTTGATATTTGTGCCCATGAATCTGCATTTCTTAGACAAAAACCAAAAGTATGATACTACATTGAAGTCAATAATTGTATCACCCAACAATGAATGAACACGATGTGAGTTCAGTCCATCAGATCACTATCAATTCAGTCCAAATTTACTTTTGATATCTCTGTCTCAGTAACACAAACAGTGTTCACCCAAAATATTCTCTTCTCTTTGTCTAAATTTCTAAGCTCATTCCGCTGTCTCATAATTATATTAAGCCACAGAACATATCCGCATGGAGCCCTACATTGTCTTTAGTAAAACGCATTTTACGCAGTTTTTGTCCTTGTATATCGTCAATTTCTGCATTTAGAGTTTCTGACGTCACGTTATTTTGAAAACCTTGTCATTCTTCGTGTGGCGTGTGTATAAATAGACATTTGAAGGCAGCTTCTTTTTATCCAAACATGTTTAATAGTTAGGTTTGCTTATTTGTCTTCGCATTTCTTGTTTGTGTTTCTTCTCTTGAGCGTTTCCCCTATTTTCTAAAGGTATTTTGCGCGGTGTGCAAGGGGTAAGAGTGACAAATTTAAGTCGATTCATTTCAAAAAAAGCATTCCATTCAATATCTGAAATATTTTGAAAAAAATACATACATATCAAAAATATGTTTTGAATCATGACAATTTTAGCCAAATCAAACAACCAATTTAAAGGTAGTATCATACTTTGGTAGTATACCGAAACAGAAATCTTCACAGATTTACCCATCTCTTACAGGGTATACAGATGGTGATGGTAGAAACATACAGTAAAATGTGTCTGCCTGATGAAACGCTGTATTTATCCAGAAAAAGAGTAAAACAACGACCGAAACTATGTTTGATCTTTTAAAGATCAAAAATAAAAGAGAAAAGACTTAAGAAATACTGTAGCCGTTTTTCACTGTCAAAAAGTGGGCACCGTATGAGACTGAAATGTTCACAGATGACTGTTACTGTATCTTCCTTGATATTTTTGCCCATGAATCTGTATTTCTTTGACAAAAACCAAAGTTTGATATTACCTTTAAAGGGCGTACACAATGTTGCCAAAACAGCAATCAAACTTTGTGTAATTCATGAAATAATGAGCCTGTGAAATTTAAAGCTCAATCGGACATCTGAGTCAACAGAAAATAGCGAAAACCCTACTCAATTGTTCTTATAAAACATAACGACAGATTTTTGATCTTGCCAAGATAAAAAATGTTTTCGGTGTTTGGTTTTACTCTTTCTGGATAAAAACACCATTTAAAGTGGAAATATCTTAACTGTATGTTTCTACTAGCACCATCTTCATACCCCGAAAGTTATAGGTAAATCTGTGACCGTTTCTGTTTTGGTTTTTTACCAATGTTGTACATGCCCTTTAAGTCCGTCTGCATTCACAATAAACCCAATTATATAGGATCATTCAGTCTAGAATGTGACCATCATTCTGCAAATGAGCACAAGTTAGAATTGTATCGCATGCATCTCAACGTAAAAAGGAGCTTGAAAGTCCTTGAGCGCGCGGTGTATATATTCATAAAAATCATTGACAACGCAGAACATGTTCTCATGGGGAAACGGATCATAATAACAGACATGGATTCCTGACTCTGCCAGTTCGCTGCTCGCGACTGTATATAATAATGTCAAGGAGACCGCTAAAGTATTGTTTTGCATCTTGTTTTCTGAATTGTTGGTTTGTGTGCTAGTCAAATGGACTGGTATATCTTTTTCATCATACGATCGATATATAGGCATTGCCTTTTTGTGTTGCTTTCCTTGAATTGTTAATAGCAAATTACAGGCGTCCTCTATATTCAAAATTGGATGCAGGGCCTTGGATAAAAAAAAAAGCCCAACTGCGCGTGATGCACAAAAACGGCAAGGAGAAGTGACCTCCATCATCTTGGGCTTTTTTTTTTGTTGGTTGCCTTGCCGACCGTGCTCGCGGGTTTGGGGTTAGTCAATGGCGGTTTCCTGTCGTTGCCATGGCAACGGGATGAGCGCTACGCGCGAGACTATAATGGCTGGCGTCTCTATATATACCTGTATACAAAATAAAATGCTCCATGATGTTTATTTTCATGTCGCCATGTAGGAAATCATCACGATGAAAAAAAAGGAGCGAGATTATTGATATAGAAACTTGAATTGTAAAATAAAATCGATTCCAAAACAACAGAAACTACAGACCATAAACTATTCTCGTACACTGAGTGTAATTTCAAATTGTACTTTGTTACATCCAAATAAAAAAGAGGGCTTAAAATAGCCCACTCGTCCCTGTTTTAAACTGTCAATGTAATCATCAATAAGTGTGATAGCAAAACCACTCAGAATTATTGTATTGATTTTTGTGTCAGTTCCCATATCTGGATTGCTCTGTGCGCATTATTACGAGTGCATACTTTGAAATCAAACTGGAAATAATAACATTTGAAGGAAAAATTTAGACTGTTTACGGTTGAGCAGGATAAAAGCAAATGGAGTGCCTACTTTTGAAGCTATCTTGGTTTGCGTGGGACAAGCTCTTAAAGAGCAAAGAGGTATAGGCCTACATCTGAAGAACGAGTGCAATGGGGAACAACATGAAGTCCTCTGAATCGAAGGGAAAATGGCCCATACGCCTTCACGCCAAACACCTGGCGACGTCAAGGTATTATACATGATTGGTAAAGGTCACAGAACAGCACTCACACTTTGTGTGGTCCAGCATGTACATGGCAATTTGTGACAATTTGAGCTCAATCGGACATCTGAGTCACGAGAAAATAGCGAAAAACCTGTCTCAATTTGTCTCATAAAACATAAAGAATGGTTTTGATCTTATCCCGAGATCAAAACTGTTTTCGGTCTTTGTTTGACTAATTTATTGATAAATACAGCATTTCACTTTTTTAGGCGGAAATGTTTTAACGGTATGTTTCTACTAGCACCATCTCCATACCCTGAAAGTTATACGTAAAACTGTGAACATTTTTGTTTGGGTATGTTACCAATCCTGTGGTCGATTTCACAAAGATTTGCGATTCATCTTTTAGATGAGTTGTTCATGTTTCCATAGCAGCTTTAGTATTGTGACATCACACTTTGCTTAGCAATTAAGATTGATACGCATGTTGCGATCTGTCTTAGCCTTAAGTAAAATCGAGCTATGTACTGTAATACAGCCGGACACCCCAAGAATCAGCAACGGTTGACCAGCATGTATTGTCTGCATGGCGCATCCGAAATTATGAGACGAAATATGGCGCGATTAACTCCATTTGTAACGCCGACACGACAACCTGCTATATGCCTAATACCCGTAGTACGGCACATTTCGGTTGACAGAATAATTCATCGCTTTCAATGCTGGCTCAGATCAAACGCTCAAGTTACACACAATAAAAATTTCACGAATAATCCAATATAAGAAATACGACAGACTGCATATTTATAGTATGACTGCGTAGATCTGTCTTATATTTAATAATAATTGATAGGCGTGCTGCGAGATACAAAAGCAAAAATGATATGCGACTTATTATTTAATAAAATGATAAGATCTTTACTGTAGACATACAAAATGATAATCCTGAAACATGACGGGTGCCACAATCTTGGACAGATATGAACAATTTATTGATGCAATTTGTGCTGGAAAATAATCAGGCTATGATGTTTTATGATCATTACGATCATGTGTTATGATCATTACGATCATGTGTCATGATCATAAGAAAGAAAATAGTGTATAGAGTACCCTGATTAACAACAGTTTTTTGTGAAAATCTGAATTTATGATCCATCTGAAAGAAATGTACATAATTATTAAAGGTATCATTAATGTGGCCTATGGTGCATGTCATATTCAATATACATGTATTGTGGTCATGCTACATATTGTGGGTTCGAATCCAGCCATGGGTTAGAGTTGTTGGGGTCGATTTCACGAAGCAATACGATCGATCGCAACTCCGAAGGATAACTCATCGTAGGGGGGGGGGGGCTATCCTACGTATAGGGCTGCAATGCATCATAAGTCCTACGATATTGATAGAACGGTTACGATGAGTTTGGTGAAATCGACCCATGGCGTCCTTGGGCAAGACGCTTTGTCACATAATTATTGCTTCTCTTCACCCAGGTTTAAATGGGTAGCTGTGAGGGTAGAGATGGCTTTGTGGTTTGATTAGCTTCTGTGCATTCTATAGCACGCAGAGGGAAAATGACATGGTTTATGATAATTCGCCTGTAATAATGTCGCTCTCCCTGACTATAGATATGGACTGTTTTAAATGTTACGTTTTTTGATCAATGATTCTCATTTTCTTCCTTTTCCTTTTGATTTGACAGATGAATTAATACGAGTCACCTCCATACACAGGCAAGGTAGTCTGGTTCGGTTACGGAGGAGGATTCTATGCTGCTGTAGCAGACCAAAGCACATCAAGCCTTAGGATACATGGACTGCAATCTACAGTATCATACTGTATAACAATTCGGCTTCTTTTTGCAATAACGAACAAAAATGGCTCTCCTTTCACCGCTCTTGAAATAACCTGGAAGTACTGTGACTGATGCAGGCGGTTTATATACTTTCACTGTGTAAAGTGACCAGAAACTGACTCGGAAAATGACCGCTGGGCTGGATTTCATGAAACTTTAAAATTAATCTTAAGATGAGTTGTCCGAGTATCACCATAGTGATTTCTTTTGTGACATCACACTTTGCTTAGCAATTAAGATTGATTCATGATTTCAGCTTGGCGGAAATCTACCACAGAATCTACGTGATATCACATCATAGTTCTACGCGTTCCTTGATGTCCAGCTCTGACTCATGGACCCATGAGTAAATAAATTACCGTCAAACCACGATGGGGTTTTGATCGAATGCGTCATGATTATGCCTTGTGAGCTCCCATTCGCGAATGTTCTTTATATAATTCAAGAATGTTCAAGCTACAGCATTGTGATCAACCTTGATAAACCGTCTCATCGGAGCTCTGCCAGCGCCATGTCCGACTCAAGGAAATCTGTGCACGAATTACACAGTGTGAACAATGGGAGGCAGCCGCAACGTAGCCGGTGAAACGATCTGGAATTATGGCGGGAAAAACTCTGCACTGATAAAATGATATCCGTGACTTTCACAAAAGATGAGACTCGCTCACGCCAGTCAGTATGATAGACATTTGAATGTATGACGTTTTAAATCACTCTTATTCATGTATATGATTCATTTTACCGATTAAAGGTAGAGTCCACGATTGGTAAAGATTACCATAATTTATCTAAATTGCATATTAGGGAGACACTATAGCGTCTAAAAGTGAAAATTTTGGGAGACATCTGCAAATAGGGAGACTTTTCGATGTCTCCCTATTATACCAGCTACCTTTGAACGACATTCCTACTGTCCATAGAAGACAGAGAATGCTCTCAATATGAACATAAGTCAATTTCAGGTTCATTGGTTTGGAGGATGTTTAGAAATAGGTAAGTAAAGTTTGTGCACGACCCAATAAGAAAGTCTCCCTAATGACCCATTCCTTTTATAATAATTTAAAGTTTCAGACCAACAGCTAAATGTTTCACAAACCAACCGATATTTTATGTCAAATGTTTCTCTCATGAAATTATATTCGCCTAAACTGCATTTCAACAACCCACCCCAAACAAAAGACACATTTAATTAGCTTGATAAAACACACTAGCAATGCACTGAAACGCGTATATAAAAACACATCGTTATTTGTTTTTGCCCCAGGCCATTTTGTGATGAAATCCTCACAAGTTAGTGTCGCCATTTTGCATTTGGGAAAACTAGATTTAAGGAAAGAACATTCGTTTCAAAAATAACATAATGGTATAATTATGAAGGCCTACTTAATCTTTAATGTTATTTTGCACTTTGTGTACATTAACAATGAGAGAACGAATCCTTAAAAATGCATATAGAAATGCAGCTGACATTTGAGTAAAAAATTGTGTTTAATGCAGCAATTTTATTGAATTATTTTCTTTGCTGTTTGCTTTTTCAACTTTTAATGTCATTTCAATGCTGTTTTAATTAATCTTCAATTTAAAGTGTATTTTTTAAAACGTTTTTGTTTTGTTTTTTAAAACCAAAATATATTTATATTGGTTGATTAATTGTACGTTGGAATGGAAATGATAGGCAATTTCCGCCCGAGGGTTAGCCTTTCGCCAAGGCTTTTTGGCGTTGTTGGCCTAATGGACTGAGCAACGGACGAGTCAATTTAGCCTTATTGAAAGGCTATGCACACAACATGTTGGTCCCCGCTACCGTGTAAATGTCAAAGACGAACAAATTAAGGAGCCAGGTAACATCGTATATAACTTTTTGCAATTGATCGTATCTTTCCTTAATAGAAGCAGGCCTATACATGACATTTCTACAGATGATGATATTATATGGAGTTTGGCAAGACTCGTGATGTTATCTTTGTTTTTTTTGCAGCCAAGGGAAAACCACAAGTCAGTGAGATAAGAATCTTACAATTAGAGATTAACCCAGCATCCTGAAAAAAAAAACAGTTGCTGTAATATCGTACCAATGAAAACCGATGCACAGACCCAGGGGCCAATTTCATAGAGCTGCTTAGCACAGAAAATTGCTTAGCACAAAAATGGCTTGCCCAATCCAATAAAACAAACCACCATTGAAAATTCGGTTTGATATCCATGATCAGCAGCCAACAACAGCCAAAGAACAATCACAAGTGATACACAACACATGGAAATTTGGTTGTTATTTTTTTTCAATCCTGTTTTTACTAAAAAGACAGAAATGTCATGCTTAGTGAATTTTTGTGCTAAGCAGCTCTATGAAATTGGCCACTGTCATATCCTTAGCACTAGATAACTATGAAAAAAGCTATTAGGATTTCATTTACGTTTTTAAGTTTAATTAGTTTCGTTGATATATTGCATGAAATATTTCGAGCTTTCGGGCCGGAAACTTGATGGTGAGAGAACCGTAAAACAAAATGCAAATAATTTATTTCTCGGGTTGACCTTTTGGCGCCAAATCGGTGTTTTTTTCCACAATAATTTGTTTCTAATTGTAGGATTTGAAGTTTTGCATGGTGGAGAAACTAGTACTAAGGCCGGACGTGTCCCAATTTATTCTCTGGCTGCGACCGCAAATAACACACGAGTCTATGGGCTGCAGTCACTGGCTAGTGGCTGCCATAGGTACATGTAATTTGCATCCGCAGCCAGAGAATTGGGACACGGCCTCAGTAAGGCTTGATAAGACATCGTTTATACTCTTTTTGGAAGGTGTGTGGTTCTGAAAACGACCGATGAGAGTAAATTCTCGACGTTTCGACCAGTGCGCTCTGACCGTCCTCATAAGAGTTTATAATTGGTTTTTCACCATCAGGTTTATTGTTAATTCTTTGATGTAAATGTTTCTTTATGAAGGAGGGGCTTACGTTTCAATCCCAGTAGGATCATTCTCCAATGTATTTAGCTTTTGAGAAAGATCCTGGTAGGATAAAAAGTCAGGCCTTTTCCTAACTCTGAGCATTGCTATATTTCAGGTCATTATTGATTAATGAGCACTTTGCAGCAGGTTATTACTTGTAGTGTTTCTTTAGGAAAATTATTTCGAAGGAAGATGTGTACGTGCTTCGTATGTATGAACATTTCAGATTAAATCAATGTGCAATATATTGGATCTATGCTTAAAAACGAAAAACAAAGAAACTTAGAGAAATTAACACAATTGCCTTAATTTATGTGGCAAATTTTGTATTTTATTCACGATATGTAAAGGATTATGATTATACACACAAAACTTATAGATCTATTTTTATTTATTTGTTTCTTATAGTATTGATTTCAAGTCATTTTCGCACCAGGACAATAGTATATTATTTTGTTACATTTGCTAGGGACACTGAATATTACGGATTACCGTCAATGAAGCACGGTGGGCATACAGCCCGTGACGGTTTTTAGATTTGTTACATTTGCTCACTGAATATTCCGGATTACCGTCAATGAAGCACGGTGGGTATGCAGCCCCTGACGGTTTTTAGAATTTGGGCCGAAAAGTTTAGCAATTGCACGGTGGAAGAAGAGCCCATATAGACGAAGTGTTTGGAGTTTCTGTAGGCGTATACAGATCACACATTTTCACTTATTGCTACCAGTTGTGTATCTGTACATTCACAAACATTATATTTTGTTTTGTGTTTTTTTTTATTTAATGACTAGTTCTATCGGTTGTTGGAAAACAAGTATTGTCCTGTGGTCCAGACAAATGCATTAACCAAGTTTAGCCCAACAAAGCCTATAAAACAGCCCAGTTAAGCCTAGTCCATCCCCCAGTCCAACCCTTAGTCTAACCCAGTTCATTGCCAGCCCAGTACTGAGTCCAGCTCAGAGTACAGCCTAGTCTAGCCCATCCCAGCCCGATCAAGCCCAGCCAAGCCAAGCCAAGCCAAGCCCAGCCCAGCCAAGCCAAGCCAAGCCCAGCCCAGCCCAGCCCAGCCCAGCCCAGCCCAGCCCAGCCCAGCCAAGCCAAGCCAAGCCAAGCCAAGCCAAGCCAAGCCAAGCCAAGCCAAGCCAAGCCAAGCCAAGCCAAGCCAAGCCAAGCCAAGCCATGCCCAGCCAAGCCAACCCAGCCCAGCCCAGCCCAGCCCAGCCCAGCCCAGCCCAGCCAAGCCAAGCCAAGCCATGCCCAGCCCAGCCAAGCCAAGCCAAGCCAAGCCAAGCCAAGCTCAACAAAGCCTACGCTAGCTCAGCCTTACCGAGCCCATAGCCTAGCCAAGGTAAATCAGGACTATAGCCCAGCCCAGACGGCTCAGTTTGACCCATCTCAAGGTCCCGTCCGGTCTAATCCGGTTCACTCCAGTTCAGCCCAGTCTAGTCCCATCCAATCAAACCCACAGAACAAGTCAAATCTTACGAATGTAAAGAACTGGAAAAGAAACATTTACTCGGTCATTATTATTGATTTTCACTCTAAAGTTGAAATTTGTTTCCCTATAGAAATAAAAATACGATCTACGTTCATTTTTTGTCAATCCCCTACACAAAAAGGGGAAGGGCGGGCTAAGCCACGCCCACAATTAAAACACGAAGCACCACTAGCCGTAGACATTATATTTCTTGATATAATAGCAGTTAATCCCTATGGATTATGATAATATTAATATCTATAAAATGTACACTTTTCAGGAAGGACATATGTTGGTTGTTTTTGCTGGATAACTAAACGGACATTAAATTTCACACTGAAGAGAAAGATAAAAGTGCCCTTTGTTTATGTTCGGTTTTTATAAAATATGCAATATCAAATACACTGCCAGATGTACCTTGTGTGAAGCTAAGGCTGTGTCAAAATGACTGGCTGTGGCTTACAACTGCACACGAGTTTATGATGGTAGCTGTAGCCGTTTCCAATATAGACTCGTGTGTAATTCGAAGCCGTAAGCAAGTAATTTGGGCACAGTCTAAGTTTAATGTTCATGCTACTTCAGTTCGTAATGCTACAAATCAGGTTTGAGAAGACTTATGAGCTATCCAACCCTACATTGGTGGTATCCCTAATAGTCAATTATCTTTGTTCGTTTGACATTCAGAAGTCAGACATTCTGCTAAGAAAGATCTGGTAATTGTCATTGATGCACAGCTTGCCAGGATTGCATTTGAGCAATCGCAACTATACTCGTTCGAATTGCACTTTATACAAGGTCCAGGTAGAAGGTAGAGAGGCGGAGACAGGGACTGCATTGGCAATTTATTTCATGTTTGATCTGCTGTTCTGCCTTTTCCCCTGTCTAAATTCAGAGCAGCGTGACTGTGTGCACATGGGCTACCGTAAGATGTGAGAAAATCACCGCCACTATGTGAGAGTTTTTCCCGCTAGAGGCGAAACGACATGGTGATGTGATATGCCTTTAGTCCGCAGCGGATGCGTTGGCTGAACAGGAAATCGACACCTCGGGGTAAAAAAAGGAGAAGAAGAAGAAAAACCGCGGTAAACGGATAGCACAATTCAAAAACCAGTTACCGCGCACGAGCTCACTCAGTAGAATTCCATCCGGCGGGGTTTGCCGTTGTCATGGCACCCGCGACGGTATCCAATGGCGACGATTAAAGGGGCACTTTACTCACAGGTACACCCCGCCACCTAAAACGCATATAATAGAGCAATTTAATTTTATACTTAATGGACACTACGGAAGCAAGTTTGCAAAATATAAGCCGTGACTTTTCGTATTAAGTTGAGGCTCTCGTTTCTTATTTACAGAGTATCTACTTCTAAACAGTACCCAAAAAACTCTATTTAGATACCTCAGTTTGTTAATTTAAAACGGATAATTTATGCGAAGCTGACAAATCGAAACGGCCCAATATTTCACAAAGCAATACAGTAGGCTACGACCCTTGATCCCAAAAGATGTCTGAATTGCGGCTGAATTTCACAGTCTTTTCTGAAAATGTCCATCCTTTATGAAACAAAACTGAAATTATGATCAGTGCAGAATTGTTCACATACCAGAAGAAATATGTAACTATAGGCTTATCATTTAGGCCTTCACCAACGTTTACTTTTTGTATGAGCAATGCATACATGAAAAAAAATCATGCGCTGGATCAGGTGGGATTCGAACCCACGACCTCCTCCTTAAATGAATTGTTCAAGTGCTCTCAACAAGCAACGCTGAGTATGCAGTGCTCATCTACGTCGGTGAAGGGCAAGCCTAGTTTGCATATTTCTATCTTCCGACGAAAAACCATTAATATTAACGAAGATCTAAATCTTCGCCAAAAGGTCTCATGCCACTCCACAAGACGATTAAATAAGGGTCATTCGTCCACATAGCCATAGACCTTTTTGATTTTCTACTTTTTCGCAAAAAGGTCCGGGACCTTTTACAAGATAATTCTGCAAATTCAAAATGCAAAATTTGAGCAGCGCCTTATGGCATAAGTTCAACGAAGCGTCTTTTTTTTATCGTGTCATACCTGCGATTTGTTCGACTGATAAGCCCGTCTCGTATTAAGTCGCCGCGGAGGGAACAAGGGGGGATCTCCAGTAGACGGACTGATATATCCTCCGACTGCCAAGCATGGGACTCGGCAGCTTAAATATAGCTATAGGGGATACAACATTATGATTGGGCATCATGCCACTTTCCGGAGCTTCAAATAACAGAACTTAAAGAATGGCTCAAGCGGCCGAGGTTTCAGACTGAAAAACAAATCTTCAGGATCTGCACTTCAAATCCGTTTGGAAATTGAGATTTTGATTATGCGTCTCGATGACGACTTCACATATTATTAAAGGTAGTATCATACTTTGGTATGAAACCAAAACAGACGGTTCACAGATTTACCTAATATGATAACTTACAGGCTATAAAGATGGTGATGGTAGAAACATACCGTAAATTTGTCTGCTTGAAATGGTGTATTTATCCAGAAAAGAGTAAAACCAGTGCTCAATATTAGTGATCTTTTAAAGATCAAAAATAAAAGAGAAAAGACTTAAGAAATACTGTGGCCGTTTTTCGCTGTTTTCTCAAAAAAAAAGTGAGCACCGTATGGGACTGACATTTTCACAGATGACAGTTACTGTATCTTCCTTGATATTTTTGCACATGAATCTGTATTTCTATTACCAAAAAAAACAAAGTATGCTACTACCTTTAACACGCAGCAGAATGCTATGGATATAAGGCATTTGTTCGGGTTTTTTTATCAGGAGGCTGGAAATCTTGGAAATACATGTTCGAGCAGTCTTGCCAAGAGCGAGAATTAACTTCGTTGCTTATTGTTAATCTATAAATCTCTGTTTATTCTGAAGTCTCTCTCGAAGACCGTTCCCCATTCATGGAAGGCACACGTTAAGCAAACAGCCAAACAATTTGATGTTCTTCTCAAAACAAAAAAAGCCGCTCTTGACATTTGCATTTCCAAATGTCAAGTTAATACTCAGACGCAATATAATGCCTGATAAAAAACGGGAACTCCTTGGATGGAGTCTGCTCCGTTTCAGAGAGGCGTTAAGATCAACATTTGGACTCTTGCAGCTAGGCTGGGAGCAAATCGAATCAAGGTTGGAATAAACAGAAGTCATTATTTGTGAGTGAATGACATCTTCTTTTCTTTTTTTAAATGTCATATGAATATTGACAATTGTCCCACGTACTAGCAGTCTAAAAAGCAAGAAGCCTGCAAAGCAACGGCTACCATGGGATACATTTGCTTTAATTCCTGTTCTTGTAAAAAGGTTATGTTGAAGACCATTATTTTCAATTGCTGAATGACTGACAATCAGAATTTTCTTGCAATAAAACTTTTAAACATCAACTTGAAGACAAAACGGTTTTAAAAGCGAATTACACCAATGGAGATCCAACATATATACACATACATAAGTATGTATAACATTTTATTCCTACATCTATTACATCCTGCTTAAGGATGTTACAAATACATAAACGCTTCATCCTTTAATTTCATTAACGATTATAATTACGATTATAATTTATCAATTTTTATGTTCCTTTGCTTGTTTTTTTTGTGCTTGGGTTTTGTTTCAACATCAATGTTCTTGTTCTGTATTGTACTTGTTTTTGAGGTCGAATAAATAATAATAATAATAATAATAATTCTTTCGATATAGAAACCACTGTACTCTAAATTTGTGGGATCCCCAAAAGACATGGGAGGGCGCTGTTGTCCTGGTTTGTGGGCTCAGTGAAAGATTTCAAGTTCAAGGTCAAACATGTTTCTTCTTCTTTAAACCATTGTCTTACAATCCGCTCGTAAAATTTATTATTTAATGCCGTAAACCATAGCATTTTTCCGATTGTCAAGGTCACTTATTGCCATGTTTCTGATTTGTATGTATCGAGGTTAAAGGTAGTATCATACTTTGGTAAGAGACCAAAACAGAAATGTTCACAGATTTACGTATAACTTACAGGGTATGAAGTTGGTGGTGATAGAAACATACTGTTAAAATATCCAGAAATTAGTAAAACAACGACCGAAAATCTTTTTGATCTTTTAAAAGATCAAAAATAAAAGAGAAAACACTTAAGAAATACTGTGGCTGTTTTTCGCTCTTTTCTCATAAAGTGGGCAACGTATGGGACTGAAATTTTCACAGATGACAGTTACTGTATCTTCCTTGATATTTTTGCCCATGAATCTGTATTTCTTTGACAAAGACCAAAGTATGATACTACCTTTAATTTGTGTGGTTTGTTCCTCTGTTTCAGGATTTTGTTTCTGACATATTTCAATTGGTTTCTGGTTCTACACCATTATCTCCACAAAACAAGCAATTTTTTACAATGTCCGGAATTGTCCACTTTCTGAAGTGTGGGTATCATTTAGTAAAACAAGAAGGCCTCATAATGAATTCCCAACTTTGAAAAAACAATAAATAAACAAATAATTATTAATAAAGAATTATCGTGTGATAACAAATAAGTAAATTTGATTTTATTTGATATCAAGCCTGATGAAAATCTTTTTCAAATTTGTTCACTTAAAAAAAAAATTAATCAAAGCATAAATAAATAAAACATATTGTTTGTAACTTTAATAATTTGGGTAACAATCCTTCTTTTTTTTTCATACCCCTGCTGCGTGTAACCAGTTGTGTAAAATGAGTTTGAATATGATCAGACAGAGTTTGAAATTAATGTTTAAGCTGTTCATCTTCTTCATTCTCTATTGAATATTCTCCTTAGTGTCTGTTGAACCACGGGTTGCATTGACAAGTGTTTAATCTTATTTCATTTATTCCTTGAATAGTTTGGAGAATATGCAGCCATCAAACCTATGAGTTCAAACTGTGATGGAGAAAGGAACTGAAGAAATACGCAACTTGTCTAAGTCGGTTGATAACAGTTGTATTACAAAGTGACATATCATAGACAGCAGAGGCATTACAAAGTGATTATGTATTATGTGCATAAAACCACAGGAAAGTCTGTGTTTTTGTGGTGCAGCGACTATCCACGATACAACATACCTTTAATAAATCCTCAAACGTTTTCTTGGTTCTTGTGTTCTTGAGCTTTGGCAATCTCGTCGGCCTCCATGGATGGGTCAGGAGGTTTCAGGTCGGCACCGGGGGGTCTGGAGGCCATGATGGCATCAGGGAGGGGCACACCCAGCATGTCTTGTAGCATCCAGGGCTTAAGCCAACCAACCAGTGGGGTACTGCCAGGGGTGTAGTGAGTCTCCTTGTGGTAGAATAGGACGCCATCAAGATCGGCCTGCAAGGCAACGAAACAATTAACCTATCAAATAAACTGAACTAATGAAGCAACTAAAACCTGAAGAAGCGTCCCACTTCCTACAAAATATTTTTGTCTACCATAAATTTCCTATTTCCATTTGTATTGGGCCCTTTGTAAACAAAATTAAACAGATCCTAAAATTAAATAGATCCTACAGACCCTGCTAGGATCGAAACGCGTCAGGCCCCCCTGCATTATATAAATTTCAGGTCATTATTTTGGCTGATGAGCCGTTTGCAGCAGTTTATTACTTGTAAAACTTTAATAGATTATGAAAGTCAAAGGTGACTGTTAAAGGTAGTATCTTTACCCAGCCCCTTACAAAGAGGAAGGAATAATTTTTAAAAGTCGAACCTTACCTCAAATGGTTTTGGTTTGGCCATGGCCTCCTGCATTGCACTGAGTTGACAAGAGTAGTTTGGCAAGGGAAGGAATTTATACTGTAAAAAGAAAAATAGCATTTGAAATAATTTGATAAAATTAAATAAACTCAAATCAACAAATATGGAATATATAAAATAAGGATGTGTAAAATGGAATATTGTGATGAGTCTGATGACTAAAGGGTCTCTGACTTAATTTGGAAGGTAGAATATTAGAATGGTGCAATAATAGCGCTAGAACTTTAAACGTTTGATTTGACTTATACTGAATCATAAACTTCTCTACAAACAGGCTTTACAGAGCTGCTGCCCAATTTTATCCAGAAGGATGTATTTTGAGTGATATTTCATTAAAAAGCTCATAGCTTGGATGATTTGTTCCATCAACCACGCATTTTTGTTCCATCCATTTTGTTCCAAGGGAATTCAATACACAATTGGGCAACAGAGGGCGCTTGTTATGCCCGTGAATGGCAGTGGAAATTGCCGGTCTGCTTGACGGTATTATAGATAAAACAAATAATTAATGTTTTTCATTCGTGCAATGCAATGAATATTTTCATTTGTTAAAAGATGAAAATATTCTTACCATCGCACTCATAAACATTCATTATTTGAATATCATATCGTAATGAACTTACAGGGTTTATACTTGTTTTTACAGCTAGTTCTGGTACTTCTGATATCTTGGCTTGTAGCCAATAGAAGCGGAATTCTGTGTCACTGTCATATACAGGATGACCCCTCCAGCACATGATGTCAAGGACGTAGAACGTCTGCAAGGCTTCATCAAAGACACAGTCTAAGAGGGTATAGTCTGTTAAAAAATAAAATAGGAATTAGAGGACCATCAAGGTAGAAGGCAAGCCACTAATTAAGAGGGCTTCAGAAGACAATGCATAAATGACAGGTCTTTCAAGCCTTGAATTTAACGGAGGCCACGGAGGCCATGGACTTCATTGCCCTTGTTCTTGGCCTTGGTGCCCGTTCAAATGTTTCCATAGACATTATGATTTTCTAATGGAAGTGCCCCTTGCAATGGAAAAGTGGCCCTGCCCCTTTCAGAACCCAATTCAAGGCCTGGTCTTTTAAGACTTAGGCTAATACTAGTGCCAGTAGTGGTTTACTGTGCCGTAGTTTACCTAGTAAAATAGATGGCTGGGGTATACTTTTGATAAGACAATGTTTATCATAACAAATTTACTAATCCTTGTTGAGACTATAAGCAACATCCTATATAGGGTGAAGAGAATGATTTCATTATAATTTGAAGAATAGGAGGAAACTTGCTCTCACGATAAAGGAAAACAGGCAAACAAAATCCTGTGTAAAAATATAATTCTGTCCGAAAATCATGACACTCAAACTTAATGAAATAACTGGTTAATAACAAGTTCTGTATCATGAGTAAAATGTTTTAACGAGGCTATCTCTTCTACATAATTCATTACCTGTGTTGTTGTGTCTGTGTTTCCTACATCCACCAGGTAATAAAGAAGGGAATACTGACCGACGATAGCCACTCTTGCTGTAACTGGATGTCTTTCCCTGCAAGAGCCAGGCAATGAATTAAATCAAATTAAGTTCAATCCATCATTAGCAATCAATTCAAACAATAAAATGGGTTTAATTGTAATTCTATCATTCTAAGGCAGGTTTTCATTTTGTGAATGTGAAGAAAATTATTACTGACGACTGGCAACCCTTAAAAAGATGACTGGAGGTATTCCTCCTCATTAGATCAGATGGGAGAGCACTAGTTGCATAAATCCAGAGGTCCCGGGTTCAACTCCCAGCTCAGTACATCAATTACCTTGGCAGCTACAACCAAGTTTCTCTTCCCAACTGGGCACAGCACCATCAGCCAATCAGGTGCCAAGGTTGCAGGTACATCAACTAACCACTCAGATAACATCAGCTACAAGACACAAGAATAAAAGGAGCAAATGATAAACTCAAGAATATTTCAATTCGAATTCGAGGTACTGAAGATTTCATTCTGACATTTCTTCCTTTGCATTATCACTCAGGTAATGCGCTCCAAGGTTATGGATCAAGGCCACTGCCTCTGCCTCAATACAACATGACAAAACTTCACATTTTATTTTTATACATTGTAATAGTATCTGATTTTTGGAAAGAATTCCACTGACGGCCATTACGGAAAAGGGGTTATTTCCTCCAAGAGTTAACTTATTGGATGCAAGTCATAATGAACTTAAATTTCAGGTTTATAACACTGAGGTACCATATCTGAAAAGTGAGATTTTCACAGTATTTTTTTACCTACAGTGATTCCCCCTCGAATGCAGTGGTAGCCACTTTTCTCAAAACGCCCTCTGTCGGTCCCATAGGTTTGTGCACAAGTGATGGCCGTCAGTGGAATTCTTCCCCAATTGTGTTTTTTAAAAAGGACAGCAAATGCATCAAATATCTTCTTCTCCTTTTTTTTATTTATTAGGACTGCAATGATTTATGCCAACCTGATTCCTATAATATTTTGGTCGTCTCTTCTTCTGTTTAGCTCCTGCATTTGAGCTTTCCATCTCCACTTCATCCTCGTGCTCATCATCTTCATAATTGCTCCAGTCCTCCTCTGCCAGACAACGAGCTTTGTTGACATAGTCTAATCTCTTTCTGTAATGAAACAACAACCAGGTTCAGTCATGTCTCAGTCAATGATTGACGTGACTGAAATTTGAAAGGGAACAGAGTAAATATGATTCACTTATTTTCGTTGAGCGCAATCTTTCAACCTGTGCAATCTTTAACCGTTTGTCTGAAGTGACTTGTTTTTAATTTTAAAGAAAACCTGTGAGGCTGTATCCAACGCCTTTAACCTAGGCCTAACTGAAGTGAACACAGCGAAAAATCCCTTACACGAATTGGCACGAAACGGTCGCAAGAGGGCGTCACGATCATCTCATTATGTGACGTCATCGCACTGACCAAAAATGGAAGTTTTCATGAATGAAACTGACGCGCATGGGCACATACTCAGCGATGCCCACTCTAACCATAGTTACTTCGACAGACCTCGCCACGATCTTTCGAATGGTACCAAAAACATACAAATTTGTACATTTCTTCGACCTTTTGGCCATTTTTGGTGGTGTCACCCGACGTTCGAGAACTCACGGACACCGCGATCGTATTTGAACTTTGGTGAGCTGTATTTTTGTTGTCATTTTACCGCGAAACCGCGCCACCGTCTGAGTGTGATTGTTGGGTCGTTGAATATTCATATAACGTGTGTTGGGTCTATTGGTTGTGTATGCTGAGAGCGCCACATGAATATGCATAGAATTGCATGGTCATCCGGAGATGTCGTACGGCCGACTGTTGATCGTTGCGTAGTCGTACACCGCGTGTGTTTGAATAGGCACATCGCGTAATGCGTGCCCCGTACGTGTCTGCAACGGCCCTGCGTGCGTGCGTAACGAGTTGGGCCAGCACATGGTTTCCGTGACGTCACGAGCACGGCCTCGCGCGTTGACCAATCAGCACGGCGCTTTTTACACACGGCACTGTTTCCATCCGTGTTACAGTGCATATGGGGAATTTTTCGCTGTGGTGAAGGTAGCTACGTGCTGCATGTTGCAGTTAAAAACAAGTCCCAAATGAATGTTAAATTCAAAATTGCACAACCCATGGCCCCAGTTTGAAATTTGCGCAGGCATCAAAATTGCGCTCAACACAATTATTTGTTTTCACTATAGGCCCTACAACTATAACTTAAGGCTATGGCCTAGCTATGCTGAGCCCTGACATGAGGGTGAGACCTTATTGAGTATATATCTAATATTTGAAGAACTCTTTTCAACTGCTAATTCAATTTGGCCTACTTTTTTTGCGATTCCAACTTTCTAAGGCGCCTTTCATCTTGACTTGACCGGTCAGTTTTCTGCTTGAATTGGCGTAATCTCGGATGCTGAGCTGCGGTGTCATTGGGCGTGTTACCGACGCTGAAAGATCCAGCAAATACTTCTTCTAGCTGCTCCATGATATATATCAAGATGTAGTCCAGCAAAAGGAGTATTTCCTAGTACCGTGGTACTTAGTAAACTAGCTTTTCGTTTTCCGTTTCTCATTCACTTCTCTTTCCATGGGCGCTGCCATTTTGTTTCACGCAAAGCACTGTGGGAATTGAAAGCTTGAACCAAAATCACAATGGGGGTTAATTCTAGCAATGCCAAAAATACCTTTAGAATTTAGAATACATTAAGAGGTAAATCTAGAATAAAATACCTCTAAAGATATTATAAATCTCGGTATTTTAACATACATTTTGCAAAAAAAAATTCAATTTATGGATAAAATCTTGCATAATTTAATTCTAAATATTTATTCCTTAGATTTCGAAGCCCCTGTAAATAATAATGGAATATCCCCAAGGCATGTGACTTGAATCAGGTGACCCTCATCCATCCATCAATCAATAATAATTCATAACACTGCATGCAGCGGGCGCGTACGATCGTATAAATGCATCCGCACTTTTATTTTTGAAACAGAAGGCCTAGCTATTGGTACTACTGCTAACGTTCTATTTTTTATAGATTTTGTGTGGAAATTTAAGTCAAAGATGTGGAATTTGTTAATTTATTGGATGGTTTTTGCCGTGGGTGTGTATGGCGACAGTCAGATTGGAGGTTTTAAAGACGGAAATCCGTTTTTCAAACCAGTGGAGGTTCAATCGAAAGGTGCGCCATGGCCGAAACCCCAAGTGATGAACACAACAATGACTGCGTTTCCATTGGCCCGTCCGGACACATTCAGGTAAATAAAGAATCAAAGATTAGTTACATATTTGGAGAGATATCCGAGAGATATCTTCACTTTTCTGCTTGAATTGTATATTTTGCAACAAACATTTCTCAGCTAGTGCTAGAATAAGAATGTTGTTGTTGTTCCAGTTCAGTTGTTCCAATATTTTTCAGTAAATTTTATTTGAAATGCATTAATCTAAGGAAGTGTATTTTTGGCCGGCAATGCCATTCTTCTGATTGGCCAATTCTTGATATGTCATAGGGCCTACTGGCCTTCTTTCTCTAATGGGTGTTTTGCCGGAGGTACGATTACTACAAATAAGGTAATCAGAGTAAGGGAATGGCAAAATAGCGTTTGCAGGAAGAATGCCGGCGCGGCGCTGACAAAATATACACTGCCTTAATCTAAGGCTGCAGTTTGTATCCGGTTAACCGGTTAACCGACCGTTCAAAAGGGTACCCGGGTACATTTTCCCAGTTAGGTTAAGCGAAAAGTATCTTTTTAATGGCCTCTTCTTTTTGAAACATAGACACTTCTAGAGTTCTCAAAGAAAAAATCAATGATCTTTTGAAAATTGGACCAGCAGGCTTATGCAAAGCAAAGGCCAGACATTTTGCTATGTCTCCCACTGCCAAATGTGGTGACAAAAGAATGTTGTCAACCAAGTTCCTGAAAGACCCAAACTTACTATTTCTTTGTTTTTCTTTGTTTTCTTTGTGATAAGGGTAATCGTAACCGTAGCCGAAAAACAGACGGGTAACCGGTTACAAAATTATTCGTAAACTTACAGCCCTACCTTAACCTAATTACGGAACATTTTCCCTTTTATAAACACGAAGGAAAAATGACAAATATTAGGCCTACCATAAATGGCCTATAGGCTGACACAATTGTTGTAATCATTACGATTAAATCGCAATGAATGATCATCAAACATCTTTGATGACGTAAGTTTTAAAGTTGGTTGCGATGATCGTAACCTTTGGTCTACATGGATCTTTTATTCCTCCTGAAATCTGAATGGCATTTGTGGCTAAACTATTGACAAATTTCTTGCAGGATTTACCAGAAAACCAGTTTGACGTGCCTTATCTTAGATCAGGCATTTACCCGTTACTTCAACATGATTTTCTTCGGTGAGCCTGAGGTATCTGACAAAATGAAGTTACTAAAACTCAAAGAGATGCAACACTCGGCCCAAGCCATCAACACCACAAGACCTCTAAAGGATGCCCAGATTCTGACTGGTCTGTCAGTTAGCATTAGCGACTGCAGTGAAGTCTACCCTTCCTTGTCTTCCTCAGAAAACTGTAAGTCACTCAAACTCATTATCCAACTCCAAAAATAAATCTGTGCAAAAACCAGTGAAGGAAGTAAGGCCACATAAAAAAAATTACTTGTTTAGCGTCCCCGCCCGACCTCCGATATGAGCCCGACCTGTAGTTATTTTTTTTATTTGTCTCAAAAAAAATAAATATTGGGGGAAACAATTATTTCTTGTATGTAAAAGCAGTGTGCGCTAATATCTACCGTAATTTTCGGACTAAACATCATGAAGGCCACCTGGGGTAGAAGCCGCAGCATGCGAAAAATGTACAAATTTAAGTGGAAGGGACATTTGATAATCAACGTTCCGGAAATTTGTACCGATGTGGCGGACTGAAGGAATATCAGCTGAGCGCATGACTAGAACTACCGTAACCCGACTTGAGTCAAGTCTACATACTTAGGTTTCTCTAGTCTACTGAAATTTCCAATGGTCAGATATCTAGCTTGAAAGCTTCTATGGTCTTCAGTATCTTCCTAACATGTTTTCTGACCATGAATACCATGTATCTTTTCTTCCACAGGCATGTTGCCATTCTATCCTTAAAATAAAAAATAAAAATAAAAACCTCCCTCCCTACCTAGAAAATTTCGAAGAGGTGGACGCTAAACAATTTTTTTTTTATGTGGCCTAATGGGAACCAGTCAATCGGTGCCTGCTTGTGAACTGTGACCAACAGCTCTATATATGTCTCATACATTTGTATACTCCCCAGTTGCCACCCCAATTCCATCCATCCCTGCCCCCGCCCATCCCCATTCCCCACCCCTATTCAACCTCACCCCACCCCTTCTACAAGATAAGCTTTTCAATACTTCTAAATGATCAACCATCCAATCAGTGAAAAAGACATTTCAATGCAATATCAATACAAATCTTGGCTGTTTGATGATTACGTTCCTTTTGTGCTTGTGGATGTACAAGTACTACCCTTTGACTATGCAGTGCATGATGTGCTCTGCAATTTTAATACAAGTAATAAAAACTGTTCAGCCAGAATTTATGATTTGAAATACATAAAATGCTTGGAGTTATGAGGGCTTAATTTTTTATTGAAGGCTCCTGCATTACTCCAAGCATTAAATAAAAATGTCAATAAAAACTGAAAAAAGCAACTGCCAAAAGCCAAAAATAGAAAAACGCTTACTAAGCTGATGAATATCGTAATTACTTTGTAATTCACAGATACGCTGGATGTAGCTAGCCCGAATGCTGTAATTTCAGCCCATTCCGTGTGGGGAGCGTTGAGAGGTATCAGACAAAAATAAACAGACATATCAAATCAAATGAATAGCATAAAAACAATTTTATACAATGATTTATGGTATCAACTCAGAGATATTAATGCAGGGCTTGAAATTCACACTGAAATACATTGAGTGATTTCTGCATCCTTTAAGGCTGTAGGATATTCCCTGAATACTGACACTGAAACAATGCCACACTGTATAAGCAGATCAACATTTCTTTGAATGAGGTTGTTTTATGTTTTTCTTGAACTTATATGAATACTAGTGTAACATTATGAATACAAGTAATTAACTGCTGCAAACTGTTCATCAACCAAAATATTGAACTGAAATTTATAACATGCTTGGAGTTAGGAAGGCCTGACACGTTTCGCCGATCCTAGCAGGATCTTTATCTAAGGCTGAACATTATGAAGACTCAATATGGAACAGTTTAACATTTAAATCTCTCTCTATTTAGGATTGGAAACGTTCAGCCAGCTTGTGTACCAGTCATCTCTTGCATGGGTAAGGCTGCAGTTTATATCCGGTTAACTGGTTAACCGACCGTTCAAAAGGGTACTCGGGTACATTTTCCCAGTTAGGTTAATCGAAAAGTATATTTTTAATGGCCTCTTCTTTTTGAAACATATCTATAGACATATCTAGAGTTCACAAAGAAAACAATTTCAATGATCTTTTGAAAATTGGACCAGCAGGCTTATGCAAAGCAAAGGCCAAACATTTTGCTATGTATACCACTGCCAAATGTTGTGACAAAAGAATGTTGTCAACCAAGTTCCTAAAAGACCCAAACTTACTATTTCTTTGTTTTTCTTTGTTTTCTTTGTTATACGGGTAACCGTAACCGTAACCGAAAAACAGACGGGTAACCGGTTACAAAATTATTCGTAAACTTACAGCCCTATGCATGGGTAAGCTATTCTGTTTGAAGTACTTGTCCCTCTGGAATGATATGGAAAGAATTAAGTCATAGGGTAAGGGTACTTTCAAATAGGCTTGGCATGCTTATAATTGTTGTGACTGGTTCCTTGCTAAAGGGACTCCTGGCCACGAATTTTGCATGAATTTCCACATTTCTCAATGGTGATCTTGAGCGCAATTCTCAATCCCTGCCCAAGTTTTAAACTGGGGTGTGCAAAATTTTGAACCGCTAGATATTTTCTCCTGTTTTAAAATTGCGTACTGTATATGCTGAAGCCAAGACGTCCGTGCTTCACAAACTGCCTTTGCTGATATGAACTACACGGTGCGAATAATTTTCCCCAAGTGATTACGTGAGTCGCTTGCACTCTTCACAAGGTCAAAAGTTGCGCTATTTTACTAAATCTAGATGTTGTTAAAGTTCTGATAATCCTCAGTTAACTTCACTTTTGTGTAATTTCTTTTAGTTTGTTGTCAACAAGACGAGTATTATCGACTTTCCACGCTTTCCACATCGCGGGTTCCTCGTTGACACTTCTCGGCATTTCCTCCCAGTCAAAATGCTCTTCAAATTTTTGGTGAGATTATTTTTCTCTTGAAGAGTTCAGCACCCTAGCTGCCAGTAAGCAAATGAACCTTAGAAATTGCTTGATTGTGTCTCTGCTTATAACCAGTGGAACATTAAATGTATTTCTACTAACACAGGATGCAATGGCTTACAACAAGATGAATGTCTTCCATTGGCACATTGTGGATGATCAATCCTTCCCATACGAAAGCACAACCTATCCCTACTTGAGTCAACAGGTAAAAAAAGCTTACAATAAATGTTTCATTTCATTAGCTTTGTGGTATGGCATAATATCAATTAAAAAAGGTTGGGCTTAGATGATGTAAACGCTTTGGAGAAAGTTACAGATGTAAAATCTGAAATATGTTATATAAACTATCCCAATTTTCAATCCTCTTTTTTTTTATTAGGGAGCCTATACGCCATCTTATGTCTACAGCCAGGGGGACGTGAAGAGGGTCATCGAATATGCCCGCGATCGCGGCATCCGAGTCATCCCAGAGTTCGACACGCCCGGACACACCCAGTCTTGGGGATCGGTGAATGGTCTCTTGACGCCCTGCCAAGACAAGACGGGGAAACCCACCGGTCTGTTCGGCCCCATCAACCCCATACTGAATTCAACCTATGAGTTCCTAGAGCCGTTCTTTCAAGAGATTTGGAAGACGTTTCCTGATGATTACATCCATGTTGGTGGGGATGAGGTTTCATTTAGTTGCTGGTGAGTTGACTTCCAAACTCATTTATCTCCAAAAAGCTTTTACATTGTATCTGTCTTTAATTTTCTTAAATTTTTGTGGCTGACATCAAAGATCACCCATGTTTGAACGAGAACAAATTCTCTGGCCTTTTTCTGCCCAGGGAGAGCAACACAGACATCCAGGATTTCATGAGTCAGATTGGATACGGCAAGAACTACTCCAAACTTGAAGCTTACTACGAGAAGAAGTTCCTGAAGATTGTGCAGGACCTGAAAGCTACACCCATCGTATGGCAAGAAGTCGTGGATAATGGAGTCGAGGTAGGCACTCGTCATGTCACTGATGTTTTAGCCCTTCCTCGTAGTTGGAACAACACTTGATCTGATCGATATTGTCCTCTTCTGTTTGGTTGTTTGGCTTTCTTCTGAGAAGAACTTGACATTTCAAACTTCAGGAGAAAATTGTAATTACAGTACTCTGGACTTTCAATATAAACAGGCCCCGCTGTGTTTGTCACATGAATACACCGATCCAATAGGCCATGCCAATTTACAAAATTGACCAATCACAAGTAACACATTATTTAAGGTCCGACAAATTGCCGCCATTTTGTCTGACATAACGTTAATCAATTTTGTATTCTTAACTACACATTTTTCGTTGTTTTGTACATACAAGGCACTTATTTTAAAAACCATGAGTTTTATTCATAGCCATGGTCAAGCAGTGTTTATATTTTCATTGTAATTCTGACTCTCGCTGCCCTGGCTATAAAGAGGAAATGTACATTGTTTGCCTTTTCCAACTCCAAACAGAGAGAAGTATTTTCGGTGGTTGATGGTGTGCAACGTGTCGTGTGTGGGCGATCGTGACACGTTGTGTGTGTGGGCGTGTGCATTGTTGCTTGGCCATTGCTATGGTGGGCGTGGCCTACTGTATCGGTGTATTGTGTGAAAGACACCACAAAGTATAAGTCAGCTTATGAATAATTTAATCATAAAAATGGATATTTAAACTTGATTATCTGTGAATGCTTTTTACCGCAATGATCGACTCAAGGTGAATCTGGACACCGTGGTGCACGTTTGGAGACAGCCTTGGGCTTCTGAGCTTTACAATGTCACCAAAAAGGGCTATAAGTCCTTGGTGTCATCCCCCTGGTATCTGAATTATGGTGGCAATCCTTATGGCCAGCCATGGAAGTCAATATATGATGTCGAGCCTTTAAAATTCAACGGTAAATCTCCGCTGTTCGACCATTACCTACCTTTTGTGCTTGTGGATGTAGAAATAGTACACCTGCATGCTCTGCACCATGATTTTATTTTCATCTACCTGACTAATGACTAATTCCAGGTGCTTAGGTTATGGTTTTGCACTAACATATCATTGCACAGTGTATTATTGAGTTTGATTTTAAAATGACTTGTTACTGCAAGTAAAGTCACAAAATGAGACAGGTTTTCCTGCTACAGTGGTGTTGCTGACTTTGTGTAAACAAGGAGTACGCTGTGTCATGTGATACAGTGAACATTAGTGGGTCCATGTACTGCATTCATTTGAAGGACTGGGGATTAATTACTATTCAAATGGCAAGCCTATGGATGCGTTCGTTTGGCTTCCAAGGGGCAGCCCTGACATGGGAATGGTCGTGCTTACTGCACAAAACAAGCGAGAGGGTGAGGATGAGGTTGGCTGGTGTCGACTTTTGGAAGCTAAGCGAACGCACCCTATATACGTGGGTCTAATTAACATAAGATTACTTGCAGCTTTACTTGCAGCTCCATGTAGTTTGCTCAGGATACCTGTTTTGCACTAAACAAACTTTTGTATTGTCTGTTCTTGAAGGTAGCTTAGCTGGCCGTTTGGTTACTACACTTACACTGTGCTGATTTATTTCAGAAACAAAACGATTAATACAAGTGCATCAGAATAGAGCGTGATTCATCTATAAGAAGCAATATACTGGGTTTCAATTAAAAATGCCACCGACTTGTAGAATTGAGACCTTGTAGACCTATTGGTAGCAATATCAGCTCGATCCTTTTCCCCTTTGAAGGTTGTATCTGATGCAGTCGTCAATGTCTGGAAAGGCTTGTGGGAGCTTGAGCTTTCCAAGGTTACCCGTCTTGGCTACAAGACTCTGTTGTCCACCCCGTGGTATCTGAACAATGTCGGTAACCCGTACAGGCAAGACTGGCAGACTGCATATACTGTTGAACCCTTGAACTTCATTGGTAACGTTCACTTTATCAATAAAGGTCACTAGCTGTTTCATCAAACATAGTGATCACCAGCACTGTGTTGTCATATTGCGCCTGCTCGTTGCTGCCATGGACTGTCTCAGCTCCCTGGGGAGTACGCCATCCGGCGTGACAGTCACGCCTCTTGGCTCTCTCTCACGCTCACACGCCCAGCAACCATTTTCTCACGCCTCAGGACCAGACTGGGGAAACAGCAATTAAAAGCGTGTGCTTGGCCCGGACGGCCACCTATACTAGCTAGCCGTCATGCACTGCACTATTTGAAATGAGTAATTTTGTTCCTTTCCGGCTGATTTCATGCACATGTTATTTTTGAGACCCAGCTGTTGTTTGTAAGAATATGTTAAAAATGGAGGAATTGTTTAGATTTCTATATTTCAGTATGCGCCAGATTGCGCAAATTTCTGCTTAAAAATGCCTCCTACATCACTTGGGTCCCTTGCATTGCACGCGCTCACTCGGGAAAATGAAGACAAATTTCACGCCCAGTTGGTCTCTGACCTTGGCTTCTCTGACAACCCTAGATGCTGCAGTCAAGCATATCCCTACCCAGGGTTGTTGATTTTTTTATTTAAAAAAAAAGAAAAAAGAAATCGGATTTATTTGATTTAAATCAAATAATAATTTTTTTAATTTAAATCGCATTTATTTGATTTTTTTTAAATAAAAAAATTATGTTCACTCTTAACATGTTGTAAACTATAATTAGACTGCTTTTAGACCAATGATAGTGGTCAATCACACTTTTGAACATTGTGTATTGTAAAACTTCAAGAAGCAATTTTGATGCTTAAGCACGTCTATGAAACTAGTTCCTGTGGCCAATTTCATAAAAGCACAGAAAAAGAAAATGCCTAGCACAAAATGTTTTGCTCAATAAAACAAATCACCATTAAAAATTCTATTTGATATTCTGGTCAGCGGAGAACAGCCAAAGAACAATCACAAGCGATACACAACACATAACCGTCACAGCATGTATGGTGGTATTCTCTTTCATATAATGTAGTGCTACTGCCGCTTATATGTCTTTTTGCACAATATGTTTACTTCCTGTTTCGTTTCTCTTAAATTGCTTTTCCAGTCCTTGATACCGCACTCTTCCTGTCCGCACCTAAACAACACTAACACATTCCAGAGAAAATGCTGAGCTTTCATGCATGCCCCTCTGTCCTGAACTTTCGTTTTGCCAATTTCAGTATCAGCTTTCCTGTCAAAACATTTCTCCTCCTCACTAAACTTGTATGATTTTCTACCCCACTGGTTTACTGTGATGTTTAGATTAAAAGCGCTTAACTCTAGCTTCCCCCAAATCACAGATGTATTTGAATCGATATTAAAAAGATATGTCAGCCTGAGGAATAGGAATCAGATATTTGTATTTACAACAAAGATTGAAAAAGTTAAATTCAAATGTAACTTTGAAATTTTCTTTAAAAAAAAAAAAAAAAAAACCTGACGCTTTTTATGGAAAAATTCAACTAAATTCAGCTTTGATGTTTATGTGAATCTGGCTAATTTTATAACACCCTTTTGATGGCATCTTGATTACCCAAAAAGATTTGATTGTCTTTTGCACATAGTACATAATGCATAATTAATACAACCAAAGACTAATAAGCTGTTTAAGTCTTGTTAACCACCAACATAAATCATAAATTGCCCCCTTTGTCTTTATCTTTGTAGGTACGAAGGCCCAGCAGGATCTGGTATTTGGAGGTGAAGCCTGCATGTGGGGAGAATACGTTGACGCTACTAACCTGATCCAAAGGAGCTGGTAAATAATAATACCTTGTTCTTTGCTAGTACAGGTTCTTTACTCATACGGGTTGGTTCTTTTTGTGGGTTCAGATAAGACCTGTCATCAGCTCACAGTGTGAGAGATGTCACCAGGGGTCAATTTCATAGAGCTGCTTAACCACAAAATTTGCTCAAGCATGAAAAGTCTTCCTTGATCAAGCTGTCTTACCAACCAAATTTTCACACATGCGATGTTTACTCAGTAAAAAAGCAGTAATACTGCTTTTGACTTGTATTCGGCCATTGGTTGCTGAGTACAACAACATTCACAAGGAGTTTTGGATGACATACTGATTTTATTTACCAAGGTTTTTGGTGTTTAAGCCAATTTTGGTGCTTAAGCAGCTCTATGAAATTGGCCCCTGGTGTTATGAGCCCGTCCTGTGATTCAAAGATGAAATTGACAAAATGTCACAAATTGGGCAAACAGAGATATTTGTATGATGAAGAAGTACACAATGAACGTTTACATGGCACATGTAGGAGGTTTGTAATGCAGGATTGTGGAGGTGTACCCACTCCAAAAACACAATGTTAATATTGCTTGATGAAATATTTCTCATGTTTTAATTCGCATAAATACTCGTAAAAGTGCTGAGTGACATTTAATTTTCACATAACAGGTCACATAATTTTTTTTATATACTTTGGCTTTTTTTGAAGGCCCCAAGGCTGTGCTGTAGCAGAGAGACTGTGGAGTGCAAAGAATGTGAGGGATGCTCATGAGGCAGCACCCAGACTTTCTGAGCAAAGATGCCGCATGGTCAGGTACGAAACCAGACTATAGTCATTGAGTAGTCTATGGACGTTTACGAAACGGAGGCTCAGGCTCCGTCTCAGGCTCCGGCTCCATTTCGTGAATCCATTCTGAAATAACTGGTCTCAAAATAGAGGCTTTTGGCTGCGGTTTGGAAGTAGATTATCTGGTTTGCATATCAGAAAACATCTTCAATGAAAAACCACAACCTATATTTTCAGCATACCTGTATGGATGTCAGGGCTGGAGCTTGAGCCTGAGCCTAAGCCTCCGTTTTGTAAACGCCCTACTTCCCATTCACATTCTATAAGTCATTAGATAAAACCAATATACTGGCTGTAATAGCCCCGCCCCTGCCCCCCAATAATAATAACAACAAATAAATAAATTGATTGGATTTAGGAAGCTCAGATGTTTTAATCCTAGCAGGATTTTTCTCAAAGGCAAACTCCCTATGAAGAAGAAAAACATAAAAGTAGGAAAGACAAATCAACAATAATTGTGATTACCATCTCATTGAAACCTGTTATTGTTTTATCAACAGGCGCGGGTTGCAAGCGCAGCCAGTGACTGGTCCAGGATTCTGCATGTTACCAGGAAGTGGATAGAAGCAATAGAAGGTTGCTTGTGCACTTAAGCACCCATCACTTATATTTGAAGCAGTATACAGCGTGTCCTCCAAAAAATGCAATACTGTACTTTGTGTTGGGAGCCAGTATGTCCAAATTAAACTGTTTTATCACTTCAAGATTCAGATATATGATACAGCCATGTCTTGACTATCACCATGTATAATTTAAGCAAAATCGGGCTGAAATTGGCGAAAATATGACAAATTGAAAGAGTTCTCTCTAAAAACAAATTTGCAGTATTCCAGAATAAGTGTTCAATGCACACATAATGTATATGAAAGATAGATGAAAATCGGGTTTTGAGGTTAGGTAATTCAATCTTTGTTTTTTTCATCAACTTCAGTCCAATTTTGCTCAAATTCTACATGGTCACGGTGATGGCCAAGACATAGCTGTATCACATTATCTGAATCTTGAAGTGATAAACAGTTCAGTTGTAATATAATGGTTCTCGACACAAAGTGTTGCGTTTTTGGGGGGGATACGCTGTACAGTAGTTCGAAATTTTATCATTATTATAATTCCTGAAATATTTTGTGATTTTTAGTGACAATGTTTACTTTTGTCAGTACTTTGAATAATTTTGGAAACAAAAATGGTATATTTTGGTATACCCACCGTGTACTGTTTATATTGCCAACTTAATGTTCTACTTAAAGGGTTCCTTTGCTTTATACGTGTTGTTACCCTTTCAGTGGTATCCAAGGATTTAGACATTTTGGGAGAATTCAAAGACAAAAAGAGTTCAGGAAAAAAAATTGAGTTTAAGGTTCAGTACTGGATACCCAAACAGAAATATTCACAGATTTATGTTTAACTTTCAGGATATGAAGAAGATGGTGCTGGTAGAAAAATAATGTTTAAATATTTCAATGGATACTGTACTTGGTCTGGCATGTTGAACTCAAAGTCTTGTGGTCAATTTACAGATTGTGGGTTCGAATCCAGCCATGGGTTAATGGTGCTTGTATCCTTAGGCAAGATGCTTTGTCACATATTGCTCCTCTTCACCCAGGTGTAAATGGGTACATGTGAGGGTAGAAATGGCTTTGTGGTTTGATTAGCCTCTGTGCGCTGAATACGGCAGCCAGGGCTGTATACTCCCCAGGGAGTTGAGATGGTTTCAGGAATGTAAATTATGGCCCGATGACCAGGGATAATGATTAATTTGCGCCATGAGCGTCATGCTTGGCGGATATCGACTCATTATAAATTTATAAGTGTCCATTTTTATTAATATTATTAAAATTGACCCTCTCATACAAGACTTTCTAGCAAGTAGCTAGAGTATTCTAAATGGGGTACGGTAAATTAAATAGCTTTTTTCTAATTATCTGGATTGTAATTATCATGTTAAGATATCTATTATATTTTTTATGATTCATTCCTTATATTAATTATATCTTGGGTATTAAATCAAAGCATTTTTAAATTGTCCTTTACAGAAATGAATAAATTATAATCTAGCGAGATATTTCGTGTCGAAGGTGTTATATGTTTATTGAAATTACCAAAGGCACACAAAAAATGTATGATGTTAAAACTTTAAGTACATTACAAGTGGCAGAACACTTTAATTTTATGGCAGCTGCATAAATACTAAACTGTTTCTCGGAAATGTCGAAAAGGAAAAGTTTGTGTGAAAAACGAGCCGTCACATCCGTTGATGTTACCAGTATACTCTGGTAGTGTCATGTATTTAGCAAAATGGTAGAGACTGGTTCTGAAATGATATAGACTATAAACCATGGCGAAAATCAAGCTCAGAGCTTCCGCAATTTATTTATAGCATTTGTATAAAATGCGGCACCGTGTTTGTTTCTGCCACATTTGATTCTCTACCGTGCATCTAGACTCTGTGCCACCATGGATGTTGAACAGAAAGCAGAAACTCTGTCGGAAGCCGCTGTCATCGGTCTGGCCTGTGCCTGGGTCCTCTTGACGGTCACTAGTCTCGTGGGGAATAGTCTCGTCATCGTCGCCGTCCTCCTGTCTCAAAAACTCCGCACTGTCACCAACGCCTTCGTGGTCAATCTCAGCGTGGCCGATGTCTGGATGAGCCTGTCCTATCCCTGGATGGTGGTGGCCATCACGGGCCGAGGCAAATGGCCCATGGAGTCTGAGATACCTTGCACGTATGCAGCTGCCCAATTCTTCATCGGCCTTGGCGCCCACATGTACTCGCTGGCTGCCATAGCTCTCAATCGAATGATGCTCACCTCAGAGACTCTAGATACCTACAGGTGGTGGTGCAATGTCAATAAAGTTAGCCTGGTGATCTTTGCAACCTGGTTGGCCGTCCTCTTACCGGTGATGTTCAACATCGGAGTTCTCGGTTATGACGCAGTTGATAACACGTGCACTGATAAGGGTGACCACGGCCGCGCTGATGCGTTCCATCTCATCCAGCTCATCGTCATGCTTGGCATGCCCATCGCCATCTGTATCGTGGCCTACTTGTCTCTCTACGTGACTAACTTGAGGAGGAATGCTAACAGGAGAACCGAGTCCAACATCGAACCAGACTCGCCCATAGAAGCAACTGCGAGCTTCACTTTGGAGCTAAGCAGCAATGCCAGCGAACTGTCATCCCGAGTCAGAAGTGACGACCAGGCCATCACAAATTGCATGCTCATCGTGTCTTGCGTCGCCTTGGTACTGGTTTTCCCCTATGGCATATCGCTCGGTGCAAGAACGAGTGGCGAGTTTGACATCTATGGCATGACGCTAGCCATCCTGACTTCCACCGTCAACCCCGTCATCTACACGGTCTATCATCCTCATTTCAAAGTGGTTATCAGGAACATGATTCGGTGTCGTTTCTCGGACATTCCTGAGCCTAGCATCATCCTGTCCCATGGATGTTGCAAAAGATTTCTCTAGTGACCCACTGGATGGACTGATTCACTGTTAGATCGTGGGGAGTTGTGGCCTAGTGGTCGGGCTCAAGGTCCAAGTTGTGGTCAATCTACAGATCGTGGGTTCGATTCCAGCCATGGGCTAGTGGTGCTTGCTTGCGTCCTTGGGCAAAACGCTTGGTCACATATTGCTCCTCTTCACCCAGGTGTAAATGGGTACCTTCGAGGGTATAGCAAGGGATTTGTGGTTTGATAAACCTTCGCTAACCTTACGGTAGCCGAGGCTGTATACTTCAGAGGAAGTTGAGACGGTTGAAAGGAATATAAATGACCCGATGAGCAGGGATAATAATAAATTTGTAATGCTCAGTAGAGTAGCCCTATAATTATCTAATATAGTAGCTTCGCAATATAAATGTCCTGTATTAGATGACTTTTTCAATTTCAATCTACCTTGCATCAATAATTATTTTGCTCTCTTACAAATTATGGTATAATGTTTGGGAGTTTGATCAGCGGCGTATCAAGGGAAAACGGCTCCCGGGGCAAGCACTAAAAGTACGCCCCCAATTCCAACTAATTGTGCTGCCAATGAAAAAAAATCCGACATTTTGAAATTGGAATCTTTCTTTTATTGTTCATTGAATGATTTCCAGTATATCTTCAACAGTATACAAATACCCTTTTTTCTCCCTTTTTTTGCCTCTGCATTTTTGTGCCAAAAGTGACACCCGGGGCACGTGTTAATGTATCACAATCATAATGATAAAGTTGTTTTCAAACTTGGAATGATTTAAAAGAATCTTTTATTAATATGATGCATTGATGGGACCTTTCGTATATATCTGTAGTTTATGATGTAGTAACAAACATATCAGTGTGCACAGAAGTAGCCTAATAATAAATTGCCGACTGATAATGAGCTTCCATTTTTAAACTGAAGGTATAATGTTTAAAATTGTACAATAATGTCAGTATAATAATGACAGCTGTTAAAATACTAAACTGCTTCTGGGAAGTGCAGAACTATAGGAAACGGGAAATGTTTAATTGTTTATATGAAAACGGCATCTCCATATTCGGTGTTGTGAGTTTTTACTGTGATCATGCAGGAGCGGATCAAGGATCATTCCAAAAAGCGTGAAAAAATAAAAAATAATGAGCCAATTCAAGTTCAAGAAATGTTTTCGAGTTCACGAAATTATTTCAACAAAAGATGATTTTGAGGGGGTGTCTGGTAGGCCTTTCTTTGCAGCAGACAATTTGCTTGCATGGGCGGGATCTGACCGTTCGAAAGCTCATTGATGCCTTGAAGGTGATTCAACGCTGCATTATTACCTTAGGCTAGTACAAGCCAGACACAGCGGTCGTAACTTAGCCGCCTACCATCAAATTTATATTCCAAGGAACAATCTCACGAAATGTCTGAAATCAAGTCAAACCATTTTATAAATCTTCTAAACATGTCAAAGATGAACAAGTGGTAGGCCTACTTCAATGGTACTTGCGATTATTTTGGGGATTGCAATTTCGATAAATTTGTCGCATGTCACTTCGAACATTACATGCACATAATAAAATTCTTGAATGTTTGTGGGTTCAAGCCACTGAATTAGGCCCAAATCGGTCAGCGGAGCTCATTAATTTAATTGGCTTTTTCGCGCAAGCGAAAAGCCTTTGTTTTTGTTCTTTTTTTTATGGAAGTCGCCCAACACAAGGCACAAAGGCCACTCGAGGTGAGGGCTAAAAAAGAAAGAGAAAGGAAAAGAAAGTGTACAGAATTAGGATAACAGAAGCCTATTCACATTGCACTTGAACTTGGACAAATTATATACAGCAGGGAAACAGGATGCAGGTAAGGAGTTCCAGAGTGAAGCAGTACGTGGAAAGAAACTCATAGCATACCCCTTGGACCTGCATTTGGGAGTCACGACTGTATGAGGATGGGATTTGACTGAGAGGCGAGTGGTTCTGTTATTTTTTGGCTTTTTCGCGCAAGCGAAAAGCCTTTGTTTTTGTTCTGTTTTTGATCTTAACCAAACTTGGCCCAACAAAGTCCCTATAGAGGAGTTGTCTCCCGAAACTTTTCGTCATCATGACGTCATCAGGTGTCACGTGACCAGCGATTTGAATTTAAAAATCAAAATCTTTAAAAATCAACAAAAAATCAACGGTTTGAGATATTAGGTTGATTCTTTCACCAAAAGTGATTGTTAGGAAGGGTCTTTCTTTGTGAAACACTGCTTGACCTTTGTGACCTCTACTTCCGGTCAAACAGGAAGTAGCTCCTCATTTAAAAGTGGTAAGAGCTAGGATCATGATTTTTTCACCAAAAGTGAACGTTAGGCAAGGTCTTTCAATGTGAAACATCGCTTGACCTCTGTGACCTCTACTTCCGGTCAAACAGGAAGTAGCTTCTCATTTAAAAGTGGTAAGAGCAAGCATCATAATTCTAGTGGTAAATAAGTGGAAACAAGCTGGAAAGTTTGATTTGATTATTTACCATAAGGGCATGGAGAATGAATGGCACTTATGATACAGCATCAATTTAAAAGAGAAATACTGTCTACGCAGTTCAAAGGTACACACTACACGAATTACGGGTACTTAGGGAGACTTTCCCATAAGGTCGTGCACAAACGATTCTTTCCTATTTCAAAATATCCTTCAAACTAATGAGCTTGAAATTGGCTTATCTTCTTATTGAGAGCATTCTATGTCTTCTATTAAAATTATGGACAGTAAACATATGTCTTTAAAGGTAGCTGATACCTTAGGCAGATATCGAAATGTCTATCTAATACCCGAAATCTTTTAAATGTCCAGTTTCAGAAGCTTACGTGTCTCATTTTACCCTTTTTGCAATTATAGGTGAAACCTATTTACTCCTGTTTGTTCTGATCGAGGAGTGGACTCTTTTTGAGATGATTTCCTTTTTGGGAGGTCGACATGTAGTTGTTTTACACAAATAATGAGAGCGGACCCAAATAGTCTAGCCACAATGCCAACAATTTGACAGACATGTAAATAGTAATAACTCGTCATCTTGATTTTCTATTTCTACCTATAAAAAAAGAACATGATTTATATGTCTGAAAATCAGTTAATTAACCTTCCAACTGAGAAGAACAGGGGTGTTCCTCTGCCTTGTATTAAGCAGTCAGAAAATGTCAATCAAGCAGATTGATATATGTGAGTGTAAAACAACTTTATTCCGGAATAAAGTTGTTATATTCTCTCCCCTCTTATTCCAAGGGAAATATGGTTGTTAACATTATTCGACCATTGTGCAAGACAGAGACCTTCTGACCTGAATAGTTCGGTTATTGCAAACATCATACCGTGACTTCAATGTCAGATGAAATTATCCTTGGATAACTTTAGAAACTTTAGTAATAAGAAATGCACATGGCCCACTTTCAAATAACCCCGACTGCTAACGGATTGGTAGAAGGTGCATGGCTGGCGTGAAAAACTCTTGACAAAGCCTCAAAATAATGAGGAATTCTGCCTGGCATAATGCATAATGCCAAAACAGGTGTTGCATGGCAATTACTGTTGTTCTAATCGATGTTTCCTGAAAACGCACGTGCCAGTAAGATCCTGTTTCGTTTTGTTTATTTTATATTTTATCGAATTGTATATGCTGCTAGTAATATTTCTTTATATGATTTGGGAAATGTTATGGTGATCCTTGTAATCGTGTGTTGTTTTGTTGACTGGGCCACCGTATGTGATGTTTTTCATAATTAAAAATGAAGCACAACAGTGCCGGTAGGTTGACAAAGTGCAAGTCGATAGATAAATTTAGCGCAGTTTGCAGTGTAGAGCTATTAGCGTTGGTGGAAACACAGGGACTAATGTGTTTTACTGTTTCCGTCGATTAAAACACACCGTTGCAAATGTCACTGCCATACATTCTTGCGCCGTGATCTCCCATCATCCCTGGGTTCGACGAGGGAGATTTATGGTTTTTTTTACTCGGCCACTTATCATCGGATGAAGATGAGTCTAGGTCGGAATTGGAAGACAATGCCACCTATCAAGAGTGGCTGGAAGAGGAGTAAGGAGCCAATGAAGAGATGTGGACTGAAAAATATGAAAAGTATCTCAACGAGAATGTATGAAGATGAAAACCTTCGAGTCTCTTACATAGAAAATGTGAAAGTACCATATGAACATCTTGCCTATTAATGACACTGTGTTATATATAAGTTTTATGCACATTTTGCCAGTTATAAAGACAAGTGTATTTTTGGTTTATAGTTACAAAAATGGGACATACGGACTAATGCATGTCTTTGCACACAACGTTTCCTCAAACAGGATAGTGCTGAAAAAGTATAATATTGATATTATTAAAATTAATATGTACCAGTAAGTAACTTGGAAGAAAAATGTTTGAAATATTAACCTCAGAACAATATTGCAAAAACCGACTAATTTGAAAATTTGAAATAGCATCACGGTTGTTTGATCTCGGGTGATTTTTTTTTCACCAAAGCAGCTCAACAGGGCGAAGCTAATTATTATACTGATGAGCATACTCAGTGCACGTTGTATAGTGTGAGACATTAAACTTTCTCATGTGTAATAAGGGACATTAATGAGGAAATATAATAGCAGTTTAATCTTCCTGATTAATCCAGAAACATTACAACCCTGCTGGCGTTGGAAGAGCCTGGAAATTAGAATAAACGTGATAGGCCATTATAGTGTTTGGTACGATATATTTTCGTACTTTCCCTACTGATTGGCTAATAAAAATGTGACGTCGTTTTAAGCTGTTCTTATTCCAGTGTGTATTGTACTTTTTCAGTAACAGGAGAATTTGCATTTGCCTTGTGTACATTTAAATGATTTTGGCAGCTCAACAGAGCGACGCTAATGATTAGGCTGATAAACACATTGCACGTTGTGTGAGACAATAAACTTTCTCATGTGTAATTAGGGACATTAAAGGTAGTATCTTACTTTGGTAAGAAACCAAAAACAGAAATGTTCACAGACTTACGTATAACTTACAGGGTAAGGACTATGGAGATGGTGATAGTAGTAACATACCATTAAAAATTCTCCGCCTGAAATGGTGTATTTATTCAGAAATTGGTAAAACAGACCGAAGATCTTTTTGATCTTTTAAAAGATTTTTTTGGGGGAGGTTCTGGGGACGTCTGCCGAGCCCCTTTGCAGCAGAAGATTGCACGGGTTGCATGTGCCATTCCATACTTTGTGTGTTGTACCTGTTTATTTGAATGTGGTTTCAAGTGGTACCTTTGATAATGTAAATTTTGAGGCCTGGTTTTTGGGGCCCGATGGGCCACATGCAGCAGGGGTCGGGATATCTTTCTAATGGAGATGTAGATGCCTATGTAGAATTGTTTAATGGTATGCACCCTTGTACACTGAAAAAAAAATCCCCACGCGCTTTGGCAATGGTCCCATGCACAAACCTATGCACGAAGTCTGGAAACTTTACCGCATTTTACTGACTATGTCAAACATAATCAATAACCATTTCGTGTCTGAACTCATGTTGGTCCACGCAAACTCTGAGGGCTTGCCTATAAGCGTGACAGAAACAGTCGTTTGGCATAGTCAGTGATATGCGGTCAAGTTCCCAGCTTCGCGCATAGGTTTGTGCATGGGACCATTGCTTAAGCGCATGATATTTTTTTTCAATAAGTACAAGGGTGCAGACCACTAAATATAAATGCTCTGGTCATCGGTTAACCTATACAAAATTGAAAAGAAAATGAAAATTGAAGTTTTCACCTTTATTTTTCCGTATTGGTCGATTGCCTCAGAAACTTATGAGTATTTCTGATGATTTTTTTAATTGGCCATTTTGCGTGGCCGGATGCCTATGGAAAATTACGGAAAAAGGACATTTCGGGGGTGTTTTTTTCTTGGGGCAATTTAAAAAAAAATATTGATGGGGTAAGAAACCAAAAATTGAAAAGAATTGGGTAGACGAGGGTTCAAAATACCATTTTACAGTATTGCACCAAAAACTGAGATACTCCTGGCTGGATGAGGTTTTTTTTAAACTGTGAATGCACCCAACAGGGGGGTGCACCACACTAAATAAACTCCCATTGACCTTAGTGTAAAATCCCTCAACTTCACAGTTCAAAAAAACCCATCCAGAAGTTTCTCAGTTGTTGGTGCAATAGTGTAAATGATAGTGTGAACTCTCATCTACCCATTTCTTTTCAATTTTTGGTTGGGTAACCGATTGGATTTTTTGCTAATTGCCCCAAGAAAAAAACACCCCCGAAATGTCCTTCTTCCGTAACCGACTTGCTACGAGTTTTCATGAAGCAACCCTCCACGTTCAAGACAATGTAGGACCGGATTTTAAACCAAAATATCTCAAGTCTCCACAACAGGCTGAAACACTGAACCCCCAGGTTGTCATAACCAGTCAAAACTACACAATATATTAATTGCACGACCCCCCAAATTGCATATTTAAAAAACATTTGAGGGTACACACATTATGATAATCAGCTCGGCGCATTGATTTTTGGGCTATTTAGTGTGGTGCATCCTATAAGGGGGGTAAACTTTTTTAATTGGTTGTCCAATTAGGCTCAAAGTGTAGAGTTTATGACACTGAGCTCATATGTGAAAACAAAATTGAAAAATATTATTGCGTTTTTCTACGGCACGGCTTAATGTGTTAGGTCGTTGACCCGTGGTGGCCATCCAAACGTGCACATTCTCCCTTATAATATTGTGTACACCCCATGGAAAGTCGGGCTCTGAATCCACATATTATTTCCTCACAAAGTTATCTTATGGCTATTTTAGGATGCAATGATGCTCAGACCATTACATATAGTTTAATTAATCAAGGCGAGGGTGTCATTTCACATGGAAAAGTGGTGTAAGGTCAGGGTTGGCCTGTTTGGTTGTGGGGGGGGGGGGGGGGGCGTTTAGGCTATTCCGTGGAATATTTCTGCCCCAGTATCCATATTAAGACATAATGATGAACTTTTTTTTGGATTATTCAATGCATATTACATTTCACCAAATTTCGCTGTCCTTGAGAATAATCATTTCCCCTCTGAAAAGTGAGAAAGAGGCGATTAGGGTTGTCAGCGTGTGGGCGGGGCTTGCTAGGGTTGGGTCTAGGTCTGGAGCCCCGGCTGGGGTTAGGGTTGGAATCAGAGCGATTTAGGGTTAAGAATTGGTCTTAGGGTTGAATTTTGGGGGCTAGGTTTACAATTTAGGGGATTGGGTTGGAATTTCGGCCGGCTAGGGTTACAATTTTGGGTCTAATGGGGTTAAAAGTTGGGCCACCTTCGTCTAAACAAAACTCGTAGGATGTAGAAAAGACAATGTAAGTTGAGTAATACAAGGTTTTATGCATATTAGGATTGATGTTTTCAGGAAATAATTAACAAAATCTGATGAGAAACTTGGTCTTATACAGTTTCTTTTCGTTCTCGCCTCTCACAACAGAGTGGTGGCGCTATCACAAAATGGCTACCGATGCGCCGCCATCTTGTGACCTATAGGGTGCACCACACTAAATAAACTCCCATTGACCTTAGTGTAAAATCCCTCAACTTCACAGTTCAAAAAAACCCATCCAGAAGTTTCTCAGTTGTTGGTGCAATAGTGTAAATGATAGTGTGAACTCTCATCTACCCATTTCTTTTCAATTTTTGGTTGGGTAACCGATTGGATTTTTTGCTAATTGCCCCAAGAAAAAAACACCCCCGAAATGTCCTTCTTCCGTAACCGACTTGCTACGAGTTTTCATGAAGCAACCCTCCACGTTCAAGACAATGTAGGACCGGATTTTAAACCAAAATATCTCAAGTCTCCACAACAGGCTGAAACACTGAACCCCCAGGTTGTCATAACCAGTCAAAACTACACAATATATTAATTGCACGACCCCCCAAATTGCATATTTAAAAAACATTTGAGGGTACACACATTATGATAATCAGCTCGGCGCATTGATTTTTGGGCTATTTAGTGTGGTGCATCCTATAAGGGGGGTAAACTTTTTTAATTGGTTGTCCAATTAGGCTCAAAGTGTAGAGTTTATGACACTGAGCTCATATGTGAAAACAAAATTGAAAAATATTATTGCGTTTTTCTACGGCACGGCTTAATGTGTTAGGTCGTTGACCCGTGGTGGCCATCCAAACGTGCACATTCTCCCTTATAATATTGTGTACACCCCATGGAAAGTCGGGCTCTGAATCCACATATTATTTCCTCACAAAGTTATCTTATGGCTATTTTAGGATGCAATGATGCTCAGACCATTACATATAGTTTAATTAATCAAGGCGAGGGTGTCATTTCACATGGAAAAGTGGTGTAAGGTCAGGGTTGGCCTGTTTGGTTGTGGGGGGGGGGGGGGGGGCGTTTAGGCTATTCCGTGGAATATTTCTGCCCCAGTATCCATATTAAGACATAATGATGAACTTTTTTTTGGATTATTCAATGCATATTACATTTCACCAAATTTCGCTGTCCTTGAGAATAATCATTTCCCCTCTGAAAAGTGAGAAAGAGGCGATTAGGGTTGTCAGCGTGTGGGCGGGGCTTGCTAGGGTTGGGTCTAGGTCTGGAGCCCCGGCTGGGGTTAGGGTTGGAATCAGAGCGATTTAGGGTTAAGAATTGGTCTTAGGGTTGAATTTTGGGGGCTAGGTTTACAATTTAGGGGATTGGGTTGGAATTTCGGCCGGCTAGGGTTACAATTTTGGGTCTAATGGGGTTAAAAGTTGGGCCACCTTCGTCTAAACAAAACTCGTAGGATGTAGAAAAGACAATGTAAGTTGAGTAATACAAGGTTTTATGCATATTAGGATTGATGTTTTCAGGAAATAATTAACAAAATCTGATGAGAAACTTGGTCTTATACAGTTTCTTTTCGTTCTCGCCTCTCACAACAGAGTGGTGGCGCTATCACAAAATGGCTACCGATGCGCCGCCATCTTGTGACCTATAGGGTGCACCACACTAAATAAACTCCCATTGACCTTAGTGTAAAATCCCTCAACTTCACAGTTCAAAAAAACCCATCCAGAAGTTTCTCAGTTGTTGGTGCAATAGTGTAAATGATAGTGTGAACTCTCATCTACCCATTTCTTTTCAATTTTTGGTTGGGTAACCGATTGGATTTTTTGCTAATTGCCCCAAGAAAAAAACACCCCCGAAATGTCCTTCTTCCGTAACCGACTTGCTACGAGTTTTCATGAAGCAACCCTCCACGTTCAAGACAATGTAGGACCGGATTTTAAACCAAAATATCTCAAGTCTCCACAACAGGCTGAAACACTGAACCCCCAGGTTGTCATAACCAGTCAAAACTACACAATATATTAATTGCACGACCCCCCAAATTGCATATTTAAAAAACATTTGAGGGTACACACATTATGATAATCAGCTCGGCGCATTGATTTTTGGGCTATTTAGTGTGGTGCATCCTATAAGGGGGGTAAACTTTTTTAATTGGTTGTCCAATTAGGCTCAAAGTGTAGAGTTTATGACACTGAGCTCATATGTGAAAACAAAATTGAAAAATATTATTGCGTTTTTCTACGGCACGGCTTAATGTGTTAGGTCGTTGACCCGTGGTGGCCATCCAAACGTGCACATTCTCCCTTATAATATTGTGTACACCCCATGGAAAGTCGGGCTCTGAATCCACATATTATTTCCTCACAAAGTTATCTTATGGCTATTTTAGGATGCAATGATGCTCAGACCATTACATATAGTTTAATTAATCAAGGCGAGGGTGTCATTTCACATGGAAAAGTGGTGTAAGGTCAGGGTTGGCCTGTTTGGTTGTGGGGGGGGGGGGGGGGGCGTTTAGGCTATTCCGTGGAATATTTCTGCCCCAGTATCCATATTAAGACATAATGATGAACTTTTTTTTGGATTATTCAATGCATATTACATTTCACCAAATTTCGCTGTCCTTGAGAATAATCATTTCCCCTCTGAAAAGTGAGAAAGAGGCGATTAGGGTTGTCAGCGTGTGGGCGGGGCTTGCTAGGGTTGGGTCTAGGTCTGGAGCCCCGGCTGGGGTTAGGGTTGGAATCAGAGCGATTTAGGGTTAAGAATTGGTCTTAGGGTTGAATTTTGGGGGCTAGGTTTACAATTTAGGGGATTGGGTTGGAATTTCGGCCGGCTAGGGTTACAATTTTGGGTCTAATGGGGTTAAAAGTTGGGCCACCTTCGTCTAAACAAAACTCGTAGGATGTAGAAAAGACAATGTAAGTTGAGTAATACAAGGTTTTATGCATATTAGGATTGATGTTTTCAGGAAATAATTAACAAAATCTGATGAGAAACTTGGTCTTATACAGTTTCTTTTCGTTCTCGCCTCTCACAACAGAGTGGTGGCGCTATCACAAAATGGCTACCGATGCGCCGCCATCTTGTGACCTATAGGGTGCACCACACTAAATAAACTCCCATTGACCTTAGTGTAAAATCCCTCAACTTCACAGTTCAAAAAAACCCATCCAGAAGTTTCTCAGTTGTTGGTGCAATAGTGTAAATGATAGTGTGAACTCTCATCTACCCATTTCTTTTCAATTTTTGGTTGGGTAACCGATTGGATTTTTTGCTAATTGCCCCAAGAAAAAAACACCCCCGAAATGTCCTTCTTCCGTAACCGACTTGCTACGAGTTTTCATGAAGCAACCCTCCACGTTCAAGACAATGTAGGACCGGATTTTAAACCAAAATATCTCAAGTCTCCACAACAGGCTGAAACACTGAACCCCCAGGTTGTCATAACCAGTCAAAACTACACAATATATTAATTGCACGACCCCCCAAATTGCATATTTAAAAAACATTTGAGGGTACACACATTATGATAATCAGCTCGGCGCATTGATTTTTGGGCTATTTAGTGTGGTGCATCCTATAAGGGGGGTAAACTTTTTTAATTGGTTGTCCAATTAGGCTCAAAGTGTAGAGTTTATGACACTGAGCTCATATGTGAAAACAAAATTGAAAAATATTATTGCGTTTTTCTACGGCACGGCTTAATGTGTTAGGTCGTTGACCCGTGGTGGCCATCCAAACGTGCACATTCTCCCTTATAATATTGTGTACACCCCATGGAAAGTCGGGCTCTGAATCCACATATTATTTCCTCACAAAGTTATCTTATGGCTATTTTAGGATGCAATGATGCTCAGACCATTACATATAGTTTAATTAATCAAGGCGAGGGTGTCATTTCACATGGAAAAGTGGTGTAAGGTCAGGGTTGGCCTGTTTGGTTGTGGGGGGGGGGGGGGGGGCGTTTAGGCTATTCCGTGGAATATTTCTGCCCCAGTATCCATATTAAGACATAATGATGAACTTTTTTTTGGATTATTCAATGCATATTACATTTCACCAAATTTCGCTGTCCTTGAGAATAATCATTTCCCCTCTGAAAAGTGAGAAAGAGGCGATTAGGGTTGTCAGCGTGTGGGCGGGGCTTGCTAGGGTTGGGTCTAGGTCTGGAGCCCCGGCTGGGGTTAGGGTTGGAATCAGAGCGATTTAGGGTTAAGAATTGGTCTTAGGGTTGAATTTTGGGGGCTAGGTTTACAATTTAGGGGATTGGGTTGGAATTTCGGCCGGCTAGGGTTACAATTTTGGGTCTAATGGGGTTAAAAGTTGGGCCACCTTCGTCTAAACAAAACTCGTAGGATGTAGAAAAGACAATGTAAGTTGAGTAATACAAGGTTTTATGCATATTAGGATTGATGTTTTCAGGAAATAATTAACAAAATCTGATGAGAAACTTGGTCTTATACAGTTTCTTTTCGTTCTCGCCTCTCACAACAGAGTGGTGGCGCTATCACAAAATGGCTACCGATGCGCCGCCATCTTGTGACCTATAGGGTGCACCACACTAAATAAACTCCCATTGACCTTAGTGTAAAATCCCTCAACTTCACAGTTCAAAAAAACCCATCCAGAAGTTTCTCAGTTGTTGGTGCAATAGTGTAAATGATAGTGTGAACTCTCATCTACCCATTTCTTTTCAATTTTTGGTTGGGTAACCGATTGGATTTTTTGCTAATTGCCCCAAGAAAAAAACACCCCCGAAATGTCCTTCTTCCGTAACCGACTTGCTACGAGTTTTCATGAAGCAACCCTCCACGTTCAAGACAATGTAGGACCGGATTTTAAACCAAAATATCTCAAGTCTCCACAACAGGCTGAAACACTGAACCCCCAGGTTGTCATAACCAGTCAAAACTACACAATATATTAATTGCACGACCCCCCAAATTGCATATTTAAAAAACATTTGAGGGTACACACATTATGATAATCAGCTCGGCGCATTGATTTTTGGGCTATTTAGTGTGGTGCATCCTATAAGGGGGGTAAACTTTTTTAATTGGTTGTCCAATTAGGCTCAAAGTGTAGAGTTTATGACACTGAGCTCATATGTGAAAACAAAATTGAAAAATATTATTGCGTTTTTCTACGGCACGGCTTAATGTGTTAGGTCGTTGACCCGTGGTGGCCATCCAAACGTGCACATTCTCCCTTATAATATTGTGTACACCCCATGGAAAGTCGGGCTCTGAATCCACATATTATTTCCTCACAAAGTTATCTTATGGCTATTTTAGGATGCAATGATGCTCAGACCATTACATATAGTTTAATTAATCAAGGCGAGGGTGTCATTTCACATGGAAAAGTGGTGTAAGGTCAGGGTTGGCCTGTTTGGTTGTGGGGGGGGGGGGGGGGGGCGTTTAGGCTATTCCGTGGAATATTTCTGCCCCAGTATCCATATTAAGACATAATGATGAACTTTTTTTTGGATTATTCAATGCATATTACATTTCACCAAATTTCGCTGTCCTTGAGAATAATCATTTCCCCTCTGAAAAGTGAGAAAGAGGCGATTAGGGTTGTCAGCGTGTGGGCGGGGCTTGCTAGGGTTGGGTCTAGGTCTGGAGCCCCGGCTGGGGTTAGGGTTGGAATCAGAGCGATTTAGGGTTAAGAATTGGTCTTAGGGTTGAATTTTGGGGGCTAGGTTTACAATTTAGGGGATTGGGTTGGAATTTCGGCCGGCTAGGGTTACAATTTTGGGTCTAATGGGGTTAAAAGTTGGGCCACCTTCGTCTAAACAAAACTCGTAGGATGTAGAAAAGACAATGTAAGTTGAGTAATACAAGGTTTTATGCATATTAGGATTGATGTTTTCAGGAAATAATTAACAAAATCTGATGAGAAACTTGGTCTTATACAGTTTCTTTTCGTTCTCGCCTCTCACAACAGAGTGGTGGCGCTATCACAAAATGGCTACCGATGCGCCGCCATCTTGTGACCTATAGGGTGCACCACACTAAATAAACTCCCATTGACCTTAGTGTAAAATCCCTCAACTTCACAGTTCAAAAAAACCCATCCAGAAGTTTCTCAGTTGTTGGTGCAATAGTGTAAATGATAGTGTGAACTCTCATCTACCCATTTCTTTTCAATTTTTGGTTGGGTAACCGATTGGATTTTTTGCTAATTGCCCCAAGAAAAAAACACCCCCGAAATGTCCTTCTTCCGTAACCGACTTGCTACGAGTTTTCATGAAGCAACCCTCCACGTTCAAGACAATGTAGGACCGGATTTTAAACCAAAATATCTCAAGTCTCCACAACAGGCTGAAACACTGAACCCCCAGGTTGTCATAACCAGTCAAAACTACACAATATATTAATTGCACGACCCCCCAAATTGCATATTTAAAAAACATTTGAGGGTACACACATTATGATAATCAGCTCGGCGCATTGATTTTTGGGCTATTTAGTGTGGTGCATCCTATAAGGGGGGTAAACTTTTTTAATTGGTTGTCCAATTAGGCTCAAAGTGTAGAGTTTATGACACTGAGCTCATATGTGAAAACAAAATTGAAAAATATTATTGCGTTTTTCTACGGCACGGCTTAATGTGTTAGGTCGTTGACCCGTGGTGGCCATCCAAACGTGCACATTCTCCCTTATAATATTGTGTACACCCCATGGAAAGTCGGGCTCTGAATCCACATATTATTTCCTCACAAAGTTATCTTATGGCTATTTTAGGATGCAATGATGCTCAGACCATTACATATAGTTTAATTAATCAAGGCGAGGGTGTCATTTCACATGGAAAAGTGGTGTAAGGTCAGGGTTGGCCTGTTTGGTTGTGGGGGGGGGGGGGGGGCGTTTAGGCTATTCCGTGGAATATTTCTGCCCCAGTATCCATATTAAGACATAATGATGAACTTTTTTTTGGATTATTCAATGCATATTACATTTCACCAAATTTCGCTGTCCTTGAGAATAATCATTTCCCCTCTGAAAAGTGAGAAAGAGGCGATTAGGGTTGTCAGCGTGTGGGCGGGGCTTGCTAGGGTTGGGTCTAGGTCTGGAGCCCCGGCTGGGGTTAGGGTTGGAATCAGAGCGATTTAGGGTTAAGAATTGGTCTTAGGGTTGAATTTTGGGGGCTAGGTTTACAATTTAGGGGATTGGGTTGGAATTTCGGCCGGCTAGGGTTACAATTTTGGGTCTAATGGGGTTAAAAGTTGGGCCACCTTCGTCTAAACAAAACTCGTAGGATGTAGAAAAGACAATGTAAGTTGAGTAATACAAGGTTTTATGCATATTAGGATTGATGTTTTCAGGAAATAATTAACAAAATCTGATGAGAAACTTGGTCTTATACAGTTTCTTTTCGTTCTCGCCTCTCACAACAGAGTGGTGGCGCTATCACAAAATGGCTACCGATGCGCCGCCATCTTGTGACCTATAGGGTGCACCACACTAAATAAACTCCCATTGACCTTAGTGTAAAATCCCTCAACTTCACAGTTCAAAAAAACCCATCCAGAAGTTTCTCAGTTGTTGGTGCAATAGTGTAAATGATAGTGTGAACTCTCATCTACCCATTTCTTTTCAATTTTTGGTTGGGTAACCGATTGGATTTTTTGCTAATTGCCCCAAGAAAAAAACACCCCCGAAATGTCCTTCTTCCGTAACCGACTTGCTACGAGTTTTCATGAAGCAACCCTCCACGTTCAAGACAATGTAGGACCGGATTTTAAACCAAAATATCTCAAGTCTCCACAACAGGCTGAAACACTGAACCCCCAGGTTGTCATAACCAGTCAAAACTACACAATATATTAATTGCACGACCCCCCAAATTGCATATTTAAAAAACATTTGAGGGTACACACATTATGATAATCAGCTCGGCGCATTGATTTTTGGGCTATTTAGTGTGGTGCATCCAGGGAGCATGCAGCTGCTGCGGAACAGCGCCCTCTATTATTATGGCGTAAATGGTAATAGTCTGGTGGTATCACTGAGGCATGCTTCTTCGTACTGGAGAAGTATGTGTTTAACGTCTAGGTACAATACCGTGATCTAGCATGTGTTGTTGGGAACCAAAAAAAAAAGGAATTCCGAACGGAAAGGTGACTCGCAATATTCAAGATGTTTTGGGGTAAGTATTCATTTCCAAAGTGGAATTTAATGGTCGTGAGAGACTTGATAAAACGTCATCACAAAGTTAATCCGGTAACCCTATGTTTTGCAGGTTTTCAGAGAATAAATGTAGGTAAACGACATTGCATTAGGTCTCCCCAACAAACAAGCATGACATCTCTTTTTCAATTTCAGCACACGTGTTTCCTCATGGCCAGATGGCAAACTCGCCCCAATCTATTTATATCAGCCGTATCTATTCTTTCAAACATCTTCGCCCCAGTACTACAATACACACTCGTACAGAATGCATTATACATTATCATGGGGGATTGTAGCTTTACGGGTCCTAAAACTATAAGGAAAGGAAACTTCTTTTTGAAAAGTAACTTACCTACTATACTTTGTTGGTCTCCTCCTCTATATTACCAAGCTTAAATTTTTGGAAAGAGGGCAGGGCTTTGATTTTTGAGGGAAATTATGGGGTAAAAACGGTAACCGCCGCACGGACGGCCGCAGACGAGAATAGTCTGGTTTCCACTCTGACATTTTGAGGACTCTTGGTCTGTTGGGTCTGGGCACTAGACTAATCAGACCAGACAAAATGGCCTCACGCGATCAGACGACCGTCTGATCGCGTGAGGCCATTTTAAAGTTTACAAGAAGCGCGCAAGAAAATTGAATTTTAACCCTGAAATGTTTAACAAATTTCTTCAATGTAGGCTTTGAAGGACCTAGGAACATTTGCTGAAAGTCAAAAGTATCATTTTTGAGGAGTAGAAGTTAGTTCAGAGCCAAAAAAATCAATGTGTTTTGGGATCCCGTAAACCCACAATCGCCTTATCATGTATGTTTTTATAATAAATTTTTCGTAAATACTACCTAGATTCCTAGAAGCAATTACTAGGCCTTACATTATTACTTAGCTTTTTTACCAAGACTGGCAAGAGAGGGCGCTTCCGCAAAGCATTGTTGGATACATTTTCGATTTTGGTAGATCTGCATATCTACGTGACACACCCTTGGGCATCCAACCCGTACCTGTAACTTCCTGCGGTCGGTATTTGAATTTTGAAATATGGTCTACTGAAACCCGCACCCCCTAAACCACCACCCCCCTCCCCACCCCATCACCCCCCCCCCCTCACCACCTCACCACCCCACCACCCCACCACAGCTGTTCTAGACTAGAGGCTTACTTTAGGTTTTTTTTCAACTTCAAGTGGAAATTCAAATTTCACTCTCAGGTTCCAAAGTCCCAACGTGTTCATATGATAACCTTTCTTTTCTGCTTCCCTTAATCTACTGTGTATATTGATTTTTCTGATATTTTGTTGATCTTTGACAGGTTTGACTATTGAACCGGGAAAGCACTACACGCAGACAGTCGAGGAGTCCTTCCATGTTTCTATGGTTGCCTTGGATACCAGAGATGTTGCCAGTAAGTTCTTGCCACTTGAGAAACCCTAAAAGTCTTGACTCGACAGAAAAGAAGATCTGTGGGGAATTATTTTTAATCCTCTGCACCTACCACACGAGACAAGAGTTGGTTACCGCACATTACCGCACTCTCTGCAGGTGAACTGAATCATAAACCATGCATTACCACACAAACCACTCTGTGGTGTGCTGTGGTATTTTGTGGTATGCAGAATACCACACTAAGCACATTAAGAACCATGGTTGGTAAATTGTGGTATGCAGGTCATGGGTTAGGGTGAAGCAGTTAATATCTCATGATGGGTTTCTTTCGTCTTTTCATGCCATGTGTTTCCCCATCAGCCACAGAGAGAGAGCAAGCCAAGATGACGCAGTTGATGGTGCAGCACGACAAGGCAGAGTTCCTCGTCTGCACGCTGTGCTTCGGTAGCGTCTTACAACAGCCGCTGGATCTCAACTTCACAGAGGGGGAAGAGGTGACGTTCTTTTCCGAAGGAAGAGGTAATTAGAGTCTTCATCATACCAAAAAAGCTTCCCTCGCAAGTGGATCAAGGGGCCAATTTCATGGCTTTGCTAAGCACAAAAATATGCCTAGCACAAAAATGGCACCATTTTTGCTCACTTTTTTTTGCCATTTTCAGGAACTCTGCACCTGACGGGTTACCTCGTGAAGGATGAGCCCCTCACCCTGGACCCAGACATGATGTCCCTGGAGGAGCTGTCAAGCTTAGACGGGATGGCGAGTGACAGCGAAGGTACGTTGGACCTCAACAGGGTCTGGTCAGGATCTGGGTCGAGGTTTAGCCACTCTGGCTTTTTGGCCATTTTTTTGGACAACCTGTTTTTGTTTTGAACATCCTGTTTCAACTTCATTATGAAATTCAATTGATTTCAGATTATATATTAAGGCATGTTGTCTTTTTAAAGCACAAACTATTTTAAGTTGGTGACGTTCTATTCCTATATCTTGGTCTCAACTTTTGGTTGGATGCCCCAGGCGGTGCACAAAAGGAGTTTTAGATTTCACGACACGCCACCATGAAGCGGCCGAGCAGGCATTATTTCCTTAGTGCGCATGCTCACCTCAGATCTTGTAGCAAGCACGTCGTCCTAAACGCGACGACAGCATTATGACCTTTTCACGTTGTCGTGTTTCACACATGCAAAGCCCATGTACAAAAGCATTACAGTGCATGCTGCGTTGTAGCTGAACAAATTCGGTCAGTGGTACCCCATCCGTTTCCCCTTGCGAGATCTTAAATAAGTGCCATGAATTTTAAGGATTTTTCCACGGATAAACCCTCAGAGCAGAAGCTAGTCAAGTCAAGCCCGAGATATATTACAATGGTAAGTTGAAAATTGGCATTGTCATTCATTTCAAAGGTTGTTGATTGAAACTAAACTGGAAAATGAATCATTAACTCACTACATGTACCTTCATCAAAGGACTTCATACATATGAAAAATGACACCTTTATTGCATTTTACAAAGATTTCTATGAGACAAGTGATGTTGAGAATGAAACTGTCAAAACATTTGATTTTTTTTATGGGTCTTTCAAGCTGTATTTCAATTTTTGGATTGTAAAACTTTGTATGTCAAAAGTATTTGACGGTGCCAACTTTCAACTATCATTTGGTGAAGGTACAATGTAGTACAGTAACCACTGTTACTGAATTTTATCCTGAAAATTAATACAGGGGTTTTCTGGATTTTTGTTTTGTTGTATACATTAAGAAATAGTTTGCTTGAAAATCATGTTCTATTGTTTCCCTGATGAGTAAAAGTTCTACATTATATTAAATGCTTTTTATGTGGGTTAGATAAATTTACTTGTATCACGTAAGAAGACATCATTTTAATACAGGAAGAGGCATTGATAGGCCTGTATACATTAGTTTTGTGTTTATCTGTCAAATTTTCAGACATTTATTCCTTTTTCCGGATGCTTCACTCTGGACGTTTGATTTGTTTTTTTGTCACAGGTTGGGCATCGGGTGAGGAATCATCTCTGGATGACAAGGTCAGAGTTCAGAGGTCACGCCGAGCTCTGAAGAGGAAGTATGCCAGCTTCCTCTCTGCCAGACGGAGACACTTTGATCTAGCACTGTACAAACAGCATTTGAGACAAGCAAATGCCTGCACCAAGTTCCCTTGGCGCAAGAGGCGCAAGTTGTCGAGAAAGCGGACAAGTTCCCTTCCGACCCATTTGGGTAGCGATGATGAAGACTTTTCTGTTCCCATGGGAAAGCTGAGGGCAAGTAGATGGCTGAGTCCAGCACCAGAACAGCAGGTTGTTTTACGTACTTCAGATAACGTGCGAGCAACACTGACCCTCTCAGAGATTCCTCAAACTGCTCCCAAGATGATGCCCAGAACAGGCCGTCATCGGGAGAACTTGGTTTTGGCTGGCAACCAAGGAGGTGCCACTTGGAGCCAGGCCCATGACGCACAAAGAAGGCATGCCCAAGCCCAATACACGCTGCAATCTTCTACAAGGAATCTTGAAGAGCCAGAAGATGTAATGATGGTCAGAAACTCGCGAGATGGAGAGCAGTCCAATCCTCGCTCGCGAAAAATTAGGAATTTAGCTGAGAAGGTCAGCCTATTGAAGACAAACTCTAACTCGCTGGTGCGGGACTATGCAGCAGGAAGAAACATGACACCCTCCCGGGGGTTCTCCCATCAAGTGCCAATGCACGTCCAGCGATCTGAGCTCCAGTCCTCAGAATCAGCTACGTCTGGGAAACACGCCACTCATGCAGCTCCCAGTGACTCATCTGCCAAGACCGACAGCCATCAAGTGGAGGATGACTCAGTCTCTCCCACGAAGGGCCGCTCTAGGAAGAGACAGCTTAAAAACAAGCCGGGGATGGCGCGACAACCCAAGCGCATGTTGAGCACCGGTTTCGTGCTGCCTCACAAGAAGATGTTTCAGAGGAAAGTGAATCCCAGGGGCCGGGCGAGACGGCCGGGCGTGCAGTGGAATGAAACGCTTCCTTCAGGTACCGCCTCTGTTGTGGATCAAGAGGCTGCTCAAATGACCGGCTCTCATTTTGATGATGTTAGCTTGGGACAGGGCCTGACCGAAGAACAAGGCCAACATCCCTCCGATTATGCAGGTAGGTACTAATTAGCTACAGTAATTATGTCATTTTAAAAGAAAAACAGGGAGAGGACCATGAAAGCGCAGACAAAAAGTGAAGTTTTGCAAAAGTCACTTTCATTGTGATTAGGAAATATCATCAGAAAAGGCCTATATTAAGGCCACTAGGCTCTATAGTGTAATTTTTCTTTTGCATCCCCATGTGATCTTGATTCCACCTGTTAGTTTCTAAAAAGAAAGGCCTCCGAGTTTAACTGCACTTTTAAAAACAAAGATAATAATAACATTGTGCTCAACTAATTGGACTATTGATGCAAAACCTTATTGATAAATAACCTTTTAATGTGTGAATGTGTGTTTTTGGTTCTCACAGATGCTAGTGGTCAACAGCCAGGGGTCAGTTTCACCAATCAGGAACAACGGTGTCCCCCTGTTGGCATGATCCCTCAACCTCGCCACACATCGACCGTCAATGACCAGCCAGGCCCCGGCGAACCCCTTGAGCAGTACCTCATGGACAGTAAACAGGGTCTAGTGCCTACGTCGCTGGCTATGGCTGCAGGCGCTGGTATGGACACATCATCGCCGCCAGTCCCTGGGGTTGGTGGTAGTAGCGGTCAGACCATGGCCGTGCGGGACACCAGCGGGGTCTACTGGAGCTGTCTGTCGGATGAGCAAGCCGAGATGGGTCAAGGGGATGCTGAGAGGTTTGCCTTGAATGCTGGCAGCTCCATACCCGTTGCCACAGACATGGACTTTTTAACAGCTGAAGACATGTCCTGCAATGGCGTCAATGTAAGTCATATCTCTATGTAAGACTTACCGGTACTCAGTTGATACAACAATCATTAATAATTCATTTGTGGAAGGTTTTGAATGACTCACATGAATATTAAAATCTTGATGAGTAACTACCACGTTCTCTGTGAACCAGAACCTTGTACTGACATTCCAGCCAGTATGTCAGCTTCCTGGCCCAGCCTTGGGTCAGTAGTGAAATTGGTTCTTAATGGTCTGAGTCAAAGTAATAAGTCGTAGGAATACAAGGCAGTGTTGGGTTGGGTTCCACTATGGAAAGCTTTTTAGCGAGAAGGCCTGTGGGTTTTGCATGGACAATATCTCAAATTCTGAACTTTTAGGTGAGGAGGCTTGCCGTTAGATGAGACAGCTCCTTTAACGGATTACGCGGGGTCCAATTCTTACCCATCAGATTGGGAATCAGAAAATCCGCCTCTCCCACGGCTACGACGTCTTCGTGACTCGCTTTGATCTCTGGCAAGCTGAGAAGTCTTCCTCCAAGAAGGGCTGGACCATCCTGACCAGACGTCTGCTGGACATCTTCTTTGATCGGATGACATTGGCCATGGGTAAGCCCACTCACCACGGCAACAGCATGGAGTACATCCCGCTGGATCAGAATGTTGTCGGCGCCATTATATGTATGTATACTTAATGTCACTATCATACATTGGTAGCATACCAAAACAGAAATGTATACAGATTTACACTTAACTTTAGGATATGAAGATGGTGATGGTAGAAACATACTGTTTTTTTTCTGCCTGAAATGCCGTATTTATCCAGAAAAGAGTAAAACCAATGACTGAAAACAACTTTGATCTTCCGAAGAATCGGACAATTTTACGGAATTTGTTTTCATAATAAGATCATAATATAAATTTAGTTTTCTCTTGTTTTGGATCTTTCAGCTTTCATCAAAGCTCGCTATAACATTACTGAAAAGCGTAAGTTGATACAGGCCATCAGTATCTACTGCAGTGACTGCCGCAAGTCAGGAGTCCCTGGACATTTAATATAAAAGAGGAGAAGAGTCAATAAGTGATAAACATTTGAAGTGATGAGGTGTTAGTGTTACCCTGGGTGCTAAAAGCTGGACGGTCCTAAAAGTTCTCGACTGAGACATTTCTGCTGTGAAATAACCAAGTTGACACATTTGATGAAGTGTCTGTGATTTCCCCCGATGATATTATTGTGTGTGAATTTTGAGTGGAAAATGAAAACCCCAAACAAACTACAGTAATCTATATGCCACAGAAGCCATTAGTACTAGATCTCACAACTCGTGCATTGAATCCTTTTGAAGATATTTACATTATTTGATTGATTTGTGTATTTATCATTCCTTGATTGCCTACTCAATTAATAACTCCTATAAATGGTATGTTTTGTGCTCAGAATAGAGACAGTTTGAGAAGTTTGACAGAAACCCCTGAAGTTATACATGTATAGGTAGGAGCTACACAAAAAAACAACCCTTTATTGAATCATGAAACTTTGTTTATTTATGTGAGGGAACAGGTTTTTAACTGTGTTGGTTGGTCAAGTACAAAAACATACAACTTTTATCTTCAGTATCTTATTCCTCATCCCTATGGCAGAGTCAAAGACTGTAGGATTCTCGTAGCACAGACTTTGGACTTTTTCCAAACTGGGCCAGCAAACCCATATTCGTCTGGGCTTGCTCTGCAGGCCTACATCATAAAAGTCCAAGTTCTTTTTTTGAAGGGGGAGGGATGGGGATATTTTTTTGTTATCTCATTTGACGTCCTGACTGGCACTTTAAGCTCACAAACTTAAATTTTCTTCCTGATAGAGTCATCAAGTATCAATTAAAACAATAAACTAATATTTTTAAACGTATATTTTTGTAGTGTTTCCCCTTAAACCGCTTTCAATAATTGTTATAATTGTTTGTTTTTCAGTGCAGCAGATTGTTTATGTTTATTTTAACACAATTGAAAAGTGTCGCTACAATTTCTGATGATTTAATATTTAATTCACATCTATTTTAAATATGTAGGATTCAGAATTTAGAATTCCAGACTGTAGCAGTATTTTTAAGCAGATGGACAAGGAATAACTGACTTTTAATAGGAGTGAAAGGACATTGCTCTACAAGTTGTCGAATTTTATATTTAAGATTTTCTCAATGATGTGACATTTTAGCAAAGAGATTAATTGATTGTAAAGTAAGTATTCATTTGAATTTATCATGTAGAAGGCAAAAATAATTAAAACATTTGTACAAAGACTGCCACCTATTTTCCAGTAAAACTCAAATAAATCTTGCCGCTTATTATTATAGAAAAAGAAAAATACATGTGGAGCGTTTGGCTTGCGGTTGTATTCATTATTCATTGTGTGACATAATGATTACATATGTACTCTGTAAAACTATTCTGACTTGTGTGTGATAATCATGTAGATAAGGAAATCAAAGGTGATCAATTTTGTGCGATGTCGTGTTGCTGGTAGTGACATTTTGGACGCTGGAACTGCTAGCCTTCATCAGGCAACCAGTAGTGTAGACACGTCCTTTAGACCTGGGGGGGGGGGGGGGGGTGATCTTGTAGCTGGGTCGTACCTCCATATAGGTTTGTGCACAAAATCATTTTTAATATATATAAAAAGTGAAAACCTGGGGGGTTGCAACCCCTAGCCCTGATCTACGCCCATGCAGGCAACAGTTGCCTGATTAAGGCTAGCAGTTCCAGCAGCCGAAACATCGCTACCAGCAACACGACATCGCATGACATTGATCACCTTTTTTTCCTTCATCTGTATCCACCGCGATGAATAACCCTTTCCTTTCTATTGATTCAGATGTATAATTTGGTCATTTTCTTGGGTACTCAGGGCTGTACAGTCCCTAGGCTGTAAATTTCAGGAGTGACGGTTTCACATCTTATGGCCTGAGATAATTACACAAAGTACATTTATATTTTTCTCTGTTACGGTATGCCCTGTCTATTCATAATGGGGACACCAGTCAACCTTGTCCCCACCCTCTAGCTTGTTTTGTGCAGTATACACAACCATTCCCAGGTCAGGGCTGTCCCGTGGAAGCAAAAAACGAACCAACCTAGTCTTTGAACATTTTAAACGCCAAAACAATGAATTTGAAAATCCTTATATTATAGCCGTCCTTGAATGCACAACACATTATTCTCCAAAGCCGGATGACTAATTTGGGAATTTATCAAATGGTAAGTTGAAAATTGGCATTGTCACTCCATCAAACAAAATTAACTCAATTTTTCATGAAAAAAAAACTACTAATAAAACCATTGTTTTTCATTGGTACAATAATTGAAACTGTTCTTCTTGTACCAGCATCAAATGATAAACTAAATTTTGGCCTTGCCTCCATGAAATAATTTTGCTTGCCTTACCTTTTTGCCATGAATTGAAGTTTTTGTCTATTATGAATCATGCTAGACCTTGTATCTTGGAGGTTATTTCCAATGGACAGTGCCAGCTTTCACTTTATCATTTGAGGAAGGTTCAGTGTTGTACAGTTCAATAGTTAGTGGAGCTAATGCAGTTTTGATGAAATTTTGTTAATACACAAAGATGAATGCTTGGAGTTTCAACCCTAGCAGGCTTTTGACTTTGCATCCCTCTTTTTTTGATTAGGTTGGGCCTCTGGTGAAGACTCATCTCAAGAGTGTCAGGTCATAGGTCAGAGGCAGCGCCATCTTGGGTCTCATCCGAAAAAGGGACACCAGAATCTCGCAAGTTGTCGAAATGTGGAGTCGCGCCGAGGGTTTCCCAGGAGGGAGACGATGCAGGCCAGGATCCGATGGAGGAAAAAGAGGAAGCTAGCGAGAAAAAGAGCAAAGTCTCGTCAAAAAAGGAGATTCTTGGCCGGCAGTGAGTTCGACCGGCCTTCCAGGAGAGGATGCAGATGCTGCGGTTCAGCTCCCAGGGAGATGACAGGTGGCGGTCTGCAGATGCATGTTCAAGATGGGCACGTCATTCTTCAGACATCGGACAACATGTCGCTAACGTGGAGGCAGTCTCAAAATCCAGACCTCAACTCTGAACCTCCTAGATCTGCTCCAAAGGTGACCACCAACTCTCCTCAGCAGTGCAAGCCACATCCTGAGGAGGAACCTGTGAAAGAATCTTCGGACGTTGTCATTGTTGAGGACTTGGATGTCGTAAATGGTCAGCAGAAAGCAACGTCAAGTACAGCTCGTGGAGTCCGCTCCACGGCAGCCAAACCCAAGCCATCGGCATCACAAACAAGAACACACCCTGAAACCAGTACTGCCCCTTCATTGCCAAGCCGCTCTGATCCAACTTCGGGTGTCGAAATGCTTTACATCCCCAAAGATGCACGCCAACCTTCCTCTGCCATACAAGCAGAGAGCTCTAAGACAAACCCCTCATCACGTCCCAAGAAGGTCTCGCATTGTGCGATCACTCCCATCATATCCACGATGAGGCACCCCCTGAAGAGGAAACCGATCAAATTGAAAGCTAAATCCAAATCGATGCCCCTGAAATCCAGAATGAGTATTAAGCAGCGGCATGTGGAACGTTCGCAAGGCAAGGGTCCCTTCTTTCCGCAGAGGAAATTGGCCCAGAGAAAAACAACGACCAATTCAGACACCACCCTCCAGTGGAATGAGGCTTCTACGGTTGACCTAACTAACGAGAATGTTGATTTCAGCCAGCCAGTTATTTCCAATGTGGTCGGAGGTCAAGATGCTGTTGAAATGACAAGCTCCTGTTTCGACAGCTCCCCCTCTAGACAGGAGATGCAGATATTACAGGAGGAATCATACCAACAGAGAGGTACAGTTGGCAGCCCAGAATTTGAGCTTTCATTTCAGAAAAAGCAACTATTTAGGCAGATCATGGCAGATAGTTTAAAACAGGACAACTTGAGAAAGATAATCCTCAACAGACTTGTTTCATTCCTGAAATGCCATGTGCTAAATCCCAATAATCAGGTTAAGCCTGGGCTGGAATTCAGTCTCTCAAAACCTGGATGAAATGGAAATGACAAATATTGCTTAACTTTTTAGCTTTTTTACTTTATTCAAATTTTCGGATTTTTGACTTATTACAAATATTGCTTAGGGCATGTAGTTCCATGTTTTTAAATGTCTTTTTAGTATGGTATTATTATTGTGCTCATAATAAACTATTATGAAATTACATTTCACGGATGGTTTTCATATTTGAAGGATCAAACCAATAGCAACATGAGTTTATAATTACCTCTTATTATCAACTTCTTTTTTCTAAAGATGGAGATGTTCAACATGACGTCAGCGCTGCCAGCCTTGAACAAAATGCCGGACCAAGCTCCCAGGCTCATTGCCTTGCAACCGACAATCAGACGGAACCAGACCATAAGCCCGGTCTGGTAACCTATCCCCTGCCCGTGGCTGTAGGCCCAGCGATGGACACATCATCGGCACAGGTCACTGATGAGGCAGTAGGGGACCAGACTATGATGGTACAGAATGTTGACGGCGTGTACTGGAGCTGCATATCCGATGACTTGACCGATGTTGGCATGGCAATGGCAGATAATCCTATGGGAGAGGAGGAGGAAGACATACCGGTCGCCACTGATATGAGGCCATTGACTACGGCAGACATGACATGCAACGGGGCAACTGTGAGTATTTGCAGGCAATTCTTTGTTGAAGAATTTAATTGAATACTGCTTTTGATAAAAAATAATAACTTTGTACAAAAATCTTGATTTGTCTATTTTCTAGTACATATCATCTCGGGTATTGGATTTGGAATGAAACGGCTTAAGTACTTGTCACAGATAAATATGTTATCTTGCAAAGTAGTCAGTAAAGTGTTAGTCCTTTGTGATTCATCTAGTCTATGATAAAGAAAACAAGAGGTTAAAGACTACTTTCTCTTTGTCTTTTGCGTTGTAGCTGTCCAATCAGAAAATACGCCTCACCAGAGGCTACGACGTGTTCCTCACCCGATACGACCTGTGGAAAATAGAGAAATGCTCCAAGAACTCCTGGTCCATCTTAACCAGGCGACTGCTGGACGTCTACTTCGATAGGATGACCCTTGCTATGGGTCGGGCCAGCCATCACGGCAGCAACGGTGACCATAAGCCGCTTGACCAGAATGTGGTCGGAGCCATCAGGGGTGAGTAGTATATCATGGTCATTCTGTGTCATTAATACTTTGTTGCTTGCGCTGCTCAAAGCAGACACGCCTTAGTCGAGGGAGGAGCTTAAGTTGATGTATAACAATGATACTGGAAAGCTCTCCCTAAAATTGCTAGACATGGTGGAGGAGTAAGCCTTTGTAGGAAAACTTTTTCGACCAATGGTCTGATACCACTGACTTCTACCATGTCACATGGACAGCCAACATATGAATTCCCCAGACTAAGGACACTGTTGATACATCACATGATTTAGGGCACCTCTTTAACAGAACAGGGGTCGATTTCACCAAACTCATAATAACTTGCTATCAATGGTAAGACTATGTGATGCATTGCAGCCCTACGTAGGATACGGCGGGTTATGCTTCGTAACTCGACTTACGATGGATCGTACAGCTTCGTGAAATCGGACCCTGGGCTTTTTATGCAGAACCCAACCACAATAATTCTCTCTGGTTTGAGGTTTATTTTACTATAACTTTAATATCTCTTTGTTTCCAGACTTCATCAAGATTCGTTATAACATTGATCGGCGGAGACTGATGCAAGCTATCGGGTTCTATTGCAGTGACAGTCGAAACAGAATGCTGAAAACTCTTCATCAGTGCAACATTAAACCTGGCACATTTACAAAATGATTCTCACATGTATTCTTTTTAATGGCAGCATAAGTATTCCACTTAATACACCACAAATATTGCTAATATTATTGGAGCCACTGTAAAGAAACACAATTTTTTACTTTCCTGCTTGTTGTCAAAGTCTCTGTTGTCATATGTTAAAGAATCGTTTCTTTTTGTGACATCATCTGGCAGTTAGAGAATCATGTCTTTTTGACAAATTATCAATGTCGTCTTCATTGTCAAGATTTGAAAGAAAAAATGGATTGACTGGTTCATTACGTGTTAGGAAGCTATATATTGTGGAACCAGCTTGGTTGGTAATCAGCAGAGATTGCTGTACAAGTGGATCCTTTTAAACCAGCTCAACTGGTTCCCTGACAGAGAGGGAGCCAGCTTGCCTGACTTATTTGCTTATATCCTGTTTACACATTTTTCAGGTTTTGCAATTGTATGCCACTTTTTTGTTGTCATGGCAATACCATGGACATTCCTGTTTTCTATTTTAAAAAAATGAATATCCTTCTTGTGTCTTTCTTTTTAGGGGATAGGAGAAAAACAATTGCTGTATATTTTATATGAAAAAATTCAATTTTTATTAGATCCATAATTCATAATTTTCTACCACATTGAAAGGCAATATAATGGAATTGAGGACTAAGACTGGGGCTTTTTCCAAACCTTGGCTCTGGCTCAGGCTCTTGCTCTGGTTCTGGCTCCATTTCTGGAATCCATTATAAAATAAAGAGTTTCAAAATAGAGGCTTTTTGGCTGCGGTTCAGAAGTAGATTCTCTGGTCTGAAAAAGAAAACAGCTACATCTTTTAATGAAAAATCACAACCTATATTTTCAGCATATGGATGCCTAGCCTTAGCCGGAGTCGAGGTTTGGAAACGGCCCCCTGGAATACAAATCTAGAAAACAAGTGCCTCATATTAAACTTAAACCCCCCCCCCCCCAAAAAAAAAAAAAAAAGAAGAAATTCTTCAAGCTTTCTAAAAAATGTCCATATTTCAAACTTGGTGTTTTTGCTAAGATTAATTTAGATATTATTGGGATCATTGGATACCACATTTATTTGTTAATATTTTTAAGTCCGGGTGATAGCAATTTTTATGTAAGGTTTTGCATCTCTCAAGAGATAACTTTTTGTCGGTTGCACTGTACTCTTTATAAAAGTCAGAGATGGTCTCTGTGTTATATCTAGGGAAAACGGCGCCCAGGGCAAGCACTAAAATTGGGCTCGTAATTCCAACTTGTGATGCCAATGGAACAAAATAACACAATTTGAAATTGAATCTTTTCTTTCTTTGTTCATTATATTTCAAGATAACTTCAACAGTACAGCTACCATTCTTTTTTTCCTTTGCATTTTTTGCACCTCACTACAAAGTGGCCCCCTTGCCCTCACCCCCTAGATATGCCTTATGGATGGAATGAACCAGACAGTATTCAGATACATTTATTACAAGAATGATGGTTATCTGTAGGAGTAAGAGTAGTCCATTTTGATTTGAGGGATGCGGGGCATCAGAACAATTGCTGACAACGATCAACTTAGGTATACACAGCAGTGCCTTCCCAGATTTTTAGTGTTTGGTGGCTATAATTTTGTCAATAATGACACAACTTCACTGAAATTACCCCCAAATCGTGATCATCATGAAGGATTTTCCCCCTGATGGAGAATATTTCTCGTTGCCTATTATGTAAACATGTGTTTCTCATCTCTGTGTAGAATTAGAATCATAGTTCACTGTGTTTTCGTTTAACTTATATTGTAGAATCATGAATGCTTTGTAAATGTGTGCTACAAACCATTAAACTCTGTTTTTAAATTGGTAAATTTGTGTGCATTTCAATTATCTGTTTGTCCATTCAGTTAGTTTGTAGAACATTACACTACAAAGCTAATGTCTATTAAATTGCTGCAGACTCTTCAAATGAAATGAACTCTTCAACCAAAAATGATGATCTGAAATGTACAATGTATATAATGCTGAGAATTATACAAGCCTGATGTTCCGATCCTTTCGGGATTTTTCACAAAAAGGCTAAATGACATAAGTAACGCATGCACCAGTGGATGAGAGGAGCAGCAACAAATTATCAGTGGGTTTTTGATGGGACAAACCAAGTTTCTCCTGAAATGACAACTTTCCTTCTTGTCTTTCAGATGAGGATGAGATGGAAGATGCAGACGATGATGATGAGGAGGAGGATGGTGAAGATGAGGAGCCTTCTTTGCAGGAGCTCGCTGTTGCCTCCTTGGAGGAAGAGGAAGATGAAGATGATGACGACGATTGGAAGCCAACGGATGGTGAGGCTTTGTTCCCTTGTCTTTAGTGTGGCCTTATGTCCCAATGTCAAGATTTCTTCAGGCTCAACTTGTTGAAGTTAACTTCTGTATTAAAAATTTCACGAACCCATTTTGTTTCGCATTTTTCCGTAGGTAAAATGAAAAGAAAGAAGAAGCAGAAAGAGAAGAAAGATACCAAGCGTCAGCATCTTGAGGATGTAGAATCAGGACCCAGAAAAGCCAAGAAGCTTGCCCTGTTAGGTATGTTGGCTAATCTGTCTCTCTAGCTGTAGATGTTCAAGTCAACAATTAATTTGGATTTCTCCTTTGCAAATTGGTGATTAAACTGTAAATGTGCAGGTTGTAAGTGATACGTGTTTATGTGTTAGGATACTGCTATGGCATTATTTCTGTTGATTGGTCTTTTGTTCTTTCAGAGATGAGTAAAAGCTCAGGTGATGATGATGATGATGATGAGGAAGATGACATGGACTTTGATCCCGAGAAGGCCGTCGCAGAGAATGCCGAAGATCAAGACGAGGAATCGAATAGCAGCGAAGATGACGATGACGACCTTGACAGTAGTGATGAGGATGGTGAGGATTATGTAATGTATCGTGAGTCAGACAGCGATCTTGAAGAGGACGAGGAAGATGAAGAGGTTGCAGATGAAGATGCGAAGACAACACCCCGGAGCAAGCGAGCAGCCAAAGACAAAAAGCAAATGCAAAGGATTCTGCAGTCCAAAGAGACCAAGGCCAACAAGGTAGAGACTTTAATTATGCAAATTATGCAAACTATGTAAATTATGCAATTTATGCAATTTATGCAATTTATTCAATTTATGCGATTTATGCAGTTTATACAATTTGTTCAAATTTCACAAATTGGTGAAATATTGGAAATTTTGGAAATTATGCAAATTGAAAGAAGATATGCAAAGATATGCTTGATTTAGAATGCACATCACAGATGAGTTCAAATGTAAACCATGCACAATAGACCAGGTTGAAGTCCAGTCCATAACCTCCAAGACCAAAGCTGAGACCAAGGCCATCCAAAACTGGCCTTGAGGCCTCCGATCCAACACTGATTATAGCATGGCAAGTACTGCCACATACACTATAATCCTAACCATTTTCAAAACTCAAGTCAAAATCTGATCTTTTTCAGTCATCAGAGAAGAAGGCAAGTTTGAGCGACAAGGAAAACGTCGAAAAGCCCCAGAAGCAGCCTCGGAACCAGTCCACACCTAAGACACAGGGAAACAAGCCCGGACAGCAAGGCAAAACACAAGGCAGTAAGACACCTGCCGCGGATAAATCCCCAACGAAAGCATCTTTGAAGAAGGAGGGTAAGACACCAGTCGGTAAGAGCAAGGGGAACAAAACACCAGGGGGCAAGGTGCTTAGAGATGAAGCAGCGGGCTCTGGAACCCCTGTATTAAAGACGGAACCAACAACCAACAAGACACCAAATGGCAAAAAATCTGCTGCGAAGACACCAGCTACTCCTGCTGGGACTCCTAACGGCAAGATGCATGGAGATTCTAAGATGGATGGAGGAGGTGATAAAAAGGAATCAAAGACGCCCAAGGTGAAGTCAGACGGTCTGACAAGCCAAACACCGAAGAGTCAGAAGAAGGAAAAGACCAAGAGCCAACAACCCGTCAAAACACCGGTAAGAGGAATGATAATTCAGTTAATACCCCTAAAATGAGGAAGTAACCGGAATGTGAATGTTTTTATCAATAACACAACTGGTAGATAAGTCGTTAAAGTACAATAAAACTTGAACTTTCCTCTTATATTATGAATGCCTTTTAAAAAAATGTGTGATTTTTTTTTCGGTTTCAGAAGAAAGTGAAGTTACCGGGTGGAACGGTGATAGAGGACCTTGAAATGGGAGACGGCAAGGTGGCAAAGAGCGGGAAAATGGTAGGATAGACATTTTTGTTTGTTTGTTGGGGTGTTTGTTTATTTGTTGGTTTGTTTTCTTTTGGGGTAAGGATGACATTAATGCATGTGGAACCATTCAGCACAATTTTGGTGCAATTTGTTATTTAACCCAAACAGTGTATAGATTTTAGCTCTTTGTAACCTGATCGTTAAAATAACCAGTACTGGCAGATTTGGAAACAGAGTGGCATTAGTATTTTACACATGAAGCAAACGTTCTCCCTTTGAGGACAGTAGAAACAAATTCTTTTTCTAACAAATTGATTATTATGATTTACAGGTGCATGTCTACTACCAAGGGTCCCTGGCTGGAAATGGCAAGGAGTTTGACTCTTGCATGAAAGGCAAACCGTTCAATTTCAGGCTGGGTAGATCGGAGGTCATCTCGGGCTGGGATACTGGCATAGTTGGTGAGTGACCATCTGGCTGATTGACCATCTGGCTTCAAAGCCGGGGACTTTCTCAAAGCTCGGCTACGGCTCTGGCTTCATCTCTGCCATCTATATGCTGAAAAAATAGGTTGTGGTTTTTCATTGAAGCTGAAGCTATTTTCCTTTTCAAACTTGAGATTCTACTTCTGAAGCACAGCGAAAGGTCTCTATTGTAATACCCATAAATTTATAATGGATTCACAAAATGGAGCCGGAGCTGAAGCTGGAGTCGAGCTTTGAGAAAGGCCTAAACTGTTATGTAATAGTATGTCCTTGAGTAAGAGGTGTTGCTGTGATTTCACATACCGGTAGTTGTATGGATAATGATATAAATTGATATCCAAATATTCTTTGCTCAGGTATGAAAGTGGGAGGCAAGAGGCGTTTGACAGTTCCAGCAAACCAGGGGTAAGTTCAGTCTTCATTTGGATTTTAATATCTAGATTATTCTAGCCGTCAGTAGAATTATCCTGCAAATTTACAAAGATAACAAAATAATGAAGACTTGTGGAGTACCATATTGTATTAATTGTGCTTGTGCTCCACTTGTGACGAGTGCTTTTCTGTACTAAGGTGCACTGGCTGGAATTAGCATAAGTCAACAGCTTTAAAGGTATAAAACATGGTTGGGAATGGTCACAGAACAGCACTCACACTTTGTATACTAATCCAACATGTTCATAAAATAACACACCTGTGAACATTTTAACTCAATCGGACATCCGAGTCATGAGAAAATAGCAAAAACCTGACTCAATTTTTCTTATAAAACATAAAGAATGGTTTTGATCTTACCCCAAGTTCAAAACTGTTTACAGTCTTTGTTTTACTAATCTCAGGATAAATACACCATTTCAGGCAGTATTTCTTTAACGGTACAGTGTACATGTACACTGTATATGTTTCTACCATCACCATCTTTATATCCTGAAAGTTATACATAAATCTGTGAACATTTCTTTTTGGGTATGTTACCAATCCTGTACTGTACCTTTAACCGATAATATTCTTGATATGCAAAAAATATAACCTAGTACTCGATCCCTCTGTGTTATTCTTGTCAGGTATGGGCAGAGGAAGATGGGCCCTATTCCTTCAAACAGCACCCTTGTCTTCAATGTTACACTCAAGAATGTCAACTAGATTCATCTTTAAGTACCTCATCAGCAAAGAAAGCGAAATGCCATCTTTACAATATTTCAAAATGTTTTGGGGCAACCATAATGTTCCCCTTTGTTAATGACTTGATCTGTACCATGGTACATGTATTCAGAAAATACACTTTTTAGAATATCCATTATGTGAAGAAAGCATTACTGTGCTATTCTGGTTATCTCATTTAGCTGGAAACAATATTTTTTGGTTGAGATTTTGGCAATTTTAATGCAAGTACTCTCTTTATTTCTCAGAGGCATAAATTTCTAAGTTGCCAAATGAGTAATCTAATTTAATTTTTCTTTTGCAAAATACAACAATACAGTCCAAAAAGAAAGGCATTGTAGAGATTTTGCATGCAAGATACCTGGAACCACTTTTACAGAAACCCTGATTTTGGGAAAAAATTGATTCAATGAAAAACAAAACAAGATGACATTCAGAAAGTTACCAGTAAAATTATGCAAGGTGAGGTGAAATTCTAGTCGCCCTCGGCTTCTTTAAAGAACAGGCTAGTGTTTCATTCATGACAAGTTGGTGTTATGATTGAAGGAAATTCTAAATAAGCATCAAACATTCAGATGAAAAATTTCTTTAAAACCAAAATTATATTCTTTTTATTTTATTTTTCTTTTGCTTACCACATTAAACTGGTACGTATAAAGGTAAAGTCAACATCCTAAATCACAAAAATATAAGATATAATTTGTATAATTGAAAGGTTTCTGAAATTGTTATAAAAATCAACAAATACTCTGTATTTTCCCCGTTACCAAAACTAGTCAAGACATTGTTTTTTAATAAAAACTCAGCAAAACCATACTTCCCAAGATATATTCCTTCACCATTTCTTGACCCATAAAAAAATGAGCTAACATTAAAATGTTCATTTTCCATTTCATTCAGTTTAAATTGCATTAACAGTGCATCAATTATCAAAAATTTGGTATTATCATATTTATGCATTATGCATCTGATTCAAACAATATTTCATTGTAAGGCCAAATCACAAAATTACATTTAAGCAAAAAAAACAAAAAAAAAAAAAAACAAAAAAACCCAAACCCCACATACATGTACATGTATATAATAATTCAAAATAAAGCAACATTCAGGGACAATAAATATGATTATATATATTAAAATTTTTAAACCAGGTAACTGTCAGATACGCGTATTAATAATAACAACATTATAATCAAAATCTGATATAGTATATAGGATTTTAAGCTTAGAAGGCAAAAGAGTATGGGGCTGCTCATAGCCGATAAGATCAAATAAGAAAAAGATTTTGAGAATCATGACGGGTGCTTCATGCACAATGCCCACTGTTCCCCATGTGAGTAGTGGTTCCTCTATTATATACATGTATAATCTATTACCAGCAATATAGGGCTGGGTAGCTTATTAGTTGGTAATAGCGCCGGCACGGTATTCCGGAGGTCGCTGGTTCGAATCCCGCTCCAGTCAATTTTTTCTTAGTTCAATTTTCAATGACATATAATCTGTTTGCTTATGAGTTGGATTTTTAATCTGATTGTTTATCTGTTGGATCTGGGATGTTCAGATGGCACAGTTGATGAAGCTCCGTTTTAAAATGTCACAAGCGGGTCTGCGATGGTACCTCTATCTCAAGGATCCTTATGAAAGCCTCCCATGCACGAGTCGGTAACAGACTGTGGAACAAGGAAAGAAGGACAGAAGTTTCTGATGAACAAGGACAAAAATACTCATAAAAAAGAAAAAGTTGACATTGTCTGTGACCTCGGTCTCCACAACTTACAGATTTTCCCAAGGAATCTTCCTGATTCTTCCAAATTCAAACACTGTGATGGAACCCCTAATTGGACACATTCTTTGAAATTGAACCCTGCTAGGCTGTCACAAGCCCTGTTGGAAATTGTTTTCTAGTTTCTGGATAAATATATAAATAACAAAAAAATGTTAACGGTATGTTTCTACCACCACCATCTTCATCTTCAGAATCCTACAATTTGAGCTATGAACAGGATTTGGGATGTAGGATTCTGACTTCTGAGATGGTTGATGTCTAGGTCTGACAGTAAGCAGTCCAGATACTTACGCTTTCAAAACCAGCGCAAACTTTAGGTCACCAGATGGAATAAAAACTTCCCTGTGGTTCCTGAGGATGCCGTCCATAATCAGGCCAACAGCGTGTTCAGACTCCAACATTTTTTCTCCTTCAGCTCTAAACGAAACCAAAGACAAAGTAAGCATGTAACAATCAGAAAGCCAATAATGATAACTTGTATTTAAATGTTTTAATTAGCTTCAATTAACTTAATTCATTTCAACTTAAAAGGGGAATTTTGAAATGTTGACAGCATGCACCCACTTTGACTTGACACTGTGAATCAGTCCTGTGTCAATGTACATTGGACAAACCACAGTGGTTAGGACTCCAGTCTTTTTGAAGACCTTTTCGATTTCTTCAGTCAGTGCTTCGTGAAGGCCGACCGCAGCAAACTTGGAGGCGGAGTAGTCGGTCAACCGATGGGAGCCTTGCTTGCCTGCCATGGATGCGATGCTGACAATGTGACCTTCGTTTACCTCCAGCATTACCGGGAGAAAACTGCGTATGGTCTAGAGAACGGACAAGACCAAATGATACGATCAAAGTTAATGCTCAACTTTGAAAACTTTAAGTTGTGGTCTATGACTGATAACTCTCACAAGAGTTTTGGTTAGTGCATCCTCACCCAGAAATGTGCCAAGACGTTGATGTTAAGGGTCTGCGTGATATTCCTCTCGGTCAGAGACAGTATATCTTCACCAACCAGCACACCGGCATTGTTGATCAGCATGTAGACTCTACCGACCTCCTCAATAACCCGTTGGGCCGTCTCGCTGACAGATGTGGATGAAGAGCAGTCCACTGTGTAAGAGAATGCTTGAGCCCCAAGGTCACGAACCTACAGAGTAATTCAAGTTGGATGAAAAAAAAACCGAAAGAAAAAGATAGCAATGGAATTAATAATTACATGTATTTCAGTCTTAATTAATATCTTTTCTATACTATTTTAAATATTTTAAACAATTATAATCGTAGGTCTTGTGAAGTGCATGATGTACTTTTAGTTTTTTATTTGTACATACAATTTAAATGCAAATATTTTTTTGGGAAGTTTGTCAGCTGGTAATACAGAATTCATTTTAATAAGTTGTTAACATCATGTTTAGGTATAACATTCTTGCATTAATATTTAAACAATCATCTTCATTTTCATGGACCATGACAAGTAGAAAAATGCACAAATAAAAGGGTGGGAGGATTGGCGCCTATGAATTTCGACAACAATAACAAAATAACTCAAGTATTACTCCGCAAAACAGGCGGAATTGGTTTCTGTGATGATGGTATACCTCTGACAGCATTAGTCATGAAGTAATACCCATGACATACAAAACATAACTGTTGGCCCTTTTAATAACTGGTAAAACAAAAAAGTCCTAGTATTACATTTTCATTTATTTATGGCATTTTCATCACATCATGACCGGAAAACCCGACGCAAAGTAAAGTGTGAAATGATGAGAATTGTCACATACATCTCTTGCCGTCTTCTCGTTGTTAGCTTGGTTGATGTCCCACAGTACGAGCACGGCCTTTCGCCGGGCAAAGTCCATTGCCATCAGCCGGCCCAAGCCGTGTCCTGCCCCGGTGATCACCACCGTGCGACCCGCTACGGACTTACGGGCCGCCGGAACAAAGAATCGGTACAGAACCTCCACGTACGACAGCAAAATTGTGCCGAATAAAACAACAATATTCACTAAAGCGTTTAAAGCAGACATCGTTATAAGTCTATTCACGTCAAGTTGGTAATTCCCCCCAAAACTAAAGAATTGTCAGGCTTTGGTTGTGCTCATGAAATTCATGATTTGAATCGGAAATCGCTGTCAGACTTTGGCAGTGACACTGTCAACGTAAGGTATGGTGGTGGAGCATCGACAATCATACACACGTCCGTACGTGACCTTATTACACAATAGCAGTGTAGTCACGATGGATGACAGGTGGGTGGTGTCCCACATTGTTTGCTAAGCTGAATAAAAGGTTTTAATAAAAGGGACAATAATGGACATGTACGTGGCAACACATTTACAGGTGCCAATTTCATAGAGCTGCTTAGCACAAAAAATTGCTTAGCACAAAAATGGCTTCATTGAAAATTCGATTTGTTATTCGTGGTAAGCGAACGACAGCCAAAGAACAATTATTGCAAGTGATACAGAACACGTGGAAATTTGTTTGTTAATCCTGTTTTTATTAAGACAGAAATGTCATGCTTTAATAGCGAATTTTGGTGCTAAGCAGGACTATGAAATTGGCCCCTGCTTGTAATTGGCTCGCAGGTGATGTTATATTTTGCCCGATTGTTGACTGGAATTAGTAAAGTTGTGAACTATAACTAATAAAGTCGCATTTATTTATCAAAATTAAGTTTGATGAGCAGGTGTAATATTGTAGAAATCGTTATAGTTTTGAGTAAATCGTTTGTATTGTTTTGGTCATTTGCATTCGAGTAACAATAGCCAACGAGAGTGCCTACTTTGCCAGGTAATTTGCATATGTTTCAGAAAGTTGCATTTGCGATCAAACTTAGTGGGCGTGGTAGTCTGGTTCCGATCTCCTGTCGACTCTTATTCTAGAAATCTTAGAATTTACAGATCATGGTCGAAGATTCTTGGTCAGGGAACCAGACTATGGGCGTAGCTCAGATAAATGGGGAAAGAGTGTGAGGTGTCTGAGGCCTGAGGGGCGTGGCCGTTCAGTTTTGTAGACATTCTGCTCTTGGAATTTAAACTTAAAAAAAATATGTTGACTAAATTTATGTGGTTAGGTACCAGGGACAAAGACTGGCAAAACAAACAAACAAATTAAGGACTTAAAAAACATTTCATCAAGGTTCCTTTACTTTAATACAAAAGATGTACATATTTGACAATTTGCAAATTATTGATTTAAATTTCTCGAATTGAAACCTATATCCAACTGCAATCCTTCAATAAGGTGACAAACCTGCTTCATGTTTTACAGAATAAATATCGGGAAAACCAAATAGTGAAAAGAACCAAACATTTTTAAAATAGCATAACAAGACCTAATTTTCTGATATAAAATTAGACCTATCAGCAGAAGCTATACCCTGAATTTATCCTTGCTTACTCAGAGGCTGGTTTGTTTGACAGGATAGAAGTCCTGATGTCCATATGGGACACATTGGTTTGTGATACTACTTGCTGATTGCAGAAAGTTTGGAATGAAAAAACTATGCAAACAGGATCTACATTGCATTGAACAAATAATCAACAGATTTACTAAATAATTTTCAACTATGAATCTCTTTGAACTATTAAGGAAATAATCATAATGTTTTATACTTGGCACCGATTAGAACAACCCAAGATGTAAAAACTGATTTGAAAGATCATATCTTTAAGACTGTAAAAGATTAATCATTTAAATATATTTTTGAAATTTAGCACCAAAAACATGGTTGAAGCTAGCTTTTCTAGTTGATATTCAGCAAGCTTTAGTTGACTGTCAACCAACTCCATGCATGGCTGCCACTAGCACTTCTAGTGGATAGTTATACAGATTTAGTTGATATTTAGCCATATCACTATGGTTGTGGCTAGCACGTATGGTTGGTAATCAGCCATCTTCATGTGGGTGATGATGCTATGACTGGTAGTCATCTTCAACTGTCTGGCTGGGGCTAGAACATTTTGCCAAACAGATGAGGCTAATAATTGCACCTGTGTATACAGTTGTTACTGTAAGCCATAAGACTTATACTCTTTGGCTGTGGCTAGCGACTACCTCCAATCCTCTGGTTATTATCAAACAATACTGTTTCACGTGTCAGCATCAGCCACACATTTCTCGACAAGTTGTCTGAGGTTTGGATTTTCCATGGCTGCCGCTATTCTCTCTTTGTCGTTGATTTGTTTATTAACTGCAAAGAAAAAAGAAGAAATACAGGTTACCGCAAGCAGAATACTCCTACCGGAATGTAGGCTGAAGTTTTTCATAGGTACCTTGGTAATGAGAATGACTTTGGACCTATTTTTCCTTGAGTAAGAGTGCAAGACTTAAGTACTCAGTCAGTGAGTACAGTTAGCTCTTGTTATCACAATTTCACAGAAACAGACCATGTAACCTTATGACAGATGGGCAGTAGAATAAAGAAATTCTTCATAGAAAACAAGATTGAAGATTCAAATCTCCCTGTCCCAAGCCAGCTCTACTTGAAATTAAGTGCAAAAATGGTAGGTTCATGAAATTTTAGGGTGTGAATGACTAGGTTTAACATTTCATTCCAAAGCAACAAAAGATGTACTCACTGTCCTCTTCTGTTGCATGTGTTCCCTTGGTAATAAAGATGTCCAGCTGAAATATGAGTGTTAAAAAAGAGTAAATAAAAACATGCAAAAAGGCAGAATTTGACCCCAATGAGGACAAATTGATTTTATTAATCATGTACAATTTCCTTCCTTGCCTCAGCAAATACATGCACATCACTAGATCTTCAAATGAGCTACTTTCCTGGGACAAATTATGTATGTAAACAAAGAATTGGATATGAGATGTAAAATACAAGCATTTTACCTTGTGTTTTTGAGGCAGGCTTTGGTCTACCTTCACCCTGATACATAAACCTGTGGCGGGAAGCAAACAGTAACAATTTGAAAGATTTCTAGTTAATTATTCGTCATAAAACCAAAACGAAAATGGTCTAGAACAAAAGGCAGAAGCTCAAACCATTTTGAAAGAATTTATACAATTTGCTACTTTTCTAGTTTATGACCAATTTCACCTTCAAATTGGACAATAAATGAAAATATCTGTCCACTAGCATTAACCAACTTCTTCATAAATAAAAACGAAGATAAAATTCCTGATTCTTTTCAATTTACAAGGACAAAGGGATTGGCACCCACCAATCAGCGTAGCTAGCGAGCAGTGGGGTACGGTTGGGGTGAATTCCACACGGATGGCACATCCCTCCGACCCATCCTTCAGCGGATAAACTTTGACCCCCTCTTCAAATACGACCTCCAGCTCCTCTAAGGTGTTGGGCTTCTCTGGGTCTCGAATGTCCTTGATCATATCTGCAGATTTAGCAAAGGTAGAGACATTTGAAGTCACTGATAGTCCGTCACCAAGGCAATGGGTGTTGTACAACAAACTGCTTGCATCCTCTATGTGAAGAATGATATGCATATAAAACCTAATCCTCTGCACCTACCATGACACAAGACAAATGGTGGTTACCACACATTCCCCATATGGGGAATGGATCATAAACCACACATTACCACTAAGGATGGGCAGTTTACCGGTTTTGTTCGGTTTTATTATGCTGTACATAAACCACACTGTGGCGTATTGTGGTATTCAGGATATTCAGGATAAATATTCTGGAAATATTCAGGATACCACACAGGCATTATCTTCAGGAAAAACTATGTGTGGTAAACTTTTTGCCAATTAATTAAAAAGAATTGGAGAGTTGGAGAACCGTAGCAAGTTGTTCATGTTTCGTTTCAATTTTCAAAATGGTAAAAGTCTCTAAGACTCAATTTGCATGATCGTCACTTTTTCGTGCCTAGTTCTTGTGATGTGTCTCCCCTGGTACAGGGACCAGATAAACTGCTCCGTTCAGATCCTGGCTTAACAGTGAATCTGGACCCTGGGTCTAGTCCCCCCGATACCCAAAGTTGGCCACGTGGGTCTGATCAGTGGTACAATGTACACTAAAGCAATTACCATATATATCTGCAGCGTTGAAATCCAAATCACCGTCCAATATCTCCTCCTCAACCTCTTTCTCAGTGCTCGTGCCTGCCTTCTCTTCAGTGGCCTCATCGTCGTCAGCTGTTACTGGCCGGCCGGTTGCAGACATGGTAAGCAGCTGAAGCAGCCCAAGAAGCGTCAGGAACATTTGTGCAACTTCTCTTAGATCGTAGGTCAATCCAACCTACCTGCATGAAAAAGAAGTCACAATTTCACAAAGTTTAGACCTCAATGTTAAAATTCTTCAGTGCAAAATCATGTTAAACAATACAGGTGTTTCTGAATATTAGTTTATTCTGGTTAGTTGTGGTACACAGACTAACCAGGTTTAACATAACGGTACATCATCTCTAAAAAATGAACTATTTAAGTATTAGGCCTACTACTGGATCGAATACTGCATCAAAATCACGAAAGAAGCAGATAAAACTAAAAGGTCGACTGGGTAAGCTTCACACAAACACTGCTGTTGGACGTACATCTAGGCTAGCTTCCAATGGCTGAAAAGAATCAATCAATTGGCATCAGGACAAATTTGGTACCAATCTTTTCGTCCAGGTTTTGAGGTTTGAGCTACACTTTTAATTTTTATCATCACACATAATTATGCACAGCTGACAAAATTGTTATTGCGCCCTCAATAGTTCAGAGCAGGACACGCTTCGTGTGTAAATAAAATAATTCATTTCGTGCACATGGCCATGTACTACTGGGTGCCAGTCAACTCGGTCCGTAACCAACTCGGTCCGAGTCAACACGGTCCGTGACCAACTCGGTCCGAGGCCAACTCGGTCCGTGGCCAACTCGGTCCGTGGCCAACTCGGTCCGTGGCCAACTCGGTCCGAGGCCAACTCGGTCCGTGACCAACTCGGTCCGTGACCAACTCGGTCCGTGACCAACTCGGTCCCTATGGGAAAACGTACACAAACAAGAATCCATGCAGTTTGCTGCAGCAGTGTACAACATGTAGGCTATTTGCATTAATGTTTTTAATGTCATCATAACATAATATGTTTTGCTTGTGGCTGAAACCGTGAAGAAATAAATTATGTCTTATTATGTTGATACCATAATTATTTGATTAATGGCACAATACAATTTTAATTAAAATATTAATTAAATTATACACGAAGTCAAATGCCTTATGAAAATGTGCTTTTTATGTTTAGAATTAATAAATCAATTAATGAATAATAATGATGATTGTTTTGTGTTTTTGTTTTTGCTTTTTTAGCTTTGTTTTGATTAATCTGTGTATATACATATAACATAATTTAACATAAGATTTATAATTGGCAGGTGTTTGGGTGTTTTACTTTTTGTCAGGCCCTGGGCAGCACCTGCCAATGTATTTTTCATTCTTTTAATGTTTTTAAGATAATAAATGAATAAATAAATAAATAGACCTAAATAAATAGTTGAATTCACGCAATTTGCGAGACTTCGTACTCGTTTTGCTGCAACAAAATTACCAGACGTTTTTGCGTGCATTTTCCCATAGGGACCGAGTTGGTCACGGACCGAGTTGGCCACGGACCGAGTTGGTTACGGACCGAGTTGGGCTCGGACCGAGTTGGTTACAGACCGAGATGGTCATGGACCGAGTTGGTTACGGACCGAGTTGGTCACGGACCGAGTTGACTCGGACCGAGTTGGTTACGGACCGAGTTGACCTGAAACCGTACTACTAGTATACAAAATAGTAATACTATGTTTTCGTGTGCTGTATGTTGCTTTTCCCCGATGGCATTTGCCAAGCTTAGTAAAAACTAATAACTCAGATAAAAGTAAAGAAATCTGCAAAACTAATGGAGCAACGATAATCCAGGTATGAATTTGTATTAATTCGTTTCAATGGCCGAATAATTAAAATTATTTAGGCCCTAATAATGATAGGCTATAGGCCTACTTCCTATAATTCACTCAATGATAACTGACAGTAATATGACTCGTACAGATGTAGACCTTAGTAGTAGGCCCCTATAGGCCTATACTAGAAATAGTACATATGCCTATAATGCCCTATTCATACTCGTAGACATAGGTATATTATTGTCAGACAGATTTACAAAATTATATTTATAGAGAAATATTTTGTCTCGATATTATAATTAAAGTTTCATTTATTGTGTTTCATTTCAGGATGAGTTTGAAACTACCTGTGCCCCTTGCAGTCCACATTCTGCTCCGATCTCGGGGTCATCTGCAGTCCCTTTGCACCAAGAGTAGAACATTTGCATCATTGCGGAGTCAACGAAGGCAGTTTGGTAGCCAAGGAAACCTGTTGTCTAGCAGACGTGATGACGTTGCTGTTACTTCAACCAAGTCTCATTTGAGGAAAAAATCTGAGATACCTACTTCAGAACCATTCAGTCCTGGTTTGTTTAATATTAATGTTTCATCATTTGAAGCTAAGCTCACCCCCGATGATGGACAGCCCCAGCCGAGGAAGCACCCATATCTCAACTATGGGACTCACCTCGATCCAACCTTCTTCCGGCAGTTGTCACAGGGACAGATGAGGACATCAGGGCAGGGTGATGCCGTGCGTGAGGTTTTCCATCCCAAATTGACTCCAAGAGTCTTCTACAATGAGGCCAAAGATTATAAAGACACCGCCGTAATCTACCCAAGAAAGGGAAAGACTGAGATGGCTCCAAGCTCCAAGTCATCACCAGCGAGTATCGAGGAGTTGCTTGATCAGCATCTGTCCAAAAATGGAATCCCAGAACAGGACGTAGACCTGCATCACACATTAGACTCCTTCCTTCGTTGCAGTGACGAGGAACTCCTCGGAAAAGCCGAAGATACAAGATTCATCAAGCTGTCCAGTTTCCTTGGTGAAAGTTGTTGTAGATGTGGGACGGAGGACTTTGTGAAAGTGCTGACACTTTTTGCCAGGGTTCAAATTCGCACAAGTAACCCAGCATTGAGGATAGTGGAGGCAGAATGTGAAAGGAGGTGCCATAATTGGAAAGTCACCGCCTCCTTGTTGGTCTGTGATTCCTTGAGACTAATCGGTCTGAATTCAAAGCCATTAAACAGGAAGATTTTCAGCAACATCGAACAGCAGTTTGACCAGCTGACAAGATCCCAAGCAGTTCAGTTGATTTACTTGATCGGTGAAAACAGGCACTGCACCATCGATCTGCTTGACAGACTCCAAGACCTCATCCTGAAGCACATCGATACCCTTTCAGTGACAGAGCTAGGAGCCGTCTGTCAGGGATTCTTCAAGTCCCGGACGACCCTGAAGCCCACCTTCATCAATGCTCTCTTCAAGAGAGTACAATCACAGAGTCTTGATCGCATTCACAGCTTCTACATAGTCGGCATCCTAAAGGTCTTCCGCCAAGCCTACTTTGGACACAGGGACCTCTTCAATCACATCGGAGAAGCCGTCGTTCCCCGGCTTCAGAACTTTCCAATTTCATCCATCATGCACATAATCCTGACCTATGCCACACTCCACATCCACGATAAGTCTCTCCTTGATGCTGGAGCCCGAGAGCTTGTCAGTCAAACTCAAGAATGCAGATGTAAAGACATCTCAAAATTCCTGTGGTCCTTTGCAACTCTCAACCACTACCCTGATGACTCAGAGAGATTCTTTAAGATGCTGATTGCTAGGATGGTTCAGCTCCTGGAGGAGTACGAGGACTTCCCTGTGTTTCTCGTCTCAGGGCTTCTCTCCTTGGCGTATCTCAACATTTATCCAGCCGAGCTGATCAACATTGTCTTCAGTCAGAGATTTCTCCTCAAAATTGATGGTGAGTTTCGGATATGATCTATTCTAGAATGATAGATGTTGTTGCCTATCAAAATCTGTACTAATTTGTACACCATTTTTAGCCAATTGATGTTCAATCAAATTTAAGTCCACAGCAAACATTTATTTTGTTTACTTTACTTTTTATCTGTTTTCAAAAGAATTTGCCAACTTGACATAAACATTACAGCATATGGAAAATAATAAGCCATCTGAGCTAAGTTTTTCCATGTGTATACACGTAAGAAGTAGACAATTTATAATGTTAACAAAAAAAAATTAACTGGACCAGGATTCGAACCGGTGACCTCAGGACTGACACCGTACAGACACTCTACCAATTGAGCTATCCAGGTTTTATGGATTCTGACTGCTAAACGAACAAAGATAATTGACTATTAGGACACCACCAACACAGGGCTGGATGGCTCAGTTGGTAGAGCACCTGTACGATATTCAGGAGGTCGCAGGTTTGAATCCTGCTTTAGTCAGTTTGTCTTTGTGTACCATTCAATGACTAAAAAATTCAGTCAGTTTCCCTTGTGGTTATTGATCATTAGGTGGAAAATGTCTATTATTGTTTCATTTGTGTTGTCCCATCTTCAGAGTATGGCCAGCGGTCAAACATCAACCCACAGAGAGATCTGTTCTTGCTGCACTCCTCGGTCAAGATTGAATGTCCAGAATACCAAGGCAACCATCTAAGCAAGGTAACAAGTACATGATGAAAAGGACACTGTTTTGATTTTGATGGGGTCATCCTCTCTCAGGATGTCCTCTTCAACAAACTCACGTTGATTTTGTTCTAATTTTTCTTCCTGTCCGTTTAGGATTTCTTTTTGCGTAGGCCTCTTTCTCAGAGAATGCTTGGTAGTCTTTCTTACGAGCTGTCCCAGCGTCCAATACTCAGACAGGTCGCTGATACTGCAGCAGCTGTACTCGGAGGGAAAGAGTACGTTAAGCTTGGCTTCACTTTGCCTCACATGAAAACAGCCGGTAGGTTTACCATAGGTCCCTTCAGACAGTGAATAATTATCATTAAAGGATGTTAACTTCCTTTGTAAACTGTGTCTTTAAAACTGATCTGTGAACATTTCATGTGTGAGATGTTTAAGGTATAATGCGAAACAGGATCTGTTGGACCATGGCAATTTCAGATGATGTCATGAATCTAGTGATGCCCCATATTATGAGCTGTTGACCAGAAATGTGAATTTATTAATTTATTTATTTTGTGCGGATTATTTACAGATATTGAGATCATCTTGGACGCGAAGAATTGTCCCATCTCCTTCGATTTGGTTGAGAAAAATAAGACTCCTGCATCGCAGTTTCCCAATAAAGAAAAGTTGGTGTCCTTAAATCCCTCCCTCATCACCAACCTATTGGGGAAGAGTTCATCAACCCCTACTGGAATGAGAACGGCAATGGGCACACCCTCTGGAACGGGATCAGGGGATGATGTCCCCAAGTACAGTCATGACAGTGGACCGAGCAGTAGTACAGAGTCTTTGAAAATAACATGTGCTGATGGCAGGGCGTCGTTCAACGGAGATCGTTCTGTTCAGAGGGACACGGAGCACCAAGTATCAAGATTTGACGTTCCTGAGCCAGTCTCAAGTGATAGAGTAAAAGGACAGAGGTTAGTGTTGCCATATTGAAGAATGGGGTTACATTTGGGGTCTTTTTGTTTTCTTTCAGAGTTTGTTTGTTTGCTCGCTTTGTGTGTCTTTGTTTTGATTGAGATATTTGCTTGAATTGGATGTCTGTTTGTTTGTTGGGGTGTAATGGGGTGTTTGTTTGTTTGTTTGTTGAGAAGTTTGTTTGACTTTGGTTTGGTACTTTGGTTAACTGTTGGCTCGTTTCTGAAGGAAATTTTGGTTGTGCAACAACGAACATGTCCGGCCACTTTTCTATTCACAATGATTGCATTCATGATCTGTGTTCGTCGGTGATTTTTGAGGTTTTGAAAGGCAACTACACTGTATAGTTAAGTTTTGCAGTTATTCATTTTACCTGCTTATTCTTGTCCTCAACTTACATAAAAAAGAACAAATTTTGGACTTCATTAATGAACTTGTTAATTGAGTCATGTATTTCTTTTCTGGCAATTTTAATAATTTCCCCACAGATTAGCAATTTTAGTCTGGTCCCGTAATCACTTCCACTTCAATGGTCGGAAGTTACTGGGTCTCCATTCCATGAAGAGACGACAGCTATTGAAGCTTGGATACAAGACTGTAGAGGTGAGTCATATGGGACTTAAGTCAGCAAATTCCTTTTGGACACCATAGCGTTGGCTCGGAGTTGGGCTTCAATGTTCAGATCCTGAGAATATTAGGTTGTGATGTTTCATTGAAGTGGAAGGTTTGCTTTCTTGTTTATGGCAGAGTATCTATTTCCAAACCATAGCTGAAAGTCTATTTTGACACCTGTTATGAAATGTCTTCGGAAATGGCCTTAGAAAATAGACCAGATCTGGTCGAGTCTTTCTCAAAGCTCAGCTCTGGCGCGCCCAGGTTCTGGCTCCATTTCCTAAATCCGTTATAAAATTACGGGTATCCAAAGAGAGACTTTTGGCTGCGATTCAGAAGTAGATTCTCTGGTTTGAAAAGTAAAACAGAGCTTCAGCTTCAATGAAAAACCACAACTTATATTTTCAGCATATGGATTAATTAAAAGAGACAAAGCCAGAGCCTGAGCTGAGCTGAGCTTTGAGAAAGACCCCAGAAGGGTACTTCAGGGCACTTTCCACTTGGGAAAAGAATCTTCTATGTTAAGCTGAAATGTCTACTGGAACATTTTAAAGGAGAAATTTAAGGCAATAACCACTGGCACAGAGTCAATTTGGGCCTTAAATTTGGCTCCTCAGTAAATTCCCCACATAGCAACTTTCATGCAGTTAGACACTTTCAAGAGAACTGTTATAAAGATGGGATGTCTGGGCATAGTGAAACTCTGGAGGGACCTGACTTTTAGTTCATGCTTGATTCAACTAAAGGTAAATCTCTGTTGCGTCTTTGTCAACAGATTCCTTTCTTTGAGTGGGACAAATTGAGCAGACATCAGGCACAAGAAGACTACGTTCGACAGAAAATAAAATCCTCTTACCAGGACAACAAATATTGAGAGAGAAAAAGTGACAGAGGTTTATGTCTTATTATTGATCTTTTATTCAATAAATTACACCTAGCTTACAATACAAATATGCATTTATAATAATACTGGTTACTCAGCAATCTTGCAAGTTGGAAGCCTTTTTTTCTTCTTTGAGTTTGTTTGATAAACTGTCCAAATATAACAAAAACCTACAACATTTTTGTCATATACAGGATAATAAGCATAATTCAGACTTCAGTTAAACATTTGTTTTTACCTTTTATTATTTAAAAAAAAGGGTAAAAATACTGCATTTCAAAATATTTCAAGCAAAATAACAAAATCTATGTTGTTTATCTTTATAAAAAGAATATAAAAACCTGACGAAAAAGCATATTTGATATGCCCACATGCATAATGTATATTGATGATTAAGTTTAAAGATATATTTACAGGTTGGAAGAGAGGTGCTTTAAAAGGGTTTAGCTTAGGGCAGGCAAGCAATTTACAGAAATCAGTTTCAGGCAATATTCAATTTTCAATAGTAAAACACTGTCCCCCAAATAGTGTTTCTTGTGCATACGTTGCAACTTTTTTGCAAGTAAAAACAAAACTGCCTTATATGACAAGGCCTTGACGCATAATTACCATACAAAATAAGGGATTTATGTGTGAAAGTCTGGTTTGACACAACTTTCACAGCATTGCACTTTAAACTGTTTTTCCAAGGTGGGAAATGAAATTTAATAATAATGGCCTGTTCCTCAATAATTAGATATTACACAGGAGCAAGTCTATAGTCATTTATATTCTCAATGTTATTTTGAAGTCTTTTGAGTGCCCTTGACTTATAATGTTAATAATGATGGACTTGAATTCATTTTTTCCCAAAAAAGTTGCACTTGTAATTTTTGTCTCAATTTTGAAATTTTTTGTTGGCAATTCCTCGCATTGTTGCAATTCCTTTGACAAAAAGTGACAAGTACCAGTCACAAGCACTGCATATATCATGTGGAATTCTGGCTGGTAGCCTGGTTGGTATTAAGCAAAGCATTCCCGTGCTTAATAATACACTACATGGGATTGGCCGGTGGTTTTACATGATTGCACATTTCTTAAGTTTCTTTGTCTTGTTTCTTGCTGCATTGCCTGCAAGGAAAGCAACAGAGATAAAGATGGTTACAGACCTCAGTAAGAATGATAAAGTTTTTACAAAATACATTCAAGTTCCCCCAGACGACGATGAGGCAAATTTCATTGAGCTGCTTAAGGACCAAAATTTGCTTAAGCACCAAAAACCTTGGTAAATAAAATCAGTATGCCAGCCAAAACTCCTTGTAAATGTTATGCTCAGCAAACAATGGCTGAATACAAGTCAAAAGCAACAAACATCACATGAAAATTTGGTTGGCAATCCTGTTTGATCAAGGAAGACTTTTCATGCTTAAGCAAATTTTGTGCTTAAGCAGCTCTATGAAATTGGCCCCTGATGATGTCTGGTTTCTCCACAGTGGCCACCGTTCCAGCAAGAGAAATATCCACATTTTGGAATTCTAAAGACGACATCGACTCGCTCTTTGTGCATTTGCACAAATCTCAGGACAGAAACATAAATTCTTACCTAGAAAACTACGAGGAGGCTCATCAAATCGTGCCCAGCGGTCCCTCTTTGCACAGTAGGTGTATCTTGGTGATCCTCTGTCTAGGGATGGGTCCCACCAGCAAGCACTAACATACCTTGGACCTGCTGGGCTCTGATGATGACGAAAGTAACAGAAAAAGATTTCATCAACGTGAGAAATGCACTGGGAAAACAGAGTCTGGGGGTATGCTTGGACGGCAAAAGGTATGAAATTAGCGTTTTGTACTTAATTTTTAATCTGCTATACTTAAGAAAACATGTATGTACATGGAAGTGACCCTTCTTCTGCCCCAGCAAAAGAAACTAAAGCTGACTGCATCAATGTTGCCCTGGACTAATCGTTGAAACCCCAGGAGTTACTTCTACCTATCCAGGGGTCGATTTCACAAAGCCCTATGATTGATAGTAACTCCAGTTAAGAAGGATAACCCATCGTATCCTACGTAGGGATGCAATGCATCATTCATCCTACAATGGGAGACTTTGGAGAATCAGTCTTGAGTCAACAGCGCAAACGCAAACTATGCTTGCGCAATTGTGAGCATGCGCGCGTTGTTTTGCGCATACGTGCGCTGTTGACTTGAAGACCGGTTCTCCAAAGTCTCCCATTGATAGCAAGTTATGATGAGTTTGGTGAACTAGATCCTATGAACGAGAAAAACAGCAATCGGAAGGCAAGTCGCCAATTTTTGGGGTCTATATACCCACGCTAACTTGCTTTGATTTACAAGTAATTAACTGTTGCAGATCATTCATCAACCCAACTAATGACCTGAAGTATATCATGCTAGGAGTTAGGAGGGCCTGACATTTCAATTGATATATGTTTGTAATTTTCATTTGTTTTAATTGGTCTTTTGTTTTGTTATTCAACCAACTACAGACCTCTTTAGCTTCGTCATCATCGTTGCTTTGGTTCTCACTTGCGGCAGTTGCTGCAGGCGACGGGTTCTCCTCCAGCTGCTGGAACATGTCGGTCAGTTCCTGGGTCATGCGTCCCTCTTGCTTGACCTCCTCTGCATACTGCTGTAGCTGTTCCTCTCCGGCCTCCCGATAGCACACTGTAAAGTTGAACGAACCTCACGATTAACAACGATAACACACGGGTAGGACAGCATCACCATTAAAACTGTTTGTGATGACTCAAATCAAATCATAGGGGGTTTATGAAACAGAGGCTCAGGCTCAGGCTCTGGCTCCATTTCATGAATAAAGGGTATCAAAATAGAGGTTTTCGGCTGCGGTTTGGAAGTGAATTATCTGATTTGAAAAGGAAAACAGAGCTTCGGCTTCAATGAAAAACCACAACATATATTTTCAGCATATGGATGACCGTAGCCAGAGCCAGAGCCAGAGCCAGAGCCAGTCAACACCAAGTTGTAATGTAAGAAGACTGGATTGAAGTTGTTTCTGCAAATGAAAAAATGTATACATCCAAAAAGCCATGATGAAATTTCACATTAAAAAAGCCCCAAATGAACCAACATTTTCTTTTTTCTCAGAAACTTACCGGCCAGAAACATGTCTGTCAGGAAGTCGAAATGCTGGAACTTAATGTATGCTCCATGGGACTTCTCAGATATCTCCTTGTAGAAGTTTGCAGATTCAAGACAGTTGAAGACTTGAACACCGTATAGCTAGTTGAAGAAAAATTCATTGGTAAATCTTACGTAAATCTTTACATTGCAATTTTTCAGTTAATTTTACTTCTACATTAAATGCACTTTTAAATGCTATTTATTTAAGTTTTTGTGTCGTGCTGGCAAAAATGATGGTAAAGTATTTTTAATAGAAAATAATCAAAGATTGAATTTAGCTGATTGTGCCCAAAACTTAGCAACTTGTTTCTAAGGAGGTTTACAAAACGGAGGCTCAGGCTCAGGCTCCATTTCGTGAATCCATTCTAAAATAATGGGTATCAAAATAGAGGCTTGTTGCTATGGTTCGGAAGTAGATTCTCTGGTTTAAAAAGGAAAACAGAGCTTCAATGAAAAGCCACAACCTATGTTTTCAGCATATGGATGACAGAGCCGGAGCCTAAGCCTTGCTTTCCAGCCCTATTCATACATTGCAAAGGCCATTTTGTCATTTATCATAGTTAGTGACTGGTTTCCCATACTTTCCTACATAGCTCTCAGCCTTTGCTTGGCTGTTTTACCATGAGAGGCTTGACCTCGTGTTATGTAGTTCCTTCAAGTCAGAAAAGCCCAATCCCACAAAATATCCATAACAAAAAAGACAGACGAACAGCCCTAAAGACAAACAAAACAACAAACAAACCGAAAAGCCATGACAAACCTTGATCTCCTTTTGGCAGAGTTGATCGAGTTCCTCATGCCAGTTGATGCGTTGGTCCGTGTGGCTGACGCAGTGGGGATGCACGTCTCCAATGATGACCAGAGCCTTGGCTGCTTCCTCAGTCCATGACAGAGCCTGGGCTTTCCGCAACACCCATTCATAGCACTAGAAAGTAGAACAATCAGAACGTATACATTACTAATTTTGGTTTATAAAAACTGTGATCCATGTTTTTGATACTGAAAAGGTAAAATAATGTTGTGTTCTATTTTGGGGAGGACCATCACATTTTTGTTGATTTGTCTTTATAGAAAAAACAAGATGAAACTAAGAATCAGTGGATTCTCACTGTGGTCTGTCCGTCAAAGGTATCCAATGATAATCGAACAAAAGCCACACAGGACAGCACCATCTTTGTCAGAGGTTTTTAAAGGTAATTCCATACTTTGGTTTTTGTAAAAGAAACGAAGATTCATCGTGGGCAGAAGTATCAAGAAAGATACATTAACAGTCATCTGAGAAATTTCCAGTCCCAAATATGGTGGCGACTTTTTGAGGAAAAAAGGAAGAAAAATGCCCATGGTATTTTCTATTTTTTTTTTTAATCTTTCAAAGATCAAAATTGTATTTGGTCATTGGTTATTTACTCAATTTTTTCTGGATAATTACAGCATTTCAGGCAAAACATTTTTAACGGTATGTTTCTACCATCACCATCTGCATAGTCTGAAACAGCTGAAAACAAATTGAATAGAATAAAAGCCATAATTATGATACAAGTAATAAACTGCTGCAAACTGCTCATCAGCCAAAATGACCTGAAATATATCAAATGTTTAGAGTAAGGAGGGCCTGACACATTTCGATCATAGCAGGATCCTAACTCTAACCATAATTCTGATAATCAAACTCACTGCATATGGTCCTTCTCCACCACTTCTGTCCACACCATTGATGTACTCTAAAAGCTCGTCAGTGTTTGATGTAAGGTCCACTGATTTCACGACATACATGAAATTGTCCTGATCGCAGTAGTCGCCGTGGGACATGATACCGATCCGTATGTTGGGTATGTCCCTCATCAGTCGGGAAACGGTGGAGTCAAGCTTGCTTCTGACCTGGGGGTAAGACCAAGGGGTGTTCGTTGAGTGTGATGGAAGAGAATAAGAGAATGGACCCTTCCGGCCTGTCAATTGATCAAACTGTTTTCACTGACCAATTGAAGGGTGCAAAAGCTCAACAGCGGAACGCTAATATTCTTTTTACACTATTATCTCGGTCAAACTCGGTCACATGCGGTATGTAAAACAAGTGGTGTTGCTAAGGTGCGAAGAGCTTAAGAGCAAAGCCGGAACGGTCCAAATTAAATCACCATGGTATGATTTTGTAGTCAGCGTGATCACACCGTGTCAACTGGGCCCAATATCATTGCTCTACTTATTGTAACAGTAGAATCGGTGCTTACGGAAGCAGATTAATTCTGTGCTTAGGAGGTCCCATTTCATAAATTAGCAAGGCTTTTCAGTTGTGCAAGCACATGCATAGTTTTAAAACTACATGTACGTTTTTCTTACTTTAATAAATAGATACTTGGCCAGCCAGTACGGTAAGTGTAAAATTAAGATCATAAGCGCTAAATTCTGCGGTAAGGTCATTTTGTGTACAATCGATCTTTGTATTGTCTGTTTTTATGATGACGAATAAATTAACAAATAATAATAATAAGGCTTGATTCAACTCAGGAAAAACAAATCATTTTCTTGTTGGTATTTCACTAATCAGCTATAAATCATCATGAAAATCAGATTCTGTTTCACACCGTTATCTAGCAAGAGACGTTCTCAGAAAGTGCATGGACTTGGTCCTAATCTTAGACTGTCTCGTCAATGAATAATAATACCTGTGTGAGTGATGAGTACATGCTGCCAGTTGTGTCAAAGGAGAACACCACCTCTATCTTCCGATCTTTGTCTAAGCCATCTGCGAAATTGGCCAGCAACTCCTATAAAGTGACACATTTGAGAGGGAAAAAATAAGAAGGAAATGTTACTTCATTCTACAAAACAATTTTCAGTGTGGGATTTTCTGGCATTTTTTTGTCAGTAGTCAGTGGTGGTAACAGCAGATATTTTTGATCCAAAATCTGAGCTTACGTCAAGAGTTTCCTGGTCTAGTTCTTCTTGCTGGACCTCTTCGACGTCACTAGCAGCGGAAGAGGCAGACTGCTCGACGGCCTCCAGCTCCGTGTCATCTTCAATGCCAAGATCCTGGGCAAGGCTGGTACCACTAGTCAAGAGCTTCCCTTTCAGCTGAAACAGGACAAAGATAAGATACAAGAGACTCCCATAAGCTGCTGACCGACTGGTCGGACCTGAAATTTGAGTAAGCCGGGCCTGACGTGCTCATCTCCTGTGGCAGTTTCCTTTGGGTCAAACTTACTGTGATGCTTGCAAATACAGTTTACAAAACATTTGGAAATATCAACAGAACTGGTCTCCTGATGACGACTAGAGCAGGCTAGTCGAAACGTTGAGACCTTACAAGAAGTGCGAACGAAATAGAAGTACGATTCTTACATGGTTGTTTCCGCAAACCGATCCACATACCAATTGTCACCATGCGAAGCCTAAAATCTTTCTTAGAACTCTTCTCGTTTCATGAGATTCGTACAAGAATCTTGACCGTACTGAATCTTCAGATTTGACAAAAAAAAATCTGTTTTGAACTGATCACACTATCACAGCCTGGATTTATAGAGGGATTCGTCAAGTAAGTTAGTTCTAGAAAATTTGTATTTTGCCATTGAGGAAGAGAGATAACAAAAACACATCGTGTAATTTACTTTGAGGTCTGATTGCACTTACTAACCTTTAATTGACTGATGGTCGAGTTGCTCCCCTGACCTTGCTTGTCAGCTATCCGTTCAACGATCTCTCTCAACGTGGTGATATTTTGAATAGTAAGAGGAAGTGTCTCACCGGAAGGGCATTTGATTTGTATAGTTATTGACTTCACTTGTATAATCTGCAAAGAAAACAAAAAATTAAGAAAAAGTTTTGTTACTTAAGCGACATTTAAAGGTAATACCTTGGACAAGTGAACAGGGGCCAATTTCGTAGAGCTGCTAAGCACGAAAATTTGGTAAGCATGACATTTCTGTCTTAATAAATACAGGGTTAACAACCGTGTTGTGTATCACTTGTGATTGTTCTTTGGCTGTTGTCCATGAATATCAAATGGAATTTTCAATGGTGGTTTGTTTACATTTATTGGGCGAGACATTTTTGTGCTAAGCAAATTTTGGTGCCTAGCAGCTCTATGAAATTGGCCCCTGGACTGACTGGTGTATCGCATATAACACGAGGAAGGAACGACGGAAACCTTTAAAATCCTAGAATTAGAATCACATTAAAAAAAAATTATCCCAATATTCTTCAAATTACAAAAATAATGAAAAGTTGGAATGGTAAAAGATCAGGTGGGCGGAAGGTTGAGGGTAAAATAACCGGATGCATTTACAAAGATGACACAACGGCAGGATGTGTCACATGGCCACCATCGATCTTCCTGTGACAGCCTGAGTGCGTGGCCTAGAGCTTCCTGTCTCATGTAATTCAACGTGACAAATGAAACAAACGTTGTGGCAACACACTCGTGATTCACAATAATATAACGGTATATTTATATAAAAACTGTTCTTACACGAAACCTTTAAATTAAAATAAACATAAAAAAAATGTAAAATAATAAAGATTATAAAGTAACGGTAATAAATACCACTACATTCACTTCCAATAGTTAATTATGAAACAATCATGGAATTACTGTTACAGCACTACTTCAGTACTTGAGACTTTAAACTACATGTAGTTATCTGCACTTGTTAAATTTTCTAAATTAGGTGAGGAGAATAATGACAACATGCAGATGTTGAAAATCCTAGCGCACATCGCACAAATGTTGCATTAAAAAGTACATGGAACTTGAATGTATAATAACTTGTCCAAGGTATTACCTCTAAATTTAATTTCTAAGGTTTTTTTCTAGAACTAGAGGGCAAATTCGAATTTTCTCTAGAACTTGGAAGTTGGAAGAGTTCTTCGGCCTGAGCTGTGAGCCGGCCTGACACTGAAACTGTCTCTAAATTAAAAGACAGTGACAGTAAATCGTGTGTAAAATGGAATTAGCAAAAAAGGGAACAAACTGAGTTAGTGAGTAAAGACGGAATCAAACTTACATCGACTTTGAGGATGGTTTCGGGCCGCACACCGAGGTAGGCCATGGTGTGGTCTTTGTTCAGTACTTTACCGGTGTACTTGAGCCGTACGCACCCGTCTGAAACCCCCTCTTCCACGGACACTTTCTTGCACACATCACGCACCGTCTCGTTCTCCGGTACGGGCATGTGATAAACTCGCCCAGAAGTCAGTTTAATGTAGACGTCGATCGTCATGGTTAGGCTTCAAGTGACGGAGAAAGTTCTCACTCCAATGTAGGTTGTGCTTCTGTGACGACTGGGCCCCTTGATGTGAGAGGAAAAGATTCCTGTAGCTGTGTTTTTCTGACACTCGACAGAACTACGTCCCGCCATCTTAGGGTATCCTGTTTATATTGTGGAAGTCCCTCGGCTATTTTTAGCAGCCAATCAAATGCCTCGGTTGGATTAGACAGATGATGATGTCATTTCCAAACTTAACTCTGACTTCATGGTTGAAAGCTGGGCGGGGCCCGATAGTGTGTATTACTCGTACACTTAGTACACTTTTTCCTTTATTGTTTAACCGAATCAATAAAGGAAGGAAGATGACAAGGTATAAACAAAGTTTGGATAAAAAAAGCGAAGAAAATTCCTCCATTTTGCAATAAACTAATCACTTACATTTTGCAATAAACTAATCACTATATGCATGTACTTCAGCGATAATAGATTGGATAAATTTATCACCGCAGATTTAGAGTTAAGCAATCGTGTAAGTTATTTTTATTTACCCAGTGGCGTTTCTACGGTGGGGCTTGGTGTGGGTGTATGTGGGGGGGGGGGGGGGGGGGGGGGAGGGAAGGGGGTTACTCCCATTTTTTTTTGTCTAGCCCCCCCCCCCCCCCAAACAAAAATGCAATTGAAAAAAAAAATCTGGAAAATATACTAGCTGGATCTTTTCAGTTAAGTTATTAAGCGCCAATTACATAAAAAAACGCGTTGTGTAGGCTATAGGTGCATGTTTTTCTACTACTAATAAGACATAGCAGAAGCGAGAAAATGGGTCTATAGCTCCCCAAAATATTGGGTCTTCTAACCCCGCCCCCAGCCCCCCCAAAAAATGGCTCTTCTAGCTCCACCTCCCAAAGAAAAAAAAGAAAATTGACTCTAGAACCCCGCCTGTATTCACCTGGTCTTTTTCAGTTAGTGCTTTGTTTATTTTGAATCTTTGTTAACTTTATTTTTTGTTCAATTAATTAATGTATAATAAGTAAAATTGACTAAAAACAATTGAGTAATATTCTGCATAAATGATTAAGATAATAACAATTTCCAATGAAGCTGAATACGAGTAAATTATTTCAGTTGTGCAGTCTGTAATTAGCATAATAAGACCATTCATCACAGTTTAAGATAATATACATCTCTTTGCCAAAGCAGATAATCGGCCGACAATACAAACTTTTTCGGATATTTCTCTTTTATATCTATTCCAGAAAGGGCTTGTATAGGTTGTAATGTATTGGACAACCAGCAGCTTCAATATTTTGTAGGCCTACTATATCGAGTTGGCATGACCAGTTTTCCGAGCGAGTGAAATATCATTTTCATAGGGGACGAACTTAATTCTGATTCTTTTTTTTTTCTTTTTTTCATTTCTTATAAATATAATAACCCTTCTCGAATTCATACCTTACTAGAAAGCGTTCAGTTATTTTGCAGTGTTTTGACGGCAACTGTGTTTATTTCACTTGATGCAAGTAGTGCTATACTTGAAATTTCGGCCATGAAAATGCCTTGGAAATGTGACAATTATGCTATCATCCTGCTGGGGCTACATTTTGTGCAGTTTTCAGGTTGATCGGCTCAGTAATGGAGGAGTAATTTCCAACTCTAGCGCAAAAAATGCCAAACAGTTATTTTGCAATGTATGTATGTATGGCAAAGTGTCGTAATTTGTTTTTAATGCAATCTCTGCTGGTTTCTGGCGCGTCGAATCATGATATACTTGAAATTTGGGCCTTGAAGTAGATTTCTGAATCGAGAAAAACTGATATCATCCTGTAGGGAACATCTGCGGCTACATTTCGTGCTTGTTTCAGCTGGATAGCTTCAGTATTGAGGGAGCAATTGCCAACTCTAGCGTAACAATTAATGTATGTCAAACTATTCTAGTGCTCCCTCGAACACTAGATTCTTGAATTGCTGAGGGAAACACAATAATATTAAGGTTGCCTTAACAAGGTGACAACAAAAGTGAGCATCAGTGTTAAAAACAATTCTTTGAAAATCCAGATTTCTTTAATAATGTCTTTCATTAAATAACATGCAAACAACATTGAAAGCACATGATTTCCATCAGACCAGCTCTTTCAATACACCCTACACCATAAACATTAGTGTAATTACAATTACCATTTCTTGTTGTTATTTCATGCCTACATTCTATTTAAACTGAGCCGATATTTCAGAGTGGGCAGTTTAAGATTTTACTCAATACAAAACTGGTTCACTACAGGGAGCTGGAGGCGCAAATCAAATACAAATCATGGCAGTATTTCAGTATTATGAAAGTCAACTACATGTATAATATAGACAGGACTGGTGCAAGCTTAGTTCAATAATTAAAATTTTAAAAAGCAGGATTTAGAAACAAGACAGTATGAATAATTTACAAACTGTTCAAAGTTTTTATGTTTTTCTTATTGATACTGTTATTGTTAACATATTGTTATGCAAAATAAACCGACTGAATACACAGAAATACATGAGCACTACATACCGTCAGTGCTTTTTTGAGTGCGCATAAAAAAAAATCATGCGCTGGCTCAGGTGGGATTCGAACCCATGACCTCCTACTTTCTTCTGCACTGAGATGTCATATCACTAGATCACAAAGCTAGGTGGGGTCACAACTAATCATAATTAATGATTTGTTGTCAGGGAGATAGAATTATGCAAATTCCTGGCCTTCGCCAACATATCGTGAAGGGTCACTAGCCTTATAACAGCATAATTCCATATCCCAAACAAAAACAATCATAAATAACAATACCGATTGTTACTTTTATTGTACAAGTAAATATTACTGAGTTTTAAGGCATCTTTTGGCAAGGTACAAATTGAAAGCTCCTTATTTACATAGCTCGGACAGGAAATATTAGAAAACCAGATTAATAATCAATTTTGATGAACTTTTGCCAGGTTATTTATGTGGAATACATTCTGAACACCTCCTCCTCCCTCCAAAAAAACCAAAAACACCCAACTTTTGCCTTAAGCGTCAGATACTTCAAACCTAATATGCGCATGCAATACCCTATTCTGTCTAGTTTTTCGTTTGTATATCCATTGTATACAGTATTTTTTTAAGATGTTACTTAAAAATTTAAAAGTATTTTTCTAAAATGTATAAAACCTAGATATAAACTGTGTTTGTTTTGTTTTATTTTTATTTTGATCTATGAATAAAACAAAATTTACAAACTTTTTTTGAAAATGTTTGTTTGTCCTAGGTAGGAGAATATGAAAGGTACAAAACATACATAAAAATGGTAAGAATACAAATTTACACACATTGTTATCTGGCTTAGTGAATAACTAAAAAAAAATTGCATAGATATGTTTTTACACTTTCTGTCTTGAAATATACAATACAAAGATATAGTTTTATCATTAAGTTAGGCAAAGCTTTTCTTGAGAACAAAAAAATAGATTTTAAGTACATGTACAGTGATCGAGAAAAAGAAATTAACACTTTGAAAACATTCCAGAAGTTCTGTAACATGTTTTTGTTCTGAGAACAAAAACCAATTGAAATGTTTTTTCACATAATGCACTGTATCCGTTATTCAAATTCAAATCAACATTTTCCTGGGTATAATATACATTTATAGAATAATGTAACACATTGGAGCGACATAATATACACAAATTCTTCTTTGGTTTATACAAGAATTCTTATTTGACCAGTGAAAGTACTGATACTGTATTTCACTATTAGTCCTTTACCCTTCACCAGTGTCACGGCAGCTGAAAGCTTTGTTAACGAGGTAATTTATGACTACCTCATTATGAGATCCTGTGAGGCTCAAACTGATGTGAGGGGAATTGTGCTGTTCATCCTTCTTGCCATTGCAAGAGGAGTCTTGATTTGTATTTCGATCGAAGGTAGTGTGCTGGCCATTTCCATGATCCTCTCTGAGGATTTCGCTTTCAGTAGCAGCAGCAGCAGCGAGACCTTCTAGCAGAGGTTGGGTCTCGGATGGTTTGGAGCGCGATGATTCTTGCTGTACTAGTTTTCCTGCAGCTGTTCTGCAGAAGTTAATTTCTTTTGCAGCAGTGGCATCTGGCAAGAGCTCAGTCTGCACTTTGCTGCGCATGCAGACTGTGGCCTCTGGCTCCACTGGTTTTCCAACTGCTGCAGGAGCAGCATTTTGAACAGCACCAGCAGAATCTAGCAAAGAATTAGTCTGAGTCTCACCGTGGATGCCAACCATGGCTTCTGGCTCCAGTGCAGCGATTGCTGGTTTTCTGGCAGCACTACTACATCCAACATCAGCACCTGCACTACCAGCACCTGCACCAGCAGAATCTAGCAGAAAATCAGTTTGCGTCTCACAGTTGATGCACACCGTGGCCTCTGGCTCCAGTGCAGCAGTTGCTGGTTTTCTGATGACTGCAGGGCCAGCAGGCCCAGCACCAACTGCAGCAGCACTACATGCAGCACGAGTGCCTGCACCTGCACCTGCATGGTGGAAGCACACCGTGGCCTCTGGCTGCACTGCAGCACTTGAACCAGCTGTAGCAGCTGCTGGTTTTCTGATGACAGCAGGGCCAGCACCTACTGCAGCAGCACCAGCACCTACAACAGCAGCATCAGCACCAGCGCAAGCACCTACAGCACCAGTACCTGCCACATCTAACTGAATTTCAGTTTGTGTCCCAAAATCCTTACAAACTGTAGCCTCAGGCTCCACTGCCGTGTTTTCATAAGCTGCAGGCATTGCAGCAGCTCTTGCACCGGCACCAACATCAGGTTTGCAGCAGCCTACTGTTCCACCTCCATTTGTGCTGATACAGCCAGTTGATAAGGCCGCATCGGCACCTGATATGGCCCCTAGCCCTTCCCCATTCTCATGAACCTCCACGGTGACAAGTGTTGGATGATCATTCAGTAGGGGTTCCTCCTCCTCTCCGCCAGACTTCCCTCCTAACTGAGTAGTTTCACCTTGCAGAGGTTCAGTACCAAGCTCTGAATCGGTCCTTTTATAAATAGAACAAGAGGTATTCAGATTAATTCATTGTGTTAGTATTTAAAAACAAAGCCTGTTGAATGTTCAGAGTAACACCTCTTGATAATTGGAACTACATTTTTGTTGATTGGCTCTGGTTTCAGCAGACAGAGAGGACTAAAGTGTCATATATTCAACTCTAAGGTGATGTTTTTTGGTTCTCTCATCAAGCCTCCATCCCTTTTTAGGTGAAAGTTTGAATCATTAAAACTCACCTAGTCGGCTGTTGCACAGTGTTATATGCTTTGCCTTTTGCTGGATCAATTACTAGACCTGTGGATAATGTAAAAAGACAAGAAAACCTTGTTCAAAATTATTTTACTTAAAACATTTTATATTGTATGACATTTGTTTTACTTGAGATCAATGGAAATAGTAGCTGGAGTAAATTTACATAATTTTGTTACCTACTTGACAATAATCCAGAAATATTCATATTTTATTTTTCATTAGTCATTTTTGTTTTTCAAATGATCTTACTTCTAGTACTAGTACCTTCATTAAGTGGATCTGGTGGTGAAACTGCAGAAAGAAACTCCATTGGAATGTAAATTCCATCTTTATCTGGTAATCGAGTCAGCCTTCCAGAGTGGATTTTTTCAGAGCGGACTTTGCGGGCAACATAACAGCCTGTTGCGATGATCATTGTCAAAAGGACAGCAAAAAACGGAGCAAAAGTTTGTAATGTTGACATTGAGGAAGTTTGCGGATTGTCATCAGCACGCTCTGAAATTTAAACACATGTAGACTAACATAAGAGAGGTCTGAGTAATATCATCAATCAGACCACAGACATGGCTTACATAAAGCAAAGGACGGTTTATAGATTTGTTTGCAGGTAGATGATCGAGAAAGGGGGATGTATTTGAATTCCATTTCCGTGATTTAAACGATAACTGCACAAACTTTACTACAGTCTGGAAGGGAAAGGTGTTGAGGTCTGTCGGACATTTCTGTCTGTCTGTTTTGAAAACACACTTATAGCTTTAACTATCAACTCAAGAAAAGCCAAAAAAAGGTATCTTTACCCTCTACAGTGGAAAGCCACTATAACAAACACGTAGAGATGCACAGAAATTGATAGTTATAGTGGTCGTTCGTAATAGTGAACTATATTCAGCAGGCCTATACACTGTACATGAAAATTTGGAGCCAAGGATGATGTTCGGTACAGCCAAATGTTTGGTATAGCAGTGTTAGTTAGGCTAGTGACTTTCCACTGCAGTTACTTTCGAAAATTGTATTTGCCGTTAGCTTGAAACTGACCTATTTCTTGGTCATATGACTCTTCACTAAATGCCAAGGGCTCGTCTTCCTGGGGCGGTGGTATTTCTGTCTCGTATCCTGGAGTGGACACCACTCGGCCATGACTGTCCTGGGTGGTTGTTTGATGATCACCAATTAAGGAACTTTCTGTTACCAGTGGCCTGGCGGAAGTGTTGGGAGGTTCGGTGGTTCTAGGTTTTTCCTCATCCTGGCACTGGGGTTCGAGATCTGGTCGCTGGTGGAACTTGCATGGATGGCACATACCGGGCCAGTTGAGGGACTGATAATACCTGCACAGATTCACACATGAAATGCGAGACTGAGCTGCGGATGTCCCAGACCTTGTTCTTTTCAAACACTTTAGTTAGCATTTAAATAAACACATATAAGAATTTTCTTGGACACTGCCAACATAGGGCTTGTTCAGCTCAGTCGGTAGATAGAGTGCTGGTATGGCAAACCAAAGGTCATAGGTTCAAATCCAGCTCTAGTCCATTTTCTTTGTTCATCTTGCCTTTTGATGACTTAAATTAATTCAATAAAATCATCAAATAACCACAAGGGAAAGTGACTGAATTTAAAGTCATTGAAAAGTGAAAAAAGAACTAGCAGGATTCGAACCGGCGACCTCCTGTATGGTGTTCAGGAGGTTGCCGGTTCAAATCCCGCTCCAGTCAATTTTTCTTTGTTCACTTTCAATTAATTCAGTCACTTTCCCGTATAATCATATGGTTTATTTCATACAGTCTCTTTGAAAATACAACAACTTTGACCAATAAAAATGTTGAGTCACTTTTAAAGAATGATGACATGGGACATATTATTACTTGGGTTTGCAAGGGCCGCAAACTGTATCATCTGTTGCATTGCACTGAAGATCCCCAATGGTGTTGTCACACACACGGCAAGGTTTGCACCGACTATCATCAGCATCAAAGAACGTACTACCGGGCTTACAAACCGGTTCGCACTTAGCGTTACTACCTTGTCTTCCTCCACAAAGCTGGAAATGAAAAAACAAAACAGAGGGAAAAAACGAAAAGTCTATGAAAATTATACGGAAGAAATCTGTGGCTCGGTGTTTCCTATTGACATGTGTAATTATGGTCCTGTATGACCTGGGGCAATTTTCATGGAGCTGTTAAGCACAAAAAATGCTAACCATGAAATATGTGTCTTAATATAAACAGAATTAAAAACCAAATTCCACATGTTGTATATCACTAACGTTAGTGATTGTTCATTGGCTGTTGTTCGCTGATCATGAATATCAAATGGAAATTTTAATAGTGGCTTGTTTTATTGAGCAAATTGACATTTTGTGCTAAGCAATTTTTTGTTGTGCTTAACAGCTCCATGAAATTGGAATGGCCCCTGTTTAACTCAGCATACAGTTAACTAAATAGGACATCTCATTAGTCAAGCAGTTACCAGGTTACAAGACTGTACTAGTGTACATGATACATGCTCAGCATACACAGTTCATGCACCTGTCATTTCATGCAGACTCAATGAAGGCATGCTTGTGTACCTTACACAAAACGTTGGCACCGACACACAAGTTTGTCCCACTTGGTGTTAAGCAGAGCCTGGAAAATGTGCAAAACACCGTTCGGTGAAAAATACGAAATGTTGGTTATATACACGTGGTAACATATCAACAGTCAACCATACAATGTTTCTTTCTTTGTACAAAATTTGAGATTTGTCTGCACACCTATAACCTCCCTTGTGTCAACCCTTCTCAATACTTAACCTGCAAATGTCCCCCCCCAAAAAAAATAAAAAATAAAAAAATAAAAATATTAAAAATTGATTGACAGTAACATTTTTTTATTTGGTACTTAAAGGGAATTAAGTGACCATGGCATCTGACCACAACCCAGCTATATGTTCTTGGAACTGAAATTGAAGGTTTGATCTTTTATGGTGGAAATTTACAAACTCAAGTTCTCTAGGAGGGGGCCAATACATTTATGCATAGGCCTATTTTTCCTGTTTTCCAAATCCATGGTGATTATACTTACACCGTCCAATCGGAAGCCACGGCCACAATCAGGGCAAGGCTTACAGGAACTAGTACCATTCACGGTCGAAAGATACCACTTGTTGCCTTGACAGCCAGTCTCGCAAAGTGGAAGGGTGGGGCTTTTACACTGTAGGTTAAGAGTTACAACAAGGATATATTGCACTGTCAGGCTCATTTTTAGCAGTATGTAAAAAGAAAAGAATATTTGCAATAATTGGGTTGTACTCCTATATATTTCTTTGATTTATATATAATGTGCATACATTTTCTTAAAAACCAATTTTTTTAATCATTTTATTTGTTTATTTATTTATTTTTTGGAGAGGCCAGGTGGAATTTGGGGATGTAGTTGCCCAGTGTGTCACTGCTATAGCTGGTGGACCCAGTTTCATCATGTTATTGTTAGTGTTAACCCAGTGTCTGAGTGTATGCATAACGTACAATGGAGCTACCAATTTAGGGCCACTAATTTTCCGCAAAAACGGAAAATGGACAGAATTCACGGCATCTGCTTCTTGAAACGAAATTCCATTTTTGAAACAGAACTAAGTAAATTCACCAATCAAATTCACAAAATGCCCAATTCATGTGATCAGATTGAACTACATTTGATTTCCTAAATTCCTAGGCTAACAGAATCATGGTTTGGTCTTGCAATAAGTGACTGGTTTTGTGACAAAACACAGTCTCACAAGTGCAAAAGTTACAACACTTTTCCAGTGCGCAGTCAGATTTGTTCAGTCTGATACCAAATTCTTCAGCCTTAAATGGAATCCAAGGGTTTGGGAAATGGAATTTGCACTAAATTCTGAAACGGAAAATCAGTGGCCCTATACCAATGCACATTATATTACATACCTCATTTTGTGGGTGGGTTTCTTGGCCTTGGGAGCTTACTCTGCTCGCAATCATCAATATTAAGATGATAAAGTTGACAGCTTTATGAACGCTGAGTGTAGCCATCGAATGACTCAGAACTCTAAAACAAAACAAAAAACGTAAACAAACAGAATTCCCATCATCAAACTGTACGGCAATCAGGAAAGGTTTAACAATTATATGAGTGTCACTGTCATTATAACGGGAAACTTTGGTAATCCTGGGTTTTAGGGGCCTAAATTATGTACATACAAAAGAGGTCGCTAACTACAGCCAACTCATCCCAGCGTATCACACCATGGAGATTTTTATCTCAATGATCACACTGTCATAATTTAGGCCCTAAGGCTACTAAGCTACAAAACCCAGGATTACCGAAACTTTGGGAAAGGATGTTACTAATCGAGCTAACAGTAGAAAGTAGCATAGCCATAGTCAATAATATTGCCTTTTTGTTGGACAAACTAGGTTATCAACCAACCTTACCTCGCCCTCGGACTCGCTGTGACTACTTTACGTACAGCACTGGACGCGGCGCAGGGGCATGCAGGCCAGCCAGCGCCAGGGAACCTATAATCTAAACTACGTTAGAATGAGACTTGAACCCGGCTGCAAACTGTGCGTCACGGCATGGTCAGAAGACATCCAATTTCAATAAACTGAGAAATTGTGCAGGCATTTTTACTTCTTGCCCATCCCAGGATTTAAAGACTCGGCTAAAGATGGGGCCCGGCCGGTACCGTTCGAACCATTCCAGACTGAACCATCAGTATTGCGCAATACCGGTTTAATAATAACGTTACTAATTGGGGATTCCCCCTTTGGAATGGGCGCCGCATCACACTAAGGCCAAAATAACTGCGCCGAACTAATTATCATAATTTATTTACCCTAAAATATTTTCACGATTGTTATACATGTATATTGTTGGGGATTCGTACAGCCTAAATTTCTGTGCTTCCACTTTTAAGGAGACTTGGTACATTTTGGCTCCGAGGTTGGCTCTATTTGGCCTTGGAAGTAGAGATATCCATCTCTGACGGTTAGTGGGTTTAGTAATAAACACGGGACATGCCATTTATATTAAGGGCCCATCCTGAAAGGGGTGAACCAATGGAGGTATAAAAAGGGTGCACCAAGCCCAACAAAATACAAGCAGCACTTTAATGAATATAAACTACAGCAAACTCTTTCAGTACAATATACTGCAACCCTTATACTATGATTCTTATAATTATTTGTTGCATTTGATGGCCAGCCAATACAATCCCCCCCCCCAAAAAAATACCCCCCCCCAAAAAAAAATCCATTTGCCCCAAACCCATGCACTTGCTGCATGTTCTTTTCTTGCCCCCGCCCCCAACCTGTTGATTGAAGTTTGACAGGTAGGTGATTCTGGTTGGTCGAGTGAGGGCGGTATACCATTTCGCCGTGCGGATCCACATGTCTGTGGGATCTTTAAGATGGATTTCACATCGACAGTCAACATGGCTAGATTAAAATAAAAATGGATAAATAAATTCGAGATCCGATTTTGCACCATTCAACGTTAGTTCCATGATTTTATTTAAAAAAAAAATGCTTACAGTAATGTTTAAAGCAGTGGAACTAGGCCTAAATGGTTTTCTACAGTACAGGCAGAGCGATTTTAATATGCTGACCTGTTGCCCCTCAGGTATTTGCATAACAAATAGAGATTGACGTCAGACAGTAAACATTAGCTTGGCAACTTAGCAGCAGGTAAATGATGGCCGCCATGTTCCGCTCGTCGAGCGAGACATAACTTGGAAAGTCTCTAAAAAGTAAGTCGAATTTACTTAGTCTGGTGTATTGATGGCATTTCAACATAAGGTAACGAATGGGGGTTGATAGGTTATTAGAAAGGGCCGATTGTTTGATTATTTTGATTGAATGGGAAGTAAAAAATGGTAGTTTTGGGGGGCAAATTGCCCACCACACTGCCCGCAGCCGCGTTGACACTGGACGGGTTTTTTTTATACAAATTACAATGTGGTAGGCCCCTACTGGTACTAGGCCTAACTTAGTGTGGTATCAATTGGAATTGGTTAATATTGTACTTAATTTATAGGCGATTGTGTATTTTAGCGCACCTAAAAAGTAAAAACACATTGGTTTTCTAAGTCAGATGATAGATCAGACGTTCCAAAATTAGAATTAAAAACCTAACAGTTAGAAAAGGCTAGTAGGCCTAGATAGGGCCGTGGCCTATTGAAGAAATTAATTTTTGACAACTGGTCAATCCCCCATCCAGCAGCTTAACTAAAGATGGCCACCACACAGAAAGCAAGACACAAGAAGACCAAGATTCTCCCTGCAGCGGATGATGAAGATAGGCCAGCGTCATCTCTCTCTCATAACTGTAAGTATATGTACCACTATCAGCCGTAAGAGACATGGGTACAGTTGTGGAAAGATTCCTGCTCTTGGCCTCCAGTTTCCTGGTTGCGTACAATGCCTATGTCATGTGTATGATTTTGGAGGACCAATTGTCTTATTTTAATGGATACAAACATGATCAGTAAAGGTCACTGAACAGCATTACACTTTGTCTTAGCCAGCATGTCATGTGCATGAAATAATAAACCTGTGAAATTTTGAGCTCAATTTGAGTCATGAGAAAATAGCATTTAAACCCGACTAAATTGTTCTTATAAAACATAAAAAATGATTTTGATCTTACCCCAAGATCAAAACTGTTTTCGGTCTTTGTTTGACTAATTTATGGATAAATACAGCATTTTAGGCATAAATATTTTAACAATGCGTTTCTACCACCACCATCTTCATGTACCCTTAAACTTATTTGTAAATCTGTGAACATTGATGAAAAAAGTGGATGTTGTGTGCAGGTTTCATTCCCTACATGTATGAAATATGGACAATTTTGTGAAAGACCTGATTTCATCAAGGGTATTCTTATAAATTTGGGCTGTAGTTTGCCATATCATTTATCTTTAAATTTTACAGATCCAATTAGTGTTTGTGTTCTGCTCTTCTTCAATTTTGGTGTTTTTTTATTTTTGTTTTTAGCGTGGGTAGAAAACTTTGATGAGCAAAACCAAGCCGATGCTGAACGGTTTGGTGTACAGAATGATGCGTACCAAGTGACTGAGGTAGAAAATCTACCCAAGGGACCTTTGACCTCTGACCCTAAAGGTCATGGCAACAGTTTGCTGTCAGTGAGAGAAGCGGAGGATGGTGACCGCGTGGACCTCACAGATGAGGTCAGAATTTGAGTTTTAAATTTCTTATTCCATAATGTACCTAAGAAAACTCATTTTAACAGCTTGGGGGAGAGGAAACACTAATTTGTGAATTCGGGTCAATTTTATGAAGTCTTACGATCGATCGTAACTTGAGTTACAAAGGATAACCTTTGTATCCTACGTAGGGCTGCAATGCATCATAATAAGTTCTACGATTGACAGTAAGTTTAAAATTTGAGTTTGGTGAAATCAACCCCAGTAATATTGGAAAAAATTGTAGCATCCATATAACATGACTGCAGTTATTGTAGGTTTGGCAAGCAGGCTTCAAATACAATGGTTGTTAATGTCACTTACTGACCCCGCATTTTGATCCAATGGAAACTCTTAATCTTGGATCCAATGAGGTTACAGCCCATATTGATTGATTTACAGTGTTCATCAGCTTATCTTCATTCTCATAAGCTAATCTCTGATTGTTTGAATTTGTTTTGATGACGGCCGTTTTCCAGGAGCTCAACTTTAAGGATGATGATATGGACAATCCAGATGGAGACAGACCCATCAGTGATATCAGTCGGTCAGCCAGCCCTTACGGCTCGGTAGATGGAGACGGGTCTACGGGGAAGAAGAAGAGGAGGAGGAGGAAGGAGAGAGCTAACGTGGTGACCCCTGTCATCGATGATCCAAGGAACGAAGCGTCCGTCTCGCTGAGCGACGGAACTCATCCGGAACCGAAACGGAAAGGACCAAGCGAAGGTTAGCAGTGTTGTTGACTCGAGTCACTGACTCGGACTCGAGTCGCTGACTCAGACTCGAGTCGGACTTGAATCGCTATTTTTCAGACTTAACACTTGACTTGAGTATGGGGTGGCTCTGAAAAGAGCTGGTTAACTCGACGAGTGCACTCTCCTGGAGATGGCTAGAGCATACTGGACGGAACACGAGTAAACCGGCCCTTTCCAGAGCCATCCCATACTCACAAATGAGATAAATATTTGTCACTTGGTGTTACCGCAAACCAATTTTATGTACTTCCACCATGCATAGCCTCAAATATCTAAGTTAAAACCATTTGATGCTTTCGTATAAAGCAACTTCAGTACAGTGATTTCCTCTTGCCAAAAGTGTACCATCTGAAACTGTTGAGCACATTATGTGAACCATCAGCTTAATGAGACTGAATGACATCATAAAACTTAAATCCTGGTCAGAAGAATATTTTTCGCATAGAATAATTTTTTACAGAAACTTTTCTTAATTAAGAGGGTCTGTTTAAAGATAACCTGTGGCACATTTTTTCACATGAATGAAATTTTTAATAATCTAATATTTTGAATTGGGGATAATTTGTTTTTCTTGCTATTTAGCTTGGAGCATGTCCAGCATGCAGGACGTCAGTGAGATACCCATGGATCCTCCCCAGACGCATGCCAAGACCAGCGGGATAGCAAGCTCCAAATCCCCACAGTCCCGTAACAGATCCCCAGGGGTGGGGACCCACTCGGCCAGTGCTTCACTCATCAGCGTCCGAGAGGCCGATTCGAGCCAGCGCGTTGACGGTCTGAAGGAAGCTGAGAAGTCAGGGAGCAAGACCACTGAGCAGACTAACAATGAAGGTCTGTTCATAGCCGTGGCTTGGTCAGAACACCATTATGTTTATAATGGATCAGCCAATCAATTTGTGTCAAAAAACCAGCCAGAATTTTGTAGATTTTCTCGGGCCAATTTCATGGAGCTGTTAAGCACAAAACAATTGCTTAGCACAAAATGTCTTGCTCAGTAAAACAAACCATCATTAAAAATTCCATTTGATATTCATGGTCAGCGAACAACAGCCAAAGAACAATCTCAAGTGATACACAGCACATGGACATGTGGTTGTTAATCCTGTTTTTTTATTAAGACAGAAATTTCATGCTTAGCAAATTTGTGTGCTAAGCATGGCTGTGAAATTGGCCCTTTGGTATGTCAGTCGCTTTTTCCACTTGCCAAATAATGTGCAAGAGACACTTGACGTTTGACTGATTCCTTGACCCCTCCAGATAACCGCAGTCTTGTATCGACTCCCTCCAAGTTGAAACCACCCCAGCTTGAGCATGAGCAGCAGGCCTATGTCCCCTATGTCTACGCCCGTGACTCCTTGGCTAAGGTCATGGATGACATGAAGAAGATGAAGATTAATCATCTCCGCATCGTTGGCCAGATCGAGGACACCTACAGGATGATCGAGGATGAGACACAGGTAAAAAGCAAAAACCCATCACACAAAGGAAATATCTCCTTCATTTTATCTCATTCGCCATCCAAAACATTTAATCATTGGTCTAGTGAGGCCATATTGCATTAGAGGTACAGTACAGGATTAAATGTTCACAGATTTACGTATAACTTTCAGGGTATGAAGATGGTGGTGGTAGAAACATACAGTTAAAATGTTTTCGCCTGAAATGGTGTGTTTATCAAAAAATTTGTAAAACAACGACCGAAAACAGTTTTGATCTCGTGGTATAAAGATCAAAACAATTCTTTATGTTTTATAGGAAAAATTTAGTCGGGTTTTCGCTATTTTCTCATTACTTAGATGTTTAATTGAGCTCAAATTTTCACAGGTTAATACAAAGTGTGAGTGGTTTTCTGTGACCTTTCATACCAATCATGTATCATAACATTCTGATACTTTAAAAGTATCAGAAAATAATCTCATGAGCATACTTTCAGTGACATAAATTTAAAAATGTAACAAATTTAAATCAATTAAACTATGTAACAATATTGGAATGTGTTTATATTTGAGGCATGACCATGCATGCTGTGTTTTCTCCCCAAATGATGTCGATAGAGCCTCTCAAAAGCCATATATGTGCACTTTTTGTGAACATCTTATCTTGTAAGAATGGCGGAAGGCTAGAAAATGGATTTTTGACTCTTTGTACTAACTTTGTCACAAATTCCTGACTTCCTGACAAATGGTTCATTTCCTGTTACTTCTTTTGAAAAAAATAATGTCATTGGCTTTCTCTGTTGACCATTCTGACCATTCAGAACCAATTCAACATGTTTGTGGGTGGACTTCGTGTCCAGTACAAGGATAAGGTGAAGACATTCCGTCAAGTCATTGAGATTCACAGAGAAGACTTTGGTAGCCACAAGACGTACTGGGAAGAGACGCTGAAGGTAAATAAAAGCTACAAGCTCTGGCATTGAGACCAGGGTCTCAGGCTCTGGCTTTGTCTCTGTAAGCCATATGCTGAAAATATAGGTTGTGGTTTTACAAACCAGAGAATCTACTTTTGAACCACAGGGCGGGGGAAGTCGTTATTTTTACACCCGTTATTCTATAATGGATTAGCAAAATGGAGCTGGAGCCGGAGCCGCGCTTTGAGAAAGGCCTGAGGTCTATCGTGATTGGCATCCAACCCCTCTTTCTGTTTGTTGGGGTGTTTGTTGTTTGGTTGATTGATCTTGCGCCCTTTTCATGTTATCAGATATTTGTAAATGTTTTCCTGTTCTCGGGAGAATACAATTTGATAGAATGTTCATAATTTGTAGGTTTTCTGAAAGTCGTGAGATGTTGTTTCAATTCCGTCTATGGTCATGTCTAACATCCTTTATAATTTGTTGTTATACTTGCAGAGTTTAAGTACCAAAAACAAAACCCTGATGAAGGAAAAGAAGAAGCTGCTGATCATCAACAAGATTGAGATTGACAGACTGGAAAAGGAGAAGGTACGGCATACCTGTAATAATTTATGCAAATTTATTCAAAATGTGACCCTGTTCTTCATTGAAAAATAAAGTTACCACTTATGTGAATTTTTGCAGATTGTTGTTTCAAGGAACTTGTTAAAAAAATTGCACCGTTAAGAATTCCTTTCGTATAACATCATTATTAATAAACCACTCCCTCCCCCCCAAAAAATAAAAAAAATCATTCAGAATGTGTATGTTCAGGTACGTAATAAAAAATAAAAAAGAGGATTAAAGATCCAAGTTATTTTTAAAATGATTCCTCATAAAATTTTGGTGCAAGTCTGAAAGTGCATGTTTTGTTTTCATTTTGTTTTCTTAACGTCATCTTTTCTATTTGAATTACAGGAGGAATTGAAGCAAGAGCTTACTCATAAGTTGGATCAGAACCAGTCGTCCTATGTTTCTAGACAGAGAGATCTGGAGGACGAAAAGAAGGTAAGGGAACTTACAACCCAAGTATGAAATACTGAGGTCAAAATATGAACATCTGGGACCAATGCCATGGATCTGCTTAATACTGAATGCATGAAAATAAGCGCTTCTGGAAGCTAGGAAATTTGGTGCATACAAGATCCTATTTCATGGATTAGGGACGTGTTTTCAGTTGTGTGCATGTGTAGTTTGCGTAAGTAAGGATTTCTCACTTACTGGGCTTGGGTAGAAATCTGGCGCTAAGCTTGTAAGCAGAGAGTGAGGATCATAAGTCCAGAAGTCTGTGGTAAGCAGAGTCATGTAATTGGGCCTTGATGAGCCCAGAAAGAAAAGGCTCTTATGGCCTGTGATTGAGGAAAGATGGAGGAAAGATCATTGACCATCGGGAGCTAACGTCATTCGGCTGAATGGTGGTAGTTAAGTGCTGGAATGGTATTCCAAAGACTTGGACCTGAGTCCTGATTCAGGACAATCTCTTGCTTTTCCAAAGATCACATACAGTTAAACTGGTAAACCTTGAAGTGGAAGTGTAGGAGTTTGAGTTAAGAAGCCTTAAGATCCTTAGCTGTACCAAACATTGTTTCCCGTTCTTTGATTTCCAAACACTAAATGAATGGAATTTGTTTTCACAGCAGACTTTCTAATGGAAGTTAAGTCATATTATTTCACGAGTCACTATCGAATTTGAGACTCAAAAGATGTCATGGTCTCAAAATAAATGTACAGATCTCCGAAGATCGTCTGCAGTCGGAGCTGGAGTCTGAGAGGAAGTCTCATCGGGATGAAGTGGAGAGACTCCATCAGGAGCTGGAGGAGGCGAGGGCCAGACCTCAGGTCATCGACGCCAACGTATCAGGACAGAGTGCCGCTCTCAGGCCGACTTCTGCAAGGGCCATGTCCCAGGCTAGTCTGAGATCTGAAAGTCAGAGGGGGTCAAGTGCCGGTGTCAGAGGCCTTGGCGTGGGAGCCACGGCAGCCGTAGTTGCCAGCGGGATGTCGGACGAAGAGAGGAGGCGAGTCGAGGCTCAGAGAGCACAGATTGAGAAGCGCATGGTGCAGTCCCAGAAGGTAGGTGGAGCCATTTTTTCCCTGTTCCCGCAAGCCTACAAGCATCTGCACAAACAGAATTGTCTGCGGTGCCTAGAATGAGATTCTAGATCATCAGATTCTAGTCAGGACCCGCATAGTTCATCCTTAACACTGGCTGCTTCTTCTGTTCAAACCACCACAGGACCTTGTGATTCTCCAAGCCAAGTACGACTTCCTCCAGTCCCAGTACTCTACCCTGGCAAACCTAGCTAAGGAGGATAACGAAGGACTGCTGACGGGCCAGATGGAAGCCACTCAGAAGGATCAGGAGATCATGGAGGAGGAGAGCCAACAGCTCAAGGAGGAAATCAAGCAGTGGGAGAAAGACTTCAAGGAACAGACGGGACGAGATCCAACCGAGGATGACAAGTGAGTTTGAGAGGAAATCGTGGAGAAAGGAGAATCAGATAGGGACACCTTACTTGATTGATATCTTACAGATGCAAATCAAAGTCAGTCCTGTTCTCTGTTTGGACATGTTCGTAAAGTTCATAAACTGATTCTATCCCTACCTGTCTTGTTCGTCCTCAGGTCAGAGACCGTGCATGAGCTGGAGACGCAGCTCTCGGAGGCGGAGAGCAAGAAGGCAGAGTTAGATTCCAAGATAACGACACTGGTTGCTCTCAAGGAGGGCAAGACCCCAGAGGTAGAGCCATCCAGTATCCCTGAGCCCATCATCAACACAGTTGAGGTAAGGAGTGTTTCCGAGTGAGTTTCTGGTTGGATTTTCCCACAAGAATATGCATGTTGGATTTTTTTGTCGTTGATGGCTATTTTATCTACAAATTCCGCGTGGAAATTCTGCAACCTCACTTTCAAATCTTGTCTGAAGCTTAAACCCTGGCTTTTGTCTCTGAGCATTTTGTTCCGGAACTCTATTGCTTGCTCTTTTGACATGGCCCAGGTTGGCAAAGCAAGTCCTACAGAACGTTACAGTGCATGGAGGGGGTGCAGAAGTTCTGACGTTGGCAGATTTTAGGATGGGTATGGAGAATCCAATTTTGTGCAGGAGCACACAGAAGACAAAATATCTCCTCTCTGTTCTTTCCTTGGCCAGATTACCGTCCCCGATCCATCCACCGTGGCTGCCCTCGCTGCCTCCCAGCAGCAGGTCAGTGACTTGGAGAACCGTCTCGAGAGGATGGAGGCGGACCTGAGAGCCAAGGAGAAGAAGATGAAGGCACTGGAGAAGGAGAGAAAGAAAGCCGGGAAGAAAGAGAAGACGGCAGACAGAGGGTCTAAAGAGGATGACCAGAACATGAAACTGCTGCTTGAGTCTATTGTCCTACAGGTAGGTTTGAAAAATACTTCAAGGATTACATGCAGGAGACACCAGGTCAGCAGCAAATGCTGGGAAAAGGAAAACCTAATAACTGTGACCTTAGGGCCTCCGTATTCATCATTACCTTTGGAGGGTTGCATCTGATTCTGTAGCAGTACCTTAGTTCTGTGGATTTGTAATATTCTGCTACAAAATAAGACCAAGACCTACACAATATGCTGCTCCAGTCCTCTTGCAGAACCAGTCATATCATGATTTCAGTTTTTGACACTGCCTCTAGAGTTGATGAGATATTTTTTCTGTGGCACAGTCTAAAGATCAAGAGAAGTCCGGCGACGATGCTGCGGCAAAGTTGGAGGCTGCTAAGGCCGAGAAGGAAGGCTTGGCCGCTCAGAGGGACCAGGCCAAACAGGACTTGGAAGCCTGGCTTGAGAAGTACCAACAGGAGAATGGGAGCTACCCTGAAGAGACTGACAGGTATACGGATAAACCTCAATCTAGACCCAATTCCCTACTCCCCTTGCATCCTTGACCTCTAGCTCTTAGCCTTAAATTGTCTGGTCAGGATGAAGCCGGTCTGCCTTATCCCCTCCTAAGTATGAGCTGTGGTTGATTTCACAAAGCACTAAGATTTATCTTAAATCGTGAATCAATCTTAGTTGCTAAGCAAAGTCTGATGTCATAATTCAAATCCCTTTGGTAATATTGAAAAAAAATGAATCTGAGTGTTTTGTGAAATCGACTTCATGCTGTCGTCTTGGACCATCTTGTCTAGCTGGGTCTCAACCACCTAAATCGGTTTCTGTTTCCAATGTAATTTTATAGCATTATTTCATCATCAATATTTTGTCATCCTGTAAACAGCCTACTTCATACTTCAACATCTCTGTAAAAATGCTTCATATCTCAACACGAAACTTTGGTCAGGGCTGATAATGGAAGTCCCCTATCTAGTGGGATGTTTATTCTCAGGGAATCAGGATAGCGATGGAAATGTTTATAACCAGTTGATGTGAATTTCTGCCCCTCCCCTGCAGAGATGAGGATGCAAAGGCATTGTATGCATCTCTTGAGGAGAGCAATGCAAAGTGTCTCTCCAATGAAACGGACATCACGGCTCTGTCCATCCTGGCAACCGGTCAGATACCCGCCAACCTCAAGCCCATGAAAGAAGCTCAGGTGTCGCTTCAAACCACAGGTGAGTGCATTCTGAATCTGCTCTTAGAATCATGTGGGAGCTGAATGCCTGCTCCACAACTTGACCCGAGTGGGATTCGAACCCAGGTCACTGTGGGGGAATGCAAAGAAAGTCAATGCCGTGGCACCCTGACTTAACCCGCCTCACGTTGATACACCCCACTCAGGTGCTGCTAGCTCTCAACAACTCCAAGCCCTCGAAGATCGCATCCAAGAACTGGAGGAAGAAAATGAGCGGCTGTCCGAGACAAACTCTGAACAGGAGGAGACCATAAGAGACCTGGAGCTGGCCAAAGAACATCTGGAAGAGAGACTTTCTGAGATGGAATCAGGAGGAGGGGCAGCAGCAGCTGCCACAGCAGCTGCCCTGGCTAATCTGGACTTTGATGATGACGATGTTGAGGTATAACTCAAAATGAGTCTTATGTCACCATTTTGAAGATTTGAGTTTCATATTAGAATGGAAGCAGATTTAATTGGCCGGCTTTGCTGGATTTCAACATTTTTCCAGGGAGATGAAATTCCTCTTAAACATTGTTTTCCTTTTCTCAGGGATTCGGAGCCCAGCTGTCCGCTCTCCAGAAACAGGTCGACGCTGCAGAACGCAAACTCCGAGAGGAGAAATCAGCCCACGATTCCACCAGGGAGGAGCTGGAAATGACCAAGGCCGAGCTGGAGGGCGCCAGAGAGGAGAAGACGAACCTCCAGGAAGAGATGGATGGCAAGATCACCGCGGCAACCATTGCCATAGCAGCTGAGATGAAACTCAAGGAGAAGGTCAGAATCTGATTCAGTGAATCTGATCTGGGCCAAATTGCATGAAATCCGTTACGGCCTAATTTGTGCTAATGGGCACTGCTACGCGTGTAATCCATTTCGTGGAATTCGTAAGCAACGGATTCGGTTAGGGAAGAATTTCTAGGGTAACCGTGATCATTTTCTGCTAATGCGCTGTCGTATATGCATTCTGCAGAAATTCCTTGCTGACCGTTACCAAAAAGAAAACTCTCCCGTGAAATACGCTAACTGTAACTCAAAAAAAGTCTGCTACTGTAAGCGAAGAATTTTTTATTACGCTGACAGGTTCTATGACATTGGGCCTTGAAGATTTGAGGATGATTAATCCAGTGTTTCATGTCAAAGACAAGACTTGAGTCCTCTTTTAGGGGTGGTTTGAGATGAATTTAGGAATAAAACAAGTATCGTCTTGGTATTTCGAAGACTGACTAGTACTAATTTGTCTTGTTACATCTCGTGCAGTCATTGGAGGAGACTAAGCAGCGACTGGATGAGTTGGAAACGGAGAAGCTGAAGAACCTGCCAGTGGATGCTGCTAAGGAGATAGCCGTACTGCAGGGCCTAGTGGTAAGCACAGACATTTTCAAAGGGATAGTCAAAAGTTACTTGTGAAAAAGCAGACCTTTGTTGCAGAATCTGTGGCATTCTTTACAGATAATCGTGGAAATTAAGATTAGTTTTCTGAACATTCTTTTTCTGACAGAAAAAAGCCGATAAGGAAAAAGAGGAAGCGCAGAAGGCCAGCATCGGAGGCACAGCCGACGTGGACAAGCTGAGGACGGAGTTGAAAACAGCCAACCAGGCCCTGTCTAAAGAGAAGGAGACCAACAGGACACATCACGTAAGCCATCTTGGTCTTGTACCCAGAGGACTCTAAAGCAATCCTAAATGCAGTCAGGAGGAGAGTGCCATAGGCACCAGTTTAAAAGCCGGTTTAATACAAGTATGCCTGTCATGGCCAAGACGAATGTTGTCATAACTGGGTATCACTATGTACTAAGTTTCTGTCTACCAATGAAAATCAGTCGCCTGGGTATGAAATGACAAAAGGCATTGTTCTCCCTATTCTATGGCACACTGTATAATTGTTGAAGATTACAGTTTTGGACCCTTTGTTGTGCAAGTCTGCAATCTGACGAACTGCAGTAGCGTTTTTGGTTTTTGTCAAGCAGGGACCTTGAGATAAATTTCAGTACAGTTGTCAAATTTTAAACAGAAAGGGAAGATATTTGAGGATTATTTCCATTTGTATTGCCCACAAAAATGTCTGGACAACCAGTTTTAATTGTGTGAAGTGATTTTGAGGTTTACTGTAAGTGACAAGGCGTAAACTTGGCACTTTTCAGGATACGTTGAAGAAGAAAATGGCAGAGAAGGACAAGCAGTCTAAGGAGATGGTAGCAGCCACCGAGAAGAAGTACTTGCAGAGGGAAACCGAGAACAAGAAGCAGATACAGGCACTGGAGAAGAAGAACAAGGAATTGGCTGCAGGAGGGGGTGGAGCAAGGGGTGCAGGAGGGGCAAAGGTAAGGGGGTGATTGTAGGGAGGGGTGCTGGAGGAGTGTTAAAGGGGTGCAGGATGGGGTGGAGCAAGGGGTGCAGGAGGGGCAAGGGTTAAGATGATGATTGTATGGAGGGGTGTGGGAGGAGTGTTGGAGGGGTGCTGGATGGGTGCAGAGAGGGGTGCACCAAGGGTACAAGAGGGGCAAAGGTAAGAGGGAAGATAGCAGGAGGGGGTGTTGAAGGTGCGCAGCAAGGGGTATAAGAGGGGCAAAGGTTAAGGGGATGAGTGTAGGAGGGCTGGAGCAAAGAATGCAGGAAGGATAATGTAACAGAACACAAGCAGAATGTGGTAAGATGTTTTCGGAGTGAGGGGTAATATTTGGACATAAGATGATCACTGAGTGATTGATTTCATTTTTTTAGGGAGGCACGGATGCCAAGTCAGAGAAGAAGATCAAACTCCTGACGGATCAAGCGGCCACCCTGAAGAAGACGATACAAGAGAACCAAGACAAGCTACGGCAGATGGAGAAAGATCTCAAGGAGGCCAAGTCTGGGGGAACAGCAGACGTGAGTAGTTGCCGCCTCCTTTCCTTTCCCATTTTCGTTTTGCTTGCCAATGAAAGATGGCGGCAACATACCTGAGAGAGCTAATAGAGAAAGGTACAGATTTCCGCATCTTTAAGCAACTTCTTTTCTTGTCCTTCCTGTCTCAGAAACAAGCTGGCAAGAAGATGGAGAAGCAGCTCAAGGACCTCGAGAAGAAGCTGGAGATGGAGCAGAAGAAGTTTGAGCGTGAGAAGAAGACGGCAACCGAGCTGGACACAGATTTGAAGGAGAGGAACAAGGCGAGTAGTTTTTGCTCCGTGAACTCGATATCTCTTTATCCAGCCGACCCCCTCTAAGTGCTTCATGTATCTCAGACATTCGGCCTTCTGCAGTATCCAGCACATAAGCACATCTTCTGATTGTCATCCTATTTGGCATTACTGGGACACCGTACAATACATGACCTTTATACGCCTTGTAACATATGCAATAACCCAAAAAGCTACTCGTGTTATGAACACGCTAGTCCATGACTCTCTGCCCTCTCTTACATTTTTATTTTTTATTTTCGCTTTTAGGAACTCGATGGGGCCAAGGATGAAATCAAGAAATTGACCAATCAGATTGATTCGTTGGGCGTAGCTGCCGCTGAGGCCCTTGAACTCAAGGAGAAAGTGACGGAGCAGACAGCGGAACTGAAGAGACTCAACAGCGAGCTGAAGACGACCACTGAAAACTACAACAGCGAAAGGGTGAGTGGAACCATCATTGGCATCAATGAAATATCAATACTCTCTCAAGTCTCAACTGAGATCTCCATCCCTGCATTGGCAGTGTCCCAAACTGTTCATTATCCTTGTTTGTTTGCTAGTCAGAAGCCAGGAAAATAATTGTCTCACTGTAATTATTAGTATAAAATGGTTAAAAATGATTTGAGACTTTGCATGGTGACAATTGGTATGTTGGTATGTGGATCGGTTTGCAGAAACACCGTGTAGAAATTTTTTGTACTGTCGCACTTCTATTTCGCTTGCACATCTCGTAACGAAAGTGCGAACGAAATAGAAGTGCGAAAGTACAAACGATTCCTACATGGTTTTTCCGCAAACCGATCCACAAATAAAATGCTCTATTAAGGTAGGGCATTTTTGAAAAGTAAAATATATCTTCAAAGTGGTTGTTGTTTTTAGACTGATAAGGATTGACAATTGAACATTTTCCCAGTAATGCTTCACATCTAATGAACATTTTCGGGTAACTGTGCTTCACCTTTGATCAGGTTCTGAGGAAGAAATATTACAACATGGTGGAGGACATGAAGGGAAAGATCCGCGTGTACTGTCGCTCACGACCTCTCAGCAACTCCGAGAAAGGCAGGGTAAGTTGGACTGTTTCAGCGCCAATTCCTTCATTTCCTGGGATCTGGGATCCTGTGCTGATATGAGAAGCAAGTTGCCTGACACTAGACCATGTCGAAGGCCAATCACAGCCAGGACTGTTGGCCTGTTTGACACCTTGGGTCTTTCTCAAAGCTCGGCTCCGGCTCCGGCTCCGGCTCCGGCTCCGGCTCCGGCTCCATTGCGTGAATCCATTCTAAAATAAAAGGTATCAAAATTGAGACATTTGGCTGCGGTTCGGAAGTAGATTCTCTGGTTTGAAAAAGAAAACAGAGCTTCAGCTTCAATGAAAAACCACAACCTATTTTTGCAGCTTATGGATTACAGAGACGAAGCCGGAGCTGGAGCCGAACTTTGGGAAAGGCCCTTTTCTTCAGAGTCGGCTTTGTCTCGTGTCTTCCAAAAGCTGAGAAAATGAATTATTTCGTTCAAAGTTGCGTTGCTGTCTTCTTGTTCAAACCAGAGTATCCTCGTCTGAACCATAACGAAAACCTCAAATTAGATACCTGTTACTTAAAAATGAGGCCACAGAGCTTGAGCAGAAGCTGACGTTAAGAAGGGACGGCTTTATAGGCAAGAGCGGAGAAACCTTTCCCATATTGTTACGATTTGTCTGTTTTCTTGTCAGGGTAACTTCTCCATCGTCAAGGCACCAGATGAGTATTCCATTGAGGTGCAGAGCACCAGAGGTCTGAAGGAGTTTCAGTTTGACCACATCTTCATGCCGGAGAGTACGCAAGGAGACGTCTTTGAGGATACCAACGTAAGTCATGCACATCCCAATATATCCTGAATCCATCATAATCCTTCAAAACTCATCAAAATCCATAAAATCTTCAAATTTTGTCCATTAATATATCAGAATACATATAAATCCCTTCAAAATTTCATCAAACCAACAGCTAAGTTTTGTAGTAATTTTTTTAAGTGACTTAAAACTACAACAAAATAATTTTATTCTCTTGTACCATTAGCATAGAAGCAAATTACAAGTGAAAAGTTAATTTTGAACTGAATGCAAAAGTATTCTCAAACTAAAGATAAGATATTGCATTAAAAAGATCCATATATGTATGAGTTGTTGTAGGTGTTGAATTTCAAATCTGAATATCTTTGTAGCCATTTGCAGTTGGATTTGTTCAGTATAGCTATGGCTGCATCGGAATCTGTCGTTTAGAGCTGGGTCTAGGTCTTCGCTCCATTGGAAATACATGGAGACACCAAGACAATAGACCTAGCCGTAACTCTGGAAGGCCGTTTCGAACACGGCCTAATAGATCACATGACAAAGCCCACAAATTTGAAAATCTTTGGAAATTTTGTTTTGAAAGCATAGAGGATAAGTCGGGAATAACAGACATTTGTTTATTCTGATATAATTTGTTGGTAGTTTTCATCCACGATTGCAACTCTGGTTTGTTTTTCCCTGCTGTGCTGCATTTTCTCACCTTCTTTTCATTTTTTGGGGTTTTCTTTTGCAGAATCTCATTCAGTCAGCCGTGGATGGATACAACGTCTGCATCTTCGCCTACGGTCAGACTGGTTCGGGAAAGACGTTCACCATGATCGGTGACAGGGAAGGGAATTTCCCCGGCATCGCGCCAAGAGCCTTCGAGAAAATCTTTGAAGTCATCGAGGAAAACAAGTGAGTGTGTCGCCGTTGGGGAGATGAAAGTCTGTCGTACGCCACCGTGAGAGGTCAAGAGGGAGGGTTAACGGGAAGGAGAGGGGTTGGGTTTGTTTTGACGGACCATCATAATTGCTTTTTTTAGCAAGACGTCATGACCTATAAACAATGAAAAATGCACAGCTTTGTAATTGGAGTGCACTGGATAGGCCAATGAGCTACATTCTTCTGCTTTTAGGCGAGGTCGCCCTACTCAGATTGTTACTAGGGCAACAGCAGAGGAGTAACAACATGAAGTGATATTGTAAAGGATTGCATGGGATTCGCAATGCTGGCAAAAAATATGTTAGTCTGGATTCAGGTGGTTTCAGTATCTCAGTGTTCTGTCAATGATTGGTACATTCTTTCTCACTTCTCTCTAGGTCAAAGTTTTCCTTCCGAGTGGAGACCTACATGTTGGAGTTATACAACGAAAAACTGATTGATCTGTACTCAAAAGCACATGGGGAGGTGAGTGGACATAAAAAACTATTTAGATCACATCCAGTAGTGGTTCATTCAATGGTTTGATACATATTACAAATACCCAGACCGCATCCATTTTTAATATGTTTATGTTTTGTTTTTGTAGAGTGCTAAACTGGACATCAAGAAAGATAAGAAGGGTCTTGTGTTTGTGCAAGGTTCCGTCGTACAAGAAGCTTCGAATGCCAAGGAGTTGTACGGACTCTTTGAACAAGGCTCGGCTAGTAGACACGTGGCATCAACCAGTGAGTGCCGTTGATTTTTACATCCATTATGCCCTTTTGTTTGGACTCGCCTGATCTGATGAAGTAGTTGTTACTACAAAAGCTTCTGAGTTATTACCTACATACTATTATCCCTGGTCATCGGGCCATAATTTACATTCCTGAAAGCATCTCAACTCCCTGTGGAGCACACAGCCCTGGCTACTGTGAAGCGCACAGAGGCTAATCAAACCACAAAGCCATCTCTACCCTCGCAGGTACCCATTTACACCTGGGTGAAGAGGAGCAATATGTGACAGAGCGTCTTGCCCAAGGATGCAAGCACCACTAGCCCATGGCTGGATTCGAACCCATAATCTGTAGGTTGACCACAAGACTTTGAGTTCGACACGTCAAGACCACTAGGCCACAGAACAGCTATCTAAATTGTCTGTACTATGAAGATGAAATGACACTTTTTTCTGGGTTTTATTTATTCAGAGATGAACGCGGAGAGTTCCCGGTCCCATCTCATCATCGGTGTCGTTATTGAGAGCACCAACCTCGCCACAGGAACGGTTATCAGGGGCAAGCTCAGCCTGGTGGATCTGGCTGGGAGTGAACGTGCCGCCAAAACGGACGCAACGGCTGAGCAACTCAAGGTACTTAATAATAGAACTTGGCCAAAGACAGTAAGAGGTGGCGTAGCACACCTCGGGATGTAATTGGCCGTAACTTTTGGCAGTTTCACTCATGTTTCTGTGACAGCAGCTTGCAGCGCCTCCCATTGAATTATCTGTGGTTTAAACTGTCTGAGAAACTGTTAGCCTTTGAGGAAGATCCTGCTAGGATCGAAATGTGTCAGGCCCTCTTAACTCCAAGATCTGTATGGGTTAAATCACACCCAATGTCATTAGTATCACTGTACATGCAAGCTTCCTGCAAAAGGAAAATTTGTCCAAATTGACGTCTTCATTAGGTAATGCGTTTGGATGCTGTCGCCAACTGCTTGTGCATGCTTCTTGACCGTTGCAGATTGCCAGGGTCTCTGGTGGGTTATGCCCACCCTTTGATGTCAAGTGGTCATAACTCAGGTCACTGGTTTGTAATGGACCTGTTGGCATTTTAACAACATGAAATAGGGACACATGAATGGGAGACTTTGGAGAATCGGTCTTCTAGTCAATAGCGCACGCATGCGAAAAACACACGCGCAGGCTCACAATTGCGTGTGTGTGCGCTGTTGACTTGAAGACCGGTTCTCCAAAGTGTCCCATTGGACATGATGATATCCAGCAGATTCTGCCCGTACCTTCTCCCCACAACAATCTCATACCTTGAATCTCCTGCTGTAACTCACCAGGAAGCCAACTCCATCAATAAATCCCTGAGCGCCCTCGGCGACGTCATCTCGGCACTGTCCAGCGAGCAATCCTTCATCCCGTACCGTAACAACAAGCTGACCATGCTGATGCAGGACTCTTTAGGAGGCAACGCCAAGACACTCATGTTTGTCAACATTTCACCGGCTGATTACAATGCAGAGGAAACCGTCGTCTCATTGACGTAAGTATGGACAATAGTGCTCACTCTGTATTGACTCAGATCCCAGTTTCATAGCCCTGCTGAAATCTATTTGATACTTTCCGCTTTACTATTACAGGAAAATATGCTAAGCCTAAATGCTTTTCAATATTTCTCTCGCTTAGATGTTCAATGTTGCATCATAGATTTGAAGCCCCAATGTTGGTGAATTTAAGCCTACTGTTCATGGTGTTTGCTGCCCTCACACATGTCACACATACCATCCCAATGAAATATAAATCAATTGTTAGATAGAAAGTCATGCATGTTGCAGGATCTTCTGACTTTTCAAAACAGATAAACATTCGGAATTGACAATCATTTCTTTTTTTGTAATTTCATCAGGTATGCCTCTCGGGTGAAATTGATTACCAACGATGCTTCGAAGAATGCTGATAACAAGGAGATTGCAAGACTCAAAGAGGTGAGATATTCTTCCAATCTGTCTGTTCCTGTCAGTCAAATAGTGTCTGGAGTTGTTGTTGCGTACATATTTAATAATATGACTTTGCTACAATGTCGGGGGCCAATTTCACCAACGCTTTGCGATCATCGCTAAAGCTCAAATCCATGGCAAATACAGAAAATCGATCGCTACTTTGCTTAGCAATTATCTGTTTAGTGATTGATTTGTGCCTAAGCGAGATCGTTAGCGAAAAGCGTTAATTAAATCGGCCCTAGGTCCTTACTGCACAATCTACTTGATAATCACCCCTGTGTGATAAGTTTCAGAATTACAAGTGTAATTTGTATGTCGAAAAATGTAAATCATGCGATCACTTAGTTATTGGGCATTTTTAATTTTGTGCCAGAGCTCTATTTCTTGCCATCTTTGGCTGGCTTAGCTAACCAAGCTTAGGGAAATGATTGGGGAAAATAAGGCAAAGTTCACAGCAGTGGATCCTGGGATTTTATTATTGTATTTGGAAACTTGGAAAAAAAGGGTTAACAAACCAATTGTAGGAGGGACTTTGAAGCAACGCTGGGTTGAAATTTGAAACAGGGCTGAGTGAAGTTCACTGTGAAGTGGAGAGAAAGATTAAAGAATATCTTTCTTTTCTTTTGTCTTGACAGGTCATAGCCAAGCTGAAGCAGGGAGAAACCGTGGGGGATGAAGATGCGGATGTGTAGTCATGGCAACGGAGATAGTAGATGAGTAATATTCAGGATTAAGGTGTAGAATTGAAAATAGTCCTTACGCAGCACCTTGAAACTTATAAAGCTGGGTAGTTGTCTGTCATGGTTGTCTATGATGGTAGTCTATGAGGACATTTTAGGTCCGACTGAAGCCTCAGTATATTTGAGCTCATGGATGGGTCATTATTTTTCCCTACAGGGTTGGGACTTCTTTCTCCTGTAGGAATGAATGTACAGTGGAATTCTGCTATAACAAACATGGCAGGGTGCACAGATATTGTCTATTATAGTGGTCGTTCGTTATGAGTTATGTATTGCATTCACAACATTGGGAGTCAAGGATGATGTTCGGTATAGAAGTTATTCACGTGACGTCATTGGCTGTCAAGCACAATGATTGCACACGCGAAACAATATGCTTCAGTGCACACGCAACGTACAGTGTCGTACGCGTAACCGTGGACAACATGGAAAAGCTTGACGGCCAATCACATGATTTTATGACGTCGGTGAATAACCTCTATAGCGGTTTTCGTTATAGTGGTGCTCCACTGTATTTCTCATCTTAAAAAGACATATCTTATCCTTTGGGGAATGTGAGGACTTAGATGTTTACTTTTAATAGCAATAGTATATTTCAGATGGTTTTTTTTTATTAATATTCATCAAAACAGAACTGTAACATATCTTTATAGAGCATGGAGAGTATTTGTATTATTTTGTGAAGAATTTCTAGCTGTGCTAAAATCCGAAATTATTGGGATATGTGTAATTTTTATGTGTACATTTCCTTGGTGTCTTTCCCGGGCCCGATGACCAAAGGTGAAAGTTGGTTTAATCGTGTATGTGTAAAATTAGATAGATAATGGCTCGTATTCATAAAAACTAGCAGGTGCTTCCAAGTAAATACTTCTAGTAAGTACTTTTTTCTCTAAGTATTTAGCATAAGGTGAAGCTTATACTTGATTCCATATTCATAAAACGAGCATTTGGTACAGAATGCTAGACTTACAAACTTCAAGGTAATGCTTTGTGGTTTTGTGGTTAAGTACCTATTCAATTGCCAGTGGAATACAGATTGGTTTGATGTTAATGGGATTACATGAACAATTTGAGAGAAGAAACCATTGTCAGAGGATAGCAACTGTTTGGCTCCGTGCAGGCGAACAGTAAGGGCAGATTTAGCCTTCAGAAAACAGGGGGGTTGGAAATCAAAAAGTGTCATTTCGATGAAATCAAGTCCTAAACTGAGTCGCAATCTGAAAAACTTATCGAGGGACGTGTCATGGCGAGAGCACATCAAATTCTTCTTTTACAGAACAGAATATTTTTTGTAGAGATTTTTCTCCAATTATAGGGCATAAAACATGAAAACATTCATCAGATCTTGGCATGTCAATTGTACATAAATATTGTGATTGTTTTTTTTTCTCCAATAAAGAAATGATATTGGAATGAATTCATTTGAAACTGTGTTCTTATTTCAGTGCCTTGTTTCTTTGGAAAGAACAATATAATTGTCTGTTCTTTGTTTGGAGTCGTCAAATATTAAGTTATACTAACTCAAGTTTTGGATTATTGCGTTTAACCAAGCTTTTGGACTATTTTGGACTAAGTTCATCTGGGTTTTAATTGGACTCATCGTTTTCGTCATCGGCGGTCTGGTACCCGTCCTTCTCGGCACTGCTCTCAATGATCTTCTGTAGTCTTTCCCTGGCTACGTCAGCCATGATCTGCCTCATGTCCGGATGCTCTGCCAACACTAGGAGACAGAAAACAAGAGAACAGCCGATCAGAATTAGGCCTACCATATGAAAATGACAAACATACTGGGGGTACTCCTCCATACTGGGGGAACTACTCCATACTGGGGGAACTACTCCATACTGGGGGAACTACTCCCATACTGGGGGAACTACCACACTGGGGGAACTACTCCATACTGGGGGAACTACTCCCATACTGGGGGAACTACCATACTGGGGGAACTACTCCATACTGGGGGAACTACTCCCATACTTGGGGAACTACCACACTGGGGGAACTACCGGGGGTACTACTTCATACTGGGGGAACTACTAGGGGAACTACCGGGGGGCACTACTTCATACTGGGGGAACTACCGGGGGGCACTACTCCATACTGGGCATGCTGGGGGAACTACTGGGGGGCACTACTCCATATTGGGGGAACTACTGGGGAACTACCTGGGGGCACTACTTCATACTGGGGGAACTACCGGGGGCACTACTCCATACTGGGGGAACTACTAGGGGGCACTACTCCATATTGGGGGAACTACTAGGGGGCACTACTTCATACTGGGGGAACTACTAGGGGAACTACCGGGGGGGCACTACTTCATACTGGGGAACTACTGAGGGAACTACTAGGGGGCACTACCATACTGGGGGGACAGATGAGTCCGAACCCCTGGGTAAGGACTGTATTTCCCCTTGGGTAAGGGCTGCATTTCCCCTTGGGTAAGGGCTGTATGTCCCCTTGGGTAAGGGCTACATTTCCCCTTGGGTAAGGGCTGTATGTCCCCTTGGGTAAGACCTGCATTTTCCCTCGGGTAAGGGTAGATTCTCATCAAATTTAAAAACATCAAGAACTAAATCTTACTACAACACAGAATAATTTTGTTGAAAAATCAAACAAATACATTTTATTGACATATACATATTTACAAAGTTAAAGGATTGATTTGAGAGAGTATTATTACTGTTTCATTGAAGGAATGACAAATCAGTAGCATTAATCAAGCCAATTATTACTACATATGGGCAGTTTGTCCACAATAAAATAGAGATATGAACATTTTAAGGTTTAATAATCTATAAAAACAAGGGAAACATTTTAGTATAAAATTTGGAGACGAAAAACAACAAAACAGGGAATTATAGATATCTAAAAGATCTTATGAAATAAATTTAACATGCAATAACCAAAGATAAACAAAATTTCAAGAACCTTCCGGATTCACAATGATCTGTCAAAATTTCCGCCATTTTTTCCCAAATGGTTTCTTCAATTTCAAACTTGCATTTTGTTTATTTATCATTTGTCTTTCTTTCCAGGGTAAGCTTTAGGGCAACCAACTGCCTTTAGTCACCTAGATGTTGGAAGACAAAATGCTACGGCCAATTCCAAATCAGCTACCACATTATTACAGTCACAACCAAGTTGGGAAGGAATACTTTGAGGTAGGGTTAGTAAAATTAGTGTCAAATAGGATCAGAGTTTCTGAGTCAGCCTATAAACTGTCCTGGTGCTGCTAGGAAACTTCTGCTGGCTCCTTGCCTGGGCTTGGGGTCGGGCATAAACCCGAGCCTTCCCTGTCCTCCGGTGAATGCATTCCCCGGCTTTCCTCCACCTGCTGCCCCCCGTCCCCTACCTCTCCCCTTCCCGCTCCCACCGAAACCCCCCTGAGCTTTGCTCTGGTACTTGAACTTGCCGAAGTTGACGTTCGGCGCTCCTCCGCTCGTTCCAGCGCCACCAAAATTGAATCCGCTACCACCGTCGTTTCCACCTTTGCCTTTCCGTTTGCTCGATGCCGCCCGTACTCGCTTGCTCTTTGTGGAGTTGCTGTTGCCGGTTAGTTTGCGTTTGCGCGGGGCTCGTTTGGTCGTCGTCTTGTCTCTTCTGGAGCTCGTGGTGGCGTCACCGACCGATGTGTTGTTGAAATAGTGCGAGGAGTTTGGTTCTGAGATGGCAAAATCCTCTTCCTCTGTTGGAGAAATACGTCAGAAAATTAACAAGGTAATAGTATTTGAAATGAGAATTAGTTCTCAAGTCAGCAGGAATCAGCACAAAACACTAATGGTTGGTCAGTTTTACCTTGTAGCATATCAGGGAGGTACTTAGTGATGGTGTCCAGGAATCTTTGGCCGAAGCGGTTGGCTTTGGGCATGGTCACTCCGGTCAGTTCCACCAACTCCTCTTTAGCCATTGGCAGCTGGTCAGCCATCTCGCGAAGCGTCTCGTCTGAAAAATAACAGGAATCAAAATAGAGTTTTTTTGGGCTGTGATTCCGAAATAGATTCTCTGGTTTGAAAATGCAAATAGAGGTTCAACTTCAATGAAAAAGCACAACCTATATCTTAAGCATATGGATGACAGGGCTGGAGCCGGAGACGAGGGTTGGAAAAGGGCCCAAGGTAAACTAGACAAGGAGCTAGGCAGACAGTTTCCAACCAACTTGGGAAGAAAAAGCAAGTGCCACGTGCTGATACAGAGGGGCTTGAGTGGAGGTGGAAGATGGGGGAAGGAGGGTCTAGGTTTTGAACGTATCCGATCCTCACCATTGAAGACGTTATCCGGGTTCATGTTGCTCTCCACGGCAATCTCCCTGCGGATGACTCGCAGTTCGTTAAGGAGCTTGTTCCGAGGGCCGTTCAGGTTCTCTGTGGGGACCTGAGTGGACAGCTGCAAGGCCCTAGCTGCCTTGTCATTGGTCAATTGCAGTTCCACCTGCAGCAAGAATCAAATAACCTACAAGTTAATATCAACTCAATTTTCTGGGGTCACATCTAAATTAAAATTTTGTTGAGGATCACACTGTTCAGCAGCTGATCTATTTTTTTTGTCAGACTAAACTTTAAGTCCAGTTAATCTTGAAATGGAGTTTTTTTTAATGTTCTTCGATATGTTCCCCCTTTCAGTTTATATCAAAAACTGATTTTGCTGTTTCCATGGCATCATTTTTAAACTGTATTCACGAAAAATATCTCTGCTACCGGCACAGTTCAGTATTGTTTGGGTAATTATACCAATGATTGTTTTATTGAATGAAAAAATCGGCCTCACTCTGCAGAAATGGGCTTCTGGCCTGTCAAGCAAACAGAGTTGTTTTCGTCCATTACCTCGGTCTAACTTGGTTAAATGCCGTATGTAAAACATGTGAAGTAGCTAAGGTGGGCGTGGCTTAAGAGCAAAGCCGGAATAGTCTATCGTAAGTTCTATTGCTGAATAAATGCCAAGGAAGTATTCTATGTACTTGAACGATATAGTTGAAGGTACAGGCAACGACTCTGGAATGATGGCCCTAATCCTCACTGGTACTCTGGCCTACCTTGGTCCGACCGGACAGTACATCGTTGGCCCTGGGCCCCACCTTGGCATAGCACAGAGCCTGATCGTGGGCACCAATGACCAGCTCCTCCCGTAGGATCCCATCTAGGACCAACTTGCGGAGCAGTCGCTCGCAGTCATGGCGCTGGTAGTCACGGCTCTTCATTAGGTTGTAGATAGGGCTGCTGGCATGGCCGCTCTGGGCAATCTTGGCCGAGTTGCTCCCTGGTGGGTAGGAAGATTTTGAAATCATTAATATATTTTTTTTTTCAGAGACAATAATAATGATCTCTTCTCAACTTCTAATATTTCTGCTTGCCCATGCGTGGTTTTTGTTAATAATCTCTCCCAACATTCTTACCCATGAGCACGTCAGCGTAATGGTTGAGGGTGAACTGGGGCCCGTAGTTCCGTCGCTTATATCCTCTTCCTGATGACGGGGCACTCCCGTTGTCGACAGTCTTGGCAAACTCAAGAACCTTCTTGGTGATGCTGGTCATGTCCACGGTAGAATACGTGCTCTGTTGACGAAATCACAGCCCAGAATGAACAATCCTATTAAAATCGTTAATGTCAAACACAAAAGACTTTCCTCTAATTACATTCGTTGTCAATCCCAGTTCCCCCAGCCCATTTCTTTTCCAGGCCTGTTGCTGTTCACCTTTGATCTTACCCACCATCACTCTCCCTACACCCCTCTTTTGTCCTGATCCTCTCATCCACTTATGTCTATCTTTACTTGCATGTTCTTGTCCTCTTGTCATTTAGCCTTCGATAAAGATTCTGCTAGGATCAAAACACACTTGAGGCCCTCCTAAATCTCCTAACTCCAACAACAAAAGGGAAGAGGGCAGAGTTTGAGAGGAATCAGGTATTTTTGGGGGTATCACGTGGCTGTTTGCAGAGGGAGGCTTAAGTGCAGCACCATCAACCTACGTACCCCAGAGAGACAGTTATCGCAGGCGGTCTGGCGATTCTGCAGACACTTGTCCCTGGAGTAGGACGTTTCCCCGAAGTAGTTGAGGAGCTGGACACGGCGGCAGTCCACGGAGTTCTCACAGTACTGCACCATACGGTAGAGGTTGTCCAGATGCACCTTGGTGACTGCATAGTTGTCCCCGTCACCTGCAAAGCCGGACAAAAATAAACAGCCCAAAGTCAAAACCTCCGCTTTGTGTTTTTCAACAATCATCTGTTTCCAAAAAGCGATAACCACATTGTGCATGCTCTGTAAAACCTGCACAAAATTGTTTCTCCAAATTATAGTCATTCCGTCTCTTCCATCAAAATCTGCACACAAATGGAAACACACAAAAACTGATTTTCTGGTTTAGGGTTTCAGATTGTCTTTGTCATCAGCTTTTAAACAATAAACAGTTCATAAACGGCCGCTCTTTCCCATAATATCACTGCAGCAGATTAATGCCTTAATTCTTTCATACAAAGACAAAACACATCTTTAAAGGTCGTTAACAGGAATTTCATCCGATGGCCTTTGTCTATAAGTCCTGATGGAACAGGGGTCGATTTCACAAAGCCCTACGATAACTAGTAACTCAAGGCATGAAGGATTTAACCCATCGTATCCTAGGAGTTCTACGTAGGGCTGCAATGTATCATAAGTACTACGATTGATAGCAAGTTACGATGAGTTTGGTGAAATCGACCCCAGGTCATCTATCATGTCTGAGAGGTTTACCTTGTACCATCCGTCTGAGCCTGGTCACATCCTGATAGGAGTAGTACAGAATGCACTTGGCCAGCTCTCCGTCCCGTCCCGCCCGTCCGGCCTCCTGATAGTAGCCTTCCATGGACTTGGGCAGGGAGAAGTGCATCACAAAGCGCACATCAGGCTTGTCGATACCCATCCCAAAGGCTATCGTAGCGCACACCACCTGGTGGTGAAAACACGGATGATGGACATTAATTAATACAGACATAGAACTAGAGCCTGTTTGTTTGTTTCATGCAGGAGATCACGGATCCTGCTGATCCGGATACCATTTTTAATAGCGTATCCTGCATGGGATGTGGATCTGCAAGATCACTGATCGCGTGCCTGAAACAAACAGGCCACAAGATTCTAATGGCTTTATCACCTCATATAAAAGGATAAGTGCTAACCTTGTACTCATCACTGATCCATTTCTCTTGCACTCGAGCTCTCTCGGAGTCACTCTGCCCAGCGTGGTAAGGGCAGGCCTTGATGCCGTTACGGAACAAATCATCAGCCGTCTTCTCACATTCTTTCCTATTAGTGATGCAAGGAAGATTCCAAGATTGCCTTTACTCTCGTTAAAATTATCGAATGAATGACAATAGAAAGTGACTGGATTAATTTGACGTAGTGAAAAGTGGAAAAAAAGACAAAATTGACTGGAGTGAGGTTCGAACTTCCGTCCTCCATTCTTTTCTTTTGTTTTAACTGTTTCCAGACAGATGCAAAAAACAAGTGAATGAAAGAGAACGAGATGGAAAAGGGAAAGGAAATAAAAAAAAATATAAGAGACATGAAACGGCAGTTGATACCTAGAGAGACAGTAGATGATGCCGGACTGGCCCCTGAACATGGATTGAATCAGCTGGGTTATCGTTTGCGTGAGTTTCCGCGGCTCCTTCTTCCTGACCGAAAACTGAAGATTGCTCCGATCAAAACTGCGAGTGAATCTGTGAAGAACAAACAGTATGATGAAGTAATATCTATTTCTCAAGGTAATATTCAGCTTATTTAATAGCATACAGAGTACATCTTCAAGATGGGCGACATTTTGACAAACGGGAAATGGCAGCCAAAAGTGACATGCAGCCATGATGGGATTGTGAAGTTTGTGTTCTTAAGCAAGACACTTTGGTACTCTCTCCTCCCAGGGGTAACATGTCTATGTTGTGTATGCATTGACTTAGCTGATTTAAACAGGTGTAATTGGTTGGTGATGTAGGGAGTTGGGAGCGAGGAGGCATTGAGGGTTGGATAAGGGTAGTTATAATGACAAATCAGGCTTACATCTGTGGCTTAGGCATGGCCAGCTGGTGTAGAATGTCCTTCTGCACTCTAGGGGTAGCTGTTGCTGTCAGGGCCATGACGGGCACACCGGGGAACCTCTCACGTAGCTTACAGAGCTTCTTGTAATCTGGCCTGAAATCATGGCCCCACTGTAAGTAGGAAGGAAGGAGAACAAACCCAAAAACTTAAATGAACAATAGCAATAATAATATTGCTTAGCAATAAAAAGGGTTACCAACCAAAACTAATGCAATGTGTATCATGTATTATACCTGGTTCCCTGCCAAGTTCTGCTTGGATAGGAGATTTGGTGAGTACAATTTTCTGCCCTGGTCCCATATTTCATATGTATTATAGTTTGATACTTACAGTGCCTAGTAATGACTTACTTGACTGACACAGTGGGCCTCATCAATGACGAATCTTGCCAACATCTTCCTGTGGTACAGGTGCTCCATGGCCGAGATAAGCTTTGAACTTGCACTAATCTACAGACCAAACAGAGACCCATCAGTTTTGTACAAATTTAAAACACATGATAATTTCTTCATTGCTGTTAGCTGTTTTTGTCACAAGTATATACAGGAATCTGACTTGCGATTCATGTAATTGGCCCTGCGGTGTATCAGGGGACATACACCTTGCAGTAAAGAAGAGTGCGGCGGAGCGCAAATTCTTTTGTTGCCACACAGGCGGGCGGGTACACCGCAGTAATGGCGGATGGTATGTCATGCCATCGGATCGGTCTATAACTGCCTGAAATATATTTCAACTATAAAATATTGCGGGGTCAACCTTCCAAATCCTCTGGCTGAATTGTGCTGGAGGGAATGACCCTTCTACTCTCAGTGACGTTTGCTGGCAGTGTAAAGGAAAACCAACCTGTGCATGAATTGGATGCCATACACCATGATCTATGAAGATACCATCCACAAATTCCAATTGACTGAGTTCATATGCCAATTGCAATTTAGCAAGGAGTGTCAAGGTAATACCATGAAGGCTCTTGGAGTAACAAGAAATCACAGAATGTAACCAACCTTCTCCGGAGTAACGTACAGCAGCTTGACACCGGGGTCTCTGAGTGACAGCTGGCGGTAGATGGTATCAACAAAGTCTGCCTTCAAGTCCCCAGACAGATGAGCGGCAGGAATCTACACAAAAGACGACATCCATAAAATAATGAGATTTGCGTAAAGAGATTTTTACCTCTTGCAACTCACAGTTGCTAAAAATTCCAAGTGGCAGCCTTCATCTACACCAGTTGGATGGGTCTCTAGGAGGAAGACTTCCTCAAGAGCATGTTAAAGGACCAAAAGGTTTTCCTACCTCTAAGGAGACAAGTCTCTGGACCTGGTCTTGTATGAGCGACTTGAGTGGAGACACGACAAAGGTCACGCCATCTGTTAAGACTCCCGGCAGCTGATACGTCAGACTCTTACCACCACCTGGAGTTGAGAGTGACAGACAAACAAACAAAACCGATGACATTGTGAGCTCTATTGAGTAATGTTCAGTCATTAACTTAGAAACCCAGTGGCTTCAATTTAAATAACCCAATGTTCTGGGGTAGCGAGGCTAAAGTTCCAGATATACAAGATTTAGGATTCAAGAAGGTTAAGTATTCGACAAGAATAATGCCTTTGGTGCAGTTCTACAAGAGTAAATGTTCCATGACGTAAACAGAGAATGAATGCTCCATGCGGATGACAGTTCAACACGATGAATCATATTAAAAACACTGACAATTATCAAAGAATTTAGAAGATAGAAAGAGCTGAAAATTTGTTCATGAGGATACATTTTTGTTTTTGAAGTATAGAAAGTATGTTCTTGGATCTGACCTGTTGGCATGAGGACAAAGCAGTCTTCTCCTAGAAGGGTAGCATTGATGGCTTCAAGCTGCTCGGGCCGGAACTGATGCAGGCCGAACGTCTTACGGAAGACCTTGAGAAGCTCCTTGGAGTGAGGGAAGCTGGTGCCGCTGAATCGACTGTGCCGACTCGAGACTGGAAGGGGTAATCGAACGAAGGCATAAAGGCCGTTTGAGACAATTGAGACATTTACTTTTCTTTAAACTACACAAAGTCTGGGAAAAATAGATTTGATGGAATGTGCATCTTCTAAATCATGACAGTGAACGTTGGAATTTACCTTCAGTTGATAAGAGATCTGATGCCCTCTGAACTGTGTTTGCCTTGGTGGTGGTCTGAGGCAGAGAAGGTTGTTGAGGTCTCTTCACCGAGGAGAGCTGTAAGGGCGTCTTCTTACTGGCGGCTCCAAAAGTGGGAACTGTACTGCTGAAACTGAGACGGGATGTACTGGCTGCATTGTCATAGAATCCGTCACCCCCAAAGCCGCCCTCTGGTGAAGAGAGGCCGGGGCTGGTCTTGCTGAGGCTAGTGGGGTTGATCCTCTGGAGAGGTGTTGCTATCATCCCTCCTTGTTTCTGGGCCAGGCGTGCGCCCAATGAACTGAGTGTCCTCCCGGCGGTGCTGCTCGACGGAGTCACCATGGACACGTTATCGGACTTAGGATTAAAACTGAAGGTGCTTTGATTCGGTGTCTTGATGGCTGACGCGTTTGGTGTCGGTTCGAGGAGACCCCTACTGCAAGGTGAAGGGTCAGGAGGTCCAGACGTCTCCTGATATGCAGACAGGGAATTAGCCTGGTGGACGGATGGGCTTGTTGATGTCCTGCCGGTTGTTGCTGAATTCAGCTGCCTCAGCTTTGCCTCTGCTTGTTTCTGCTTGGCCTTGATCCGTCTCCTGACAGTAAAACAGTAAAAACAACTATTGTAATCTTTGAGGCATAGTTAAGGTAAATTATACTACACAATGAGTATCTTCTGGGAAGCCAGGGACAAACAAATTGATACCACAGAATCTATCAACATTTCAGAACCAAGATCCACCTTACATCAAACCTGAACATCTTGAATATGCTGCAAATCAACAGCTTTGGAGCTGGCAACATTCTCTACTGTCTAGCTAACTGTGTTTAAAGAAAAGCGTCCAAAATTATCAGACCTGAGTGACAGAAGAGGTTTGACACGATCCAGTTTGCCGCCCTCTGTTGTTGAAGTCAGAGCAGTGTCTACACTGTCGCATATCTGCTCCATGACGTCAAACATCAGCTGTTTGAGTCCGTCCATTCTTTCCAGGAGGCCTTCCACGGATATCTGTCGGGATCGAGAGAAATATCGGCGTTCAAGTTTTCACGGTTACGTAAAGATAAAAACTACCGGTATATGGAAAAGGATGCGACCAAATAACACCAAGTTCCACATGACCATCTTGTGTCTATTGGTGTTTACGAAACGGAGGCCCAGGCTTCTTCTCAGGCTCCATTTTGTGAATCCATTTTGAAACAACGGGTATCAAAATAGAGGCTTTTGGCTGCAGTTCGGGGGTTGATTCTCTAGTTAGAAAAAAACAAAACAGAGCTTCAGCTTCAATGGAAAACTGCACCTATATTTTCAGCATATCGATGTCAGAGCCTGAGCCTGAGCCCAAGCCTCCGTTTGGCTGGAACTGATATAAAGGATGCCCGTATGATTTGAAAATCTCCTTACCCCAGATGGCATGGGCTGCATCATCAGTGGGTGACTGGCGTAATACTTGTCATCAAGTGGAGCGCTGCTTCAAAGAAAGGCAAATATCAAACCGAAACATCATTCACCAATGATTCCAAATATTCAAATCCTACTACCAAACACTTGAAATGATGTGAATATTGACGGAGCAGTTGAGCCAATTTTTTAGATCCAACAATCGGGTCAGTTTGAGTAGTGAATCAAGAAGAAAAAGAAGGGTTACGTATCATGCAGGTAATAGGTCTGAACAGCAGTTTGCTATTAGAATGAACTTACACGTCCTCGGTATCTTTGCTTGCTCGTCCAACTCCTCCGTCATCCCCTGATTCATGAAATCCTCCCTGGAATGTCTCAGTCTCAGTGACCATGGCGCCCTCTAGAGTTTGAGAGGAGAATTCATCCATGCAGTAATCGTCCATATCCTCGGCCTGATCCTTGTCGGCTGCGGCAGCGAATGTCGGTTGGTAATCGTCTTCTTCAAGGTGTGAGAAGTACTCGCACTCAGATGGCGGGGGAGAAGGACTGGGGATGTCCATCAATTCATTCTGGTCTACGTTCATGTTCATCAGGTGGTCATCCTGGGACTCCTGCGATATTGGAGAAATTTGGATAGAACTGGGACTTGAACCAAAGACATTTGATTGAAATTGAGCTCTACCAACAACCCTATAATGATGGCATCCCACCTCTCAACTCAGTAAACTGTCCTTGCTCAGGGTGCTAGTGAGAAGCCAGTCATCTATAAACACGTACTGTTTATCCATCAAAACACAAGTGAAAAATGTGGGCTTTATTTCCATCAATGATGGGTCTGTAGAAGTCCTTGGGTTTATAATCCCTAAAATAAACTCGACAAGAATTGGTGACCCAAATCACCAAATGCTAAAAAAAGTTCCAATTTAATAATTCTTAAAATACAGGGAGTATAACATGTAAACTACCCTACAGCCCTGTGACTGTTGATAAATGATCTCATTCCACAGTGGGTTGATAAGACAACTGCAGTGACTTGCGGGAGTGATACTTACCTCAAAGTACTGGCAGGTATCCGGCATGAAGGCCAGAGTGTTTGTTGAGAAGCCGTACAGAGTAGGATCACAGTCTGCACTGCCTTCATCTGCAGAATGAGAGGACATAATCATTTTCATTCATATTGAAAAGAACCACTGACTGAAATAAATGAATAAGGTCTATTAAGCTGCTAGACTTACTATTCTCCTTGTCCGCTTCCTCTAGTTCCTCGTCACTGTCTTCTATTATCAATGCTGGCTTGGACTTGCGGCTGCTTCGTCTGGATCGAATTATCGGTCTCTCATCTGCATTTAATCAAAAAGCACAGAGTCAGATGTGATGGAATTTGATGGGTCAGTGCTTGATATTTGGAGAAATCAGTTCAGTACGAGGCTTGTATCTGGTACGTGCACCAAAGTTATTGTCATTATTTTGTATCCAAACTACAACACCACATTCAAAGTTCTGTAGTGCTGTAGTTGACGGTTTGCCGCAAAAGAAGCTCAGAAGAACGATGGACGATGAGGACGTAAAGCAACCCCCAAACCAAGCATTTAACTTGATTTCCTGTTTTAGTCAAGCATACGTCCTGCTAAAGACCTAAGATGTTTTATGCCTGCAAAATGCAAGAAGGCAGACACTTTTCTGGTTCACCGTAATCTGGACTACTGAGTCTACCTTCGTCTTTGTTATCTTTGGCATCCGATGATTCGTTGTTGTCAGTCAGATCTATGCATTCATATCTGCTCTCGCTCTGGCCATTTGCTAGTGGTGGAGATTTCTCAGTGTTACGAGCTTCGGCTCTGCTGCTCCGTGGACTTTTCTTCTTTTTACCGATAGCTTCAAAATTAAAAACAAAAACATCACCAAAATCAACAAAAATTCAGCAAAGCGCACAACACAAAATCTCAAACCATACGATAAGTCATGTTTAACAAAATTAATACTGAGGTGTTATTAATAATCTCAAACATTTGCTTCACTATCTATGAAGCAAAGGAAATCCATGCCTTCCATGGGTCTGGTGAAAATCATAGTTGATGGAGGGGGAAATCAAATTGAGAAAACATAACGAATATTGATCAAGGAACTGATGATGAGCAGGGACCATTGATGAGAAAAGTAAACAGGCTAGGCAGTTAGAGACAAATAATGAAGAAAGACGTTTTATCATCAGCCGCTTGATGTGGTGCCTACCTGAGGACGGTGACTCCAGGAAATCATCTAAATCATCAAAGTCATCCGGCAGAGAGTCTTCCACAACGAACATGTCACCTAGACCTTGGACCTTGGATGATGAAAGACTTCTCTTGCTTCTCGTTCTGTCAAAACACAGTTTTAACAAAAAGTGGGAGAAAAATATCAAAATTTATATTTGCTGAAAAAAAATCTCTATTCCTTTTTAGTAAAAATTTAAGCATGAGATCTAACGGAAAGTGATGTAATTAGCCTTTTGAGCCTTGAGGTACATTGTATATTGGTTGAAACAAAAGGAAGATTCTCTGTATCTTGACCAAGTACAACAACGTATACGTCTAAAGTTCTAGTGGATATAGTGCATCCACTTCAAACAGATCAATTCTGTGGTCGCTTCTCTTTGTCTAAGTACCCCTTCTACTTTCTAGACAGTTCCAGTACTGAATATTTAGTTTATATCGCAGAGGTTTATGTCAACAGGAAAAAATTGAAATCTTCCTCAGAACCAAAGGCACTTAAAAACGACACAATTGTGTGCCAGTCTTTACTCTTCCAGATGCTAGCCAGAACATTTAATCTCTGAGTCAATCAATTATACTTCCTGTCTTCCTCCCACTTCTTTGTGAACGTCATCTCTTCACAGAAGAGATATTCAGACGAGGTATCTCAAAGCTGCATCCCCAAAATCCAAATCCTCTAATTCTCTTAGGACTTACGTTGTGTTTTGAGGAGTATAGGGCTGAACGGATGCAACAGGCTTCACAGTTTGTACGGGAGAAGAAATGCTTTCAAAGGGACTGGGCAACTTGGGCAATGTCTGTTTGCAGGTGGTGGTGGACTGTGGCGGATTCTCCACGGAGGTGATGCTGCCAGCGACCAGGGACTTAAGGGGGTTGCTCATCATGGCTGTACTCGTGGTCGAATTGGAGGTCTTGGAGGCCTGGAACCAGGAGTTTAGGGATGACTGAGTGGTACATGGTGCCTGTGTTGGAGGGATTACTCCTGATAGGATGGGCCTGGTTGGAGGATTGTTTTCTTCTTGTTTCTTCTGTCTGCCACTGCGGGAAAGCTTGAATTTGAAATTTCTGCAAATAAAAAATGAAATATTTAAATCTGAGAACAGAGTTCTGTGCTAGGCCCTATTTATTTAAAATACTAAGCCAAGCAAGCTAGGCCTATTTTTAATTCCAAAACAGGAAAGAATTCCACTGGCGGCCATTACGGGAAAAAAAAAGACTTAGGCCCAAGCATGCCAAGACTAGACCCGTAAACAGGGCCGAGATACATTGTTACTCTCAGATCCTTCTGAGAGTGAGAGTAGCAATGTACAGTACATGTATCTGGGCCCTGTTTACGGCCGGGTCTAGCTATAAATAAGACAAGAGTTAACTTATTATTTATTGGATGTAGGCCTACTTGAACTTCAATTTCAGGTGTGTATACACTGCAGTTGCATAGCCATATGTGAAAAGTTAGTTTTACAGGTTTTTTTTTTTTTTTTACTTTTGACCTGCATAACGTGTCGTTACCTAGGCCCTACACACATGTTACACTTCGATACTTGTGATGACCTTCAGTGGAATTCTTCCCGTTTATTGTTTTAAATAATCATGGAACCATGAGAACATAACAACAGGCTAGTTTTAAAACCCTGTACGTTAGGCATAGGCCTAACTCAAACTCAAACTTTTCAAATTTGGCGCTGCAGTGCACATATACATGTATGCACATCACACATGCAAACAACTAACTGAAAAACATCGATGTTTATTGCTTTATTTTTTACTGTTCCACTCATCTTTTGAAAATAAAATTAATCTGACAGGTAGAAGAACATTGTTTTCATCTAATTTCAGTTATTTGGGATGAATGCTTCACTTCAGTGATGCTGTGAAGTCAAATAAAACCGCAACAACTTACCGCATCTTGGGGGAAATTTAGGCGCAAGTAATTTTCAGGTCAAAGGTCAACGTATATTTCCCACAATCCAATTGTCTTCCTTTTAGTCGGTCACCCCAAAATCTTATCGGTAAGCACTGGAACACTGTGTTTAAAATCGGTTAAATTCCTTGCAATCCCTTATTCATTATATATGTCGATAACGTTTAATTTATATTAAAATATCAAATATTCATATATTGTCGAAATAAGAATTGTCGTCAATTTCAATCAGGTGATAAATAGCATTCAACTTGTGTGCCGTAATGTTTTGCAAGTGCATTCGGGTATCGTACATTACGTGTATCATGTGTGTTCGTACCATAACCATGGTTCGATCGGCTAACGGGATTCAGTGTGTAGGCCTAGGCCTATATCGATTGTATAACATTAACAGTCATGGGTGTACAGAGTCTCCGATTAGTTACTTTATAAAATACCAGAGGATATTCCTCCATGATCAGAGTGTGTCCACTCCGGCATTAGTGTCTTGTACGCCTCCCATATTATTTTCAGTATTTTTGGTAAGAAACTTTTTTTTTTTCACTGAAATAGGCATTGCCGAAATAGGCCTAACGAGTAACGTTAGGCCTATGTTCATTTTAGGGTTTACAGGACCCATGAATAAATTTGCTTTAACTTAAGTAACAAATCTCATTTTGGAACAGAAGAAGCAAAATAGGCCTAACCTACTAAAAATAATATGGGTGGCGTTAAAGACACTAACCCCTCAATTCCTTGCAAATTTTTGATTAACGGAAATTAAACTTTAGCCTTTTCCTCGTTTTCTATTCATCTGTTAATTCTGTTCATCCTTCAACGAATGATTCCTGTTCATTTTGGGGTCACAAATTTGGAGAATTTATTGCATCGGTTTTCATTCATTCATTCATTCATTCATTTGCTTGTATTTCAGACATGGCAGTCCGACATGAAATGTGCGTTGGCCTTAACAAGGGCTTCAAAACAACAAGAAATGTCAGCAAACCAAAAAGGAAGGGGGTGAGTACTGAGTATAACAAAGTCAAGACCTAGGCTGTAATAAAGTCCACCGCAAAGACAGCTTGAATGCAAAGACAACTTAACTTCAAGACAAGTTGACTCCATCTCTGCCACTGTGATGCGTGTTGTGCGTGACAAACCTAGCAGTGTAAAAATATTTCTGAACAATCAGTGTCACGGAAAATAATGCTCTTGAGTCTCGGATTCGAGTTGTCTTTGCGGTCGAGCTTTCTTGGAGTCGTGTTGTCTTTGTGGTCGACTTGTCTTGAGTGGAGTTGTCCCGCTGTAGGGTTGTGTCAACTTGTCTTTCATTCATAGCAAAGTCTTCATTTGATGCTGCCCAAACTGCATTACGTGTAAATGTTCACATTTGCTAATTTGTAGAATCATGAAAGCTAAATCACCTCAAGATGTTGCTTTGTCGGCTTTTGTGGATCAGTCAAATTAATAAATTTTGTTCAAATTGTCTTGCAGCCACGCAAGCACGTCAAGTTTGTGCGTGATCTGGTGCGGGAGGTCGTCGGCTTTGCTCCATACGAGAAGCGCTGCATGGAATTGTTGAAGGTCAGCAAGGACAAGAGAGCGCTCAAGTTCTGCAAAAAGAGGGTATGCAGTTGCTCTGGTATTGCTCAGCTTGCTGGTCAGTCAAATGAAGAGCTGATAGAGTCTTAAGAGCAATTATTCAGACCTGGGGTCGATTTCACGAAGCCCTACGATCAATCGTTACTCGAGATACCAAGGATAACCCATTGTATCCTTCAAATTCTACAGACAATGCGGTTTCAATGCATCAGAAGTCCTACGATTGATAGTTAGTTACGATGAGTTTCATGAAATCGACCTCCGGTAGTAAGCAGCAGATTTCCCTGAAATCAACAGCCATTTTTAAGCTGGGAAAATTTTCGCTTTCCCTCTGAAAATTCTGAAACCCATTTGGCTTCCTATTACACTTTTCATCAGGTTCCCCCATGGAAGGGCAAGGCTATGCTTCCCATGAAGCTGGATTCTTTATATTCAGTCCGTTGTCAGTCCTGAACGTATTTTGTCATTGGTCCCACCCTGATGACATTTCTATTCCCTTTAATCCATAGTCTAACATCATGCAGCAACCTTCTTGCTTATTTACAGTATAAAACCACAATGACAATCATTTTTGTGTCCCCGTCTTTCTTTGCATATTTACAGCTGGGTACGCTCCGCCGTGGCCGCAGAAAGAGAGAGGAAATGATCGCTGTACTGGCTGCTCAGAGGAAGGCTGCCCAGGCAGCAGGTGCCACACAGGCACAGGCACAAGCCCCGGCCAAGTAAAACGTCACTAGTTATATCATAATTATATACAAACACAAAACCTTTGCAAGATTTGCCAGCTTGGTTCCAAGGATTGAGGAGAAAAAGAAGAAAACTGGTTTGGGGGAAGAAACCGATTTGCTTCGGACTTGACCTCCCATGTCTTTCCGTACGGGATATGTCTCCGTTGTAAACATGTTCTAGATGGATTTGGACCAGACTGGACTGAGAAACATCTTCAAGCAGTCGTCACCCTTACTCACTCACTCCGGACATTATTTCAGTCGGCCTAGAGGAGGAAAAAACTAAGAAGACAAGAAATTTTGTGAAAATGGGTTATTCTGAGATTTTGTGTGTTCATTGGTCATTTGCATCGGTTGTCTTTTGGCAGTTGAATTAAAATTTGAATCAGTTGGTAACTGCAGAAACTGACTCTGTGCATTTTTATTGAGTACATGCATTCAGTTTTAATAGTCTGTTACTTTAAGTATTAAATAAACTGCTGGAAACTGCTCATCTACCAAAATAATGACCTGAAATTTATAAAATGTTGTAGTTGGCCCCTTGGGCCGATTTAACTAACGCTTTGCGATCATCGCAAAAGCACAAATCCATCGCTAAACGGAAAATCGATCGCTACCTGGCGTAGCAATTTTCCGTTCAGCAATGGATTTGGGCTTTAGCGATGATCGCAATGCGTTAGAGAAATTGGCCCCAGATCTGTCACAGAATCATGAACATTCAGCGTGAAGGTTTTATTTTAATATTTTTGTTAAGAACAATTTGGGATCTGAATCTAGTAAGAAAGTTTGAGCACAAAGGCCAATTGTTGATTGAAGTCATTTAACTGCCCTAGACATGATTTTCACTTACTTCCTGGTTTAGAGGATGTGGTGCTCTACAAAATACCACCTCTGAATGACGCTGTTTGGGGGACTAAAAGGAAATTACCTTAGCAATTAAAGGTGCCCCCATTCCCTCCCCCTTCAGGATTGGTACTGAAAGCCTGAAGGTTAGGGGATGTCCGGCTTCACACAACATCCCTGAATTGTTTGTTTCTACGGGGCATTTTAATGGCATTTTAATAGTTAAACAGTGAAGACCGCACGGTAACAGACCGGCCACACAGGATGAGCTGGATGGAAGAGATAAGAAAAGAAGAATGTGATTGGAAAAGATAAGTGGACAACCTGTCAACAGAATTTGGGAATATTCTACTTTTTAGAGAGGGAACATCGGCCATAATGATATTTTTTTATAATTCATTTTTTTTTTCTTACTGTTATTTTATTTCAAGTCCGAATTCCTGTGACCCACAGTACCCATGCCCTACAAACATGACAAAGTTAAAATTAAAAATCATTTATTTTAAAAGAAAATGAAACGTTGGTTGATTTCAGTCATAAGTAATGTAGAACTAGACACCCCTCTTTCTCTTTTCCATGAGCTTTGTGCATCCTGTGAAAATCAATAATAAAATACAGATTGGCATTTGTAAACTACAAACATCATCTCGGCTTCGTGGAGTGCACGTCTAATGTGGGAGAGACACTAAGTGTAACGTTGTGACAATCTTTGGCGATATCTCAAAATGATTTGGGTAAGTTCCTCATCTGATTGCAAATGAGAGAATGCTGTTTGAATAACTGCATGGGTGATCATGTTACCCTAAGGCCATAAAAAAAAAATTTTTGTATTGGCGTAACGGAGGTTAGGAAAATAGGGTAGGGCGGGCGGATTTTTTTTTTTTATTTAATTTTTCCTGGGGTATTAAATGCTTCCCCCCTGTATATCACAGTATTTGACGTATCAAAAAAAGACAAGAAATGACATAACAACTTTAACCAGTCTAGTTTCCATCTTTTGCTCCTTTTAAGCTTTTAATCTGCATAGAAATTTGCGATTTTTTTTATTTTATTATTTTTTTCCCCGATTTTTATTTATTTATTTATCTTTAAAATTTTTTTTTTGGTTTAAAATGTTTACGGTCGGGGCATATTTTTGGGTCGGGCGGGTTACGCCAATACAACAATTTTTTTTTTATGGCCTTACGTTTATTGTTTAATTGATTCAATCTTTACATGTACTTGCATGTTCTTGTCCTCTTGTCATTTAGCCTTTGAGAAAGGTTTTGTCTTAAAGGTTTTGTGTCTTACATTAAGCAAGGAACTGCCATTTAGTCGCACACATAATTGATGTCTGTATCTATTCCAAAAGCAGGTAAATATGGTATATTTGAGCTTGCATCTTTTTTAAAGTGCAAAAAGAAAATTCTAGAAGGAGCATGAAATGAGATTCAGAGAACTGAAGAGAATGTACACGAGGCGAAAATGAGCTTGGTTCTTGGTTCTGTGTGCCATCCACCACATTTGCGGATCCTTTGTTATCTTATTCTGTTATCCTTTCATGAAGTCGACATTTGCAGCATTTCTGATGAGAATAAGACCAGTCTGTACCAGAAATGAAAAGCAATAATGCACAATGCTAATCAAGAGCCCTTATGAAGGATAAAATAAGATGATATGTACTAGATTCAAATGCAACACGGAAGTGTCACAAATCATCCCCCTTCCTGTTGAAATGATATTAGTGGGCTAATTCTCTGGTATCTTGGATCATTTTCAGATGAGTCTACGTCTGCTTGTCTTCTCTGCATCTTTCTTTCTGCTGGGCTGTGTTGCAACAGATAATGCCCAAGATTCATCAACAGGTGCCCCTCCTATTGACCCACCTTACAAGCTCGCTGAGGGATGCCCCTGCTGTCATGTAATAGTCGGCCCTCCAGGACGACCGGGCAACCCTGGTATCCCCGGCATCCCTGGTATGCCCGGTCAAGGAGCTTCTGGCCCTAAAGGAGAGAAGGGGGTGCCTGGTGACGAAGGACCAGCTGGGCTGTCTGGGCATAAAGGAGAGCCCGGCAGATCAGGAGTACCTGGAAAGCTTGGCCCCAAGGGAAATGCCGGTCACCCTGGAATGAAAGGAGAATCAGGTCGTCGAGGAGGAGATGGGCTGAAGGGGGTACGAGGACCAGCTGGACTTCCTGGGCTTAAAGGCAACATGGGTGCTCGGGGAGTTGCAGGACAGAAGGGAGATACGGGTCCAAGTGGACCTAATGGAATCAGGGGCACGACAGGTAAACCAGGAATACCTGGCTTTCCTGGACGAAAAGGGGAAAGTGGCATAACAGGACCAGCCGGGCCAAAGGGACAACCAGGACCAAGAGGCTTCAAAGGTGATCCTGGACTTGATGGACCCAAGGGAAGTCGAGGGTTAAGAGGACCAGCAGGACCAGCAGGACCAAAAGCAAGTGATGGTGCCAAAGGAGCCCCGGGGCAGAAGGGGTCACGTGGGGGGGTACCTGGACCAAAAGGGGCAAGTGGAATAGCAGGACCAGCCGGGCCAAATGGAAAACCAGGACCTAGAGGTATCAACGGTTATCCTGGACTTGTTGGACTGAAGGGAAGTCGAGGGTTAAGAGGACCAGCCGGACCGGCAGGAAGTGATGGAAGTGATGGTTCCAAAGGAGCCAGGGGGCAGAAGGGGTCACGTGGGGTGCCTGGACCAAAAGGGGACAAAGGTGCAAAAGGGTCTTTCCCTTTGTCAAGAGGGCGGGCTTAGTATAAAAGGCATTCATAAAAATGAAAGGAATGGCACGTACAGTTCCGTTTTAGTGAAGTAGAATGAACTTAATATTAAAAAATGCAGATTGAGTTTCTGAATTACCAGGGGATTTTTACTCACAACGTGAAGACTTAAACCCCTTTCAGGGTTGATGATCTTCTATAACGTTAGTGTTAACCAACTCCAAGACACAGTACAGAATGCTTCTCTCTTGCCTGACTTCAAAGACAAATAAACAAAGGATGGATTATGCTTTAAACTTCCTTCTGGGGTTCCATTTTTAATTGTATGATGTCCCTCATCCACATCCATGTACCTAACAATACATTTTGAAAATTGTCATACATGAAATCCTATTAACATTTCATTGTAATTAAAAGAAAGTCAGATAAATAATTATGCAATGGACGAAGAAATAGATTTGTTAACAATGTCTTACCCTATGCCGTCGACCAACCAATCAGGTTTTTTTTTTTTTGGAAATTTGTTCAATTTGTCAGTAATCATGGTCATGAAGGAAACACAAACAAATATTTTTTGTGGGATTATGGGTTCGAATCCAGCCATATGGCCTAATGGTATTTGCATTCTTGGGCAAGACACTTTATAACATAATTATTGCTCCTCTTCACCCAGGGGTAAATGGGTACCTGTGAGGGTGCTTGATTAGCCCTTGTGCGCTCTGCAGGCAGTTGGGGGGGGGGGGGGGCTGTATACTTCCCAGGGAGCTGAGATTGTTTCAGGAATGTGCCAGATTTGGTATTAATTGTACAACAAACAATGTCACACTAGAATCTCCACATCAGAATTAAATTGTCTTCCAGGTTTTATTGACTATATTGCACAGTCATGGAGAAGTATATGTACACGTATGAGTATACAGGCATCAATGTCAAAAAGGAAAAACAAAAATATACAGTGCACTATGATAAACCAAGTAGAAAAACTAAGTGAAGATAAATGCTTGTGACATCCCGATCAAGCGAGGGCAGTATTTCATCAATGTGCTAGTGTAGGCTTGGACAAGACTACAGGAAGAGGCAGATTCATCATGGGTCATGAAACTTGGCAAAGTGCTACATGTTACGCGACGTAATTTGCCTTTTGATAATTGGTCCAGACTTGTTTGACATTGTCACAAGCACCGATCTGCCACAGAATCATGAATGTATAGCCTACAGCTCAAGGACTTGAAAAAGTACATCAAAATTGTCCCCAAGAACTTGTTAAGAACCGAATCCAAATGTGAACCATTGAATCTGGGTTTAGGAGCAAGTTTGAACACAAAGGGGCTGAAGTCTGAATTCAGGCATGCAACTTGGACTTAAAAAACAAAACAAGGAAATTCCAATCTTTACCATACTTTGTACAGTGTGTTTCACTTTTCAAAGAGTGAAGTTAAAAAAAGAGGAAATCAGCTGATTCAAGGAAAAGTTGCATGCCTGTGAATTAGTGCACTATAGGCTTGAACCTCAAAAATGTTTTCAAGAAAAGAGAATTCGACCTCTGAGATTTTCAATTATTTCCTAAAATGAAAATGTCCTGGTTCAAAGGAAAAGTAAATGATGGGAAACTACAAAATAATTAACTGCCTTGTGTAAATGTTACTATAAGCACTGCTGTGTTTTCAACAATGTAGTCACAGGACTACAGTGAAGATGTTTCCAACCAGGCCTCTACTGGTCCATATGGAGGCGGCCATTGCTAGGGGCCGTTACAGTCCCCTGCTAAGCCCCCAGATATGGCTGCCAACATCTGGACCAATCCAAGTTAATAACTCAGTTCAATATTATTATGAAGCCCATCATCCAAGACAATATCAAAATGTTTAGAAGTAAATATGATAATTGAAATTTACAAATTTCAAATGAAATGACAATTGGCAAATGAATTGAACAAACCCGAATAACAATAACTTGGATTCAAATTTGAAATACCGAATGCATGAATTTAAATTCTGACACAAATAATCTTCAGCACTATTGGAATATTTTAGATAATTTCAAAAATAATAACGAATTACAATTTCAGAATGTTTCCCAAGGATTAAGAAAAAAGGACACAAGACCATGTGAATATGCAAGGTCATGAAGGAAATGCGTACTGAAGCTATACAGATGTTTCCAAGAAGGGCTCTTGCAGTAACAAGCAAGGGACCATAGTTGGGGCCTACCGGTACCCACATTTGTTGACCGTCTCATTCAGTCAGCCGAACATAATCACCAATCAACACTTGGTCATTTCAATTTCTATTCAAGGCGTACCATGCATGCCCAACTCCAATTCTGTTTCACAATTGCACTACATGCAAAAAAACAATGAGCAGCTAAGGGCCAGGGAGCAGCAAAATGAAAAAATACACTTCAATGGAAATAAATAAGTCTATATCTTTCCATTGCAAAGATGTCACATGTTTATAACTATACAATTCAAATGTACCCTGTTCCAAAAGAAAGTTTAGTATCTCGTATCAAGGGGCCAATAGACCAATCAATTACACCCCCACCCCCAACTCAATTTGTTTCTGACCAATCACAGGCCTGGTTTATGTCCGACACATTTTCACCAAAGTCTGACATGGAAGGGGCTATAGGATCAGTCTATTGGCTAGAATGTCCAATTCCATAAACAAAAGAAACATAACAAATAAATAAATAAACAAATAAACAAACAAACAAAAACCCACTTCTTTGGTTATACTTTCTTGGTTATTTACCTCAAAGTCAAATATTTCAAGACATCATATTTACAAAAAAGGCATAATTTTTTATCAGTTTATAGAGTTGATGACGTATAAATTTATATCAAACACACAATAGAATTCATTTTTTTAGCAGAAATAACTGAATATATATATAGCCAATAAGACTATGTACAAAAATAACAGATATACAAATAACACTTCTTTTTTTTTCGAGAAAGATATGTACAATTATTTGGGTTCAACTTGCATTTTGCTGCAAGGAAAACGACCAATACCTTTTTTTTTAAGAAAAAAAAAACGATCCAAAAATGGTTCATCTATGGAATGACTAAAAAAAGAGACCCACATTTTTGTTCTGCATTTTCCAGTGTCAAGGATAAATCTTTACACAAGGTTTTGTTTTCCAATAAACTTACTCCCTTATTTTCACCACATTTTTTGGAGGGGAGACATTTCAGTTTTTAATTTAGCAGCACTTCATCTGCAACAGCTGCACAGGCAACGACACATTTTGGACATGATTTCTTGTTTTCCTCCGTGACAGGATTTTTGACACAGATTTAAAAATAAATCTGTTCTTCAAGCTCATGGTTGATGTGGTTCATACATTCAAGGCTCAATTTTTTACCCAAGATTTTGTGCATTCATCCGCAAACTTTGATGAAAAGAAAACTTTTTCAAAATGGTGGTTACACTTCTGTCTCCACAATTCCGGCAAAATTGTTCACAATTTTTTGATCAGAATGAAACAAGTTCAAACAACATGAGAAAGACCCATTATGCAAACATCATATGAACACTTATGAATTTGTATTATATACATATACAGGTATGAGGCACAAAAGTACTGATCCAAACAGCAAAATTGATGAAATGAAGTTGACAAAAAAAAAAAAAAAAACCCCGGCAAAAATGACTACTTAGCAGCCAAAGTTTACACTTAGCAGCAATGCCATGTTACAGTATAACACTGTGCACAGTTACAAATGTCGCTAAGCAAAGAGTATGTTTCCATTACTCCAAGCAATGTCATACTTGGATCATAGTGTTATACTTATCTCTTGGTTTTAAACTTTCTAAACTCAATTTTGAAGAAAAAGAAATTGAAGGTTTTCACATTTTCTTTAAAAATGTTTAGAAAAAAAGACAATTAAATATACAATACACTGTGCAATTTTGTAGGCACATATCATTCATATACATTAACAATTAACAGTCAAAATACTTTGGAAAACGACAGAGATATTTCAAAAGAATTGGTGGAATTCGCATAGATCACACAAGGAAATGACACAAGGATGGAATACAAATCACATAACAATACTAGAGATTTGAGCAATGATGAAGTCGCTGACCTCTGACCCAGGTCAGGAGGTCAAAAAACACAGAAAGAGCCAAGTAATCATTGAGATAATTAGGAAGAAACCTTCGGTTTCTGACACAAAACCAATATACAAGCCTCAACTTGGGCCAAGGGAGTAGAGAGATCAAAACAATTATACATAAGTATTAATACTTCAAAATACAGTCATCATGAACATCACATATGATTCAAAACGAAAGCCATGAGGTGTTGTTTTGTTGCTAAGGTTGGACAAACAAGAACGTCTTTCACAAAACCCAAATCCAAGTCACTGGAGTAACCTTTGGTGTGAACAGCCTCTGAGAATGAATGTCTCTAAAGAACCAAGGGCTTGTTGCCCTACAAAGGGCCGCAAAAGACTGACCAACATAAAAACCTCGAATTGATTCTACCGACTCTATCTGGATTTGAAAATGTGTCAATTGAATCAAAAATGAAACCTTCCCAAGAAACATGAGAAATGATTAAATACTGAACAGGGTTTTTGATAATCAGAAAAAAATGGTAACAGGCAACGGCATGGGATAATATAAAGACATCTCGAAGGGATCCTGCACTCTAGCCTCGATCCAATTTTCCACAAGTCCACATCATGGGACCATCAAACCGGACTGCAACATAACTGGCCGCTCTGTCAACCAACTTGCTGGGTACCAGTGAGATGACTCCGGCCAATGAGAGGAAGCGTTGCAAAAGGCCTTGTCATCTTTTCTTCTTCGGCGATTCTGGTCTCAGGTTTTCTGGTCGCAATTCCTGGTAGTGTTTCTGTGAGGACGACGGATGAAACGTAGACAAAGAATAGGAAGGGAGGTGTTTTTTTTAGACGCATGAAATCAGGTGCTTGCAACTAACACAAACAAAACACAAAACATCAGCTGTATCCTCTTCGAGGATTAGCAAAATTGCTAATGCTGCATATCTTCAATGATCCTCGGGATATAGCAGTATGTGAGTGGTTTCATGGCTTCTGACTGCCAAACGAACAATTAAAGATAATTGAATATTAGGGACACCACCAACAAAGGGCTGGGTAGCTCAGTTGGTAAGAGCATTGGTACGGTATTCCGGAGGTTGCTGGTTCGAATTGTGTTTTAAGTCATTGAAAAGAAGTGAAATTTTTCTTTGTTCACTTCTTTTCAATGACTTAAAAACACAAAACAGTTAGAATTTTCAATACACATTTTCATTGCTGTTACATTACTATTTTAATAAAAGATGAAGTCTGAGGATTTTGTTTATACCTTCATGCTACACAAAGTACCAGATTCTTCAATCTGTGATATTGTTCAAAAATACAGACAGTTGATGACTAGTAAGTCACAGCTCTGGAAATGACGACATTGTCCTAGAACTTACGAGTTGATTGTCCGAGGGGATTCTTGACAGGAAGTCCATTAATTCATTGTTGGGGATGGCATGGGGCTTTCTCAGTTTCTTGGTGAACTTATTGATGCCTGGATGGGGAGACAAAAATGCAGTTCTTAACTTTTGAACAAAATACAGGAACAAAAAAGTGACAGAGTATTAAAGCGAAATATAATCAATCAAATATGAAGAGAGAATTTACATGTGGGAAAAATTGAGTATAATTATTCTCTCTGGCTTGTGTGCCTGGTCAGCTCATGTTACTAGGGGATGTTTGCCTTTTGTTGCCTTTTGAGGCTATCGCTGTTAAAGTCAAATGGAAATTGCTCTGGTGACAAATTCCTCAGTTAACAAGAGCCATGAATGGAGGCTGGGCCAAGACTGCAATACACTTACCCCATGCCAAGAGCAGGTATCGGAGTGGAATAAGGTACAGCACAATGGTGACTATCAACAGAGCTATGCAGGCCAGATAGGATAACCACGGAATGGTGAAGTTGAAGGTGCTGCAATTCAAACAAAAATTAGGATCAAATTAAATGCATCACTAATACTGAATATAAAAGCAAAAACTTGCCATTTCAGTTCAATTCTTGCATTTCGGTGGGGATAAATATTATTGATCCATCTAAATACCAATTCAGCACAAACGTGAGATGAGTCTCAATAAAGGTAGTGTTATGTGGGGTTTATTCACCAGTATTTGAACCGTTTGCGGTGACACCATGTAATCTCTTCTGTAAGTGTTTGTTTCTCAACGTTCCGACCAGTGTGCTCAGTTCGTCTTCAGAAGATGAGTCTCATAATTAAAACCCTACATAGAATACCCTCCCTGTCTATATTTTACAACCGATGTTGACTGGACGCTGACAACATTTCAAGCATTTCTAACAACACTTACTTTTTAACCCTCTCGCCCAGACACGCAACCTCATCCAGCGTGTTCTGTATGGTCTGGCAAACCTTCTCGATCGTATGCAGCTTGTCCTTGAAACTGCTCTTGGTGGCACCCTCCTACGCAGGCAGAAGAGAGAAACGATCAAAGAGATAATAAACAAGTTTCCGGTGGCAGGCCACTTAATTTCTCTCTTGGTGTAGACCTTCAAGTCTTGCTCCGATTTTTGATGAAGGATGACGGCTGCCGACTAACTTTACGAGAGAATGAAAATCAGAGGCTCTGAACGCGGGGAGTGATACTGCTTTGATGCTTCTGTAAGGAGACTGTTTGCACAACGAAGTTTGGGTTGTGTTGTATCTTTGCCTAATTTACGAACTTAAGAAACGGAACGAAAGACACTTCTGCTCAGTAAAAACTCTTCTCATGTATTCATGTCACAACCTCCATGTTACCTCCCATCATACTTTCTTTCCTTTCAACTCATGAGGGCGCTATGCAACTTGTGGACACAACATCTCCCCTCCTCTTCGGAAAGGCACTTGCAAAAAGAAAAACTTAAATAAAATGAACAACTGTTTTCCTTTACATGTATAACTGGTTAACGTGCAATTTGAACTTCCAAAATGCAACATAAGTTTGTCAACACAAAAGCCCCAAAAGTATAGCAAAATAATCCAAGAGTCTGATGTGTTGAACAATGCAAATACCAGAAAAAACTTATACCTCATTGAATATTTAAGTCTCATAAGCTGTGACATCTCAAAAGCAAAACTATGGTTACATGCATGAATGATCTCACTACATTTTATAATCTTTTGACCACACTGGAAGATTTCGAGGTCTAGTTGAGTGTCGAGTTTGAACATCTCTTGCCACAGGCATGGTTTCTCCTGTGGGATTCTGAGAGTGGTTAGGACTTGATCCTTGTGTCATAAGCTCTGCCGGACAAGGGCTCAATTTTGAGGCATTCCAGATTCGCCCATCATCCAACATGTAAGTGAAAGGTCCCTTAGCTTTGACTATTTGCTGTGGAGCAGTGAATTTGATTGAACTTTTACAAGTGTTCGGTTTCCTTACACGAACATAGTCCCCTGGTTTGAAACTACGGTTCACTGCACCGCGTTTAATGTCTGTGTAGTCGCGAGACTTTTTCTGCTTCTGTGCCACGCGATCACGAAGTTCGGAGTCATCCTGTTGTCGACGTTTGTCATGTTGAATGTTCATGCGCGTAGCCAGCTTCCTGTTATGAAGTAGTTCCGATGGCGATTTGCCTGTTGTTTGGTGAGGGGTTGATCGATAAGCAGCAAGTAATTCTGTGACTGCCTCTTTCCATCTTCTCCCCTCTTGAGAAGCAAGCTGAAGGCTCTGTTTCAGGACTCTATTCCATCGCTCAACCTCCCCATTGGCTCTGGGGTAGTAAAGCGACGACTTGTAGTGTTTGATGCCATAGTTGTGCAGAAAGTTCTCGAATTCCGCCGAAGTGAACTGGGCTCCGTTGTCGGTGACAATCTCGTGGGGTAGCCCCTCGCGTGCGAAAACAGAGGAAAGCATTGAAATGACTGTGCGAGAGGTTACAGCCGGAGCAAAGGCAACTTCCGGCCACTTGCTATAGTAATCGATCAGAACTATAGCAAATCTGCAGTCCTGGGGTCCCTTTTCGAAAGGACCGGTGATGTCGATGGCCAGCTTTTGCCATGGTCCCTCTGGTAGAGGAACAGGTTGTAGTGGAGCAGTTCGAGGACGGGCAGTCTTGTCGTTGGTTTGACAGGTGTAGCAACTACGTATGGCCTCCTCAACCATACGGTCCATGCAAGGCCACCAATAACAGTCACGAAGCCGTTGTTTGCAGCGTACGATACCCTGGTGTGCCTCGTGTGCAAGCGAAATGAGGTTTTCCTGCAAACTCTCAGGAATGACAAAATGGTCTCCACGCATGAGGCAGTTCTCGACGACCGAAAGTTCATCTTGAACCATTGCGTATGGTCTAAGTGTGTCGTCAATATCCTTCTTGTTAGGCCAGCCATTGCTGACATAGGCAATGACGCGTTGGAGGGTTGCGTCAGCTGCAACCGCTTGTTGTAGTTGGGTTTTCTGAATCGTAGTGCCCAACAAGAGTACACTGATGGACTGGATAATGACTTCCTCGTCATCATCTTGTAATGGAGAAGAGTCCTGATGTAGGTTTGTAGGCGTAGGTGTAGGTGGAGGCATCGTAGTAGTAGGTGAAGGTGTCGTAGGTGTAGGCGAGCATGACACCTTGTTGACTGGAGCGTGCACGACTGTATCTTGTTTGAGCGTGAGCGAAAGACTGCGGATAATGTCCAGTCCGAGGATTGGGTCTCCACATGCAGCAACATAGAATTCTGCAGGAACATGGTGGCTGTCGCCAAAGCAAGCTGACGTGCGGAAACAGCCCTTGATTGCAATTGGCTCGTGGAGGTACGTAGTGAGCTTTGCTTGAGGGGGTAGCAAAGCTTCGCGTAGGAAATACTTGTCGAATGTGGCAAGAGGCAGAATTGAAACTGGTGAACCAGTATCGAAAATCATAGGCACTTTGATATCACTACCCAGCGTAAGCGTACATGTAATGCTGCTGGAAGGAGAAGTGCCTACGCTATGCACTGTAAGTACATGCAGTTCAGTGTCACTGTCATTCCCCTCAAGACCGAGCTGCCTTACTTGCCCAGAGGACTTACAGACACGAGCAAAGTGTCCCATTTTGTTGCATTTGGAGCACTCTGCATCCTTAGCTTTACAGTTAGCAAAGTTAGCTTTATGATCAGGACTGCCACAACGATAACATTGTATTTGTACAGTAGGTCTAGACATACGTTGTGCAGGATTAGGCTTACCGCGTGTCTGTGGAGTATTTGACTGTCGACGGGGCTTGGCACCGGACCTTCGCTTGGCGTGCATAGCATGAACAGTCCCATCTGAAGCTTGAGGTGTAACACTGGCTGTACCACTGGAAATTGACTTAGATTCGCGGAAAGCAGCTTCCATTTGCTGAGTCAAGGTCAACGCGGAAGACAGGGTAAGCTTTGGTTCAAGGAGTAACCGTTCACGAATCCTGGATGAGCAAGTTTTTTCCACCAACTGGTCCCGAATCATCTCGTCGGCAAGTGATCCGAAGTCGCATGTCACTGCCAATTGACGCAAGGCACTGACATACTGGTCCACAGGCTCATCAATCCGTTGAGCCCGTTGACGAAATCTGTAGCGCTCGGCGACCACATTCACTGTCGGCTGGAAATGAGCCTGCAAGCGAGCAAGGGTTGCAGCGTATGTAGCATGAGCAGTGGAAGTAGCACCCTTGCTGGAAGACGGAGAGTCTGAAGTAGAAGTGGCAGGCAAAGTTGTAAAAATCCGCTGACCCTCGGGTCCCAGACAGTGCAAAAGCAAAGCACGTCTACGTTCGTCGGGATACTGTCCAGCCCCGCTGGCGAGCATGTACGTTTCGAACAACCCAAGCCACTGTTTCCAAGGCAAGGGCGGCGTTCCCGGAGAGTTAAGAAACGGAGGAGGTGGATGCAAGTGGGCCATATCCTCGTCGCCAAAATATGTTGTATCTTTGCCTAATTTACGAACTTAAGAAACGGAACGAAAGACACTTCTGCTCAGTAAAAACTCTTCTCATGTATTCATGTCACAACCTCCATGTTACCTCCCATCATACTTTCTTTCCTTTCAACTCATGAGGGCGCTATGCAACTTGTGGACACAACAGGTTGCTCTATCCAGTCACCATCGGGATGTTTCAAAACTTGACCTAGAACTAGTCTGCCTTGGTTTTTTAATTCTTTGCATAACCCAAATTGTCAGAAAGACTGAATTTGTGTGCATGGGAAATGATATTTTTGTCGAGGGATCTATTTCCGTGAATTTTACCACTGCCATATCTGGAGTGAAAGGGGCTGGGGGAACAGGAATTTTCATTTCTTTCAAGGCAGTTCCTTGCCTAATGTGGCAAAGATCCAACCACAAGGAAGGATCCTTCTGAAAGGCATATGCTGTAGCTAGTGTCAATAGCGTTCCGCACTAATGATGTCACACCACGCGCGACGCGCACTCATACTTCCACTCACCACACGTTTGCATGGCCACGTTGCAATGTTTGTCTGAGGTTCGGTGCTATTTTTAGCATCGGTGCGCAGCGCTATTAGCTTTGTGCCAAAGGACCTTACTAATGACTGGCAAACCAACGGCAAGCGATTGCTTTTGATTGGTCCATAAAGTCTGGAGCATGAGGTTTTTTGAGGCAGATTGCAATGGGATGGTTACAGGTCCAAATCCAGTATCTGGACCTCTATTGTGCAAGTCCATCTCTCCACACCTACTGACAAACTTAACATCTCTCCAAACACACTCTTAGGACCTGATTTTCACAGAATTCAACTTCCAAGTAACATTTGTGGAAGTAATTATTACTCAGGAAACCTCACATTTTTGGCTTCATTCCCATCTAAAAATGTCCAAAATACTCTCCGTCATTATTCATTTCTATAGAAACTTAACTACTGGGAATCAAGACATGAAATCACACGTCAAGTTCAGACAGCAATGCCTCAGCAACCAATGATTAGTATTAAATCGTGCTTAATTCAATCAACTTGGGTGTAAGTGACTGTGTAAAAACTACATGGAGTTAGGAAAGTAAAGACACAAAATTGTGTCAAAGATAAAGAAAAATGTGAAATTGAATCAAATCATTTATCTCAAACTGGTTATTAAGCTGGGTTTCAAATGCTGAAAGGACAATTTGGGAAGCGGGTTTCTTTAACACTACAAGAAATTTCTGTCCAGCAAAGTTTTAGTGAGCGAACAAACTTCAGAGAAAAAGTAGGATGCACAGCAAGCTTTACTAATAAGTAACAGGCGTGGCAAGGACTATTGGGAAGATTTACAGACAATGGCCTACAAGTATGCACTAATATAGAGGGCGCTATTCATGAAAAACTGCCAAGCTGTATTTTCTAACTACACAGAAGTAGCATTTCATTGTATTAAGTTTTCCTAATATTCTTCAACATATTTTTCAACTCATTTTTGTTTTGTCATCTGATGAAATTAGAAAATTGGATTTCCGTCGATTAATTACAAATTAATGTGTCCCTGGCCAAAAAAAAAGGTGCATTCGTGAATTTGAGGCAAAAACGTGTTAGGATATTAAAGAATGTATTTAAATAAAGACTTAAGATTATAATCAAGATTTTAATAATTAAAAACTGTTTTAGCCTGTCCAGTCAGTTGTGCTAAAAAAAAAATCAAAATTAAGCAACAATCTTTCACACCACTGAAGTTGTAGTGCACAGGTCATATCTTATTTTACATTCACCAAAAAATAATTACAAAACATAAAACCAATAGCTCTGAGAACCCACTTTCCAAACTTTGTTTAATGTATGTAAATTTATGCAAAATTCAAATGTGGCAAAAATGTGATCTCATTGTCTTGTGTAGAATAGATAAGACCCTAATGCAGCAATATTGGCCCAAATGCAGTAAATATGTAACTTCTGGTACTAAAAAATATTTTCCGAAAGGCATGAGCCTGAAAATGCCATTAACGACAGGAAGTGAAAAACCTTTCCCCAAACCAGTGAAGCTTGAGACTTTGTAAGAATCTTGAAAAAAAATTCAAAAGAAGCAAAATACATCGAAAAAACAGTATGAAGAATAAAGACATCGTCAAACAGCAGAAAACTCTTCAAACAGGACAAAGTATTAGTCCAAATGATCAAATATTATTCCAAAAACATCTGCCTTTAAATCCCTAGAAGAAATTCATAAAAACAAATTGAAAAACAAAATATGCAAACCCCTTCAACACCTGGTATTTGCAATTATTACCAAATATATTCCAAATTACAAAAATGTGCTATTTCTTAAAACAGCTGTGCATTTATTCAAAGAAAATTTTTTAGTATAATTCAGTGAGTATTTTTTTTCAAGAATTAAAAAGGAATTATATTAAAAAAGAAAACAATCACCGCAAATTAAGAGTCTGGTTATTTCCACCACCATCAGAAACAAAAGAAGCCCGCTAGAAGTATAATGGGCCAAATCTTCCTGAAGGGAAAATTCACATTTAGAGTGTCGGAAGCCATTAAAACAACAACATTCTCATTAAGAGTTCACAATGTGTGTTTATCGGTCATTTAAATTTCAAGTGTGGTCAGAGTGCTTGGTATCCCCTGTGGTCAGATAAATTGGACAGATCATTTCTCATGCTGTACATTGGTCATTTCACTAATAGGGTCCAATTACACGTGGCTGTGCTGACCGTAAGTGTCAAATATGACACTTACAGAAGCAATAAATACTGTGTGTGATAATGAGATCTTTTCTTTTTATGGCTCAGTGGGGAATTCAAAGCCCTGCACAGGCATCACCTTGCATAATATCGACCTCTTGCTTATATGCTCGAGAAAAATTTGGTGCTGAGCCAATGCAAGAGAAGAACGATCACAAGCGCAAAATGCCGCAGTTAGCAGGGCCGTAAACAAGCTCTCAAAATAACAATAGGCAGATGTATCATCACAATCCTTCATTACAGCTTCTCATAATAAACATTGTCATGGCTTTTTTTCTACCTGTATAACAGAGATCACTGATTTTCATTTCTCGATCTGATTAAAAAAATGGTAAACAGGCACTCGTGTACCGGACTTGACGAATCCTGTCCCAAACGTGGGTCAATCGACCCACATGGACGACTTATAATATACATGTACTGTACAACACCAGGTTTCTGCATTGAGGTAAAGGGCTAAAGGCACAATGAGATTTTGGAGGGAGCCTCGAAGAACTTAACCCTTTGGTTTGGTTAGGGATTCTGAGAGAAATAGACCAAGGGCTTTCTTGATTAGAAAGAGAATTAGCCTACATGGCAGACTGATAATCAGGACATTTCTTGGGAATTTCATTGGTCACTCTGGCCGAGCTGTTTCTATTCACCCGCTCACTTCTTAAAAATTGTGTAAATCATGCGAACAGTTTTGCTTTTAATCAACAAGCACACTGATTCACCATATGGTTCCTACATGCATATGAAGCCAGTACTCATGTCTGCATGTCAAAACACACTGCATGACATAATGATGCACAAACTGACAAATGAACACTTCATTTGACATTTTCACAGATGTATTGTGATGTCTGATAGTGAACAGTATGAACATCACACAGACGATGTCATATTGGAATGATGCTGTTCATGTTGGCTTCTTAGTTAAAGTGAGTGACACCGCCCATGTTTTGACAGATTATGGCGTGGTCGGAAGTGGAGAAAAAATACAACTGATTTGACAATGCAACGACTTATAAAATTTGCAGTTAGATGGGGCCTGCCACTTCTCGAAGGGCTTTAAAATGACACAAAGACAGAAGGAAGTGTTTAAGTGGGAAACAAGCAAGGGAGATGGACAGAGAAGCAGAAAAGCCAGATGAGGAACTATAGAAAAGGTAACTAGCCTTTTTAGAGGTATGGGGGCCACAATAGGAGGGCGCATTATGGTTTGGGTAAAATCCTTTGCGTTCGACTCAAATTACCCACTTCAAACAGCGCCCTCCAATTGTGTCAACCATACTTTGAAAAGGCTAATGGAGGCTTGACATCATGGGAAACTTGGAGACTGTAAAAGCAAGTTAGAGGAGCTTGAAAGAGGAAGATGTTAGCAAACTGTTAGGGAAATTTTGAGGGTAGGTAATTAGAATCTCATGGATCAGACCCTAAGGGGTTATTGGAAGAATTATTGACCTTTTTTTTTTGCTAATAGATTATCTTCCGGGTTTCGCCCAAAAATCAGGAAACTCGATATGAAATATTCCACACAACAAACAAAATGCCTGAAACAACCCACGATAAAGTAGTAGTATCTCTGATTCATTATGATATTGACAATGACTAAAAGATGTTTCAAATCCTTTTGATATCCATTATCAGAGTGTAAGCACAAATTGATACACTTATTTTGTTTAAAGTCTCATAACTTTGAAGACCCAGCCACATTTTTATTTATGATTTTCCTATGAAGATTCCTGGGTTTTCAATTGTTTTCTCATTAACTCTCAAGAAGACACTGTGCACAATAACGTCCGCCATTGGAAAGTTACAGAACAATTATATCAAACAGATTGACATCTAAAAGTCATATTTGTTGGCAAAAATGCAATTTATGTATTTGCTCTGCAATCATGCATCTGATAATGGCCGATTTCCTCAGGCATGTCAGGAAAAGTATCATTTTTAAAATCCATTTTTCAGTCAATTTGGCAAAATCAAGGGCAGTTTCTCTTAAAGTGATCGGAAATTGTAAAAAGGCGGGGAGGAAATTGTGGGCGGGGAGGGGGAGGTTCCTCTCTTTTAGTCCCACCCATAATTGCCAACTAATGTCGGATTTGCGTAGTTAAGAATGAACATGAGGTGGGTATCTCGCGCACACAATGTACAGCATGAAAAATGATCAGCTTATAAACTTAACATACCACAAAATGGTTCCCCCTTCTTTAACAATGCTGATTACCAGCACACTGCATTGTGCAGTGTACCAGGTGTGCAGGGTACCAGTGAAGGCATACCAGCACGTGAACCAAATGTGCCGGTTGCCAGGTGAAAGAAAGTATCAGGGTACCAGTGTATATGATATCAGTGCACAGGGTACCAAGTGTGCTCAGTAACTGGGTGCAATAAATGCATAGGTTACCAGTGCACTGAGAACAATTTTACCCTCCATAGAGATCGGGTGTCCCCGGAAGATAGTACATAGATAGCACACAATGGAGACACCTACAGCGCAGAGTATGATAAGAGACAACAGCTTGCAAAGTCAGTAAGCAAACGGCTTACCTTACGTTTCTTCTTTTTATATCACACATGAGACGAACAAAAAAAATATAAAGACAAGTCATACAAGACAAAATGCTCATTTAAAAGGTATAACTTTGTGTCGGGACCATATATCAAACTGAATAAAAGGTATCTGTTGTTAAAAATGAATTAAAAGCGAATAGAGATTATGTATGACTTTCAGTTATTTTTAGAGTGAGCAAAGGGAGTATGACATAACCAGGACTTGAACCTGAGACCACTCATCCACTGCACCAGTGCTCTACACATCAGCTATCCATTCCAATGATGACCGACAATCCATTGACAATAACACTTTTGGTAACATGACCAGGAATATTACCTCTATGAATTCCAACAACAAAGTTGGTAGAGCAGTCTGGTATCATATTCCGAGCGTCCGAGGTTCAGGTCCAGGTTCATTCCCATTCTCCTTGATTGCCCAAATTGTACACTTATATTGTTTTGTAAACAGAGATCACAAATTTGGTTTCAGTGTCACAAAAGTTAGAAGGAAAAATTAAAAATGATTGTTATTCCGGAATATAACCCTAATATTTCGCCCCAATATAGCCCCAAATACCAAATTTATGTTTGGGATCTGTTTCAATTGATATAGTTTGCACCAAAATATGAAATATCACATTGATAACTTGTTCATATTTTTCAATAGTGTAAAAATTTGAAAACCTTAAACTGAATGCTTACATCAGGAAACTTTCTGGTGCATTTGACATTTTGCAACAAGTTGGAAGAACAATTGGTGCTGAATTGAAACTGGAAACACAGACAGATACTATACTAGTCCAAATATAACACACTACAAGGGAATGATGCAACACAACGTGAAGCTAGCACCGCTGCAGTGAGTTCTATTCAGCAACGTGACTATAACAAAGCTACAGTAACACTGTTGAGAGCTCTGTGAAAGGAGCAAACTTCATGCATTTCATACTGAAATAAAAAAACAAAGGAAAGACAACCATTCCATAGTCATTGTTAGTATAATTCTACATTTTATGGCTTCACCTGATTTCTTGAAGTTCAGTAATGGATCCTTCCGGCCTGTCAATCAAACTGTGTGCATTGACCAATTGGAGGACACCTTTTAATCAGGTGCCCACGAAAGCCTCGGTCAAACTCAGTCACATGCGGTATGTAAAACACACATGTGGGCGGGGCTTAAGAAAAAAGCCAGAACGATCCATTACGTACTTTTGTAGGGGAAAGATTGGAGGCGGGGTTATGTTTATACCATGGATACATCAATCTTGGTATACGTCAATCTTACCTTTTCCTCCTTCTCAGCCTCGTCTTCATCCTCGCTCTCAACATAATCCTGAAACAAGACCATGCACAGCATAATCTTAATACAATAATAAATACTATGTATTACACTGTACAAGGTTGTGACAACATCTTAAATGTATAATACATGATTGGTAAAGGTTACAGAACAGAACTCACACTTTGTCTGATACAGCGTGTATATGAAATTATGAACCTGTGAAAATTTTTAGCTCAATGGGACATCTGAGTCACGAGAAAATAGTGAAAAACCAACTCAATTTTTCTTATAAAACATGAAGAATGGTTATGATTTTAACCAGAGATCAAAACTGTTTTCGGTCTTTGTTTGACTGATTTCTGGATAAATACAACATTTCAGGCGGAAACATTTTAACGGTATGTTTCTACCAGTACCATCTTCATACCCTGAAAGTTATACGTAAATCTGTGAACATTTCTGTTTTTGAACGTTACCAATCCGTTAATTCGAGGGATTGGTGCAAAGAATGATTTGTACATATGAATATATGCTACTGTCCTCTGAAGGATGGTGTCAAGTTGTCAACTTACATCTTCTTCCGGCAGCTTGGAGAATTTCTCTGTGATGCAAACTTCCACGTACTTCCACATGAAGAGCAGAAGGATTGACACAGGCACCATGTATAACTCAAAGTTCCAGACGATAATCAGGTAGCACTGGAAAAACAAGGGAAAAGTGGTTGATTAATAGCCAACAGTAGTGGATAGTGGGTAGTAGTGGATAATGTGGATCATACACTCCTTCCACAACCCTACAACAGAGGATCACTCACAGCAAAAGCCACAGCACTGCGAGCCTTGTGTTCCCACTGGAAGCAGCTGTTGATGAACTTCGTGGTGTCCAGGATCACGCCGATGAGCCTGGTCACTCTAGACAAGTTATACTGCAAAACCTGTAGAACCAAAGGGAAAAACAACCGTTCAGCAGAGTAACAAGGATTACCTTCTCAATCCCAGTCCCCCAGCCCCATTATTCTCCACGCCTTTGTTGTTGTCCACCTTTGATCTTGGCTTCCCCAGACCCCTCATTCCCTGACCATAATTGTCTACCCCCACACTCATGACAAGCATGCATCTGTCTTAGTAAAAACAGGATTCCAATTTCTGTGTGTTGTGTATCACTTGAAATTGTTCTTTGGCTGTTGTTTGCTGACCATGAACATCAAATGGAATTTGAAAATGGTTTGTTTTATTGGGCAAGCTGTTTTTGTGCTAAGCAATTTTTGGTGCTAAGCAGCTCTGTGAAATTGGCCCCTTGTCATTTTGCTTTCGATAAAGATCCTGCTAGGCTCGAAACGTGTCAGGTCCTCCTAATTCCAAGCAGAGTTAACAATCGGAAAAGTTTTCTGACAGAAACTGATTGGTGTTCTCGAGATTGAAATAAATTCTCTTTTTCTTGTAAACTTACCGAGACTTTAAATTTGGCGTCCTGTTCAAGGTACTTTTCCTCTCTGGGGTTGACGGTTCGTACTGCGGCTTTTATCTGAATCAATCACGCAGGTGAACAAAGAGAAAACAAAATGATTTAAACACACAGCTTTTGCAGACGAATGTAAAAATTGTGCTATTTGAACAAATAGCAATTGAAATGTTCTGGCTACTGCAGAACAACCTCACTTCCCAAAAGAGATCTTCACTTTACCCACCACAAACATGCTATCACATACTTTCTAAAAAAAAGGCATCACAAAAACAACAACAATTTTTGGTACAAGAATTAAGGGTTCGTTTTTTTTCCAGAAGGTTAAAATGAAGTGTGTGGGTCTTCTTTTTATTATCAACTACCTCAACGAAATTGGACTTCTGCCATGTTTTTGGTAAAAATGTAGCGGCGTCACGCAATCTGTCTTTCGGGAGGGATTTGAAGCAGTTGTGAAGGGACTTATAAACTCACGCTGTTGAAGACAAAGTCCATCTCCAGAAGGATGGCTCCCTTGGCGCGCCTCCTCATCTTCTTATCCTTCAAGGCATAGTACTTCCTCTCTCCATTCTTGACCTGGAACGCCCCAAAAAAGGTAAAAAAAAGATTACAATCAAATTGAATCAGTAGAGTATCGAGCCTTAGGGGTCGACATTTACAGCAGGCTGCTGGTTGGCACAAAGCAAGAGAAGACGTATTCAAACTACAGCAGCCACCAAAACCCATAGTCCAGCAAAAAACACCACGAATCAAACAGAAAATTTCCCAAAAGAATAAAATGCTGGTCTTTGTAAAACAGCGATCCAAACAAGTTTTGAATGAAAAACAACAACAAATAACCACAAGAGAAACTGACTGAATGTTTAAGTCTTTGGAAGGTGCACAAAGCATTAAAAAAAGAATAGGCTGTTTATAAAATGGATCATCAGCGTTGGCTAAAAAAGTATGTGCTGATTCATGTCAGATTGACAAAACCTAATTTAAGTACCAGTAAAGACTATCTTAATGGTACTTCCAAAGTATAACCAGCAAGTCAAGAGCCGTTATTAATACCTTCAAGAGCGGTATTTCAACCTTGCCCAGAAATTCTGGGCTTCCATGTTTGTCCTCATCAAAGACGCTCACTTCAAGAATAGAATGGATGTCCTTCACGTTACTGCCAAAAATACAAAACACAGAAAACTGTTAAAAAGTGACAACTCTTTCCTTTAAGTGAAAGAAAGATAGCTCAGTCAAATGAACAAATGTGGAATTTCCAAATAAGTCATTTTTTTACTCACAATGTGAAGACTTTTCCCCATTCAGGGTTGAGGGTCTTGTACAAAGTGTGCGTCTGCAGCCGACTATTCACCAACTCCAAGACACAGAAAGGATCACTCTTGCCTGAATTCAAAGACAACAAAAGCGAAGATGGGTTATGCCTATAAACTTCAGATCCATTTTAGAAACAGTTAGACCATTTTAACTTTGATAATAATTTTTTTCTGTGTCCACCAAAACACTCACCTCCTATGTCTGCTGAGGCTAATCCTTGAGCCTTGATTACTGGAGAAAAGAAAAACAAACACACACACCAGGTCATTGTAAAGTGAAAACAAATTATTTGAATATCTCAGCAGCAACATTTGGAAGCGATAAATTTCTGTTCACGGTGTAAAACTTGACAGCGTCATACAGTTTCTTCAAGCTGCAATAAATGTACATGTAATTAAAAAAGAATACACTATATGTACACATGATATGTGAGCAAAAAGAGAAATTAATATAAATATCATATTTCGATATTGATTAACCATCAAATGGCAATAATAAATTTACCCTACGCCACCGGAATCAATTTCCACAGAACAGTTCATAAATTTGTCCTGAAAAAACAAAATTATGCACAAAAGAGGCCATGTCCACTGTACTGTATGTAATTTACATATATCCATTAACCGTGTCCTTTTAAAATGCTTGAGTGGGCAGCTGCTTAACAACACATTGTTTCCCCCCTATTTTTCTGTTTCTGACCGAACATTTTTAGGCGGCAATCAAGAATGCTCGACTGATTAATCATACTCTGAATGTGTCATCAATGAGATCACGGTCATTTGCATATTTCGCCAGGCATACACGCCATTTCTGGACCGAGGACGAGGTTGAGGGGGAGGGAGGAGACATCGAGGTTAATTGTTCATGCTTGGCACAACAAGGATCGACAGGTGCATTGTAAATCCACACAGCATGTAATTTAAACACCCAAGCATTTAACATACACCTGCACACCATACACCCTTCCTATTACACCATTACCGCACATCACAAAGCAGGGATGTGAGTGACCACACAAACAAAATCTCAAAACACCAAGGAAAAAAGCTGCAATTTTAAAAGTTCCTATAATTTTAAACAGAGCAGGTGTACAAAAAAAAGCTGAAATTCTGAGTTAAATAAAAAAAAAAAAAATTAATAAAATAAAAAAAATTGGCAATCAGATTTAATAAATCTGAAGTATCACATCCCTGTCAAAGAAGATGGACCACCAGTGTTATGCATTAAGACGGCTGGATGGCTCAGTCGGTTCGAATCCCGCTTCAGTCAATTTTTCTTTGTTACACTTTTTCAAACTAATTTTCAACAGGAAAACTCATTTAGAAAGGTTTATACATATATGCTTGGCAAGAGAAAATTCTCAGTATCAAAGATTTCTGACATCAGGAATATCAAACAAAAGACTTAAACGTAGACCGAATTGTTTTGAACAAGCTTCATTCTGATTGGCTGATTAAAAAAGCTGGGCTAGTCATGTGATAGCTCACCTTTGATCTGTAGCCAGCCGACGTCCTTCAATTCTTTCAAGCTATTCAGAAGCCCCTGCAGAAAAACAGATCGAGAAAACAAAAAACCATTCTTCTCAACAATTGTACAAAAAACTAAAACCAGACAAAATGGCCAGCAATTGTTCCTGGTATCAATAGACAAGATTTCGGAATAGAGGAAGGTTAGGTTTTTTTCTAAGAAAAGGTAGAGATTCCGTGTGGATGTTGTTTTTTAATCCAAAGAGATATAAGAGGTCCTTATCAGTACACATTGTTTAATGACCTCTGCTATCATTTCGTTTTTCCACTTTTTGGGGTCAAACGTTAACTTCAGAAAAGGAAGGAAAATGGTTGGAATCCCTAAAAAGCACCCTAGGCACTGTACCTCGAAAGCCTGATGAAGCCTTTTTATCATTTTTTATGATGCAAAAAAAAAAGATATAGTTTTAGAGATGGGAGGAAAACCCCAGAGTAATATTTTGGGTAAACCCCACGGAATCAGGTAGGGACTGAAAACCCAATCCACTTGTGGACCTACCCGGACTTGAACTCAGTCCGCCAGAGGTGAAAGGCAAGGAAAGAACCGTTACGCCAACCTAACTGCCATTGATTCTATGACATTAGATCACACAGGATAGTTCCAACTACCTCTCCCAAAAAGAAAATGGCCTCCTTTGACATAAGAAGTGCCCACAGATAGAGTCTGCACCGCCACTCACGTATTTCCTGTACAGCATCCGGACTGTGTTGGGGTCGTGCTTGAAGTTGGCTAGGTCCGAGATGCTCTCCGTCCCCGTCGTGCCCGTGATGGTGAGGAGCAGGGACAGGATCCCCGCGCCGTCCTCTAACTCCAGGTCACAGTGGTGAGTCTCTTCACGGTTCAAGGAGGCAATATCGATCTGAGTCCTATAACGAGACGAGGGTACAGGAGGGATGTGTATTAAGAAGAGACTGCATTGCAACAGGTTGTTTCAAACACTTCAAATTTTGGTTGTTTTTAAGAGAAATGTGACATTTCCAGTCTCTTTTCCTCTGCTCCAAAAAAGTTAGAATTTGGTCAAGCTACAGACAAATACAGATAACAAAAATTGGGTTTCAAGAACAAAATTGTGACAATGCATCCCATGCTGTCAAGCTTTCCAGCGAAATTCCCTTGCAAACCCCTGAATAAGCTGGTACCATGAGTCACAAGTACTGTATCATGACAGTTTGGATGGTAACCTGCACTCTATCTACAGTCAGCATTCCCATCCAGCAGCACATATAAATTTCTGAAGTCATGATTTAAGGCTGCTGCTTAGCGACTAATTAACAGCTTAATGACTGAATCTTTCCAATACCTTCCCATGATGTCATCTCTTGAGCCAACATCTTTATCCCACACCGATATCTCCAGCATATTAGTCTGGTCCTCGAACAGCCGAAGATCAAACTGCTCCATCCATTTGGGACTCAGGGTACCTTTCTCAGTCTGTGGACAGAAAAAAAAGTGGAAATAACATGTTGTGCTTTGGTCGATAAAAGCACACATTACATGTACAAACCTAGAGGGGCAGACTTGAGCACCCCCCCCCCCCCCCTCACCCTCCAAAATAAATCTAGGTTTTGAGATTGCATCCGGCAAAAAAAAGGTCATCTATTTAAAAATGCTTCTGCAAACTGCAGCAGTTGCCTTTGGCAGATCTGTATGGTATGCACAATTCAGTTGGGAACCGGCCACGAGCTGAGTATACAATACATGGAATTTTGGTCGGTAACCTTTCCGGTGCCTATCAAATTTGGATGCCTGGAAAGATATGTGACGATTAGTTTCACACCATACTTCTATCTTTAAATGTTCCCAAAGACAATTTTAATTCTTCCGCTGGTGGCACCTGCAACTCAGGTAAGATTATCTTCCGCCTAAAACTGAAATTTGAGGTTGGCAAAGTATCCCAGATTATCCGGGATGGTTCTCTCGTTGTTTTTAATCTGCAAGTTCTTAAGACCACATCTGGAGACAATTATCCACGTGGGCCATGTTTCATGAGGAATTTCATGATTTTTAATTGAGCGCCCTCGGGCTAAATCGGGTGTAAAGTTCTGAACATGCATTCACTGATACTTATACCTAAGGGTCCTGAACATATTTTTAGACCGTGGAGAGATTTTTAGAAAAAGGAAAAAAAGGAAAACGGCAGACTGGTGAGAAGATGTCTATCGTAAAAGAGTCCACCTATTACTGACTCATTGTTATTCAAAACAAAGAAAAATAAATTCATTTCCTTATAAAAGCTATTTCTGGTTACTAACAAAACATTTGTAAGCACTTTTTTGACTTTATTTGAAAAACAAATTTAATAGTTTTTAATATTTGGTTTGGTTATGTTTTGTCTTTGCTCACACTCCAAATTGCCTTTAAAGCAAAGGCAGTGAATAAATAGAACTTCTGTGGGAAAATATAAACTCCATTATGATAAAAGAATTACAACTCAAAATATGCTCAAACAAAAAACACTAAAAAGGCCGACAGTAGAATAGCCTGCTGTTGCTAATTGTATAAAATAATATTTGCTAATTGTATAAAATAACATTCTTGTGTACAGAGCGCCCTCAATGGCAAAAGAGAATTAGTATTATTATTATTTTTTTCATTTCATTGATTATTCTCCCCATCGTAGACGGTTGCCGCAGAAAGGTGTGAACATTATCGAGCTGTTTCAGCTAACTGGGTCTAGGCTACATGTATTTCTTTGCTAATGAGAAATTATAATATTAAAAGTAGTATGGAATGGTTAGAGTCTGTTGATGCTTCATGGCTGAAATCAGCTACGCCCCCCGCTAATAAGGACATTTTATTTTTACGTTTACTTTTTTCTTTCCTTTATTTCTTGTATAATTTAATTGTTTATTTTGTTTGCAGCTCTATTTTATGTTTTTTGGGGGATAAAAGGATCGTCAATGATTTTCAAGTCAGTGAAAAGGTCATGAAAGTGAAAAATTCATGACTAGAAATTAACAAGCCAACTCACTCACAGCAGAAAGAAACTCCAACTTTTTCCTACCTTGCTCTTGAACTTCTCGCTGCCTAGTTTGAATTTGACGTAGGGATCGCTCAGTCCGTTATCGTCCATGGGAATCAGGTTCTTGCCCTCCAGCAGCGTGATGGTGATGACCCCGTTCCAGAGCTGCGACTTGATCTTGCGGGAACCCTGGGGATTGTCGCTTTTTCTTCGTTTGGACAACGTGGTGGCCTGCACGAGAAAGAAAGAAAACCAGAAAGAAATGTCAACATTTTCAGGAAAACCACTTTCTACTCTCTCAACCAAAACTATAGCACTCCAAAAATTCTCAGATAAAACTTCTTTTTGTGCTACCATTTAATTTGGCTTAAACATTTAAATATAAAACATATCATCACCAAGAAAAAGTCTCCATTTGTGTCTAAAAATGAAGATGTCTATGAATTTTGTTTATTTTATTTCTGGTTTGTAAAAGCAGTTTTCTTAAATATGACAGCATTTCGGGGGGAAATATTTCACAATTACTATTATTTTTAGTTCGATCCTTACAAATACGAGGTCAAATTTTTTTTATTACATTTGTAGACAGCGCTTTGAAATGAGATAAATATATGAACCTGCATAAATTTATGTACACGTATATATATATAATACAATGCATGTACGTATGATCTTTGTATGTACATGTCTGGATACATCTTTTTATACAGTCCACTATAAATGTACATATTGACATTTTGACAAATATTATGTTAATTATTCGTTGTCCATATATTTGTAACTCGGTCAATATCAAACCATACACAAGGCAGGCATGGCAGGTGTTTATTTTAATACCACAGTGCATATTTGTATGTGAATGCATATTGCTATTATTATGCACTCCAGGTACATATTATCATTATTAATTAGTTAATTAATATGAATCGTTATGCAATGGCTGCATAATGTAATTTGTAATAACTAATGGACAAATACCACACCCATGTACTGTGTTACAATGCACACGTGGAAGTGTGACATTGAGTCTATATTGTAGAAGGGAAACACAGATCCACATTTTACCGTTTACGTATTGAACCTTCAGCTAACCATATTCAGCACTTACTACACGTACAGAAGGTCAATTAGGCGGGGAAAAAAAATTGTTGTGTTGCCCTCAAGTGGAAAAATCAAAATTTTGGGTCGGTCTTTTTTTTTTTTTGGTGTTGTTGCCGACTTTCAAACATTTAAGAATAAATACTGGTCACCAGGGCTTATAAATCAACGGTCTTGGGTCGTTTTGAGGAGACACGCTTTTTTCCTGCTAAAAAAAAAAAACAAATCCCGACCCAAAATTTTTGCATTTTACGGTCGGTCGCTGAGGGCAACACAACCATTTTTTTTTTAGGCCTTATGATGAGCCAAATACAAAAGAAAATATTATGCACAAAGCAACAGTAGGCACAAAGATGTCACCCCCAAGGCCACCCCAGCCCTATAATTACATGTCTAATATGCTCAATACAGACATGAATCGCCCTAAATACTCAATGACAAGAGACGAGCAGATCGGCTAATACTTGCATCATCCCCTCCCAACACCTCACGCCTGGTTTCCACATTCTGTCACATTCCGCCCTCGAGGCAGCCAATAAACGAAAAATGCTCGCGCTAATTGCCGTCTCTGGTAAAGATATCACTTGCATTATGAGAGAAAATGTCCTAAGTGCGTGCAGAATGATGGATGGTATGATTATTAAATGCGAACGAAAATTTGGAATCTCGCCACTGATATGAAATTTTGCATGACATTCTGGCCACTTCAGAAACTTGGTCCGTGTTTGAAATCAACTGGCTATGGCTTGACGATTACACGCGTCTATGGGCAGTGTCTGTAGCCACTACCATAGAGTACCAAAGTCATAGCCATTATGGACAAGCCATAGAATACCAAAGATTTCAAGTCGTAGCCAAATGGGCAAGCCTTGAGTACTGGGCCAAACATTTGCTTCAAGGGTATCCAGAGGAGGGTTTGTCTCGAATGGAATTGATTTTTTCCGTCAAATAAATTAAATTGACTACCTAGCACATGCACTGTCATTATTGATTACTGTTTCATGGCCAAGCCTGAAATTGGCTTGATGATAAGGAGTTCTCTTTAATTAGATATTTCTCGACAGTTTAGCTAATGATACAATAAAATAGTGAGATTTTCATTGTTTTCATAGGTGTCGTAAGGATAGGGACTACTCACTGAAAAGAAATACTTAGGATCAAGAATATCAAAAAACATGTAGGCTAGTGACAGTAAATATGAAGACATTCATGGGCCTTTCTCCAATCTCGGCTCTGGCTCTGGCTCCGGCTCCGTCTCTGTTTTCATACGCTGAAAATATAGGTTGTGGTTTGCCATTGAAACTGAAGCTCTGTTGTCCTTTTCAAACCAGAGAATCTACTTCCTAACTGCAGCCAAAAGCCTCTATTTTGATACCTGTAATTTTGAAATGGATTCACGAAATGGAGGCGGAGCCTGAGCTGGAGCCGAGCTTTTGAGAAAGGCCCATAATGTATCGGTAAACCCCTTTTGTTTTGCTGAATTGGCCAAGGAAAACTTTGGATTTTGCAAGTACATGTATTTACAAGAATATTCAAACACACCATGTCTTGCATGTACCGTGCAAATATCTGTTGTACGTTTCTCACTCACAACTTGCCATTTTCTGTTTTCTCATTTGCAACTTGGCGGATGCAAATGCCACGTGGGAAATTTATCTCTCAACCCGGAACCATTATTCGGCGGGTTGGCGTTAGCCACCTAGATGGAACTCATCTTCTCTTCGCTCAGCTGCGACAGAGAGACAGAGAGAGACACCTTTTGATGAGTCAAATTACCTCCAACCCTGATATTTCCCTCGGGGAGCCGAAGCACAAACAGCCTCTTAATAACGCTGAAAAATACATCGAAGGCCTCTCAGAGGAAAAGAAAAAAGCATTACAATACCGACCCATGACAGATAACATTATAACAAGTGTGCAAATGAGGACGCTGACAAAAAGGGGAGGGGGAAAAAAAAAAAATTGCAAGAAATATTGCTGTATGTTAAACCAAACGAGGACTGTATAGCCAAGAATTCCCTGGGCATAACTCATACGCTAGAGATATTGTGTAAAGAACACGCACTGACACAGGGATGTCCGATTTTATGCATCAACGGAAACCTGCGAAAACACCATCATCACAATGGGAACGAGCTTTAACTTTCTGAACTAGGGCAAAGTACAGACCGACACTTTGGCTGGTATAAGGTGCATTCAAATTCCTGGTGCACTCAAATAATGCTTTTGACATTTTTTCGATAATTTCTAATCGATACCTGGTACATTGAATTTGATTTGATGGTCAATTATTTCGTGCCAAATTTACTGTCCTCTCAAAGATAGTGTGATCACTGCTACACAAGAAAGGGAGTGTATTAAAACCTAAACAGCAAGATACATGTCATAGCTTGGTGTCTGGAGGCTTGGCCCGTGTATCTGTAAGACATTGAAGATTTCTCTGCTGTTTTTCATTTGAATATACAGTGGAATGCCACTATAACAAACACTGCTATGTGGATCGGTTTGTGGAAACACCATGTAAGAATCTTTTGCACTGACTTCTATTTCGTTCGCACATCTCATAAGGTCTCAACGTTTCAACTAGCTCTAGTCCTCATCAGGAGACCATCAGAAGAACACAGCTATACCAAACTTTTGGCTACCCGGTATACGGAACATCATCCTTGACTCCCATTTTTGTGTACAAAACATAATAAATAATTTAATTCACTATAACGAATGACCACTATCAACTATTACAGACAATATCTGTGCATCCTGCCATGTTCGTTACAGCGCCATTCCGACGTGTGTATTTTAATAAGGTCACGTCCGAATTCTTCTTGTAACATGTCAATCTCTAGCTGTTAAGGCTAACCATCCCAGCTCAGCAGGACAGATATACACATCAATGAAACCAATATCCCAAGAAGTGATAAACGTTCACACGAGATAGCATACCAGCCGATATTGGCAAAATGTGGAGAATGTATCAATGTTTCCCTGTACCTCGTTATCCCAGCCGGACATTGAAGTGTCAATTACATCATGGAAAATTCCTCCAAAATTCCCCGCACCACTATTCCTGTGTTTTTCTTGTTCTGTACACACTCTCTGAAAATTTATAGTTTGTCCCATTGCAACTAACGGTATTCTTTTTTACATTCTTATCGCATTTGGTTCATCATAACATATTTTTGAAAAACAGTTTTACAATAATTTATCTTCAAATGGTATCTGATCTTTCTTACTTCCTATAGAAAAGCAATGCAATCCCTCCTTCGATAAGATTAAAAGTAGCATGCGACTATCACAAGAGTTTGATGATGAAAAATTATGGTTACTAAATCAATGTGGAGAGACCCCAGTTGCCGCGGTTATGGCACATAACATTATATCTACAGACAGCTAACTGCTGAGGAAATTTAACCTAAATTCAATAATTTCAAGGCCTAAAAGAAGCGCACGGGCATTTTCGCAAGCTGCTACATATAGCACAGATGCGCCACTAGTGTCGGGCATAGACTGTATGTCTGATGGCAAGCACTATAAGGGCACATTTTGAATAATTTGCATCATTGCATGATCTGTGGTTCTAAATTTAGCTTTCGACAAGGACATTTCTTCAAAAAAGCGAGAATTGTACATCTTTGTTCAATGTACTGCTGTAACATCAACATAAACATGTAGAGAGTATTTCTGGCTACCAACACTCATTATAACCAATAATACAATTTATACCAGATGCTATTTCATTGCACACCATCAGAAAAAAATTTATACCAGTGTATTTTATTTCATTAAATTGGAGTCTGAATTTATAGAACTGCTTCGCAAAACAATTTGCAGGGAAAGAAAGATTTACATGTGCAAGCCAAAATGCCATGCTTTTTTCATGCCACGCAGGAGAGATCACGGTATACCACGATAATCACACACAAATCATGCTGAGTTTTGCCTGGTAACCCATCACCATTACAAGTCAGACATTACCCAAATTTCTACACAAATTTGGTGCCAACAATTGTTCATGTTTTCTCAAATTATTATTTTATTCTGTACACATTTTTTCGGAGGGGTAGGCGTGTGTACTGAGACTTACCCAGCAAACAAAACAATCTTGGTGCATTAATGAATAGATAATATCTAATGTTATAGACTGGCTTTAAGGAACACAAAATTGATCGGATTATAAGTGATGCGAGCTCTATTCACCGGTGCCTGTCGAGCCATCATGCAATTTGTTAATCAACATAAGCTAGATGAAGAAGCAAAGCCGTAGAAATGCGTCAGTTCTCAACGCCCCTTCATTTTAATTACAAAATCGCCATGGCACCAGACAACCGGCGAATTAATGTAGCGCAGCATCTCGTCTGCGACATGCAACTTCATGAACTACCCACGATGGCAGATGGTCATTTGAAGAGAAAAAATTACTTAAAGGTAATATCATACTTTGGTTTTTATCACAGAAATACAGATTCATGGGCAAAAATATCAAGACAGATACAGTAACAGTCATCTGTGCAAATTTCAGTCCCATACGGTGCCCACTTTTTGAGAAAACAGTGAAAACCAGCCACAGTATTTCTTAAGTCTTTTCAGTTTATTTTTGATCTTTTAAAAGATGAAAAAGATTGTCGGTCATTGTTTTACTAATTTCTGGATAAATTAATACACCATTTCAGGCAGAACAATTTTAACGGTATGTTTCTTCCACCACCATCTTCATACCCTGTAAGTTATACGTAAATCTGTGAACATATCTGTTTTGGTTTCTAGCTTACCAAAGTATGATACTACCTTTAACATGTAATACCATCAATCTGTCAACGCCTGGGCCATTGGCGGAAACTACCAGGTGGTTTATATCAACTTCTATGTGAATAATTGAAGCTTCAAGAGAATGAGCACATTAATTACATTTAACTACAAAATTACTTGGTGTAAATTTGGCAATATCAACTCCTCCTACATGTAGCTTAGGTTTCTTGAATTTATTCTAGCAGGGCTTCGATTCGTTTCTCTTGACAATTTGCCTAAATAAGAAAACCCAGAAGTACATGTATAATAAATTCGGAAAATTAAGGGAAACTGACTGCGTTTATCGATTGTAACGATTCTGGCACCTGCAAAGAAAAATCAGGAGTTGAACCTATGACCTATGGTTCAACAAACAAGTGCAACTCACTTTTTTTCCCCTGTCTCAAATGTCTTTGCTTGGAGCCAAAGTTATCAATTTGCTAAGCAAGGCAGTCTGTTTTTTTCCCTCGTGGGCGCTCAAAAGTATTGAGTTCGCCGGCGCTGTCAATATACTGAGAATGGCAAGTCTTACTCTGACTTATAATCTCACTGATGTAATATTTCATCCATATACATGTAATGGCCATTTTAAGAGCAAAACTTCAGGCCCTTAAACAAATCCTGATTCATCTTTAGCTGAGGGTTCCACTCCATTTAGTCTTTCCAATTTTTAAAGTAAGATCAAAACAGACTCTTTCAGTTTCGGAGAACATACACAGTCTCCCCCTTGCAGGTACAGAATTCTCCTGAAGACAGCCAGAGCGTACAAGCCAGAATGTTGAGTTAACAGGCTCTTTTCAGAGCCACACAATACTTACAAAAGAGATGTAAATTTGTAAAAATTGTATTATTTTATACACTGTTTTGAACAAAGAAATTGGCGGACTCTGTTCTTGACCAAAAAAATGGAGCTTATTCAACTTCAGCGGACAACCACAACCTTTATGGTCAGCTTATGGGTGATGGAGAAGACAAATGACCTGCTACCTCATCAAGCAGACCATCTTGAAAGAAGGTGACTTCCTAATGGCGTCCAAGTGTCAGTAACATATGCACTGGTCTAGTATTAGGTCTTGCAAATTAGGGCAAGCTATCAAAGAGAGAGAGCTTATAAACATCCATTGACTTCCTGTATTCCTATACAGCCCTCGGGCCACCAAAACGAGTATCAGAATGCAACAGATTCCTCGTCCTCATGCCGATACTTCAGAAATTAACGACACCGACAACAAGACACGTCGTCGGGCATTCATCTTGCAGACGATATCAGATGGCGTTAACAGCTCTGACTGATACAGGCCTGTGAATGGTTTATTCGTGTCCTACAAAACCCTGCCAGGTGTTACATTACCGCTCTGACGGGGAGAAAGAAAAAAAAACGACGAACTGACAAAGAAAAGAAAAACAACATCGAGCAAAAGCACAACTACAGGTAATTTGAGTCGGTACTTTTTGATTTGCATTTTACAAAATCATGGAAATCTGCTTCAGTTTGTTTTCATTGTAATTCTCCCCAAATCCAAGGGGATTTTCTATTCTATTATGAAAATACTCACCTGCGATACATACAAAATGTATACGCATTTGAAAATTATGTATTTTGATGGTATCGAAGTTGACGTATTTTCTGTCATAGAATTGTAAAATGTTGATGGCAACATCAGTAGGGGAAACCAAGAAGGGGGAGAGTGTAACAAACTAGTCCATGATCGGAGAAATTCTCTCTTTATTGATCTTTCCAATTCAAATCCAGATTATAACCCAGAAAGGCCAACTGGACTAATGCTTTAGTGCTATAAAACATCCACTACAATCCAACTCCTGTAATTGTTAAATTTTGAGTGGAAAGGACTGAACTGCCTGAATGCCATTACTGGCTTGTTGGCACATCTTGATCAAAGTCCAAGGAATGAAATCTATGGATGACAGCAGAGTGTCAGATTTTGGTAGAGTGAGTAATTAGGATTCCTGCCTTGGCCAGTTTGTTGAGAGCCTTGTTCTCACAACCACACCTCTTCCGAAAAAAGAGTCTTTACACAGTGTCTTCACAAACTTTAATATACATGTAGTCGTAGCTTGACTGACATGCAAGGAACAGGACTACTGTACATTGTATCACAGGCAATGAACTGCCTCAGAGACTTATTTGAAAGGGCCTCGAATGGAAGAAGATGACATGTCACTCCTAACAACTATAGTCATCAGGTCAACAAACTCTCCCAGACATGCCTGAAAATCCACATGTACCGTGGTCGTTGTCCAATGATCAATTTCTATAATCGTCTGGAATGATAAACTTGAAGGCTAATAATTCATCAAAGTCTGATGCGCTGTCATCTTTATCATGAGGTATTGGTGATCAGATTATAAAGACAGCTTAGCAAAGAGTGTTAGGATCTAGAGGGAAACGTGGGGAAGATCTTTGATGATTGATGTCAAAGCAACATTTATTAATATTTCATACATCATTTATTAAATAAATATAAAACAAAACCATTCATTCAATAAGATCTTTACAAATTAATCGGTTGTTGAACTTGTTGCATTCAATGTATAGTACAGGATAAATGCTTTTCTCATTTTCGACACTGACTGCCATTTGAAAATTGCATCGCTTTTGCTATTTAGAATTCTCAGCTCGTCCTACTGTGTATTTCTTCTAGTCTTCCGGCAATTTGAGCCTTGCATCCAGCACTCAAGCGATACTGAGGTCACCGTAATGTCAACGTGAAAGGGAACACTCAGGCATAAAGAAAATTTGGTCAGTCGGCGCAAAAATCTTCACTGTGGAGTCTAAATAAATCCGAGCTTTAGCACTAACATTCACAGACCAAGACTTGATGTCTTTTTAGAAGCCGGAGGGGAAGCTGAGAGCCGGAATAGATTGCCGGCCTGAGTGAGAGTGGCATCCGAGTGCACACAGTCCTCTTGCCTCGAGCGGGAATTACACAAATTGGGTTACATGGAAAAATGAGGTTCCTTAACAATGTCGCATGCCTGTCCCTCAGTCTCTCTACCCTACTTTCTCTATTTCAAGACAAAAAGGTGGGCACGCGTACGGGCCTTCAAAGTGCATGGGTATGTTCAAGACATGTTTACAGTTTTCAGAACTTGTGACAGAAATCAGGGTTGAACATGACAAGTAAGCTAATAAAATATGCACCAGTATCCTATATGGACAGTAGACATAAGTGGATCTAACATCCAAATGAAAGTGGACGTAGCTAAGGGCTAGGACAAAACTACAGTGACAGATCTTTCAATTATCATGAAAAATACTCCCATCAACCATGGAGGAAGGAAAATGATAACAATTTGCAGAACTTTTGACAGAAACCAGGTTTGAACATGACATGTATAAGATAATGAAATATGTACCAAAAGATATCCTGCAAGTATTGGCTCTTGAATATCCTGATGAAGTTGGTCACAACTGGGGCTGAGGCCCAATAAATACAAAGATGGCCGAGACCAAACTTTCAATGAAAACAAAATACAGGGTATAAAGGCAAAGGCAAAGGCAATGGCTTTGTATGTATGCAATGGTTTGCAGCAATGGCCGCTTTTCACTAGACAAGAAGGTCCGGTCGCAGAAACGTTCTGTAATGGAAAAACGATTCATAAACATCCTACAGCACAAAAGATCTGGGTCACCCAATCTCCTTTAATTTGCGTATTTCACAGTAACATGCACTGCTGCATGAGGGCACGGACAAGGCAGCTACTAGATGTAATATAGGTTGATGACTAAACCCATCAAACTCTACTTCACGTGTGCGCATCCACATACATGTAATTTCCACCATTTGTCAGCTGCATCCAGTAGTATGTGCTTCAATTTTGAAGAACATACAATTCTTTCGCATATTACCCCCATTCTTTCGACAATTCAAGTGCATTGTAGGCCACAGACAGCTGACATTTGGGTACATAGATTGTAGACTACAAACTGTAAAAGTGGCATAACCTCACTGCCTGGCGCGAGTGTAAAGTACTGTGACAAAAAGCTAGTAATGGTTGATCAAATGTGATGGCAGCCCAGTTTCTGTGAAATGGGTCAATTACTCGGAGCACGCACACGAACAGAAAGAGGACTGACCTATTTGGTTGTACTAAAATGGTCTTTGAAATCAATAATTGTTATCTTCATACGGTGATGCCAAATAATGGCTTCTTGCTCCATTAACGTGAGATGTCAGCAATTACAGTTGGGTAAAATCATCAGAAGGAGACTTGACATACATGTCTTCACTTTTTCTCAAAAATGTGAATGTTCTGGTCGGGGAGTAAAAGCTTGTGTACATCTGACGTACAGGTACTCTCTTGTTTGAAGAAGATGATGACTTGCAATCCAAGTGGTGCTTGAATGGCTTTGCTATTTTGAGCTTCCGCATCTATTTTTAGCATAAGTACATGAAGTACGAAGTGCTATTCGAGGGAAATTCATACTAGATCACGGTAACATTTTTGGCATTACACATATGTATGAGTTTTACACAGTTTCAGTGAGTTATAAAGGCTTTAAAAAGCATAACCAATGCATTTTCTTTTCCAAAGGAGGTGCAATGACCGACCAAACACCCAAGCAAAAAAGTGCATTGGAAGTTGAACAAGTATATGTGCGATGCAGAAAATATCAGTGTTCAATGTACATTTTGACACGGTACAGTGCAATGCATATGACAAAGTAGAGGAGCCACTTGTAAAGTGTACATACCAATCCTGCAATAACTCAATTCTAGTGACTAATGTGAAGCACTTAGTGCCAAAGATGTGTCAGACTGCAGGATTCAGGCCTGCACTGCATAAAATGTGTACCAAGGTGTTAAGATACTCCTGTGGCAACAAGGTGTGACAAGTTTCAAGACGCTTTAACGAGTATAATGCCCCCAAAGTTGGCAGACACATTAATCAATATATGTACATGCTCACTACTCTATCTGCTTGCTTTTAAAAAATTAAACTTGACGTATATTTTGCTCCATTGCGGGTATTAGGAAATACTGAGCAGATTCTAGATTCTATGAATATTATATTGCATGTAGGTGAGGATAAAATGCACAAGTGGGAATTTGACACAAGCCACTGGCTGACAAGTCCGATATCCGTTTAAAGTAGTATCATACTTTGGTAGCATACAGAAACAGAAATCTTCACAGATTTACCTATAACTTACAGGGTATAAAGATGGTGATGGTAGAAACAAACAGTTAAAATATTTCTGCATGAAATGCTGTATTTATCCAGAAAAGAGTAAAACCAGTCATCAAAATTGTTTTTGATCTTTTAAAGATAAAAATAATGGTGAAAAGACTTAAGAAATACTGTGGCCGTTTTCACTGTTTTCTCAAAAAGTGGGCACCGTATGGGACTGAAATGTTCACAGATGACTGTTGCTGTACCTTCCATTATATTTTTGCCCACGAATCTGTATTTCTTAGACAAAAACCAAAGTATGATATTCGTGTCTTTAAGCCGGCTTTGGCTTGTGGTTGGTTCCGAGGCTTAGTATGCCATGCACCACCGAGGCACCGAGCAAATTTCTGAGCTTGTGTATCACAGAGTCTTATCCAACTGGTACTTAACCCAGTAAAAACAAAATCCAAACGTGATTATATGCAGAAAGGGAAAACAAGGGAAAACCCCTTACCATCACAGATTATTCTATCGAATTCTGATTGGTCAAGTTTTCAAGCCTTCTAGTTTATCCTTTTTTTGCAACATGGTGCCATATCATAGAGCCTGGGCTGGATTTCACCAAACGCTAAGATTAATCTTAAGCAGAGTTGTCAGTATCACCATGGGGATTTGTATTGTGATGTCACACGTTGCTTAGCAATTTAAGATGAATTCACTCTTTAAGATCCATCTTAGTGCTTCGCGAAATCAGCCCCTCAGGTCTGCAGACATACCGTGGACATGACAGAGGGGAGGGAAATGGCCTTACAATAAAGGGAAATCTTGTTACATTCGATCAATATTTATACCCTCGCGTTGATCTGGATGAAACACGGCCAATCAACAAATGCATCATGCTGCAAGTGGACCAGACCGAGAGGGGGAGAGGGAGGGGGTAGGGGGTGGGGTTAGGAGGCGGGAACTGGTGATGGCATGGGAAGTATAGCGGAAACTGCTTTGAGCAGAATAAAGGTCTAACGAAAGTGAAAATCCTGTTAGCATCTTAGGAGCTAATATATTAATCCAATGAAAGGAATACAAAATTATCAAATGCAACTTCTTCCATTATTGCAACACCATACTGGCAAGCGGCACGCACATTGTGTATATGTGGTTCATTTAAGTGCATGTCATAGAATAGTTTGCCTGACGGATACATGTGGCGGACAAACGCGGTCTGTGTTTTAAAGACACGCAATTCTGGAGGGACTCTATACGCCGGTGGTTACAATTCTATCAGACTGTCGGATGGTGTGAGTGGGAAGTCACCAGTTCAGGGGAGGAAGGTTGTACAGTGATATTAATACTGTATGAGGGACGGATATTGCATGATATCATGTTCTGAACCAATAATCATTCTCACTTAAGGGAAGAGTCAACATTGACGGTGTCTAATTTCATGGATCTGCTAACTGCAGAATGATGGGCATGATCATTTGATCTTCACTCGCAGGGTTAGTGCAGAACTTATACCTAAGCCCAATCAATTGATATGAAGCCTTTAGTTATAATGCAAACTAACGCAAGTGAAAACTGAAAATTTCACCCTAATCCATGGAATAGGACCTCAATACTTAATTTAAGCACAGAATTGTCTGCTTCCGTAAGCGCCGATTCTATGCTTGCCGAAAGCAGACCAAGGGCCTGTTTGTTTCACGCAAAGGATCATGAATCCTTCGGATCCGGATCCCATTTTAGCGTACCCTGCAATTAGGAGGTGGATCCGAGAAATGGGATCCGGATCCGCAGGATTTGTCCGGAACAAACAGGCCCCAACAAAACTGGGCTCAAATGTCACTCAACTCATTCATATCACTTCTATCAATGGTTTAATATCTTTTCTTATGCCCCATACCAACAAATGAATTTCAAATTTCATTTCATATGAGTGAAATTCCTATGCAGTGGGGACTTCCACTAGAAAAAGTAAATGATTGGGAGAAAATATGAAAAGGACAACTATACGCCAGGGCCAAGTGAAAAAACCAGCTCTGGCCTGGGTTAGAAAACATGTCTGTGTATCAGGCATATTAATGATCAGGGTTAGTTCGTCTGCATGGAGAATTGCACTTGCAAAAAAACAGTTCAGAAATACTGATCAATTCAATTCAAAACATGGCTGCCTCTACAATAACATGCCAAGTGCGCCAGCTGCATAGTCACTACAACGTAAATATACCGATCCACCACCACGAGCACTGATACACGTGTGCACCTTCAACACTCCCATTTCACATGCATCCTATTCATTATTATAATGACGCTTGCTTATACAGGCTGTTTACAAGGCGCATACGAGACGAGGATCAAAGCTATATGCTAGAGGAAATGAAACCAAAGGAATAAGGATTATACGATTCTTTGAACAGAGAGGTTTTTCTATCTGGCAAATGTCATGGAGGTATTGAGAGAAGGAAGAGGTTTCTAAGTAATGTCTGGAGAGTTGCAGGGCTTAGGCTCAGCTACTGGATCTGTTCTCGGTATAGATTCAGAACTTGTAATGCACAGTAGAAGTATACTTCGTCAGAGGCGGATCAAAAACCTTATCCTATCCGGTAGATAAAAGACAGGCTAGGTCGAAGAAAGCAATGCAATAACTGTGTGTGTAGTGTACGTATGCATGGCAAACTCTTCAGCATTAGAATATACATGTAATGTACCAGGTGTTTCCATAATAGGGCTTTTCCTGAATAACCCGGCTACGAATTGGAATAACACACTGCCATGACTGCAGAAAGTGTCTATGGCCGGTACTTGACTTGTGTGGAAATTCAAGACTTAGCCAAATAATTGGGTCAGGGCTTACCGATATTGTGCAAATATTATGCCATGTACCATGCATGACGCGATACTGCCCAATTGCAAGATTGTCTGTGAGTAAGACGTTATATGCACATGGAAAAGAAAAATGCAGTCGTGGCAAACGCGTATCTGTGCAAGATTACTGCAATGTACGGCAAACCGATTATAAAAAATCTGAAGTATTATTCAGGAGCTTTTTTGTGATTGTGGATTGCTGTTCACTTAACAGTAGCCCAAGCAACAAAGGCAGCTACAGTATAGCGAGCTGCACATCAGTCATGTCAGTTACTGTACACGTAACCGATGATCAACGACCGATCTCCTTTCAAATGGAAAGGGCTAATTGTATTTGCAAGATCAGTGTTTATTAAGTTTCAAGGATTGAAAAAACAGCACGCATCGCCAAAGACCACTGCATGAATGACGTACATGTACGCCCCATAAGGACTGCACACACATTGTACAGAGGTAAAAAATCACTGCACATTTGCAATGCAGTGTAGAAAATTGTATTTTCAGCATCTGAACGATGTATCATTTTCCAGAATATAATTTTCTGGTTACTGTTTCATAGTTCCAAGTTCAAAACGCAGGCTTGATTTGCTGAAGTTTGAAGCAAATTTGTCAGGACATTTTCCCCTCATAACTCATGCTCTGAACAGCTGGGTCATAACATGGCACTTCATCAGATGATTTGCACGCCAACAGTTGGCGTCGAGATCCATTTGAATCCGATTGTTTTGGCATTTTTTTAATTACTTGCCACCCTCTTCTTCAAAGTGTTTGTATATTTTGTTCCTCAACACCTTCCTGACACGTCGCTGACACGTTGTTCGCACACCGAAAGCCTACATCTACGGACAGGTGATACTGACATGTATCTCCCTTGCAACCTGTCCCCCGTGGGGCAGAAGTGTTTTACAACCCCCATGTAATTAGAGAGGGGACATCGGTCATCCCATGGGGGTGAGTTGGGGTTGGGTCATCCCTTGAGGGTCCGGAGCATGCTAAGACAAGATTCCTCACCCGTATGGTCTCCTTGTCCTCAGCTTTCTTGACCGGTGAGACGGTGAAGTCCACCATGATGTGGCCGAGGAACTCCACGCTTCCTGCCTCCTTTAACTCAAGCTTTTTCTCGTTCAAACTGGACATAAATAGATAATAAATAAATAATAAATAAATAATAAATAAATAAATTTTCAAACAATTTGGTCAATAAATTCAAATCTAAACTTAACTTGGCTGTTACTTGCTGATTCTCATTTATAAGATTAGGTACTGGGTCAATTTAATAGAGCATAAAAAATTTGCTTTTTAAGAAAATTTGCTTATTAAGCAAATTTTGCTTAAAGCAAAAGCAAATTTTGCTTAAAGCAAGATCAAAGCCTTGATCAAACCTTGGATTACCAACCAAATCTAAATTTTCATGTGATGTTTATGGCACTTTTGACTTGTATTCGGCCATTGTTTGCTGAGCATAACATTCACAAGGAGTTTTGGCTGACATACTGATTTTATTTACCAAGGTTTTTTGTGCTTAAACAAATTTTGGTGCTTCAGCAGCTCTATGAAATTGGCCCCTGATTTACAATCAGAGACAAAAGTTACTAGCTTCCCTATAAGGTACTATACTGTATTTAATCTTTCATATTTGGAGACACTGCAGTGGTAGTCTCAACATGAGGATTCACACTAAAAAGTCGGAAAAAAACACAGACAGTCCATCTTTTTGGAACAATAATTCACAAAGTTATGAAAAAGTAATTTTACCATTCTGGTTCTAGTGACATCAGGTCAATTCTGACGGACCCCATGGGGTCATCCGAGGCGAATCCCCGGTCTCGGTCCAGGACAAATATGTCCAGGGGTTTGTGGATGTCATCAATGGGCAGCGTGAACCTCTCGTCCCATTTGGGATTCAGGTTCTTGTAGATGATGTGGCTCTTGTAGGCCGTCTTGCCAGCGATGCGAAACTTGACGTAAGGGTCGCTCGTGCCTGCGAAACGACAGAGAGAAAAGTCAAGATTGATTATACGTGCTGAGGTCACGCTTCCAAACTTGAACCCCAATTCTGCCTCTTTCTAGTCAGAATCAGAATCTTGACTACTAGCCTTGAATTCAACAGAGGCCATGGCCTTCGTTGCCCTGGTTCTTGGCCTCAATGCCCCCTTCAAATATGTTTCCATAGACAGTATGATTTTCCAATGCGCTGAGGTCACGCTTCCAAACTTGAACCCAAGTTCTGCCTTTTTCTAGTCAAGAGTCAGAATCAGAATGTTGACTAGTCTACTACTACTAGCCTTGAATTTAACAGAGGCAATATTGGCCTTTGATGCCGTCATTCTTGGCCTCAGTGTCCCCTTCAAATATGTTTTCATGGACATTATGATATTCCAATGGTGCCCTGTGCAATGGAAAAGTGGCCTTGCCCTTTTCAGAACCATGCAAATTCAAAGCCTGTGACTATGTACATGTACCTCTATGGTAGTTCAATTGTGATTTTTTTTCACGCCACAAATAGCTCAATATTTTCCTTGAGGTCATATTGCAAAATTATTAAAATCATTCAGCATTCTGTGAAACATAATTGAATGTTCCTGTGGAGGCATAGCTGAGAAAATATCTTTGGGCAATGATATGTTCTCATACACATGTAGTGTGTCGTCCACATGCATACATTGTACATGTACATCGTAGCCTGTGTCTGAAAGAGATGGCTACGCCTTGAAATTGTGCACTTGTCTATGGTTGATTGGATGGGCTGAAGCCGTATCAAACAGAACCGTTTCAAGCCATAGCCATAGCTTGTACATGTACAGTGCATTATGCTGGTTCATGAGCCCTGTACAATAAAACAAGACTAGGGTGTGGCAGTTTAAAATTGAAGTACCAGGGTAACATGTAGTTGGATTCGGACAGATAATGACAAGATTAGGCCTACCGTACAGGCCTTGAATTTGGTTCTGAAAGGGGCAAGGCTACCTTTCCATTGCAAGGGGTACTATGCATCCATTGGAAAATCATAATGTCTATGGAAATATTTGAAGGGGCACCAAGGCCAAGAACCAGGGCAACGAAGGCCATGGCCTGCGTTAAATTCAAGCCTTGACTGTACAAAGCCTGGCAGTGTCCAGTTCACTGGGCCCATACTGCAGGATATATTAAACAACAAATCTGGAAAGACTTATTGTCTTGGCGGAATTTGATAAATTTCATCCATGGACAGAATGACCTTGACAGAAATATTCTATTATGAACTGTAGGAACTCATCATAATGAATTTTTCCACAAGGAATCAAATGGTTCACATGTACCGTAAATTAATTTGTTCATTTTTGTCCTCACATGGAAAATTCCCTATAATTATTCCTTTCCTGTTTGGCAATTTTGCCTTTAATTTGTGGGTGTTTTTTTTTTTATTTTTAGTTCCTCTCAAAGATGCTAGATCTTAGATAGATTTTGCATTGAAAGAGGTCCCTCAGTTTATTTAATTTGAAAGGGTAGGGGAATTAGCACTGTAGGTAAGCACAAACCAAATCTTAAGAAAGGAAACAAAAAGAGTAACCATTTTACAATTACAAATTCTACTTATTTTGAGATTAGTTTACATTTCAGGCTGAGGATTGATATTGTTTTCCTGGTTTTCGTTTGTAAAGCGCCTTGAATGTCTTTTTGGCGGATTTCTGCGCTTTATTTAAAAAGTGTCTTTTTATTATTATTTATATTATTACAGGATGCGCCTGTATGTGTACCATGTAGTTAATCTCACGGCGAAAAATATAAATCCGGCATCAAATCAAATTTCATGACTAACAGCATGCATAACATTTGCAAACTCTGTTTTTCACGTTATGCGTACAAGTACTGTGCACATATCCACATACATGTAAAGCTGCAATGCAAACTCACGGTGTGCTTTCTAAGTCTTGAAAAGAAATCTGTCTGAGGTTTCAAGGTCTTTGAAGTGAGTCTATATGAAAACATTCCCTCTACACACACCTGCATGGTGGATAGAAATTCTATTTATAAAGTCTTTTTAGTATATGGTTGAACAGATGGCCATACGATGTATACACTGCATGTGCAACTGAATGAACATGCAAGCTAACCCTACAATATTGCCCGCCCAGCCGAACACACCATTTTTTCAACCATTTCTAATTCTATTGTACATGTACATGTACTGTATTTGCAACGTTTTTGCAAAATCGTTGCAGAAACAGTGATTTGACGCAATTCTTTGGTACTTTTTTCTTCAAGCAAAAAGCTACGAATAAAGTATGATATAAAATTAATCAATACTTAAATTTTAATTGATGATCAGAAGTGGTTGGAGTTGGGGCCTGACATGTTTCGATCCTAGCAGGATCTTTATTGAAGGCCCTCGATGAAGATCCTGCTAGTATCGAAACACGTCAGGCCCTCCGAACTCCAAGCATTTTATAAATTTCAGGTCATTATTTTGGCTGATGAGTATTAATTTGCAGCAGTTTATTATTTGTAATCAGAACTGTTTGTAATCTCATCAATGGTTTGAGGGTTTGATTTGTAAATTTTGCTCTTCAGGGTGCTTACCACTTCTGTCTCTGATGGCTAAATCGCATCCTTCCTTGAGATGAACCTCCAGTTGGAAGAAATTGTACCGCTGCACCAGATTCTGCCAGGACTGCGACACCTCCCCGACGGGCAGGACCGCGGCTGGCAGGTCGTCCCCGAGCCGTTCCATCTCGGGAAGAGAGGGGACTCTCAGGACCGAGCTGTTGGTGTTGGTGTTGAAGGAGGAGTCTTGCCCTTCGCCGGGACTGCTGGGAAGCCCCTCATCCACGCTGTTGGCACTGAGCGGGCCCAACTCCTCCGAGCTTGCCGACTGCTGAGTTGTGTCGGCGGTGCCCGGCGGCTCTCGCGAGGTCTTGATCTCTAGGAGCTTCTGCCGGAGCGCCGAGGGCTGAGGAGGTTAAAAAGACAATAAGAGGGAAGCTGATTAAAATACTTATTAATAACTTCAAAGTTTGTGGATATTCTCTGCAAGGTGAAACCAAAGGACAAACAGTGGACCCACTGACCACTGTGCCATTGCAAATCAATTCGGTATCACATTTCTTCTGAATACACATCCCGTGTTCACACACAAAGTGCATTTAATGCGCGCACTGCTGAGCTAGTAGCTAGCCAGAGGTGAACAAAAATATAGGGTACTCTATATGTATGCGCCTTCCATCATCGCCACTCTAAATGCATTGGATTTCTGACCTCTTTCCAGAAAACGTGAATAAAATAAGTGTCTCACTCTACACCGGACATGAAGCTCGACTTGATGTTGTGGATTTACATCAATCAACCTCAAATTTGTTTGTTTCTTAATTTCCAACTCATATCCGGAATGCTGATTGAGAGTTGACACATTCAAAATAAAACTTCATTTATACTGTCATATACATGTATGATTTTGAACACTTTCCTCTAACCCGACCAAAAGTGTCAGGTAAAAAAGGAAATGTCGTGTGTCTTGTAGACACCCTGTCTGCTGTTGTTTTGGACATTGCCCCATTTCATATAAAAGTTAATATCATACTTTGGTTTTTGTCAAAGAAATGCAGATTCATGAGCAAAAATTTCAAGAGAGATACAGTAACAGTCATCTGTGAAATTTCCAATCCCATACGGTGCCCACTTTTTGAGAAAACGGTGGAAAACGCCCACAGTATCTTTTAAAAAATCTTGTCACCGTAATTTTTTTGTCTTTTAAAGAGCAAATTCTTTTTTGGTCATTGATTTTATTCTTTTCTTGATAAATACTGGTACAGCATTTCAAGCAGAAAACAAAAATGTTCGCAATATATGTTTCTACCATCACCATCTTTATACACTGTAAGTTATAGGTAAATCTGTGAAGATTTCTGTTTTAGTATGCTAAAAAAAGTATCATATACACACAGAGATATTACAAAACAGACTATTTGAATCTAGCTTCAATCTCTAGCCCTCTAGCTGCCTTCCATGCCTGATCAAAGCAAGCAGATGCATTCATGACACTAAGTGCACGTTGTACAATGTATACTAAACTCCAGATTGCCATACTTTCCACACCACTTCATTGATGATATATGATCTTCTATAATAATGACAGATGGAGATACCTTCTATTCTTCGCTCTGAATGCTTATTGTGTAGAAAGGACCTTGAATTCATTCTGTCATTCATGGATTTTTATCGACATGCTGGATAATCAAAAACTGTATACAGTAAAGCCGTCCCACACTGCAGAGTGTGACAAACACATGTACGTGTGAAGGGATGACATGAGTATTTGTACACGTACATGAAAATGTTTTTTGGTTGTTTACATGTATGTCAGTGAGATGTTACTGGTAATTAAAAGGCATGTACAACATTGATAAAGGTGACAGAGCAGCTGCTGCAGGATGCTTATAATTCAAACAGTCATGGTATAAAAAGAAACCTGTGAAATTTTCAGCTCAATTGATTATTGGAAACAGTAGAAAACTGCATAAAAACTTTGCAATTGTTATGCCAAATTGTGTGGGAAAAGCTGTCTCATTTTTTATCTTTCCATCAAGATAAAAAAATGTTTCACTCTTTTCTGGATAAATACAACATTTCAGGCAGAAACATCTTTACACTTTCTTTCTACCATTACCATCTTTAAACCCTGTAAGTTATAGTTAAATATGTGAACATTTCTATTAGTTTGTTACCAAGGTTGTAGACACCTGTACTATTCCCTTTAAACTATTCTTAATTGCCCCCCCCCCCCCTGAGCCAAGCATCTTATAATAATACTTATAAGTGACAGCTCACTCAATACAGTCCATGGAAATAATAATGGCATTGAAGTGTATACATACAAATAAAACCTGTCATTCATGTAATGTACGAGCTACGAAACTTTCATATCATTTTCCTAATGTTACCATGGTGTTGCCATGGAGATCAAAATAAGGATCATGAACTCTTTATTAGCATGTCTGCTTGAGCGCAAAAGTTTCTTGACCCTTGTTCTATTCACACATACATAGCCAATACTTCTGTTTGTCTATAATGTCGCAGCATACATGAACCCTACCCAGGCGATGTCTTGAAGAAGAGTCTGAGATTGAGAACCCCTATCTCTGCTGTTGTGGCAAAGTTAACAAAGTTACATTACCCGTCCAGGCATGTGATCACCGCAACTCCCTAAACAAGTAACAGTGCTGGTGCATTTGACAGCGCAGGGCCCTCATATTATTAAAAGGAATGGCCTACATTTGTAGCCACCTTCACGGAAGAGACCGATAGAGCGAGACCACGAAAGAAGTAGCACCTCCGTACTGAGATCCACTGATGTGAAGAGTACGAGTCTTTCTGTACCCTACGTAAGGTGTGACCACACTGTCATTTCCAATTATTCCTGCTTACAGTTGCGTGAAAAAAGGCAATAAATAAAACCTCCGGAAGTTGTACAATGGTTGGTCAACAGAAATTAATGACCCGGCACACAAAAAAGAATCACTAGCCTGGACCGTGTCGCCTAAAAGACACCTTCATTTTTCATCATTAGACCAGTCTGACCCAAACCTCCTTATTTTCTTCTATTTTTATCGAAGCCTCAGAAAATAGAAATGTAAGGATAATGATCAAACCAGGAAAAGAAAAATATAAATCATACATGTATCTAATAAAAGATAAATTCCTAATCAATTAATAATTCCTTCTTTAAAACTCTGTAGAGGCGTTTTTTTGGATTTTGTTGTTTTTTGTTGTTTTTTTTGCCAGGGGCAAGGGCCGATTTCACGAAAGCACTAATATTACATATACATAAATTAGCCATCTTCATGTAACCTCTACATTTACTGTCGTAGTGCCTACAAATCAGGTAGTAACAACCTAAGTCCCATTATACTATTGTGAGACAGTGGGGCACCTTTGGGTAGATTCTGGGTTGAATTATTACAATTACATTACAAACAACGAACAAAATACAATTAAATCAAAGAAACTCCCAAGGCTAATACTTATAACTGAGCGTTCTCCTTAAAGACGGAGCTAACAACAACTCAAGTCAAAAGTAAATGGTTGCAATAAGCAGATCGATGCTCAGTAGAGCAAATAATTCCCCATTTAATAGGAAAAATATGACCGAATGAAACAATAATCTAATCAAATTGCAGAAAGTACAAGTAATTAACTGCTGCAAACTGCTCATAAGGCAAGATAATGACCATATAAAATGCTAGGAGTTATGACTCGAGCATTTTGATCCTGCCAAAGGATCTTTTAATTATCAAAGGCTCTATCTAGCCTTCCGATCAAAGATTCTGCTAGGATCAAAACGCGTCAGACTCTCCTAACTCCAAGCAAAATTCCAAATAGTTACTGGATGACAGGAATAAAATGGTGGATTAAAAAATTACAGGCACAGCCAAGTAAAAGACAGTTTCGCTCTTGATATATCCTCGGATCAGTTTAGGATTTGCACAATGTTGAATTGCATCAGAATCAGCCGGGCTAAAATTGAGGTATCAGCACAGAGTATGAATTGCCATATCTCATCTTCCTTGAGACCTTCGTTCAGACCAAAGAACAGAATTCTTCAAAGAGGATGTTGGATGATTGCTCAATACAGGTGCATTAAAGAGATTGGCTACTGCTCCTTCGACAGGTGGACGTGATAATTGCATAGCCTACAGTATATGGCCAGACACCTGCCTGTATAGTCTTGTATTTGAAGAAGGGAGAATCAAGGACATACATGGCTACTAGGCTTAGCTAGTTAGCACGGGGCAGAAATATGTGCAGTGCATGTATCTCCACCCAAGCCTTTAAGTCTTCAGCATCAGAAATGAACAGTCAGACAAGCAAGTGAATATCCTACGTTCGACTGACACAGAAAAAATTCTAAGGCAACTACAACGAACGACCCAACTACATTCCAAGACGATGCGAAAATTAAATCGATCTTTTTTTTATTCAATCATCTAGAAATTATTCTGCAATCATTTCAAGATGCTGAATGATGACGCATACAACACGGATCACGTCACCCTGTGAGTATGGCGCATCGGCAAGCAATTTAATACCAAGTCATATTATTGTAATGAATTTCACAGCCATTTCATTTTAAATAGCAAGCCTATATACTGAATATAAAGAAATTACATTACCGACCTAATAACGTCCACTTGCATCTGAAGAAAATCCCATCCGTTTAAAGTGATGTGTTTGTTATGCACTGCTCGGTGCTTTAGATTGTGCACACAGTACTAACATTTCTGCTACAAAATGCAGTGATGAAGGTAGTGGTCTGCATACATGTATACTCCCAATGTTATGTGGCACAGGTATGGTTTATGTACAAGTGGATGAGAAGCATTGAAGCACAGCAATAACCACCTCACGTGCACAGCTGTGTTTGGGCTATAGAACTGATCAAGTACTGACACTCTCCCACCAACAGAGGGCAGTATAACACTTTCACTTTTGTGTACACACACCCAACGTGTTCATAGGGCTTGCTCATGGAAGATATACATGTATATTCCCATAAATACTCAAACTATTTGACTTAACCCTACCACAAACAAAGATACAAGCTGTTTTTCTAGCCATCCTTTTGTGCAACAAACACTAGCGAACACGCAAACTGATCTGCCAAACATGCCATTGTCTCATTCTTAATTTCATCCAAGACACTTAAAAATGGTCATTGTTAATGTTTTTTTGTAGATTATTTTCTGGGTTCATTCATGTACATAGAATGTACGTGTATCTTTGACTTAAATGTACCTGAAGATTGCATGTAATGAGTAGGCCTATAGACACATATTCTCCAACCCTTAGATTTCAAATAAATTGAAATTGACGGTTTTGATTCTTTTGGTACGTTTTGACCTTAACTTATTTTCATGTTTGTTCGTCTGATAAAGTTTTGTTTACCATTATTTCCTTCTTAGTTTTTAAATTAATTTTTAATTAACGGTTTTGATGGTTTTTGTATGTTTTTGAAACTAAGTTTTTTTGTAGTTTGCTCTATTTCTTTGGTTATTTTTATTTTCGGTTTTTAACATACAAGGAATGTTCATGTTAAACATTGTTTTATTATTCTTAGTTTAATTCAAATCCCATTTTATATTAACTTAATTTTAGTTTTACAATTGCAGGGCTCCAATGGAAACCAGCTTCGGCTGTTTGGATCTACCCTGGGTAAATAAAATAAATAATAAATAAACTCTTTTCTTTGCTCAGGAGTCAGGACCAAACTGTAAACCAACAGGTTTCTGGATTATTTTGTAATTAACTAAATCCTCTGCTGGCCAGAATTTTTTTTTAATCTGACATCAAAAGGCACAAAAAAATATACCCAAATAACGAATCAAGTTTTGTAACAACGCATCAACATTGAAACAGTATTTTGACTTTGGAAGGCCGGGATCTTTTGCCTAATTTATGCACAAAGCAATGCGGTGTATACATATTCCACATGCAGCATCCATATGGTAATTTGTGGTTTGCTGCATAACGTACCAGCTGTCTGTATTCATTCAAATCAGTGCCGTACGTAATTGAACACACCATTTTCTACATCTGTAGCGATGTGGAGAATAATTATTTTATGAATACAGATGGCCAAGAGCACAAGGCTGTATGTTGAACCCCCGCCCACCAACACAAGGTTTCAGGATTTTTCCCATGGTTTCAGCAAGGACATGGAAATGCATGATTTCTAGAACGGACATCATGAAAAACAGGATGTTCGTTATCGAGCTTCATTTGCAATTACAATGTCATAAACATGTTTTATAACAGCAATCCACAGATTTAAAACAAAAAAGGTGGTCAAAAGCAGCAAACACAGTGGCCACATGAAGATGCCCAGAAATGCCGGACCACACCCCTTTGACTAAAACCTTCTTTGGTCCAAATTGAGAGAGCCACACTAGAGCAATGAAGAACTAGATTCTAGATGGCATGAGACCAGACTGAGGGTCTCTTCTCAGGACCAACTGGACTCTGGACAGTACATTACAAACTGTACATGTACCTCGTCCATACCTAGGCAACATGCCTCCAGTCCAACAGGTCCAAAACACTCATGAAAAAAAGACAGGTGGTCCATCTGTATAGGACTCAAAGGGGTACCTCAAGTCCTCAACATGGCAGCATGCCTTGATCCACCAAGTCCAATGGTGTGAAGAAACCAGTCCCTGAAACACCAGTGAAACATGCAAGACTCCCAGTATAGTCTCTTCACACAATGGGACTATAGGATGGGGGTGCTCTAGTCCGAAGTATTAATCAAGCCTTTAAGGCAGTGCTGCCTCCATTTCTAGTCCTCTATGTGGAGAAATCTTGCAGCCCCACAAGATTGACGGTCTTATACGTTGGAAATATTGCACATGTAGTGTACGTAACTACTGCAGAACATGTAGGGCCTACATACTAGTTCACAGCATGGCAACTAATTGATCACACGATGAATCATTCTCAGTTATGCATGTCCAAGCGACCACGATGTAAAACCCAGCCCTTTAGTTAATTCCACCCAAGGACAGTGCACAGATCAACATGGCTTACATGTTTATACGTTTGTGCAAATTAACATCAGTTACACTTATGTCACTGAATCTCTGGCTGAGATTTAGTCCTGAGATGATAGGGAAACTAATGACTTGTCAACTACATGCATGTAGTGACCTTCCTTCCTGAAACTAAATTTGCTTTTAGGATAGAATCCCAGGGGACCATTGCTGTGTATTGCAGTCCCTAATTGGGCCACACCCAGTCCCTCAAACTACATCACTACTCATTACAGTTGAGGTAAGTTATTAAGCAGAAGGACGTGGGTTCCCATCCCACCCGAGTCAGCACATTGATCTTCCATGGCCACTCAAAAGCAATGCATGTGGTGCTGGTCAACGCGTCAAAGGGCACGGTAAAGGGCAAGCTTTAATTTAAATAATTCTATCACCTGACGAATAAATTAATAATAACATTATTTGTAACAGCTTTGTAAAAGGAAAACCTGTATTAGCTGTATGTAGTACCAGGGCAATTATGAAAAACAGAATCCCATGACATTTTGACTGGTAACCTTTTGCAGTGTTGGCAGAGCAAACAACGCATATTGTTGATTTTGCAAGCCTCATGGGAAACAACTAGACTAGTATTGTACACATTAAAAATAAATACTCATTAATACTGTACTGCAGTTTTGAACAAATATGACAAATTGTCCACCATTATTACTACCTTAATTGTGTTTTAATACAGTGTGTCCTTGCTCTATGGAGTATTGTACAAAGTGTGCACTATGGCAGCCATATGCAGACACTTGCGACCGGAGAACCAACCAATTACGCCCAAACTGACAGTTTACACTAAATGCATTCAACATCCAGGTGAACCACATTATTGATCTGCCATTTTGTAAAGTCATCAAACCACTCACCAGAAAGCTCAGGCCGAGAAGAAAGTCAATCAGAGTCATATTTTTCCCCGTCTACGTTTAGCGAAAATAATATTGACCCCCAGCGGAAGAACTGACGCTATCACTACCAGTTACACGGTTCCGTTAACACCTTCGACATAGTCGGTAGTTATTCCTGCTGTCCTGCCGTTTAGCTTTCAAAAGTACCAGTAGAAAAAAATCCCTGCCAAACAGCAGCGTTAGTTTAGCTGCATGCAACGTACATCAAACCCATCTAGCTACCAGGGACCTCGTCGAGTGGACACGACCCGATCCGCTTCAGTGGCGTTTTCGTTTATAGCCGTCTGCTCTGGCAAAAAAAAGCTCCACGGTAAAGGAATTAAACTGCCAGTTGGAAACCCAGGCAACACATCTGTTCCAGTCATCACGATGCAGCGTATTTGCATTTCATTTGAATGCATGCATTGCATTGCATATAGCGCGAGGAAAAAGTTGAAAACCGTAAAATATCTCCTCCATGTGTTGTGTGTGTATAATGATGTATAATATGTGCACAGATAGTAGTGCACAAGTTGTGATATTGGTGGTGTATGTACAATGTACGTGCGACAGAATCAACACGGCGTGGGCACATACTCTTTGCACTGTGAGGCTGGGCTTAGTTCACTTATCAATAATACACATAAAGCAAACTGAACAATATATAAAAACCCAATTACATACATGCATGCACAATATCGCTGCCAAATAACGCATATATAATGTCATGACTTTGCAAAAAAAAAAAAAATGAGTTAAAAAAAATTTCAATATTCATCAGTGTGTTAACAAAGCAGAAATGAACTACCGGTATGCCTCTTGTGACATACATGTACACTGTACTATAGTGTGCAAATATTTCCCATGCGTACATAATCTTACTACGTTGGCAACACGAAAGATCTTTTCCCTCCAAATTCCATTCACAATTACCCACACTCAACACTCAAAAGCTGTACATGCATGACGTTGCACAATTTTTCGTGGCAATCGACATGCCATTCAAAATGTAATTGTATGTTAATTCTTGAGCCGGGCACAGTAACATTTTGATTTTTTCAAAGAGTGAGTTGTATGAAAAATGGCAACAGGCGAAAATGTCTTAAAATAAATCTTGTTGAAAGCATCGCATGTTTGTAATGAGATGCTCATAGTAGTTACGTACAAATATTGCAAAATTAAACATTTAAAGAGAACGCAAAAGTTTGTTCACCTGACTTACATTATAAAAAGAAATTTATAACTGGTTCATAAAGCACGGAGGTTAGGATACGCATATATCATGCGTGTAACTAAACCCTTGGTTAATTATAAAGTTACATGTATGAAGGCTGTATTACAAGGCCATATGGTAATAGCATGGTTGAATGACAATCATGCAGTTATAAAAAAGGATCAATCTTTTTTTTTTAATCAGGTGAACTCAATTAAGATAACATACAGGTATTTGCTAATTAGCATAAATGAATTTTCTGCACTGACGGTACTTAGTACTTTCATGTCAAAAAAACAAATTATTCAGTGACATTCATTCAATTTACAAATAATCGTAAACATGTATTGACAAATCAAGATACAAATAAGATTTAATGTCAAAACACTTTTTAAACTAAACACAGGCCAATTACCTCAAACCCTTTAGAGTCCAAAAGAATAGTCTGTGCCAGTAGTGTAGACACGTCCTCAGACCTGGGGGGGTTGATCGTGTAGATGGGTCGTTCTTCCATATACGTTTATGCACAAAATAATTTTATATATATATAAAAAGTGAAAACCTGGGGGGGGTTGCTACCCCCCTAGACCCCCCCCCCCCCCCCCCCCGGGATCTACGCCCATGATCTGTGCACACTCAGACAGACAGTTTTTGCAGATGCAGAAAAATTTGTCAAAATCTTGTTAATACAGACACATGCATGATTTCTAGTTTTCTACCAACTTGCCAAACCAGAGCATTCGGTTGACTAATGATAAACACAAACCAAATCAACATAATTTGTCTACCGAATTGGCTTTTAGTGGCTCTCCGTCACTCCGAAGTGGAGAGCGGCTACTTGGCATACCAGAGTGCTGATGGCTAAGCAAACAACATTACGTTTCCCCCACCGGAAAGAGCCAACATCAATCCTTAGTACACAAAAGACGGACCTCAAAATGTCACGCAGAAAATAAATGTCCTCAGGAAGACCATTATTGCAGGCTTTTCTTGTAACAGCCGCTCCCTACCAATAAACACCATCAATCTTTCTTTTCATATTTCTGGCAAGATTTCCATACGATAGTCCTTTTAGAAAGTAATTTTATTTCAATAATTTTTTTTACAGTTATCTGTCGAAAGTACTTGAGTTGAGATGATTTCAGGGTGAAAGCTCTTTCTGGTAAAATTTGCTGTGTAAGACAGTCTTTTGTAGAATAAAAAATGATGGCAACAACCTTTAGAACATTTTGATTCTCTAGAGGTAGAACAGGCTTGATCAAAAGATTTTGTGATCTGGATCAAGACCTTCCTTTGGTTAAAGGTACAATACACGATTGGTAAAGGTCACAGTACAGCTCTCATACTTTGTCTGATCAAACATGTACATGAAATAATAAACCTGTGGAAATTTTAGCTCAATCGGACATCTAAGTCTCAAGAAAATAGCGAAAACCCGACTTGATTTTTCTTATAAAACATGAAGAATAGTTTACTTTATTTTTGTTCCAAAAATCGTTCGGACGAACGATCTTTGGAAAAGACACTAAATCTTGATTTGCTTGAAAAACCCAGCATCTGATGAACCAAGATTTCCCATGGTGACTGTTTGCACTGTTTACGAACTGTTGGGTCCATTTTCTGTCTCAAACTCAATAATCTTTGTTTGGAGGCCTTGCAAATCCTATATGCTCCCTTTAATTCTCTTTGTTTTTCAGTTTAGTTTCCTGGTAATGTACTGTAAACTTCAAAACAAATTATTATCCCAAGAAATAATTATTGTAATGTAAGAGTTGACAGCCATTTGGTTTGTAATTAAAAATGTTATCTTTTTTCATGTTTTCTATCGGACGCTCTATATAAACGACATGGCCCCTAGTATTACATACACGTACATGCATAAAAAATGTAATTAGCCTACCAGTTGAGTTGAAACCACAGTTGTTTTTGACCGGCTTTATAAATAAACCACCATTAAAATGAGAACGAAACTGGTGACAAAAAGCCAATTATCCTTGACAGAAATGGTTGAAGCATGAAGAGTTACAGGTACGTGGAGATGTTGTAGCTTGTACAAAAAATAAACGTTCGTTCATGATTTTTTACTGGTATGCAACACAAACAAACAAACTATTAAGCAAATGAAGAAGCACACCCAGTAAAAGTACATTATCACTAGTGAATCAAGTTTCTGGAATATTCAAAGTAGAAAAATATGTGTTTTGAGCAATTGTCAACAGTTTATTACCTGTATTTTATGATTTGGAAGCTGTTAAATGATTCTAGTCTTCTTAGAATATTAAAATGTGGCTTACAATTTGGTCCTCGTCAGATATGTACATTGTAGGGCGGGGCAGCCAAACAAAGAGCTTACATTATTACTGATACTGAAAACTCAAGAATCCTAAAATACTTTTATGTTTTATCTTCTTAAACTCAGGAATACTCACCCTAACACCAGAATAAACAGACGATCATTTCAAGCGTCAAGAAGGAACTTTTTGCATGTGTGCGGCGTCTTCACCTACTTGAAAGGAAGTTTGAAATCTGTACAGCACGCACTTGTGTAGTTTTCACAGTCTCAAATGCTTACACAATGAAGATGCCACTGGAATATGTGTACTGTAGGTCATCCACAATGTGACGGACTCGAGCAAAGCTTAGCAGTAGTCCAACCACCTTGGTATACCCGTGTATAAATTTGGTTCATCCGACAAAAAGTCGAAGCCAAGAATCAGAACGTGCGTGTAGGCACAATTTTCCACTAAGTCACCTGTCACACTTCATTCATCTACAAAATCTGGCCAATGCATCAAATGTGTACACAGTGGAGACTGTGATACATGGAGCTACAGGTTACCGTGTGCTCGAATCAAGACTGAAATTCCTCACTGACTTGTCGCCTTGTGACAAGCTCATTCCTCTGACGGCCGACGATGACAAGGCATGCCTCTTTCCGCCCAAACTTGAGGAGGCGCTCGGATTACTAAATGGATAGTGAAGGAATAACAGTGTCTTCCCTTGAGGCTCAATACCTGTGTGTGCTGTATGCATGCATCGATGCCCGGTTGCATCTAGAGCAAAATGTATCCTTGGAGTCCGCTGATGACTGTATATAAATGCTCATGGTTCCCTGTTGATCTATCAGAATCCCCTCAAGAGATGCAGGGCCGGACTCTGTGTGATCATCAACCTTCCTTCGATCACCCACTGGCTCTAAAAGCTTTGTAGCGTTTGATGATATGCCCCTTAGGCATTTAACCGGCCCTCATATTAATGCAAGAGGCAGCATTAGCTGTCTAATTCGTTCAAACCGTTCGGATATGAATCGCATTAAAAATGGATACAAATAAAAAAGACTTATGAGATACGTCGAGGGCAAACTGATGCAATTTATGCCACTTTAGGAGAAAGGGGAAATTTATTCACAACTGACCTTACATCTCATGCCAAGCTTAATCTTCTGAAAAGCTAAGAGAGAAAGAATAAATCCACAGGAATACTCAGAAACCAATCCCCATTCCCATCTCTGGAGAATTCTGTCAATACTTTTATGATGAAATACTGTTCCGTGGACTAAAATAACATTGTTCAGAAATGCAACATTTGACAGTCTCAACGACGAACATGGCATCGTAGTCCTGCTAAGCACAAAAATTTGCTTAACACAAAAATGTCTTGCCCAATAAAACAAACCCCCGTTAAAAATTTCATTTGATATTCATGGTAAGCGAACAACATCCAAAGAACTATCGCAAGTGATACACAACAGTGACAACACATGGACATTTGGACAATTATGGACATATTTTATTAAGTCAGAAATGCCATGCTTGACAAATTTTTGTGCTAAGCAGCTCTTTGAAATTGGACGACGACACAAGGACATGGCTTTCCTCAACCGAGTTGCAGTTGTGAAGAGGAGATGCTCACGAGCAAAGGAAAGAAGAAGAAGTCTCAAACTTCATCTCTTGCGATGTTTTGTTTGGTGAGTCTTTTGGAAATTAGTGCAAATAACTGGTAGTGATTCTACTTTTCACCAAATTTATAATTATCTGCAGCCCTCCCCTAAACAAAACAAGCCAAAAATAAAAAAATAAAAAAAAAACCAAACCAAAAAACAATTGTCATAACATTTAAATGCCGAGATTAGAAATTACAACCAAAAAGTACAGTACTTTAGCCTTGTCAGCTGTTTGTGATTTATTTAAGCTATGTAATCGTACATGAAGCGCAACATACTCCATAAATTGATTCAAATAAATCAAATTAGGAATGATTATAGTCTGGTGATTGCTCCAGGGCCATTTAACTCAGCGATAAGATTGATCTTCATTGCAAATCAATATCAATTGCTTAGCAATGAGTGATGTCACAATGCCTATCACTATGGTGATAACCGGTACTCTTTTCACGATTAATCTTAGTGTTTTGTGAAATACATGTACTGTAATAAAATTATTTTAGCCTAGATTTCTTTTTCTTAATTCCAACTGGTCATGCATAACCACAAGAGGGGGCTATTTCACTTTACAGGCCACGATGCCATTGAATGGGCAGTGAACAGTAATGGTGCATCCCCACACATGCAGCTGTGAAGCCTCTTCAAGGCTTACACTGTGACACAGATAATGTACGTGTCAAGAAATGACTCAACTCCCTACTGTACATGTACAATGATGTAAAATAACATACATTGCATTTACCTATTTTACATAATTTATCGTAGTGGAAAAAATAATTATACAGAGGCAATGAATTACCATTGGGAACCAAGGCAATGGTCAGGGGCACCAAGGCAATGACCAGGGGCACCAAGGCAATAACCAGGGGCGTGTCAAGGCAATGGCCAGGGGCACCAAGGCAATGACCAGGGGCACCAAGGCAATAACCAGGGGTGTGTCAAGACAATGACCAGGGGCACCAAGGCAATGACCATTGGGAACCAAGGAATGACCATTGGGCACCAAGGCAATGACCAGGGGCGTGCCAAGATAATGACCAGGGGCGCTATAGACAATGACCAGGAACATAGGAGAAAGTTCCATCTTTGCAATTTTAGATCGTATCCCATTTTCCATCTCAGAGAAAAATACTGAATTCATTTTTAAACATTTTTTGGATCCAAATTCAAATAAGTGCAGTCCATTGAAATTTAAATGAAATGTACAATGTATCACTAAGAATCTGAAATAAGAAGCCAGGGATGGTCAAAAATTGGCTTATTTTCCACTAATATTGACAAAGACCAATATTTATCATTTTTTTAGTAAATTAGATACCAGTATCCATCCTACATGTCCTACACCTCGGGCCAATTTCATAGAGCTGCTTAAGCTGATAAGCACCAAAATTTGCTTAAGTCCCAAAAACCATACATGTATGGTAGATAAAATCATTGTGCCAGCCAAAACTCCTTGTGAATGTTATGCTCAGCAAACAATGGTCGAAAGACAAGTCAAAAGCAGTAAACATCACTTGAACATTTTGTTGGTAATTAAATCCTGTTTGATCAAAGATGACTTTTCATGCTTAAAAGCAAATTTTGTGCTTTTAAAAGCAGCTCTGTGAAATTGGCCCCAGGTGTACATGTAGGCATATAGTATACCAAGCAGTGTGTGCTTACACAATTAGGCTAATTAAGCTACTGGTAGCTTGGACTGGTGCACATGTACATTGTACATGTAGAGTGTATGTAAGCAGATATTCACACTTCACATACAGCAGTACCAGGCATATCGCAGTCTGGCAAATGGCCAACATGGTAACACTGATGGCAGGACGACACACCCAGCATGGTATTAGTTATAGCTGCTGAAGCATAGAACAGAGAATAGCAAGACAATGTACCTGGATATTATGTACCGTAATTATACTAATTGTATGTACATATGTCTGAAGGCCTAATGGCATTAAACAAAACATGCTATTAAAGTACAGTGTACATACATGTATGTAGAAAAAATGGCACATGCATTTTAATTTCTTAATTAGCCACTGGCTAGTCTATATTATACAAAACATAAAAAATGTATTCCAAAACACTTAAATACATGGACAATACGCATTGTAAAGAGCAATTTGCAGTGTACATGTGAAAAAATAAATGACACAAAGTAATTGCCCATTATCATCTGATTATCATAGTGCATATAGAACGGAATTTAAAATTAATGTCACGTGAAAATGAAAGCCCTTTTTCATCGTAACTGGTACTGACTGTGCACCAAACAATTTTCGTTCCATTTTGTTTTCATCAAAAGAAATATATGAAATCAATTTGTTTTATCTTTAAATGATTGCTGTGTGTCTATTTTGGAAGCATTTCTCTTTGAATCTGATCACAAGTTACTGCAAACCTTCTATAAAAATGTTCAGTATTATAATGCACACTACCAACTGACTGTGCCCCGTCCACATGAAGCAAACAGTGTTATTCTCAAACTGAACTTCAAACACCCCATAATTGCAATCTGCATCTTCCTTCAGCAAACCACCTTCGTCCCTCTCTCTCACTCTCTGAAAAAATATCAGGGTCTGAGGAAGATGTTTGAGTTTGGTTGCACTAACCATTGCACCATGGACGTAGAAATGGTTGCTGCATGCACGTACAGTACGTACACATATGAAATCCCCTATGGTTGCACCACCAATTACACCAGGATATTATACCGTGCACCACTCATCATCTGGTACCATTATGTACACCAACATGGATGCCAAACATTTGCTTCTGGTGCAAGCTTAAAGTCATGTAGGCCTCTTTACTTTGCCACAAATTACCTCACCTTAAGCCAGCTCCGGATTCCCCCAAAATTTTTCATGGCCTGCTGTGGCACTGCACTGGGAACGGACGGAGAATGATCGGGACGACAGGTTTTATCCACATCGTATGAAAAGACAGCAGTGCACCTTTACTCTATCTAGCTGCCAACCCCAGATGAGGCTGGCATTTGATTAACCCTTCACCATCGAGGATGCATGGGTATAAGGTGCACACTATACAATGTCAACCGTCTTGGAACAAACGAGGGCGGACGTCTACAAAATGAAGCAACCCACTTTAAAGAGGCATACTTTGCTAAAACAAAAATCTTCGCAGATTTACCTCTAACTTACCATGCTTACAGGGTAAAAAGTTGGTGATGGTAGAAACATACTGTTAAAATCTTTCCATCTGAAATGCTGCATGTATCCAGAAAAAGAGTCAAACCAAGTTGACAAAAAAGAATTTTGATCTTCGAAAGATCAAAAATCCTGTAAAAAATATTTTAAAATACCGTGGGCGTTTTTCACAGTTTTCTCAAAAAGGGGGCACCGTATGGGACTGGGAATTTCACAGATGACTGTCACTGCCTTTCTTGATAATGTTGCCAATGAATCTGCATTTCTTTGACGAAAAACTTAAGTATGAAATTACCTTTAAGCACAAAATCTCAATCAAAGAAAACCTATACAGTATCTGAGGAAGCACAAATGGCAATCCATCTCCTGCATTCCCGATCTTCCTTAAACTTAAAGACGCCCTCCGCTTTTCCGATCTATAAATAGTTTTGAAGAATAGATGTCACACTGGCACATATGCTGTGAGGATCAACAAAGTTTGGAATTGGAAGTGGAGGGATACTGCACATACAGTAATATCTGTGACAGAGCTCAGCAATTTCTGACAGAGGTCAGGTCAGCAATTGCTTCAAACTATCAACAGATCAACCATCTAAAAAAATTGTCTTCCAAACTTCTAATCTTTCCTCGTGCATTTGTCTGTTTGTAATTGTCGTACCATTGAAGCAAATTCAACAGATCTCACAAGTATTTTACTTTAAAACGGTAATTTCAAGATCAATATTGGTTTTGGTCAATTGGTTTTACTCTTTTTCTGGATAAATGCAGCATTTCAGGCAGAACAATTTTAATGGTATGTTCCTATCATCACCATCTGTTAGTGTACATGTATAACCTGTAAGTTATAGTAAATCTGTGAAGATTTCTGTTTCAGTATGCAGTGATTAGGCCTATACAACAACAACATCCTGAATGAATGTCTGAGCTTGATCAATTCACAAGATTTTCTCCCCCAAAAAACCAACATTTCTGCAATTTCCTATTTGGCTTACATTTTTCTGTTTAAATGTTGAAATTGATTTAATTTAATTACAGTATGTAGAAGAAGACAGTGGTATTGGAATTGAAGGCCTTTGGGTCACAGTTTTTAAGTAAACTTTTTTAAGTCCTGGCATATGCCTCTGTCTTTTGTTTATTGTTTCTATTTTTTTTAACTATTTGTAAATAATTGTTGTTTCTATGTACTGTTTTTATGCTGAATAAATAATAATAATTATTATTATTATTTCATAAGATTTTTGTACACATTGACCTCACTGAGCATTGGGCATTTTAAGTTCACGACCCCACAGGCTCCAAAAGTGTCCTTCCTTCCTCCATGGTCAGATCAAGGGTAAACGTCCTGATCTAGTCTGACGTTGGACAACGAAATGGTGAATATATTTCTGCCTATAGTTGCCCTAGCTACGCCATGCATGGGTGACTACACGGACGGCATGCAAAGGGTCGGGGCAGAAACTACGGGTATGCATGTCCACTTCAGCAATCTCCATAAATTAAACATCAGTTCAGGGCCTTAGAACAGTTTAACGGTCACGCTTGACCGCCAACGACACGACACCAGAAGTCAACGATGCGCAATGACGTTAATATGCAAATGAGATTCAAATGCACGGCAGGGTTTTTTTTTAAGGGTATTATAAAACTGCCAAATTATACAAGTCACAACAGAATGAATCTAAATAATAGTGCACTATTATTTTAAAGAACCAGACAAAACAAACACATTTTCCAAGTTTCCCAATATTATGATTTCTGCATTTCTGCAAGAAAATGCAACGGAGACTAGAATCAAAATTCCAACAGAGGATTTTGTTGTACAAATCCACATCGATGCACTTGGATATAATTATGTCTGATCATCAGTCGATGCATAATTTGGCAGTTTAAAATCCAATCCTCTTAGACGGGATTAGGAGAGCAAATGGGATACTAGAAATATGATCCAGGGGCAATTTAGCAATTTTTTTTTTCCTCAGGCTTACTCCATTTAAAATAAAAAAATTATGATGTCAAATGTTAAAGTAGGCCTAACATTTTTCTCTTTTTTTTGCAGATCTAACCAATTTTGGAGAAATGTTTCAATAACTTCAAATTTTCGTAACTGCCCAGTACTGACTGTACAACATGCATTCATGCACAAAACTGTACACAGGCGTGTACTGTGGGCACTTGACCTCTTTTTAAACAGTCTCATTGTTTTATTGCAGCGTTTTACCTTTTCCCAGCGTCAGTACATGATGTGCATACATGTACATTTTGAATACAAAAACATATTAAACCCGAATTACAATAAAACAACAGAGGAAAAGACTGGTGTTCGTCTCAATGCAGCGCCCCCAAGACCACACCCAGTCAAGGGACCGATGACGATGATGAATAAAACAACAACAAAATTCCAAGGAATCTAAACAAAATGATTTGTTGGAAGTTGACCCAATGTATTCAAGAGAAGTTAGCAAGACAACAAACACTAAGCAAAACGGCAGGCCTGATTCGCGCGGGAAAGAGACTTCCCTTTCCCTGCCTTGGTATACTGGCCATGATAAGTACTACTCCCACAAAATGCTTCCTAAGACTTCCCAAGGTAGACTTCCTTACAGCAGGATAGCAGCCTTGCTTAATTCTCCAAGACCTAAAATGCACAGCCTTTACAGTTTCTTGTGTCACTGAATTGAACAAGTTCTGACTTACCGAGTCTTGGAGTTGTGGATCTTTGACGACCTCGGCATTCTTCTCCTTGTCCTTCCCCGATTTGTCCTTCGACTTCCGACGGAGCTTCTGATCTTCAAAGGAGAGGCTCTTCTTTTTGGCCGCGGACTTGTTCTTTTTGAACCCTCCGTTTGTCACTATCGTCAGGTCCGTTTCGCTGTGGCATCCGTTTCTGGAGGCCAGTGAGGAAGCTAGGGTGGACCCCCGCGGGAGGGAGGAGCAATCCTGTCCAGAGTCCGAGTCCTGCGAGATTTCCGACTGGCTGAAGTACATGCAGGAGCCGCCGCCGTCCGCGGAGCTCCGGCGCTCCTTGCTGTTGTTGCGGAAGGACTGCCACCGTCGGACGGGATTGGTCTTCTTCTTGAAGCTCTTCCAGAGGCTGCGTCGTTTGTGTCTGTCTAGGGTGGGCTGGGAGGAAGACAGGCTACTTCCCTGCGCCTGATCCAGCTCGTCATTACTGGACATTCTGGCATCGTCTGTTTGGAAGAGAAGAGAAAAAATGACCAGAAATCTTTAATTTCTTGTTTGATTCCACTGCCATAATTGCCTGAAATTCTAACTTAATTGCAAAATCAAACGACCTGGGAGAAATGATTGAAATAATGAAGTCAGTGCCCCACACTGCTTTCAACTGGCTTCCTAAACAAACAGACAGACAAGCACATCAACCAAGAACCAACGACCCAACCAGGCAACCACCCACCTACTCACCCACCAATTTAACCACTCTAGAAATTAATTCAATTGTGTGCATTACATTGATGATACATCTACACAACAGAGACAAAGAAAAACTGTTAATTTCTTTGAATCATCAAGGACAACTGGTGTCACTGAGGCAAACTGAAGAAGGGCTGGTGGTTTATTACTCTGCAAGTGTTAAGTGCAAGGTGTACCAGCATTTCCTATCAGGGTGCTACATGAACTTTACTCAGAAATTTCCAAAATGGGCAAGCTTTACAACATGTACAAAAGTACATAGTACATTTTGGGCTTGGTTTTAATTTGGTACTAGCTATCATACTTTCGTAAAGACGATTAAACCGCAGCTGCGGTCTGTTCATAATTTGATTTGTCATGGAATAAAAGAAAACTTGTGAAATTTTCAGCCCAATTGATCATTGGAAACAGTAGAAAACTGCGAAAAACCGTTGCAATTGTTACGCAAAATGTTGAGGTAATTGTAATTCTGAGGTTTTTATCTTGGGGATCAAATCTGTTTTCGAAATTTTGTTAATACTCGTCTCTGGGAAAAATACAGCATTTCAGGCAGAAAAATTGTAATGGTATGTTTGTACCAGGTCTATCTTTATACCCCATAAGTTACAATGTACACGCACATGTAAATCTGTTAAATCTGTTTGGTTTCTTACAGTATGATATAGTCAGTATTCCTACAAACAGATTTCACACTGGTACTAAGTTTCTTCAGCCAGAAGGGTTTAATAAATGGCATCTTATGGAAACCGTTTCATCTGTTATCTCAATACTACTCATGCATGAAATGTATTTTGTGCTGCATATTCTGAACATTTGCAACGAAGAAATATGAGCCGGAACAAAAATGGAAATAAATTCCGAACACAGAGGGGATAGCCATTCCACTCTGACGATCAGTCTGTGAAACCATTAACATGCTAATATGATTTTTTTTTACAGTTGGCTCTAATCAGGCACGAGGGCTCTCACAGATGATTAAACTTTCATGCAAACTGCTCCGAGGATCAGTCATCTAGGAGAGCAAAGTCGTGTTTAGCTTGATCCCGCACATTCCTGCACTCACCGTTTCCAATATGGATAATTTACACAAATCACCGGTGAATGGCAATGAGAACGGGGAGGAGGATAAGTTCATTGCTATGGTTACCTCAAGTTTTCAAAAGTTTGTGTCAGGGATGGTTGTCCATGGGAAGTATGCAATTGAGTTAATTTTTTAAAGTAAACGAAAAGATGACACCACGTTCTGAATTAAAACAGTGATTGGTCTTTCGAACAAGTGTTCTCGTACAGAATGACAGATACTGTACAGGGTGGGGCGACAGCTCCCATTCAATGGATCCTTCCGGCCTGTCAATCAAACTGTGCGCTTTGACCAATTGGAGGACGCCTTTTAATCAGCTGACCAGGATAGCCTTGCTGAAACCCTGTCACATGCTGTATGTAAAACACACATGTGGGCGGGGCTTAAGAGCAAATCCGGAACAGTCCTTTGGGTAGCCATGATTTTTAGGTGAAATTATCGATCAATTTCATAATTCAACAGTGTAAGTTTGCAGAACAAATCTCAAAATGTGCACTAATTTTTAAGCATGAACAGAAATCTGCTGACTAGACGGCTACATGTAGATGCCAAATAAAAACATGTTCACCCAAAAAATCCAACTTCTATTGGTGGCATGACCCAAATAGATCAGTTTAACGGGAAATATGCTACAAATTTTATATGTAGGTTGGGTTAAAACAAAGCACAAAACCCTTAGAATAGTCTCTGTATTTTATACAGTATAGGTTTTATGGCTATAATATTAATATGTACAAGTCCGGGTAGGTCTGAATATTTGTGTTCAAGAAGAAATTTTCTGCTAACCCTTGATAAGCAAATATTTGGAATAAGCTTAGCTTAGTATGAAGGATTTCTTGCAAATATAAAAAATGTGCTCTCTGCTTGACCTACATGTATATAATTATGTAATGTTAATATACCGCAAACTGGGCAAATCTCTCTAAATTTACGATAAAACTAACAGAATAGAAATTGAAAATAAATAGTTAAGATTCAAATACAAGACAAGCATATAACATAATACACTGTAATATACTTAATGTATCAAAATGTCCATTCACTAATCACTGGTCAATACTTAACCGATCACTCTTGCAATGGAAAACAATTAAAATGGCATACAGAATAATTGATCATCCCAGCAGGTGTCTATGCACAACCTCAGAAATATAGACCGAAACATGCCAATCAATTATCAACCCAGTGTATTCTTTTGTAGCCAATGCCTAATTTACACAGGTGTTTATTCAGGATATTTCTTTCAGTAAGGTCTATAATGTATGTACATATATGAACACTATGTATATAATGTAGAGTGTGTATGTCTGTTGATTTATTTTTTTGCTGGCTATAGGTGTCTCATATGACAGCCAGGCTTTTGCAGACTTAAGCCCTGTCCGCACTGGACTTTTTTTGGGCAAAGTAACCGAGACACTGGGTACTTTACCCATTTTAAGTCCAGTGCGGACGTCTCAGGAAGTCTACCTCTCAGTTACTTTGCCAGAGCCGGACGGGTATTTCTACCGGCCAACTTCTGCCCGGGTAGAATGCCCGAGACACTTTACCCGAGACGAAAAGTCCAGTGCGGACAGAGCGAGTCGGGTACCCGCATGACCCTACACACTGTAGTATTGAAAGCTCGGTAATTCTTCCGTGCGTGCACGGGTAAGTTACCCGAGTCAAAAGTCCAAGTGCGGACACCGGTAATATTTTCCCATTTTTCATTTACCCATCGGCTCGGTTAAATCCCCGGAAAAAAAAGTCCAGTGCGGACAGGGCTTAATAAAGTAACACTGACAATTCTGTTTAAAATCATGTTTGGCAATTGGCATGCACCGTGTGTTTGTTTTAGATGTAAGATTTTCTGTGGGGGGGGGGGGGGGGGGGGGGGGGGTGGGGGTGACTTCACACCTACCCCCACCCGCCCTCGCAGTGCCTGGCTAGAAAAATTCACTCTGGGTAAACCCCCCCCTTACCAAAAAGCTAGATCCGCCACTGTTACACTGTATTTCTATTATTAAGTGCAGAAGTCTGCTTTAGCTAGACCAGGGGCCAATTTCATAGAACCGCTAAGCACAAAAAATTGCTTAGCACAATAATGTCTTGCCAATAAAACAAACCATCATTAAAAATTCACTTGATGTTCAGAGTCAACGAACAACAGCCAAAGAACAATCACAAGTGATACACACAGCACATGGAAATTTGGTTCTTAATCCTGTTTTTATTAAGATAAAGACATTTCATGGTTAACCAATTTTTGTGCTAAGCAGCGTTGTCAAATTGGTCTTAGCAAGCTTACCAGAAGGTTCATCCAAATTTTCTTTCCGACGATATTTGCATTTAAAAATCGTAGTATGCTAGATATATGTGTCATCGATCTGTGAAATATGTGATTAAGCTTTGTAATGTGAACATGAGTCGCAATTTATAACGTGACAAGTCATTATCTGCATGATAAGAAAGAAAGATTTAATAATTATGGTAGGTGTGCACTGTGTACACATGATACACGTACGTGTATGTTTGGGGCCTTGTAGTTGTATATCATGCTGCAATGTTAAAATTATCCAGTGTAGTCTTTGCACATTGGACTGCCACTACCCTGCGTTAATAGAAGATGTGATAATGTGAAATTTAACCTTTAGGCCACCTCATGGACTGGATCAGATTTCAGAAAAAGCAAACCTGATATCCATCACATCTATCCAAATCAGAAGACTTCGCTAAATTAATTAATGAAAACATTATAAATGATTGATTTTTGTTTTATTCTAAGTCAGGCAATGAAAGTTTTGCAAATTAAAAAGTATACTTCTGACCAAATCTGTGTTCAGAGTTACGAGGGCCTGACATTTCAATCTTAGCATGATTCTCCTCAAAGACATTTTTTAGCCTTTGAGAAAAAAAACGGCAGGACCGAAACATCAGGCCTTCCTGACTCTTTAGCATGAATATTTCAGGTAATTATATTGGCAGTTTGCATGCAGTTGAACATGTATCAAGCGTGTGTACATCTGCACGTACATGTAGTGTATGTCATTTAATTCAGTGGTCTTTTAATTTAATCGACATATTGTGTAGAAATTTCTTCTTTTTTTAAGGTCTTTCATATACATGTGCACTGTACATGGACACAAAGCTGCAATTTAATTTTTTTAGGTGAAGCACAGAGTCAGTACAGCGACAGACCGACAACAAGGTTATCTTTTCAAATAAAATGCCAATAGTTGAACCAGGAGCAATAATATAGGTCCGTGGGACTAGCCCTAATTTGTGAGGGGGGGCCGGAGAAAGATGGGGGTGGGGGAGGGCTGTTAACCCAATAAGACTTGATCATGAAGTTCCAGACCAAGCAGTGCTACTTCACTAATAAAATAAAATATTCAGAATGCAAACCGCCAGGAACAAACAGCACCGGTGTGGTTTGCCACTTTCAATGGCAATATGAAATTGAATTTCTTTTTTTTTTTTTCTTGTGTATACATGTATGTACTATGTACTTAACTCCATTAATAATGTAGAATGTACATGTATCAGTACATAAATAATTTCCTAGCCACGAGAAGAGTGATCATGTTTTTCCCCACAAGCGTATGAATGCGTGGCATAAGTTGATTAAGATCACCGTTGTCTACGGGCCAATTTCACAAGTGGAGATCTGCCGTTCGCCGACCAACGGTAACTTTATAGGTACGACGAGGTACCGAGGTATACACCACGCGCAGTGCTAGCTGAAAGCATTTATTTACATACTGTACAAGAGGAGAGCCGCACGGCATTATGCAAATGAGCGCCGTAATGACGTTAACACAACAATGTTGGGGGGAAACGTGCATGTACGTGAAAAGAGACCGCAGGCAAGGAGGGGCAATGTACTGATGCAACGTCATAGTAACGGATGATTCTTTGACTGGTTATGAAATAAGAGCACGTCAATTTATTATCCGACTGACACTACCACTTCCTGACAGTCCCTTATCAGTTTGAGCAATCAGAGCGTTTTGTGTCTATGTATTTTAAAAATTCCAGCGTTACTCCTAATGGTTGAGCAATTCTTGAATGAGCAGTTTGACCTGGATAATACCTCCAAGAGGCAGGGCAATTGCAACTCTTGAGCAAACAGTCTGATCACTCACATGACATATGAACTGTATGAATTCCCAACAATTTCAAGACTCCCTGCTAAAGCAACCCTCGTAGCAGGGTAGTTCCAGACTGAACACTCAGACCCAACAATACCAAGAACAGACATCCTGCTTCCTTCTTTATAAGGTAACCCTCCAAGTGGCAGAGAATTTCCTAAGCAATATCAAGGTCAGATCCTACAATACTGTCAAGATTAATACCCTCAGCAACATACAGTAGATTAAGTACACACCGCTGTATATTGTGTAAGGTACAGTACATGGCCGAATTAATGCACAATAAATTATTACACGTTACACCCAACAATCATTATGCAGATGAATCACATTCTAAACAAAGCCTTCCAAAGCACAATATGGTCGTTCCACACATTCGTTCCAATGATTCTTTCCCGACAATATCCAAAATCCAAAAAAGACAACAATGACTGCGACTACAAAGACAATGACTGCAACAACAACAAGGATGACAATGATTATGACAATGACAACAACAACAATAAACAACTCACACATCCATCGTTTCTTGTCCAGAGAATGTCCACCTTGTGCCTGTATGTAACGCTCAACCATCTTCCTGAGTCGTTTTCCCCGTTTGACGAAAAACCAAGTGTAAATGTATCAGTGTCTGCTTTTATCTAGTTAACGAGTTACATCTCTCGTTCGGACATTTCCAGTAAATACAGGGAGCTATACTTGCATGAGAAGACCTAGTGATTGATTAATAAATATCCCAAGCAGCACTTAGTTACAGTGGATCATGATCCAATGTGTGCATACACACAGGATAATGTAATGTAGGGTCCCCGTATAAGAGCACCATTTTCTGAACTTTGATCGCCTTCCAAGTGTCAAAACGAATTCCCTGATTTGTCTGTTGTCTCATGTGTATATAATCCCACACTGGTGCTACATGTAGTTACTGTAAAGATACAGCAATGTCAATATCAATAGTGTCGCTGCTGGCAGGACATCCATAGTCTCCCTAGGGCCAAGGTTTTGTTGTGACTCCAGAGAGAGAGATGTAAACTTAAAGGTGTGTCCCAGATGATAAGGAAAATATGCCGTCAAAGACCTGTGAGTCCTGGCGGTGATAACAAATTTTGGTTCCGTGTTCTAACACAGCATTTGTTGCACCGAACTGGAGCCAAGGCAAACACATGTATACACACATGTATACACAAATGCTGTGACACTGCAAATAATTTTACTGCAGAGCCCGACTGCAATATAATAAAAAAATCCAACACAATTGGCATCTGTTAAGTAAACATATGCATCCCCCCCAGATCAATGATTTTGAGGAAGGTGGGCTTGGAAGTTGAAGGCCAAACTGGAAAGGACTTGTTGCAGGAAACACTCTCAGCACAAAATTAATAATGTGAGGTAGACTTTGGGTACAATGAGACAGATGTACATGTATACAGTGTATGGACCAGAAACTGTGCCATGTGTGTACACATACATGTCTAATCTGTGGGCGGGGCAAGTTGTAACAATGGGCAGCCACGATTCCCTTGGAAAGACAATTATAAATCGATGAATTTCTACGTCGTTAATACATGTAGTTCAGCTCGGTTGCCATATAACTTCTCATGCCACCCCCCCCCCCCATAAAAAATGGTTTGTTCTGCAATCCTTCAGCTTAAAACCTAATAAAGCATATTTAATTTAAAAAATATTAACGGTAATCCAGTGACATTACATTAGCTTAACTGATATCAATGCAGATTTAAAACGTTTGATAACCAAACATTCTGCAGTCCTTTTTGTTACATACGTTGATTCAAATAAAGTTCCTGTGTTTCTTGTATCACTTGTATCAAGAAATCGTAATGACAATAAAGTAAAAAGTTTTGCGGTAACATCATGTGACAAATTTGTCTAGTTTTGAGAGTATGGGGTGGCTCTGAAAAGAACTGGTTAACTCGAAGTTCCGACCAGTGTGCTGTGTTCAGGAGAATGCTGCAGCTGCAAGGTGGAGACTGGACAGACCTGGTATAAATCCCTCCATTATTTGTTGAACGGACTAGTATTGTTCTACAAGAGCGGATCCAGGATTTTCAAATTCTGGATTCGATCAAAGCTAGGTAATTTTGTCTCCCTCCTCTTTTTGAGTCTTTCTCCCTCCCTACATGTATATAGTTTTTTCCCTCGTTCTTTCTTTCTTTCCTTTTTCTTTTTGTTTGCTGGAAGAAAGGGGGGGGGGGATGTTGTGCCCCCATACCACACCCCCCCCATCGGCCCCCTGGTCTGCCCCTGTTCTACAGCAGACCTTGTGGAATGTTCAGTAAGTTGCGAAGATACTGGATCCCATGAGTGTGGACTGTGGAGAGTGATGGTTTGTGCACTTAAGTGCGTCAGTATGGTCATACTGACAATGACAAACGAAGACATTTATTCAAAAAGACGGAAAGGAGGAGGGGAGAATTAATTTTAAACATTAATAGGATTTCTGATGTTTGGCGACGTTACGCCATGTTGACAGTGTCTGAGACCCAGATGGAATTCAACCATCAAGTATAGACATCTTAGACGGTTGATGCATGGCTGACCGAGTTCAGGATAACCCGCGTCCTGGATCATTAGACAATGAGGATGCAAGCACCGAATCTTGCTGAAGACCAAAATACATCTTTCATTGGCTAAAACTTATATCTACTGACGTGACAGACAAGAAAGAAGCTTTAACACGGACCCAGGATTTGGAGTGACTTTTGAATTTTAACAGGCTGTTCAAAACAGAAAAAAGTGTCTCCAAAACAACATGATTCAAAACATCAAAGGGTGTCCAAAAGCAACAAAGTGCGCCACAATACATAAACCCTACATGAAAACTTGTGTACAAAATTTGAGCTGTTAAAAGCTAAATTTCACTTTCGTTAATTGTTTTCCATGACTCGATCAGTTGACAAATTTGGCCGAAACCTACACTCGCATCAGTCATGTATGATGTGTTGGCCATACAAAAACATGAATGCTGTTTCTGTGACCTCTATATACTGTACAGTCATGTGCGATCACTTAATGTTATTATTGTAACCTGTACACGTTTTCCATCACTCCCTGATGTCATACATAAACAACGAAAACCCTGGAGAAATTCATTGAAATTGGTTCCGCCCGAACACTATTCAATATACACCCAGTTCACTGACTTGCAGCGCATTATTCCGAAGCCCCTCAAGAATCAATTCCACATGGGAACATGATCTCAGTTCACACTCTAGTCTAGGTTTTTGATGAAAATGTCTACGCCACCTGTTAATAGTTCATACAGCTAACAAAATGTCATCGTTTTCTGGCAGCCACTTGTAATCATTTCACAGAAGATGGGCTTGGAAATGTTTAAAGGTACAGGGGTCGATTTCACCAAACTCATCGTAACTTCCTATTAATCGTATAGACTAGGACTTTTGATGCATTGAAGCCCTACGTGGGATATAGGCCCACTACGATGGGTTATCCTTCGTAACTGAAGTTACGATCGATCGCAGGGCTTCGTGAAATCGACCGCGGGATCGGTAACATCAGAAAAGTTCAAAGATTTACTTATAACTTGCAGAATATGAAGATGGTGCTGCTAGAAACATACAGTAAAAATATTTCTACCTGAAATGGTGTATTTATCCAGAAATTAGTCAAACAACGACCAAACACAGTTTTGATCTTGTGGTGAGGTCAAAACTCCTGTAAATAGATTTGAAAATACTGTGAGCGTTTTTCACTGTTGTCTACAGTTTCTGATGATGATGAGCTGAAATTTCACTGGTTTGTTTTTATTCCATGAACAAATCAAATTATGAACAGTCTGCAGCTGTTCTGTCACTTCAAATACCAATCCTGTACTATGCCTTTAAAGGGATATGACAGAATGACTGTGGTCTGCAGAAAGGCGTAGACAATTTTGATCAAACTTAAGATGGCTGGAAGCTCTGTGCACTAGACCAAGCTATTAGCAAGCAACACGTGTCGGCTGCAGGTCGATGATGGGGCCTCACTGTAGTCAAATATCTTTGCTTGGTAATGGGATGGCTGCTACGAGAAAGAAGCTAAATCATACACTGTCATAATGTATACTGAGCACTGAATTAGCTGCATGGATCATTCTGAAAGTTAAGCTACAAATGTATGTGACTTGAATTCAGTCGTAATATTTGGGAAAAACAGCTCTGTGAATACTAACTGCATACTATAAAAAGCCGTTTCAAATTGTGCCCCATTTTTATGGTGTGACTTAAAATGCAGAGAACATGTACGTATAATTGATAACTGTTTTCTCAAACAGTTCATGGAAATTAGTTCTTTGTTTTAAATCACTGATTTATAATTAAGGTCAATGAGCTTTTATTAATCCAATTGTACATGTAAATGAGTAAGTATGCATGCAGTATTTAATAGGATTTACCTTCAATACCAGGCAATGTAAAATGTATGCGCATACATGAATACGAATGTCCAAACCAGCCAAGCTCTGACTCTTTTTTCAATAAATTCATACATAATGCCCATTTACTAATTAGCTAATTATACATGAACAGCTATAGGTACCGGTAATCCCAAAGTTTTTAACTTGCGGAACAGTGCACTGAAGAATCAGGGGTTAATAGAGCTGCTAAGCACACAAAATTGCTTAGCACAAAAATGTCTTGCCCAATATTAAAACAAACCACTATTAAAAATTCCATTTGATATCCATGGTCAGCGAACAACAGCCAAAGAACAATCACAAGCGATACATGATACAGTACATGGAAATTTGGTTGTTAATCCTGTTTTTATAAATACAGAAATTTCATGGTTAGCAAATTTGTGTGCTAAGAAGGGCTGTGAAATTGGTCTCTAGGCACTACATTTTTCATAAGATAAACTATCTAGGCATCCGGGGAGGGGGAGGATGGGGCCGTCGAAGGGGGGCAAGGAGGAGAGTGTGTCGAATTTAGAAACCATTTCCATAAAAAAATTAAAATAATGTGCCATTTGTAGATGTCTATGGAAAGTGAGGGAAAAAATAACACTGCACACTGCATTTGCACATCACACATATTAACAACTAACCTACTTCAACACTATAGACTTGCTACATGTATGTAAATTAACATTTCAATGTAATTTCATATACTATGTACACGTATGTACATGAGCATCCATTACTGTACCCTGTACAATTAACTGCATCACTGAACTGCATATTGTACAAGTACTGTACAGTCAATGTACAGTCAAATGACAGTCTGTTAATAAAAATTTCAAAGCGCAAACAATTGAAGCTGCCATGCTGTTCCAACCAAGTCCGTTAATTACATGAATGCCCACCCACATGTTCTTCTACCCAGTCAAATTCATGGGTGGACTGCTCTTCCATGAAATTCACACACGCTGGTGCACACCCTGCCACTTTCATCCAAGGCCAGTCTTATTAAATATGACCACTCTAATTATAACTGAGTGCTGTTGGGTCCATAAGCCGAGCTCCCAATACACTCAAGTCATCTTATTTTTCTGCATAACGTATGATTTCTGGGTTTTTTGGGGCTCAATAATTTAGGATAAAGTGCCTGTCACATTCTCGTCAAGGTTACCACCAGTCCTCTCCTAGTCCAACTGGCCTCCATGGTCTAGCTAACCCAGCATATCAATATTAAACATGGCCACTCCATAAAATAACCAAGTGTCAACTTCGCAAGTCCTGATATATTACATACCCAGAGTAAAAGAAAGAACCACATTCATTAAATTTGAGCAGACATGGCAGAAGCTCCACATCACATTCGTATGTGATACTATAGGCACGTTCAAACCACATCTAATACCCGGTAATCGCGATTCATTGGGCTTTTTCAGTGTGTGTGAACGTACCTAGAGTGTACCATGTTTCAGACAATTCTTGGCATACACTGAACATAACGTGCTATTGTATTGGAGTTCACTCACAATGCACAGTAGAAAAAAGACTCTAGAAGCTACCCTTTTAATCAGCCAGTTTCATGCCTTTTGACACAAATTTGGGACAATGCCAACATACAGGTCACTGGATAAGCTACATTAAGTTGGTAGAGCATCAGTACAATATTCCAGGGGTTGCAGGTTCAAATCCCTCTCCGATCAATTCTTTTTGATTCACTTTACAAGCAAAGACAAAGTGAATACAAAATTAAAACCGTTTTTCATGATGGTGTTCATATTTTTTTTAAACATTTCTAAATTCATGCTTAAGAAATCTTCTTTTTTTTTCTGTCCAATTAAGTCAAGGCAATGCATCTTTATAACCAAACAGTCCTTCACCTTCAGTGTAAATGACAAGTTTTAACATTCTGAACGAAGAAGAGATTTACGGGCTGAAGCAGACTTGAGTGGCGGAGTTTAACAGTATCAGTTACGGTTTTGCAGTTTAAGATGACAGTATCAATTCGGTTTGTGGCTCAAAACCAATGTAAGGGAGATACTTTGAGAAGGCTGCATCCTTCTCAGTATTTAGACTTTGTGGAATCAAGTTCTTAATTGCAAAGCTTCTAAAGTCCTCTAAGGTCTTGCGCTGTCAAAACTAGCTATTCTGTTACACGTGGAAATGTCATCTAAAATCACTACACAGAGACGGTTGTGCTTTTTTGCCCAGTTATTTGTGTTTGTCAACACATTAATAAACATGGAAGGAAGAAATACTGGGCAGACTACTTCAGATCAGTAGTTGTCAGATTTACATGTCTGTAATATGGGTGGTTACATTTGCAATGTACCGTGTGTCACTCGTGTCGCAATAATTATGGTCTTTGAAAATTTTAGAAAATTTAAGAATATTCGCACTGAGACTTGAACGTCCCTTGATTTATTTCTGTTGGCATTTCTTGCTGTCCTGTATTAGATTTCCTGAATAGTCTTCTGGATAAATACCAAAACCGAGTGAAATTAAGTTCAATTGCAATCAATCATCCAATCATAAACTCCTCAGTAGTTCGTTTGAACGAACAGAAGGATTATTTTCAGCTCACTTCTGTGAAAAATGATAAAAATGGGCGTGAATTTTTGCTAATTTATTCTAAATTTTGAGGGCTTTCAAAGTACAGCATTGCAAGGTCGTTTTATTGCCAAGGAATGGCAACCCTGGATGGAACTGAATAATGTTTAACTACCCGTGACATGTGACCACTCAGTGCATAACTCTACACTAGCTTCACCGTACTGATGACAATGGCACAGCAGTATAAGTTCTCTCCCAAACTGTCCGACGAACAAAGATAAATTTTGATTACCAGTATTTTTAGGGACACCACCAACATATGGCTGGATAGCTCAGTTGGTAGAGCGCCGGTACGGTATTCCAGAGGTCGCTGGTCTGAATCCCGCTCCAGTCTAAAGTTTGGACCTTGTACATTTTGTTTTTTTTCTCATTTCCATACTTTCAGAAATGTTTGAACTAACCGTAAGTCTTTGAAATAAAATTTGTGACTCAAAAGCACACTAATTAATGCCATTCAATAAATGTACTGCCTGTTTCTCGATCCACATTTCGCTTTGCTTTCAAGAGCAAGACGATTGAAATTAGGTCATCTTTGCAGCTATGTGAAACTGGACCATAGTTATTGCCTTAAATTGGAGGCATTAAAGGGAGCATATAGGATTTGCAAGGCCTCCAAAAAAAGATTATTGAGTTTCAGACAAAAAATGGACTCAACAGTTCATAAACAGTGCAAACAGTCACCATGGGAAATCATGGTTCATCAGATGCTGGGGTTTTCAAGCAAATCAAGATTTAGTGTCTGTTCCAAAGATCGCTCGTCCAAACGATATTTGGAACAAACATAAAAGTGAACATTTCTTCATGTTTTATAAGAAAAATCGAGTCGGGTTTTTCGCTATTTTCTAGTGACTCAGATGTCCGATTGAGCTCAAATTTTCACTGGTTTTTTATTTCATGTACATGTTTGATCAGACAAAGTTTGAGTGCAGTCCTGCGACCTTTACCAATCATGTATTGTACATGTACCTTTAAATATAATTTGGTGTGCCTTGAAATTCTGCCGGCAGTATTTCAAATTCAGACCCTTCCTTTCCCCCAAAAAAAAAAAAAAAAAAAAATGGACAATGCAAGGAATATCATGGCCTATGTAATAAATCTGCAACACTCGTAGAAATTTTACCTCATCTGCATCTAGCAGTGAAACCAATTTGCATCAGCCAACGAAGAAGACTTCAAGGAAACGAAGGTTCATTGTGAAAATTCTGATTGATTCGATCCAACAAATTATGCACATTTGGCCTGCTCACTGAATAAGTTAGCCTACATTGCGGTGTGACTTATCCGCATGCATATTTTACATACATCATGATAGGTAGATAAGCCATAAATGTCACATGTGCGGAGTGGGCTGCTAAATTGCATTTCATATTCTGTTCCTTGGTAACTACAATACATTGACATTGGGCACTCCACTTATAAATGCACAGCATTCTCAGTAATTCATAAATTTGTCAATCCAGACTTCAAAATTTACCCCAAAAATTTCACATTTTGAGCTTCTGTGATGATAAAATAGGTGTGCATGTATGCAAATGCAACCTAACAGTAACATGGTAACATCTGGGACCAAATTCATGTCAGCTGTTTCATCTTTTAAATGCTGGTTGTGACAACAACAAACAATTTTGTCCAACAATAAAACAACATGAAAGCTAGTATAACAGCAAAACATGAAGCTGGTAACCTGTGTTTTGTACAACAAAACTTTCCATGAACGCTCATTACATTTGTGTACATGTACTAAGCGCCCTAAAACTGGTTCCCTGACTATTAGGTCATTTATGTGTCTCCATGTGAAAACGCCACAGGGCTGGTGAATTTTTAATCGCACTGCTCTGTCTTTTTTCAGGAGCTTCTTTTATTTGTAACTGTCACACGAATGGCTGACTTGCCAAATAATGACCCAGAAAGAGCCCCAGCTGTACAATCAATGCTTGACCTACATCTAGTTATAGGGTGCATCACTTGCCCTAAAATTTTAATATTTGAAGTTCTTGATAGCTCCAAGAATTTATATTTCTTAAGTGAAAGCTGAAAAGCCAAGATAATGGCCTAATTTTACGGCGCTGCTTAGCACAAAAATGTCTTGCCCAATAAAACAACCACCATTAAAATTTTCATTAGATATTCATGGTCAGTGAACAACAGCCAAAGAACAATCACAAGAGATACACAACACAGTGGAATTTGGTTGAATTAACCCTGTTTTTATGCAGACAGAAATGTCATGCTTAGCAAAATTTTGTGCTAAGCATTGGCCCCGAGGGCATTTTAATGTAGCTATGAAAAATCCTGTATCTATGGGAACCATTTATATTACAAGGGCACCTGAGTGAGCCATAGGGCATGACTGCCAAGGTTTATGTGAAATTTCAAAATGCACGAACCCAGAACAAAAGACGTCTGCTGAGATACAGGTACACCATGTACTTCACTGACTCAACACCAAAGCACAAAGAAAAAGAAACCATGTGATCTGACACTGTGCACCCTGCCCATTATTCAGCAGTTAAAGGAAAGTTTTTGTAATAAATAGACTGTGTGACGCATTTTACCCCACAGCTTTCCTGATTCAATGTGCACACACGTATAAAGCAGTACAAAAGAAACAAACGGTACTTTGCTTAAGTCAATAAACTTGAGTACTGCTTTATGTTAAGAGTCTACACATGCTGGTACAGTACTCTAGGGCCTTTTCTTATAGCACTGCAAGTGCAAACATTTTACCGCAGTATATCAGCATTCAGCACTGCATACTCGGTGTTTTAGAATGTGCATGAACAAATCATGTGCTGGCACAGGTGGGATTTGAACCCGCGACCTCTTGCTTACTACCGGTATTAGATGTCATACCACTAGACCACCAAGCTAGCTGGGGTCAGCAGGTTAACTTGAATCCAATATCGCAGCGGGCCACACAGTTACTAGTATTTTGCAATGTTTTGGGTGATTATTTCAAATAAAAAACGGTACGTACATGTACTTTACAAACTGCACTCAATACGGCTTAAATGCTATTTGCGTACTTGGCAGGGCTATTTCCAGTAACAGTACTGTCATTTTTGCAGACAATCAATTTATTACACATTCATGACACAATGTTACATAATGTTTCCTGAACACATAGGCCTACATGATGTACCCTCATAATCATGAATTCATGGTACAGTCAACAATAAGTGCAGTTTATGACATAATATTCAATAAACGACGCGCCCTACTTTACTTGGCTTTTTTTATAGCAGAATTCACCATATGGAAATTCCAAAAGCCTTCAAGTGTATTTTCCTCCTTCTCACATTTCTTTTGCTTTCCTCCCTGAAATATTTAAGTGGCAAACTTTGAACTTCAATTTAATCTCCTTCTACCTATGCATAAGGGATCCATCATTCTGCATTTTGTTTACATTTACAGCAGAAATTATAGACTTTCTTTAGAGTTTTCAGTCTTCCACTCACAGTCAGTGGTAGATTTTTTAGGGTACCTGAAGGCCTACTGAACTATATCCTGCAGTCACCGGTTTCCGATGGGATAACGGGAAAACTTCTATAAAACAGAAACGAAATAAAATTTCAGAAAATCACTTCACTAACTTTGAACTGGACACTTCCAGATTATACTCTGTAAAAATCATCGAAGTTGAAGTCTTTTCTTTGGAAATATTGTCCGTCATTTACAGCGACATCGATTCCGCTATGTAAACAAAGCGTCACCAGTTTTCGATAACTTGGTTGTGCGGCAAAGTTCGTTGACATCGGAGTAGCTATGGCGTGCCAAGTCACTCAAAAATTGATGAAATATTGTCCTGACTCGATTTGATCGAACTGGGTCGATGGAGTTATTTATAAAAGGTCCTGAAACTGTTTTGATTCAAAGATCGTGAATGATAAATTATTTTTTATAAATAAATGGATGAATCAACAAAATGAGAATTTGGTACAGATCATGGTAGGTAAAATTATTATCACAACATTTTTATAATATATGGCATCATTATGAGAGGCCTAAACGTGGATAGCTTAAGTTCATCAGCTTAGCAAAGTTTCAAATTAAAAAGAGAAAAATAAAATTATGGCACTTCGATTTGAGAAAGACTTTAACACTTTTGTTACATTGGCATGCCATAAAAACCCAGATCGCACTGGGATCACGTGACCTGCCGTCTGACATCGGAAGAATGAAAGTTGTTCGAGCAGACGACAGTTTAGTTTGGAATATTTGACCACAGATTGTGTCTTTTATAAACGTTTGAACATTAGCCTTAAAATGCATTAGTAATCTATACCCAAAATTACATAGTTTTTTACTTTTGAGTATCACTCACAACTGAAAACTTTATTCTCAATATCCTGAATGTTGGAGATAGCCATTTGTGTAGTCATCACTTCAGGCATACTGATCACAAAGTATCACGCACGGTCTCGCGGTAAATAGGAATCGAATTTCGTCATCGAAAACATATGTCCATCGGAAACTCATGACCGGACGATACCTACATGTACATCAACAACAAACACATACATTTAGTACAGTGGAAAAACCACCAAGGCTTAATAATGGAAGCCTGACACCACTTCCTACTTCCTAGGAAAACGATGGAATCTTTTTTATATCACGTACCATGTCTGTGTCACTATATTGCGCAAAGTACATGGTACAACTTGACCCAGACCTTGCACAAACAAAGGCTGATAAATAATAATAGACGGAGCATTGCTTACGTATAGAAACTGGTGCCATCGCCATGGCAACGGCAGACTAGTAGCAGATGTTATTTGAACTCAACATGTTTAACATTATAAGTGAAAGCGAAAATGGCCATAACAAATTCCAGGCAACCAATGATGATGTTTGTGTACGGCCAAGGTTATGGTATCCGTTGATAACTGTACTATCCTTGATGTAATTTCAACCATCAGGCCAACTTAATTTTCACTTTCAAATTCAAACATTGTCACTTTCACGGAACGGAGTAAATTCCAGCTCAAACCATGGAAAGGAAAATGCATCCATACACAAGGAAATTTATAGAGTAAAACAAACTTGTGGACATGATTTTGGAAAGTACAGCTAGTCAGATAGTCACTTTAGTACAACCATTTAGAACAGTACAGGCCTGGAATTAAGTTCTGAAAGGGGCAAGGCCAATTTTCCATTGCAAGGGGCACTCCCATTGGGAAATCATAATGTCTATGGAAACATTTGAAGGGGCACCAAGGCCAAGAACCAGCGCAACGAAGGCCATGGCCTCCATTTAATTCCAGGCTTGACAGTACATACAACCAATATGGAGGCTCTATAAAACAGATAGCTCCATGGTGTACCTCCATGGTAAAAATACGGAAGCTGGATAAGCAAGTTTTTAACAACACTTCCCACACTTTGCCATTCTATAACAACCTGTGAGATTTCTTACCTTGAAGCCTACGACTATGTTCCTTGGACTTGTGCTTGTCACAAGTCGGGGTGGTGGTTACAACTATCCTTGGTAATAATGGAGATGTCATCATGGAATTATCGTTCCAAAAACCGTCAGAAAAATAAGTTCACCGAAAAGTTGGGTGATCCCCAGTACATAAAAAACAGTAAACGGATGTTAAATTCCACTTATGGTAGCACTGTCACAGGCAAGTAACTTGCCCTTGTACTTTGTAGAAGTCGCACACCACCAACAGAAACAACTTGCTCATGTGCTACTAAAGTATCACCACTAGTAGGGGCCTACTGGTACTGGTAGTACTTCTTATCACATCAAATATATTCCAAGGTACTACCATGGAGGTAGAAATAGGTTGGTTGGTGCATGGAGGTATAAAAAGCAGTCGATCCAGTACTGCACATAACAGTTTGACAACTGGTAGGCCCCTACCACTAGGAACTACGGTACCACTTCCACTACCAGTAGTACCACTGTCGTCCTTGGTACGTCACATGTAATCATACATAAGAACGCGGTTCCCGGAAGCTTGGCTTGGGAAGTTTTACGATCGACTTTCCATGCCACAATAATGCATGTCATTCATCACACACCAGTCATCACATGAGTAACAAGCTTGCATGGCGTGTACCCAATCTAGCCTTCAAGCGATAACAACGTATACAATGTGCGTAAAACGGTTCGATGACCTAAACAACAAAATTCCCCCTATAGTACATACCTGTATCTACCATGTACGTATGCACCCATTCAGTGTGCTAGCTATGCAACCACCTCCCACGATCATGCCCAGAAACCACTCACTGATCGGATTAAAAACACAGCCGCCACTAAAAAAAAAACAGCAGCACAAACATTTAATTGGCAACCACTTGTACTTACGTTCGACTCTGCTTCTTGCACCGCTTTCCTTCAATTCCGTCGACATTTTTCCACTCAGCCCAGAATTTTGTTTAAAATTTGTCCAGCAACCACCTTCTATGACAACGATCGCTTATCTCCCATACAACAAGTACCACGTGAAATAGCCCCCTCCTATTTTTTCTTTTAAAGGCGCGCTTTTGTTTGTGTTCCCGCGCTATGATGAGTGACCGTTTTTTGACACGGGTTGTTTGGAAGCGTTTATTTTGAAACAAGGGGTTTCCACTAAATAGATACAGAAATTCTTCAGGATGGTTAAAATACACAAAAGACTGAAAGAAAGAAAGGGGCAACAAAAAGATATGTGCGAAGATTAGCAGCCATTGATTTTGCATTTTATTAATAAATCGTTTTATTGACTTCGATAATTTCGATAAGAAGATAAGACGCTGCCTGACAGGATAAAAAAATAATAGCATTTAAAATTCCACCCCATGTCGGAGCTCTTTGTATGGAAAGTGCACGAAGCCACGAACCATAATACCCAGACGGCAGTATTAAATGTCATGAAGTTAAAAGTGCGCATGGCCTGGGTATGTGTGTAGTACCAGACTGGTGCAGTAAAATAATTAAATTTGACTAAATTGGCGGAACTAATAAGTGCAATTAACGCCGATGGCGTAGTCTGCTGTCTGTTTGTCTGCTGGGCCTATGTTACCAATTATAGGGGCGGGAGGGGGACTGGCACTAGGGGAGGCTGTGGGTAATGATTCCGGCATATTCTTATAAAAAAAAAAAGATTTGTTTTATGTTGTTCTTTTTTAATTTGTCCCCTCTTTTTTTCTGCGGCCTAGGTCTGGGTAAACATTATTATTTTGTCACTTTCACTTTCAGATGTGTCTGAAAAAAACCCCCACCTTTTGCTTTCAGAACATTTTCATCATAATTAAATTATCTAGCTCTTCATTATTTCCTCGACATGATGGAGGTAAGTTTTTCAGCCAAGGAATGTATTTATTTTGATGCAGATAGGCTTAATTTTATGCGAGATTTCAATGTTGAAGACGCTTAAGTCCTGTGGCAAGATGTTATTAATGTGCAATACTCTTCTGAATAGATAGGTAGGTGGTTCTCCTTCAAATTCAATGATGGAGGATAAGAGCAAAAATTATTGTTTTTATTCCTCCATGGATGTAGTTTGTGTTGAGCTTCGAAAATAATAATGTCGTCTTCTAAATGGTTTTATTAAAATGACAGTGATTAGATATACATTCTACATCAAAATATACAGAGGTTACCCGTTACCGTTAGTCAGTTCAATACAATCATGAAGCTTGGGCCCCCACAAAAAAAAAAAAAAATACAAAGTCACACGCCCCCCATTGGGCACACAATCGATCACACGACGATCGACCGCAAATTTGGTACAGCGCCCTCTGTTGTCGGATAATCGATTTCTATTTCTGAAACACCGCATGATTTAGCTGTAAAAATCCACAATGTATCCCGGCGGAGGTCAACCGATTTTGGTCCTTAGTAAGTACATTTTCAATTAATATGAAATATGTCACGGTTGAGGAGGATATGTGGGTCTAATTTTGTGGCCTTTTTTCGTTTCAGATCAAAATACGAAGAGAGAAAGCGGTCGGAAAGTGCAGCTTGGCAACGTAAGGGCAGCAAAGGTAAGCACGCATGGCAGACGCCATGTTGAAAAATGCACATGGCACACCTCGTAAAACGGAACATAAGAAATTACCCATTTTGTCGTTTTCGAACAAAAGGCGATCGTTAAAACTGCTGAGTAGTTGTCTTAGAGAAGTGGCGGGATAAATTTTGATTAACTGTTGGGTTACTTCAACCTGAGCTTGGCATTTTTCCTCATTTTCTGACAGTATTAAATGAGAGATGTTGAAAGAACATTCTGGAAGGTTGCATCGTTTTGTACACAGCTTATGAATGCATTGAAGTGCATGCACTGTATGCATGCCATACAAACGTGCACAAAATTGTGCTGCACAAACTTAACACTGTTCAATGGCAGTTGGAAAGATGGTGATTCAAAGGGGCCAACTTCTTGTACTTTGTATGATTATGATCCAACAAATTATTTGCCACATTTTTTTCTGATTCATGAATGAGTCTAAACATTAAAGAAAAGGGGGGATTGTGATAAGAAGGGATCCCCAAAACACATTGATTATTTTAGCTCTTAAACTTAAAGTAGCTTCTACCCCTCAAAAATGGCACTTTTGACTTTCAGCAATTTATGTTCCTAGGTCCTTGAAAGCCTAGATTGAAAAAATTTGTGCAACATTTCAGTGAAAAATGCAATTTCCTTATGCGCTTCTTGTCAACTTGAAAACAACCCGTCTGATTGCGCTAGGCCATTTTGTCTGGTTTGGTTAGTCTAGTGCCCAGACCCAACAGATGAAGAGTTTTCAAAATGTCAGAGTGGAAACCAGACTATTCTCGTCTGCGGCTGTTCGTGCGGCCGTGAAATTTGAGATCTTCGTTATTGTTTTTACCCCACTGTGATTTTCTGTACTTTCCCAAAGAAATTCAATGAATTGATGCAGTTATTCATCGATTGGTTTCTAATGTTTGAAAAATATGAATTTTGGGGCTTAGAAACATTTTCATTTTTGTTTGAAAACCTTGAAAATGTGACTGACTCTAGTAATTTGTTTGTCATTTTGGGAACTTTTCTTTATTAATAAATATTGGTATTGTGTATTTTTTGTATTATATTAAATGATACAAATGGAGACCTACATTTAATTACTCCTCATTAAAAATATTTGCCATTTGATGCGACTTGAAATACAAGGTAAAATAGTGATTGTTCTTTCATTAGGAGTAATTAGGGCACTAATTTGAGCAATTATTTAAACCTTTAAAAAACTGAAGTATTGGGTCATGTCATATGACAAATTTGAGATGTAATTGCCAATTGGGGCTCTGTTTGCTTAATATAGAGGTTATTCACTTGACGTCATTGGCCGTCAAGCACAATGATTGCACACGCGAAACAATACGCTTCAGTGCACACGCAACATACAGTGTCCTACGGGTAACCATGGACAACATAGAAAAGCTTGACGGCCAATCACGTGATTTTATGACGTCGGTGAATAACCTCTATAGGATTGGGGAATACAAATTATGCAAATTATGCAAATTAACTGTAACCAACTTTAGGGAACATGCATAAAAGGTGTTGAACTTTGACAGATTGACTTCGCTATCAATAAAATGCTTTTAAAGGGATTTTACACACAGGGTTTGAAATGAAAAGCAGAAACTCATGGTTTGCAGGTACATGTACAGCTCTCTAAGTGGAAAAAAAATATGATTTATACTAATTTGGTTATTTTTGTGTTTTCCTTTGCAGACGATTGCTGATGTCATTCGAACATGTCTCGGCCCAAGAGCTATGTTGAAGGTAATTTAATTTGTATCTGTTTTTATGACGGCATTTTTAAATTTCCGGAGTCTTGATTTAAAGTTACTATCATACTTTGGTAGCATACTGAAACAGAAATCTTCCCTGGTTTACCTACACTGTATAACATACAGGGTAAAACGATGGCAATTGTATAAACATAGGCCTACCGTTAAAATACTTCTTCCTGAAATGCTGTATTTATCCAGAAAATAGCATGACCCAAAACAGTTTTAATCCTTTAATTTAATTAAATTCAAAATTCAAAATAATGGTGAAATGATTTTTAAAATACTGTGGGTGTTTTTCATTGTTTTCTCAAAAAGTTGGCACTGTATGGGACTGGGAATTTCTCAGATGACTGTTACTCTATCTGGCTTGATATTTTTGCCCACGAATCTGCATTTTCTTGGACAAAAACCAAAGTATGATAATACCTTTAATTTATTTAAGTCATGGAGTTTTTCATCAGCTCAACCTTTTTCATAACCTGATAGTCTGCATGCTCTGTGGGCACCCTTCTGCTGTTCACATATGTAATGATAAACATATTGCAAATTATTTTCAAATGTTTGGTTGTTTTTTGTGTGCGCTTGATTTGAATAAGCTTTTCCACATGCATTATGAGCTAGTGATGCATAGGGCCTACATGTGCATTATAATGCGCACATAATCCGCTGCTAGACATTTCACTGAATTCACGAGTGACTTTATAATCGAATTATCATCTGTTAATAGGACATAGAGTACCTACAGTGTGGAAACAGTTGCTTAACTTTTTCCTCACCCAGAAAAGAGGAGGGGGGTTTATAATTGTGTCGAGCCTCTGTCATTCAAGCCACTAGCAAGTTGAACAATAGTCGTCCCAGACACATGATATCAAAGCCTATTGTGGTAAATAAGCCAAAGAAAGTTGGCTCACTCTGTTTATAAATAGATCAACAGCCAACAGGCAAGTATATGACAGGCTGAAGACACCTATACCCCTTCCCCTCTCCCTTCCCTCCCTCTCCTCCGCCAAACTCCCTTAGAATAATACCTCCCATGTAAAGGTTTCTCTGATTAGGTTACACATACGGGAAGCATTCTCTCTCTTCCCTGATCTCCTCCCCCACACTTTTAATTTTTTTTTTGCCTTAACGGTACATGAGGTCTCAGCTCACCCAGAAAGAAATTGAATTACATTCCGTGGATTTTTTCTTTTCTTCCCTACTGCCGGCGTTCAGAAGCTAGTTCCAAATCTAGAAACAATTCAATAAATGGCAAGCACCATTGGTTGTTTTTTTTTTCAATTTTTACTCTCGAAGACGGAAGGATGCCACCAATGCTTGCTTCAAGAGTTTGTTTTTTATTAAAATTAAATTATAAATTAAATTTTTAAATTTTTAAATTTTAAATTTTTAAATTTTTTAATTAATTATTAAAAACTTTTTCTTAAAATCCAGCCACTGAAAATCACTTGCTTGCACAATTTATTGCAATGAGGCCCCTGATTTAAATATTAATATTTTGTTTTTGTTGATGGGCCATTCTGTAGGTTTGGTGAAAATTTGTAATTATGTACATTTTTTACTTGTCTGATTCTCTTTCATTGTGACAAGTTTCTAAGAAATGCGTTGTGATATTCAGGGTTCTCCCCAGGATTTTTCAAAAGTGTGGGGGATTTTTTAATATGCGAAGCCATGGCGTGGGGTCGGGGGCCCGCTTAAGGGCCCCGAAAAATTTTGAGCTTTAGATGCTCTCTGGTGCATTCTAGAGCATTTCAGGAGCTTTCTTGATAGCTTTTTGTCATGGAAAATAAAATGGGATTTCACTTTTTTTCCTTTTTTTTCTTCATTTATTTCATAATTTTTTTCCCCATCTTGTTTTTTTTTATAGATTTTTGGGATTTTACCAACATTTAACATGTTTGACCAAGCACCGGTAATTTTTACAATCATTAGGTGGCAAGTTTGTTTTCAAATAGTTTTCATTTTATAGATGCAGTATGAAAAGAAATAATAATTTTGTCTTTTTAAATAAATTTTAAATTAATTACAACAAAATTCAAATTCAAAAATATAAAAAAGGATTCACTGACAGATTTATAATTGAAACTACATACTGTACCAACAAGAACATTAATATTGACCAATGCCAATTACAAGAAACACTATTTAAAACGAAAAATATGAATTTATTTAGCATAGCCCAAGGAGGTTGCACTAAATTTGCTTCTTGTCGAGGCAAGTTCTTTTTAGACAGTTGGGTCTATAGCTTTATAACATCTACTATAAAATTTCACAGAAAAATCAAAAGAGAAATTCACATTCATTACAAAAGTAATGACTTGTGACAAATAATAAAAGTAATTCTAAGTTTAAGAGTGAAAAACAATCCATTAACAGATTAACACGAAATATTCTTGCATGGAGATAAAAACCACAAATGTTTACGTGCAACGCGGCATACAACGTAGGTAGCGTACCCGTGCGGAATGTTGACCGGCCACACGAAGCATTAGCCCCACGGCCGTCACACGGTACGTCGCGGTACGGTAAACTCCCGTTGTGGCAAGAATTGTCAATAATTGAAGTCTCAAACTCATCTTTACGTAAGCATAATGTAGCTAAAAATTTCCAAAAAAGGCATCCTATGGTTTCGTGAATGTACGAACAATACTCCGATTTTCAGAAAATCGAAATAAAATCCAGAAAGAATGAACAGAAATAGGCCTAGGCCTATGTTCCTTTTCGTGCCTAAACACGGAAGATCGTTCACACACGCTTTGACGATGTGCAAATTACTCCGTTCGCGAATCGGTATGCCACGAGGCACGCGGTGTCTGATAGTAGTCTGGCACCGTGTTTTGAATAGAGTAAGCATTAGTTATAACACGCAGGGTACCAGTCTGCAAAAACCATAGAGTAGCCCAAGTCCTTTCACTTGTTAACAAATTTTGATACAAAACGCACTGCCATTGAGAACGCAAAATCCAGGACTTCTTTTCAAATAAAATCTTGGAAAAAGTAGGCCATGATGTTTTTACGACTATAGGACATCAAATTACCAGCAGCCTTGTGCATAGCGAGCACAAGGGCCAATACCGTTCGCACATAGAGTCGATCGTGTTTGCTGCGAAGCGGTGGTAGCTTTGTAACAAGTTTACTCCTGCCGAATTGCGAACTGGCCTACGCGCTAGAATGCAATCACGCACCGTGCTACACACACCGTACCGATCTTGCCACCGATCACACGGTGCACGAGGAATGAACGTATGTGTGCCAATGGTTGTCGGCCGAAGTTTCCATCGATCTTTCGGGCTTCAAACACCCGAAATAATAAGCTGTTGTTCAGATACCAGCGCATTGCAAGTGGAAAATACACATCATTCAAGATCGTTGAATAAATACAGGTCCTTGTTAAAAACATATTGTGCATATCGGGGTTGAAAAAGTGAGTATCGGCAGATATTTTTGAGTATCGGCAATTATTTTCGCGTATCGGCCCCGATACACAAGTTTGTACGTGGGGAGAACCCTGATATTGATTCATTTAATTGATATTTTGATAATTAATTGATTGACAATTAATTGATATATTGATAATTAGTTATTATGAAGGATAATGTACAGTATGTAAATAACAAAAATATTGATAAATATAAATATGTAGGTTTGCCCTTACCTTGTGGAATAGGCCTATAAGCTGAAAAAATAATGCACTATGTTATTATAAGACACAGTGTAATCTATGGAAATGTCAAACGGAGACATTTGATAGTGTTTTCTCATATATATATTTAGAATGGCAACGAAGCCTATTGTACGCTGCTCATAGAGTGAACTGGGCTATTGAGAAGCTCCTGAAAGGCTAGTTACCATGGTAATGCCTAGTTGCAATTGCAAAGAAATCCTTTTATTTTATTAATTTTTTCTGCAGTTAGGCAAACAGGGATGCAATACTTAGCAGTAATGATATTGGCCTTGTGTCTTCTTATGTTAGCACACTGAAATCATGTGCATCATTTTCCTCTTTGTGCCGTTTGTGCCCCCGCCCACTATCAAATTATGAATCTTTCAAATTTGTGTGCAGACTTTGGAATAATTGCCGCTTTGGCATTTGTAGCGTAAAAGTAGCCTTAGAAATGTCATTTAGCCAGCTCAGAATGCAAATGTGTGGTAATAAGCTCTGACGGTTACATTCACATCATTTAATAGAGTTAAACAGAATTTGCTCCCTTCGATGAAGATTCTGCTAGGATTGAAACGCGTCAGGCCCTCCTAGTAACTCCAAGAATTAGCTGATTTAGCTCCCTGTTTGATTCTGATTGATGTTTGTTCCTTTACCAGGATTTGTTTTTTCTAAATCTCCTTCCATATTAATTATACATTACATGAATGAGTTACTCCACCGGCACCGAGCCTCTCAAGTGCCCTAATGTACATGTAGCTGCCTAGCTCACTTGGCATAATGTTAAGATGCACTCGTAACAGATTTCATCCGGACACTACATGTAAAGTAAGAAGATGGGAGACAATTCAAATACATGTAAGTCGGACGTTGCATAGGATGGCAAGATGTTGAGACCAAACAAAAAAAACCACAAGAAGAATGTTGAGTAAACTAAAGGATAGAAAATCCCAAAAGTATGTCCGGCAAGTGTGATTTGAATCTCGTGGCTGCAGCACACGCTCATGCTTGTGACAAACTCGGTTCACATCTATCCGTGGAGGCAAAGTGGGAACCAGCAACTAGGCCGGGGGAAAACATTGATAAAAATAAGCGTCAGTCTGTGACGGCCCTCTAGATATGAACCATACTGAGCTCTATTATTAGAACTCAGACCTTTAATTAGCGCCCCCTGCAATGACCCAAATTGTGTTTCGCCGTATTGATTCATTTTTACATGATCACACATGACCGCACATGAACTACATTGAATATTAGAGTAATGTGTAACCTGAATTTAGCATTTATTTGGGTCATTTGATGTTGGTAATTGTCATTTAGAGGAAAATTGTTAAGAAAATGTAAATTATAGATGTTGACAGTTTAATGAGTTTTTATTTTGGTGCAGTAAGTCTTTGTCTCATCACAAATGCTTACAATGAAATGGCATAAAAGAAGGTTAAGGTTGACAGCCTTATCCAACTGAAAACCACCATTCCAAAATTCAAGGAGTCCTTTAATTTAAAATCTACCAATTGGTAGATTTTGGTAGATTCTGAAGATTTCAGTAGAGCACAGTAGTACTATGATATAACTTTTTTAGAGAGCTTCATGACCCAACTTGCTGAAATAAGGTGCCATACAGTATATGGATACTGCACAGTGTTCATGGTGTTAGATTTCTTGAAAAAATTCATTCTGGGTCAGAATGGCAGTTCACATGAGCTGTGTGGATGTGAATCGAGGAAGGTTGATTAATGATTGAAGAAACTAAAAATGTGTTGTTTCGTATCTTTAGCATAAAAATCCTACTTGGATCTACATACGTATACTATATACGTCACACATGTTCATTTTTACTTGCTTGACGTACATTGTACTTGTATTTTGTGATGCGAGTCCATTGAAGCTCACCCCTATCGCCACGACGTCAAATCACATTAAAACTGAACCGATCTCAGCATGACGTAGTGGAGATAGGGCCTCGTTAATAAGAGGCGAAAGACGAATAAGAAATTGAACAGATTGTGCGCGGTTTGTAGATTGCTGATCAGTATCTCAGCTACAGCGTCCATATTAACATCCCAGAGTGCACTGAAATTTACATATGTCTGCATTTTAAAGGTTCTTTTTTAGACACCAGGTTTGTTTTCCTTTACAGTACAGGATTGGTAACATACATGTACCTATGTACATGTAAACAGAAGTGTTCAAAATACGTATAACTGTCAGGATATGAAAATGGTGCTGGTAGAAATATACCGTCAAAATATTTCCAGCTGAAATGCTACAGTATATTTATCCAGAAATTAGTCAAACAAAGACCAACAACAGTTTTGATCTTGGGGTATAAAGATCAAAACCATTCTTTGTTTTATACATGTAAGAAAAATTGAATCACTTTTCGCTATTTTCTCGTGACTCAGATCATCAGATGTCAGATTGAGCTCAAATTTGTTTTCACAGGTTTCTCATTTCATGTACATGTACATGTTAGATTAGACAAAGTGTGAGTTCTGTTCTGTGACCTTTACCAATCATGTATTATGCCTTTAATTAATACAGTCGCTGTAAAATCCTTAATGTTAAACGCATACTGTTTGTGTAAATGCCTTTATTGTGTGGGTTTTGTTTGGGGGATCATACTGTTTCTAATTAGTGACTTTGGAAGGCTGCGTACATGTACATGTAGCTCTGTGTGGGACGTTGGACATGCACCCGTCTCGGATTACTCATCGTTCAAATTGAATCTCATACCAATCTCACTGAATCTCTATCAAATTAAACCCTTTATTATCCTCAAGACATGTTCCCCAGTGTACAGCTTTATTTTTCTTCCGATCTTTAAAACATGAGTAATTTACAGTATGTAGGATAGTGATGTGTGTGTACAGTGTATGTGCGCTCAAAGTACACATTATTTAAATCATGTTTTCCAGTCCAACTGACATGCGCTTGTCCTGCATAGTGAACGCGTTTTAATGAGTTGTAAATCCGACAAATGCAGCAAACAGTGCATGTTTGCATACTGTATGAAAATTATCCTTGGTTTTTTAATATGGTACATGCTGAAGATGGCCAGAGTATACTGGCGGAATGTTAAGTTATCTGGCTCCTTTTAGAGCCACACAACTCAAAAGCGTATGATTTACATCAATTACATATGTACAGTATGTCTCATGTTGTTACTGCAAATCAAATTATCTTACTTACATGTACTGTGTATGTAAATGTACTTCCGCCATGCATAGCCTTATGTTGTAAATTAAATTTAAGTATCCATGATTGGTCAAATTTCAAAATATTTGTAAGGGTGTCTGACTCTTCTGTTTCTAGTAATTATATTTGCAATACCTGAAGATGTTAACTGCAGGTGGAATTGGGTGTTCAGAATAGCAAGCATTAACAGGGTGTTAAACAACAGATGCCCAAATGTAATAGACTTAAATCCCCATTCCTATCTCTACATTGATTTGAAATACTGGAGCTGTCAAATCCAGGCAAAATATTGGCACACACACTGGTAAAAACAAAACCTTTGCTACATTAGAGCCTGGCTAGCCAGGGAAATTATAAATTTGTCAGCGTTTGTGTGCAAACGTGTACATTGTTTACAGATGAAACACCCCCTGTATGCCTGTTTGAATAACAAGGGATTGGATGTTGTTTATAAGCAAAACACATTACACTACCCGTCTCAATACGTTAAGCCTACCCTTCAAGTAAGAAGTGGACATGTTCGTGTAGCAAGACCAAACCTTTGATGTCGGTTGGACAGGTGTCACAATTGACGTTTGATTTATTACACACAGAATGGGAACTGATGTGAATGTTGGAGCATAGCTCACAAGCCTCACATCAATACCGTATGTTCAATTTGTGTAAAGGGTGTTTGTGATGGATAAGGGGACATGATTTCCATGCACTTTAGCAAACCACCCGAGGTTTTTTTGAATTGATCCACTCAAAATGGACGGTAATCCGGGCATCTTGGGTTTCAAGTCCTGATTTTAATCTGACCTTCTTTGCTTACCTTCGAATAAAGATATCTCCGTTAATGCAGAAACCTCCTGCTTCTCTTCAAAACTCTTCGGTACTAAACCAAAGTAGTATGTGTATGTTTACATAACAGTATTTGTTGTTGACTCGTATTTCAAGATGTCATTTCTTGAGCAATCACTAACCTGTTTGTATCGCCTCTCAGTACCTGGGGCCAATTTCACAGCCCTGCTTAGCACACAAATTTGCTGACCATGACATTTCTGTCTTAATAAAAACAGGATTAACAACCAAATTTCCATGTGTTGTGTATCACTTGTGATTGTTCTTTGGCTGTTGTTCGCTGACTATGATTATATCAAATGGAAATTTGGTTGTTAATCCTGTTTTTATTGAGACAGAAATGTCATGGTTAGCAAATTTTTGTGCTAAGCAGGGCTGTGACATTGGCCCCTGTACATTTCAACATTTAAACACACCATGTGTTCAGAGTGTGTAAGTGAACTTAAGATTGTCAGAGAGATACATGTACATGTAGTTTGATGCCTATCTTATAAAAATGTGCATAATGATTTGTTATGCGCATATTAAATTGGTTATTCTTTGCATCAGCCTCTCAATTTACAAGTAGCAGCGCTGAGCAACATTGAATCCGTGCAATGGTCACTTCCACAGGGCTGCCAAGCAACGGAAATAAAACTGTCACCCAAAATCTTCGCTTTAAATTAATTTGATGATTTGCCCGTCGGAATTCCACATGCTGTTAATGTCGGTTGTGACCTAGTTTTTTTTTCTTCTAAAGCACAAAAATAGCACCATCATTTTTGGGGGGAATATTCTCATTTTTATTTAAGTTAAAAATTGTTGGTAATCAGTACAAGTTTACAGTCTGTTTACAGACATTTACTGTCAACCGAAAAAATATGGAAACTTTATATAATGAACAAATTTAGTCAGTATCGCTTATTTGATGATTTTATAGAAAACTACATTGCTCAGAAAAATGATGGTCTGACGTTTCAATCCTAACTGGATCTTTCTCAAAACTAAATAGCAAAAGTACAGAAACATACACACGTGTATAAGCTTGTGCATTTGAGTAATTAGGCGAGACTTAGCACAGTGAAATGATTAAACACAGCACCCGTTCTTTTTCCATTTAAGCAAATAAAATTACAGTTAATAAAAAAAAGAAGAGTTGTTTATTCAGTAATAAGCGTGAATTAATAAAAAGAAACAAACGTCTCATAGGGTTACATTTATAATTGATTCAGTGTGGAGCTGACTGGAGCATACATGAACATTTACTGCTGGAGAAATTCAAGACAGAATCAATAAAGTATGAGCCCTAGAGTTTTTAATGTTCTACCCCGTAAAAAAAAATTCGGAACATTTCCAATACTTGAGAATCATTCCTGAATATTAGCTACAGGCTCTGAAGCCAAGGTGTGCACGGTGGGCGGACTGATATTAATAAAATTGTGTGGGTTTAAGTTTGTATAAAACCATGTGTTGTATTATGTTCGTCCTATGGGGATAAAGTATGAACTTTCATTTCCTGGTTGTGAAAGGAGCCAGTGCATATTGCCCATGGCAGTTGCCTCAGTGCACCTACTGTACTATGTACATAGAATTTCCCTCTGTGTCCCTAGTCAGAGACCCCTTATAGTTTATAAGGAAAGTATTACCATAGAGCTATGACCTATGGGATTTTGGTTTTTGTGCACAGTTCAAAATTTTTGTGCAAACTGTTCCTCGATGCATTTCTCAAACCTTCACTGCACATTTCCCGGCTGTCAGGGAAAGTGTCTACGTGTCCATTTCATTTATTTTTTATTTTTTTCTGGGTTCTTGTAATTTAGTACATAATTCCACTGTTGAAATTTTTTTTCATTTTCCGATACTGCGTCGGAATTTGTCATACACACTGCCAATGCATATAGTCCCAGAAGCCCTGTCAACAAATATTACCCCTAGTTGCTATGACGATTAATGATCATTACAGTTAAAGTACAAGTGTACACAATGAATTCATACCGAATGTCTAGCATGTGCTGCCATAAAGAGATAATTGCACCATTGCCGTCAAACAGAGAAAATTGACATAAATAAATTGATATTGTCTGTCAATATGAATGAAATCATTACTTCTGTACTATTTACAATTGTACGTGTATAGATCTAGTACTGCACTTACCACTGTTTCTGTAGCCGGGCGGATTGATGCAGCATATTTTTGCCGACAGGCTGAAAGCCATATCAATAAACGCACACTTTATACGTCTCCGATGCTGTTTCTGATATCTGTTAATGTTCTACCAGGAGTTGGCTGCTGGGTTGTTCCTCTCCCGTAGCAGCAGCGGCACGTGTCATCCAGTCGTCTTCTTTAGCCTCTGTTTAATGTCTGTGCTACATCAAATTTCCCTCAAAGCCAGTGATGTATTATAAGGCTTCTTCTGCATAGACACGGGGGCCGTATATCAGTTCAGCATATTATCCACACTAGAGCCCATTGTGATGAAACAGTTCCCGTGCTCAACGGCACTTAACTACAACAGCGGGAATTCAAACACGCGGGCAAAACTGCGGAGGCTGGCAGCTAGCTTGTGATGAATGAATAAATAAATAGCCGGCTTGCAAGGTGGCTGGCATACCGCCGTACTCGTACAGGTCAAGGCGGCTCGGTTACACACGATACGAGTGTCAAAGGTCAAAGGTCAGCACACACGTCAACCCTCTTGTTATTGTGAGAATACCTTGGTGACGGAATGCGATGCGATGCATTGCCTGTCAATACAATGTGCCAGTGGAGTGGGTTTGAGTGCATAATTTTAACCGATTTGTGTCGCGGTCGGCCGCCCAGGCATCACCCTAGCATTGATTATCCCTACTACACTCGGCGCAGTCCAAACCCAGCACAAACAGTGTTAGCCTGAGGCACCCGATGGAAATTACGTTGGAATTATGCCAAGGGCACGGTGCACTTAGTAGCTCTCAGTCTCAGCTCTTGGGGAGTGAAAAAAAGGCCCCCACAGCTGGCCTGAGTGGACTTGGAACTACACCACTGGCCTCGGGAGATGAAAGGGAGTAAATACCGAGCCATTTGTCAATAATTACCAAACAGTCAACGATTTCTTGAAGGAAATAACATGGATGTTTACTCGGTGCTATTTTCCCCCGGCCAATTTGGGCCAATTATGATTATCGATCCCATTAAAAAACCTTGAAGGGACTGCTGGGATTACACAAAATGGAGGTAAATTTACATATTATGACAAGAGATGGTCAGTCCCACATGATTGCCAGTCTCTCATAAAAAACAATGAATAAATTGATAAACTGCATGTACATGTTTGTAGTACCCCTAGGGTTTTTTTTTCCCATTACAATAGGCCTACATTGGCTGCTTAGTAACTTCACACAAGCATTAGACAAAAAAGACAAACATTTAAAAAATACTGTAATAATGTGCAGCAATATCTTATTCCAAAATTTAAAAAAAAGAAGAAGAAAAGATTTTTGTTTACAAGTGTTTTTATTTTCATGCCTGACATAGTTAGTATTTTTGATTTTTTTTTTTTTTTAGAGTTTTGCTTGTGAGTTCCTATTTTATTAGGATTTCTGTTGAAAACCGTTTGATTGGGGCCTTACACCTTCTGAAAGAAACTAAAATGAAACATCCCACAAATATTTACAAAAGTGTTTTTAAGAAAATGTAAAATGGAATAAGCCTGATATTCTGGAGATGTGCAATGTACATGTAGAGCCTTCAGTGTCCTCTTTAACCCAGTTGGTTACGCAGTGGTACCCATTTTACCCAAGGCTTTCTCCCCGCCCCCAAACCCAGTTGCCCTTTCTGTGGGCACCCACGGCTGACTGACAGTTGATATGTGACAGCTGCTCTGCTCTGTTCCGCGCCTTTTGGCATGCCTCTGGGTCTTCATCCTCTCAGCTGCTGATAATTCCTTGGGCTTACGCCCCCATCCAGGCCGAGCAGATTCAGACAAGACTGTCACCTGCCGATCAGTTACAGTCGTGATCGAGAAATTAAGAAAGGTTTAGATCCAGTGTTCATATGAAATCATTAGGGAACAGAAATTTGCATACTGAAAACCAAAAATGGGCAAAGTGTGGAAAGTAATTCAGCTTTCTATTCAAGTCCTACAATTTGTTTTATTGAAGAGCTGCAAAATCGGTCAAAATTCTGTCACAAACAAAGATAATTGTAGGCCTATATGACTATTTGGGACACCACCAACGTAGGGCTTGACAGCTCAGTTGGTAGAGCCCCTGTATGTTGTTCAGGAGGTCGCCGGTTCAAATCTTGCTCCAGTAAATTTTTCTTTGTTCACCTTTCAAAGCAATGAAGCAATGACTTACATGTGTATAATTAAGTAAGTTTCCCATGTGGTTATTTGATGAAAATTCTGTCAAAACAGAAAAAAACAAATGGCATGAAGAAATTTCCCTTTAATTTTAATTGAAACATTGACGGACACTGTTGTGTTAATAATGATTTTCAGCTGCAGCATTGTAAGGTCCCCAGCCTAAGCATTTTAGACATTGGTTTGGTACATTTAGCTGCAGTGCATGAGTTAGGCCTTTACAAAAGAAATATTGAGCACCTTTTGTTTGTGCAATGACAAACATTTGTAAATATGCATGGACACGTTGTCTCGTACCGTCGTCCGCAAGGTAGAATTTTCAAGGCCTCGTCTCACGTATCTCTCAGCTTGGCCTCAGGCGATGATGATTGTAATGGAGCTGTTCAAATTCTACCTTAGTTGGGATGTCCCCGGAGATACTCATTTATACTTTGATATTATCTGTCCCTGTGGGTGATGGTAAACTACGTTGATTGAATAGTTGATTCGTTGCTTGGAAATAGATCACTCCATTAGGCATACAATTAATTAACAAAATGTACAGGCAATCTTTAAAATCATAGATTACCCACATAGACGTTAGAGCTAGGAAGAGAGACAGCTGTGAATGTGACATTTGGCCGTGTCTCAAATATCTGGCTGCGGCCGCAAATTACACATGCACCTATGGCAGCCACTAGCCACTGACTGCAGCCATTTCCATGAGACTTGCGTAATTTGCGGTCGCAGCCAGAAATTTAGAACACGGCCTAACTAAAGATGTTGCTGAACAGTACTAGTAGTGTAGTCGGCCATAGATTTTCAGCAGATCCAGCTAAATATAGATAATATTGCAGTGGTAGGCCTATATTACACATAGGGCCTATAACATCATAACATTATGTGTACTCTGTATGCATCTTTTATGAATTTTCCTTACTGGGACCTGAACTGGTCCATCGAGTCTGAAAACGTGAGAAGAGGCTTTGTCTCAGTGGTACTTGAACTAGATCAAGCCTTTTGGCTAGTGAGCTGTCATACACGTCAGTTTCATACTACTGGGTATACTATATTGGGTCAGGTGGCATTCTGTCAGGAGCTACAGTATACCCAGGATATTGTCCTAAGCTGAGTACATGTACCTGTGTGGGTTCTTGGTGGATGTGGAGGCTTGCTGGTGTGTATACTTAATGGAAGGGGTGTTTTGGGGTACGGGTTGGGTCGTCCTATTAGGGGTGCATTTTGAATGGCTAGGACTGGGAAATTCATAGTGTTTTTTTTTCCTTGGCATAGAATGCAGGCTTGTCATTGGTTGAGATCAGTGGCATTGTCATTTGTTTTTGGACATGATTGCCAAAATGCCCCAAGCTTGGGGAAAGATTTTTGACTCATGTTCCCTTGTAACCTATTTTCCATCTAATATCATTCACGATGAGCCCATATTTTGTGTCAGCTACGAGATAATTTAGCTATCAGATCTTTGCCCTATAATAAGAATGATAAATTTTGTTAGGAGTTTTGAAGGAAAATTGATGGTTCACTTGAGTACATTACAAGAGAAAGCTGAGTACATAAATAAACCGTGCCTTAATCCAGCAGCAGTGACTCTCAAACACTTTGTATATATTTTCTTTTGAGAGAGGCAAATTACTCCATTCATTATTAATTACTGAATCATTCAAGTGTGATGGGCATTCAAGTATTAAAATCAATGTCTTATTTCCTTGCAGATGTTGATGGACCCCATGGGAGGCATTGTAATGACCAACGATGGAAATGCCATCCTTAGAGAGGTACGTGTCATTACGCACTTTCTTCCTCCCTCTCGGCAGAGAGCCTCATCTCCACCCTCTAACTGCCAAATGATCCCCAACTCACCCTTTCCTTCCCAACTCCTTTTTACCAACTTTCAACCCTTATCTCAACTTCCTTCCCGAGGAAATGTGCGAAATACCCTTTGACCAGCGAGGCTTGACGCCAGCCCTTTCACTTCCAGACTGACCGCCACCAGCCCACATCCCCACCCCACCCCACCACACCACCCAATCCCCAACTCCCAACCCGTTCCTCCAGTAATTATATAATAACCCTCCCACCAGAGAGTCTTAACGCCATCCCTCCCACTCTCAAACCGATCCCCCTCCCCTATAAGGGGTGCATGTGTACATATCTTACACCAAGGCTGGGCTGGAATGGCTAAATCAGAAGGCCTGTTTGTTTCAAGCACGAAGTCAGTGATCCTGCTGCTCCGAATCCCATTTTAGCGTATTCTGCATGGGACGTGGATCTGCAAGATCACTGATCGCATTTTTGAAACAAACAGGCCCGCGCATTTTAATATGTATTTCAGGTCATTTTTGGTTAATAAGCAGTTTAATATGTGTATTTTTGAAATTGAAACCTGAAATCTAAATGATGATATTATGTCATGATTGGCTCCGCATAGATCACCGTCCAGCATCCGGCGGCCAAGTCCATGATTGAGATCAGCCGCACTCAAGACGAGGAGGTCGGCGACGGCACGACATCTGTTATTATCCTTGGTATGAAACTAAAGACCCCTGATCAATAACCCCTTGGACGTATCGCAGCGGCCTTTATTGATGCGTAGGCTACCTGGGGGTCATTGAACCCGTCAGGGCAGTGTTTACCTGTCAGCTTCACGGTGACACTGCCTATTAACCTTTCAGTGGTTTGGCATTTCTGATTAAGTATCAAATCTTCAGAGATTGTGTAGGTAGGGTTATCAGCAGTGATAAGAGTCATCTCTTATTTGATTGTTATTCTAATAGTTTATTCATTCATATCGTTTATAGTTTGAAATTATTTTGAAAAAAAGATAAAAATATGTTAAGACATTAAAAGTTAAAGGTAAATTGCAACTGATGAATGAAAATTTTATCAGATGGGACTTGGACCCGATACCCCAGGAACATTGTGTCAGTGCTCTACCATCTGAGCTCCCCAGCTTCATGATAGCCAATACCTCTCATGGGTAGGGGTAACATTTTGGCCTTTGCACAGCCAGAGGTCGATTTTACAAAGCCCTGTGATCGAACATATCTCTAGTTATGAAGGATAACCCATCGTATCATACATAGCTGCAGAGCACCCTAAGTCCTACGATTGATATTAAGTTCAACCCCAGACTGGTTAATTATATCTGTAAGCTAATTACTCCTCGTGGTGATGTGTAGTGTAGTGAAAGTTCCCTTTCTCATTTGTCATAGCTGGAGAGATGATGGCAGTGTCCCAGCCATTTCTGGAGCAAGAGATGCACCCTACTGTCATCATCGGAGCGTACAGGCAGGCCATGGATGACATGCTGGAGATCATGAAAGACTCCTTCAGGTAAAAGAGGGTCTAGGGTTCACATCCTGCTCAGGTCATAAACCGTGGATGACGTGGCAAAGATCCCTAGTCTTGGGTTCGCATCGAACGCTGATTGTAAGATGGATGATGTTGCAAAGGCTGGGGGGTCTGTGGTTCTAATCCAGCACTTGTCCCAAATCATGGAAGTCATGGCAAAGTCCATAGGTCACTGGTTCACATCCTTCACAGATTACAAACCATGGATGATGTAAAGCCCAAGTGTCTGTGGTTCAAAGCCTGCACTGACCAAAAACCATTAAAGGCATGTCAAAGGTCATAGGTCTCTGGTTCACATCCCACCCTGGTTATAAACCACACATAGCATAGCCATAATATGATAAAGATCATAAGACACTGAGACAAGTTCAGTTCACTATTGTCCATCCGGTGGCTCTGCTCTAAATGTGACGATATAATAATTTTGTTCTTTGTGATTCATTTTTCTTCATCAGCCAAAAAGTGGATGTTAGCAATCGCGACGAGATGATCAAGATAATCCAGAGCTGTGTGGGAACAAAGTTCATCAGTAAATGGTAAGTTTCAAATTTTTTTTCCTCCACAAAATCCCCCAAACTACCAAGTATGTAAACAATTTTGTGCTTTCATCTCAACATCTGACACTAACCACCAGAGCCAGGATTCAAATCCTCGATCACAATGGACCGTTCCGGCTTTGTGTGTGTTTTACATACCAGTGGTCACCTGATTAAAAGGTGTCCTCCAATTGGTCAATGCGCACTGTTTGATTGACAGGCCGGAAGGGTCCATTTTATGCCCTGCGGATTACACGTCATGGTTCTCTTTCCTTCTGTACAGGGGCACTCTGGCATGTGACATTGCCTACAATGCTGTTTCCAAGGTAACACTGGAGGAGAACGGTCGCAAAGAGATTGACATCAAACGCTACGCCAAGGTGGAAAAGGTAAACACCCCCAAAACAAGTCACCAGCACGGTTGTAATTCATCATCTGAGAATATAACTTAAGAAACAAAGGAAGAAAGGGACGCGATGTCGGGTTGATTGTGTTGATTTTTCTTCTTTAACAGGTTCCCGGAGGTATGATCGAGAATTCCCGCGTTCTGGATGGCGTGATGTTCAACAAGGACGTGACCCACCCGCGCATGCGCCGTCGCATCGAGAACCCGCGGATCATGCTGCTGGATTGCTCCCTGGAATACAAGAAGGGAGAGAGTCAGGTGAGGCCAGCACTAGAGGGCGCTGTTGCTATTGATGTTCAGTGAGCCACTAGAGGGCGCTATTGTTGTCCAGTGTGCAACTTTGAGGGACACTGTTGAAAATGTGGAGAAGTGGGATGGATTCAGCTCTGCAGCATTCTTTGGCTTTCAAATAAAATCTTGGGAAGGGTTTTGCCATCAAATTTGATATGTTTCCCTGGTATCAGTGTGTAACAATAAAGTCAATGGTTGTTCCTTTAAGAGCAGGGCCCAATTTCATGGAATCTGTTACGGTAAGCAAAAACTGTTCGCTCTCGACAACTTATGACTTCTGTTGTTCACTGTTAGTGTATTTCACGGCAGAGTTTTCTTTCTCCCTATGCTAAGCAAGGACTTTCTGCAGAATGCACATGACAATGTGTTAGCAGAAAAAAAATGAAAGTTAGCTTAGAAATTACCGATTAGGCGCCAAAAGTCTTGCTTACGGATTCCATGAAATAGATTTTATGCGTAGCAGTGGCAGTAAGCACAAAAATAGGCCGTAACTGATTCCATGAACTCTGTCCGTTTGATTTACCGACTTCCTCTTCTCTCTGTGAATCTTCAGACGAGCCTGGAGATATCCAAGGAGGAGGATTTCACCCGCATCTTGCAGCTGGAAGAGGAGTACATCCAGCGCATCTGCGCAGAGATCATCCAGCTCAAACCAGACCTGATCATCACAGAGAAGGGTGTCTCAGGTAATGACAGTTGGATTGTCCATGAGTAGTGTGAGGCCATTACAGGGTATCGGGGCCCAGGCCCAGGCCAAGGAAAGGGCCTGGCAAAGAGAGATCGTAGCCTCTGTGGCCTTCATTCAATTTGACAGGCTTGTTTTCAAGTTACAAAGTATAGAGTCCGAGTCCGAGTTACAGCTATCAAGTTCAGGGTGTAGGAATTCTCAATGGGTGCATTCATTAAGCTTCCACGGGGCAGCCCTGACCTGGGAATGGTCAGGTATACTACGCACAACAACCAAGATGGTTGGGTTGAGGTTGCATGGTATCGACTTGTGAAAGCTAAACAAACGCACTCAATTATGACAAGAATTATCAGAATTTTGAGCAATTTTGAAAACCCCGTTCAGACTGAATATTGAGTCCTACTCCCGCGGTGGACTGATCCTTTAGGCTCCGCCCCCATTTCCTTCAGAAGTTCAGAAGCCATGATTTCATATATCTGATATGCTTAAATTCCCATGTGTACAAATTGCGTGAGTGAAATATGCAGTATGACATTAGGGGGAGGCATGTTGTCATTGCCCTGGTGTGCTGTGGAAGGGGCTAAATTGTTCAGTCAATGAAAGACCGTGCAGGAATAGAGATACAATCCTCTCATATCAGGGACTCATTAGTTTGTATTAATTGCGGCAGTCGTTAAGCTCCTTACCACTGGTTCTTGGTGCACAGTGTTTTATTCAGACCATTTTTTGTGATTCTGTTTGTACACGCAGATCTTGCTCAGCACTATTTGGCCAAGGCCAATATTACGGCCATCCGTCGACTACGGAAGTCTGATAACAACCGAGTTGCCAGGTATGTTTACACTTAAAGAATTGATAAGCTCTCTGAATCAAAGTTAAATCTTCGCTTGGTTGTACTCTAAATCCCATAGGCGGGCTATCCAAGAAGGTGTCTATGGTCAAGATGAATACAGGCTTAACTGAGTACCACTGAACATAAATATGCAGAAGGCTGCCTCCTGCTGTCTTTGCTGTTTTACAATGATAATACTATGTCTTTTGTTTCAGGGCATGCGGAGCTACCGTCGTCAATCGTACCGACGAGCTACGAGAGGAGGATATAGGCACTGGAGCTGGTCTGTTTGAAGTAGAGAAGATCGGAGACGAGTAAGTCAATCAGCTTCGAACCAAAGTTTCCAAATTCTATTAACCTCCATCACTATAATGTAAGATTCCAAAGGTTTGCATCATTCACCTTAAGGGTGGTCACTAACTGAAGGGAATCGCATTTGATACCTTGTCTATTTGTAGTGAATTCATAGGGTGTTTACAAAACAGAGGCTCAGGCTGTGTCTCAGGCTCCGGCTCCATTTCATGAATCCATTCTACAATAACGGGTACCAAAATAGAGGCTTTTTGGCTGCGGTTCGGAAATAGATTCTCTGGCGTGAAAAGGGAAACAGCTTCAGCTTCAATGAAAAACCACAACCTATATTTTCGGCACATGGATGTCAGTGCTGGAGCCTGAGCCTCCATTTCGTAAATGCCCATAGGCCCTTTAATACAAAACCATGGCTTGGGCTTGGTCTTGGGCTTAGGCTCCATCATCTAAAAGCGGAAAATACAGGTTGTAGTTTTCCCCTGAGGTTGAAGCTCCTTTTTCTTTTTCGAAACAGAGTATCTACTTCGAAACCGTACCCCAAAACCTCTGTTTTTATACCTGTTACTTTAAAAAGAAATGGAGCCGAAACTGGAGCCGGAGCCCTAGCTGAGGTTTTGTATTAAAGGCCCGTAGATAAGTTTCTGCCATAAATTTTGGTCTGCAAAGGGTACCTTAAGTTCCTATTGGGAGATAGTATCAGTTCAATTCATTAGATGAGTCCTGAGAAAATATCCATCTCTCTGTACCCACTTGCAGGTATTTCACCTTCATCACAAAGTGTAAGAACCCGAAGGCCTGTACCATTCTCCTGAGAGGGGCCAGCAAAGACATCCTGAACGAGGTGGAGAGGAATCTTCAGGATGCGATGAATTCGGCGCGCAACATCATGATGGAGCCGTACCTGGTGCCCGGTGGTGGAGCCGTGGAAATGGCGCTTTCACACGTGAGTGACGATTCTCGGCGATGTTTTAGATAAACAGTTTATTGGAAGAGAGTTTGAAAGAGGCGGTTTCAATGCGATCCAAGGATTCATATCGTGGACACGCAGTGCCTGTTTGCTTCGCGCCTGTGATCTCGTAGATCCACGTCCCATGCAGGATATGCTAAAATGAGCTCCGGATCAGCAGGATTGCTGATCTCGTGCCTGAAACAAACATGCCCTTTGACTGATGACATTACGATTATTCTCACTGTGTCTAACTGTTCTTTTTCTCCAGGCCTTGACCGAGAAGGCAAAGGGTATAACCGGTGTCCAGCAGTGGCCGTACCGTGCTGTAGCCACGGCTCTAGAGGTCATCCCACGCACTCTTATACAGAACTGTGGTGGGAGTACCATACGCACCTTGACAGCACTTAGGGTGAGTGTCCATTCTTTGTCTTCCACTGACTTTCTCTTTTCTGTGATGTGAGTAATCTACTGGATTCAAAAAAAGACTAAGATTAATCTCAACTTATGAGTTTTTAATGTTACCAATGTTATTTGTTTTTTGACCTGACATTTTGCTTAGCAATTTTAACATAGATTTGTATCTTGAGATCAATCTCAGTGCTTCGTGAAATTTACCACTGGGTTCCTACTGGTTATTATAGCGCCCTCTAGTGTTGAGATTGAATTGTGACATGAGATGTCTGGCAGTTGGAAGCAGTATGGGCGAGCCTGCAAGCAGTGCAGGCAGAGGATCAGTCTGAAGCATTTGCACGCTCTCATAACAACACACAACAAGAAGCCGTTTCGGTTTAAAATTCTGTAAGGTTATCACAGTTGTTCTCTGTCTACCAATCTGGCGCCCTCTACAGTCTGTGCAAAAGGCAGATAGGAAAACTTCTCCATTGCTTTGTTTTTCAGCATCTTTAATATACACACTCCTTCATTGTACATGTATTGTTTTCGCCCTTAAAGGTGCAATTATTAGAACATACGACAGTTTCTTTGGATTTAGAAGAATTTTGAATTCACTCACATCAGAACTTTTGTTGATTGTGTCAATATCTGTCTAAATCTGCATTACAATACATCCCATTGTTATCAGGCTAAGCATGCCGATGCTGCTAACTACGCCTGGGGTATAGACGGTGAGAAAGGAACTATTGTCAACATGGAGGAGAAGGGAATCTGGGATCCGTTTGCCGTCAAGGCACAGACTTACAAGACTGCCATGGAGGTAAGATGCTCTCCGATACTTCTCTATTGTCATTGAAAAGTGAACAAAAAAAAATTGACTGGAGCGGATTTTGTACGGTATTCCGGAGGTCGATGGCTCGAATCCCGCTCCAGTCAATTTTTCTTGGTTCACTATTCAATGACTTAAAATTAATCCAGTCAGCTTCCCTTGTGGTTATGTGATGATTATACTTCTCTGTTGTGCTTGGAGTTTGGAGGGCCTGATGTTTTGATCCTAGCAGGATCTTTCTCAATGACTAAAAGAGAGATCCTGCTGATATCGAAACGTCAGGCCCTCCTATAAACTCAAAGCGTTTTTATATATTTCAGGCCATTACTTTGGTTGATGAGCAGTTTGCAGCAGTACTTGTACCTTTCTATTGTCATTAACACACACTATTAACAATACCTGTGCCGTCACAAGAGGGCGCTACAGACACACCAATCTGTTGACTACTGAACTAGACGAGCTGTATTTTATCTGTAGTATTCATGCCATATACCACTCAGGACTAAATGTAATAGCGCCCTCTATTGATGATATACTTTTCAGGGATATTGCTTCTGTAGTGAATGTAATGTGGGAATTGTAAAAAAAAATAGAATAGAAAAGAAAATGTGTTGTTTTGTTAAATCTCCTTTTTACACAATGATGTGAATTTCAAACAGAAAATATTCTCACGTTCTCAGACTCAGAAAACCTTCCGGTAGATGGCCTTCAGCTTTTGTCTGTTTTAATGGCTACAGCTGTTGCCAAGGGCATTCGTAAACACTTGCTGTATGATTTTATTGTATAGAGATAAGCCACAGTCACAGCCGTAGCCTGCTGAATCGGATCTGTCCTTATAGTCCTTATTCATGGCCCATCCATCTTGTCACCTTCCTTGTATACCCTTCAGTGAAGATAACACCAATTCTGAAAAGAAAACGGGTACCAGACTATTTTGAATCCAAGCCCCAGTTTTATTGCACTTCTTCGAATGCAGGATGGATGCACCATGACTATTAGGTCTATTAGACCATGACCCATCCGTTATTCCTAGATCAACCCAACAATTTCAACAACTCACTTCAATCCTTGAAGTAAATTCCACTTTGCGTCTCGGAGAAGCACTCCATAGGCTCATCATGTGTCTGAGGTTAATTTAAAAAAATAGTAGACTTTTCTGATTTTTTATCCATCGAAGGAAAGAATTATGACATTGACAAAAAATACCTGGGAATGCTCAGTGATTCCATGTCCTTCCTATTTAATTGTGCACATCCCTGGATGAGCGAGCATCTCACTGTGAATATTTTGACTTAATTCCGCTGGGAATTTGTTTAAGGGTGAGACAATAGCCCTTTTTCACACTACTGCAGTACCTTATGTACATGCACCAAAATTTACACAGATCCAACTTGTGTCAACACATGGAAATTTGGACGTGGGTCAATCATGCTAGATGCATTCACACACTACTCAATACGAAATGCACTTGAAGACGTTCAAACCATTTACTCTCAGCACATGTCAAAACGCACTCAACCCATCTTACGAGTAGGGGTTAGTTTCAACACGGGTCAAGTGCTTAGTAATACCGCGCTGTGTTAAGATCTCACAGTGTGTGGAAAGGTCGTTCACTTTTACACCTGCAGACCCATGCATAACATGTATGACCTGGAGATGTTTTTGTAGTGTGGAAAAGGACTTAAGGCTTGTAATATGGGGGAAAATGGCGTCCGTCGTTGCGTTGATTTGTCAATCTTTAAATTTCATCACATGAGTCATCGAGTGTAAACTATGCAAATATTTGGCCAGATCAAAAAATTATCCCCGCTTTCTCCACGTATATGTACATTCACAATCTGCATATAACAAATGACCCCATTTTCCATTGTCAATTTGGTCAATTCTTTTTAGCGAAACAGGCCATGATATGCCACTTGTTAACTTGAAGTAATCTGTAAGATGTGTGTTACATGTAACCTGTAATGATCTATACACTTTGTAGTTCAATGCACTCATTCTCTTTGTGTTTCCGAGAAACCTCCCCCATGTGTCGTCAATTCTTTTAGTCCTAAAACTTTTAGGGCCTGTTTGTTTCGGGCACGTGATCAGTGATCCTGCTGCGCCGGATCCCATTTTAGCGTACATCCTGCATGGGATGTGGATCTGCAAGATCACTGATCGCGGGCCTGAAACAAACAGGCCCTAAAAATAAACAGGCCCTTAGTGGAGGGGATGACCAGGAATCCAATTTTACTATCGTCCGTCCGCTTCCCATCGGACAAACTCCCCTGCCAGTGCTGTCTAGACACACAGTGCTATAAATAATTAACACGACGAATAGAAAATAAACTAAATAAAACATAATTTAATAACACTAATGATACCATATTATGAATAAATTTAGAAACAAAGGCTTCTCTAAAAAGGCAATGTTACACGAAAAAGTCCTTTATACCTGTATAAAGTGCATTTACATCATAAAGAATTAATTACTTTTGTAATTTGAAATCATGATCTGTTATTCGTCTTCTTGTCGCCTACATTGGTCCTACGTAATGATTTTTTTTAATCAGTATTAAACAGGCCCTTATAACTTAAGTTCCAATTTTTTTCTTTTCTTTAATTACATGTGGTTTTGAGCAAGAGAGTAAATTCACACCTCTGGATCGCTGGACCCCGAATAATGTTATGTGTATAAAATTAGCTTAATGGCCTGCGTGTAGTAGATTGCTTGCAGACTACCGTCTGAATTTGTCTCGCTGAAAGACCCATATAAAATACATGCAGGTAGCTTGTACTATGCTTACTGCACAGAAACATCATCATAAAACGATGGGAGAACAAAAATCCTAACCCCTGGGCATTTTTTGGTTAATAACCTTCCTGAATAGGCAGAGGTCCAACATGGTGCAGTATATACCGTACCCTGAGGCCTAGTCTTTGTGAGGTTTTTCTAGCCTGGGACTCAGATAGATGGCCTAGGACCTCTTATGTACCCACTCTCTGGTCTGCTGTTTTGGGGCACCCAGATTGTTTCGTAATAACGTGTAAATGTTTAATGCAAGCAAAATGTCTGGACACCAAAGATCCTATAGCTGCATAAGAAAGCCTACTCTTTCAAAATCACGCACAATTAGATGAAATACTCACAGGCGGCTGTTTAGTAAGACAAATTTACTGTTTTCATTTGGTGTGTGTGATTATGGCCAAATAAGAAATAATAATAGGCCTAAATAATGATTATAAATAAAAATTATTCGGGTGAACGTTTTGTCTTACAACAGTTGAATTTGACATTAATAACATCAGAAATAGCTCCGTTGCTTACTAAAATGGCGGCCGAATGATACTTGACTTTTAGGGCTGAGTAGGCTATCAAGCGGTGCTATACTATATTTGCTGAACACTCTGTGCTTTGGATTTTTTTTTTTTTTCAGCGTAAACCAAGTATACACGCACTGTTCCCAAAATTCTGTGAAGAAACATCATTCTATGAGGCCAAGTTTGTCCATAGGTCCTCAATGCTGTAACACAAATCAAATCCTGTAACACTACATGGAATTGTTTTTTTAGGTTTGGTTTTGGGATATTTTTATATAGACTACCAGTAAGCATCCAGGGGCCAATTTCATAGAGCTGCTTCAAAACACAAAATTTGTTTAAGCATGAAAAACGCTTCCTTGATCAAACAGGATTACCTATCAAATTTTCATGTGATGCTTACTGACTTGTATTCGGCTATTGTTTGTGGAGCATAAACATTCACAAGGAATTTTGGCTGCCAATGCTTATTTTATTTACAATGTACCAAGGATGTTGGTGCTTATAGTAAATTTTGGTGCTTAAACGGCTCTATGAAATTGGTCCCTGATGTGAGCTTTGCAAATCGCCCAGATTTGTTGGCCATTTGGGAGCAGAATATTCAATCCATCATTAATCAGAATTTACTATGGTTGATCATTATGATAAGTACTGAATCCTTCATAATAATGCAATGCATAAATCTCGTTATTTATAAATTCTCTATAATTATACACGTATAGCTGGGCTTTTAGTAGCACAGCCCTGGATGGTATTTTTCTTTTTTCAAATACCATGTATTGTCGTATTTGGTAGCTTATTTGGAAAATTCTAGTAAATTTACCAATATATGATATGATTTGATGCTCAGCACAGAGTTATGAAAAATTGAGAATGTACGAGCTTTAATATCTCTTTGTTTTAAAGAAGTAAGCCGCACCTAGGGCAGGCAGTCATGTATATCTAATTTGTATCTTCGGTGTTTATTCCGCGCGACTCCTCCTCTTTGCGCAAGTCCTCCGACATAATTGGTAATTAATGAATGTGAAATCATAAACCTGTCCCGGGATGGGGACAGAACGGTAAAGAAACTCCGTTGCTTGTCGTCGCACATGGACCCGGGGTTCACTAACCGCCCGTCAGGAAATGCACGACGTGACATCAGCATTTCATGTCCCGGTGAATGAGGGAATGAATTCTCTAGAAAAGATAATAAATAATGTTTTTAATCAACATCACGAGGTCGTTGACTTCAGACCTCCGATAAACTTGCAGATGTTTTGGAAAATAACAGCAAATGTTAGGAAGTGAAATAATTCCCCACTTGGGTTTGTTGGCCGTCAATCAACTGAAATGATACGGGTTACACCTTTAGGTTATACTGTTGTGGTTTCCTTTTTTGTGTGGGAGTTGAATATGAACCAGTTCCAAAATTCAAGGAACTGAGTGTTGTTTATGACAAATAGTCATATCGATGTTTGTGGCACATGAGGAACATTTCACCAGGTTGGGGCAAGGTTTTATCCCTGTTTGTGGTTGAAAGACGTATCCTGTATTATAAGTTTAAAACTTCTAAATAACATCCTGTAACTTCAAATTATTTAATTTATATGCTTAAGAATGGATAATTTCATCAGCACTTTTAAAATAGGAATTTGTGAATAAGGCCCCAGGCTCTTGAACAAACTCCCAGAATACATCAGAGTCATGTACCACCTCATTTCATACATTCTAGACACTCCTGAAAGCTCACCTGTTTCAGGAGAAGTACCATCAATAACTTGTCTTCTTTTTGTGCCTCAGCGCCTTAGAGCAAACGTTTGATTTTGACGCTTTATAAATGTCTTTTGATTGATTGATTGAAGGGCTTGGACTACAGGATAAGAGCAGGTTCATTGACATGTTTAATAGTAATACAAAGAGGGAATTCATGTAAATATGTGCTAAATCTTTCCACAATTCGGAGCTAGTTTCATGGAACAGTTTAAGAACATGATTTTTATGACATTAAGCACTGAAAGAGTGCGCACTGCATGCTTAAACTAACACACACTGATTGCTCAAAATTTACATGATACAAGAATGCAAAATCACCAGGCTCTTGCAACCAGACATGTGAAATAGTACATTTACGCTTAAATGCACATTTTGCTGCTAAGCAGAAAAGCGCTGCTTACCAATAAGCAGTGCTGTGTGTGACATTTGGTACCTGGTGGAATGACCTGTATACACTATGGATTGGTGTGTAAGATCATACTTTTGTTTAGCTGTCATTTGAAACAATTGCACAGCAGGACTGACAAGATTTCCAGGAAGTTAGGGAAATGCTCGGGTATTGTTGCAAGCTCGCAGCTCACAGTCAAACTCAGCTTGTCCACTTTGCTAGTTTAGAAACTTTTTTTATTTTACTTTACGGCCAGGAAAAAACACAGTGTCATTGACTGCATTTGAAACTTCTGTGAACTCTCTTGTGTTGTGGAGACACCCAGACTTCCTCGCATGTTAAACCTATGATCTGAAACAATGGTCGGGAACCCCCAGCCTTAGGATTGTCCTTGCTATTGGGAAGAGTTGATGCTTCGGCGCCCTTTGGAAAATTATTGATCCCAGTCTACCCCAGACGAGCCTTCCAGTTGCTGTTTTTGAGATTTCATTCAATTTCGTGAATGCACCCAGAGAAGGCGGTATTTTAACCCTTTCCCAAATTGATTTACCTCGATCTGATGTGCATGTGCATATTTAGAAAGAAAAAAAAGATATGGGATATAGTCGTCAGTGGGTTCTGAATCCACCCACTACCTTTCTGCGAATGCTAGTCACGTCTAAGGGGTCAGTAACTGAGAGATAGGGCCTACCCTCTATCTCCGTTCACTTCCCAGGACTGGGGTTGACCAATTTGCCTCGAAGCAGGAAATAGCGGCAGTATGGACGGCCGTATTATCCCCACGAGCCCATGGCACCCACACGCTACCCCCGTTTAACCTTTTGTTCGCTGCTTTCAAATTAAGGTTTATATCCTCTTCTGCCGGTTATTTTTTTTTTCGTCCCTTCATTTTTTGTGTGTCTTCTTTCTATGGTTAATTTCCTTCTGGTGGGTATCTGAATGTCAGGTGACTATTTAATACAGAAGCCGGCTCTCTCCCCCTATACCCTAAGGGACTGGGAGCTGGGAAGGATTTTTCTCCTAGAAGCAGTGGGTGAACGCTTGACATTTTACTGGGTGACGTCGGTAGCTAGCCTTCTCAAGGATGCTGGGACAAGAAAAACAAAGATGGGGATATAAAGAAAATAATGAGAGAGAAAAAAATAATAATGTCAAAGCCAGCTTCAATTTGGAGTCACATTTGCCCTTTTATACCCAAAAGCCCTATTCATGGGTTTTATGTTAATATGCGCATGCCTAATCTTGTATGAATCTTCCTTCAACCTTTGACGATTTTAACTTCTGTTTTTCTCTCCTTTTCTTCTTTTAAAAGAGGATTCCTTGATTTCTGGCGGAAATTTCTTGGGATGGGAATTTCAGCCCTCTCAATTCTCTATTCTCCACTTCTAATCATATTCTTCGTTACCATGGTATCGGATCACTTTCAGCTCACTTAGTTTAATATTTTAATATCGTCTGCTACATGTATGCAAGCTGTTTGATCTGTGAACAGAACATATATGGTTTATTTCATGAAATTGTTTGAACAACTGAAAACGTTGCTCTGAAATCTCGATATCATTTCATGGTTTTATTTCCATGGTAGGGTTATGCTATTTTCTTTTAGATAGCTGTTGAGGTTCATCAAATTTGATGTCCCAACTCAATGATGTAGTTTTCTTTCAATGTAGCCATGGTTTGGTCATGGCATAATCATACTGACACGAAAAAAACCAAATCGGGAGGCCAAAATATATGCAAATGAAGCTTGCTGTATATTTCGCTGCGGTTTTGCTGCAAACTGCATAAATTTGTCTGCCGTAGTTGAAAGCGTGATGAGTTTCTATTCAGACTCGGCGAAATCTGACCGCGCCGTGTGAGTTTTCTTTTACATATTCAATACCCAGTGTCTCTGTGGTTTGGCCTCAAGGCTTAGCTTGCCCCAACGTCTTCCAAACCGAAAAAAAAAAAAATTCCCTGATGCTGTCTCCTCTTTCCTTCGGTGGTTTCACAGCGCAGATTCCTGAATCTTGCCAACTGACCTGTAAATTATGAGGCTGACCTAAGTATCCACTTGAGAAGCGGGCTGGCTGGAAAAAAAAAGAGGGTGAAATTTTGCATGAGCAAACGGGGTATGGGCAGGGCGTGTGGAGCTTGTTGGAATTCTGAATTTTATCGATGTCTCGACCCGCTGCATCCTCCGGGGTGTTTTTTACTGTTGCTAATGGCATCTGTAAGGTCGGCATGGCGATTATTTCATATCAATCAACAAACAATAGGAAGAGCTCATTTGCCGTGGAGGGTTGAAGCGTTTTTATTGATTGAAATCGGGTCAAAGTCTTAATAATTGGTTCAGGGTTTATATTGTGTCTAGTCATGCATCCGTGGAATTTTGTTTTTTCCATGGTGGCGCTGAATTCTTTTCGTGCAATAAAATTTCAGAAGGAACTACTTCTCGGATGAAATGAAGATGTGAATTTTCTGAGGAAGTACCGATTAACAGTGAAATTTTTATTTGATATTGATCCTCGTATCTGTTTTTCTACTGGAGTACAGAAATGAGCTGGCAAACCACACAGTCGCTCCAACTAGACTGGTTGACTGTCTCGTGTGATTTATCCACGTGTCTTTTGATTCCCCCGTGCGGGTCCTCTGTCTGTAGATGAACCCTTGCCCACCCCACCCCCCAACCTACAATCTAAAAAAAGAAAACAGGAGGACTGATTTAAAACTAAAAGGCAAGGTGCATTTGCAGTTGATAGACTGTCCCAAAGATGTCGTTGAAATGAACTTTAATTGGGTCTATGAATGCAACCTTTTTGTTTCTTTATTATGGTTGTTTTGGTTACCCATAATTCTTTGCACCACATGGGCACTAGGAGTGGGCCGAGATGGCGTGATGAAATGACAGTCTGATCCCACCCCCCCCCCACCCCTTCTCTCCCCCTTCTGCATATTCCCGTGGGAGACATTTGACTTGCATGACGCCCGTGCGATGTCTGTATATAACGCACAGGCCAGGTACACGTACATGTGTAGGTAGATGCCCTGCCAAATCTGGGTCAAATAATCCCCGCCGTTAATTATTGAGATGACTTTAGCCTGCTGACCTGCGCTGGTGCACTGTAAGGAGATGTGTAAATACATATATGTACACAAGGCACTCCCAAATATACAGGTAGTTTGTGATGATGGTTATGGGGGGTGTCCACCTTTTAGCAGTACACGGGATTATTGAGGATTCAAAGTGTTAACAAAAATTGTTTTATTTCATTTCGACTTATATGAGAACCGAGATTCGTTTGAGATATTTCCCTTGGAATTTTTTTTTTTAAAGGTAGTATCATACTTTGGTTTTTGTCAAAGAAATACAGATTCATCGGCAAAAATATCAAGGAAGATACAGTAACAGTTATCTGTGAACATTTCAGTCCCATTTTTGAGAAAACAGTGAAAAACGGCCACAGTATTTGTTAAGTCTTTTCTCTTTTCTCTTTGATCTTTAAAAGATCAAAAATAATTGTGGTCACTGGTTTAACTCTTTTCTGGATAAATACAGCATATCAGGCATAAATATGTTACTGGTATGTTTCTACCATCACCATCTTTATGCCCTGTAAGTTATAGGTAAATCTGTGAAAAGTGATTTTATAATCGTTTTGCACCATCTTTATACCCTGTAAGTTATAGGTAAATCTGTGAAAAGTGATTTTATAATCATTTTGCAGTGGGAACAGGGAATGATAATTGCATGAATTAATTTCTGAAAGAAAAAAAAATGGCTATTAAAAAAAACCAGACAAGCTGTTTTTCATAATTTGGAAGTAAACGCCTGTTTAACTGAAATTGTTCCTGTGACAGGTGATTGGCAGATTGTTTACTTTGCAGAACAATAGGATGAGCACAGTCTTTGTTTTTGCGTTTAATATGAACGGTTACCTTGACATTGACTATGACAATTAATTCAATTAAAAAAACAATCTGTTGGTTGTTTTTTTTTAGATTTATGTCGTTGTTATTTTAAGCTGGAAGCATTCCTTCCATGTGGTATTTTAATGCGACAGCTGTTGATTGTCAAATTATTATTATTATTATTATTTATTTTTTTCAATTTCCCCCAGACATTTGTGGAGAGTTTGTGTTAATGAGTGTTTATCCTTGAGGAATGCTTGCTAATTGCATTTCTGAAAGGGCCTTGGTTATCAGCTGTGGTATTACCCGGCCTAGTTTACATATTGCGGATGTAATGGAGGGGACAAAATTAACAGTAAAAAAATGAAAAAGAAATGAAATCTGAGAAAAGAATTCTGAGAAATGTTTTTTTTTTTTTTTTTAAATAATCATCAAATAACCCCAAGGGAAACTAATTGAATTCTTAAGTCATTGAAAAGTGATTAAAGAAAAATTGACTGGAGCGGGATTCGAAACGGTGACCTGCTGAATACCGTACAGGTATTCAAATTGTATTTTGGGGTGATGTTTTCTTTTAACGGCCCAGCATCAAGAGAATGTTCCCCACATCCCACCTTTACCCGTCCCACGACCACCTCTCGGAATTGTTCATTCTAGACTCATTACAAGTGATCACTTGAGCTGTTTTGTCTTAAAGTTCCTTTTCCTCCATTTTTCTTTCTCTTTTTTTGTTGTTGTTGCAAGGCAATTTATTCTGCAGCTTGGCAGCGCAGCGTGTGCTGCTCTGCTCTACTCGCTTGTCGTTGACCTTTTCTGATTCTGAGAAGATATTACTTGCGTCCCCCCACGCTCGGTTGACAAGTGGTTTGATATTATTCGGCATTTAATGTGTAGGGTGCCAGCAACTTGCAACCTACTCTGCCTAGATCCGTAGTCCCCGTACCCACCCCTCAGACTCTCTAGCCATTGGCCCTTGTATATGGAAACGATGCATGATGAATATTGTCTCAGGCACCATTTGGTACCGATGTAATTTTGTATAAAGGGCATTCAACCATTGGAGGTTAGGCTCGTGTGTTAACTGCTCGGCGGCAGCCGCGGTAATCTGCGGAGTGGAAAATGAATGTTGCCTCAGTTTGTTGTGGCGGACAATCCATGCGATGTGTGTAAACTGTGTAGACTTTGTGCATTGGCTATTTGGCATCAGTTCGTCACTATTATCTTTGAGGCAAAACAATGAATTAATAGACAGCATTGTATGAGCGTAGCCCAGCATGGGACAGTTAGTCACCTTCTTCTGACCTCTAGCCTGGGGGGGGGGGGGGGGGGCTATTCAAATGAGGTCACGTGTGTATGGTCCATGGTGAGTGGATGCCTGATTTGTTTTTTGGGTTTTTTTGCCTTGCATGAAAATGGGCTTTAAACCTAGCTCCGCAAAGTTAGGCATACATGAATTTGACTCTGTATTACACGTAATTGTATGCAATGATTCTTGGGCCATTTTGAAACTTGTTTGTGCTTCGACTTGATTTCCTTCATAACCCAAAAGCTGCCGAAGGTACAGGTTGGGTTTTGAAACTCTGTCTTCTTTATTCAAACAGAGCCTCTTCTTTAAAATAATAGTATTGAAGCCTGGGGTTTTTTTTAGAAAATAAATGGATGTGTGATTGTGTGGAATTAAGTTTAAGCCATAGCCGGAGTCAAAATGGAGCCCCAAAATAGAAGATTGGGTTCCTTGCATTAAAGATGTAAAGATGTTCCATATTCCAATCCTGTGGATTTGCCGTAGCGGAAAATAAAAACACCACTGTACTCTTTTTAGACATGATCACGGCTTCAGCCCACTATCGCTTTGAGCGATGATTAGTTTTTTTTTGTTTTTTTTCAATGTTCAGTCAATATTCATAATGTATGGATTTTTAATCTGAAAATGGAAGATTTCATGGTTACAGGTTGCCATGATTACAGAGGGGATGTTGTGAGTTTAGTTGGGGGGGGGGGAGATGATCAGCTTTATGTCTGTCAGTCAGTCACATGCTTACTGTGAGAGGCCTTGCAGATGATGAGGTCTCTCTGTATGTGTATTGCATCTGTAAACTTTTTGCCGTTTGATGGAGGCGATGCTTGTCACACTCAAGGACGCAGTTGTACAAGGCCAGTGAAGCAGGGAGGGTGGGGGAGGGTGGGGGAGGGGAGGGGGCGTGATGAAGCCATCATTTGAACCAGTCCTGCAACTGATTTTCCCCAAGAGACAATGTTGCCAGTCAATTTCACGGCCCAGGGCCCAATTTCATAAGAGTTGCTAAGCACAAAAATTTGCTTAGCACAAAAATGTCTTGCTCAATAAAACAAAACACCATTAAACATTCCATTGATATTCATGGTCAGCGAATAATAACCAAAGAACAATCACATATGATACACAGCACTTGGAAATTTGGTTGTTAATCCTGTTTTTATTAATACAGAAATTTCATGCTTAGCAAATGTTTGTGCTAAGCAGGGCTATGAAATTGGCCCCTGCTTAGCACAAAAAATTGCTAAGCATGAAATTGTTGTCTGAAGTAATAAAAACATGACTAATTTAATCAAATTTCCATTTGTTGTGTATTACTTTTGTGATTGTTCTTTGGCTGTTGTCCACTGACCATGAATATCAAAATGGAATTTTTAATGGTGGTTTGTTTTATTGTTGGGCAAGACATTTTTTGTGCTAAGCAAGTTTGTTGTGCTTAGCAGCTCCATGAAATTGGCCCCAGATGGGTTATAGACAATGGGCAAGGACAGCAGAGGACCTTGGCCAGTTGTGGGTTGGGAGATGCTTCAGTGGTGCGGAAACCGGTTGGAACAGGACTCTGGACCGGGAGCAAAATTAGAAGCTGGGAATTTTGAAGGAGAAAGAAACAAAGCCATCAACCATTGGCAGGTGTTTCTGTTACTTTGTATAGGACTGTGTAGGGCTATTTATACATAAATGCTGACCTTGTCAGTGGCGGCCATGACTGGGGGCCGTCTCATTCAAGTGTGATATGAATTCTGTGTCAGAATCAAGTGCATGCACCTATATCCTGGGACAATTTTCAGTCTTAGCTACTTTTGTCCTGGAAGGAAATGAGTGACTGAAGTGAACAATTGAATATTGGTTGTACATGTATCACCAGGTTGAGATAAGATTCCTCAATGATATATCAATATATATATTCAATATTTATCAGGTCATCCTTTATGCATGAATACACATTTTTTGCCAATTTATATGAATCTACATACTATACAGTAGAAAGCCAATCATTTGGGATTTAAGCCTGTAAACTGCAATTCCATTTTAAATGAGAACTCAAGTAAATTTCAGTGCTGAAATATTTAGTCAAATGCAGTTGCAGTATGTTTTTCCTCCTTGTTTTTGCTTTTGGGTTTTTTGGGGGGATCAATCTCTGTCAAAATTAGAAAAATGATGAACAATGTCGTTATCGGTATGATTAGAAATGTAACACACGCATTTGAGTTACAATTGACACTGTTGTGAATAATACACGGCACAATCAAGTTTCATACAGTTCTGGTGACATGGTCACAACTCTCGGTCCATTTTGTCGATTTTGTCGGACACGCAGGGGTTAGAAGAGCAACCTTGAATTCAAACGCTGCATTTTATGTCCTGTACACACTGTGCATTGTACAATACTAGCAAACGGAAGATCATAGAACACTGCAATGAAATAGTATTTGTTAGAATACATGTGCAGTACATTATACACAATACTGCATAATACTGAGAGAAAGCAGGTCATGTCAGCAGACTGGTACCAGTGGTGACAATGCCCTTGAGAGAAATAAAGAAATTGAATTTATGCAAATATAATGTACGTATAATTTAATATATACATAGACCCATCAAAGGACAAGGACATTTGAAATAATGAACATAATGCTGAACTACATGTAATCCTTGGGGTCATTTTGTTTGTGTTTGTATCTGTAATTTTCCACGATTTCTAGCGATCAGGAGTAATTTTGGTTTTTTTTTTATTCCTGGTTTTCGTAGCGATGGAAGTTTTGCTATTTGGGATGATTGGTATGACATCAGTAACCATGGTTATATTTTTTTCTCTCTTTCTTTCTTTCTTTGTATCAGACGGCCATGTTGTTGCTTCGCATCGATGATATCGTTTCAGGCACCAAGAAAGCCTCTGGTGGTGAGGGGGCTGGCATCGCCGCACCCACGACAGGCGCACAGGGCGTGGCCGGAATGGAATGATCCCATAATGCACTGCACCGTATCCCATCATGCACTGTGTCACAGTGCCCCTTATTCAAGTAAACAATTTATCATTTAAAACAAAAATGTAAAATTTGGTCTTTGTCCGCATTTGTGTGTAAATGACAGTTTTGATGCTAAGTGTCATTGGGTACCAGACTGTGTACACTATTTAAAAAAGGCCAAAATGGCTGGTACCAGTCTATTAATTCACTGTACCATTTTTAACATTCATCAAACAAATGATCCCATTCTTTGCAGTCATATTCTGATTGAAGTATTGAAGGTGGTCAGTGGAACTTAGGCATATGGAAAAGAAAAACAAAAATCCCCCAAAATGGTCGCCACATAAAGTGTTTTTTTTTGGCCACGTGAAAGCAGTGTAGTACCAAATGTAGACCCCGGCTAGGATTCGGGTTTTAAGACAAATTAAGAACCAACAAAGCTTAAAAGGTGTGTCCTTTTGGTTTTTTCATGCTCCATTTATTGTATGTATAGAATTGTGTTGGTTTTTTTAATGCAGTCGAAACATACACAATATTAAATGAATTGTACTCTTCAACGTTGCAACTGCCCCTTTAATAATGCCCATTGATGGTGAGTACCAACGAGCTTGTAACACTTTAATTAAAGTGGCAGGCCACTCGTATGCCAGAGAACTGCATACAAGGCGTTCAAGAGTCCATATATACATTATATATAGGTATATATATATATGATCAATAAGAGCTTGCTGTGTCATTGTTTAGAAACATGTAGATGGAGTGTGTAGTACTCGCTGGCCGCCAACTCGTGTTTGGTGATGCCATGGTAACCGGTATAAACAAGATGGTGTTTTTTTTTTCTTTCTCTCTATGAAACCCACGCACAAATTATATGGGTGAACAAAAAACCACCATAATAATACATAATATTAGCCCAATTTTACAAAATAAAAATGGCCGTCAATTTATTGTGCGTTTTTTTTTGTTTATCTTTATAATTTGGGCTTATATAATGACAGGGGCCACTTTCGTAGAGCTGCTTAAGCACCAAAATTTGCTTAAGCAGCAAAAATCTTTGTAAATGAAATCAGTATGCCAGCCAAAACTACTTGTGAATGTTATGCTCAGCAAACAATGGCTGAATTTTTTGACAATTTGGTCGGTAATCCTGTTTGATCAAGGAAGACTTTTCATGCTTAAGCACAGAATTTGCTAAAGCATGAAAAGTCATCCTTGCTCTATAAAATTCAGCTCTGTGAATTTGGTCCCCCGTTGGTGGAATGATTCATTTTGTAATCAATTATCAAATCTTTGTGACATTTGAAAGATATTTGGGATGATGCACAAACAATTTGTTTGGTATTTCCCTCTTTGCAACCTGAATTATACCCAACGGAGTGGAGTTTGTTTATCACAGAATATTTTGCGAATCGATGCCCAGCCGTCATTGGCGTCATGACCCTGTTTACTAAGATTTCATGATAGACAAGAGGATTTCTAGGTATTAACCGACCGTCAGTAATGAACCAAAATGCAAGGGAAATCAGTTCCTGCGCTATTGTGATTTTATTTTTTTGGATATAGCCCCTCTTGTCATGGTGATAATGTTGTGCGTACATGTATGTCATGTGTTTCTGGAGTAGCAGCTGGCACAGAGATTTGATTGAATGGCCAGATCATGGAAGGGGAATAAAAACCAGACCCCTCATGTCAGATGGCTGCTGTACAACAAAATCTAGTACTGATAAGCTCTGTATTACATGATTATGTTGGGTGTCATTCCCACATTATTATAATGCCGGTCCAATACAATAGAAGAAATGAACATGTTTAGATCCTTGATTACTTGTGCTCATAACCGACGCTCGTATTTTTTCCAGTATGTGGAGTCTTTTAAATTTGGGAATCCACTGAAATTATATCATTTTTTTTCTGTCGGATTAGAAAATGGAGAATCTTCTGAAATTATTGTTGTTTCTCTCGTATTAGATTTGCAGTTGGAAAATTTACCCGCAAATATTTCCAACTCGTCGATTTGAAACTGTCATTCCAGTAATTGCAATGTCAGGAATATATACCTCGGTATTAAATGCTAATGATAGGGGAAACGGGTTGTGGTTTATCGCTGGGATTGTGTGTGATGTCGAAGCACCACAGTTGTACTTTAGTCTGTCCAAGACTTAGCTAATTATGTCCATTCAATCACTTATCACCTGGCTTGCACGAAAAAAATACTGGTAGGCGCTTTATACACACATGCCAAAGTTAAAATTATCATCTGATGAATAATGATATTATGCAGACAGGTGGTAGTTGAATGTCAACATCACCTTGCGTACTGTTGTCTTACTCTGTGAATAAACATTTGTCTTTTTGGGCTGTTGCACTTTGTCTAAATATTAAGATTTGCATTTAATACCACTATCTTTTTTTATTTTCCTTTTTTTTTTAGGAGTTATTACAATTGTGAGTTACTGTTTGTGCCTGATTTTTTGTTTTGTATTTTGTGGTTTTGCAGAAATAAACAATATCTGTTTACTGGAACACAACGACCTTTTCTTGCGATCGTTTCTTTAAACATTATTGGCATCGTTTTTTTGTACACATTCATGAGTCCCTATGAGTCATTTGAATATGAAGCACGCACTGGCCTCCAAATGACCCCCATCATCCACGCTTGTGTATCAATAACCATGAGCGTTTCCATGGCAATGGCCTCCATTACTGAGTATGCTGGTTGGTGAGCCTAGTGTGTGTATATGGCACCGACAATGCATGGCTAACCAAGCGTAGTAGGCTCCGCACTGCCTTAACCTTCATGAATATTTAAAAATGAAAATTATTTCGTTTGGAGCGAAGCAAAATCATGGGACTATTTTCTGCTAGCCTATCATAAGTTATAATTATTTTGGGGCATATATGTAATTTGTAATTGATTTTGTCTAAAATATCATTGAATCTAATTTTTTGTCTGGATATTTTTTACAAACGTCAGTGTGATCCTGTATCGTTTATAATATTTTTTTCATTGGAAACACCTCGATAATTATTATTCGCAATGTCATACTTGCTCTCGTGGAATAGGTCTGAAAAAAAAAATTCAGCTGTTTTTTTTGTATGCATCCAATGTTATTTATTGACTTGAATATTGATTTTTGTACGGGGTAAAAATATCACATTTTGGAATGTAATTAAGCTGACATCCCCTGCAGCTGTACCAAAGCAATAGAATTACTGTACCGTTTGAAATATTCAACATTGAAATCGCCACTTTCATCAATTGCTTTCAAAGAAGAAAAAAGACCCCCCAAACCCCAACATAATTACTTATTATTTGTTATCCGTATAAAGAACGACCGTGTGTTGTGTTTCACTGAGTGTTTTTTTTTGCCCTTATAGCCCATAGGGCGTACAATAGGTATAAGACACCTATAGGATCACTGTTTCTTCTGCAGTCTCTCTGTGTATGATGTGTGTGTGTGCATTGAGCACTGTGCTCTTACCATTCCTCACGTTCTGTGAGCTGAGAGGGGAAAGATACTTGTATTGTGTGTGCATCTGAGGGGCTGAAGTGCGTATGGATAGATGTTAATTACTCTCGCTATCAATCTATCATTCAAGTCAAGCCAAGTCCACCGATCCATTGACCGAACTACCAGGGGGACAATTTTCATTTTATACTCTGTTGTCTTAAAACACTTCGTGGCCGCACAATGACACAAAACGCCGGTCGTTTAGTAGGCCTACCTATCCACTTATAACCGGGGTCTAGACAGATTTCGAGGAGAGAGGGGAAAAAATGGCCGGCATCCTCTTTAATAACTAAATTCTGTTGGATAGAAACATGAGCAGAAGGACGGTTTGAAAACTGTGGCTGGAGATCGGGATCGTCTCGCGTATTATACAGGGGAGCCTAGGAGTCGATCACTCGGTGAGCCCACTATACCTCGGTGCAAGCAGCATGGATGAAGGTGATGGGCTTATGGGTGCAGCAGCATGGGGTAACGGCAGCAGCACAAACGGCGTGGACTACATGACCCTGCTCAGGATACGACACAGGTAATTTGTTGAATGATTAAAAAAAAACTACAACTATTTTAAAAGCAGAACAGCGAAATGATTATCGCCTAGCATGCAAAACGGCAAGTGAGCAATCATTTGAAATGCAATAATGAAGATTTGATAGTCGTGTTGGTTAAATGGGGCGATTGCCACACGCACTTCTTAAGGGGGGGGGGCATATTGGAAAAAAACCAGGGTAGCTCGACTTGAATGAAGAGCATCTTTTTGTAGAATTTGATTGAATTACACTTGTAATACATATCAGTTAGACTAAATATGATGCTGATATTTTTTTTTTTATATTAAGATATTATTTTCCTGCGACGGTAATTGAGAAGGATTTAAGTAGATCATGAACCGATTCTGTTCAAATCTGTCTTCCATATTATATTAAAAATGTATATCTAAATTTCCGTTCCAGCACATTACGTATTCTCCATTAATAATTTCTCTCTAATTTAAAAGCTTAGTTAATTTGTTATTAGTACTATTTTCAGGTTTTTGTTTATTAACACGAAACGTGTTTATATATTAATTCACTTACATTATTAATTAACGATTTTTTATTCAGACTCAATTTTTTTCACAGGGTATAGTCTTTCATAATTTGAAACAGCTCTTGTAAAATTTCACACCTGAATTTGTGTCATGTTGTATTCAGGTAGGTTCACACATAATTATAGGCCTACACACATCAACATAGGCCTAATGGCCCCTTAAAGATGGCATGCCTGAGTTTTGGCCTTCTTATTGTTAAAACATCCATTAAAGGACACACATAATTGCGTAAGGTTTTCTAAAAGATGCCACCTTTTGTGTAGAGCGGAGAGAAACTGCAATTATCTGAATTTATGATTTAGATTTTTGTTGTCACTATTCAAGCCGAAAGCTCTGGCGATTTAATGGTGTCTACTCATAATGTAATCATCACTATAGTTTCGCGCCCAAATTGTCAGGCCTTACGGAGCTTTATGCACTTGTGCAGAAAACCTAATTATACACAGCATAAATGAGATCGATAACTGCCTTTAGATGCAAGTATGAAATCAATATACATGTTCCTATATGGGTACGCTTGGAAAATGTACAATGCAATGATTATAATTATGTGTTCTATAGCTGAAATTATTGCTTTTGTATTAAAGGTACAGAACAGGATTGGTAACGTACACATTGGTACGAAGATGGTGCTGGTAGAAAATACCGTTAGAATATTTCTGCCTGAAATGGTGTATATATCCAAAAATTAGTCAAACAAAGACCGAAAACAGTGTTTTGATCGCGGGGTACAGACCAAAACCATTCTTTATGTTTTATAAGAACAACTGAGTCGGGTTTTTGCTATATTCTCGTGACTCAGATGTCCGATTCAGCTGAACGTTTCACAGGTTTATTACTTCATGTATACATGTTTGACCAGACAAAGTATGCATGAGCGCTGTTCTGACGACCTTTACCAATTATACCTTTAAGTATAAGGCACATAATAAGAGTCGTTGTATATTTCATGTCATAAAATGCATGTGCGATACCGGTAATGTTCTGGTTGATGTCACAGGAGCAGACAGATCTATTAACTTTAATCGCTGTTTCATCTCTGTCTGAATTAAGGATTTATTAAAGTCATACTGACATACTATCATTTGATTGAAGCTCACATCTAATAGTGTAATACTAATGGAACAATGGATAGTATACAGATGCATAATAATGGCATTTATAGACAACCTGTACCGTTCGTTTTTACCAAAAGAACTAGGGAACAAAGTCCACCAACACAACTGGTGCTTTTCAGAGATGAGAAATTCTTATAAAAATGCCTGATTATTTTTTTTTTGTCATTTTACTTTGGACAAGGTATAGGCCCATTCAACGGAGCATTTTCAAATTTACATGACACTATGCCCCATACAAAATAATGCAATTTTCTCTGTGAGCTGGTATTCTCTGCAACTTTGCATGAGCTACCTATAACTCTTTCCTTTGTTATATCAAACAAACATTTCTTCCATAAATTTCATCCACAATTCTACCGTAGAATTAACCCAAAAATGCACATCGTGTACCTTCAATTTATGATAGAAAATGTCACAAAGAAGACTTGTGGGCCACCGTCGTACTCGTTTCACATAGCCACGCGTATTATATACACACGCTCCTCGCACATTGTGCACATGCATAAGATGCAGGTACGGTATATACTGATAAACCCGTTCAGATAATATACAACGGAATAATCTTCATAATTTATCTAATGCCTCATTTTGCCGCTCTGGATGTTTAACCTATTTTCCGCTTGGGCTACTGGGTATAAAAGGCATAATTTCAATTAAAGGCGTCGAAGGCCTGATGTGCAGAAACATGTATGGCCTTGCGGTTTGTTGGTTGGTTAGAGGTTGGATTGATTTGATTGGCTGGATTGAGATACATTTTCTGGTTCGTTTGTTGGTCGATTTTTATGGTTCGTTTGAATGTAGATGGATTGTCGCCATTTGTCGGTCAGATGTTTGATAGTTTGGTTATTTGGTTGGTTAGCTTATTTGTTCTGCATGTGTGGCTCAAATTTCGTTTGGGCGTTTGATTGTGGTATGGGTACCATTTTTTTTCTGTTCTAGTTAAATGGCTAATCGTTTTTGCAAGAGTTGATATGTTAGTTGTTCGATAGGTTGACTGATAGGTTAGTTGTTCGATTGGTTGGTATAGGTTAATTGTTCGATTGGTTGGTTGATAGGTTAGTTGTTTGATTAGTTGACTGACATGTTAGTTGTTCGATTGTTTGGTTGATAGGTTAGTTGTTCGACTGGTTGGTTGATAGGTTAGTTGTTCGATTGGTTGACTGAAAGGTTAGTTGTTCGATTGGTTGGTTGGTTGTTTTTTGTTTGATTAGTATTGAGACTGAAAACAAGTCTGGTGAATCCCACCTCCCTGGTATAACTGACTCGTACGTGTGCACGGCACCTCTTTAAAAAAAACCCGCCTGTTTGCTCTTCCGGGTCACAAAGAGGCCATCAACTAACTAATGTCACATAATACCGCTTACAGGCAGACATCTGGACAAATAGTAACTAGCGTCACAGACACACAGTAAACCCAAACAACCAATCAAAATACCCAGACAGGACATTGAAGAGAAATAACACAGATAGACAAAGCATCCTACAATTCCAAATACAAGATATTGGGTACATTGAACTGTACACAGCAGACTATTATTAACGAGGTCTTCAATACCGACATTTGAAACCATTAATATCACTGTTGTAGTATATTTTTTAATGACATTTATTGTAATTTATTTTATTCAGCATCTACAGTTTGCGGATATCCTATTCTATTTGTTTTAATTAATTAAACATCATTTGAGTCTAGTGGTGACATGATAACATTTTAATATACGCTAGGCCTGTTGACCGCCAAAACTCTCGTATGAACAAAGATCTAGGAAGAAAATTGCGAAAGAGCCTATACACATATTACGAGTGTTTGGCGAAACCCGTATTATAGCACTGCCTACGCTTTGCCATCGCAATTTTTCCCCCTGAAAGCTTTAGTTTTTGGCCAGCAATTGTTGGCAAAAGTATTTGATCTGATCCCCTCGGCAAGCCGGGTTCGTATCATGCCGGCGTCTCGGGTTGCCCTGACGTTATAGTCGTGGCAATCCATTTTCAAGCAGAAATTCACTTCAAAGCAAATAAAGCAAAGAGCTGTCTCGCGACTGAACGAAAACTCGCCCTCATTACGAAATAAAAATGGAACAAATATAGCATCCAAGTGTGGATAACGTATAGATCACTGGCTGATCAAGTTGAAGTAAAAATAGCTTTTATAATAGCAATTTGATATTGCTAATAGTTCTATGAGTTAAAACCAGCTCCGCCATCTTGTTACGTATTACTCATGCTCATCAATCGTATATAATGTTTGCATCGAAAGCTATATAGTAAAGTATAACATACTTGTCAAAATAAGAATACATTATGTTAAGACCATGGTTGAAATGGTTATTTGATTTTCCCAGTTCAGTGTTTTCATCAATTGGCATCTGATTAAAGCAACAGACAGCAAATTACTATAATATGAAAGTCAAATTGTACCTATAACAACGGCTAGTTGAATAACCTCAGCGGGAAAACATGGCTTTCTACTAAGTTTGTTCCATCCAGTTTATGCGGTGTATAACAAGCTGTCGAATTCTATTGCTTTCCCCCTGGTGCGGCTGCAAGCACCGGTCGATTACCTCACCGTATAGCGGCGCGTATCCCCCCTAGTCCCCCACCTCCAGGTTCACCGGTTCGAATCCCACCGTGTGGGCGTTTTATGGAATTGCTCTGTCAGTCCCAAACCTATGATCGCGTGGGTTATCCCTCCGATGGATTATACCGCTCTCCGTCTCTTGGGGTTATCCTCCCGCAGCTAAAAATAGGCCTTCATGCCTTGCCCTCATCGTCATATCATCGCAGGTTGTTGACTCGTAGAAATACATGCTATTGAGGCATGTTTGTTTCACACACAGATCCGGAATTGGATCCGTGGTCTCACGGGTGGGAGCTGATGCATATGGGAGAGCCAAGACACGGATCACTGGTCAGATCCCGGATTGGATCCGGGTATAGAAAACAACAACATCTCCAGTGATCACTTAAGGGCCAACATGGCACCGAACGTTGGGGATTTTTGGATACAATAAACCCCCCCTATGACAAATCCTGACTCAAGCCCTGGTTATGATATTTACTTCATGCGAATGGTTCGCGCGAAGCGAAACTGCAGGCCTATGACGTCACAGGTTGGATGTTTTTGCAGCGAATGTTTGCGAGAAGTTTCTGCCGGTACATTGTGTGAGTTGTTTGCCTTGAAGTTATGACGTCATAATATTGGCTGGGCTTGGCCATTCGCTTAAAGTGTGAACAAGGACTCGAGGCCTGTGTTTATTAGTTCCCACACGGATTGACGGATATGATATGGGCCTTTTCCAAACACATCGGCTCCGGCTTCGGCTCTGGCTCCAGTTTCATGAATCCATTCTAAAATAAATATCAAAATGAGAGGCTTTTGGCTGCGGTTCGGAAGTAGACTCTTTGGTTTGAAAAGGAAAGCAGAGCTTCAGCTTCAATAAAAACCTCACAACTTAGGCCGTGTCTAAACGGCCTTCAAGAGCTACGGCTAGGTCTTGGTGTCTGCGTGCATTTCCAATGGAGCGAAGACCTAGACCTAGCTCTAGACCACAGAATCGGATGCAGTCCTAGATTTCATAACGGATGACAGAGACGAAGCCGGAGCCCGAGCCGAAGCCCAGGTTTGGAAATGGCCCCCATACAGATTTGTATTTACCAATGATTCTTTGGTTGGTTCCAACACCGCTTTAAAATTGTATGACGCGCGAACCAGCGTTAATTATATCACTGGAGACCCGGAGCATATCGTATATGAAACAAACGGGGTCATTGCCTAGATCACTGAAGTATGGTGTAAACATGCGACTCCAGCATGACGTCACACAACACTTAACCGCTATTGAAGTCGTCCTCCAATTTATTTTTTTTTTTTCAAGCGGCCAAAACTTAAAGGACCGTTGTAAATATTTCTCGGAAAATTAATATAAATTTTTGACCGTGGACGACTTAGAGAATTATTACTGGGGTTTCGAGAACTGTTTTGAGTTTTGTTCCAGGAATTTGCGAATGAGGAAATAACAACTAATTCCAGCTTGCCTTATTTGTGTTATGATATAGATATATAGGAAAGGACCCCGTACATTTTTTGTCCCAAAAACTTTAAAGAGAAAGACTTCATTTTCACAATTTGCCCGCCACCATGCTGCAAGCAGTCAGTCTTTCCCAAAAAATAAAACAAAATAAACTCACAGACGACATAATGATTATAGAAACATTAATTCTATAATGTATGGTTATGGTTGTTACCTCCACAAAAACGCTCTTTTTTTGCAATTTCGTTTAAAAGGTATTTTATATAATGATCAGTTGGCTTTAATGATTCAGTGTTTTTAAAATTGATTTTTGTTGTTGATATTTTGTACCCGATTTAGTCGTTAATTAGAATTTTAAAGGCATCAATTTTGAAGTGTGATATTTTGTTAATCAGTTTAGAGAATTGTTCCCTGGAATTTCCATTACAAAAAGTGTTTCTGCATTCTCCAATTCTCGACGGCTATACATTTAGTGCCCCTAACCTCTGCTGCAATACACAGGTCGGGAAATTGAGCCTGCCAAAATAAAAAAAGAATAAAATATTCCCCAATTTTGACCGTAGACTTGTCGCTAGTCCTCGAACGGTTTAGACTTCAGACTGCCCGGTAGGGGATGGCAGGACGCGCTGGGCAGGGCCGAGAAGAGACTGGTATTCGAGTCAATGTCATGAAACACCGTCTGGGATACGATGCAGTGCTACTAAACCGTAATCCGATAGAGTTATAATATAGCCCACCGAGAACGGGGGGCCCGGGACCCGGGACTCAGACTGAAATGTACCGGGTGTATCCCCAAGAGTTCCCGGGCCAGTAATTGGATTTTCGTGTCCGTGATCCAGGGGTGCATCTTGGTCATTGTGTATACCAACGGGAAAATTGAATAATGGGTTGCATTTTATAACGAGATCAAATCCTATACACATCCCTTGTAGTACAAGAAGAAATTGGATTATCATATCCATGAAATGATCAACATCAAATTGAAAAATGGGATTCTTTTTTTTTTTACAATTTGATCAAGCTTTTGTCGAATTCTTACATTCAATCGCAATTACCAAAAGGTACAAACCATTAGGTCAAAATACTAATTTCTCTAAGTAAATCTCCCTCCAGAAAAAATTGGAAATGTCAGCATTATGAAACGACAGTGCAAAAAAAGTTAAAGTAAAAAAAAAGCATTACATATGTCGTACTTTTTAATTACAATGTCGTCCTTGTTTTATTTGTGGGTTGTGGGTATTTATAAAAGAGCACGGCGTATTTTTACATTGCCACAACACATGTTACTGGATAAATACTCACGAAAAAAAATATTTGGCCCAAAATATCGAACGGAACAACAAAAATATGAAAACATACATAGGCCTAATTGTTATACAAGATCTCAGAGAAAGGTATGCCCGGGGATTTTAATGATTGCAAAAAAATGTACCTTGCCCTTTTTCTCCATGTACCTTTTTCTCCATGTCTGGAATAAGTAAGTGGAAAGATAGATTATCTAACAAGAATTGTATAATTTTTTGTTCAAATGGACAATGGCTGTGCACGTTATGCCCCGCCCGCCATACGTGCGACGGTGGAGGCCATTTGCATTGTTAATGAAAGACCCTGGATGATAAGGATTCCCCCCCCCCCCCCTATAAGCGTGCCCTGCGCCTACTGCCGGGTGCCCGGCACGCGTCCCATTCGCTGACTCAATTACCAAAAAAAAAAAAAAAGGAGAAAAAAAATTCTGGGCATATTTTGCCTGCAGGTTTCTAGCGCATGCAGGCTGCCCATATTTTATGCACTTATATAGCATAGTACCGACCCTGGGTGCCTGTGTCTGTGAGGCCGGGTTCCAGGGACGCAGAATAATGGCACATGCCTGGCTCGTGGATTGAAACTCGATAGAATTTCCAGCAATTTGAGGTCAAAATTCACGCATAATTGGAAGTGAATTATTCTTTTAAAAAACTGAATTGATCATGCTTTATTTTAGTGGAGAGTAGGTTTTTTAAAACAAATTCACAACCCAACGTTTGGCTAACTGCAAAATTAGGTTGTTATATGAAATCATTGAACATTTTGACCTAAAATCAACACTTAAAAGAATTTTTTTTTTGCATTGATTACAGTGCTAACTTTATTCCTTAATATGAAGAAATTCCAAATGCATTTGTTTAATTCCGTCTTGTGATAATATCCTTACACTATTTTATATTTGTGTCCAATTTATTTATATTCTCTGCTTATCGACGAATGATAGGACCCGAAGATGTAACTAAAAGAGACACGTTGCCATGCAGAATATTCATTTAATTTCGGCCAGTGTAAATAATGAGCGATAGCACTTGTATACATGTTGACAGAGCTTTGAATATCGAGTCAAACGCACTTAAAACCCACGCGCTCTGTAAGCTGCCATCATTCGAAAATGTAAAGTAGTAAAATTCGCCAAACTCGATTCAAAATCGTAGATAAATTAATCCTTTCTTATAAACCAACGAGCCATTGTTGACAACATATTATGTCTTCGGGAAATCTTTAGAGCTCACCAAGCTATTTTGTATGGATTTAAATTCAAATCATTCATGTGCACGATAAGTCATTGGAGTAAAAACATGCATCACATATCACTTTTTGAATGTTATACTATCTAAATCCATGCTATTTGTACCGAAGCAAAAATAACCATTATGCCTAAAAGAAGTTATTTACAGTATATTGGATAGGGCTTTAAATGTAGTTATTTCCCCTGAATATAATACACATATGGACACACGTTATAAATCCCCTTAGGCTAGTGGTTATGTGTCTAGACATGACTCAGTAGGCCCTATACACCTGTTCTTCTTAAAGTATTGCCGTTTTCACTTCGATAAAAATAATACTATAGGCAGCATAAATATTGCTAATACTTTTGGGATCACTCTTGAGAGTGCGGTTGCATTTAATATTGCGGTCCGCAGTGCGGTTGTGTAATTATTAATAGGCGATGCACGAAATTGATTTAGAAAAAAGAATTTACTTTTAATGTTTGAATTCTCCGAGGCATCGTTTGCTGATGTCAGTCTTCAGAATTTCATAGAGCTGCTTAAGCACACAATTTTGCTTAAGCACCAAAAACCTTGATAAACAAATTCAGTATGCCTGCCCAAACTCCTTGTGAATGTTATACTCAGCAAATTATGGCCGAATGCAAATAAAAAGATTGGTTGGCAATCCTGTTTAATCAGGGAAGACTTTTCCTGCTTAAGCAAATTTTGTTTAAGGAGCTCTATGAAATTGGCCCCTGTATATAGACAGTTTCACGGATTGTATATTCGTTCGTGGGGAGCGAGCGGGGATCGTAATGCTCGACTATCTGTGCATAATTCTTTTGTAAGGATGGATGCACCGAAATACATTAGCAAATTGAGTAGCATGTCTTTTCATTGCTATCCCGTCCCAACAACATCACTCCCAAAACTGGGTCTGTATGTATACCGATGTCCCCATTGTATCATATGCACGAGGTGTCAAGTTCAACTCATACGTTCATTTTGCAAGACCTACATTACCCGATTCTTTCATTATTGCATGATGCCTGATGATGAAAAAATATTGCATTATTTGGGAGCCAATATTTTCACACTGATGTCCAAGGAACGGTCTATCGGTATACAGACCGCGTGTATGATATTATTCGCCGGCACTCATCTTATTACCATTAAACGCGGCGTATCTGATCTAAATGGGTGAGGCAGCGAACCATGTTGCTAGGTAACGACTGACCTCCCTGGCGACATCATTTGACCGCAAAACAGCTGGCGACAGACAAAGAGAATTTGACACGAAGGACAAAAAAAACAACCGGTATGCAGATGCGAGTGCAGGGATGGGGAGGGGTTGCAAACTGTGCGTTTGGCTCGGTGTGAGGGGACGGGGAGGAGGGGAGGGTGGTGGACGTAGACCGGGCTGTGAAATGGGTCAGGGTTGCAAGGTCATGTCGACAGGCCCGGAGGCAAAGCGTGGGAACAGAATGGTCATCATAACAATTCGTCCTTGTCCTTTACTGGTATAGACCGGCTATGGTGCACGTGGCGTGCGGCACGTCCAGCCTGTGAAGACGTATACGGTGTATACGTGCAAGGTATCCCGTGTATAGCCCCCACACTCAGTGGCGTCGCCAAGGGGGGGCCAGGGGGGGGCACGTGCCCCCCCCCCCTGGAAAACCTCGTGCCCCCCCGCGTGCCCCCCCATTTGAGATTTGGGTTGGTGAAAAAAAATATAATATATATTGTAGCGGTGCCCCCCCATCAATTGCTAGTGCCCCCCTTGTGCCCCCCCCCCCAGACTCAAAAGTCTGGTGACGCCACTGCCCACACTTTGACGTCAAATACTCCGATGTCCCATCTAAGGACCGCCGAGTGAATTGTTGAACCCATTCCCCATCTCGCTCGCTCACTAGACTGAGTCTTCTGAAGAAATATATAAAAAATGAAATAACGACTACGAGTTTCAGGTATAAATCAGCCTTATTTGGGGGTCTTGTTGCAGTCTATAGCCAGTGGAAAGAAAGGGGATGCTGACCCGAGCAGTTTGAACAAAGATGGAGGTGTCCAGTACGCAATACACACAATTAATATAGCCTATACGTTCACCATTTCCGGGGGGGGGGGGGGGGGGGGGCTACAGGCCACGCCCAGACTGAGCCCCATGGTTCTATGCCCATGCAGCCTATGTCCTCACTTACAAAAAAGTTAATAGAGAAAGTCAATTTCAAACTCCCATATTAACAGTTCAGAATGCTGAACAACCAGAACATGTACTTAAGTGTTTTGCAGAACTTGACTACAACCAAAACCTGAATCGCGAATTTTCGCGTCCCATTCAGATTGTTGTATCACCAAAATTCGCTTCATGGTGTACAAATACATGATTGGTAAAGGTCACACTCACACTTTGTCTGATCCAGCATGTACATGAAATAATAAACCTGTGAAAATCTGAGCTCAGTCGGACATCCGAGTCACGAGATAGTGAAAACGCGACTCACAATTTTTCGAATAAAGCAATAAAGAATGGTTTTGATCTTACCCCGAGATCAAAACTGTTTACGGTAAACCTGTGAACATTTCTGTTTGGGCATGTTACCAATCCTGTACTGTACCTTTAAGACTGGTATTCGATTTTGTGTGAAGTATGAAGTGGGCGTATTATCCCACAAAGAGCGTTCACCTTCATTATATTCAAGTACCAGGCCTGGTAATAACTACCCGTCCTTCGTCTTTTTTACCCCGCAGTGCAAAATTAATTTTGGAAGCGTTCACTACAATGCAGCATCGTGCAAATTATTTTTTATAACGACCTCAGTTTCTTTGTTGAACAACACCTGTGTGCTGGATTCACGCAATTATCTTGGACATAACGGTGGTTTTTATATAAGGCAAACTGTCCACTTTTATTTGTTAATATCAAACCAAGGCTACAATAAATTATATTGCCCAATTATCATACGTCAGTAACCTTTACTTTTGCACGTTGACCAGTGACCAATTTCTGACCCCTAATTATATATTGAAACATCTGGACATCTGTCTTGAACTCTTGTGTTTCATAAAGTAAATGACGACTTGAATTGAGTCTATAGACACTGTTATAGTTTCAATCACCTTGAACGAAATATGATGTCTGCCATTTTGGTCACCTAGTCGTAGACGTTACTGCAGGAGACTTTCTTGAGTGGACGAACGTTCCTTCGCAAGTTCCTTCGCGATTTGTTTTATTTTGTCAGGGTTGATTTCAGGTCATAGGCCGAATTTTGGACGACCGTGACCGTTTGATCGCATGAAGCCCCAGACCTGCATTTGTCAAGATGCTTGATGAATGTGGGCCAACTATAATTTAATTTCCTTGTATATCATGTTGTAAATCTCCAAGCAAGAACGAGTCTTACTAATACTAACCCAAACTCTCATCTACCATAATGTCACAGTGCCACATAGTTTTAATATTTCCGCCTTTAGGCCTACCATTCGTTGGATTTCTTGTTCAATTTCATCTCTACAGTTGTAAATTTAACTCCGTGGTAGTGACCTATACGGCTTGAACTATTTTGTTTTGAGTTTCCTGCTCTGCGAAACTAGTGAATCATTTCTGTGTTCTAAGACGGATTGATTTTGCTTCCCGGCGTTTAAGATTCTTCTTCGGAGCGAAGACTTTGCAGACTAGCATGCCATGCCGATTAAAACGAACCATTTCGTGTGTAGTTTTGATATCGAACATGCATGTTTATGAACCATAGTTTCATGCGGGTTTCCTTGAAAATAAAAGTTGACGGGCCCAGCATGTGTCCATCACTATGCTTTTACAGTATCCCCCTTTTGTTGTAACTGATTAACATGCATGTTTGTGTTTGTAGCAGGCCTTCCGTGATAAAATTTAAGTGGTTCAAGGGGTCGTGATTCCACGAATCCCTACGATCAATTTTAACTCGAGATACGAAGGATACTGACCCATCGTAAGGGGCCAATCCTACGTAGGACTGCAATGCCTCATAAGTCCTACGATTGATAACATAAGTTGCGATGAGTTTGGTGAAATCGACCTCAGAATTCATTGCAGCATCTCATTACTTTTTGTTCGGCTTGTACGCCTGAAGTTCGGCCTTTATACCTCTGGGGAAGAAAAATGGTACAGAAAGAGAAACCCCGTAGGCGTAATATTTTGGTTCAGATAATGAATTTTACCGCTTATTCTGATGGCGAGGCTATAGTTTTGGATGTTCTTTCCTGGGAAAGGGGTTGTCGAAACTCAAAAGAGTATCTTCATTGTTATCATTATCTTGTAATCCGGTCTGAAATTATCAGAACTGAAGGGTGCCGCTGCGCCTGCTGTGCCTATCTGATAAAGCACCACACAAAGGACCATAGCTCCTTAATGGAGCTAGCTGATTTCTGGCTTTAGGCGTTGGCCCCCCTCTTCACACCCAGTGTTTCCTGATCAATTTGGCTGTGGTGCCAAGATTTTCGGGTTTTTTTTAGGGAGACGGCTGCTATACGATGGAAGTACGGGAGTGTGTGTTAATACACGATAACCTACTGATCAACACCTGAACGAGGAAAAGCTTAGGCCTATACACTTCCTTCACAAGAATACAATCCCTGGCGGTTCCGGGAAGGTGTATTGCGAAGCAAGTGTTTATGCCTTTTTAGTGGAGTTCAATCGAAACTTTTTCTAAATGCTATACCACAGTGCTGATATTTTATTTCCTGAAATCGGAGTTAAACAATATTTGTTCGTGTTTAAAGGTAGTTTGGCAAGACACCACAAAAGTTAACAAATTTACGTATAACTTACAGGGTATATGAAGATGGTGGTGGTAGAAACATACCGTTAAAATTGTTCCGCCTGAAATTGTGTACGTTAGCCAGAAATGAGTAAAACAACTACCGAAAATCTTTTTGATCTTTTAAAAGATCAATAATAAAAGAGAAAATATTGTGGCTGTTTTTCACTGTTTTCTCAAAAAGTGGGCACCGTATGGGATTGAAATTTTCACAGATGACTGTTACTGTATCTGTCTTGATATTTTTGCCCATGAATCTGTATTTCTTTGAAAAAAAAACACACCAAAGTATGATATATATTACCTTTAAAATAGACAGCAATTTCATATAACCCATAGCAGGTCATGGTATAAGCCCCTATAATGGTATTATTATGTATTCCTATAATAATGCATATGCCCATATGGTGTTACGTAACAGGTACACTTTGCTGTAGTCGATCCTGCCAAGGCAACCATTGAGCAACTATATAATCCCTTCTTTTGTTATCTGTATATGGTCCTTGTCCACACTATACATCTTCCCTGGATATAGGCCTCACGTACGCGAGATCACTTTGTGATATAATAGCCCCTTGTCCCACCTGGTACCCAGATACAGTCCCCGTGCTTTGAACCAATCAACAACCGGTATTTGTGGATAGAGCTTATGAGTGGTCCAATCAGAGACGTTATTTCATGGGCAGGTGGCACGCGACCTGGCTCGTGCCGGGCTATTGTTAGATATACAGACAAGAATAGCTGGTTATTATTGGGGCGCTTATAGCTCATATTGACACATGTATTGTTAACAGACAAAAAGTAACGAATAAGTGGAATGTTAAACATCTAACCCCCCCCCCCCCTCCGTTGCTAAAGTGCAATACCCGTGGGGTATTTTACGGGGAATTCACCATACCAGCAACTGGTATTTTTTTGTGTCGTCCTTCGTATTTTGGACGGTTGTGTATAATTAACGTTGAAGTGTTCATTATAAAACGAGATAGCCTCTGATGACCTTCCGTAAATAATACCAGTGGAGATGAATTATGAGTGAGGGAAAACTAGGTCACTGCCTGCGTTATGATAGATACGGTAGAGCACGTTGCATGATCAATCTTGTGGAGACGTTATAGGGAAAAATTCAGAATGGTCCGTGAATTTTGTTGTTGTTGCTGTCTTTTTTTGGAAGATTGAGCACACGAATGATATTTGACCAGCTGTCCTGTAAATTTCAACTTACGCTTGGAACTTGTAAATTTATATGTATGTTTGTACATTTTATCTGCACATAACCCTATTGAATGAGTTCTTTGACTTTATCACGTGGTGGGGTATCTGATTTCACGACGTAAACAAGAACGGCTCTCTTTTCCATTCAGGCTAAATGAAACTCGAACGTTCCCTATTGAAAAGTGCGCCCACGAAATACATAACCCAAGAATGAAAGCAAAATCATTGGCATGTGCTCTCTATCTCTCTCTCTTGAGAAAAAAAACCGAGTTTCATTTTGCAGTGAACCTAAGGATCCAATATCATGGTGTGTCTCTCTACAAAAGGGGCGTGGTCGACACAGAAAGAGAGAGGGTGGATTTTATGAATGTAGTCTGCATATCGATCTACTTGTTTGTTCCCTGCCGTCTCCAAAACCTAATACCACAAAGAGAGGTGACTGTGGGGAGCATTATACAGTCACACAGAGCAATTCTCGAAAAAAAATCTCTCGAAACTGATCCGAGGATGTTCGTCACTGAGTCCGAAGCCAGACCGGCCCCATAGGCCAATGCCATTTAATTTCATTCGCAAAACAAAAGCTACGTCATGCAAAAATGTAGGCCTAGGCCTATGATGTCGAAGTAAGTTCAATGTGACCCCACGGTGAAGCAATAGAACACTCGGAAAATAATTACCACGGTAGCCTTGACGTGGTTTCAGTTCAAGTGAATTCCAGAAACTCCGAGAGAAATTTTCAAAAACTCAATCGTCTGCTGTGACGACAACAATGCACGCACCTTTAATTGGCTATACACTTCTATACACTTGAACTATACTGATTATGATTTGTATGATATGAAAAAGTATCAGTTTCCATTCCCCGAAAAGGTATGATAAAATTTACCCCGCGTTTTCATGTCGAGACACAAACACTTGTATAGACTATTGACCATGATATGCCTTTTGTCAGCGATATATCCGTGATAATAATTATCAGTCACATTTATTAGAATAAGCCCACGCAAAAATACAAACACAAAACAGACGTGAAACATCTGCTTCTAAATTCAACCGCTTGGACTGTATACTATGATATTTTTTTAACACTCGGGGATCCTCTCTGCATTTTTTTCTAACAAGTTAAGAAGTTGCAACAGTGTTTTGTCTTAAAACCCATGCATAGTGGGTAATAGTGTGCATACTATTTTTTTGTGGTGGTATTTTCATCTCGCCTACGGTTTTTTGGAGTGTTGGCCCACACAGATATATTATGCGTTCGCGGTTGTTTTACTTACCACGCCTCCTAAGATCCAATTGGGTTAGAAAAACAAAAACATGATAGCTTATAGGAAAGGTCCTTCGATTAAAAGAATAAGACGTGGCAATGTATATTTTTGAGATATATAGGCCTAGCTGTAATATAGGTTATGGAACTGATTAGTAAGGTTTGAAGTGTGAAATATAACATAGTACCTATAGGCCAAGGGTTTGATATCATGTTGATGTTATATTAATATCAGTACGAAATTGGAGAAAAATCCTGGTAGGATCGAAACGCGTCAGGCCCTCCATAACTCCAAGCAATGGTTTGTACCTTTCATTAACATGATACACAAATAAACAGAGAAACTTAGTAATAATTTGGAGGAACCACGTAGATAAGATAAAAAAAACTCTGAGCAGTTTTACAAGTTTGGACATGTGCAAACAATGATGGATAGGCCTAGAAGGCATTGTGGACAGACGGAATGTCTTTGTTAAACGGAGTTTGGGCAGAATTTCTTGAAGCGTCTGGTATTTTGCACAGTATGATGCCAAGTGTCTACTGCATGTGACGCCTCTGATGAATTTTGAGGCTTTGTTCCCATTGTCCAAATATGGCCAGGGTCCGAAGCAACGAACCCTGTCCGTACGGTCAGTTTAGAGGGCTAAGGGCCACAGGGGACGTGTAAGACGGACACACACGGTGCATGCTTAAGCCATAAACCACACAACACAGAAAAGAAGAAAAAAAAAAACCGGCACGCGACCCCACGTGATTGGCAACGAGCCAACGTGGGATTGGTTGGGCAACCAGACAGATGCGTGACGAAGCCGATTGATTGGCCGGTTGAGTGAGTAGGTGGCTCCGCCCACTCTCGTGCCAGTGCACGATGCGCGTGCATGATTACCATCAATGAATGATTGGGCCTGTCATTGTGTGTGCGTTGTGTTGGCATATTGGCAGACCAGTGCACTAAATTCCCCTCGTAAGACGAACATCGGACTTTAATTTGCTTCTTCTTCCAACAAAGATGTTACCAGAGGAAAGATTCTTCTTGCAAACCACCGATATTTCGACCATCATGGATATACTGACCAGAAATACCAAGAATTTCATCGTGCGAGCGAAACACTGGTAAATTAACACGGCTTTTTTTTTTCCAAAAGAGGTTCTTTGGTGAAGAAAAGTGGTTGTTGGGAAAAAGCTGGCGTCCCACGCTGGCCTGCCTACCGGCAAATAATGCCAACCCTGGGGATTGTATTGTGTGACTGACCAGCACAATTCTGCTGGCCGTGTATTTACTATGTCCATTGACTGGGCTTTATCAGTGAATGACCATTATGCTGTAGTGTGTATGAATGATGCTATGTGAACTCGAAAATAATTTTGCACGTTTATTTGCAGGAATTGTAATGTGTAGGCCCCCTATTTTTATACCAATGTGTGTATTTATTGTAATCGATTGTTTCAAAATGGCAGGTTGTGTGAATTGTATTTCTTTGTGTCTTCTCTTCAGCTCAATGACGATTGCAGGTTTTGTTCTCTTCAGTCAACTCAAGCCAATTAAAAAAAATTGTCACACTCGTCCAAACACAATCAAATTTGGATGTACCTTTTGTAAGGTAAAAGGTGACTGATCTTACAAATGCATATTCATGTTCTGTTTTATGATTACACTTACAGCTACTCACGGAAAATAGTCACCAACGAAAGATGCGATTACTGCAAGAAGTCCATGTTTCTGCTGGCTTTAAGGTGCAAAGATTGCAGGTAAGAGACAATATATATTGCAGCTCTATTGGAATACCATATTACAAACTGCTTTGGGGGTTTGGAAAATATTGTTTTCCTGATAAACTTATGGCATGGGATGCAACTTAGGACTTGTCAGCATATTAACACTGGGTAAAGTGCAAATAATTGCAGTCGATTTACTATGCATAAAACTGTTTGCCGGTGTAAATTCTTTATCCCATAAGTTCAAGTTAACTTCAGGTTATGGTCTGTACAATCTGCCCATAATTCTCTGACCATAGCCTTTATCTTTTTCTGAGAATTGCTAAATTCACCAAACTACGTCAAGTTTCTTTGAATCGTTCAACTTTACAAAACGGCGTCAATCTTTTTTGCATTTCAAACAAGAGCACTGTTATCGGATATGTCAAATCCATATTAACATTCACACTGTGCACATGATCTGCGTGGACATTTATACCTAGAGCCGAGACAGTCTAGCCCAGGGTAACAAAGCCCCGTTACTGATCAGCGTAAGATTCGTTGTCATGACACCGCATCCATGGCCCAGAAACCTCTTTATCCATTTTTTTCTCTTTCTTTCTTTTACTCTGTATACGGCGTATTAAATGAAGCGTCGAATGCTATTGACATTGCAAGCGTGTCTATACAGTGCGTGGTAACTTTATCAGCAGATATATTGCAGAATTCTGCCATGTTTTCCAGTCATATGGCGTTTATGAAACGGAGGCTCGGGCTCCAGCTCTGAAATCCATGTGCTGAAAATATACGTTGTGGTTTTTCACTGAAGCTGAAACATTTTTCCCTTTTCAAACCAGAGAATCTACTTCCGAACCGCAGCCAAAAGCCTCAATTTTGGTCCCCGTTATTGTAGAATGGATTGGAAATCGGGAGCCCGAGACGGAGCCTGAGCCTCCGTTTCGTAAACGCCCATAGTTTAGTCGAGTTTTGTATAGGTCTCAATTCTTGGCTTGTATTCATTCCATGCAGGTTCAAATGTCACCGAAAGTGCGCACAGAATGCCTCCCCTCGCTGCGTCCTCAGCTTACCAGGACACAAGGTTCAAGGTAGGTAACATTCTCGACAGCATTCCAATGAGTAGCAGCATGTAGGTCTGTAGTATGGGTGACCCATTTACACATTGCTTGATTCCAGTTAAACAAGACTGATAAAAATGAAATGTTTGGGGTCAACACTGCACAGATTTCTTTCTATACTGTACCCTGCTTTAAGGATCTACAGTGCATAGACCGAGACAGTCTGGGAATAATTAAGTCGTTAGATGCACCTCATATTTCGTCGGGTACCATAATATGCTCCGTGTTGAGTTACATGATGTTGTACGCGCTTAGCACTGTAGTTCAGTGAACCGGGGTGGGGGGTGGGGGGGGGGGGGTAAATGTGCCTCTGTAAGTCTTCCATTGCCATGGATACGGTGCAAGATTGTGTTTTCTTACATGCTGCTATGGCAACCATTTGGGAGTGCATAACTTATTAGTAGGGCTCTGGCTGATTATCTTTAATATCTACTTAGTTTCCATGACAATCTTTTTTTTTTTTCGTCAGCCCAGCCTTACATAATTTTCACGACGTGCTGTGCTGTGTGTGATGGTCATTTCTATATTTGCTGCAGTCATTTCAGAGTGTGGGAGACCAAAGGTTGATCTTTGTTGGCATAAAGAGTGATATCTTTGAGCGCATCACTCTATATGCCTACCCTGGATTGCAAACACGTTGCCTTGGTAACCTTGGTTTGCCATTGTTTTTTATTTGCCAGCATCTTCGAAACCAAGACAACAAGCGAGGCCAAAGAACCGAGCGGTGCAACTCGCCCATCAGGGGGAGTCTTCCCATGAACGCACCATGGCGTCATCATCAGCATCAGCAGCGTCAAATGCACATCAGCGGCATCAAGGAGATGGACTTACTCTTCTCCAACAGCAGTGCCACTGCCCTGCTGCTGGCAGCCGTGGGCTGGATACAGTGGACCTTCGTCGTGCCAGCGACTGCGGTGCGTGTAGGAGACTACAGGCCTCGCCTCCCGACAGCCCCAAGTACACCATCGGTGCCAGGACGCGGTACTCTACCGTGCAAACCTACCAAGACCACCATCATCACCACGCCAGAATCCCGGACCCCGTCCAACCTCATCAGGGACTCTACTCTCCGGAGGATCTTAGTACATTCCGAGGTTCATCCGATGAGGATCCCTACGGTAACCCACTGACCTCCGCGCCCGTCCCCGGCCGACCCGTCATCAAGACCCACTGGGAACAAGATGGACCCTCCTCCAACGTGTCCTCCCTGTCTTGCGGTTACTACTCGGGGAGCGGCTCGGAGGCACTCCTGCCGTCGCAGGAACTTGAGGCCAGGGACACTGCCTCTCTGTTCAGCACGGGTCTGGGCAGCAGCATGGCACCTGGAGAGATGACCCGAGCCGAGAAGCAGAGGAAGTGGAGCAGGGGAGAACGATCGAAGACGGTGGATGTTACCGGCACCATAAAGAGGGAGACAGAGATGGGCAAGTCACTGGTTGCAACTTGGCCGCCTCATGGACACAGTAACATCAAAGCAGGTAAGAGACCATGCCTTCCATTCAGTTCAATATTGAATGCAGATAAACAGAAACTAACTCGCAGAAGATGAATGATGACTGAGTGAGTTATTGCCATGACAAACCGTTTATCTTACGCCTCCAGTACGACGCTCCACCTCAGTGCGAGTTCACGTCTTTGTTTATCCATAGAGGAAGGAAGTGATATGAGTTATCCCTGCTTCTCTTCCTTACTCTATGGTTTATCACTTGAGCACTATACACGATTTAAGAAGAAACCAAAACAAGCATCCTGGACGTGGATGTGATCCGTTTTTGCTTATGATTGTAAACGTTATAGTGAACGACGTTACCTTTTGTTTATCAACGGTTTATAGCGGAATCGGTTTGGTTTATTGAGGTCACAGGTCTCAGTTGAATAGATCCTGATCGGACACCACTTTATACTGACCCTTAACAAGTATCAACAGGCTCCCTCATCCATCTAACATCCATCTATCCATCTGTCTCTCAAGCCTTCATCCAGAAAGTTATCGGCCCGAGAACGATTAAATTAAATTAAAACGTAATTAAATGCTAGAGAACGAAATAGCCAATGTTTATACTGATCATTGCTCCACAGGTCAAGCTAGACACATGCCCATACCAGTTTATAGGATAACTCGTGTGAATTTTTTAATAGTGTGCCAAAGTCGACCAACAGACCCTTATTCACGGTGCATCCATCCTGCTTTCGAAGCAGTGCAATCAAACCGAGGCTTGGTTTCAAAATAGTCTGGTACCCGTTTTCCTTAGTAGCATTGGTGTTACCCTTTCCGAAGGGTATACAAGGAAGGTGACGAAATGGATGCGCCATGAATAAGGCATATAACGAACGATGTCATCAGCCTGTCCCCTCATGGGGAAAACGTCGTGTTAACATTCCATATCCATGTTCGAGCAAAATTGTTTTCATCATCACTTTCAGTAATTCGGGGAAATTCGTAGAATTGTTATGTTCGGATTGCTTCGTCAGGCTGACGGCGCTCAGTGACGTCATACTATTCACCCTGTTTACCAAAATGGTGTCTGAAGTGAATGCTAATGTCCATTGCAGAGATTCTAATCGTGCACTGGCTCACTGCCGTATACATGTACAATAATGTTATTAAAATGTCAGATAAGCCTGATTCGTATATAGCCTTCGCACTTTAAGCACAAAAGGTAATCATTAACGAGCACAATGGTTATTTTTAAACGCCCTCTGAGTCTCACGATCAATATATATATAGGCCTATATATAGGGCTAATCTCTCAAAATGGAGCGAAGAAAACCGCCAGAAATAAATATACCCAAACCAGTGAATATCGTCGTATCGCGGATATAAACGGAGCAGAGTGATAAAGGTCGCCAGCTGGTGTGTGTGTGTATGCGGCAGAGTATCATGACGTTAAAGATGCATTATCACCACACCGTGAAATTTATGCCGAATTGGAATTAAAAAATTACCATTATTTCTATATTCTAGGATTTCAAGTTCAAATTGAATACTCACACCAGACCACAATTATCAGGGGATGTTCGCAGAATCGTTAAAAAAAATAACAAAACTCTAACAATTTATTTTTTCAAACTTTAAAATCCCGTAAAGCATGGTCCTGCATCTTTAACTGTATATGAGGTTATTCTGGTGAGGTAAATGTTCATTAAAGTTTAATTTTATCTTTCAGTTTTCCGGTTAATTTCTCTTTTATAGATATCAGTGTACTCAAAGGCAATGTTCGCTATGTCACACTATTTTTTAAACGAACCATGAAATTATACCCAGCGATCGAACCTAACTAGTTTACCTCTCCATAATACCATCCATTAACTCGATTACCGCTGAATCAACCCCGGTTATTATGTTACCGCGTGGTTCAGGAATAGACGTGATTCAAGATGACCTTTCGGCATTAATCATCGAACAGGTCAAATTGTTACTTGGGAATGGGATAAACACTTCACGTTTTATCAGTTCAGCCTCGAGAGTTTCTTAGAAGTAAACAGGTTCTGATCTCTGTGTGACTCAACGTGAATGGTCATACCAGCGCGGCCACTAGTGTGCCTTAGCCTATGACTCAGTTACTATATCTGGATGTAGGCTATTGACCAGTGAATGGTGATACTTCTTCAGCGTGGCACTGCGGACAACCGGCGGGTCGATGTTTCTTAACGACTGGTCCTTGAGGCTAATAGGCGACATTATTCATGCGTTTGAATCGCACACCCTTATACTTAATCTAGAAGTTACCAACTGGTAACCCAGTACAACTTGCTGACACGTTTTTGCAGAAAGTTCTAAAAAAAAAATTAGAAAGAGATTACGGTTGACAGCATCTCAACGCATTACCGCAGGATGGATAGGCTGTGCTTGACGCAACTCCCACAATGTTCAACCATGGTTCAACCTTTGCAGCTGTCCCAACCTAACGTGTTAACGTCATGAACATTCTGTTATTTTTAATCTAAAGAGTAATTATTTTCTCCAAAGTTGAATTAAGGCTTCGTTTCAGATGTGTTGATATAGTCTACATGTATTTATACGGGGTGGGGGTGGGGGGGGGGGGGGGGTAGGTCGCACATAGCTGGTCTTTGTTTTTCATTATTCCCAATTCAAACACATATTTTTTTTATCAGAATTTGGCGTGGCAATATTTGGGCAATCTGATCTATTTACTGTTGAATGACGACAATCCAGCGCTGTTTTGTATGCAGGTTGTTGCCTGAATGCTGTTTTTTTTTATTGCTTGCAATGCCATGAGCGCCATGTACGCACGGCGCGTAGTGGGGGATATTTTTAGCCTGCTGTGACGTCAGCTGCATGGCCCCGTCTGCCGTTTTTGCAACCCGGGATCAATAAAAGGGGGTTTGCCGCAACTTGTGCACGGTTCTCACGATCGGCGTGTGCACAGACATGGAACTAGTAACCTTAATCCTCGTGGAAAACATGAACAAACAATGAAGTGGAAGCGAATACTGTACAAGAGAAAGATGAAAGTTCATCGGCTTGAATAAAATATTTCAGGACAATCGAGATTTTAAGAAAGCTTGATTGAAATTAAAATTCACAAAAGTCATACAATCAGACATCCCATAATACCACGCTGAGATGAATGGGCTTAAAGATGGGCCTTATTGTGTTAGCCATTATCCATTAGGCCTTTTTTTGTTTTAAAGCTTTGTTTTTGTTTTGTTGACATGAAGACACAAATATTATATTTTGTTGATTGTTTGTTTGTTTGTGCTTTGGTATAGATGCAGTACCAGAGTCGTTGGGTGATGCTCACCGAGTGTGCGACTCACTGGCGGCGTCTAGACAGGCTGGGTAAGTCACAACAAGATTCTGTAAACAAAAAAGCTGACAAGATTTTGTTTTGGTTTGTTTGATTGCTTTTTTTTCTTATAGGGAAACATGTTTGTCTGCTTATATGGTTGACGGTCTTATTATTTTCCGATTCAATTGCATTATTACTTTAACCAATGACAATCAAAATGTGCGTCTGAACGTCTGAAAAATCGATCACACAGAAATGAACATTATTGCACGGATGAAAGCAAAGAACAAGGACGTTAGGGCATTATTACCCATCATCATCGTTAAACGGTTGAAGAGAAGAAGGCCAAGCATCATATCACAGATAATAGTTGAGAGACTGCCAGACTAAACTGCTCGTGATGTATAATTCGATGTGACATCATGAGTTATGTGCCAGCAAAGGCTGCCGATCATCATTTCATACCAGGCGGTTAGGGTTGAATTTTTCTGACCTGTCGTTCCGTCCAAGGTCATCCCGGGGCGTGGAGTCAGGAGTGGGGGGGGGTCTCCCTTTTCAACACAGTACATTAGTCTCATGTTTCAGAATATGATATTCACATAATTATATACCGCGGAATTGAAGTTGTTTACCGAAATGTCCTGTGTTATATTATGGAATTATGCATATTTTTGTTCGGGAACGCATGCCGCATCTATCTACATTAATCATAATTCTTTAAGCAATATTGCCCCGCCATCATATCCGTAACATATGTTCATATGATGTGCTCAATCCTTTTCAATACGGGTATGTAATAGGCCTAGGTGAAATTGAGTTGCACGTGTACTTTAAATTACATGTAGACCTATTTCGAGCCGGGCCGTTTTGATGAGTTGTAACAAATAGATGTTTTGTTATACAGAAGTGTTCGCCATTTTATCACAAAATTATGAATAACCTGGGTCCTAGGCCATGATGAAGTTAAGTTAGTGTGGGATTATGCCAAATATGGAAGAAGATGTCGTATACTTCACTTTATGGTTAATGTTGGGAAACCTCATAGACGCCCAGGGGCTCATGGGAGATATGACACATTAATATCAATTACATTATTCACATAAAGTCATTGAGTCATAACTCACATATAATGGTACATGAAGTGAACTTTGTCTTGCACTTTATAATGGTATTTTTTCAGATTGAAGAAACGTATCTGAAGTTACCTTAGGTTGTACGCGTCATTGTCAAAAATCACACAATGCGACTATGGTTCATAATCTAGTACTAAATTTGTCAGTTTTGTCAACTTAGTTATCAATTTCTAAGGAGGAATGCTTGAGGCTTTCCAGAAGATGAAGATAAAAACTGATTGGGATATGATTATTACAAGGGAACTTTGTGCCGTGAACGCCTTGAAATATCAAAAATGTTTGTTTAGTGTTATTTCTCATAGTTACTCATCAGTGCATGTATTGTAGGCGCAACACCACCTATAATGGACATAGATTGGGGGGGGGGGGGGGGGGGGGGGTTGAGTGGATGATGCAAGTTGGTGGGAGGTGGGGGGGGGGGGGGTGGTGACACATGACCAAATTGATTCAAATTCTTTGGGGGTATATAGTCAGTTTACCAATGACCTTTGAAAGTGAGCCATCCGCTGTGACAGTATATAAGGCTGGCCTACTGCTGCACAGCGAGGTTGTATGTGTGAGTTTACATCAGCCACACCGTTCGAAGGAAATGTCAGCATTCAGCATATTGTGAACGTGGGAGGGAACACCGGCAAGATAATAATAACTCTGACCTCATCAGGAAAAGTGCCAACGACGCCAAAGAATCCCGATCCCGGTCATTTCTTTTTTTTTTGGTTTAACTTATATATAGGCGGGGGCGGGGGAACGACAGTCTACACCCCAGGAGAATGACGGGGGTTGGGGAGGGGTGGGGGAGACGCATTGCCTGCATATTTGGATGGAATAAAAATCGATAATTTCTCAGTTTAAAGGTCCCAACGCTAAGGCATACTACTGCACAGTGACACCTATATACAGACCGTTGTTAGTTTTTTTTGTCTGGTGCTAATTTCTTGATTTCATTTCTTATTTGATTGGTTTTATAGTGGTATCGATCATGACATAAGGGAAGCGGTGAAAGAATGGTCGATCCCCCATGAAAATCTGAAGTATGGTTTGTGCCTACGCGCCGGCCGCAATGGCTCCACGTACAGGTAAGTTGAAACTATTTTAAACAGATTTTAATTAATACAAGTAATAAACTGCTGCAAACTGCTCATCAGCCAAAATGACCTGAAATAGGCCTATATCAAATGCTTAAAGTTAGGAGCTGGGCCTGACGCGTTTCGATCCTAACAGGATCTTTCTCAGATTTTAATTAACTTCGACAAAAACAAGTATCACCTTTTTTCATTTGCAAATGAAGATTTGAATCCTCGGATTTGAAAGGACATCTTCTTAAATAGGACGAATCAATGTTTGTAGATTACAATTTCTGGAAAGAAAATCTTTATGCAGAATTGCATAGACCATGGCCTATAGTTGGTACTGAAATGCACAACCTTTGTGGATGTTTTTTCGTATATTAATCCATTAGAAAGGAGAATTTTGCATGCAGAAGCTCACATAGTTTTGTATCTTTTTGTATCACACACAAGTTCATTATGTTTCATTAATGCCACACTGTAGGCCCATGTACATGTACTATAGTCAGGCTAAGTGCTTAAGAGAGAGTACGTCCACACAAAAACAGTCTAGACAAAACGTACTGACATGCGCTGCATGTTTGTAGTTTACGGTACAGCTGGGTGGTAATTTAATGTTGCCATATATGAAATGCATAGCCTACTTTGAGTATCACGTTACTATACCTTTTGCCGCGTTACGGTAAAAAAAATCGTCTGAACGTGAGTTTTACCAATACATTTCCTCGCATTTGATTGGCTCCCACCTCCTTCTCAGGGGTAACTGGCACGGTGAGGTACTGATCCACACTCGATGCCACGTGGAGGATGTAGACGCCTTCCTGGAGGAGGTATCCGTACTCAGCATGATCAGACACGAGAACATCGCACTCTTCGTGGGGGCCTGTATCGACCCTCCAAACCTTGCCGTTGTCACATGGTGAGTAAACAACAACAACAACAACAACAACAACAACAACAACAACAACAACAACAACAGCAACAGCTGACGATGGCGCCAACATTGGCCCATCGAAACCTCTGTTTTCCAAATCACACAGCAGTGTCTACTCAGCATTGCAACTTTTCTGGTAGTTAATTGGAACAGAATTTGCATTATAACCCCATTGAAAGAAAAGGTCACTAAAACGTGTCCAGAGCTGCGGTGACTCCTTTGACGGTTTGGTATACAAAGCTCAATCACTCTGACCCGCGGGATGAAATAAGTTTAATTATGGGAAAAACAGGATCAAAAGCTTGTTTTAAAATCATCGTCCAATTATGTTACCTTTTCATCGATGGTACGCAAAGGTCTGAGGCAATTTGCTATAGGCTTGGTTTCGTGGAATGTTGTTCAACTGAGCGGAACCACCGCAACAGATGTGCCCTCACCGTTCGTTTTCAGTCGTCTATTTATATCACTGATCCCCCGAGAGACCACAATCGTGAAAAGAATGATCAATTCCAAAAAGGCGGTGAAATTATGCGATATATGGATTGATTTGAATAATGGTAGACAAGTTCGAAGCGCTCCCGGCTATACTTGGAAATGAGTGTCTCACGGCGACTGATCTGATGTTCCTTTTTTAATCATTCTCGTGATCTCGTTTATTTGCATCAGCGTTCAGAAGGGCCCATCCCTCTACCAGCATCTCCACGTGAAACAGAGCAAGTCGCCCATGAATTCACGGATCCACGTGGCTCGGCAGATCGCCCAGGGCATGGGCTACCTGCACGCCCGGGGCATCGTGGTGGGCGACCTCAACACCAAGGCCATCTTCCTGGAGTCCAAGGTCAAACTGTGCCTGACCGGATACGACACCACGGACGGCATGTGTGAAAGGTGAGGTCAGAGGTCCAAGAGGGTAATTTCTTGACCTGCTGAGTGGGTCAAGTTGAAAGTTAATCCCCTAAGGCCTATACATGAATGTTTACAATGTCCTCTTTATTTATTACTTAAAAAGCAGAAATTAGATAACTTCAGATTTAAGTGAAAAATAAGACAAAATAATAATTCAATTCTTAATCCTAAGTATCTGAAGATATAACAAGGAGAATTTGTAGAACATTCAGTCATATTTAAGATATAATCAGAATCTCCAATGAGCTATTACACACACAAGTATGGAAAACCGATTGTGCAGTTTTTGATCGAGCCGAGTTTAATTATTTATTCATGCACTTTTGTCCAATCAGAGAGGACTATGCGTCCGTACCACAGGGTCACCTGACCTACATCGCCCCTGAAATCCTACGTACCCTCCGGGTCCAACCCCCCTACGTCATCGAAGAGGAGCCGCACACTATGGAGTCAGACGTGTACGCTTTTGGGTGAGTTTGCCATATTGGTCTTTGTACCGTGACTAGGACCACATTTCACAGAAGAATCAGTTCTGCTATGAACTGTCTTTCATATAGAAACTTATCATTGATTTGTATCCCTTTTTTCTTATGTAGAATCTAGAAATCTTGAATAAATTTGAGCATTGAAGAGCTTTTCAACAAGTCAAAGTGAAACTCATCAAACTATATACAATAAACTATTTCATCAAATGTTGACAGCTTTTTCTTCCTCTTTTTAGGAAAGACTCGTTTAATTGATACAATTCTACATTCGTCTTCCTGTTTTGGACAGTAACTTTGTCTTTTCACGTAAACACACTAGGCCTACATGTACATAATTATAAAATGGGAGACGGCAATACCGGTAGCTCAGAGTTTATAACTTTAAGGATTCCCTGCTTTGACGTCAGTGAACTCCTGATGACACCGGAAAGTCCAAAATCTGTCCTTAGAATTAATTTGGCCTCCTCGATGTTTGTCTTCCCACACAGAACTGTGCTGTACGAGCTGTTGACCTCCCAGTGGCCATTTGCCAACACTTTCACTTGCCCAGACAGCGTCATATACCGCGTGTGCATAGGGAAAAGACCATCCCTCACTGGTATCAAGTGCGTCCCCTCTGTAAAGGTAAGAGCCAAATCGAGAAGGGGGAACAAACTAGAATGAGAGATTGAAGTACAGTGGAAGTATACTTCAGTGGTCGTTAGGTTGATTTGATATTTGATATACCTCGATCTAATGAGAAACAATTGTCAGACTTTCATCTATACTGATTGCACAGTTTAAGATAATCAATATTCCAGTCTACAGTATTTTGTAGTTACTGAGTTGTTTACTTTAATATCATTAAGATCCCATACTGTCCACCATATTCTGCTGTAACATGATACAGCGATATTTGCCTCCAGACTGAATGATCCCTCCAAATGGATGAAGATTATCTAAACAAAATTCTAATCATACAAAACAATGGTAAACAAAAAAGGAGTCATAACATTGTGTGCTTTTCGTGCATTGGTGCCGAATTTTGAAGGGAATGAATTAGTTCTTCAGAAATTTGCAACCATTTTTAATTTCTGTAAGTTCACAAGTGACACATCTCATAAACGCCTTCATCAACGGATAATCATGAAGTTGTTTGGAGACATTCTAAAAATTATTGACAAGAAATCAACCAAGTTGGCATAAATCACAAATTGCTGACATTATTCATAAAATGTTTTCTTGGCAGCTAAACAGTTATTTCAAAAGATTATCAGACTCATCTTTTGACACTATAAGATTCGAGAAAAGTGGGTCTTTGATCATGGAGACCTTTGCCCTTTTCAGACAATCGTTGACGACATTTATTCCACTTTTTCTCCTATCTCTTCTCCAGTGTTTAGTGGAGGACTGTTGGTCACATGTACCCAGCATACGTCCCACGTTCCTTGAAATAGTTGAAGAGCTCAACCAGAACGTAAGTATACTGCATCATTTTATGTAGTATGAAAACCCAGTCAGATTCATGTGATATAGTGTGTGTCTCCCCAGTTTGCTGTTTTTTCTTTTGTTCAGAGATAATAATAATATATTATTATTAATATTGATATCGATCATTTTGACAATACCACAAAAATGATTGGTAATCAATATCTGGGCCGCTGGCATTCTCTACGTGGAGTATACATTCATATAGTTGTTTATTCATCTTCCCGAAATGATGACCTCGACGACAAATGACAACTTCACAACGACAGCTTCAACGACAATGACAATTTCAACGAATGACAACCACGTTCAATGACTACTAAGCTTCAACGACAATGACAAACTCAAAGGCGTACACTAGCAACTGTCCACATTTTGACATTTATTTGTACTTAGAAATGAGTGGGTTTTTTTTCGGAGGGTGTGTACTGAAAATGTGACGTTTGATGAGAGCTGTAGGCATACTGAGCTGTGTAATGAACTTGGATAGAACAATGTCAAATCCGGCCATGTAATATGAGAATTACCTTCACGATGATGCCCATTGCACGTAGGCTAGGCATAGGCCTATAATTACATAGTTCTATCAACCACAAGTGACATTGAACAAAATCAATTACTGAGCCAAAAATAATTATTTTTCCAATGTCAAAATTGATTGAAAGTTCTGACCATGTTTTTCCCGTGCCTTCTTTGAAATATGATTTGTTTGTTTTTTTGTTAATAGACAATTAAGGGAATCCCTGTCATTGTTTTTTCCCACGATCTACAGGCGGCCTTGGTCAATATGAAGCACAGCCTGTCGGAACCAGACTGTCTGAATCGTATCGGCAAACCTTGGTAGAGGCGGGGACCACGCAACCACATTTCGGATGGGAAAAAACACGGCAACCTTGGGCGAGCGAGGCAGGCCGCAGCAGGCATGAAGGACCCAACGTGTGAACATCCGGAGCCCAGAGATAGGGGGCGCTCTTGTAGTTGTCAAGTTGAAGGTTTGATTCCGGAAACAACAACAAAACAACAACATCAACAACAAAACAACAACAACAATAACAATAACGAAAACAACGACAACAACAACCACGAAAACAACGACGACAACATCAACAACTATGTAAACAACCACGAAAACAACAACAACAACAACAACAACAACAACAACACCAGTAACAACAACAACAAAAACACGCAAAAACAAATGTCTGACTGGACCAGTAACCTGTCTAAAATCAGATGTGTAAATCTTTCTTTTGAGAACTTGAACCAGTGTGACACATTCTTTGAGAAGTCTGAGAAATTCCCTGCTCGGCACATACTGGTATCCATGGCAACAAACAATGCAACACCCTGGTGCTGGTTCACCTATGTATACATGTAGTATGAGTATAATAAGTAAGTCCTATTGTGTGAGTACACTTTTCAAAGCTTTAAAAAAAATAACATGTGACAAAGGTGAAAAAGTGATAATGACATTATTTTCTTCTGTCCGTGGTCCACAGTAGGCCAGTAGTATTTCATTTATGTGTCAAGCTTTGAATGAAGTACATACATGTATATATACATGTTTACATTTGAAAAGTAGACGTGGATCCATATGGTTCCTAAAAGGGGCGGGGCTAGGGTTCATTTAATTTTTTAAGGGTGTCTTTGTAAGACCGTCATAATACTTGATTTTTTTTTGGGAAATATATTCATAAATTTGTGGGTTGTGCCTGGCCAGTAGCTATCTTTCTGATGTCATAACGACAAAAAATGTTTCCGTCTCATGTGCGAAAAATATGAATAATGATTGTTTTTCCTGTTGTAAAAGAAAGTCCGCAATGTTTTCAATATATTGTGTGCGATGAGTTTTTTGTTTTTGTTTTGCATCACTGCCTTTGGAATATTTAAGCTTAGATCAAATCTCCTGTGGAGTTTTGAAAACTTAAAATTGGTATGCAGCTGAAATTCGCAAAATGTATTCCTTAAAACAAAATTAATCGACCAATTGGCCTGATGTTTTTTTTTTACCCTAGTATCTTTAAAAAAAATCATTATAATTAGTTTGAGCGGCAACGTTCTGAATACTTAAAATTATATTCATTAGGGACACGAATTCTGTGAAGATTTCTGTTTTGGTTTCTTACCAAAATATGATACAACCTTTAAAAGCTCGCCTGTGATTCGTTTTAACATTGCGACACATGTTGTAGATCAATCTGTCGTGAAAAAAAAAGAATGAGCAAAATTTTATGTTCACCGTGCCAGGATCACGAATCATTTCAGCAACTTTTGAAATTAATTTTGTCAGCATCACTAGGCCTAATTTATGGCACACGTACTTTGGGATAGGTGTGGACACCGTTGGATATTTCAATAGCATAATGTTTTCTGGAGTTCGCAAACATGCCATCAGATGTTTGAAAGATGATAATGATAAAAGTAACATGGTGATTATGTTTTTTTCTCGCAAAGGCTTAATAACTGTTCTGATTCCGTTGTCACTGACTCCGTTTGCAATACCAATAAAACTAGACGTTTCTTTCACATTATGCAATTAAAACTGTTGTATGTACGTATACACATTCCTAAATTCCACTACGGACCAATAATAATATGTACATAATGGCTATAACATCGTGTGGGAAATAAACTGAAATGTACAGATTGGCTTTCAATTTGCTTCGAAGTGTAAAGAATTTCGCGACAGCAATTTTTTTGATGGTTGTTTGTGTTGTGAAATCACTGATTTATTTTATTGTACTAATGGTGAAACAATGTTTCGCATGGTTGAATATAATTTGTTTTTGTGCAATAGTGTAACTAAAACCACATGTAATTATTTTATTGAATTTTTGTGTGATGTATAGTACGTGGTATACAAACTATTGATCCGAATCTTACTGTAAAAAAGAGAAAAATTCGTTTTTGTTTTCGTTTGGTTTCAGTGAGTATTTTTGGATGTTTTTCTGGCTCAGTCTTAGCATTGTTTGCCTTTCACTCATTTTTCGTATTTTATGAGAACATTTTGGTGGAATGTTACCGTGATAAGATGTTTATTATTGTCTGTGTGTGGCAACATAGTATAATTATATTTAGGCTCATTGTTTTAATGAGTAATACATGTACATGTAATTATGAAGTGTCTTGCTTTGGTATTATTTTGAGTAAAGAAGAAACTCCGTGTAAGAAATTTATTGTATTTTGTCCAAGTTGATAGCTCGATTTTTTTTAAAGCACGCCTCTGTGGTTTTAGATTATTATTTTTATGTTGCCCCATTATATTAATTTTTTGTTGGGAAAACAAATTTTGGTATTTAATAACCCGAAAAACAGTACCATGTAAATTCGTCTGACATTTTAAATTGCTAACGTCATGTGTTTATTGGTTGTAGATCCCCATACTGAGAAAAATGAATGGTACAGAATGTTTGTGGAAAATTGATGCTAGAAATAAATGCATTCTTTTGCTTAAATATGTTTTTCAGCTGTTTTTGTCTTTTTCAAATGTTCCTTGTGGCTTGTTACATCATGGAGATAGACACAGATATGTTCTTCATTGCAATTTCATGTGTAGTTTCATTTTCATTTATTGTTTTAGAAGAAAACAAAACAGAATAACAGCATAGATTATTGACAAATAAGTCCTGTAAAACCTCCCCATAAAAAGTAATAATCATGATAAAAAGTCGTTCCCAGTTAAGAATAGCCAATAAAGTGAAATTTACTTCAGTGAAGATGGTATTTTTTTCCCAGATAAGCGAAGTATTTTCTGCAAAATATTAATACCTTACTTTACTCTTTATAGAGGGCGCTCTTCATAAATGTATGTGAATAATTTAGTATTGTCAGTCACTTGAGGGCGCTCTTAATATTTTATTGAAGAGTCTGGTGCCTTTCGCGTGTTTCACTATCCACTAAAAATTTTCGTTCATAATATTTAACCTATAGCTTATACTTCCAGTTTTGTAGAGCCAGACATTTTGTCGAAAATCTAGATGAATTTAAGTCCATTTCATGATTTATATACTTCGTAAAGTTTTGTCTACTCTGGTCATCCCGGTTGTTACCTACACAAGCAATATGAAAAGAAACAAGGCACAACAATTACAAACAAAATCAAATAATATTCTGGCAGAATGTATTATCAGTTTCACTTGATTAGCCTACACGTTGGCTTTTCTTATTTTATTGCCAAACCAATTCATCATCGTACTTTTGTCCTCCCATTTTTGGTTGCATTTATAAAACATTCGCATAACATAATTATTGGGAGTAAGACCAATGGACATAATTATTACAGTTTGTTAACAGAATTATTATACACGTTAGGCATCCACGGCTTCATTTGCCAAAGTTTCAAATGGAGCAAAAAAATCAACAAAAAACACACGATTTGTACAATTATAAAAAGTTGAATTCAATCTTGTGAAACATTGTAGAAGAGAGTCTGATTCGACACGTATGCTTTCGATGGACCCAAAGTGGGACAACATTCTTAAACGATTTTTGGTTCTGTTTGCTTGTTTGCCCGTTTAATTTTGGGTTGGATGGGTAAAAAGGAAATACTAATAGATTGAAACCTTAGGCCTACCCTACCATCAAAACCTAACGTGATTATGCATTGAATCAAACTCGCATCTACAATCTCCCTTTCCACCTCTTGCGTTTTTAAACAATTAACACATAAATGAAACAACTTAAAAATATCGGTACTCTTTTACGAAGACGAAAAGAAAAACAGTGCAAAAATTAATTAAGTAAAAAGAAAATCTACCAGTGTATCATATAAATAAGCTGCAGTGTGGAAAAAGATGTGCCAAAAAGAAAATATATCAATGGAATTATTGTCGCGATTTGTTTTGCAATTTCAATTCTAGTAAATGTACAACTCAATGTTCGAGTAGGAAACATATTAAACAATGTACAGGGACAATTATTTACAGAGTATAGTCTAGGTTACACAAGACGGACAAATGTACCAAGTTTGACTGACTGTTTAGTGGGCTCCTTTTGGCGTTGTTGGCCGGGTAAAATGCTCATGACGTATCCACTGATGACAGCCAATGACCAACTCGCATTCCCTAACAAGAAATGACACCAGTTAGTCAGTCGGCTGTTCAGTGTTCACGAAACCTACTCGGATGGACTAACAACCTATACCAACTCAAATTGCAGTTCTCACCGCTGTTAATTAACCAATTATTCAAAATCATTATAATTGATCGTTAATCATCTCATGAAATCCCTTCATTGCGAGCAAAAGATAATAGAGTAAGGACAGAAATCTTCTTCAAGTTTTGAATGCATCCGTCAATAAGGGATTGACACATACTCGACTTGCTTTATGAAACTGGGCAAGGCCTAATGAAATTTCTATTTCCTCCATCATTTTCTGTGTGGTCACTTACATATCTACTTTCTAACTAAAAAAACCTTTTGCCTTTTTAAATACTTGGTGAAAAAAGAAGATACCATGTAATTAACCCGTGGAACTGAACACATTTCATATCTTGTCAAAACAGTACCTGCTGCATTTAAACTAAACGTGTGAATTGTGATCAAAGGTAATGACCGTGTCCATGAAGTGACACTGACCAACCAATTACAGTGACTGATGATGTCCATTAGTGACACTGACCCGTAACACTGACCAATTACACCGCAATTAAACCGACTGATGTGACTGACCGATGTGACTGACCAAGCGCACACTGACCATCCTCGTCTGGACTGCCCCAGTTTAGTCGCACCCTGAAGCTGACCTGCAATTTACTCAACCGAAACAGAACCAATCCACATAAAAAACCAACAGTAGAACACCGGGATGAAATCTCCAAGGACAGTTGGACACCGAACTCTCCCTTGACAATGAACAAAAGTGTGAGATGACTTGTGATATAGAAGCAGAGCAGGGGTCAATTTCATAGAACTGCTAAGCACAAAAATTCGCTAAGCATGACATTTCTGTCTTAACAATAAAAACAGGATTAACAACCAAATTTCCATGTGTTGTGTATCACTTGCAATTGTTCTATTTGGCTGTTGTTCGCTGACCATGAATATCAAATAGAATGTTCCGCAATGGTGGCTTGTTTGATTGGACAAGGCTTTTTTGTGCTAAGCAATTTTGTTGTGCTAAGCAGCTCTATCAAATTGAGACCTAACTCACTGTTAGCAGGAAGGACATACATTGTAGTATTCTAACACTCTCCATCAATTTTAACCTTATTTTTCATCACAATAATTTTCTCTTTACAAAAATAGGTTATGTATATGTTTGTATATATAGATATATATATAAATGACACAGATACTAGCTCTAAATGAAAATAAAAATAAATTTAAGACAACTAAATTATTTCTACATTGCTATCTCCAAACGAAAAAGTCACTAAAAAAAGGACGCTGATTTTTTTTTGGCAAGGGAGCAGTTTCATTGCTATGGAAATACTGCATCCCGATACCGTATAATACTAGCCACAAAGTTTTCTATTAAATCTCTCTATGATGTGTCCACTTTAAAAAAAAAAAATGGAAAAAGTACTTAAGAATTATGTTGCTTCAATTTATACAATATACTCAATAAATCAACTAATTTTATATTAGTTTATCATACAATTTAAGTAATTTTATATGCAATAATGAAAGTATTAAACAGAAGTATGTTTATTGACCAGAGGCCAAATGATATCATACCAAGCTGCACAAGTCCTCATGTGTTCAAAAATCTTTGGCAACACATTATGCACAGATCGCATTAAATGAAATAAGCTCAGTAGTGGTATATTCTTGTCAAAGACAAAGCCTGTGTCTAAATTATCTGGCTACGGATTGCTTCACCACTATTCTATGGCACTGGCTGCAGCCAATTCCCATCGACTCGTGAGTGAATTCAAGCCATAGCCGAGTTATCTTGATACAGACCTTGGCTGTGCCCCAGCGTCAAATTTAAGAAGTGTCTTGGCTGACAATCTTGCTGGGAATATTTCCATGCTGTTAAAAGTGATCAACAGAGAACCAGTGCAGCATTCTGCAACATTCTGTAGCCTTCTGCAGCCTTTGGTAACATATTAAAGTAATCTGCTAAAATTCTGCAGCCTTCTGCGACATTCTGCAGCTTTCTGTAGCCTTCTACAGTTTTCTGCTTAAGTTATGCAGCCTTGTGCAACATTGTACAACCTTCTGCAGCTTTCTGCAGCCTTCTGCAACATTGTACAACCTTCTGCAACATTCTGCAAAATTCTGCAACATTCTGCAACATTCTGCAACATTCGAGGTTCATCCTAGACTTTGAGAGGCATCTGCATTGGTCCACAAACTTTGTAACCTTCTGAAGAAAATCAAGTGTTAACAGACTGTCACAGGTCTCAAACGGAGCAAACAATCTTTGAACGCCGACACCACAAGCTCAGACACCCCAAACAGATGACAAGGAAGAGGAAGAGACAGGGTGGTTAGCATCACCAAGGGTCCCAGGACAAAATTACCGAATCCTGGTTCACTGGGGCAATTTTAAGACAGAAACTGAATAGTATGGGTTCACCATAGCAATAATAACTCAAGTTCAAGTTCTATAGTACAAATACTGGATTGAAGGAGGGTTAACGAAAACATAATGGAACGGTTTGCCTGATGGCCGCAGTGAAACCAGTACACCGAAATGCCGAACACACATGACCTAACTGATCTCATGTGTTCATTTTTGTGATTTTATGTTGTTGGTTTTTTTGTTTACATAGCAAAATGATAAACGATTGTGATGTCTACAGACTTTCAACGTAGTTGGCCGGGAAGTATCCCGTGCGGCCGTTCAGCTCTCCGTCTATCCAGTTCTCGTCAATCTTGCTGATGATGGTGATGATGTCGCCCTCCTGGAAGTTCAGCTCGCCCTCGTTCTCCGCTTCAAAGTCGTACAGGGCCCGGCAGGTTTCCTTCGCGGGGGCTGAAACGGAGAAAAATGTGAGAGTAATATATCACTGCCACCGAGAGGTTCTGTGTGTCCATCAGATGAGACAATGTATTGCAATGGCACTTTGTTTTAGAGACTTCAGTTAAGCCAGATTAGGGAATGGGCGACTTTGGAGCTGGATCTTCAACTTGATAGTGCAAGTGCACAACAACAACGCGTGCATGCTCACAATTGCGTGCGCATGCTCAGAGCTAGCAAAAAACAGACTTCACCTGCTACCGCAAACGTATCAAAAGTCCTCCATTGATCCTTCAGATATGAAACGTTAACATGATCGTCGATCGCTGCGTGAAAAGAACAACATCATCTGAACCTTTGGACTAGTTCCTTAAAGGGAGCTCACTGTTAAGCAATGCTCAAAGCTCCTGACTTGGTCTGGAAATCCACTGGATGTTTTCAGCGCTGAGATCACTTGACCAAAGCAGGCATGCAACTTGGACTTTACTAACAAAAAAAAATGGGGAAATTCCAATCTTTACCATACTCTGCTCAGTGCTTTCCACTTTTCAATGGTTTAAAGGTAGTATCATACTTTGGTAAGAAACCAAAACAGAAATGTTCACAGATTTACGTATAACTTACAGGGTATGAAGATGATGGTGGTAGAAACATAATGTTAAAATATTTCCGCCTGAAATGGTGTATTTATCCAGAAATTAGTAAAACAACGACCAGAAATCTTTTTGATCTTTTAAAAGATCGAAAATAAAACAGAAAAGACTTAAGAAACACTGTGGCTGTTTTTCACTGTTTTCTCAAAAAGTGGGCATCGTATGGGACTGAAGTTTTCACAGATGACTGTTACTGTATCTGTCTTGATATTTTTGGCCATGAATCTGTATTTCTTCGATAAAAACCAAAGTATGATATTACCTTTAAGAGTGAACTGAAATCAAATCAGCTGATCCAAGGAAAAGTTGCAAGCCTGCCAAAGGGAACTTTAAGCCAACTTGACCCTAAATGACCCACCTGCTGGTTGCCTGCTGTTGGTGGTAGGCAATGAAAAGGAATCCACGTCATCGCTATTGGCCGAGTTCCTGTTGGTTGAGTAGGAGTTGAAGGTATCTCTGGGCTTCCTCTCAGACCTGGGCCTGCTCTCGGCATCCTGTACTCTAAATAAAGACAAACAACGGGGAAAATATAACATCATGTGTCCCTGAGCAAGACAATTTGCTTAGATTTTGTCTCCGCATCTTCAAGGAAACGTATGGGTTGAAGGTTCATGTTGAATTGGCTGAATGATTTCCAAGAAGCTTTGATATTACAGTTGTGCTCTTGGACATAAAATCTGACACTATTTTAGGGTCAGTGCAACGCAGGTATCATAAAGAGAGTTTATAGAATTTAACCTCGACGCAATGTACCATGTTTAACAATGTCAGAGGTGCAGGATTGATCTGGGGCCAATTTCATACAGCTGCTTAGCACAAAAAATTGCTAAGCATATGTTTCCATGTGTTGTGTATCACTTACAAATTTGTTCTTTGACTGTTGTTCGCTGACCATGAATATCAAATGGAAATTTTTAATGGTAGTTTGTTGTATTAGGCAAAACATTTTTGTGCTAAAAAATTTTTTGTGCTAAGCAGATCTCTGATATTGGCCCCTGATAGTTGGGAGGAACATGCTTGATGTACCTGTCGCTGAGTGTTGAGAGCAGACCTTCCAGGATCTCTGTGGACTGTCGGTGAAACTCAATCTGTGCCTCGGCCAACGCCTGCAGCTGCAGCACTTGTTCGATCTGAGGAGACAACAAAGCATGATCATTCTCAAGTGGACTCTTATGGACAGAAGGAGAAAGGGCTAGAATTGGAGGATAAGGCAATTCCACCAATGGAAGGATATTTTGGGCAGGAATCGGGGGATTAGGCAGCTCCTCCGATCGAAGAATATTCTATTGAAATATAGAACTCTTTAATCACTGTATGGAGAAAAACAACTCTCTTTGCACACTAGGAAATCTGTTGCTGAAGAAGAGTCAAATTGTTCTTTGGATGCGGGTATCTGTGGTGGGCTTAGGCATCGATTGCATGTGAATAGGAAAAATTACAAAATGTACAAATGCCATCCAACTCAAGCAGTTAACCAGTCCTTAGCCGTTTTACAAAGTGGCAATTTGACCAGCAAAACGTTTTTTATGCCATATGATCTACTACCTGAGTGATTTAAGTCAGTATTCGTCGTGAGTGACTCAAATGAAGTCACTCACTCATGCCACTAAGTAGCCTTTGACTCATTACAACTCAGCAGGATGGATTCTCGATTCTGAAGTGGACACTCACGTCATTGTCTAGCAAGTTCTCCATGCTCTTCTGTGCCAGATCCTGAGACTCGGAAAACTTCTCCTCCGCCATCTGGATCTCCTCCTCAGGAACTGCGATTGATGCAATGGGACAAAGAGGAAAGAACTGACAGTGGTCAGTTGATGAGGTCATATTGCTGCAACAGGTTTTAAGGAACAGGTGTCGTGGGAAATGCAGCGGATATCATTAAGTACTGATGTAAGTTTTATATGTGTTTTGTACTCGGGAGACTGGTCTGGTTGATGGACCACTAAGGGGCCAGGGGTCGATTTCACCGAACTCATCGTAACTTACTGTCGATCAAAGGGCTTATGATGCATTGCAACCCCACGTATGATATGATGGGTTATCCTTTGTAACTTGAGTTACGATCAATCGTATGGCTTCTGATGCATTAGAGCCCCTACGCAGGATACGATGGGTTATCCTTCGTAACTTGAGTTACGGTCGATTGTAGGGTTTGTGAAATCGACCCCTGGCTAAGCATGTACTGAAGGGTGAAAAAGCAATGGAATGAGTTGGATATCCTAGCAGATATTCTGATTAATGCAACGTGTTTTCTTATCTCCTTATACCACTACCTCACCAATCACTATGATAATGATCACATCATCACCAAACAATACAGCCTACCTATCCACACACTAGCTACATACAAATCACTAGCTACATTACATACAAATCACACTTGACGGAAGTTGACGCAGATACAATTTAAACAAAAGCCAAATTTGTAGGTCTACATCTGCTACCCTTTTCTTAGAGTTCATTTGTTCAGGGTTACCACAACAAAATCCTTCAATGCTGCATTAGCCTGAAGTATAGAACCTTACCACTTGACATCCCACAATTAGTGTTACACTTAATAGCCGTTGACTATAAGGCTGAAGTTTGTATCCGGTTAACCGGTTAACCGACCGTTCAAAAGGGTACCCGGGTACATTTTCCCAGTTAGGTTAATCGAAAAGTATCTTTTTAATGGCCTCTTCTTTTTGAAACATAGACACTTCTAGAGTTCACAAAGAAAACAGTCAATGATCTTTTGAAATTTGGACCAGCAGGCTTATTCAAAGCAAAGGCCAGACATTTTGCTATGTCTCCCACTGAAAAAATGTTGTGGCAAAAGAACTTACTATTTCTTTGCTTTTCTTTGTTTTCTTTGTTATAAGGGTAATTGTAACCGTAACCGAAAAGCAGACGGGTAACCGGTTACAAAATTATTCGTAAACTTACAGCCCTAGTTGACTAACAAGAAACTACCCACCATGATTGCCTACTTCGCTACCTAATGAGTTAGTACATGCAAATGTTATGGACAGAACATCTTTAACCCTAGGAAACTCATCACAAAAGCAGGGGCTTGTGCGACCAGTGTCCATGACACCCCGAATAGGAGTAATTCCCATACTATTTCACAAGACTAATGTTGTTAATTTTGATATACAAGTGTGGTTTCACTCTTTGAAGCTTCCATTACAATTCAAACTGAGTGAGAGATGTTATTGACCCTAACATGTAAATCTACACACATGAATCCGAAAGTGAAAAAAAGAATGTTCCATGACACTGACACACTAAAGAAGTCTCCGCTTAATCCATTTGTTTATAATGGATGAAGAAAAAGTTTTTTTTTCCACAGAAAAAACGAAAGATTCCAATGGATTGTAAGTTTCATTTGAGCAGGTACCAGTTTGACTAGTTACTCTAGTGTAGTGAGAGGTGAGGGAGTTCACTGACAGCTTGAATTCAGCCAGAGGACTAGTGTCAAGTCTATGGAAGAATGTTTGCCGACTGACAAGGGCTGAATGCAAATGGTTTGAGGCAAACGTTACTTGATCTGCTTTGACTAGACTAGCAGGAGAATATAGACTTTATAACACTATTGCCCAAAGCAATAAGTGCTTCAGTAGTACATGCAGTAGCTGGGTATTGTCTGTTAAATCGCCGGGGAGTCTGTCGAGATGGTTTTGAGAGTGAGACCTGACCATCCAGGCCCCAACAACCAGGAATAACGTTCGGGATCGGTTTGCGAAATAAAACTGAAAATAAACTGTATCAATATATCAAGATAAACATGCTGTTATGAAAAAAAGAGAGAATAATCCCAAAGTTTTCATTATTCTGTTATTAACTATTCCAGTTATAACTTTTTTTTTCCAAGTGTGGCATTTTGTCGACAGGCCATGAATTTCCCATTAAAGACATGCAGTGTGTTTAGTAAATAGGACTATGGATGCTGCTAACTCAAGCAACATGTACACGTACGCTAACATCAACACGATACTGCAGAACTGAAAATGACAAAAACGACACATGCATATCGATCAGTAAGATTGAGTATCAGGAGAAATGCACATGTCTCAATTTAAATTTCCCTCTCCCCTTTCAAGAAAAACAAAACCAATTTGAGTTGAGTTTTTGGCACAAAAATGGCCCACTGACGATAATCGTTTTCAAAATAATTATGAGACTACATGAACAATACAGACAAACAGGCACTGGCTCCACCTACAAACATAATGAGAAAGCAGGAAGTTTGTAAAGCCCGAGTTAATTTGTACATGACATGTGTCACTTGTGTCAAATTGCCACTTTATACAACCCTTCAAGCCTAGCTACGTGTACACCCATGTTTAACCAGATGAACAATGTAACATGCATCATGCACTATATCCACAGGCAATTGCATGCATTCAGTAAACACATTCAGTGGGGCAGATTCTAAATATAGAGGCCAATTTCCATAGCACTGCTTTTTAACGGAGGATTTTACGATTAATGTGGCGTTTCCATTTTCAAAAGGCTGCCATGGCATGCACTAATTGGGAAAGGCATGCTATTTTTCTCAGGGTTTTAATGCTAGACTATGGGTGAAGCAAAAATGCAAGTCTTTAAAGAAACGTGCAAACGTGCAGCCTGAATTTCTTGTGAAACACACTTCATGCATGTATGGAAACTAGTTTGCTGGGGCCAATTTCATAGAGCTGCTTATATTTGCGTAAGCAGCCAAAACTCCTTGTGAATGCCATGCATGCTCAGTAAACAATACAAGTCAAAAGCAGTCAACATCACATGAAAATTTGGCTGGCAATCCTGTTTGATCAAGGAAGACTTGACATGATAAAAAGCAAATTTTGTGCTTTTAAAAGCAGCTCTAGGAAATTGGCCTCTGGAGTGAGGACGATATTTCGATTGTACGTCAAGCAGATCAGCGCTATGGAACTGGGTCTAGGATGCGGACCATTCGTCCTGAAATTATGACTGGACTGGATTTCATTGACTGCAGGAAGATGCGTTCATTTCTCTGTCTCCTTACCAGCAGGTTTGTAAAAAAAAATTTCATTCAACAACAGGCACTGACAGGAGGGAGTGCCAGATTTCAAGTTCTCAAGTTTCCAAAAAAGAAAGAAAGGGAAAAAAAAGGGAGCACATGCAGAGACAAATGCAGTGAAAAGTTGAATGTGATCTTTACCTTCTTTAGAAGTGTCTGAAAAAAGGGAATATTGCATCTGACTGTTTCTTAATTGCACTTTTTCAATCTTGCAAACAATAAAGCTGAATTAGTCTACTTTTTTTAGGGTACGGGGAGGGGATTTACCAAATGCATGCTTGAAAAGGTAAAAAAATCACTATCACGTGACTCTTGGTACAATTTTTATGCTTGCTCTAATTCAAATAAAAAGATGAAAGAAAAGAAAGGAAGTTGAAAAGTTGAAGATTACTTTGAACGAGACTACTACGGATATAGACTACACTATGAATAAAAATCTGCAATAACATACCACCTGCTGTAGAGTGTAACCAGTGGATGCGATTTACAGGGTACATGGAAAGTAAGAAAAATAGAAAGATGACGTCATCATTGGATATGGGTGAGGTTGTGATGTTACCACAGTGATCTGCAGAGAGACCTGGCAACAGTTGCCCATGTTTTGTACTTGTACATGAACAGTACATCTTGTTAAGCTTAACAAACAAACGATGAATACATGTACCAACCACCAATACATCCAAATGGTTAATTGGGCAGTATTTGGATGGATTCGGGACTCAACAAACGTACATGTACCGGTGAAGGATTACAATGCACACAATGTTGAAAACTATGTGTCCTGCTGACAAAGCTTCAAACATTTTCCATATATACTCACACAACTTTTGCATTGTAACCAAACGGGAATGCCTAGCATAACAGGTCATTAACAGAAGTTGAACAGTGTTTGTCAAGTGTCATAAAACTGGCTATTGCCAACTCACGTCAACAATTACGATAGTTTTCGTATTCCTTCACAAATACAAATAATTATCATGACTGTTAGGGCTAATGATTAATATTATAATTATTTAACAAAATAATCAAAGACAATGGATCTGATGATTCCTCTACAGACACAGGGGTACTAAGAAAACAGATTGTGAAATAAAAATCCAATGTACACTACACAAACATACAAAATGGGTATAAATATAATTTGGGAAATGTGCGCATACATGTAAAAACAATGGCCAAAAGTTTATGGCAAAACCCAGTGCTTCTTCCATGTTGATATGACCATCAAATGGCCATTACGAAATGAGGTTTGAGGCTGGGCTTTGGATTTATTTTGCTAACGCCATTTTATGTCCTACATGTAAACGAAATGAAGGGCTTGAGATATATACATGGCGAAGCTGAAGCCTTTCTTTAACTTCATCATGTGGTCCAATTCCTTTGTTTCATTTTGTGAGCATCAAATGGCGGTATCAAAATATGTCTCATGTCTAGCCTCAAACCCGATTCTGTATTTAAGGCCCATGGAATACTGACATGACTGATGCCTGGGGGACGGGGTTTAGTTGTTATTGGTGGTGTTTGGCAGAGTATACAACATTTGATGTACATGTATGTACTGTGTAGATGTTTTGTTTGTTTTTTGTATTTTCAGTGTGGTTTGTCCAGTCATAGGAAAGAGCATATATGTATGTGCACTTCCTTCCTTTTTTTTTTAGCCCCACCCCCCATCTCCATTGCACCTGTCTTGGTGTCTATTTAGTTACATTTTACTATTTATTCCTTGGAAGATTCAATGAACTGTAATTGTTATATCTCATTGATATTACTGCACAGTGTAAATACATGAACTGAAGATTGACTTCTATTTAATAAGCTGCATCCATGCATGCCTACCCTGGTACTTGCATACAATCCGCTCTCACCACTAGAATACTTATTTGTTTTTTCTGGCGCTCATGTTGACAGCTATCAATTTTTCCACAAACTTCACAAAGGAGGTGGTACAATTCCTGTTAACTGAACACACGGCCTATGACATAGCCACAACTACAGAATAAAATGGGTCACAAATGACTAAATATCTCTAACTAAATTTCTTAGGGGAGAGGGGAGGAGGGATGGCATTATATATGTAAGAACTAGATCCGGGCTTTTGCCTAATTTTGGGACGGAAATAGATTCAAAAGATGAACCAAACATTATTCAAAATCCCCCAACATACCCAAGTTGATCAGAGTTTTTTTTTTTGGAGGTACCATTAAACAACAGGATTGTTTAAACAACACTTTGAAACTTTGGATTGCACAAAATCCGATTATCCCATCTATCTCTTTATCAATTTATTTCGCCCTGAAACTTGACCAAAAACCCAGATATTACCAGAACAATTCTACAGAGATAAAATCTTCAAACTGAGCACAAATGAACAAAGAACTAAGAAAATGTGGGTTTTCTAAAAAGTGAACTGTTGGTAGTAACTACGGGGAACGATTTGGGGGAAATTGCAAGAGCATTCTGGGATGGTGTTACTATGACAACAGGCAACATACCAATCAAACCAGCCAAGGCTGAAGATGTGGAGATGCATAACAATGAGATGATGTAAGCATAGATGGACAGAATTCGAAAGCCAAAGGGAAAAAAAAGAAGACAAAATAGAAAAAAGAAAAGAAAAAAAACAGGAAACACTGAAAAACTGCAGCAGCTGATATATGAATATCTATGTACACATATATGCTGCATGACTGATAAAGTGATATAGACTGGTACTGATGGGGGCAGATGTAGCAGCAAAGGGTTTGGATCGGGGAACCAGACGCGGCCTAACCCTGTACACGATACATGTACTCCCCTTCCTGGAGCTACTGAATTTTCACTGTAAAAAGCTGCAAATAAATGTCTATACATGTATTACAGGTATTGTTCTTTTTTTTCCCCCATTATTTGAGATGAAACAAAACTAACGGAACAAAAGTTGAGGAAATGACTTGGGTTCATTTCCTGGAAGACTCACTTCCGGCCCCTCTGGGTGACCCAAACCGAATTTCAAATCACATCTTGCTGTCAATCTACATATCTCTCTGTTTTGGTTGAAAATGTTTTCTCTGACCGTAACCGTAACTTAAATGTAGTATTCTCATTTGAAAATAAATATCCTAGGGCCGGGGAAGTTGTTTACATGTCTTCATGATGTTATGAGGGCAGAAACAGTGGATGGCATTCAGCATCAAACTACACGTACCTTTAGCTTGCTTCTTCTTCTTGTAGTCAAAGTCCAAACGTCTTCCCTCCAACTTCTTCCGATGGTGCTGCAGTGGGTATGAAACATGATCAGGAATGAATTGCAGCGCACAAAGTGGCAAGACCATGTTTTTTTTTGTCATGGGGCATTTCCCATCAGAAAAAGCAGGAATGAGAACATTTTGAGGAGGTAAAGAAGGAATGAATTGGGAAAGTGGAGTCTATCACCTCCGTGGCCTGTTATTCATGGTGGAAGTCAGGCCCAAACCAGGCCAATCCGGGAATACATGCTCCCTAGTACTGTAGGTTTTTTAAGGGCAGGGCAGAGGACAGTGGACTCCAGGCACTGCTGCTTCAGTTGGGGAGATGACTGACCCAACTTGGCCAGAGTTGGATGTATGTTGAAAGGGGATATTGCATCATGTAAGGTCTGGGTATATTAAGGGGGCTCCTTAATTCACAGACCACAGCAGGGGAAAAAACAGACAGCCTTCATGGGCAACATCTCTGAGACAAATAAGACTTGAAGCTATGCATGGTGGAAGTAAGGTAGGTTTGCGGTGACGCCATGTAATCTCTACTTTGAGAATGCGAGGTTCTGAGAAGAACCGGTGGTATTATCTCGACGTTCCGAACAGTGTGCTCTGCTCATCCTCAGGAGAGTGAGTGGTGCTCACTCTCTGAGACAGTTTGCAACTTACGTTGATCTCTTTCAGATCTTTGTTCTTCAGATGATCCAGGGGATCCAGGAAGTTCTGTCTGACATTCAGATCAAAGGAGTCCTTGACTTCTGAAAGCTGCCTCAATGATTCGCCCATGTCTACCATCGCCAATCCTGAATGACAAGCAAGGAAGATGGATATATTTGTAAAATATGGCATCCATCACAAAGCAGGGAGAACTGGAATAAAGTAAGGATTGACGGTCACCATGACTGTCAGGCTGACAGTGTCAGCTTGCTCATTTCTTGCACATGACTGGTATAATGCAGAGGGACTTGTTGGTTTGAGAAAGCACAATATCCTTAGGCGCAACCAATGCAGTACATGTCTAGATTTACCAGGTAGGACTAAGGGATGGTAGTGATGGATGACATACATGTACATGTGATTTTCTTAAGGTGGTGTAACGATAAAGGTCATGATGGTGAAGGTCAGGGATTTCATAAACGCCAATGGTGAAACTGAAGGTGACAAAGCTGATGGTGATATCCAGAGTTGTTGACTCGAGTCGGTGACTTGGACTCGAGTCCGACTCGAGTCACTGATTTTAGTGACTTGCGACTTGACTTGACTTGAGCCAAAATGACTTGCGACTTGACTTGACTTGAACCAAAATGACTTGAGACTTGACTTGACTTGAGCCAAAATGACTTGACTATTAAAAAAATGACTTGCAAGTCAACATTAGACCATCGTGTATTTTAAATGATTTGCCTCCCGAAAGAAGAAAAGTTAACTTTTTCTGACCTAAACATCGTTCTGTAGCGTAAAACTTACGCAGCACGTATACGGGCGATAGAGCTCACACAACGGTCGACATATCTCGATCGCACGGTGACTACACAGCGACCACGAGGTATATACGGTGTGCTGTGAAGAACGATGGGCCTGTTGTGCTCGGAATTATAAGACTTGCCTCAGTCTTCGGATTACTTTAACTACGGGGGTATTTTAAGTACGTATGACGTAATGATTTGCTCAATAGTTTAGCTCACGTGCGTGTGTAGCCTAGCGCCGGCCGTGTACACACGAGAGTCGAGTAATGTTGTTTACCGATGGACGAGGGAAAGCTTTTCGTGTAAAGGTTATGATATCGACTGATACAAGTTTACTATGTCTGGTTCTTGACTACTCTTGAGTCTCGTCTCTAGTTTACTATTATGTGATTCCGTAACCAGACTTCCATTGCATCCACGGTATGTTTTGTGCCATGCATGTGTGTAGGGAACACGAAGCAAGTGTTTCTGCTGGTCGTAGAGGACATTAATTTCCGACATTAGGACGTATTTTTTTGTTTCGCTGGGTAAGGAAATCTTCCATAACCCACAGTGAATGTTCATTTTGCTTGTGCTTATAACTCGCAAATGTCAGGATCATTATGATGTTGGATTATTAAAATGGAACGACAGGAACGCACTTCGTAACAAGTTTTTCACCACTAGCGTGGAGGAAGGAAAAGCTAACGTCAGCTATCGATTAACGTTAGTTTTAATAACATTTTTCGCTGAAGTTGAGGTGTTTCCATGTATTATTCTTTTTCTAAAATTTAATTCGCGATCACTTTACAATTGTGATTACAATTTTGCTATGATTTTTTTAATGTTTTATATTTATTTATATGAATTTTTTTGACGATCGAAAAACAAGTTTTCAGCCGTGTTGTGTTTATGGGTTCTTTAACTAGGCCTCATTGTAGTACCAGTAAAATGGAACAGACTCACTGTGTCAACTTCAACTGTCGTGGCATGGCGGCTGCCATTTTATTCACACGCTCCATGCCCAACTCTTGTAACATGAAGCTGATGTCTTTTTAGTAAACACACAGTTTATATAACTGTGGCCGATCTTTAAAAGCTCTTTATTCTTGTTTCATATGCACCCTCTTATGTGTTAGATGTCCCTTCTTTTATTCAACGGCCATCTATTAAATAAACGGTTTTCCCATCTGCAGCAAAGACTGTGCCGAGTAGTTTATTTGGGGGCAAAATATTTTATGGTTGACTTGTTGACTTGACTTGACTTGCGACGAAATGACTTGTGACTTGACTTGACTTGCGACGAAATGACTTGCGACTTGACTTGACTTGCGACGAAATGACTTGTGACTTGACTTGACTTGAGACAGAATGACTTGCGACTTGACTTGACTTGAGAAAAAATGACTTGGTTACAACTCTGGTGATATCGGAGGTCACAAAGGTGATGGTGTCAATGAAGGTCATGAAGGTGATGGTGATATCGAAGGGCATGGAGGTGATGGTGTCAATGAAGATCATTGTGCTTAGGAATCATGGACCATAGAGGTAGAGATGATGTCATCCATTATAAACAACAATAACAACAACAACTGATAGGCAATAATAAAACATTATCAAATGAATTGTTTGAATATTTCTTACCAAATGTTGATTCGTCACCAAGATCTTTACCATTCTTGAGCATAACCTCTCCCAGTAAGCCTACTGGTTGAATGGCTTTACTGCTTCCTTTATTCTGACCTCGTACCTTGGACATTGCTCTCGATACTGCATCAAACAAAACGTGAGAAATTACAATGCATTCCATAATAAAACTCAAGCTCGTGGGGCCTGTTTGTTTTAGGCATGAGATCAGTGATCCAGCTGATGCGGATCCCATTTTAACGTATCCTGCATGGGACATGGATCTGCAAGGTCAGTGATCGGGTGCCGAAACAAAAAAACGGGCCTTAAAACACAGGCTGCAAACCCAACCCTACTCCATATTAGATAAAACGTGGTGTTTTTTGTTCTCTTGGTTCAATGTAAATCACCCGGCCAGCTCTTGGGCCAACTTCATTGAGCTGCTTAAGCACCAAAAACCTTGGTAAATAAAATCAGCCTGCCAGCCAAAAGTCCTTGTGAATGTTATGCTCAGCAAACAATGGCCGAGTACAAGACAAAAGCAGTAAACTTCACATGAAAATTTGGTTGGTAATCCTGTTTGATCACTAAAAAGGAAGACCTTTTCATGCTTAAGCAAATTTTGTGCTTTATAGAAAAAAACTAGCTCTATGAAATTGGCCCCTGGTTAATAATACAGAATTCACCGAAGATCTTCATTCTTCGCTTACAAGGTTAGCGCCAAATTTGTGTGCTATCCAAGTATTGTAAGCAAAAAATCTGTGGTCATGTAAACTACTGTACGCATGTGTGTGCAACTGAAAATGTCTTGCTAATCCATGAAACAGGATCTTGTAAGCACAGAATGTTCTGCTTCAGTAAGCGCTGATTCTACGCTTAAGGTAAGCAGAGCCATAAATTGGGGCCTGATCAGATTTTGCTTAATTTAGCTCCCTTATTTTAATTCTCTTTCGGACGTGTAGGTCACACACTGTGATATATTGGTTCTCACCGGGGTTAGGCTGCAGGTATTCCACAGTCTTTGTCATTAAGTCTTCCACAGTGTGACATGTCACGTCAATTTTCTAATGGTAAAATAAAAAAAAATTCATTAATTAATTAAATCATGCATATGAGGAATTACCGGCTACAGAATTATAGCATTTAACTATGTACATATCATTATTTCTTGGCATGAATCTTACATGGGCAAGTGTATGAATACATACATGTACAATTAGAATTAATGTATGTGGGGACTATGTGCATAGTATTTTTCCTGCATGGGTGCAGACTATATAATCCCCTTCCTATCCGAAATTCCAAAGGTCATCTGCAATTAATGTGCATCCATCTAATTATAGGGGAGAAACGGATGTACACATTTATAATGTGCAATGGATGGGACCCATAAGGGACTTGGACTGTATCATCAGTGCCCCTTCTTAAGGAAATAACCCATGCATAAAAAAGGAAAGAGAAAACATGCAGGTCTTCGTGTGTTTAGAAACAAAACAAATCCATGCACACTACACATTTAGCCTTTTACTAGTGGAAAGACAAACATTATGTAGGAATGTTTGCAAGCAAGGCGTGATGGCATGTTAAACACATGAACATGTGGTGTAGTTTGTACCACATACTTGTGTCATTCTGCTGTTTTTTTTATAACATGTAGATTCCAGGTTGTACATAATGTATGTACATGTAGGCAAGGAGGAAGGAAAACAGATTTTTCCTAATTTCCCTCATGTGTGTTTTGTGATAATGACACCAGAATGAAACTTGAAAATATTTAGGCCATTATTCTGTGGCTGCCATAATGGATTTTAATTTGCCTATAATATTGACTGTACATAGTAAAAGTAGTTAAGTTAACACTTTACAAATTGTTTACCATGTAGGCCCCCTATTGTACCTGTTCTTCTATACACTATGTACATTTAAGTACAGTACAGTGTACATGTACATTAATTTGTGCAATGTTCATGTATCATGGAGGATGAAAGAGTTAGACAAGAGGCTAGCCTGAGAATAGAGCTAGCTATAGGCCTACTGTAGTAAACATTTTGAACTGTAGTATGTACTAGCCCAGAAATGGTCAATTACTAGACTGGTTCATGTGAACTGTGAACCTTAGGACTGTAGGATCATGAAAACTTTGACTTGGGCAGTGTATCTTCCTTATGATGGTCTGTCATGCACTGTATGTACAGTACATGGCCTCTACAGTAGTGAAGATGAAGTCATAAGTGGGAAAGTCCTCCATGGCCAGAGACTGGACATTGTATGACCCCCCTGATGACCACTACAACATGGCATCTACAGTATTGAAGATGAAGTCATTAGGAAAGTCCTCCATAGTCCAAGAGACTGGACATTGTATGACCCCCCTGATGACCACTACAACATGGCCTCTACAGTATTGAAGATGAAGTCATTAGGAAAGTCCTCCTCCATGGTTCAAGACAAACTGGACATTGTATGACCCCCCCTGATGACCATCTGCCTTGTCCTTGCATTGATCAAGGGATATGGTCTTCAATACAATGCATGTTTACTAGGATTTCCTTTTGCCCTCAATGTGCCATTGTCAGGATTATCAAGGGGAGGCCATGACAAGACAGCAAGGTCTTCATACAGTCAATGGAGATGTTATCAAGACCAAACAAAATCCTCAGGGTCTTCCTTCCTTCCTTCCTTCCTTTTGACAAGAACCACCCAAATGTGGCTGTAATGACCGAATCTTGGTGTGGGGTTCTACATGTACACTAGCCTGTACATATGCACATTAATGTAGATTGTCCAGTACAAAGGGTATGCTCAAGGCATAAAACCTAATAATGGATGAATGATGACAGAGTGAGAGGCTTGAAGATGAAAAGAAGAAGAGTACCATATTATGTACACATACATGTACATGTATACATATACATACAGTACATGACCATGAAGAGATGACACATACTGCACATTGATCAAGTTGGTGGTACAACTGTGTACCAATTGTACAGTACATGCACATGTATGCAATGACCAATGACTTTCAGCTCAAACCTAGTGTGCATGCATAATGTTGCATGGACTTTTTTCCAACAGAATTGCATTTTTAAAAAGGGAATTCAGGCTTGAAAGGAATCCGTGACTAAAGACACCACTACCCCCCCCCCAAAAAAAACCCCCCAAAAAACCCCAAAACCAAAAAAGAAAAACAACCAACAACAAGCCCACAAGAAACGAAGAAGTTCGGAAACAAATAAAATCCTCTTCTTACATGTAATTCCAAAAGAAGTAATTTACAGGTTTTGCTTGGTTTTGTCAGGCAGGCAGTTATAGCCATTTTTGTAGGCAATTTTAATTGAGTCATTGTAAGCCTTTTTCAAAAATTGGTACGACTGTGATCATGAGCCTCAATCATGAAATATAAATTAAATTATAGTGGAGAATGTTTCAAAGATACAAATACATGTAGATTGCAGCATGAATGACAGATACCATGTCATTTGCTTTAAGATTAGCAGGGGCTGAAGTGTGTTGGAGTCAACTGTTTTCATGATTTATGACACGTACATGCCTGTAGGCCCTATATTATATTCAATCACCTACAAATGTGTATAATATGTGCCAACAACTTGATAACTATCAATTCAAAGGACTCAGATTGTAAACAGTACAATGTCCATAGCATTTGGAGGGCACGTTTTTCACAGGATGTTGTTTAACTTCCTACAATCGGAGCAAGGTCAAGAGTCAAACTACAAAATGTTCATCCATTGTCCATGATGATTCCTGACCCAGGAAAATCAATCATAATGAGAACTGTGATTCTGTAAAAAAATAGCGCTAGGCCTACGTACAATTTCATATAGGAAACAAGATGTGGGGTTTTGCACTGCGGTTTGGTAAATAATTGTAATCACAGATTACATACCCTCATTCATGTCATTCATTCACATGTACAGTACATGTATATGCATGATGTGTAAGGTCAAGGAGTCTGAGATGATCTTTGGTGTTGAGATGATCTCATCACGGAGATGATTAATTCACAGATCATCAACGTCAGAAAGTCCATGCAGTACACACAGATGAACTACATGCACGACTGTATGCTTATAAAATGCTTCATGTTCTAAATAGGCCAATAGGCCTATAGGCCTACACTCCCTACAGTATGTGTTAATTTGTACAGTGTAGGCCTAAAGTATGTTTTAAGCATGTACATGTACAGTGCATGTACATGTACAGTACATGTACCTTTCCCAATATGACAAAACATTTTGCACATTTCCTCCTGAAACAAATAGGGGCCTAGGCTACATGATGGTCCTATCCCTAGTATAGTATATATGGACAGCTAGTGTACACAAAGTACAGTGGTTTGTATACTAAAAATGTGAAATAAATATGTGTATTACTGTATGCATGAGTTCACAATGTACTACGGATATTTGTTGTCACTGAACTGAATGACACTGAACACTGGTGTATTGTCAATTGTTATACTTTTTTAGCATTAGAAATGATTCATCAATTCCAATCTGCACGTGAGTTTTACGCACATTGTTGTCATGAATAAAATATTACTGTTTATGCATACATACACACATTGATTATTTACTTAACATCCTGTAATATGTTAAGTGCACTTGTACCGGTATACATGGAAATGTATGAGGAAACTGCACTGATATAAAAAATGTCTGCCAATTTCCTTTCAACTGCTACATGTACATTTACACAGTGGAGATGTGTCATTTGTGGCTCCAAATAACATGCCAACTATTTTCTGTTTAAAGAAAACAGAACAATTACATGTAGGCCTGCAGTTTCATATTCCATTTGATTCTCTTTCACAATGCAACTGACTTTATACTTTTGTACATTATAATATTTTTGTAAAAGTTATGAAACGTAATCAGATATCATTCAGCAGGCTTTTCAATAGGATGTACATGTGTACCATTTTTCCCATCTGAAAGCAGAAAATCTTTGATTTTCAAAGAGTCCTATTAAAAAATCCTGGTAGGCAAATAAACCATTTTCGATTTTGGTTCTTGTTCTTTACAATGCCTCAACTTACAAGTAGCATTATGGATACCGAACAACTACAAATTTTGCATACAAGTCTAAATGACCATGGATAAAGAAAGAAAGAAAATAGGCCTACTGTACATGTACATAGGTACATGTAGCACTTCACCAAAAAACCAAACCCAAGCCCTTCACAGGCAAGGCAAGAACCAAATTAAGAACATATCAAGCATGCAGAGTGTTTATGCAATATCTGGCTAATCCTGATGAACCTTTTCCCATACGGCTGTATGAAGTGAATAATATACATACAGCAGTGTAAGCCTATGTACTTTCCTTTTCCACTTTATTACACTGCCAGACACCAATTCTAAATAGCTTAAATCATATTACCATCATGGCTACCGGACTGCTATCGTTAAATGCGTTTTACGCCTGCATGTCTGCAAGGTTTTATTTTTACAAGCTCACAGACCATATAAATGTGAGGGTTGACTATATCTGTACAGTTACAGTCGATAGTGAAAATTGTATGCACATTGATTGTAGGAATGCATCCATCATTAATTGTTCAGGCTCTTGTAATAAATATTACATAACTTCTAGAAATTATCTAATTAACAAATTATGGCAGAGATTATGGATCTAGAGATCTATATTCGAATGGTCTACATTTCGGGATTTCCAAGGTTTTGCCTCAAATTATAGAGTCAAGGCTGAATTTAGACGTCATCTACAACTGAACGTGTTCTGCACATGTTCCCAACTCTTCAAACTACATGTAAAATCTGAAAATGCGATGCAAACCTTCAGCTTGTGATAAGAAATTCAATTTGTAACACTTTCACTTTTGCATATAAAATTGTGAACATTAAAACACAAAGAAGCATACAACCAAAATTAACAAATAGAGAGTATTTGAAATCTGAGCAAAATGGAACTCCACAACAGAATTGGCAAAACCTTGCCAACATTTACAATGTCAAGTATGTAGTTCAGTCAGTCCTTGTACAGTTGGAAGGACTGTACATGTAAATGAATTGAATAATAGAAGGTCACAGAGTACAGCAACACATCTTGATTTCAACATCAGCAGGTGAAAATCTGATTGATTCAGGATGTATAGGAATCTTCAGACACCTGCTATTTGCATATTACCGACATATGCAAAGTATTTTCCCAAGACACCCAACAATCCAAGGAACAAGCAAAGCCTTTCTTTTCCTCCAGCAAAAATCCTGAGGCTGAACATGCTGAAGGGGGTATAGGTCAATGCATATATATCAAGGGTAACATATTGTACAGGTGTGTGCACCAAACACTGGCTATAAAACTTACCCGTTCCATTTCCACAAAATCTTCATCGAGCTTGGTCTTTTCGGCACCGCCGATCTTTTCGCTCAAGTACTGCATGTGTAAAAGACAAAAATTGAAAAGAAAGAAGAATTTTGTTTAAAACAATATTCATTATTAATCAAATTTGAGGGAATACAAAATCCAAAATTGGTGGTTACAGAATACAGGGACCCTTTCAAATATATGCCGGAAGTGCACAGAGAAGATATGAGAAACGCATTGTGGAACAGTTTGTGCTAACATTTTGTGTACAAAATCCCACAGGCAGGCTATCCACGAAAGGGACTACATGTATGATCACATTAATTAAATGAGCTGTATTTTCATTTTATGCGATTTAATCAGTTCGCCTTGAGCAGCGAGAAATTGGACAGGAGAGAGGGACGTGAGTATACCGAGGTTGGACAGAAGAACGTCTAAGGCACGCATCATCAGGGCTCCATCACCTAAAGGTGTTCACCCCCCTATGATGAGGCCAGGGTTTCTCCACGGGCTGAGCTCCTTGTGCCAGTCCAGAAACCATATTAGGACCAGTGATATCAATCCATTATTAAACCACACACATGACACAAATTCTACCCACTCCTCGGGTTATATCCCAATTACACCGGCATTTAGGGCCTACTTAGTTACAAATTTAATTGAAACCTACAGTATTTCAGGTTTGCAGTTTAACGCTTATATGATCTACATCATGTAGCTACAGATGACAAGGCTATGACAGCTGTTGGCCTTCAATACATAAATCATTGTAATATTATGCTCATATTGTTACAGCATACACAGTACATGATGCAATGAGAATGCAGGTCATACATACATGTACTCTGATTACAGGTGTACAGTATATCATTGCATGTTATAACTCCATTAAAAATAGAGAAGAAAAAGTATGACAAACATCTGGTTTATAAATCTATCATAAAATGTATGGTTAAAAAAACTACTGAATCCAGAGAACGAGGCTTTGTTGAATGTTTTTAAAACGACTTTCAATTTTTTAAAATGTTTTCATGGCTTCTAACGAACAAAACGATCAAAGATTATTGACTATTTGAGACACCACCAAGATAGGGCTGGATAGCTCGGTTGGTAGACCACCAGTCAGTACGGTATTCCGGGTGGTCACAGGTTCGAATCCCGCTCCAGTAAATTTTTCTTTGTTCCCCTTTCAACTTCTTTTATTTTCTGTTAGAAATACAAAACCTGCTCAAGGATTCTGCTGAATTTATGTCTCATCAAATTGTTCTGACAACAATGAACGCAGTGCATGTGTGAAGAATAATTCTATAGGCAATAAAAATCAATTATTGTTAAATTATAAACATTGTGATTTGTGAGTATGTACAGTGCATTTGAAACTTAAAAAATAAAAAATAAACAGTGCATTTGAAACTTAAAAACTAAAAAACAAATTAATAAACCTGCTGCAAATACATGTAGCTCATCAATCAAAACAATGACCTGGGCTCTATTTCATAAAGAGTACTTATAAATAAATGTTCAGTAACTTAGGAACAATTATTGTTCCTAAGTCCGAGATAGGAATATTCCTAACTTTTATGAAATAGAGCCCTGAAATATAAAAATGCTCCTGCAGAGTTACATGCAGGATGGCTCTACAGATTCTGAGAATGGGGGAAATTAAAATAACAATGGCAGAGTGACATCATTACTCCACATAATATGGTAATTTCCTCCCATTGTGTGATAATATCTATTGTTCCTGCAACATGTGGTGTGATATCAATACAGAGCACAATTTGCAATCAGTAAATGAAGAATACATTGGTTCCCTGGGTACCGGCTAAAATTTCTACGGAACAGCAAATGAGTTCCCTGCATGATAACAATAGGTACACCCAACTTAACAATGATCATCCATGGATACCGGTCACATTTGGCATGCCTGTTTAATCAAAACAATTATCTCTAGTTCTGATTGAAAAGGAGCTTATGTTGCTCAGATGGCCTGGGCATGCTCTTATCAATAGATCTAAGATGGATGCTCCACAATTTGCCTTTCAGTTCAGCTTACACAGTAAGCATGTTTGTCTAACAGTGTATCAAAATTTAAAAACTAATTACTTTAAAAATTCAAATTTCTCCTTTGTTAATATCATGAACACTATGTAGAATGTTTGCAGAAACACCACATATTAAACTGTTTTCCAAAATGTAAAATCTAATTGCTTTAAAAATGTTCCTTCAAGAAAGATCCTGCTAGGATCGAAACGTCAGGCCCGCCCCACTGGAGTTCCTTCCTCCATGTTCAGATCAAACTGCTTTCAGATCATAAACCACTTTCAGATCATCACAAACCGCTTTCAGATCATCATAAACTGGTTTCAGAATAAAACATCATAAACCGCCACATACAATACATAATGTACATAATACATGTGTACTGTACTGTACATGAACTAGGAAGTGAAAATAACTCTAAAAATAAAGTTGTGCCTTTCTAAATGTACAGCATAAACAGGCCTGAGCGTTATTTGACCAAACAGCCAAAATAATAGAACATTTTCATTTTATGTCTTACCTGGTTTGCTTTGCTATACTGTTTCTTCAAGCTTGGGAAAGGCATGGTGGAGACAATTCAATGTTCACAGTTTCAATATCAAGTATACAGTGCACAACTACAACTTAGGCTCCCTACTTAACGTCTGAATTGAATGGTGGCCAGTCAGGGTTATAAGTGGCCCAGACAGAGGAAGTGTGCTGGCTTGGTGCTTCCAAGAGATAAGAAAATGCTTATTATCAGCGAAGCACGTGGATATTAGGAGGATGCTGACATACATGTACATGTATACTGTCACCTGTACACATGTATGTATGCCATATTATGTACATGTATGCCAGATTTGCGTCATCAATCATGTCAATAGGTTTATCAATACCTGGGGATTGATTTGTTACAACGATGCCATAAATTGACTAATTAAGAAATGAAGTGGATAAGAAATGGAAAGAATTAATTAATATACATGTACACTGTACATGTTCCCATTGCATAGTCAATATTCATGTCTACTAAGCATTGTACTGGTATGTCCAGAAAGTACATGTAAATTGCTGGAATTGTGTGTAGTCTGTGTAAATAAACTTGTTTTCTACATGTACAGTATGCAAATTGTAGGCCTACCAATTGAAACAAGCTACATGTACATGTACATGTAGCTACCTGTATGATATTCTACCTACAGGTATCTGCAACATTGCGAATATAAAGGGTGCACAAAAAGTAACTTCCGTTGATTTTGACGCCCAACCCCTCTAAATCTAATCGGTTTGGGGTGATATGAGTAGTATGAGTGTTTAGAGCACATCTTAAGCTGCATTTTGATGCCCCACTTGATGCCAAAGACCTAACACAGTTCAATGCACACAGCATTGTTTGTCAAAAGGTACAAAACCAAAAGTTGCACTTTTAGGTATACAGTGTGTAGCTGTGCGTAACCCATTGTAGACCCAAACAATATCGCCCTATGCAATATAGCGCATGGTAAGTTCAACCTGGATTTACATCTAACAAAAATAAACAAAGTGTAAGAGTGGCTCAGCAAACTTCTCACGTGATCTGTAATATTCCAACCCAGATTTTGTACACAATTTATTTGATAGATTTCCTCCACTGTGGTCATGGTGGTAGGTACATGTACAATTGTACATGGCTGTATACAATTGAGGAAGTAGCCACAACTACATTAATTTTGCCTTAACACTTTCATTGCAAAATCCAAGCCTGTAAGGAATGGGGTAATATTGGAAATGGCAGCGGGACTGTGACATTCAGCCCGAGACCGGGGCAAGGATAGACCAATCTATCCATGGAGCATATTACACACAAGCAACACAATAAGGATCAATGCAGATCCTGCTTTGTTTATCATCCCAGGCAAGGAGGTACATGTACTCAATGACCCAACCTTCACCCAATCAATACAATTGACTAACGGGAACACTTATTTTTGGTCATTATATGTGCATGTGTTTGTGTACAGGCATTTAAAAAAATCTTCGATAAAGATCCTGCTAGGATCGAAACGCGTCAGGCTGGCCCAAGCACTTTATATAATAAATTTCAGGTCACTATTTTGGTTGATGAGCAGTTTGCAGCAGTTTACTACAAGTTTGTATTAAAAAAAAATCATAATTGGCAATCAATGAGTAAAGAATATTTCAGGTGTACATGTACGTGAATTGTATGGAATATTCAGAGACCTGCATAATAGCAGGCATGCAACTTGGACTTTACAAAAAAGAGGAAATTCCAATCTTTACCACACTTTGTACAGTGTTTTTCACTTTTCAATGGCATAAGAGTGAAGTGAAAAAAAGAGGAAATCAGCTGATCAGAGGAAAAGTTGCATGCCTGTATTAGTTAAATGCACTGATTATGTTTTGTTTTGTTCGTAGGGCAGAAATGAGAATTGTTATTCCAAAATGCTAGTCTTTGTTCAAATCCGCTGTAGACACTATGAAACAGGGATGTGAGTTCAGATACCTGTCTTCCCCAACACAGTTAAACAGTGTATTCATTACATCTGGATACAGGCGCCAATTTAATAATAAACCCTGGACATGCTGGATGACAACCGACAAGGTTGAGGTTGAGTGAAGTAAAGGTGAAGTATTAAAAGACGAAGGGGAAGGGTTGAATCATGGATCAACTAGGAAGGGAATGGCCTGGGAGACGGCAGATCTATGTTCTGAGAGATTGACTGTAAGGGAATTGTCTAGGGGAAGGGGTTTGGTCACTCATTGGGAAGGCAGTTGGGGAGGAGAGGCTGGGTGAATGGGAAGGGAATGGCCTTTATGTGATTTGGCTGACAGTGGATGAAAGGAGGGATTGCAACAATGACTCACTGGAGAGGGAACAAGCAAGGATGTGGACACGGGTGATTGGGAAGAATAAAAGGGCAAGGGATAGAGGTCGATTTTTAAACATTTTAAAAAATCCACAGACTAAAATAATTTCACATTCTGTGAGACTGAAATAGTGAAAGTGAAAGATGTATGTAACTCCCCAATAACTTTGTTCACAATCACTTAACACAGGCATGCAACTTGGACTTAACAAACGAGGACGTCCCAATCTTTACCATACTTTGTACAGTGTACATGTCTAACTTTTACTTTTCAATGGCATTTAAGAGTGAAGTGAAAAAAGCTGAAATCAGCTGATCTGAGAAAAAGTTGCGCGCCAGTAAACATGAAAACAGACAAAGTGTAGGTAAATGTTTCTAATGTAAGTAGGATGCTGAATTCTTAACAAACACTCTTCATTTTATTTTTAAGCTTCTAATTTTTCTCCAATTCAAAACTCAAAAGTTTAAAATGTTTAACCTTTCGTCTGGTTTTGAATTAGGCCTACAGAAAAAATTGTTAAAGCTTAAAAATCCTTAACTAAAGAGTAAAGTCAAGATCAACCTTCCAAAACCTTGCAACTTGTTGGCAATTGTAAAGTTCAGGACACACCGTGTTATTATCATAAGAGGAATGACTGTGAATACATTTCGTTACGCATCCAGCACGTGTAAATGATAAAGCACAGCCACAGCCTGGGACGGTCCCGAGCCCGAACTTTACACTTACAACCACCAACTGTTTCACCAGTCCAATCTGCTTTGTTTTGAAACACAAATTTACCAAAAGACAAACTGATTTAATCATAATTCCTAAATGAATAATAAATTTCACCCCACGATTTATTCAATCAAAAAAAGTAAAATTGCACTGCAGTAAACAGTATCTGAGTATCAATTTACAAAATCAGTACACGACACGTCAATAAGCCTTATCGCAAATACCGCCTGGTTGATTTTGGACAATAGTCGAAAGGCACTGTGGGAAGGGAAAAGGTACAAAATATGCCCCTTTTTCCTTCCCATGGTGCCTTTCCACCATTGTCCAAAATCAACCAGGCGGTATTTGCGATAAGGCTTATGAGACGGAATATGTAATATCATAACTGGTTAATACAAAAACGACCTGTGTATCTACGCAATTCGCAACCGAACCTACCTGATTAGTCTTATTGAACTGCTTTTTGAGTCCTGCGAACGACATGATGATTTCTGATGTTGCTCTCCTTGACGATAAATGTTTTTGGTTTTATTCGGCTCCAATCAGGAAGAAGCGTCGATTACAACTTGGCTGGGAAAGGTAACCTTATTGTCAAAATTCGGAACCACAATCGTCACACAGTGGGGCGTTCACGTTGTACGGCAACTATCGCGATGTTGATGAAGTCACGTTTTTTCTCGACTAGATGAAGAGATTTGATGATGTATACTAGCTTGCCTGTGATTGGTCATCCGCAACCCTTTCTTGTTTACACGACCAATGACAAATCACTTACTTCCAACGCGTGAGCCAAAGTAATTTTTCAAAGCTATTCTCATTGGATAAAAATGTCCATGTTCCAAGAGGTCAACCAATTACTATGCGGGTTTCATATGTCCGCCGGAATAGATAAACACCAATATTTCCCGCCAAGTTCGATTGGGTCTGGGTTTGGGGATTTTGCACACTAGATCGGTCCCGTTTTTTACATTGTTTGTGCCCTTAAACGTCGGCTTAATTCGACTATGATAGGTGAATATTCTGCCGAGGACGGGATAGGATCAAAAAAGAGGTCCCTCACTTCTCCCGGTAAGTATTTTTAAGAACATTTTAACAAGAATAAATATCTGAAATCGTCGTGGACGGTCGTAGTGTAGTACTAGTAGCCTAGGCCTAATCTGTAATGTATATTGCACACAAGGCATTCGGAATTCTGCATTGAAATTTGCAGGCAATGTAACTTAAAAGTTAATGTTGTTGTCGTTGGACCATCGGTCATGGATTTTGAGTTGTTAGATTGTATGAAACTGTATTGTCTAAAAATGTTTTAATTGTTTTAGTTAGGGCCTAACTTTGTTAGGCTCATGATGAAATAAAATTAAAAACCTGACTTGACCGTCAACAAGTTGGCCTGGCTAGGCCCTAGGGCCTCTGTCTACGAAGAGTGTATTTTATTTTGGCCTAACAAATTAACAAGAAACAATTTAAGAATTAAGAAAAAAAACCATACCCAGTCTACAAAAATCAAAGCAGCATATTCACCCACAATTAAATTTAGCTGCACGTTAACTGCTGCAATGTAATGGACAAATGATTGAGTTGCTTGGTGCAGTGTACTCCACCAAACGTTAATTCTAAATTTGCAATCAAGAACAACTGACCTTATTTTCCTTAATCCTGGATATTTTAATACAAGCTTTGTGACTGTAGTGTGGCCTTTTGTGGGGAAATTGAGCAGATGTTTACTTATTAAAGAACAAAACAAAAACATTTTGAAATATTTATGGATGTTTAGGCCTAACGTTAGGCTTATTCCGTATTCATTCCCCTTATTCTTATTTCCATTTAGCCTAATATAAATAAAGTTGTTTTAAATAGTTTTGTTTGTTTTTATTTAATTAAGGCCTAGGCCCAGGCCCTTTCAACGGGGTTCAGCTGACTGAATTCAGATGCATTCTGTCAGTGTCACTCATGTTGTTGAAAAGAAAAATACATATTATTAATCTGAATAAAAGACAGTTTGACAGTATTCATTGTTAGAACAAATTTCCTTATATGTATTTTATTTGGTATTCTTTGCTGGACAGTTTTGACTAAGTAAGTTATAATTTATTCAGGAGAAGACATCTTGGGAGAAAATTTCAGTTTAAATTAAAATATCAAAGAAGTGGAGAGAAAATTTAGACAGACTGTTGGAAACCCTAAAGATATGAGATAGCCTGGTCTAAAGAACTGCTACGTCCGAGCAGCCTGACCCGATTCTAATTTTAGATTCGCTTAGCAAGTAATTTAAGGAAATTCTTGCCACTAAACTGGGAACGGCAGCTGGCCAAGTTGTAACTGTCAGCTGTGACTAATAATAATACTTGTTTTAGGATTGACAAGTACGTGTACAAATAATCTTTAGGATGTCAAATTAATTACCGAGGCTTTAGTGCTTTACTTGTTTTTTTTCCAATTTTCAAGTTTAAATAAAATAAAGAAAGTAAATAAGAAAAGTAAACATCAGTTTCTTAACAAAATCTAAACTTGTTTCTCCCCTGTCTTTGATATACAGCACTGTATGAACTTTCATAAGAAATCGTTAAATCTATCAATTTTCTTTTTACGTTTTTTTCTTAAATACTTTCTTTGTTAGCAATACAAGTTTAACGATACTGCGTTATTTGAATCAGTGACCTATGAAATGAATATACAGGCATTCAGATACTTCAAATACTAAAAATAAAAATACAGTCAGTAAATGAAATTTATACAATCATATCCAGAGGTCTTGCCTTAAAATAAAATCTTGTCTTTCAATTTGCCTTTTGACAAAAGTAAACAATGCACTTGACTGCCAGGAGGAATATTACGTTAAATCAGTGCCTTCATTAATTAAAAATTTGTGTGTACTTTTTTTTATTATAGGAGCAGTGCCAAAAACTGAAAGATCCATTATGAGTCCTCCAAATAAAAAGTTAAAGCAAGGTAAGAGATACATTCATTGTCATTAAAGTACATGTATACAGTATACAGTAGGTAGCATGGTTACAACTATAATTGGTGCAGGTTTACTCTTAAAATGCAGTTGAAAAAAATATAAGCCCACCAAAATAAAATCTTTTTCCTTGAGGAAGTTTTCACAAAGATCCGGTGTACTGCTCGATCCTTTGTTGTTGAAAGTGCCACTCCTTGCCTACGGCATGATAGCGATCAGGTCTGTCATGCTCACTCGTGAGCGTATCTCACTCAATGTTTGAAACCATACATAGGCCTGTAGACACAGAAGTTTTTTTCTAAAAATAAACAAATAATACACATTGATCAAAAAGTAGCATTGCTTAACGTAAAGTAATTTTGCAGTTTTCTATAAATTTAAAGATTGAATTTTCACACCAAGGTACGGAATTCAAAATTTCAAATTTGTCTAATACATTGCTTCACGCAAAATTGTACCCTATTCAACTTGTCAAGTGTCGGCAAAATAAGTACATGCACATGGAGTTTATGGTCTAAAAATCCTTCCCTTATTCAACTTGTCAAATGTTGCCAAAGTGCATGGAATTTATCTCAGCATTGCTTGTCTGAAAATCTTGATTTTTACTTGCGAGTAAAAATCAAGATTTTTAGACCAAGAGAAAAACAAAATCATACAAACTTACGGCTTTCTGTAAAGTTGAAGATATCAGTCGCTGTCTCTCCAAAGCCCAACCAATAATGCTTGTTTAGCAGCCTGGCATTGCTGCTTCTGTAGATGATGTTATAATCTCTAGTGGCTCAGCAAAAACAGTTCCACAGAGTGGAGTCTAACACAAACTCCTCACTTCCAAGTTGCAACACGGTTCCACAATCTAAGACACAGCTACTGGACACGTACATGTATCCATTCATGTACATTTGGACTATAGTGGACTGCCACTCCCTACCCCGAGTATATATCTGAAAACTTCAACATTCAGATGCAAACTAAATAACTCTTCCATTCTGTTTTTCCAATGCTGGCTGGATTCACAATAAAGTTGAAGAATTCCAGAGGGTTTTCTTTGCCATTGTTCAACAGAACTAGTGCATAAATTTACCATGTTGACAACAGAACTTGGCTCAGGTTCCGCATAATCTTATCAACTGTGGGTTGTAGATTGTCACAAGTAAGATGAATATTCATCAGCAAAGAATGGGGATGTGGAAAATAGACTTCAATGCATGGTTGTGGATTCATTGGCAGAAATGTTAAATCAGTGCATTTAGTCATTTACTAAAGTACAAAAATACAATCATCGGGGCTTTTATTTCATTAGAATTTAGTAATCATGAATCTTGCTGAATAATTGTTGCCAAATAACTAAGAAAGAAGACTTTTTGTTAAAGTCAAGTTAGGAACTATAATTGATTAGGGAACCTACATTCTTCATATAAGTCCAAGTCTTCATATGTTTCCATGAAATACTTATTTGCTAAGTAATGTGAAATTACAAATACTGACTTGTGCCCTCTTTACACTAGGCCTTTATATATTTCAGGTCTTTGTTTTGGTTGACAAGTAGTTTGTAGCAGTTTATTATTACTAGGCCTGGGCGATTAACTCGATTAATCGATTAATCGCGATTACATTCCTGTGTCGATTACTCGATTAGTAAATTCTGAACTACTCGATTAATCGTGCCAGCGCGATTAGTGCCTTCGAGTTGCGATTAATTCCATGAGTTACTACTATTCTCAGTCGATCAATAGCCATACCGTGTGTGTTGCATGGAGCAGCTGCATAGACTTGATGACAAGTCGTTAGACATTCGTGTTTTGTCCATCCGTCCGTCAATATCATGCATCGTTCGTATAGTGAGGCAACGTAATCTTGATTCAATAGGGGTCGAGGGTGTATATGTACCGCGGTCGCGTCCCCGCATGTTGGACATTATGCAGGACGTACACAGTGTAATGTGAACACGAACACCGTACCCCTGGTGTAGCGATACAATTACCGACTTGATATCACGTCTGCTGCTGCACGTGCACCGGATGCCCGCCCAATTGTGACAGCACCATGACAACATTTTGAGATTACACTGTAATTGGCCAGTAGCCCTTCTAATAATACTGCCTTATATGGTCAACGTGGATGAGGCATGAATGAGGGCTATACCATTTCGCTGTTTATTGAGGTACATTTAGTTATGTTGCATTTTCAATAAATACTATTTATCTCACTTAGTAATAAAACGAAAGGTTGTCGGGACTTGTCGCACACGTGAGTTATTGGATACATACAGTTTAAACGTGTCGGGGTGAATTTTTATTCAAGCCTGACAGCTGACAACGAAGTTTTTCTTAACTTCTTAGGCCCACGTATTTACAATTGATTCGGCTACCATGGCCGGCAAGCTTGGCGCATATGGCGCGATGGCATTCAACTACTCGAGTACAGACGCTACTCGATTATACGATTACTGTGAATACTACTGTATCGTATCGTATGATAATCGTGAAGTGAACATGTGGAGTAATCGTGAAATGTAAAATAATCGCGATGTGTTTAGTAATTGTGAACTGTGTAATAATCGTGTTCACTGTTCAGCCTACTATCGTTGACTTGTACTTGCATGCACGTGTGTACGTACGTGAGGCAGTAACTGCATGCCTTGTCGGCCACACTCCGCGAAATTACCCTACTTTACTGAAGGGATACCAATAATTATGGACGATATTAGCTTCACGAATTTTGCATTATACCTTATCAGAACAAAAATGGCATTGCTCAATGCCTCGGAAATCGGAACTGATCGCTGTTGAAACTTGTAAGAATCAATGCATTACGCTAGTGCAGTTTACTGCAGTGCCGCATATGATGAACACAAGGTACGTGCTGCTTGTATAGTCACTTCCGGGTAATCGCGATTAATCGATGAATCGCGATTATTTCCTCCGCGATTAATCGATTAGTGAAAAGCACTAATCGCCCAGGCCTAATTATTACTTTACATTTTTACTACTAAAACCCCGGATCTACATAGTTTACATAAGGTTTTCAAAAGAATCTGCATTTTAAGTATACAAATAATGTAGGCCTACATGGTACATATTGCACGTTTTCATATTTTTAGTTCGCTTCATACAACTGGTACATTAACAATACCAAGCCTGAATCTCAGCCTCCCAACCCCCAAAGGGTATTGAGGCCAACTGAAAGGGCACAGAGGCCACTTCCAATCTGATGACTTGATGCGTTTTCCACCCATTTGTAGATGGTGCTCACCAGCGTACCAAACGCTTTCAATGACAAGGCATTTTTACATACAATGATAGTGCTTGAATAATTGGTAAAAAAAAAAATGTCCAAGACACAGACCCCCATGTATTTAAACCCCTGCTTGTTTTAAAGCAAATAAAACAATCCCAAAGTTTCAGTTTGATCATTTTGGTTAATTGTGATAAATTAAAAACAGACTTTGCTTTGATTACCAAACCTTGAAATTTGAAAAGCGTTTAGAATTTGTTTTTGTTTCTGTGATTTTATTTATGAAACAAAACAAAACATCTCTGTTGTCACTTGTCAGTAATGTCAGAACAATGGAGTCAACAGGCAAATGTCAATTTAAGGTTACACCTGTTTCCTGTGGGATTTAATTAGGTTCTGTGTCTAAATATCTTGTTGCATGACTCACAGTTTCTGACATTTCATTCAATGGCACAGGAGAATATAATACGTGCTGGTTCAAAATAATAACTTTAGTTGAGTTCTTTGAAGATCACACAGAATGAAGGGGAAAAATAAATAAAATATATCCACACAAACTTTCATCCAATGACATGTTTTGAACAAAAACAAATCAGTTCATTGCTTATAATACATTTTTCTGTGTCATGCTGTACGTGTCTTACTCACTTTGTATGTCTTTAGTGTTGAGTGGTTACTGCATACTTCACATGTAGGCTGAATAAGCTATCCTATAGTATATTTTTAGCTATAAATACTCATCCAAGAGAAAAGCTTTTTAGACACTTTTGCTTTGTTCCAATGAATCTACATGTTGATATATACATATTTATCTCATAGGCATAAGTATTTTCATTACAGAGCAAAATATTAAGACTCAGTTTGTTGAAATATTTTGCTATATTATATTTTTCACACTATAAACATGATAAAAGCTAAATTTACATTGCATCAAAAAAGAACTAGCAAGGTTACCTGCACGTCAAATGTATTTTTAAAATCAATTTTTTTTTTTAAAAATTCATGTGTCCTAAGACTCAAGTAGCAAAACACATTTTACTGCTGAGTGTTCATTACTAGGAATATATAAACATGTTCTTTTGTGGTAATTGAAGTAATAAAAAAAATATGTAGAAAGAAGAAAAGTTTTGGCAGTTGGCCCATAGGAAGAAACCAACCAAAGACACATACTGGAAACAAAGAAGAATTTCAAGACAATTGAAGTGAACATTACCTGTTGCATCCTAAGCAGGCGTTTGACCGCGGCTTGCTTAAGTGTTATGCCCATAACGATGTATGTTGCCACCCTGTCCATCCTTCTAGAAGTAATTGTCTCTGCCCCCCGATTACATAGATGTATAAACAGTTACACGGTGTGCTGGGATCTTTGAATTCTCCCTCTACTCGAGGATATTGCCAGTTTCCTCTTGTGATTCACACGGCTCAATTACAAAATGAGTTTACAATTGGTTTAGCAGTTGTCAACCAGTTGACATGTGGGTTTGCCATGTGCAAAGATCGTCAGCCCGTTGGGGTGGCTTGAAATTAGAGCCGTTATAGCGTCATAACAGTTGCCAGCGATGAATGGGCATCGGGGAATTTAAAGGGGATTGGCTGTATTGACTTCTAGAATAACTTTCAAAATATCTAAGCTGTAAATTGAATTCTAATCTATTTTCTCAAATTTGATAACTGCCTGACAGTAATACAGTATGAAAAGAAGTTTTCAAATAGAGAAAAAAAGGAGAAAATTCAGCCCAAACCAATAAAAAAAAAAAGTAATCATCAATTAATACTACTCTGCCAGTCAATGCTTCTTTGTTCACTTTTCAATGACTTAAATTACTTTTAAAAAGAAGGATAAAAGAATGCTTTCCAATAGAAATTGAATTAAGTTACAAATAAGTGGAGCCATAAATAGAGTACAAGGACTGCCAATCACTCAAGCAGCATGACAATGTGGCAATACATGTAGTACATAAAATGTGTACGTGCTTCACATCTCAGTGAATTACTTCTCAAACTGTTTATATTCTTGTTCCACTCCTAGCCCGTCTACCCTTCAAAGTCATCTCAACCCCATCACCCAACCGGCGCTCTGAGTCTCCAGCAACTGACCCACTGCCGTCCAAAAAACGCAAGCTCTCTGGCCCAGAAAAGCCTCCCGCCCTCAGCCAACCAAAGCTGAAGATCAGCGATGCCAAGAAGTTCTTCCCCAAGAAGACCTGTGCCTCTCCTGTCAATCCCAAGAAGTCCCGGGTTGAAACCATCAACCTGGAGCCAGAGGTGACATCAAGCTGCGAGGAACAAGAAACTGGCAGGGCGGTGCCTACGTCCACCACCCCGAAAAGGCCTCAGTCCTCCAAGCCGAAGTGCTTGGACAGCTTCTTGCAGACCACCCAGCAGCCTCAGGTGTCTACATCCGATGGCGTCATCGACATCTCGGGAGATGAAAGTGATACACCAGCACCTGAGACCAGTGACATCAAAGAACCTCCCTCGGCAGACAATCCTGACCTGGAAGCATCTGTCACAGGGACTGTGACGGCAGACGAGAGACCATCATCCAATGAGCGGAACAACCAAGCTAGTCCAAGTGAAGAGGAAGTGTTCATCATTACCGTATCAAGTAACAAGGCAGATGATATCGAAGAGCTCAAATCAGATTTGCAGCCTGACCAAGAAGTCAGTACAGCAACAAGTGCAGAGGACTCCAGTGCCGACTTCAAACTCAACTACGATGCCGACTCGGAGGAGGATTGCGAAAATGAGGCTGTAGTGGACCTGTCCAAGGACTCAAAGATGTCGGATGGATCAAGCGAGGCTGAGAGCTCAACCAGCGGCCCGGCATCAGCCACTCCAGTCACTCCATCGGCAGCCTTAAAACCTGTCAAAAAGGTGATTTCATCTTTGCTATCTCATGAGATAATTGTGCAAGAATATTTATAAATTTCCTGAATTTGCTGCAGATATCATATCCGCAGAACCACTTCTTAACTTTTCAGATTCTTAAAAATAATTTCTTTTTCGATGTTTTGAACAAGCCTTGAATATTTCCTGAAAGCAAAATTAGAAATTTTAAATTGACATTTCCAGGCAATGGCAATGTGACTCTGCTCCAAATGTATTTTTAAAGCGTGGTGAAGGTTGCAGTTAACCCAATTATATTTTGCCAAACCTTGTTTTCTTGCTTACAGACTCCACTCTCCGCCAAAGCACAGAAGAAGTTGGAGGAAAAAGAGCAAAATAGAGAAGCTAAGGTAATTCACCATTTAGAGCAACAAATAACTATTTTCCAAATTTTCCATTTGTATAATATGCACATTTATCGTTGATAGGCCGATTCTTTTCCAAGTAGAATAGTCAGAGTTTCTCCTGAAACTTAAACAGTGTACATATTAAAAGTGAGGTGTCTTTTGTCTGGTTTGACAAACTTCAGCTCAAACTACGCATGGATAAAAAACGCAAACTGGAAGAGGAAGAAGCAGAGAGGAAACGGGTGAAGCTGGAGATGCGGAAGAAGAAGGAAGACGAACGAGAGGAGGCGAGGAAGCAGAAGGAGGCGGAGCGAGACGATAAGAGGAAAGAGAGACAGCAAAAGAAGGAGATGGAGGACAAGGAGAAGGAACAGAAAAAGGTGGCCAAGGAAGAGGAGAGGAAGAAGAAACAGGAAATCACCGAGTAAGTTCAGGGTGTTTGACCTCCGAGGAGCTATTTTCCAGAGATGTATTTGTCTGAACAGTCATCTAAATCTACGTTGCTTCAAACGCCAAATTTCCCACATTACTCCGAAGTCAAACTTTGCCTGATTTGGTGACATCCCATCTCACAAAAATAAGAAAAAGAAATTCTATGTTTTTCATCATTTTTAAATTTTTGTTGTTTTGTTTATTAGTGCCAAGATGGAAGAAAAACGCAAGAAGAATGAAGAGCGTCTACGTCAAGAAGATGAGAAACGACAACAAGAGGACGAAAAGGTATTGGTGCTCATTCAGATGTTGGTGGTTATAACCTCAGTGACTAGGTGCTGGTGCAGTATTCTGGAGGTCACGGGTTCACATGTCCCGCTTCAGCCATGCTTTCTGTAAAGCCAGTTTCTTCTATTTCATGAAATTGTTTCAGTCAAATTACGTGTTTTTTTTCATTCTGGTTTTTACCAACAGAGGGAGAAGGAGGTAAAGCAGAAGAATTTTTTCAAGAGTTTCTTCAAGGAGGCAGTGGTCCCGGTCAAGAAACCCCAAGAGAAGTCCTGTGGCTGGTTTGCCCCGTTTCAGATAAAGGAGAACATGGTCCTGGCTCCGCTGATCCGCGGCGAGAGAGTCCCTCAAGATTCGGAGGAATTTGAAACCGCATTCAAAAACCAGGTATGTTGCAGTTACAACGACAATTTGGACAACTCGATGAAGACTGGAGGCGGTGCATCTTGCTGTGCGAGTCAGGAGTATCACACTAATAGGCTTTCCATTTTATGGTTGTTGTGCACAGGATTGCAGCTCACTCTATCTTGATGTCTTGAGAGGGAAGTCGTATCGTGCAGGGAAGATGGGACGAACCCCTCAAGACCAGCCGGCAGGAGTTGATTGTGACAGCCGGACGGCCACACCCTCGGCTGAGATGGTGCAACAGGACAAGTGAGTGAAAACAACGAGCCAGAATTTATATTCCCCATTTGCCACAGGTCTTTTACTTTGGGAAGACATCGTTGAGACAACAGTGCTTATTGGTGACATCAGAAGTAGTGGTTTTACAAAACCACTACCAAATTGCCGTCAACATTTGGTCCGAATTCAGTTTCAAAGCCCTGTCTCTGTAAAGCCGTGCAAAGTTTCTGGGATGTGATTCCAGTGATCAACTGTTCAGTTTGATGCAAGATTTGGTATAAGAGAGAAGTAATTTTACTTCATCACGTGTACGTGGTCTGGTACTTTGCAATCATAACTTGAATGTATTAGCAATCTTTTACTCGCCCATTTTTTCAGGGACTCTCAAGGTGTGGAGATTGTTTGCGAGGTGGCTCCCAAGAAGCTGGTCAAGATGAAGTGCAAGCTGCTTCAGTTCCACGAGAACTACCGGCCTGCCTATTACGGAACCTGGAGACGAAAGAGCAAGGCCATCAACCCTCGCAACTATACCAAGAAGGATGAGGTAAGTAGTTGGGAAATCATGTCATGTATAAAACTAAAACAAACTGAATGAAAATCATCAATTCGTCTCTTGGGCAGGTTTTGTGATGTACCCACAAAAAACACCAGTTCATGTCAGTTGATTGCAAATTTGGTCTGGTTTTCTGTCCTAGAACCTTGTGGAATTCTCTCAATAATATCACTGACTTGTTGGTTTTGTTCAGGATCTGTTGGATTACGACGAGGACAGCGATGAGGAATGGGAGGAGCCTGGGGAAAGTCTCTCACATTCAGAGGTAAGAGAAATCAGCGGGAAGCCCTGTCTCTGTCCCAGTGTCCCTGTGGTGGTATCCCTCACCCTTGAGGCTGAACCCAAGCCATCTAAATCTAAAAATGTGTCATTCTGTCTCTTCGTTGTCTACAGGGAGAGGAGGATGCTGAGGATGTTGAAGAAGGAGGTGATTCTGATGATGGATTCTTTGTCCCTCACGGATACCTCTCAGAGAGCGAAGGATGCGAAGATGAGGTGAGTCAAGATTCATAAATTGAGATTTATGAAACCAATTTGAACATGTTTTCATGAAACAACCAACGTCATTTGGTTTTTGGTTCTATTGTGCGACCACTTGAATGATTTCTGATGTCAATTTTTGTTTTTTTAGGAGGAGGTTGAGAACTGGAAAGAGAGGCGAGCAGCCAAGGCCAAATCCTGGGAGGCTGAGCTCAAACGTCAGCAGGGAATCCTGAAGCCCATCCTGGTCGGCTGCGTCTGGGAGACCAACCCCTCCGGCTCTGCGGCCAGCAAGACGTTGGATGCTTACAAAATTGTCACCCTGGTTACCGTTCCCATAGATACGCGAACCAAGAAGCAGATCGAGGCATCCGCTCAGAGAGAGGAAACTGATGATTCCTCATCTAAGTCGTCTGCCCATGTCAAAATGCCCGGGACTGAGGGAGTTTCTCTAAAGAGACCCGTGCCAGCAGAAGGTAAGTTTGATGTGTATGATTGAACCAGTCTAGCAAAATATCATTGATTGGAGTTGTAAAATAATGAATTGTTTCATATCCAACTATTATCTTCAAGCAAAAAAAAAAGCTACAAAAAAGGACTACATTTTATGGCTCTACATATTGAAAAACATAGAATTGATGCCTTCAGAAGCAGAAACTTTATATATTTCATCAATTAGTGAAACATAATTTGGCCCTAATCCTTTAAGCAAAGAATGATGATCATTGTGGGCAGAATTTAGCACAGCAAAGATTTGCACAGCCATGAAACCCTGGTTTTCACAAATTGCTTACTATTTCCCTTTTTTCCCCTCAGCTATGCCTGATCTGATACGTCTAGTCCATGGAAACATAGCGGGTATCAGGACACTGCAGCGTGAGTTCAGAGAATACTGGCGGCTGAGAGATATAAGGAAGATGTCTGAACGATCTGCTCCCATATCGGAAATGCCATCCACTACCTCAACTGGAGCTGAAGCCAGTCAAGAGAAGGGCCCCTCGGAGGGGTCTGAGACATCAGGGGCTGTACCTAAGGTCCAGCAGTCAGGTGGACCTGAGGGAGATGTAGCACCTGCTGTTGACACTGAGCAGAAGGATGTACCATCTCTAAGCTCACTTGTTAAGGATGTCATCACCCCTGGAAGTGAGGGAGGGACTCCGGAGTATAGCAGACCCATACTAACTTCACTGAATACCACCATAGGAGATTCTGTTGAGTGCTCCATCTCCAAACGTCAGCTTATGCTCACGATCACTGCCATTGCAGTACGCGAGAGGCGACCAGATCAGTTCCCTCGGACTTGTTGGTACGTCCACCAGCACCTTCTGGAGAAGCACAATTTGCAGAACTTGCCGATACCTAGCCAGTGGCAGAACATCACCAAACCGCAGAAGGCAGTGCGTGCAGAGAGCCCACTGGTGGGGTCGTCACATTCGGCACTGGGTAACCGGACCCCTGTGAGTTATGCTGCATCAGTATCAGGGGGTCGTGCCATGGATATCAACCAGGTACCACATGTTGCTACAGGGCACCAGTCTGTTGTCCATCCAGCATTGTACGGATCCGCCAACTCGTTAATACATGTACCCCAACTTGCTGGATCACCTTATCAGACTCCTGTAAGACTACAAGGAGGCACAGTGGCACAGAATCTGGCCATGGCAAGAGCCAATGCAGCTAATTCACTGAGCGGTGTGGCGGCTCAACAGCCCGGAGCCACATTCCAACCCATACAGCTGCAACTTGCTAACGGCATGTCGGCCTGTGAAATCATGCAGAGGCTGTCGGCTACGGTCCCCGTGCAGCATCAAGGAGTTCTACCGGGTCTCCCCGCATCGCCGCAAGCCCACATCTTCAGTCCAGTCACTTCTAGCGACCAGATGCACTACTTGAACATGCTCAGTAAAATGGAGAGTAAACCTTACCCTTCATCTGTTGCTGGGCTGTCATCGGCCTGTCCCGTTCCTCAAACCGCTGACTTGGGTCAGGCCGTGAAGGTACCACGTACAAGCCCCAATGATATAAAATCCATGCTGTCATCCCAGGCAGCCAAAGCATCAACAATCAGACCTAAAACAGCCACCTCCACCACCTCCAACATTCAGCCTGATTCAAGCTCCCAGACCCTCGACATGCAGGCAGCACCAGGCAGTGCTGTGGCCAAACCTCCGACGCCTACCCCAAACTGCCAGGAAGAGCAGCAGCAGGCGCCCAGTAAAAAGGTGACAACTCTGAAAAGTTTCTTCAATGTCAAACCCGTCTCCAAACCTGAAGCCAACCAAACTGTCAAAATGCCCAAGACTGCCGGGACAAGCAGCAATACCGGTAAAAATACAGAAGTATCTGTAATTGAGACGCCATTACCCGCAGCTGAAATGGTTGTTTGTGACGAAAAGGTCCAGTTGCCACCTACCATTGACGAGGTAGTTGAAATACAGATAGAAAATACCCCAGAAGAAAAGATGGAAGTGGAGGTCAGTCAGACAGGGGTATAAGAATGTTGATTGTTCTCAGGTAAGAATTTGAAAGAAAATAGATGTAATTGTAAGAATTTGCAGCGATACCACATAGAGTAAGGTGTATGTGCGGTTCTGTTGGACCTGATGGAGACTGTTTGTGACAGGAAATTGCTGAAATCCAGAATTCAACATGACAGGTCCACCCGTCTACTTCTGAACCAAACATACCCAACACACAATTTGATTTACTGTATCTACAATGGTTTTACCATGAATACTAAAAATGAGTGATAAGTCTTGATCAAAGAATGGTTCTGGAAGCAGGAAAGAAAATCTGACCAGACAAGAATGACTTTGAATCTTTTGACTTATTGAAAACATACACACAGTACCTCATGGGTTATCCAGCCCTTTGATGGGGCCTCCCTATTGCCACACAATGTTTGGAAAATTGTTTAATACAGATTCTTTTGGTTGATCTCCAAAGAAAATATTTCCTGTAATTATGCAAAATATTGGCTTTATGTGGAGTGAATTATCACCCTGCAAAATAAATCTCACTAGTTTCATTGTTTATAATTTTGTAAAAAGTATTAAACTGGCGATTGTTGGAGGAATGTTACTTAAAGGCACTTTTCATTAGTTTCCAGTCATATTTTGTGAAATCAAGGGTAGCCCAGATTACAGACTTTAGTTGAGAGTGTAGATATATTGGATTTTTTATTTTTATGAGAATTATCGGGGTATTGTAGTGGTTTTTTGGTTTAAAATATTTATGGTAAATGATTTCAACCTGAAGTACATTATAAATTATAATTATAGACTTGAAACTTGTTTACCAAAGAAAACAAATATTGACAAGATATTGGTTGTAATATTAGTATACTCTGTAACTTGTTACTTCAATTCAGTTTCAAGCACATGTACTGTACACTAGTGCTGTTTAAGAATTTGCTATAAACCGAGTAACCAAAATAAGGCCATTATTTAGTTTTGATGTGCCTTTCCAAATTACAAGTATTATTTGTGAAAAACCCCAAAATGTTTTCTTTCTTGTACAAGCATCCTTTTTTAGCAAAGACTTCCAATCAAAAGTGTGAAATTGTTTCCCTTAATATTATCGTTAGGGTAATTTTGTTAACTACCATTTATTTGAATAACCAACTTATACTAACCCCCCCCCCCTGTTCTGATCCTCTCATCCGTGTATGTGTATCTTTACTTGCATGTTCTTGTCCTCTTGTCATTTAGCCTTCCATAATGATCCTGCTAGGATTGAAATGCGTCAGGCCCTCCTAACTCCAAGCAAGTAATGACTATTTGGTTACTGAATTAATCCCAGCACTACTGTACTTACAAGCAGAGAATCGGAGATAGAAATGTTCAAGTTAGTGTAGTTTTAGAGGCTTAGTTGGTTAGATACAAGGCATACAGAAGATTTAGGTGGTTGCCAACAGGAAAGAAACTGTGGTTGACAACAAGTGTTACATCATAATCGTTACAGAATACACATGTGGCAGGCGCACACTGTTAAAATATGCTGTTGCTTGTCAAGTTCAGTGTTCACTGCATTTGTACGCATTTGAATTTCCTTCAAAGTTTCAGCAAACAAATACGATTTATAATTCAAACTAAAAACCTGCAAATTCAGTCATATACAGAAAATCAGAAATACAATTATATTTTGGGTCAGATCTTTTTAAGATGAAAATTATTGCAGATTTGCGGGGTGAATTGTATAAAAAGCAGCTTTTATGAAACTCTTCATTGAAAAAAAAAGGTTATTTATAGCTAAAGGTGTGTCTATGTGTGTTTTAGTCACTGTGTATGCTTGTATTGCAAATAAAATACAACAAAATGTTATTTTCAAGTTATATTTAGACAAATGTCTAATTCAGTACAGATTGAAGTAATAGAGTCACAATCTGAAAGTGTTGGGGAATTTTATGACATTCAGTTTCTTGACATATCCTGAACACTTCTTTCTGGTAATACACTGCTTGAACAATGCTTTATAGTTAATAATTACGACAGGTGATAAGTAAAGCAAAGATCCTAAGCTTATAGGATCTTTCATGTAAATAATAAATGATGGGTATTCATGATGGGTGCCATCAAATTCTGCTCTCCCATTAAACTGTTTTGTTAAGTTTCAACTTCATAACATGATGTGTATTTTGATAAGAATAAATAATTCTCATCTGAAATGGAATTCAAGACTTTGAGCCGGATTTTTCATTGCCTCTGAAATTGGACTAATTTTTTGCCAAACTCTTTGTTCGATTAATTCGATAATTTTTTTAGCATCGGAATTTTCCCATTTTTGTGTTCATGAGATAAATATTTTTTCCCACAGACTGTACGTCCATAATCATTCATTTTCTCAGAGATCCCATAGTTCTACAAAAAATTCTGTAATATTAAAAGCATCACATCACCTTGTCAACAATTCCAAAACTTAAAATAAATATTAAAAAAATTCGGAGTACTTGTTTTTACTTGCATGTACATGTACATGTATATGAATGTATGTTATTCTTAGAAAAAGGGTGTGAAGTTTATGATGTGGAGATTTGTACATAGTATTGTTATGTAGCAGTAAAAAAGTGTGATGTTTACAGATATAAACTGACAAAATCACTGGAAAGCAAAGGTACGGTAGGGGTAGTAGGAATAGTAGAGTTTACTAAGTACATGTATAAGGTAATTAATGGCCAAGTAAGCTGATAGTCTTACATGGTAGACCTGCGCAGTTTACATCCATGCACATTTGAAATCATGCAAGGATTAAAAGCTTGTTCAGAGTTTTGGGAAAGCTTCAACATTAGCTTGTTTTTCATACATGTATGAATTTTTCGGTTGTACTTTTAAAAAAGCCAAATCCACCAAAATCTTTCTAAATGGGTGCAAGATCGGACCGGAGAGCCCAAGGGGGGTTCGATGGCCCAATTTGGACTGAAGAACAGTATGTAGCAGAGGAATACTACGACTTGTTGGATTTTAGTAGATTTAGGAAGATTCCAATGTACATACATGTACATGTAATCCCCAGGGATGATGATTATGTGTATTTAACCACTTAAGTTATTCTGCCAAGAAATGTATTAATGTTAAACTGTTCAACCGGTAACTGTTAAGTCCCTTGTTGTGTTATGTTGTAGAGTTTAGCTTGAATATACCCACTGAAACAATAGGCCTAAGCTTTATCAAAATCTCTGAATGTGTTTTTACACTAGCATTACTATAAATTTTTTTTTACTGAATCATTCCCCGTAAAATTGACATTAGTTCATCTATCTTATCCGAACCTGTCGTGATTACTAACTAAAACAAAACCCGGTTGTTCATTGTCAGTAAATAACTTGGTTCTTTTTTTGCTTACACATTTTTATTTCTTCATCCGTCAGTATAACAGTGGTCAATGTGCACTTGAATAAATTGGGATAAGTTGACACATTTCTTGTTTGTTGTCAAGTTTGTTTTTCTGTGTAGATTAAAAGTGCAGCTTTTGGTCCCTGATTAAATCAGTTTCATCCGATTTGAAAATCTGATATTCTGATTTGATCATCTGATTTTGTTTTTCTTGAATTAGTGTGCTTTTTTGGTTTTTGTGTTCCCATTGAAACAGAGGTTTACCTGACTTAAGTTTGAGCTAATGAGGTAAATCAGTTTTAGTTTCTAATACCACAAAAACAAGTGCAGAAAGTACATTAAGATGGCAAGTCAAGCACAAATTCGCCTGACAATATATTTTTCATTTTACTTAATGAAAAAATAAATATTAATGCACACTTTCTTGGAAATAAACAAAAAGAACTCAAAAGCAAAATTCCTTGGCAAGCGAAGTTCATAAAATTATTTATTCAGCCAACTGAACTAATCTGACAAAAATAATGTGAATTGCAAGATGAAACCCATGATTTGTAAATAGCGCCCTCTTTTGACATTAAACAGAAAGTTTTTTTTACTCAAAGTTTGGCCTAAAGTTCAGGAGATGTAAATTGAAGATTTAAGAACAACTGATGATGAGCTAGTGTTCATGAAATCATTCACTTTTAACTGAGAAATTAAGATAGATAGTACAATTAGCAACCATCGTAATTTGTTAATTACCCGAAAATACTACTTAGGAGTGACTGTGTGACATCAAGTTTGGGACGGTTATGTGGATATCTCGCTATTACAGGAAACAAAAAACTAGCCCTCAGTATCTAATGGAATCAAAAATGTTGTTGGCCAAAGTAAAATAAAATGAATGGCAACTTTAATACCATATCTACAGATCACATCATTGTCATACTTCTCATTTATTTATACTAATCCATTGCTTCAGGAACATTTCTGAATTGTCAATACTATTAAGTCTTCATTTCAACCATTTTAAGGTACTATCATACTTTGGTAGCATACCCGGACAGAAATCTTCACAGATTTAAGTATAACTTACAGGGTAGGACGATGGTGATGATAGAAACATAATATTAAAACTGTTCTGCCTGAAAAGCTGTATTTTTTTCCAGAAAGGTGTAAAATCAAAGACCAAAAATAGTTTTGATCTCACAGATCAAAACACCTGCATGTGAACAGAATTAAAAATACTATAAACATTTTTCACTGATTTCTCAAAAAGTTGCCATCGTATGGGACTGGAAATTTCACTGTTGCTGTATCTTTCTTGACATTTCTGCCCTTGAATCTGCATTTCTTTGACAAAAACCAAAGTGCGATATTACCTTCAAGGGAAACAATTATCAAAGATGCACAACTGCCCCAAGACACTGACTTATCTTGCCAAATGTTGGCTGCTGTGGGTGCAAACAGGCCCCATCAGCCCACCCTGCTTGAAGTACACAATAATAATTCTTTCAACATAAATTATCTATCTTCACTCGATGCACACATCAAGGCAAGAGAAATTATTCAATCATTTTAAGCTCATAAATATTATGAAATTGAAATGCTCTGCTTGTTTTAACTTTTGTCTGTAAGTGAATCTGTGAGCAAAACTCTGAATTGAGAAGGCATTTGCCTTGTATCCATGTAACTTAATTATAACAAACATAAACGTGGCAGGACACAACAAGGTGAACACAAAAAAAAACAAAAACATAAATTTGTACAATTATTCAGGTATTACTGTACAGTGTCCACAATTAAGAACTCTTGACCATTTTGTGATTGAAAAATATTACAATAATTTATACAGAATTGACTTTAGCAGTTTTATATTCTGTGTGGTAATTTCTTGAGTTAACAAATCGTCTCTTGAAAATCATCCATTTGAAAATTGTCTAAAGCCAGGAATTATAAATAAAAGGGCCCGTTTGTTTCAGGCACGTGATCATGATCATGCAAATCCACGTCTCAGGCAGGATACGCTAAAACGGGATCCGGAGCAGCAGGATCACTGATCGCGTGCCTGAAATAAACAAGCCCATAAACAACTCCACTGGAATAATTTGTCATGAAGCTTTTCAAATGATTAAAACAAAACAGAGACAAGAACATCATCATATCTGATCACATAGAGCAGAAATGACACGGCAATCTTAAACCTTGATCTGACAAACCACTGAAAGACTTAAAAAACTTCTTTAAAGTACACAATCATGTCAGGTTTTTTCACTTCCAGCAATTAATTGTAACTTTACCTCCTCCCTAGACTTTCATGGGGGTCTAATTGGGCCGGACACATATTTACAAGATAGAAAACGTCTTGGGAAAACAACCGTATTAACTTAAGAGATCATCTTTCCAAAATTTCAAGGTGTAAGTTATTCGGAAAAAAAGCCACATCACTGCTGCAAGTTCATTAATTAAAACACTAAATCTACCGAGACAATTGATGAAGTGGCTTTTTTAAATTTAATTTTTAAAAATGGAATATTTACAATTGCCTTCAGCTATAAACATATGGTTAAAACCGATTTAGAATTGGGGATGGGGCTGCTCTCCATGTGGCCCTTCATTTCCAATGAAGATTTTTTTCATATGTACCTTCTTCAACTACATAGGAATCCCGATAAACCCCATACGATCTTTGCTAGACCTTCCCAAGAACAGCAAAGTGGGGATTGTTTGCAGGCCGTTGAGATCAGGGACCAATTTCATAGACAGGATGGAACTGCTTAAGCACTAAAATTTGCTTAAACTTTGGTAAATAAAATCAGCATTCCAGTCAAAATTCCTTGTGAATGTTATGCTCAGACTCAGAGAACAATGGCCGGATACAAGTCAAAAGCTGTATTAAAGCATCACATTAAAATTTGGTTGGTATTCCTGTTTGATCAAGGAAGACTTTTCATGCGCAATGAAGTTTTGTGCTTTTAAAAGCAGCTCTATGAAATTTGCCCTTGGATAAATTGCCTGGGCCAAGTCCTACCTCGTGATTTATAAATGTTGAACGCCACATTCCGATAATGCCTCAGCCTGTTAAAACGCGGATGCTAAACGCCATTTCGGTCACAAATCATTGGTAGCGAATACCGCCGGGACATACTCCTCATTTCCAAACTTCAACCTGGTTTCAATAAATTAATTTCCTCACCTGTCGCCTCATGTAACGGCCACCATCGTCCAATTTTCATAATTTTCGGCGCCCGTAAGTTCCATATCGTCTGCTCCTTCAACACAAGATCGTCTGCTGGCCAAAGGACTTGTCCCCACTACCTATTAGTTAATACAAGACGTATGAATGGCCCACATGTTGTGGCACCAGACTACTTGGCACCTAACAAGACAGAACGCCCTCAGGCGACTCGACAATGCTGCAATTTCATTGGCTGCTACTTGAGTTGTCAACTTTGGGCGTTGCAGGTGAACTTTTAAAGCTTCGTGGATAAGTTGTGCAGAAACGACTGCGATAAATGTAAAATGAACTTCACAGCCAACATTCTGCGATGGTCCATGCATGGCGTAAATTTCGCTTCACATTCGTGGAGTATAAACTCAGCATAACATGGCAACCGATACCTCCATGTCAAAGGTAATGTGGGGAAAATTAAAATCATAATTATGAGGAAAAATAATTATAATTTGTATACACATATAAAAATATTATTTTAAATTGACAGGGATCAGGTCCGCCAAGCCTAAGTCGGTCGATTTCATTCATTCTTAAAAAACATAAATCCATCGACGAAAGACTGCTCCTTTGAATTATAGGTGACATACACGTACACGAACACTTTCAGCTGGCGCCGTGAACGACCCCAAACAGGTGACTGGCGTGGCATATCAGGTGAACTCCAACTGGAACCAACGAACAAACATCAGGTGTACAACACCTGTCCGCATCACGTGATCTCCCTCGATTGAAGTTGTCCTGGCAACCCATTTGGCCGAGACTGATAAGAAAATCGGCGGCAGGGGAGTTATTATTTTTGCGACCAGTTCAGGATAACAACAACAATTCCATTGACAGAACTCCAAATGGGGCAAGATAACATACTCCGGGCTACATTATGTCAGTATTCTTTTACAGTTCACAGAAAGAAATATCAACCAGTGGCCCCAAGGAAATCACTTACTTATCAAAGCAACGTGCACCAAGAAAAAAAGCTGTCAGATATAGCCCGTCCCTCAAAATATTTTAAATCCTTTATTGAAAAACTTGAAACTCGACACTGTCCTCTTTTGCAGCACTCGGGGCGCCTTAGGCTGGGGCGATTTGGCACGGTCCCGGTCTTTCCTTGAGGAAGGCGGCGAAGGAGGGATGGTCTTCTCCTCGCTAATGAAGAGCGGCTTGAGGGGCATGTGCCGCTCGGCCTCTCGCCGAATCTCGCGCACAGTCTCGTGAAAGACGTTCTCCACGTCGCGGAATTCGCCGGCTGCCGACACTTCGTGGTACGTGCATGCGTACTGGGTCGCCAATGAACTGCCGTCCAGCTTGCTGACTTGTCTGTTTGAAAGAAAGGAAAAAAATGTAAACAGGAAAAGTTTGTGAATAACTGTTGTAATTTTGACTAAACACCACAACAAACGAACGGAGATAGATATAAAAACAGGAGCAGTGTTGTTATTAATCTTTCTTAAGCGAATGGGCGAAAATGTTTCCCAAAAAAGTCTAGGGTCTCGTGCAGTACAGAAAGGCATAGACATTGGAAAAACACATTCTCCATTTCCATTTCGCCAGCATTCATCTCATGTTTTTATAAATACTTGAAGAGGCAAAAAACACACGATTTCAATTGAAGCCCTTGAGCACACTTCACTTTCCTCTTCAGAAGATATGAATACCGCCCTCAGGGTTGAATCAGCGTCGTCAAAACTCACCGGTATCGTTCCATCTCGTTCTTGTTCCCTACGAGCACGACGGGCGCTTCGTGAGTATCCCTCGTCTTCTGCAACTCGGAGACTTCTTGCAGTAAATTCTTGGCGTAGTTGAAGCTGTGCTTGCTGGTGATGCTGTACACGACCACCAGGCCATCCGCCCACTGAATATAACGCTCCAGATTCTCTGCATCCTGGCCACGTGGGAAGAAAAAAGAGAAACAAAAGTTTGAAAGATTTCCCGCCTAAACGCAAGATACGACGATCTCACTCAAAGATGAGAAATATTGGTTTTTGCTTACCCCATGAGCTGTATCCATGAGACGTAACAGCATCGTCTGATTATCAATCACGTCCTCCTTGGAATAGGTGTCCTCTGAAATGACAGAAAAAAATATCCAAAATTATTTCCTATCATTATTATCTATAAAAGCTCCACTGCCTGTTCAAAACCGATGTCAACGGAACGGATTTCTTTAAAGCAGCTGGTTGAATCATACCAATTCCTTGCCCAAAAGTTGCTCTTTGTAAATCATTTTCTTTATCATAGCTCACTTGTGGGTACTTTCAAAGCTTGTGAAGTAAGTCATTTCAACCATTAATCAACAAGGCATAGAGCATAGAGACGCCATACGTTGATTGTGATATGCGCTATATAAAAACGGTTTATTATCATTATTATTAAGGTAATCAAAGAAGGATATGTGACGTCATAGCAAATACGTCATTTGAACAGCCACAAAATCAAATTGATTGGGATACAGAGTATCATAAGAGATACCCCATCTTTACACAGCACTCACTCTTGACTAGTGAAAAATAATAGCCACATCAAATATCAACTATTCTTCAAACAAATAACCTCGACCGAGGGAGTACGTGTTGAGTGCCTGTATACCAAACAATGTTGTATATCATTGTTTATGCAGCTATTCACGTCAATCTGTCAAATATTTCTCCGAACAACCCAGACAAATTACGAACGAATAGCATCGCGAGTACAGTCTTTACGCCGTCCTTCGTCCCAAAGATGTCAATGTTTCTCAAGGTAAACCAGAAATTGGCCACTTTAATTGGGCAACACAGCCATTATCGGCGGGTACGAATAAATACACATGGGGCAAATTTACGGCTGAGGAGAAAACAATCAAAGCGACTGACAGATTCAGTATACCATCGTCCGGAACGCCTACGTGACAGTTTGTCGCTCGCACTGGACCCGTGGATTAATCACTTCGATCCTTGGCACATGATGAGTATGTGCAGGGAGTATGTCTGTTTGGTATAATCATTCAGAATGTAGAACTGCTACGTCAAACTCCATAAAATACCCTACACGAAGTAACTTCATGAACCTTTAGGCATTACGGTTACATTCCACCAATACCCGCTCAATTTGAACGCCTGTTTGTTTCGCCGCGGATCTTGGTCGCCATTTTTTTTTTAAATCTTAATCCACGTCCCAGGCAGGATACACTAAAATGTGATCCGGAGCAGCATGTTGAGCACCAGATTTACTGATCGAGTTCCTGAAATTAACAGGCCCTTGTTATACTGTACTACATTGGGTCCATTTTGTGAAAACTTGAAATCAGGGCCTAGCTAGCTCTCAATGAGTTGATTTTTTTTGCCAAAGACACGGTGCCCCTTCCTGCATTTTTTTCTCGAATATTCACTTAGGTCCAATTGTCATGAGAAACAAGAGCCGCTGCTCTTAAGACACGAGTAATACTCTAAAGCAGTGACGTATGAGCAATTTTGGCCGATACTGACCCGAGTCGAGATATGAGCTGGTATAATGACTCGGGTAATGACAACACCGCACAAGAAGTGCACCTTGACAAGAGAAAAAGTGCTTTCGCCCATTTTGAAGATAAGGTCCAAGCCATATAAGATATTATTATCACTGGCGCGGTAAAGTATATGCATCAAGCTCACAATGACGACTTGAAATTCAATGTTAAGGAACTTAAGGGCGGTCGTGACAACCCCCACGTGTTGTGATAAAAATCAAAATGAAGTTCCTATTTTTGATAAGTGATTTTGTTTTGAAAATGAAACTACCCTCAGATGGAAATGATTATTTTGTTATTAATTTTACAGCTTCTCTGCATGCCGTTGGGGTGATTCTAGTCAACTCTCGGTCCTCCGGGGTCGATGATGAGAATGCGAGATAAAGGCCCAGGAACTCGCTACTCTGCCCCGCCCTCAACAAATCATATCCGATACGGTACACACACGATGACACGAGAGACCGTATGGGCGCTGTCACATACCGAGTTGCAAGCTAGTAAGAGATAACACAGGTAGGCATAGGCCAAGTGGCTACGATGTTATCACCGACAACAACATTATTTGTCCCGAAATACCAGACTCTCTCTGTGTCCGCACTTCAAAGATAAGAACGAGTTCACGTACTTTTATGTAAACGAAGTTTGTAGTAATCAAATATGATGCTTTTTCAATAAAAGTACAAGGGTTATGGCCTCCAAAATAATGATTGATTGTTTGTTAATGTGTTTTTATTCAATTTTTCAAAGTGAAAGAAAAAATCTTGACACCTTTGAGTGCTCGGAAATCTTAAAGCGGACATTGAATTTTCTGACCATTTTTGAAAATGGGAATCGTTATAAAGGTATATTCCATTTGAAACAATCAAATATTTCATATCTCCATAATGATTGAAGTAAGAAAACCGGCTCGTCATATCGCTCCTATTTGCAATAGCCAGGAACTTACGAAAATCTGAGTTGAAATTTGGTCTGTTTCGCTCCAAGGCAGAAAACACTAAAGTAAAGTAATATTTGATACTGCGCCAGGTATGCTCCAACATTTTGAAGGTACTTTACATTCAACCAAATACATGATGTGCGCCCTCAGGAGTTTGCCAAGAGCCAGTGCGTTTTTGTGCTGAGTGGAAATCTTCCGCCGTAACGACGTTATCAAAACAAATGTAACCCAATGCTAGTCACAGTGACACAAAAGAATATACATTTGGTATGATATTGATATGGACCCAGCCTGGCGCAAATTCTGCGAAATTTGCAAAGAAGCTGTCGGCCTCCGTACTTATTCATCTAGATCACGTAATGTGATTGGCCACAAGCATTGTGCAGGGTTTCAATACATGGAAGATGGACACGAAAGATGTATATATTTCCTAAAATAATGTTCGTATTAAACACGGTTATTGACAGACATAAAGTTTCAGGCTCACATTCTATTTGAAACATTAAGTCTTATCCAATACATGTAGTAATTTACCCTTTCGCATTGCATGACATAGCCTATACAAAATGGAATATATTCTGTTAAATGTATACAGTACACTTCTTAACTCTTGTTACAATGAGGCACAGCGAAATACAGATATTCTATCAAATTTCACCAGTGTTTTCTTTGGTAAATGAAAACCTTCACTCTACTAATCTGGAAATTTACACATGCACTGTATCGAATAAGGGGCCCTTAGCCTTAGGGGCACAAACCGAAACTCAATTTTGGTTGCGTTTATTCTTCATTTTTTAAGTAAGGAAAGACCACCCTTAAAATGGACTTTTTATTTTTCTAAAAATGATATAAAAAACCTAAAACGACAGCTGAACACTCTTCTTGCGGTGGATGGAAGGTTTGCCTCGGGTATATCAACGAGTTTACGCACCGTGCTTTGCGGCTGATGTCGAGAGCGATTTCGGCGTGTGTAACGGGACCTCACACCAACGACCTTGGGCTAACATTATTCGATTGCGACCGAAAAATTTAAGCGACCTTCCCCGCAGGGGGAAAAGTGGAAAATAACCTCGGATGGTCGTTCGTCGGTGGTGGACCGTCACAAGTGGTATGATTCGAACTGCCTCGGGGATATTGCAGATCAATCTCATAGTGGAATGAAAATGTCACTTTTCATTTGCAATTTAAAGGTAATACGAGGCAGGTTAGAAATAAAAGCAAAAGTTTAAAATACCGAGCCCTGAATGGACGTCCACCATTGCATAGAGCTTCGAGTCATTTGTGTAAATAATTATAACAAAGAACTTGAACTCTGATCTGGCTCGAAGCAGCTACCGTTCTTTATTTCCGAGTTCAATACCAACCTACCAATGTACTTTATCCTTTTCAAACCCCACAAACTTCATCAGGAATGTCCGTTAAAAACCAATATTTACTGTCGGCGACAAATTGAACAAATTATTTCTACTGATGCGGTACCAGTTATAGAGTATTGCAAGATGCATAGTTTAGTTGGTTTCCATGAAGATGCAGTAATGTGCTACGATGCCCAGACATCCAATCGGAAGTTTGAAACAGTGCACCATGGAGGTTTTCCACACAAAAAATCTATACGATAATCATGGATAAATATTTTTTACATTTCAAGCAAATCAGATTGGTATAGGCAGGAAAACTAAAAACCAAACGAATCCAAAACAAAAATGGCAAAATAGGACACAAAAATGGCCACAAAGTTCTAAGTCGTATGCAGACAGTCACTTTAAAATCCGCATCTTCGAAGCAAGCACCAAATGGGGTTATATATCTCATTACAACACGTGCAAGGTGACAAAGGGCGGTGACTTCTATAAAATTGACGAATGTCGTCCACCTGTTCAGGCGAACCTAACCCTACCGCACGAGGACGATTACCCTAGGCAATGAGGGTATTCCATTTGCCGCTAAAGAGACCTCATGGGTCAAGTGTATATATCATAAAACATGGAGCTCATGCTAGGTGCATAAAACAACAAGATTCAGCCATGTTTAAAGGTCGGTATACTTGAGAGTACACATCGGTGGGTCTACCAAATGGGGCAGGGATTCTGACAGTGTGTACAACGCCAATCCGTCAGTCTGGCCAGGCATACAGGGCTTCCGTCAGCCTGTTGGCCCTGCGTGAGTTCAAGAACAAGAACTTCGGTGTTGAAAAGGCAAGCTAATTTTCTATTGACAAAGGGCATTACTATTGAGGAAACCTCCGATGTCTATTTGAATATATACACCGAGGCATTGACCCGGGTCGAAAAGGCAATGACCAGGGGAACCAAGGAAATAACTGTGGGCATAACCAAGGCAATCGGCAGGAGACGCCAAGGCAATCGGCTAAATGTTTCTGCATTAGCGTTCTCCATCCTCACATACGTTTGTGAAGCAAAGTCACAAGTTCGACTTCCCATGTACGGCTCTCCCCCCTGAGAGGGGGAGACACCGTCCAAGCATTCGCCACGTCCAAAAATGGACCCAAGAGTTCGGCTCATGTATACGCCGACGCCCACGTCATAACCTGGATGATCACCGAGGCAATGAGTTCCAGGCAATCTCCATCAAGAAGAAATAACAACCATCTTTCAATTTTGATATAATTTTCTTGGACAAACTGCTATACTGCTAGGAATGTCTGATGCTACCGGAATTTTCCTTCTGCAAGTTGCTTGCCTCCAAGTTGCCTGGAAAATAAATGCCTCTGGTGGCATGGCCCTAGAGAACTTTACAGGTGATTTGAATATCACATCGTGCCAGTGGCACATATGGTAAGGATCTACCACGGCGTGGGACGCAAGATCGCGAGGTTCAAGAAACCCAGACGTGCGCCGTTCTCCTGACGGTGGCATCACGCCCCACTGGGTCCAATAATGTGAACAGTGTGTCGTCGGACGATAAGGTCGCGGCGGACTAATTGCTCGTCGGAATACGATGAAGGGTGTGAAGTTCCCTGACTGACGGCCCTGATGTCCGACACAGATATACACCAAGAGTGTCGTAAGCATCGGGCTGTCGGAACATGGAACCAGGACGAGAGCTCAATGGTCGGAATAAGGGAACATACCGACAAGGACGTGACATAAAAGCCGTCGACTAGGCACTTTAAGGGTCATCGAACTTTTGGAAGATTTTTTCACTGAGGAACAACAAAAACGAAATTTCTGATCAAACGAACGGTCTGTTGGGAGAAAAATATGCTGGCAGCTCGATGCCATTCATCTTATAATATGGTCTACAGGGATTCATAGGTGTTAATGTGTGAGTGCAAGTTTGTCATCAGGTAACGTGGGCGTTCAGGAGAGGTCAAAACTTGTTTGTTTGTTTCGACGAGTGGGGGGATTTGATTCCACAAACACCGGAGCTTCACTTTACAGGTCGACTGCTTAATTTAGCGGTCCAGAAGTTTCCTTCTTGGTACAACAGCCTGAAAGGCCCGGGCTTACAAACTCACTTCAGCCTAATCCGAACTCAATACGGCGATCTGAGCTCGCTCAGTAGTTTCAAATGGCCTAGCGAGGTCACGAAATGGCGATTCTATCATGGCGTCCCATTCCAACATTTAGATCAATTTCCACAAGCTCATTGAATCGAACTATCGATGTAATGTACCGTACTTTATTGGATTCCAATCTGTGACAAAGTATCACCAAATACTCATTCTGATTTGAGGAACCTTTTTGTTTAAGCAACGGGGCAAAGGATTTCAGTGGTAAATCTTATAATTGAAACGTTAGCCTCTTGGGGACTACGGTATGTACACAAAAAAACGAGTTCCGGCATGGCATCAACTCTGGATGTGGTGTGACTGGGTTTAATTTTAAGTAAGTCGTGGGAACAATTCATCTCAAATCAGTTAATTTCCGGGTTCATTTCTTGGCTTAATGTGTAATGTAGATTACAATTTTATGGCAACTGCTATACAGGAATGTAAGTCAAAGAACGGCTCAAGTAAATGTTAAAGCTTTAATTACATGCCGTGACAACTATTACATAGGGAGTTTCGCACGAAGTAAAATCTATTTTGATCGCATCTTGCTTTGTCAATTTGAACATGAAGTCTACACTCTCATTTGACAAGATTCCGCAGTCGCACATAACTGACTCGCGTATTTTGAAGCCCGACGTTTTGACGAAAACAGCGGTACTATCTGCTTTCCAATTCCTCAACCTATGCCCCGTGTTTACTTCAATCGTTTAGTGATGACGGTACATGGGCTGTATGTACACTGCATGGTCGATTTTGTCTATGCGCACAACAGGAACTCGTTTGCAAAAGCTATCAATCTTTCCCAGGTTACCATGATGTCTTTCATTGACATACATGTTTCTTGTTGGATCAGTGTTCAAAGACCACTATCATTTCCTCTAACTTCGGTCGTATAGTCCTGATATATAGTGTGCCACGTAATTGTCAATTTCAACGCCCTGGAGCCGATTTCACGAAGCCCTGCGATCGATCGTAACTCGAGTTACGAAGGAAAACACATCGTAGGGGGCCTATCCCACGTAAGGGCAGCAATGCATCAAAAGTCCTACGATTGATAGTAAGTTAGGTGAAATCGACCCCTGGTGGTCTTGTAATCATCGCTGATGATAAATTACCGCCAAGTTATCAAAGGCGAAAATGTGATTTATTTCGTCTTGAAGAAGAAGGGGAGGTGTCTCGCGACGTACCGCCGTTATTATTTCATCGAGCTGGATTGAGATCTGTCCGTGAATAGGACACCAGACACCAGGGAGGTAGAGAGTTTACATGAGTGAAGAAACAAACACCAAGAAAAAAAGCACTCCAATCTTAAACGAACGAGGTATAAGGGCAGAAAAAAAAGATTCAGTGTCACTCGTGCGTAAGTAAGACGGAATGACATGTTTTTAAGACCAGGACAAAAACGCGCCAACACCAGCGGTACTAACGTGAAGTGTTTCGAGTTAAGGAACTCAAGGAATGATATTGAAGAAGCCTGTGCCCAGTATCATGATGGTTTGGTGGTTTTGATTGGGCGACTGTCATTCACGATCGCTCTGAAGTTCATGAGGCCACACGCAGGTTCATCGAAATTGCAACACATTTTGGAAACAAACCCGAGTTCTGTTTACATTCACTTGGCAAAGTTTAGGTTTCGCTAATGACACGCGATAGTACACTACCATAACAAAAACTCTACATGATGCAAAGAACCATGATCTTTCTAAGATTTTGTCATAATACCTATCTTTAAAACCTCTCAAATTTCGGAATCCTTAAAAGATATTTCAGCGAGATGAGCATCTTAATCTAAACAAAAATGCATCTTTCTGTTAACCTCACCACACAGCAGGCCTGTAAAAAGTCACATTCTCGTTTTAATTATAGTACTTTGCGACCGAATTCTTAAAAGTTACCTAGAGTGTGTCCTCATGCACTGCATCTGTGTTTGTACAGATGCACAGCACGGTAATTCGAGAGCCACTAAAGAGATTCATCATAGAAATGAACTGACGAATCGTGACATCAGACACAGTGTGAAACCTTAATAATAAGTTTGGAGCTCTTATAGACCCTCATCTTAAGATTAGCAAGACGAAGGACGGAGTGTCTCGACTGCACCTGCGGGGTGTGCGCGCTAAGGATGAAGGGTGAAAACAGCAAAATGCACCCGTACGAAACCGAAAACCCTGGGATTGGTGGGATAGCGAGACTCTAGGATGATACGGTTCTTAGGTCCAGACGGCATTATGGCCGGTCCCGTGCCTGTTCTCAATGACCTTCAGAGATGCCGTAGGTTGCCATCTCCTACCGGTATCAGACAAGGACCGCCCTGCGAGGCCTAGAAAAGCCGATGAGGCTTCTCTCCGAGACGCTCGCCATGCAGAGCGAGCGATGGGATGACTTCGTCAGGACACATTCGGGCACAATGGATCTAATTGGTCGCCCTTCGGCGACAAGAGCCAACACATTACCGACGATCTCATTTTCACAAGCCCATATCCCTTCTGTGGACCGTTCCATACCCCCCAATGCCAAATTGTCACCGGTCGACAAGAAAGAGCCCCTCCGGACGCACCACTTAGTCCCCACTCCAACACGATATAGTCCCCATGGGCTCAAAGGATTACCGACCGGGACGGCAGGCCTGTTTCCCCGGTATTACAGTTTAGAGGAACGTCCTCTAAAACCCATAGAATTTGATAATTGATCCAAGTGGTACTTCACATACTTAGCTCAAGGATATAAATGGTGATAGTTTTGAGAATGCCTCTGAAACGATATCCCTCCTTGTATTGTTTTAATTTTATCATTACCCTCAACATTTTTCCCTATCAGAAGCTTTTAGAGACGTGCGCCATATTAACTGATAATTTCTACCGGAAGACGTTAAACTATATGTTTTGCTTAAACCATATAGCAGTTCCTAGCTCTATATGCTTACACAAATTGTGGAGGGTGTGGCGTGGATCAGACCAGTCAAGAAATAACAGCCGGTGTCGATTTCATGGGATCGATCGTAACTCAAGTTACGAAGGTTAACCCATCGTAGGAGACTTACCCCACTATAGGGTTTCAATGCATCAAAAGTTATACGATTGATAGTAAGTTACGATGAGTTTGGTGAAATCGACCCCTGGGGCCGATTTCACTAACGTTTGCGATCATCGCTAAAGCCCAAATCCATCGCTAAACGGGAAATTACTATGCAAAATAGCGATAGATTTTCCGCTTAGCGATGGATTTGGGCTTTAGCGATGATCTAAAACGTTAGTGAAATCGGCCCCTGGGCCGACTCGGGCAATTATTTTTTCCAGATTAAACGACGTTTTAAAACTTAAAAGACCATCGTTTTCACTAAAAACAGAAGGAGAGAGGTTTTAAAAAAGTGGAAACGGAATGTTGAACTTTATCATCTCAGCAAAAATGGTTTATTCTTTGATTTATATATCCCGGGGCGAAAGCAATGTGTAAATTCACTTTGTTTCACGGCTGGCCTTGACCCTATAGCTGCTGGGTTGATAATTTCAGCTTCAATTTTATTTTCCCATCTCCTGGTTCGTGATGGGATATGATGAGCATCGTTGTAAATCACCTCATCCTCCTCGTGTTAAACAGCTGTCTGCTTGCTGATCGTCGGCCTTGGGATGCCGAAGCAAAGGCCCAAGAATGATGATGGAAACTGCACGGTGGCAAACACTTTGCATCGCTATTTCGCCGGGAGCGCCTGAGTATGCACGCAGGGACTGTTGCAATGAGCAAGCGATTCTGCTCGTGACGGCGCGGATAGCTACTTCTCGCATATTTTACAATCATGGATTGCCGTTTCATTCCGCATCCATCATACCGGATTGCATGATGAGATGGCGAACGCCGTACCGGTACCTCGTCCGTTTATAGTCTCCCTACGCTCCGGCGTATTTTTAGGACGTGACAGGTCCGCTGGGATCGGTCTTCATCATTCCCGGCACGTCGAATAGTCACGTTCTCACTAAACTCATCAGACAGTGTTTCCAGCGAAATCATTCGTTTAGACAACCTCTCCACGCTTTCCATCTTAAAACCATTTGAATTCACGTCACTGACGTATAGATTTGTCATGTCTGGGGCCGATTTCACTAACACTTTGCGATCATCGTAAAGCCCAAATCCATCGCTAAACAGAAAATTGCTACGCAAAGTAGCGATCGATTTTCTATTTAGCGATGGATTTGGGCTTTACGATGATCGCAAAGCGTTAGTGAAATCGGCCCCTGGTGTCGATTTCACCAAACTCATCGTAACTTTTTTTTACTGTAGGACTTATATCCTACCCTACGTGGGATACGATGAGTTATCTTTCGTAACTCGGGTTATGATCGATCGTAGAGCTTCGTGAAATCGACCCTGGACAGTTTGTCACGGCTGTTTCTCTTTCAAGCTAAACACTCAGCACTTTTGTCAGAGTAAATGTAGCAAACGAGTTGGTCTCGCCGTTCGGTATGACATGAGAATTTAAGTTCAACTCGCCTACACCTCCATGTTTGGTATACAGCACTACGATAACTCATCGTATCCTACGTAGGATTGCAATGCATCATAAGTGCTATGACTGATAGTAAGTTACGATGAGTTTGGTGAAATCGACCGTTTCCAACTTTACAAATTAAATGGCATAGAACCCTACCCGCACAAACTGCAGTACATTTCATTCTAAGTACATGTTGTGTACATCTTCCCAGAACTTCCACAGCCCACACGTGTGTCATCCATCAAAGGGATTTACCCAATATGGCATAGAGTTTGGGATTCGAATCTTCTGACGTGAATCGGGGCTGTAAAATTACGTGCGATATCCGCTGTTTATTATGACAGCAAATTCATTCACGGCATTATTATTACTCGCCGTCGCGGGGTTCAACGCCCACTCCGACCCGACTGGCCACGATGCCAAAGTTTCAACAACGGACTCCTGGTAGAAGCTCACAGCAGCCAGCTGTTAAAAAGACGGAGGGTGGGTAAAGAGGCTGTATTACAGTAGGTTTGCTGCCGGAGCGAGATGGTGTCTGCCAGTTTTGCGTCAGTGGCCCGGAAGTCGTGCAGGCAGCGCTATACATCGAAACACGTTATGCGTTTCAAACGGAGAAGAGTTCAACGACCGAGCTTAGCCCCAATTGCATGCCACGCTTGCTGAGTAAAACCATTACCTTATCGAAAGAGCCATGTCGCTATCAACTTCAAGAGCCATACACCATGATACATTGGGTCTACCGAACTTTAAGAAGACGCCGCATAATCAGACGGAGATGAACATGTCCCCAGATGACCGTGGTTATATAAATAATACTGCCAGCAATTAACGTCGTGATGAAATAGAATTCAGATAGCTTTCAATCACTCTACGCACACATTTTGACAGCATACATAAACACCACCATCACGTAATAGTACAGCAAGTCCATTAATAGTTGGATGAAAGGGCATTCAACTTTCATTTGATGACACGAGAGGGCGTATGAGAGGTATCGAGGAGTCAATGCACATCATCGCATGTAATAACGTACAGAGGTGGTAACGAATGCATGCAAGTTGAGCACATTTCACTTATCTTTTGATCAAAAGCATGACTGTACGTATTAAACGATAATCAAAGAAGTACTCGAGGTCGAGCCGAAACTCTTCGTGAAATAATAGACATCTTGTATCAGACCAATTTTCTACAAAAATTGTAAAATGTACTTCAACAAATGTTATTGAAAACAGGGCCCTGCCCCTGCACTGCAACCGGTCAGAAATGGGAGACTTTTGAAAACTGGTCTTCGAGACAACAGCGCACGCGCACGCACAACAGCGCAGGCGCAAAACAACGCGCGCATGCTCACAATATTGCGTGCGCGTGCGCTGTTGACTTGAAAACCGGTTCTCAAAAGTCTCCCATTGGCAAACATCCCGGTGAACATTCCTGGCATACTTCAACGTGCTTCAGGTGACGGGCGTCTGGACAATCAAGAAAGACCGAAGAATGTCCTTCCAGCCTTGGATACCTGCGTAGTGCCTGTGGTTATCGAGAGTTGACCCATTGCAAGCACGCGCTATCCTGTCACTCAGGGGCCTGTTTGTGTCACGCAAAGGATCATGAATCCTTCGGATCCGGATCCAATTTTAGCGTACCCTGCATAGGAGGTGGATCTGAAAAATGGGATCCGGATCCGAAGATTCGTCCGAAACAAACAGGCCCCTAGACTGGTATTATGTACTGAGCTAATGAGACGGACATCTTCTTTTTTTCTCTCGGAGTCTTGGAGAAGAAAAGACGTAATATCGGCCAAATCCGATGATTGGGTGCTCGGACACACGAGCAAGACCAGCACACGACTTCAAAATTCAACTTTCAGGCATCCAAGCCATTTATTATGACTGATTTATCTACCGGCCATGTGATAGAGCAGTAACGTACGCACGACGACTACCCTCAGTACAACTCCTTGATCGCGTTCGCTACCAAACCATCACCAAGCGAACACTTTCTATCACGTACATTATTTACACGACAACATTCTATGAGAGATCCCCAGGAGATTGTTTAAATTCTTGTTTAGCCCTAGATCAACGACGTCAGAGAAACAAATCGGCAAATGCCAACCTCTTGCTAGGCTTGAAGAGTAATCTAAATCCAACGGCTAGGTCCACAAGTGGCGTAAGTTACGAGGGAAATTACGAGGGAATCGCTTGACAAAGTTTGATAGACGAAACCCGTTGGGACTGATGTACATCAATTGTGATAGAGCTGGCCGAACCAATGGCAAAAGGGTTTATAGTAATAACAAAAACACTCGATAAATTCTGTGGAAGATTAAGGTACACAACGGATGACAGCTCAGTCCTCTCGTTCCTCACACAAACTCCATGATTCTTAAGATTCTTCAGCCACTGTTAGTTTACCCATAGAGCTAGGAACAGAGGTCTGTGGTTTACCAAAGCAACTCCAAAGCTTGGCGACTATTCCTGGATTTGTGTTTTTGTTTTATCAAGGTCCCATGTTGGAATGGAGGCCCATTAACTCACAAGACAGTAAACATGGATGTGGAGTGACGAGCAATTTGTCCGAGCCCTTTGTGAGAGCATGGAGCTGAGGAGCTCCATGGTGAGAGCATCATGAATGACACATTCTACACAGAGCTGGACGTCGACGCGAAGGGTGGACGAAATGGGGCATGAAGCGGAGGACAGAGGAGCACGGACAGTACGACCATTCAACACTGGACGAACGTCACTTGGGATGAATTGAAAAAATGTAGTCACCGTATAATGATGCGCGACCTTGCAAGTATGTTTTGCGCACATCATATACCTTGGCCAAACGAATAAGGGCTTCCTGCTTTGTTAGGCGAGTGTTTTGGTCAAGCAGTCTAAACGGATTCGGAGATGCATGCCACGAATGGACAATCCAAAGCCCTAGCCAGAGTGTCACATCTAATGTTAACTAACTAGACCTAAGAATCAAGGTAAACCATGTTGCCTTTAATACGGGAAAGCAAAGACACAAAGTCGAACAATACGGATCAATCCAAGCCTCTTTCTTAATGCCTCTTAAAGCCACTACTATAATGTAACCACTTTTGAAACAAAGCACCTTGTTTAGCTGACACTTCCGGCCAAAAAGTTTCGATTTGATCAAAGAGACCTAAAATAAAGACCATCTCAAAGACATGTACTTTAAAAGGACATTCCTGACCTATCTCAGTCAGTAGGCCTAACTACACCATTCGAGAGATTAACCACTGTTCTCATTCTGTTTTCATTCTGTGGAATGATAACACAACCTTGAGTCGGATCGACTGAGAGATGCATGTCTTCTATCACAGCGGCATCTCCTTCTTGAATCCATGCACTTAAACCTTTCGGTGTTTCGAAGAATCTCCGGGCTTTATTTTCATTGCCATAATGGCGACTAGCCGCCACACTTAAGGAATTATATCAAGAGCCCATCAAGTCTTATAACCAGCGATTTCATTCTTGACATTCGTGGCGAGTTTGTCATTTGCAAGCTCCGATTTGAAAAAAAAATTAAAATACCCAAAGATGATTGAACCTGAGCGATTAGAGTTTTAAGGATGAGGTTTAATTCAATTATATACGGTGTTCCATATGCTAAAACACTCAATGCAGTTAAAGGTAATCTGCGTGTGTACGTCTGTATAGTACGGAAGTCTTCCTAACTGGAGCAAAGACATGAAATGAGAATATGAAGACTTAAATTCTACTTGTTCGAAATCGAACGGAATCTGTTCTTCAGTCATGAATGTTATTTGGTCAATGTGAGTAGAAATCTGTTACGAACCATATATCAAGCAGAATACTTATTATCCAGCCAGATGTACAAGATGCTCGAAGTTGGGAGAACCTGAAATGTTCATCATTCTCGGGGCTCTCAGACAATTCCTAGAAGGGTTGACACGTCGGGCCCAATTTTGGCACACTTTCTGATAAGTAACACTGGGTGGGGCAGACTATTTTAGGAGGTAGCGTGCGAGGGGTGGAAATAAAACATCTCAAATATGACTGCATCACTGGAATAAACACTCGCTCACATCAAGAGAGGAATCTTGCAGGCAGTTTTATTTGCCTGTTGACGATCAATTAGACAAACCAGGCAGTCTTTCAGTCATATTACCGACCGAGTAACAATATGAGACCATCAATATGTCGCACTCGGAACGCGCTCTATCATGCCAAGATTATTACTACTGTACTGTTATACCTCCCAGCAACATCGGTTTAAGTATAGGTGAGAAATTTTACGGCCCTCAAGTTCAAATTCCACGCCAGATCCCGAGAGAGCTCTGATTTACGGCGAAATCATAAATGTGTGTTTCTAACCGAGCTGAGTAAATACATTGGGAACAGCTGCGTATACATTCCTATAGGGGGAATAGGCCCGTGCATGGAGGCGGGGAAATATCTGGCAAGGATGATGTTGCGTGGCGACTACTTTGGTCACCTAATGTCCAATATACGGACATTACGCGAGTCGTTCATGGTTGATGTATTACACAATTCGTCTTGCAAAAGGGTGTAATCGTTGTAATTGTGATAAATGAAGAACTACCACAGCATAGTAACCCAAAAGTGTGGATTCGAAAAGGTCACATTTCCCATCAATCAATTTGTCAAAGAGCTGTGAAATGTAACTGATAGACCATGGAAGCTAAACGAATTCGGTAACCTATTATCAAAGTCTTCAGGAAGGCGACAGCGAAGGGGATACTTTTAAATCAAAAGAGCCAATGCGATGAGAATGTCTGAACTAAGTTGACTCGTTCTACCAGTAGGCAATGAAAGCACTAGGTAGATGGTAGGATTCAAACCGTGTAAGGCAAGGGAATTGTAGTAGGCGTTTCTCAACCCCAAGGTAAGCTAGATACTAGGGAAACTCTGACAGGGAAACTGACAAAACATTTGAGGAATGACCCTACAAGCTGGAACTCTTGGTGGTAGCAGACACACTGAGGTCCTTCAGGACTCTTGGTGGCAGCAGACACACTGAGGTCCTTCAAGACTCTTGGTGACAGCAGACACACTGAGGTCCTACAAGACTCTCGGTGGCAGCAGACACAGTGAGGTCCTTCAAGACTCTTGGTGGCAGCAGACACACCGGTCCTTTTAAACCTTTGGCAGCAGCATACAATTACAAACCGGTCGTCTTGCTGAGGTTGCCGAGGAGTACATCGTCTAGACCAATGGAAATGAGCCTCGGTGTGCCTGCTTCCACAACGAGTTTGAGAAGTCTCGAGAGAAAATGACCAGATGTACGAATGGCGAACGTGCCAAAAGACAGGACAGCGTGATACGTGAGAGTGTACGCAATGCAAGACACCTGGCCTTCCTTCATTCACTTCACGACTTGTAAACTTTGACATTTATGACATTGACATGATAAGAGCGAGTGGTAACCGTCTCCTCGCCCGAATTCGCCGTCTTGGCCCATCGGTCTCGGTCATTCAACCCTGTCGGTGCGAAGAAAGACCCACGATGCATCCAGCAAATTTCCCGATCAAAATTCTAAATAATCAAATATATAAACCGATGAAAATCACAAAATAAACAACAGGTCAGTTGAGTAAAGTGGAGCCGGTCTTGATTTTCGGATGGAGCTAATTTCTCCGTTACTCACAATACATTCATATCCCGAGGGTACACAACTTCAAATATAATGGATTGCAGAACATCTTTCAACGACAAAATTTGGGTCATGCTAAAAAAAACACAACATGTGGACACTTTAAAAACACATTTCATCATTTTAAGAGACTCCACTTTGAAGTTATTTACCGGAGCATTAGTGACGCCACAAGGGACTTGAGAGAGCCGAGATTTATGATGTAGACCCCCACAATCATCAGTCAGTGCACGAGACACGTGCTTCATGAGCATCTAGGGTGATATATGGTCACCATGTGTTCTTGTGATACCCCCCTTTGGTTCCCATGCATGGTGTCAATTTTTTCACATGCACGCAATTTGCAAGACTGCCATAAAGCTTTGTTTCACATGCTGAACTACACAGAGGATGCGATCAGTGAATAATATTGCCTATATGCACCATAAAAGCTCTTTGTAAAAACGTTGATGCTAAAACTAGGTCTATGCATCTGATGGCATAGTAGGCCCCTATATATTTATCCGCAGCTCCGAGCAAAATATAAGAAAATACCTACAGAACTATAATTCAAGGCCGAGGGCAGAGCAGGAAACCGGGGCCGCACAATCTTAGATTTCATATAGTGGCTTATTGTGCAAAAAAAGAGAAGCAGACTGGTTATTTTATGGAGAGGATACCGCGTGCAGTTTTCACTTTCGGTGATTTTAATCATATTTTTACAATTTCTAGGGCATGTCTGGCAGACAAATCATAAAGACATGCATCAATATTGGTGTCTTTTCATTGTCATAACGGCAAGTCTACGACTCGAATTTCAGCATTTTCGTTAATGGAGAACCCATCTTTATATTAACAAGATCCTTCACCGCCACTAGGACAAGTACGGTGTAAGCCATGATGATGTCCAATTTAAGAAAGTGACATAGTTCCACGCATGTTAATTCGCCCCAGACACACCAAAATATAACATTATACCAGACACCATCTGGGTTTATTAAAAGAGATAGCATTTTATAACTAATGCACCATCACGCACCGACGACCGATTGAAGAAGGAGACACCACAACGACAGGAATGAGAGAACGGACTTTCCATCTGCCATCTGCCGTGGACTCGGGCCGTGACAACGGGGAAGCTGTACTTCAATGACTGCCAAACCCCTCAAGACTTCATCTACCAAATGCTACATCAAGTTGTTTTATTCATATGATATCGTATTCAGGGAGTCAGGTTGGCGTTGCGGTTCTTTTCTCGTCTTTCACCTCTGTGGACAGGGTTCAAGTCCTGCTCGGTTCACAAGTGGATTGGGTTTTCAGTCCCTTATACCTGTTTCTGTGGGTTTCACCCAGAATATAACTCTGGGTTTTTCCTCCCACCTCTAAAACTGTATCTTCTTCTCATCATCTTTCCATAAAAGGTTTCATCAGGTTTTCGAGCTAAAATGCCTAGGGCACTTTTGAGGAATCCTTGGTGTCATTGCCATAAATATAATAATAATCAAAAGAAGCACCATCCGTGGGTTTATCTATATTTTTATATGTCACTGAGAATAAATCTGTATAGTAGAATATACATAAAGTCTATTGCCACGACCTCTCGACCAAAATAATGACGCACGGTATAGTACGGCACCGGTAATTCATTATCTCAGAAGAGTAAAATGCCAAATGAAAACAATTTCTATTCATCAAAATGATTCCATTCACTCTGCTATCATCATGTGATGGCTGCTTGTCTCAGTATCGCATTTGCTAGCTTATATACCTCCAGGGAATCGTATATTAAACCTTGAGTACGATTGTACAGTATACTGCGTGAATAAGTCTTCTTTGAAGAAGATGAGGCTTTAGAATAAAATGGAGTTATTATAACTTGTTCAAGCCAGTTAATGTCATACGTCTTCTTCCATTATGAAGAGAAATCCTTTGGGACATCATAATACTTACATAATTTTCATCATTCGAGAAAAAAAGCACAAATAATCCATCTTTAATGGTATGAAACCTTGCATGCACTCAACCACTCCTACACAGATGAAGGTCGCGTCTTTGTTAGGTACAGCAAATTGCTCTTCCTTGGATTTTTTCCCAATCAAATTTATCATTTGGCGCTGCCGAAGGAATATAAAATTTTGACTTATTTTTAGAAGATTTTTTTTTTTCAAATATAACATACTATACTTACCCAACGTTGGGTCGTATTCGTTGATGAAACGTCTGGTGATGAATTTCACCGTCAAAGCTGCAAGAAAAATGTATTAAAAAACCTAATTTAATATTGTTGTCGTGCCAGGTATTTTGAGAATACATAAAACACGATTAGCATGACTTCAAATGAAGGTAGCATTCACTACATACCATGCAACCCAACGAACATGTACCAAATGATTATGCATGCACAAACAAGAATACTTTATGAAGCACAGTCTAATTGTATTTCATGAGACGTGGACAAAAGAATAGCATCATTAAGTGGTCGCGGAATATGAATGAATGGTAAATTGGGATTTAGAAATCGGGAATAGAAAGCGATTATTAAATCAAATAGACGATTTCTGCCGTTTGGCATATTGTACACATGTCTTTCTATGACTGAGATATGACATAATAAACATCAGCGGTGACGCCACTTGGTCCCATGCATGTTCACATCAGACGATTGTGTATTACATTGATGACTGTACATGTACATATACATGTACAACTAGGAATACACTTCACACGTTCATATCACCCATGTACCACCCTGCCGTTACTTTCGCATCCACTCAAGAAATTAAACACCCGCATGTTTACTTAAAGTAATGATTTCATTTAAGCAGAGAAAATAAATAAGAGAATCGAACAACGGTAAAAATGGGTCATTTTAATTATACATAAGAGATGGGTATCTCTGCTGGAGGCTCAGTTTTATCATGAGGCTCAAGTTTGGAAAGAAGAAAAATCAAACTTGTATTTCCGACTGATGGACCTCCGTTGGAGGACAAAATAATTTTGCGGGGAGAGCATGCACGCTCACGAGCGGTCAATACCGGCGGTTCCTCCGCGGCCACGCGAGCCCCACACGATCCGACGAGACGTCATCGGAGAGTAGACGACACCTGCTCACTGATTCATCTTCACGGTTTACATATTTTCGAGTCATCACCATCTCTTCGAGCAAACACAAGGTGGTGGAACTATTGGTGGTATACGGGAGCCGGAGTGGTAGGGAACGATTAACTTTTTTAGGGGTACAGTACACGGCGATAATTATCACGATGCAAGGGCCAATCGCAATGCTCTATCATTTTGAGTCCGTACACGATTCTTGATCGGTAAACTATTGATGCTCATAGCATATCTGGGAATATCAATATAATTAACTCGGTTTAATATTAAGGGCTATCAATCAATTGACTCTAAAAAACTTCATAACCCAACACCAACACTGCCATGCGTGACAAAATGAATGAAGCAAATAATGCAAGATTAATACTGATATTACCATCCCCCAGGCCCCAAGAAAACCAAAAAATTATCATTGCATTGAGTGCCATTAAGAAGCTACAAAGATGGAATCACTCTCTACAAAATCGAGTATTACCATATACATGTAGCACCATGTTATGAATGTTTGAATGATTGCAGCGCCTGAAACTCTTGACAACCATCCGAAGACAATACAGGTTTGCACTGAAGTCTGCAGTTGATCGGGTTTTTTTTTTTACAGAAACAACTCATCATCAATTCAGATGTACTTCCGGACCCAGGCTGTTGTGCCACTTGCAGGTACCATCTATCGTCCACACCCATAAGGTGTGAAATGCAATAGACTCCACAACGCCTCTGAAAGGAAGTCTTTTGGCGTGGAAGCGACAAATTAATGCCCCATTCTGTCACCAATTCGAGGTCGGACCAAACGGACCAACCTTCGCTATCCCTGACGCACTAAGGGCTCATCACAAATAACATGAAAAATGTGTATCCTCCATAATAAAAATCGCCGCTAATTGCACCATTAAGGGTAATTGGGTCGAACCCTAATGGTATCATGGTCTCTCAGACTCCAGTGTGGTCTGTCTGCTAGTGGCCTGTTTATGGCTAACTAACCTTTCACCCGGACATCGTTAAAGCACCATATCTCACCAGAGGAAGGAATACTGACAATGCATTATAGATAAAGACCCAAATCTCAATTGCCCCTTTTGGAGGATTTTTTTACGACATGGAAATGGGTGAACTTTGCTTTTTGAAGCGACAGGACCAGCCCGGTAATAATTATACCAGGTGCACTCTTCTTATTAAGCTCGATGTAGCACCACCGGGGGACGAGTGGTCACAGGGAAGGACTAGACCATAGGCCAATGTCGTAAAACTGCCTTTCCTCCATAAAACGGGTCGTTTGGCGTGAACAGGTCTTCAAAAGGTGTAAACTTATTCCCATCTAAAATTCGAAATGAGACCGACGACTCATGGGATGGGATGTAGGCCTACACTGTATGTATAAACAATAATAGATTGAGCTGAAGCCAGTGATGAATTCAGTCCAACTCGCAGCCAATGATGATTGTGCTTATACATTATTACCTCTGCTCGTTAAGCAGTGCCATCCATGACTTCATGGGGAGTATACGGGGTATAAACTGATATGTTGTCATTAAGCGCAATGGTTAGTTCAAACTCAATGAACAACTCCTAATGTGCAGAGAAACAAAACGTCTTGCTCAGGGACAGCTGCAGGTGACCCACGGGTGCCGTCACGACTGGGCTCGAACCCTCAACCTGTGGGAGTCACCACAGATACCTGGAGTTCGAAGAACCACACGCGACTCCACGAATTGCAATCTTAATAACAGGACTCCTCAAATCGTAAATATCGCAAAAAACAACAACACACGATCTTTTGAACACCCTTTTCACTAACTCTCATATCGTGCGATGAAGGCTTTCGTTTCCGTGCAGGCTTGTTGCCACGTAAAATACACTTGGGCACAGCTGTCAGTGCAGTTTCTCTTCTAAAGGTAAACGTGAAACAACGAAACCACCGGTCGGGAAATTGGTCATGACCATTTACGGTCGTCTGGGGATTTTGGCCACAAATCTTGGGATTCAGACTGCATTGTGAGGCCAAGGTCCCAGTGTATGGCACACATCATGGTCTAACCCTGACCTCGTCAAATTAAATTTTGCAGTTCAACCGCACACACTAAGCCGAATGGGTCATTAGAGTTGATACTCTGCTGTTTCTTTTGGAGTTTGGAGGGCCTGACGTTTCGTTTAAGGATCTTTCTAATAGGAGCTCAATCTCATGATCAGGATTTTTTCTAAGAGGCTTCATAAATCTAATTTTTAACAGCCTTTGAGAATGATCTTGCTAGGATCAAAACGTCAGGCCACTAAGAGCGTGATGATTGTGCGACCATTTTTGATCGAGTAAACTCTCATAGGCAATTTTCCTGCACACGATCCTCAGTCCAAATAATGAACGTCTTCGCAAAGGTTTTGGTATAATATGGACAAAAGTTATGTGCTAAATGCTGATGCTAATACAACATCAAAGGCTGTTCCTCTCCAACTCTTCAAAAACTTTGAAATAATTATGATTGCCGACTTTATCTCAAAAAATGACATCACATCAAAACCCGTAATATGGACCTTACGCGTGGTTTGATGGAAAATGGGAAAAACATTATATTTTTTTCTTCCAATTATTTTTTTCTTCGTTCCCCATTTGCGTTTTCCCCTCGATAAAATCTGGTGTTTGCACACGACGACGCGAGACTGTAAACATTCTATACAAGAGTTGTACATCGGTATGTGGGAGCACAAAAGATGTGCGAGCCGAGCGGAATGCGGAGGGAGAATAGGCCGGGAGCCTGACAATGCCTCCCGTTTATCTCGAAACTTTAAAGTTGCAATCTCGCGAGGTTTGGTCCCACAACAACAATCCACATCGAAAACACTATAATTCTTATACAAAAAAGCTCACTGAACACAAATAATGTTTCCCGATTTTCTTACTTGACCCTCGTGCACGCAACGAAGTTGACATTGAAGGTATGAAGTAGACCACGGGAACTTTCTCAGAGTCGGAAACGCTGACCCAAGAATCACCCCGGTAAAGAGACCCTCTTTAAAGCATCAGGTGCAATTGTTAACCTTCCAGGCAAAATTCACAGGCTACCGAGGGGCACAAAACCCCTGTTAAACCCCCCTTTCAAACTCTCAGTTCTCACGCCCACAAAGGTAAACGGCAAATATTGCAGGCGAAGTCCGTGGTTGATTCATCAAATCATACCCGATGGGAAACAGCATGATGCATTATCATGGGGGTTACTCAGTCAAAAATAGAACAGAAACGGGGAGAAGCAGAACAGTACGGTCATTGTTCAAGAGCATATCACATCATGTTGAGTTTGACATCATGTCCATCGGTGGAATCATTTTACAGAGTCGACATCTAGTAGATAATACTAGATACATTACAGCTAGTGTAATGTAGCACATAATTAAAGAAGGACTTGTAATGAAAGACCTCAGTGGTGAAATTTGGTTGGCAGATGGTTGAAATCCTCTTCTCAGAACGGAAACTTAACCCACATCAAGAGTTGCAAAGCTTCCCCCGTCTTTGTTGCAAGGCAATGACAGGCCAAAGAAAAAAGACTAATCAGGAACTGTGTTTTTATTTGTATTTATTTATTTTATTTATTTTCCTCAAAGGTTTCCTCAAAAGCACCCATAGGCACTGTATCTCGAAATCCTGATGAGACTTTTTTTATGGAAAGATGATGAGAAGAAGATACAGTTTTAGAGGTGGGAGGAAAACCCCAGAGTATGATCTACATAAGGGGTATGTGCAACATCAAAGCAGATAGGGGTTTACTTTGAAGTTCGTACCCTCGTACTCGGAATGCCAAGAGAGGTAAACCATTTCATCAAGAGGTGACCCTTGAGGTCCTGAGATAACTGCGCATTGCGTGGGAGGCAGCGTGTTTATCAGTATAATCGAAGCCTCTGGTTTGTATTACACACAAATAAAGTACATGTTCATACATCGAGTTGCCGTTTGATGAAGGGGCATTTGGCTGGAAACATGGCAATACACATTTAATGCTACGTCTGCATGTGTAGGTCATCTAGATAACGCATTTGCCAACTCGAAATGATTTTAACCCGCAGGGGGTGGGTCGCTGCATGGATACAATGATAGCATGTTATGGGATATCCCGGATTGTAGACAGTAGTTAGTACAAATCCCGATACAGTGTAGGGTTTCCCTAATAGTGTGTATATCAGTACCTCTGTACAAGCTTAGTTGTCTGGCTCTTGCAAACAAAAACGATTCACAAGTTACAACATTTAACATCAAGCCGCGGCCCACTACAGTATGCAGACTCAAAAGGGGCCTTTGTCAGAAGCAGACGAAAACGATCGATCAAAATTGTGTAATTGTGTAGGTCTTATTTATTTTGGCTTCCGTTTTGCGGGCGGGAATATGTCAAGAATGCATATTCATTTATGAATCTGCTCAATGGTAACAATTCACACAATGAATTCCCCTAACACGGTAAGGCGTGAAGGGAAACAATACAATAATTTAATAGGCGTTTAGGTCTACTATTCATTAGCAAAATAACTTTTCCCAAATCTCATAAGCCTCAACTGTCTCCAGTATTATGAACATGCTTTTGCGGCGGTACTTCAACAACATATTTTGTTAATCAAAGTGACAATGGGGGCGCCCTAATAAGCCATTGTCGCCACAATGGTTGCCATGGCTAAGAAAATATTTAGAAGGGGGTTGTGTGATGGAGGAGTAGGCCTAGTACGTAAATACTGACGGGAGCCGAGCCTGGGTACACAGTATACACACTGAGCAGGCGGTGAACTTTTAAAGACTCCCTCGCTCAACGCACACACACGCTGGCAACGTCATTTGCAGTGGTGGTGTAGAATCTGAGTGTGGTCATTGCCATGGCGTATTAAAATAATCTGCACTATAGTCGTGTCGGCGGCATTTGGTCAGAATTATATTACGACGTGGCAGCTAAGTGCAATTGAGTAATTAAATGAAGCACTTGACAGATACCAGGCAGGATTTAACGCATTTCCTGATGCGTTTTATTGGTTACGGTACAGTTAGCAAGGTAAACTAGTTCAACACCGATAGCACGGCGAGACAACCCTCAATTATCTCCCATAAATTTTTAATATGAGAATGACCAGAATGAGTATTCATTTAGAGTGGAAATGAAGGAACTTAGATGAAGATTCCGAGACCGAAAATGGATTAAAGATCCACATAGGCCTAGCATCTTATTTGTGGTAATTCTGTTTAAATATTCTTACCTGACTTGCCCACTCCCAGGCTGCCCAGAAGAGCGATTTTGTACTCCGGGACAATCATCCCGCTGGCCCCACTGCTGCGATTCCTCATGGGTCGATATGACATTGTTCACCCCACGGACAGAACGGCAGTGCACGGTCACCGGCGTCACTAGTAAGTAGTAGTGCCGGTGATTCCTTTCAATCCACTGGGTCCTGTGTTATTTTATTGTCGCAGAAGGTACTAGACGTGTCCACAATTAACGATAATTATATCCCAAGATTCATCCATGTACAAGCTGTTCAGTGTATCCTATCCAAGCTAGCTGCTACTCCTCTCAGTAATACGGAAGTTGATGGTCATCTTGCAAACAACAGACAAGTCAAAATTATGAAGACTGTTAAGTCATTGGCTAATTACTTAATAGCCGTCTTAATGACGACAGAAGTGTTTAATAGAGCAGTAGTTCACAGCAACTGATGAACTATTCTCCACTGGCAACAAAAAGACCCTGTGTTGAATTCTGACCAGGCTGCCTGCGGTATACGGTAGGTCGGTCTGTGGTCGCCTCGCCGAAGCTGTTGGATGTAGGTCTTTGTGCATGGATTAACCGAGGGCCAGGCACACACAGGACGAGAGTCAACACAACCTGGTAAGCTACCGGCCCGACCGAAACTGGTGGTGATGAATGTGTGTGCATCAGCTATTCTCTACGTGCAGACAGGCTACTACAAATGGGGCTCATTAACCTGCTCCAATGCCTGGCTCTTGTCATTATGTCTCATGGATTCATTGACGACCTCCAAAGTTCCACATTCAGTCATCGAGATCTTGCCATCAATGTTCGAGTGTCCGTGAATTCATGCGTCAGCAGTCATTGTTCGCTCACCGTAAGCACCACATCATATCCGAAGTTCAAAAGTAAGAAATGTATAGGCTTATGTGTACACATGGCTGCCCTGATGTTTCCATCCAGCGCTGCCATAGAGGCAAGAGCTAACGCAAATACGAGTCCCCGTAGCGATAACTTTGGCAGCTTCCCCCCGCGAGACGAATGTGAACTAGTCGCGTGCTCGTCGTTACTGCACGCCACACTGCCACTCATCAGACTCCTCCATTCGTTTGGGAGGGTAGACAGTTGTGAGGGGGATTGCGAAACCCCATTTCTTTTATCTGGGGATTTATTTAGTCTCGTCGCGGCGTCTACGTGTGATAATATTAGCAAGCTGCATTATGCATCGTAATGACTGTAAACATTAAACTTTGATACGGTACCTATTTATCTTTTTTGTGTTGGCAAGCAAGAAAAGTCCCCCGAATGTATCAGAGCAGCTTTAGGTGTTTAGTTCTCTCAATCTAGACCAAGTTCTGATCGAGGTTGTTAATTCTGGTTGAATTCCGGTCAATTGCTCTTGGACTGAAATAAGAACATTCATTGACACCCTTTTGGATGAGAGGTGACATCAAGAACTGAAAGGAAATTGCCTCAGCTGAAAGAAGTGTGGATTCCTGAATGTAGGGGTCCTGCATGGGTACTTCAATTGGGTTCCTCTATGGGTTCTTCTATGGTTCTTCCATGGGTGCCTTCATGGGTTCTTCCATGAGTTCCTTCATGGTTCTTCCATTGGTTTCCCAATCTCCATGGGTTTCTCCATGGGTTCTTCCATGGCTTCTACCATGGGATCCTCCATTGGTTTTTGCCATGAGTTCCTCTATAGGTTCTTACATTTGTTTCCCAAAATGGGATCTCCCATGGGTTTCTCCCCGAGTTCTTCCATGGTTTCTACCATGGGTTACTACACTGGTCTTTCCACAAGTTCCTCCATGGGTCCTTCCGTTGGCTTCCCAAAATGGGTTCTACCATGGGTTCCGCCATTGGTTTGTCCATGGTTCCTCATTGGGTTCCCTTCCTCATCCATGGTTTCCTCCAGGTTCTTCCATGGGTTCCCCATACTGCTTCCAAGTAATCTACTTGGTTATCCACCCTTGGACTACAGGACTAGGCCCTCAAGTCCTTGGGTCGACATCCCAGTGACCATGGACAAGCTCCTGAGTCCTGAGAGTCCTGACCGAACATGAAGAAAAAATTGCGTCATAATTTGGCTGGACGGTCATAGTTACTGAACAACAAGAACTTGGAACATGAAAAGAAATATATACCACCCAACTGTTTTGTGATATTTATTTTGGTCTGCTCTCTGTGTGAAATACAAGTGAAAGGAAACCATGAAATTATAATTATGTTTTGTCTCTGATTTTGTTGTTGAGACCTTCCCCCAAGATGTTTAGTCAGTTAGATGCTAATTATGCATCCAATCCTTAGTTACTGTTGTTGATTTGATCGAGAAAAAAAATCTTTTCAATTTAAAATCTTCCTATCTCTGGTTGGCATCCATCCGTAATCTGAAGACAATTGAAGAATAACATATGTTGTGGCTCGTGACTCAAACAAACGTATTCCATATCATAATCTATCGGTGAACTTTTGACTCTCAGATAGGAATAAGTGAATTATAAATGGAACATCATCTCGGCACATACATGGGAAAGGTGGCACGGATCACAGCCAAGGTTACCGTACCACAAGCTGTAAGAATACACAACATCTTGCAACCGTCGACTTTTATCATCATATTCCTTTCAGCGTTTGGATTCTGTAGAATGCCTTAGTCTCGAGGGGGAGGGGGAGAAATCGGATAAGGCAGACACATCATATCACGTCACACTATTACAGATATGATGGGAAACATTCCAGAGAATAATGAAATAGTGTCTGGTTGGATTTATGGGAAATTCAAAGTTTACAAGTACTTGGGAAGTGACTTGGAAGCCTGCTGCTGCCCGATCTGTTGAATTTGATAAATGGGTGAGCATTTTGTGTGATTTTGTTGACTTCGGACAAAAACTGTGACGTCCTACGTTCACTGACTTAAAACCAGAGGAACGATTTCATCGATTTGATACTGATCACAACAACTTCAGTCTTCGTCTTCAAGATGTTGCTTGCGCTTATCCTGACTGTGATCCTTCATTTCATTTGCTTTGTCCTTCCGATGGGAGCGACAACTCCACCAAGTTCCGAGGATTCTGACAGGGCTTGTCGTAATGTGTTCTGTGATGTGCCCGTGCTGTCAGCCCCTGGAGTACCTGGTGTGCCCGGAACACACGGTATACCCGGATTGTCCGGACCCAGAGGCGAACAGGGTAGCAAGGGCTCCCCAGGCGATGCAGGACCTCGGGGTCACCCAGGACCTCAAGGCGACCGCGGACCTGAGGGACCGAGAGGGCAAGAGGGTCGGTGCACAGGTGGATGTGCACCTGGGCCAACAGGTGAGCAGGGACCTGAGGGGCGACCAGGACCTAAGGGAGAGCAAGGGATGAAAGGTGAGCGAGGTGAGAAGGGTGCTAAGGGTGAGGCTGGCCAACGTGGACTGGAATGCGATCGGAGATGCTCCCAAGGAGACCCAGGACCCAAGGGCGACCCAGGATGGAAAGGCGAGAGAGGTGGAGAAGGGCCAAAAGGGGAGAGGGGACAAGCTGGACCAAGAGGTGCTCCATGCGCCAACGACACCAATCTCAGGACCGCACCCGACGAGTTACCGTCCCGGCGAGAGAATGGTAGGGAGGAGGATCTGAGACCGACCGGCGGTCCAAGTTTAGAGGTGTCTGATGAAGAGAAGAGAGCTGAACCACTCTCGAACCTGGCCTTCACCGCAGCTCGATCTTCCAGTTTTCGAGCGAATGCCGGTGACGTCATCATCTTCCCATCCGATGACGTCATCACCAACGTGGGGAACGCCTTCGACGGAGACACGGGCGTGTTCACCAGCACGCGGAGGGGCGTGTATTTCTTCACCTTCTCCCTGTTCAGGTTCTCCACCATCAAAGACGTCGCCGTCAGTCTGGTTCGCGACGGGGAAGTGATCGTGAGCGTCCGGAGCAGCGCCCTCAACGGCCACTCGGATCACATGACGAACGGCGCTGTGTTGGATCTTGGCGTTGGAGATCGCGTGTGGTTAGAGGTCGTTGACGACGAAACGACAATTTCTAGTGACGACAAACGGTACGCGTCGTTCACCGGTTTTATGCTCTAAAACCAAATCAACGATATCATAAAAGATCAAAAATAAAAGAGAAAAGACTTAAGAAATACTGTGGCTGTTTTTCACTGTTTTCTCAAAAAGTGGGCAAATGAAATTTACACAGATGACTGTTGCTGTATCTGTCTTGATATTTTTGCCCAAGAATCTGTACTTCTTTGACAAAAACCAAAGTATGATACTACCTTTAATGAATCAAATAAACTGTGATGCTTTATCACTGTCATTGTCTGACGCAATAATTGAAAAGCTTATAATTATTACGAAGTGTAGGCCTACCCTTGGGTATTTGAAGGATTTCTCATTGAGCCAACGGATATGTCATCCGCTCTCGTAAAGCGAAATTCTCCGAATTGGAGTGCCACATTCCGAACGTTGTTGACATTTCCAGTGTTATGTGATTTTAATGAGGAGCAGCGGTCTATCTGCCCAGGTGAGTGAGCAGACGTATGACATGATGACCGGCCGCGTCTTGTGAAAATAAACTCTCCTCCGCATAACCAAGGAAAGTCCTCATAACCAAGGAAAGACTTTGGAGGTAGAAATGGCCATTCCAAGATCAAATTTACTGTGGCCACTTCGAAGCGCTCAGTTTTCTGCCCGAATTTCAAAACATTTTGGGTGAGTGTTTTTCGGAATACAACTGTACATTACAACAGATGCCTTCGACAAGATGCCTTCTTGTCGATTGACAAAACTTACATAATAAAATTCAAAACATGTAATAAGCGCTAAATGCAACACTGAAACTTTGTTGGTGATCAGACGGATGTTTCTGGCTCAAACACCCATTTTTTTTTTTTTTAGTTTTCAATTTTTCATAATCATAGTTGGGTGGGTGGAAATAAATAACTGCTGGAGTGCTGGTACTAGGCTGGTAGTGCTATCTTGCACGTACACCACCGTGATAAAGGGTATCATGTCAGTGACAGGAGAATTTCTTTCGATCAAGAAATATGTATTAGTCTAGGCCTCATGATCTGTTCAAAATTTATTTTCTGGAGAGAAAATCGAGCAAAAGGTCGAAGCATATCAGGAAGCGTGCCATGCATGACCGCGATGGATGGCACCGGTACGGTGCTCGCTAGGCATTCTCAGCTAAATTAGTAGCCGGTGTTTCAAGCGAGCCGGTGACGACAGCTGGTGGGTGACCAGGCCACCGGGGCCCCCGTGGCTTCAGCCCTGCTGGACGGAGGGACATTTTCATAACAACCTCATATATAGCTTCGTCTTTTTTCATTTATTAAAAAGTCGGCTGTAGTATGTTATAGCGATATCGCATTATCATCTGATCTGCCGGACGGTAGGCCTAATAAGATGTGTCAAATCGTGAAATACCAATCGAAACGGTACAGTAAACGCTCGAAATTATAACTTTATAAGAAATAGGGAAAAAAATCATATCATGTATGAAATTAAACTAGTCAACGACTGTTTGCCCGACTTTACTTTCCTTAACAATCACAGCAGTTGGCGTCTGCAAATAATGTAATAAAAAGTAATACCAGCCTGCCACAAACTGTCTTTAGAAACTGGGATTATCTGAAAAATAATAGAGGCCATATATATCTTTGAACCAAAGAGGGCGCTATATTAACCCTTTTTTTTGGGGGGGGGGGGGGGGAGGGGTACGCATAATATTATTCATAATTATTATTTTATGCTTAAATAAATAATACAAGGAGGTGGTGTGTCAGTACCAGCATTTATGGGAGAAGGATCAATGAGTTTAAGTTTTATATGAGTTTTCACTTTTTCAGTCATCAAAAGCAAAAGGAAACGTTTAGTAGAGCTCCTTTTTTCTAGTCGTCAGAAAGAATATCGCCATGACAATGGCAATACGTACATGTACTGAACATGGTCACTTTATTGTCTAAGAACGTTTATGAATAAATGTATGCTGTATTGCATGCTTTCAACTCTTGCTCCGTGTTTAAGCTGTCACTTTTTTATCACGAATTTGGGAATAAATTAGAACACAACAACATATTCAGCACAAAATTGCAATAAATGAAGAAACTCTGGCATCAATTTGTTAAGATATCCAAGGAAAAAGCTTGTTTTTTGCATTTATTACAGACAAAATATTCACTTCTTGACACTCTCAATTTATTCAGGCACAAAATACTGAAACCATACAGCAACTAAGAGTGCTAAGGGAAAAACGAACCAAAAAAAAAATACACTGGGATTAAATAACTTGTGGTTAAACACCCCATGCACTTTTTACTGATGGATGCAAAAAAAATCCTCACTGAACATATTATTATTACTACATACCATAAAAAAGCAACACTTATTGACTTCTGCCTCGCACTATACAGAAAAGGTTTTTGGGCAAAAGAACGAAATACAGTTCCTGACTCCGATAAATCTGCTTTAATTTAAAGACGAGTCAAACAAAATTTGACCTTATTTCTTTACTAATTTACATCCTGTGTATATTTATTAACAATTTTTTTAAGTTTATAATAATAATTATAAGATCTTGCACACGAAGCCGAAACCCCTTTTTTGCCTTTTCTTGTTAAACAATCTCTGAATGTGTATGCGTGTGTGAAACTTTTGAAATAATCGTCTTATTCGCTTGGCACCAACTTAATAACAATTTGATTTAAAAAAAGAAGAAGTTTATTTTGGTGGTTTTTTTTTTTTAAAGTGTTTGTCCTTTTTTAATTTAAATCGCTTTACAATGCTATGGACAAGCCCGATAATACAAATTCTCGTAACATTTAACCACAAAATACTGGCGTTTCTAACTAGCAAATCTACCTATGCTGTGTCACATAACGGTGGAAAAACAATCATCGAGTCTTTTTTAAAATGTGGCGGTGAATATAAATAAGACATGCCGAGACAAAGATGCCGTTGCTATGGTGACTGACAAGGAGACTCGATGACTTGCAACTATCCTATAGACAATCCACTGCTCGTGTCGTTCAAAGTGTGCTTTTTGTGTGAATGTGTCGGGAAACGGCTACAAAAGGTGATTGTAATGCATTTTAGGGGGGTCAAACCTGTGTTTTTTGGTTTTAAAATTTTTTTGTCTTAATCCAAATCTGAATCACCCAATTACTAATCCACTCACAATGTGATTCCAATGTGAAATAATTTTCATACCTAGCAATCAAATAACAATCCTGTTAATGTGAAAATGATTCAATAAGGTTCTGGGGCCGATTTCACTAACGTTTTGCAAATCATTGCTAAAGCCCAAATCCATTGCTTATTAATGGAAAATTGCTACACAAAGTAGCGATGGATTTTCCGTTTAGCGATGGATTCGGGCTTTAGTGATGATCGCAAAGCATTAGTAAAATCGACCCCAGATAAAGAATAAGGGAGAACCTTAAACCACTAGTCGTTCTGAAATTTACTTTTGAAAGCTGGGACCAACTTCTGTACCCTTACATCCATGACGGATACAAAAAGCCCCCAACAGAGATGAGGCTATGAACATAGAATCTGTCTACGGCTTGAAATCACACAAGTGTACACATGGGCAACGGCTATAGCCGATACCAATGACTTTGTGTACAACCAAGCCATAGTCGGATAAATTGGACAGCCTACTGCAAAGCAGAAATTAAGCCGGGAACCAGTTCATTGTAAATAAACGAGGTCTTGGCTGGTAACCCGAATATGCTGTATATTGCTTTACATGGGCTGGAGCAATTCGCAAACCCCCCAGAAGCAACCTGTAATATTACTAGACAGTAGGGAATAATGGATCAATCAATTATCTTGCGACAAGTGTGACGGTGCTTTAGTTTAGGCACCTGCCATACTGACCATTCAACATATCGACTGTGCTGTGACATCATGCAACGACGTAAACACGACCTGATTCAACAGGTATGAGACCTAGTAGCGCACTTACACAGTAAGTTTTATCAAGCAAGAAGACACACCACTATAAACCTTTGGCAAATCGCCATAAATTACATTTCCACAAGGTTTAAAAAGAAAAAAAATTCTCCTCAAAATTGGAAAAAGGTGAAGGATATTTATTTCGACCGTAACGAATATACTTTTGATGACGACGAGAAACAAAAGCAAAAAACAAATCAAAAAGACCACGACAATGACGACGAAAAAAAATATTATTCATCAAACCAAAGCAGATGTAATGAACTACTTTCCTGTTCCAATATAACAGTCAATGCAACATATTAACTTCACAATATCTACAATACTATGGATATTAAGACCTCTGTACATGAGGTAATTCCATAGGCAATCGATAACATTTAGCACGCTTCTCGTTTTTCAAAAGCATGCGGTCAGCATTTCTCGCGTCTTGCCGATTTGTAGGGGAGTTTAGTTGGTTCCCCAGTATGTCGAGCCTCCGTAGGGCGGCTTGCTGACCGGCTTGCCCGGATTACTGGTGCCCTGGGAGCGCTGGGATGACCCGCCCTGCCCGTCGCTGTGCAGCTGGTGTGGCAGCATGGTGTTGTGGGTCATCATGGGCACGAACGGGGCGTGCGGGTAGCCCGTGGCCTGCTGCAGGGGGCCTCCCTGGTTCCCGCTGGCCAATGGGAAATTGAATGGCGGCGGGGTACCGGTGTGGAATCCTTGCTTGTCTGCATAGGACTGGGAATGAGCCTTGTTATTGTAGGAGCTTGCTGTCATGTCCCCTGGAACGGCTGACGCTGACGTCACTGACACTAAGACAAGAACGCAATCAAAAGAGGCTTCAATTTACACAGTATAAAGACTCCACATGATGTTAAACAATGAAACTACTACAGTGGAACGCCACTATAAAGAACAACGCTTTACCAAATATTTGGCTATACACCGATCCGACGGTGCAACCATGGAGGTATAGGAAACACCCGTCATTACTGGTGTGTCCCTGCCCGTATTTTGTCCAGCAACAAAAGAATTTACGTCCGCCGCACTCTATACTGCAGGGTGTACATCCCCTAATCATAGGACGTACCCTCTGCAATTATAGAGTGCGGCGGAGCATAAATTCTTTTGTTGCCAGACAAAAGGCAGGCGGGGACACTCCAATAATGGCGGACAGTATATCGTGCCGTCGGATCGGTCTATACCAAACATCATCCTTGGCTCCCAATTTTCATGTACAATGTATAGGCTTGCTGAACATTGTTCACAATAATGAACGACCACTATAACGAACAATACTGTTCATCCCGGCGTGTTCATTATAGAGGCATTCCACTGTATATGTTATACAAACTTATTGTTAGAGGACAAAATTTCCTGCAGTTAGTATCAAGACAAGAACTAAGTAATGGTCAAGCGAGGGCGCTGTGTCAAATGCCAATGAAAAAAATATGTGAATTTAAAATATTCAAATCAATTGAAGAATTTAAATTACAAGATTATAAATCTCTGGCTGCTGCTGCAAATAACACACAAGTCTATGGAAACGGCTGCAGTCACTGGCTAGTGGCTGCCATAGGTGCGTGTATAATTTGCAGCCGCAGCCAGAGATTTGGAACACGGCCTATCCTAATATTTTTGAAATTGTGGGTATGACTCGATGCAATCTGAACCCCAACGATGGCAGCGAAAGAGCGCCCACGCATGCTGTATAGGATTAATAATGATAAGCTGCTGGTTAGTTACCTGTACTACGTCCTGCTGCCAATGCAAGGTATGAAGTCAGGCAGCCAGACAGTGCAAAACAGAGCCAGGAAGAAGAAACACAGACAAAGAGAATGAGATTCGTTCACAGTGACAAGAAGATGAGTCAGGGCACCAGACATATAGGATTAGTGCAGTGTGCTTTGGCTGTGGCTTGGGCTCTGGCTTCAGCTACAAAATAGATGTGATGTGGCTTTCCATTTGAAGCTGAAGCTCCATTTTCTATGGTCAAATCAGATTATCTACTTCCAAGCCGTAGCCAGAAGCCTCTAACTATCAATTTAAAATGAATGTGAAAAATGGAGCCTAAGCTGGCGCCATACCCAACGTTTCCAAAACTGGCCAAAGTGAATGTGAACGAGAATTATTTTCTGGAGTGGATGAAGGATGACCAAATGGGAGTGAAACGATGACCCCATGAGAACACAACTTATGACCCGTCAAATTAATAGGAATTTGTCTCGTTTTAACGTATGCGTGCAAAAATGAGGAAAAAGAGTGTCTTTAGAATCAGTAAGAAATGTCCGTTTGAGGAAAGAAATCAACAAAAAGTTAGTGCAGCCAAAAGACAGAGTTTAATTTCGGATGAAAATCTTTACTTGCTTTTGCAGACAAAAACTTGACAATTTCGCAGAAATTATTTGCTAGCGAGTTTTTGTGTGTGCTGCTCGGTTTGCATGCATGAAAGCTGAGAAATATTGTCAGGATTACTGGAAAGGTGACAATGATCACTACATTTAAATAAATATCACATGGTAGTCACGTGACAATGCATATGAATATCACATGGTAGTCACATGACATTGCATGTAAATATCACATGGTAGTCACATGACACTGCATATAAATACCACATGGTAGTCACATGTCACCACATCTAAGGATATCACATGGTAGTCATATGACACTGCATATGGATCTCACATGGTAGCCACATGACACTGCATGTGAATATCACATGGTAGTCATATGACACTGCATATGGATCCCACATGGTAGTCATAATGCAGAATGCAGAATAGTCATAATACTAATAATAGTCATAATACATAATGCAGAATGTCATGTGACATATGACATGGTAGTCACATGACATTCTGCATTATGTCAATTACATGCATAAACTTGGCTTCAGTGACAATAGTTAGATAAAGTGCAAGTCAAAACTGTTAACAAAAACCACTAAGTCCACATGTAGGCTACGTGTCTGAATAATAGAAGAGTGGTATTAACCTGTTGCCCCCGATCCCTTGGCCCCGGTCTGAGACACGCTGGAGTAGCCACCCTTGGGGAAATCTTGAGACTGGTTCAAGTCATCGTACCCTGTAAGGAAACCACAATCAGTCTTGATGAAGAGGCTGCACTCAGACTGTGGTTCATTCCACGCGGTAAGACCATGAAGACTAATCTTAAACCGTGAATCAATCTTTAATTGCTAAACAAAGAAATATAAAGTTTGAACAGGCAAAAATACTCTTGCCAATATTTCTAATTGTAAACGATAATAATGCAAAAGAGGAAAAAAAATTCAAAATGTGTGATTCCTTTGATGATGGAATGATTGTCTTGGATGGTATGTGATCATGTAAGTGAGGGGATAATGGTATGCCGTTATAGTATGTGTATACCTGTACCATAGGCACCATGAGATCCATGCTGGCCGTAAGCCGTCTGCTGGAATGCAGAGTGTGGTGTCGTACCTGCTTGAGACCTGTTGCTAGCTGGCACCTGCAAACAAACAAAACCCATCGGAAATAGCATGAAAACAACAACAAAAACACCAAAAGCAACAGCAATGACAACAACAAAAACAACAAACAACGACAACAACAACAGCGACAAAAACAGCAACGACAACAACAATGACAACAACAACAAAGACAATAACAATGACAACAACAACAACAATGACAACAACGACGGAGACAACAACAGCAACAACAACACTGACAACAACAATGACAACAACGACGGAGACAACAACAATGACGGAGACAACAACAATGACAGCGACAACAAAAACAACAACAAAAACAACAACAATCCATCCAGAGTTCTTTGGCTGATCAGATAGAACTATGGTGTCCTCAAACAAATTTTGTCAGTAGAACGAAAGTTTCTGAACATCACTTCAGCCGATCATGTACGATTATGCAGACTCTTATCCTGACCTCTCACAATAATCCGGAAATCATTCCAAAACAATTCAAACAGAAGGAAAAAAAGGAAAAATAATTATAGAAAACGCTGCGTTGCCGTTCATTTGCAGCAAAATCACAAGAAATGTTTCCACTCTGGTTTGCTAAGAAAAAAAGGAAAGGATTAATGTTTTTGAATAATATAACTTTATTAGTAACCCCCTTTAGCAGTGGTCAACAGGTAAAGCTGTAGTCGACATTGAAACATAGTTTTGGGGTCTTACCGTAGCAGGATAGACAGCCGCTTGATACTGAAGGCCTGGAGGTATGAGTCCTGGACTTGGGTAGAATGGTAGTCCACCGTAGCCATAGCCTGGGGGTACAGTGGCTGCATTCAAGAAGGCTGCTTGCTGGGTAGCCTGCTGCGTCTGGTGATGACCGGCTTGGCCTATGACAGGATCACATGGTACAAGATTCATGTCACATGGTATACTCTTCTGGTAAAACTTGAATATTGCATTGTACATGGTCAAACCCAAATACCACATGGTAAAACCTGAACATCACATGGTAAAACCTGAATATTACATGGTAAAACCTGAACATCACATGGTAAAACCTGAATATTACATGGTCAAACCTGAACATCACATGGTAAAACCTGAATATTACATGGTAAAACCTGTACATCATATGGTAAAACCTGTGTCTGCATAGTAACTGTACAGGTCGATGATTCTAGAGTCAAATTGGTTTTGAGCTGACTATGACTGCAGCAAAGGTTGAAGATACAAAGGACTCCTTCTCACCTGTTTGTTGCTGCTGTTGCTGCTGCTGCGTTGTCAACGACGGGGCTACGGGCGAGGCGGCTTCCCCTCTGGTGAACTTGTTCTGGTCCGTCATCGAATACTGCGCGGCAGAGTGCGACGTCACGTCTCGGTTGGTCAGCGTGGTAGCGGGCTGCGGGAACTGTTGGGGATCATAGGAGTAACCCTAGTGTACAAAGTGAAATTAATAGTTGCTATCGGCAACTGCCAACAATGGATTAGGAACGCTCACACTTCAGCAACGATGTTAGCCACTCGGGAACGGGATGAAGAAAGTGCTTCACTCAAGAATCGTCACTTTTGAGTAGAAAATTCGGTAGGTGTTCTTTTCGGTAGTTGGACAGAGCAAATATTTTTCACACACACTTCATACACACAGGCTCAAACGGTTAGTTCAAGAGAGATATAATGTTGTTAGATACAAGTGCAGTCAGGGTGCAAGACGCATTTTGCAGACTTTTTGATGCAAAATGCCCAGAATATAGCCACTATAGCCCCTGGACAATGAAATGAGTAGCCTACATTATGCAGAACACACAGACAAGCTGCTCCATCATGAAAATGGTAGCTAGACCTCCGACAAAATTATGATTGATGAATATTCGGGGCCTTTTCGAAATGTAGGCTCATGCTCCGGCTCCATTTCGTGAATCCATTCTAAAATAACAAGTATCAAAATAGAGGCTTTTGGCTGTGGTTCAGAAGTGGATTCTCTGGTTTGAAAAAGAAAACAGAGCTTCAGCTTCAATGAAAAGCCACAACCTATATTTTCTGCATAATGGATGACGGAACCCGAGCTTGAGACTCCGTTTTCGAAAAGGCCCTAATGTTTGAGAAACAATGGATGTTTTTTTTCATCAACCAGCTTTTTGAAGAAAGGAAAAAGTCATCGCATGAAGTCATCTTGCACCGTGACACCAAAAATCGAAATATGGCATGTTTTTTGGGGGAAGGAAGGAAAAGGACGGCGAGAAATTAACTTACTATTGGCATTCTTGACAGCTGCAACGATAGTTCGTCGTAGTTGTAGAACGGCTGGTGAGTTGCCGCTGCTGCAGCCTGAGGAGAAGAAAATGCAACGAGAAAACACAGAAATGATCGTCCTATCATAACACCACCAGCTCATCAACGGAGATCAATGTCATAGCACTCAATGACGGTAAGAGAATCTTTAAGTTGACTACAGCAGTAGAAGCTGCTTTGAACAGTGTCAGGCGGATTCCACAAGTTGCCAAGATATTAAAAAAAGAAAGAAAAGAAGATACGTACGAATGGGTTGACGGGTAGCAGTCCGTGTCCCATGATATACTGGTGGTTGAAGAGTGGCATTCCCGGGGGCAAGTTCGTTGGGCCTTTGTCTGCAAGGAAAGTAAATACACAAACGATTATAATCTTGGCTTGACTGTTTCAAATTCACATCAACTATTAATAAAATATCAACATGAAATCAAAATAGGAAAACATGTATGAATAACAAAGAGCAACAGGGATTGATTTTAAAACTGGGATTTTCAGTGGGAACGTTTAGAGGGGCACGTTGGAAGATGACCCTAGACCAGGGAAATGGATGTCGAGGTCTGATGTTGGGCTGATCAGAAAGAATTGATGGTGTCCTCAGGCACAGTATGTCAGTAGAACGAAAGTTTCTTAACATCATATCAGCCACTGTTTCTATATCATCGAGGCTTGAATTTAACGGAGGCCACGGAGGCCATGGCCTTCGTTGCCCTTGTTCTTGGCCTTTGTGCCCCCTTCAAATGTTTCCATAGACATTATGATTTTCCAATGGAAGTACCCCCTTGCAATGGGAAAGTGGCCTTGCCCCTTTCAGAACCAAATTCAAGGCCTGTATCATCTCCTACGCTGATGACAGAGATGGTAGACCTGACATTTACATTGAAGATGCAACCCAAAGGAAAAATTGTTTGCAAAAGTAAAGCCGCCTTCCTGAATTAATAAAAGACTTCCAGCATCGAGCCAAATGCCACAATGTGCACTATCCTTATGGCACATTCTTTGGGCTTCGGACGGAAAGGCCATAATATCAAACACTATCGGAAGTTGCTTAAAATGTTGTTTATGCTTAAAATGGATTTTGGCAAGACTTTGATGGTTTGGATTTATTGAACAGTGTGAGACTTCATGACATGGGAGGGATAATCTTAGGATTAAGAGATTATCTGAAAGAGGATTAGTTACTTGATGTGAGTGATGACTTGACGTTTGATGATCCGACCGACGTGACAGACGTCATACCTGATGACATACCACTGATGCTGTTGTAGCCCAGTGAGGAACCGGCGGTGGACAGCGACGTCGTGGTCGCATTCGATGAGGTCAGCGAGTGACCGCTTAGACTGGACGATGACAAACTGCTGGATGAGGGGTGAGTGTGGTCCATCGTGTGCTGCACGGCCGCAAATAAAAGATAAGACGTTTAGACGACATAAATCCCCCCGACACACTGAATCAGCCTCAGAAGTTTATCTTTAAGGCCAAGCTTTTCACAGGGTCATTGGTCAGGAAAAGTCAAAAGTTGGATGCTTATATGCCTCTTGTTATAGAACTTTCTTTTGTTTACCGTACAAACATTCACTGGTGGTTGGCACGGGCGGCCAAATGTTGCAAATCATTTCATCTTCTTGACAGACGGCGTGACCAAATTAAATGTTTTCACAAACTTTTTGTAGCTGTAAAAAATACAAAGCATCATTGCTAGTGCTGTTTTCATTACATTTGAATGTAAAGAGCAAATAGGGGGGTTGGTTTTGGAGGGGCACGATGGCCTAGACCACAGAAATGGACGTCAAGGTCTGATGTTGGGCTGATCAGAAAGAATTGATGGTGTCCTCAGGCACAGTTTGTCAGTAGAACGAAAGTTTCTTAACATCATATCAGCCACTGTTTCTATATCATCTCTTACGCTGAGATGGTAGACCTGTCTTTGACCTTCTCTTGAACTATTGAAGATGCCCATCCCCCAAAGATGTTCAAATTTTAGTCCCATACGTTGCCTACTTTTTGAGAAAACAGTGAAAAACAGCCACAGTATTTCTTAAGTCTTTTCTCTTTTATTTTTGATCTTTTAAAAGATCAAAAAGATTTTCGGTCGTTGTTTTACTCATTTCTGGATAAATACACCATTTCAGGCGGAAATATTTTAACGGTATGTTTCTACCACCACCATCTTCATACCCTTAAGTTATACGTAAATCTGTGAACATTTCTGTTTTGGTTTCTTACCAAAGTATGACACTACCTTTAATTGCTAAGCAACATATGATGCCACAATACACATCGCTATGGTGATACTGACAACTCATCTCAAAATTTATCTTAGTGCTTTGTGAAACCCAGTCCAGGCGTTATTCAAACTTCACTCGGGAAAGGTTTTATGTCACAAACCTTTCATAAAATATGGAGAAGGAAGAGACATGGTTTGGCTTTCAAATTTGTGACGATGATGCGACGATCAAATATCTATCAACCGGCAAGTGGGGGATGTGAATACCGGAATACTGACCTGTGTTGAATTCATTCGGTTATCCAGACCCAGTTTGCTGCTGTTCAGCTGTGTTGATTGCACTCCGGATTGAGACACCATTGAATTTGATACAGTCGTTTGCATGCCCGTCATGTGGCCAGAGCTTGTCAGTCCACTGACCGAGCTTGAGAGTCCGGCTGGCTGAGTGCTCATTGTGCTCGGTCCACTGGACAGGCCGCTACTGGATGACATGCCGCCGGCCACGTGGCCGCCAAGGTTGGACGAAGGGTGGCTGCTGCTGCTGCCTCCGAGGCTGGAGGCGCTCAGATTCCCGCCGAGGTTGGACCCTGCCAGGTTGGCCGGACTCAGGCCGGAGGTTACGTGGCCGCTGGACGAATGACTTGACGCACTGAAGCCACCCGCATGAGATATGCCGGACAGGCCGCTGGAGAGACTAGCCGGAGAGTGGGCAGTCGTCGGCGCACTTGTCGTATGATAAGAACCACCCGTCTGGGAATAAGTGAAAACAAGATTGCCATTAAAAGTGTTATCTTTCTAATAGCGTTCCGCACTAATGACGTCACACCATGCATGCACGCGCACACATACCCTCACTCACCACACGTTTGCAAAGCCGGTTGCAAGGTTTGTCTGAGGTTCGGTGCTATTTTTAGCACAAGTGCGCAGTGCTTTTATACACCTGTTAAGGCATCTTCACCAAAACATTTTATTTGGTTTTCAATAAAAAAAGAGGAACATGTCGAGAAATATTTCAATGAATAAATAATACATTCCCAAAATGGGAGTACGTTTGAAGAGGACTAAAGTTTATATGCTGAAGATAAAAAACGACAAAACTAAACTGGATACAGAAATGTGAAACCTACCTGTCTCATCTGTTGGTTAGGGTGCGAGGAGATACCCATCTGTTGGTGTAAGCCGGCCGACTGCATCCCACTGGGCGACTGGGACAGACCCGTATTGGCCAGACTGGTTGGATGCGAACCCAACGACGACAGCTGCAAGGGCATAGTGGGCGTGTAGCTTGCCGTCTGGAGTTTGTCCGACTTGCCTTGAGAGAAACCGAAGGTAAACGCAAGATGAAGGACACTCAATGAGGGAATATTCAAGCGTCAGCTTTGGTATCACGTTTTGCCTTGAAGCATTATCAGAATAAGATGATATGAGAAGTCTGACTTACTGTCCAGTTGCTGAGTGGGTGATGATTTCTGGGTGTTCATGAATCCGCCTACTTGATTCTGACTGGGCATCGGAATGGGATCAGGAGCCATCTGTGAGAAAAAAACAGTCACAAGAACGATGAATAACAACAGACAAGGTCTTAAATGAAACATACTCCTCTCTGCAAATCAAACTCAGCTTCTTCTACTCGACGGTGGAATCTGTTGTGCCTCAAATCTTTCTATGGGCGTTTACGAAACGGAGGCTCAGGCTCCGTCTCAGGCTCCGGCTTCATTTCGTGAATCAATTCTGAAATAACTGGTATCAATATAGAGACTTTTGACTGCGGTTCTGAAGTAGATTCTCTGGTTTGAGAAGGAAAAGATAAGTTTCAGCTTCAGTGCAAAACTACAACCTATATTTTCAGCATATGAATGTCAGAGCTGGAGCCTGAGCCTGAGCCTGAGCCTGAGCCTGAGCTTCGTAAACGCCCTTTGATATGTACCTGCTTCTGTGGAACTTGTCCGTAGCTTGTTCGCTGTTCTGTAGAGACAGGCGACGGGGAGGAACTGCTGGCTAGGAGCGACGCATTCATGGTGGAGGAGGAGGGGTAGGTGTCGTTCTGGACCTTGTTCGGGTACGACGACAGATGGCTGGGGGCTGTGACTGCGACCGCCGAATCTCCCATGCTAGAAAGTCCAATGGAGGATAACAAAATGAGGAATAAGCTGTCAGTCAAACAAACTTGTAAATTGAATCAGCCAGTGGCTTACTTCTAAGCACCAACAATTTCAAACTACAGAAGAGAAATTTGTCGAGAATACCAAGTTAGAACTCCAAACATATTTCATGCTGTGCAAAAAATATAAAAATAGGAAATCCATGAGGAATGTGCAAGCGTACAAACTTAACAAATTTGCAATATTTTGTGAAATACTATTATTCTTGACAAATTTCTCTTCTGTAGTTCGTTGTTAAGATGACAGTCTGGCTGCTTAAGTTAGGACGTTCCCGCCAGCTAACTGCTGCGAATTATGGGGAATTTCTTGGGCCCTACCTGTAGGAGGGCATAGACGCGGGTAACTGGCCCGACGATGGCATGGGTACGGAGCCCTGTAACGACGTACTACTGGGCAGCACTCCAGATGGCATGCTAGGGACACCAAAGTCCACCGAGGGCTCCATGGCTCCGAACTGGACGTCCAGGACCCCGATGCCTCTTGCTGAGACAGGCATCTCCACCGCTGACAGCGGAATCTGGAAAAAGACAATTTGTAATCAGCAATTTGTCACACAAAACACGGGAAGACAAGGTTAAAACAACTTGGATCCTGGGTTGTTGGCCCTTCTCTAAATTCCGAGAGTATTTAAAACAGTGGCTGCAAAGTTATTGCAAAGGTAGCTACGTTATTACAAAGAACTACACACTGTTAGAAGGGTAAACCCTTAAGGGCAACTGAGAATCAGATCCTATCTAGCATTCGGTATAAATTCCGAGACATCACTTGTGTCCTTGAACAAAAATATGCCACCAGAAAAATCATAATATGAAAAATTGTATCTTCCTTCCCCGCCATTTTTGTTTTTTTTCTCCGACAAATTCTTCCGGAGTTGTTTGAGTGGATGAGCTTAATTAATTACCTTGGTGGATGGCGGAGGCATTCTCTTTTTCGTGGGCTTGCTGGGCTGTTGTTGGGGTCGTTGCTGAGCATGCTGGCTGGTCGGAGGCTCCTGATTGGTCACGCCTTGACCCGCTGACATTCCCATCTGAAAGTTACAGTACTCAATTATAACCAAATATATCTACATGGTACAGTTAGCTTCAAAGCTATCCACAGAAACCTTAAAACGTCACCACAACTGGCTCTGTAAGTCACACTGCAAAACTTGTGTGAACACTCCTTTTGTTTGACCCACCCCTGTTGTGATTAACATGTTACAACAGTGGTATGTTATTACAACAGTGGCTATATTATTCCAACAGTGGCTATGTTATTCCAATAGTGGCTATGTTATTCCAACAGTGGCTGTTGCATACAAGAGTGGCTTAATAGGTATTACAAGATTTGCTATGGTTTTACAACAGTGGCTATGGATATTTCAACAGTGGCTGTGGTATTTGACAGTGACTATGGTACAACATATTTCAATAGTGGCTACGGGACCACAGATCCGGCATAAGGATTACCTTATTGTCGTTGACGGACATCGGGGGCTGTGATTTCATGTCCCCATACTGGCTGAAGACACTTGAGGCTTGCCTCTGGGATGTCATTGGATCGGACATATTGCTGGGGGGTCCGGCGGTCAACTGGGCCGTCACGTTAGGAGCGTGCTGTGCTGGCTTCGCAAACAACGCTGCAAGATCAATCCTGTTCAAAACAAGAGGACCAGTGATGTCAGTTGAAATCTTATTACCAGGTCACTGTAACCAGCTAAAACCTCATTCCTTGAACAAGTACTTGGAAAAATTAAAAATTAGGAGAAATTAATAATTTCAGGGGCATTTCATTTCCTTTGATTTCAAAACCAGACAACTTACGTGTGGGTTCCTATAAATAAATTGCCAATTACTTGATTTATACTAAAAGAAGCAAGTCTTATGAGAATGATTTGCAAATGGTTTTGAAGAATTTACCTTGTGAAGTTCTCTGGAGCCGAATTGATGCGCGACTCGTCCGTGTTATAGCTGTTGATCACATCCCTGTTGAAAAAATAAAAAAGTTTTCACAAATGAGAACACGATGTTAAAAACTTGATTAAAGTAAAGGAGTGCACTAGAACACAATTCAGATTGGGACCAATTACTTATCTCTTGATTGAAGTAATCAGGGAACTTGAGGAATGATTTGGTTGATTGCGGATGTTTAATTAACCATGTGATTAATTCTACGTGGGCAGAGAAGTGGTTCTAAGAGTAATGACAGTAAATTAACACAACTTTCCAGCAAGTTTTGTGTCTGGATTCTTTCAGAAAAGAAACTTGTTCTAATGGTGAACTATTTTGTCTGCTTAGTCACTGTTTGGTAGTTTGTTTGTTTATGCTGATCTTCTTTATAGGATACACATGATAAGGACGTGTCCAAATGTCTGGCTGCGGCTGTGGCACTGATCTATACAAACTGGATAGGTCGCAGGTGCAGTGATTAGACGGCGAGCCGTGAAGTCACCAGCGGCCATGTTAGGATATTCAGCACAATACTCATTGCACTGCATGACTGCACAGCATGCAGTGCAGCAATTCTCTGTATACGCCGGCTGCCGCGCCTGCCAATGTATTGAATATCCCGAAATGGCTGCACGGATGCTTCACCTGCAGAGCAGCGTGACCTATCCTTGTATAGATCAGTGGGCTGCAGCTATGACAATTGGAAGCGCGGCCATTTTGTTGCCGCTTCCCAAATGCCTAGCTTTGACCGCGACTGAGACGTCACGAATATCAAGCCATGAAGGAAGGTGACTTTGTTTGGCCAGATTCAAATCGTCTATTGAGGGCACGTCTACTCGGCCAAAGGCACATCCCAACTCTACTAGGTGAATCCAGTACGAAGACACTCTGCAGCCACGGCTGTAGTCAGCGGCCACAGCCAGAGATTTAGGACACGGCCGAAGGCATTAACTTTGGAATAGTCTGCAACTATGTTGCTATGCGGTCTGGTTCCCTGTCTCCCCTACCTCTGTTGCATCCCTGACATAACACCCGGCTGCTGCATGCCTCCTGCCATAGACTGCTGCTCCTGGCCAATCGACGACTGCACTGCCATTGACTGGGCCATCGAGGGCGCCATTGTGGCTGGCATGGACGGCGCCATCGAGGACATGGTGGCCGGCATAGAGGGCGCCATTGATGACATCGTTGCTGGCATAGAGGGTGGCATGGATGTGCTGTTCGTGGACAAGGGGGAGGGCTCAGGAGCCGGGGTGGGCTCGACGGAATTGACCGAGTTGGTGTTTGGTTGGCCTGAGCTTGGCGTGAACACCTTGCTCTCAGCCAGCTAAAAAAAAGCACAAAAGTATTGAACACAAAATAGAAAATTTGTTTAGTTTGATGCATGGATCTGAAGACTCCAACATGAAATCTTTGTGAGACAAGAGGTCGATTTCACAAAGCCCTACGATCGATCGTAACTCGAGTTACGAAGTATAACCCATCGTATGGGCCTACACTTCGTAGGGTTGCAATGCATCATAAGACCTGCGATTGATAATAAGTTACGATGAATTTGGTGAAATCGACCCCTAGAATGATAAAGCAGATTGAGATAGGCAGAAAATAATCACAGGATTACAGAATAGACTGGAAATCGTTCAAGACGTGAAACAAACGTGTCTTTCTTACATCACCACTCCAATCGTCCGCCATCCAGTTGTCGCTGGCCGCCGCACTCCCGTCCCAGGCTGAAACAGTGAAATCGCCCACTACAATTATTCGTTAGATATACTGGCTAAGCTTGAACCGGCCTTAGCAGGAAACTGACCGCTTAAACATTCACAAACGATTAACTGTCCCCGGACCACACACAAAGATTTGCAGTTCGAAATATTTAGTATCTTCCACTAGTGGTTTTCTTTTCAACATGAGGTCTTCTAAAAAGGCCTTAACGTATTATCTAGTTTTTATTTTCACCTTGATAATTTGCAAAACGTTTCTCACATTAACTTCTGTATTATTAAGAGATGCCAGACCTGATCTGCGGCAAATTTGGCTCCAAAATTTAAATTTGAATCTGAAATTGATCACATTAAATCTTAAATCGCTTTTAATCTAAAAAAGCCAAAAACAATGAAGACAAACAAATTGATAAGAAGTAGTAAACTTGCGTGAATGTGAGACTTACTGTTGTTATCGTTGGTTGTATCTGGAGGATTAGTCCACACGTTGTCGCCCGGCTTGAAAGCGTCTGTCTGCTCAAACGTTCTGGTTGTCAAAACAAAACCAAGTCAAAATCACTTATTAATAGTACAGTCGACTCCCGTTACTACGAGCTCGGAAATAACGACAACCCGGATTTAGCGAGCATATTTCCCCAGTCCCGATCAATTTGTGCACATTACTATGGGGAAATATTTGGTTATTACGAGCACGGGCATTACGAGATTCCGGGTATAACGACGACTTTCGCTGACCAAATACGAGCAAAAACATTGTTCTCAATCCATTTACAACGACATCTTTTCAAACCTTTTGTCGGCGATCTTTCAAGTTCCAATTCTAGCGACATAGCTTCACGAATGTGGCGATCTTAAATGTATTCAATGGGATGGCGTGAATTAGCGAACGCAGAGCCATGCATGTCAAGTCTCTAATCCCCCGCTGCGGTTTCCTCAGCCCAACTAGGTTCATGACTGCCGCACCATGCCGCTGAGTATGCATTGTAAACGGGCAATGGGGGCACCCAGAAGATAATCAGCGTAACTTAGCTTTGCAAGAAGAGATTTAAAAAGCATTGCTGCTGGAACATCAGCAGCGGTGGGGTGTAATTGCTCCAAATTGTCGTCCGTTGTGGTTATAAAAAAAATATATTTCAAAAATCGCACCCTGTCTTTTGAAAAAGGGTGATCGATAAAATGTTCAGCGGACGTCGCACGGTAGGCCTACGGGTCATCTGCGGTTGTCTGGGGGATCGCGGACATCTTTAAAGCCGATGAAACTGATGTTTTATCGCCTGACCCTCGCTAAAACCCTGGCTTGTAATTGGGAGAGCAGTGCCATGCTGGTAAAAAACCGGTTTAATAAATAATTGAACTATCCCACAGAAATCATGTGACGCCAAAAAAAATAATAAATAATCAGAAGCGTAAAAAATAATCCCCTTTTTAATGTAATATTATAGCGCCCTCCCTTGACTTATTATAACAAATTAAAACCGGAAGTGAAGTCACTCGGCACGAGTGTGCGAGTGACATACTTACGTACGTCCGTGATTCCTCACATCCATTCTTCACAGCAGTTGATGCCGTCTACTTCCGATTCAGGTCGTCAATTATTATACTCTTGAAGCAGTATTATTTATTTCATTTATTCATCATCATATACATGTACATTAATGACATATACAAACATAAAATCATGCATTTTGTTCGTGTTTTCATGAGTTCCCACGTGCGTTACACAATTACAAGACGCACATGTACATATAGCACGTAACTTGGGCGCAACAAAATGGCGGAAAACTGCGCTCCGGTTGTAACGAGGTTCCGGTTACAACGACAAATTTGTGAAAGTCCGACGGACCTCGTAATAACGGGAGTCGACTGTACATGTCAAGGTGTCTGCAGAAGAACAGTTGTACAACAAGTTTTCTTAAATCATAGCTTTACATTAACCTTCATGCATACCACAGTTTCCCCTTAGTAAATGTGGTATCCTGAATACCACAATGCAACACAGTGTAGTTTGTGTGGTAATGCGTGGTTTATGATCCAGTCCCCCTGTGAAGACTATGGTAATGTGTGGTATAAAGCAGTCTTGCGTGGTAAGTGTAGAGGGTTAGGGTGAATTGAAATAAAAAACACGGACACTACATGATGGCTGTAATGAACACCATCTCTTCTAAAAGAACAACATGACAACTGATGTGCTATAGCTTTACAAAATCGCCCCGTGAAATACAGGAAGGTTAAAAAAACTCACCCAAACTTAGCATTTGTGTAAGCTCTGGGACCTCTTCCGCCACGACGCGATGGGCCGTTCGTTTGATCTAAGCAAAGAAAGAAAGAATGCCAATGAGAATTTATGCTTTCATATAAGATGACATACAAGGCTCATGTGTTATTTCTTAAACAGTGGAAAACGAAAGGGAAGGGACAAAAAGTGTTGAATATTTCATCACAGATTAAATGAAGCAATGCTTAATACGTAATGGTCTGTCTATGGTTACACAATAAGGAGAGATAACTTTAGTGAATGTCAATACAAAAGTGGTGAGATTTGGGTACGAACCATGTCCTTTGCGACCACGTCCCCTACCACTTTCACCTCCGTCCCACTTGTTGTTCTGATCATGCCTGTCTCGATCCCTGCTGGAAGAATCGGCGTCGCGCCCTCGACCTACACAAACAAACAAAACAAACAACAAACAAATGTTTGCATGGTTTATTTTATTGTCCGTCAGTGGAAATCTTCAAGTGTTTATGATCAGAACATGGTTAGGATAATATCACGAGTGGGATCCGAAGACTTCCTGGACTTTTCATCTAGACCGGCCACTGACTGACCTTTGGTCATCCTCGGTGGTAGCTGGGCCCTGCCTCCCCGGCCGCGCCCGCGGTAGTTCCCGTCTCGCTCTTTGCTGTCTCGATCTCGGGGCTCCTTCTCCCGTCCGCCTTTCTCCCTGCCGCCTCCGCCGCCTTCTTTCTCGCCCCGCCCTCCTTCTTTACTGTTTGGTGTGCTGTCCGAGGCGTTGTTGCTACCCCTCGAGGAGGAACCTGTGCTTTTCTTGTCTTTCTTCTTACTGCTGATGGTTTCCCATTCTCCCTGAGAGATGGCAGGAAATCGAAGACAATATAAAAGAGGTGCGGACACGGACAGCAACAAACTGAACTAGCAGCAGTTAGAGTTTAAGTTTTCAAATACAGACCTAAATCAAACTACCAACAAAAGAACAAACATCGTTATCAAATGGCTGGAAACAGAAACATTCTTCTAAAGACTTTCAGAATTCTTCCAGGGTTTTTTCAGAGTGTCCGTTCTCCTAAAAAGATGCGGACACAGGCAGGAACAAACTGAACTAGCAGCAGTTTAAAAATAAGATTATAGCGAACTACCAACAGAAGAACAAACATCGTTATCAAACGGCCGGAAACGAAAACATTCTTCAAAAGACTTTCAGAGTTCTTCCAGTCAAGTCAAACCTGGGGCCTTTCTCAAAGCTCGGATTTGGCTCAGGCTGCGGCTCTATTTCGTGAATCCATTCTAAAATTACGGGTATCAAAATGGAGGCTTTAGGCTGCAGTTCGGAAGTAGATTCTCTGGTTTGAAAAAGACAACAGAACTTCAGCCTATGAAAGACAAAAAACCTATATTTTCAACATATGGTATACAGAGACGGAGCTTGCGTCGGATCCGAGCTTTGAGAAAGGCCCAGGATCATCTTGAGATTTTAGAGAGTGCAAGATTTGTGCGAAAGTTTACCTGATCTCCGTCCACTCTTTCAAGGAGTAGGTTAATGGCTCGTTCTGTATCCTCTTGACAATCGTAGAGGGCCACCATGATTTCGTCCTCGCTCTTGTGGGTTACGTCGTACACCTGCAAACAAAGTGTGCATTTGATTCAAGTAAATGACAAACTTCAAACTCAGCGTTAAGTGTAGACGACAAACATGCTTGTGGTTATTGACATAAGGCATATCTTGTCATGGGCTTAAATATTACTGAAACACGGTAGTAAAAAAGAGCTTTTTTGCCATTCCTACAATAACATCAAATGTGCATTGATGACACAGTCAGTAATAGGGGCAAAGATGGTGTGACATCTACATAAGCCATCAACTGCACACTGCAATAGACTCATTGCATTCTGTTGCATGTACCATGTACCTGATACTGAAGTCAGCATGTATTAGTTCATTACATGTGCAGCAAACGACAAAATTGACTTCTGTTGCATTCGAAGGAATGTGACATGTTCCTTGAGGAATATCCATCTTGATTTAGTGCTAATGAATTTTGTTAAGCGCAAATACCTCAACAACACCACAAGGTGAAATTGTGATCACTAGGGTCTTCAAGCTAGAAAGTGACGTTCACGGTTAAGCGATATTACCGAGGTGAATATGATGCCCACTGTCCAGTGGGCTAAATAAACGCCAATGTATCTTCACGTCTTCATTTTACCTGTTTGATTTTTTCCATCAGCTTCTCGTCCACTTTGCTGTTGCTGGAACTGTCGGAAAACATCTGAGCGAGACGTATTTGGTCCGGTGTAGCCTAAGAGACGAAAAAAAAGGAGAAAATTTGTCAGTGAAGGCCAAGTTTCTGACCATATCAAAAACGTTGTCTTATACTCTGGTCCAGGCAGCAATACACTTGATGGACATGATTTCATGAAATTTTCCTGTAAACAGCTTCTAAACTTTTCACAAATTATGCATTTGGGAAAAAGTGTAGACAGTAGAACGGTAGATACTACCACCCAATTTAAGATAATTAATTTTGTTGTCCATGTAAAACGGGCAAACTTTCATGTACAATTCCAGTTTACGGTGCATTGATTGATTCTGCAAACTGTAACATGTGGAACCCTGTCAGATTGAGTAGATTTGGAGGATGCAAGTTTGCAGATGCAGGGATCGATTTCACCAAACTCATAGTAACTTACGATGCATTGCAGCCCTATGTAAGATACAAGGGGTTATCCTTTGTAACTCGAGTTATGATGGATCGTAGGGCTTCATGAAATCGACCCCAGGGCAGCAATTTGTCAGAGGCAAATTTTTCTCAAAATGTCAGGCTGGACATTTCGGCTTCTTACGAACAAGTGCACTTCAAGACAAGGGTATTGCCTCGGCTTTTAACAAACAAAGTCCCTGCCATGTGAGCTGCTGCATGTGTGCCCTATGGGATCGTGAACCAATCTCCGCAAGGCTGACCTGCAGGTGTAGGCCTACGTCCTGCAGAAGTTGTCCACTCACCTTCTTGCCGACAGGCGTGTCGCCGGCACCAGACTTGCTGGCTGTCTGTGAGGAAGATTTGGCGGCCGATTTGTCCCGGCCGCCGCCGCGTGTGTTTCCCCGAGTGGAGCCCATCGAGGACATCATATACAGTATATACAATAGAATGTATGTACAAGTGGTTCTAGTCTGTCAAAAAAAAAGAAGGAAAGACCAATTAGAATACAAGTCAATTCTATATTTGTCGAAAGAAAAGCCACAAAACGCTGAAGTATAATTTTATAAATGCTAATGTTGCAATGTTGCAATGTTTGATTAAAATTGAAAAGCACAACACATCATGTAAAAAAATCATTTACAACTGCAATAATTTCATATGCCGATGCCAAAAATCAAATACATAAATTAATAAATAAACTTGATTTTTTATTGCTGTAAAATTTTACATTTTAGGCACCGGCATTCTTCCTGCAAACGCTTCCTGCCGTTCCCTTTACTCAGAATTGGCCAATTTGCAGTTTTAGAACGAAGGCCTACCTCCGGCAAAATTACCTTTAGAGAAAGGAGGCCTCCATGACGTATCAAGAATTGGTCGATCAGAAGAATGAAAGTGCCAGCAAAATAAAAAATTCCTTAATTTTAAATCAAATAGGTACTAACAGTTGATTACAAGCTAAAAAGAAAAGAAAGAATGCCATTTCTCCCAGCAGTAACGTAGGGCCTATCTTCATAAAAATTAAAAGGTAAAAAATGGTACAATTCTTACAGATATGATTACAAAACAAAATGTGCATCAGGGAGGCTGGAAAAAAAATTCTTTGAAAACATGCACGACTAACAGTTACCCAATAGCGCTCCGCACTAATGACGTCACAAAATCCCTGGATGTCAGACAAACATTGTCTCACACGCGTAGTGTACATGGATGCGCACATGCACACGTTTGCATGTTTGCAATGTTTGTCTGAGATCCGGTGCTATTTTTAGCGTTAGTGCGGAGCGCTATTCAAAGACATTGTGCATGACAATTTTAATTTACCGGCACAGCCGCGGAGACCATGTGCAAAATTCTTTGCCATATATGAAGATAAAGAAAAATTTCCTTTTGCACAAAATTCAAAATAGTAAAATTGAATTTAGGGCCTAAAAAATCTCATGACACAGAACAATCAAGACAGTGAATGTGATCAGAAATCCAAGTGTTGCATGTGCGAAAGTTTAAAATCCACCATTTTTGCACAAATTTAAAAGGACCACGATCATCTTATTCAAGTTATTGATTGCAAAAATGTAATCTTACCAACGCCACAAAAATAAAAATAGAGAAAATGCTGAATAGTAAAAAGAGGCAAGTGATGCAGTTAAGGTTGATTATATTGAGATGGACTTCGTCACCGGGTAAAAGAGAAATAATGAAGTGCAAATTTGACGTTCGATCTGAGTATTTGGGGTTTGCACGCCTCGGCTAGCGTCAGCGTCGTGCATCATAAATTCTCGTATACAATGACGCATGCTGCGCCTGCCAACGAACAATAACACATAAGTCGCACATGACGAGCACGCAGCTCTAATCGGGGCATCGACGACGCCATGCTGAAAACCATTTTTCCGCTTTTTCGGACCCGATCCCGCCGGCGATCGCACAATAACAGCTGCCCTGATGCCTGGGTGAGGCGATTGCGAGAAATCAGCGCGTTCTAGAGCGAAACACGAGGGGAAAATGTAGGAAAATACGGCAACAAAAGCCGTGTCATTTACCTGCTTCGGAGAGTTCACAAAGCCGTTATCACGTGACCTTTCCTAAAAAATTTGCGCGGCCATACTTCCGGGGATGACGTCACGTTGACCCCGGGGATACACGCCCCATTAAATTTTACAATAACATAAATAAGACAATTGTCCCATTTTTTGCAACATTATGACAATTTCATGTATGTGTCAAGCAAATGTAGCACAAATATCATTGATTAAATATATCTGATATTTTCAAAAGTTCTTTTAGAGACAATAAACGCAGTAAATTCCGTTAAAATTATCCCGTTTTTTTCTAGGAGTGTACCCTATTTAGACAGGGGAACCCTTGGTCTGCGAAAGCTACGTAATCATTCATGAGATTACTTTTTTAAGTTGCAAACAATAATCAGTGGGCTAAAAAGTAAACAATTCGGGGAAACAAATGAAGGTTTAAAGGTAGTATCATACTTTGGTAAGAAACCGAAACAGAATTTTTCACAGATTTACGTATAACTTACAGGAAATGAAGATGGTGCTGGTAGAAACCCACCGTTAAAATGTTTCCGCCTGACAGAAATGGTGTAGGCCTATTTATCCCGAAATTAGTAAAACAACGGCCGAAAATCTTTTTGATCTTTTAAAAGAAAATAAAAGAGAATAGAGTTAAGAAATACTATGGCCGTTTTCCACGATTTTCTCAAAAAGTGGGCACCGTATGGGACTGACATTTTCACAGATGACTGTGACTGTATTCCTTGATATTTTTGCCCAGTGAATCTGTACTTCTTTGACAAAAACCAAAGTATGATACTACCTTTAAAGGGAACGGCAAGACAATTAATACGATGAAAGTAGGTGAACAAACAAGTTTATCGCTAGAAATTAGAAAAACAGTGCAGAGTGTATAGCCATAGACATGATGAGGTTTCTCTTTCACAACTTCGATCATTCACCGAGGCATAGGCCTATTCATATATACGAAACTTGAAACTATAGGCCTACTGATAATTATTGTTTCACAGTTTGCTTGTCATAAGCATTGAGTGTGAAACTGTGATGGATTTTTTTTTTATCTAACTTAAAGAGCAACTTGTTGCAATTATTATATTTTGAAGGATGGCTCGCCACTTACAGTTTTTGCTAACTTGATACTAATTTTGATTTTATTGCATGCTTTTGTTGATGTTTCTAATTCTTCATCCGCAGTTTAATAATGTCATGACATAACGATCGACACAGCCTACTATTACGTACACGCGCAATTAGTTGAAACCACACGTTCAGTCTGTTGAGTCCGTCACACTTTGCCCACTGCCTGCGCCCTATTGTTTTAGCAGTTATACCGGAATCTCGTCATGATGACAACATTATTTTGGTATCGTTACACAGGAATAATAATAGGCCTGTATTGTCAACTTCATAATAATAATATTACGTTTCGGGATAACTTGGCCAAATTATTGCAACGCGTCCACTCACTGTACAATCTCAACTTATCGCGCCCTCGGTCTTGGTCGCTCCGCTCCCTCGCAGTGCCTGACTACAAAATTTCACTCCGGGTAATAAAGCTTATATGCATTTTCGACGCTGTAAATTGAACTCAAATTTACATGTAGGCCTACTTTAAACCTTCGTATTAGCCAAGGGGGTTCCCCCCTTGGACTCCCTTAAAAAAAGAAATCATAATTCGAAATTCATATCAAATTGAAAAAGCTCCCTACCAAACAAGGGGGACACCCCTTCCACACCTCCCGCCTCCCCCTTGGGCGCTTCGCGCCCTCGGGCTTGGTCGATCCGCTCCCGATCCCTCCCATTGCCTGGGTACAAAATTTCACTCCGGGTAACCCCCCCCCCCCCCCCCCTTAGCAAAAAGCTAGATCCACCCGTTGCCATAGAATAAAATCATGAAACGTACATCCACTATCAACAGTTACGCCTTATGGTTGCTTTAAGGGAATATCGTTGAATAGGACAATAAGTTACTGTAAAGCGCCCCCGTGGGAATAATTATAATTTATTGAAACCGGGCCCATACTGTACTCTTCTGACACTCACCATGCATTATTTTGATAACTCTCAATAAAATCAAGTCGAAAATAACAGTCAACTTCGTTAATCTTTAGGTTGACAAATGAATTAAGAAACTATATTCTGGAAATTATATTTGTGCCTCACAGGCTTTCACTGATGGAATTTAGTTGAAATAAAGGGCTCAGTGAATCCCCCCCCCAAACACACACACACAAGACGTGGCGCCCACCGCATGCAATTAGGCGCATGCCGTTAAGTTGCAATACTTTTGGGAGGGACATTACATTGTTTATGTTTTAACGTTGATTCGCAACCATAGAGCCTTATAAAGATGACGCTGTTGTTTCCCTTTAATTTGAAGATATTACAACCTCTGACAGACTGGCATCCGTACAAAAACGAAACTGCGGATTTCCTCGAGTCATCAAGCAGGGTGTTGGTTACAATGCCATATGCCTAGGCCTACAACAATCATTCTCATTTCGCAAATTATAACCTATAGGCCGCCTACTATAATGTTAAATATGTGATGATGAACATTTTATATGACCGTGTGCCCGTAATTAATAATCAGGACCGGCGCGGTGGGGCTGTGGTGGCACGTACTTTGGTGGCACCGACGCAACGACCAGACAGTTAAGTTGGACGACACTGGCACGCCGTCATCGTCATCAACTATGAACGTCCCGCTGTCTACATGTACTTGCTTTATCCTGGTTTGTTTCTGCATGGTTTTCCAGCAGGCTCAACCAGACATTTCGGTGGAGCAGGGCCCCGGTGCTGAAATCAGTATCACTGAGGGGAAAACGGCAGTGCTTTATTGCGCTCTCAGTGGTCTGAATGCGGCCGCCGACTTCGTCTACTGGTACCGCCAGGAAACTAAGGAACCTCTGTCCATAAACGGCATCATAAGCAGAGAGGTAGATGAAGACAGACTAAGAAGGTACACGATTCTGGGCGATATCACGAATTCAAATTTTACACTGCATATCGCTGATGTGAGGGTAACGGACTCGGGTACGTACAGCTGCGGGTTGACCGGGCACCTGCTGACAGAATTCGGTGGCCATGATCTGGTGGAAGTGAGACTGACCGTGTTGCCAGATTATGAACACAATTTTTTAGCACATCCGTGCCTGTTTGCACGTGGGCTTGGCCTACTCCCGCTTCCAACTCTCCGGGGCAAGCTAACATCGGAGACGAGGTGCGTCTAACATGTCTGCTGGACCTGGACCATGAAGATGCTTCGGACATGACCCGAGAGCTCAGATGGTTTATCAGGGAACATCCAGACAGCATCACCACTACTCGGCAATGGACACGGTGAGGCCTCATCATCAGGCGACGGCCGTGCTGTGCTGCGCAGGGTCCTTGAGCCAACAGACAACGGCGTGAATTTCATCTGCAAAATACAGTACCCGCCCCTGGGTGCCCTGGGCCAGAGGATTGGCGGAGAATGCTCGGTCATGCCCGTGCACATTCTGCCGTCAGTCTGGATCGAACCTCCGGGAGAGGTGCTGGTGGAGGAGGGCGGCGAGGCCGTATTCACCTGCAACGGATCTGGAATCCCGAAACTAGCTGGTCTAGAGTGGAGAGTACAACCCCAGATCCCAGCGAGAAGGCTTGATTACTCAGAAGACGGCAAGGTGCTGAGGATTGTAGACCTCCAAGGGGACGAAGACGCCACAAGCGTGACGTGCTTGGTCCGCACTCCGTCTGGGCTTATTGGAGAGGCGACGGCATCCCTGAGACTTTCTAACATTGACGACGGAGGAGATGATGGAACCGCTGTCATACACACCGACGCATCGTCCACCGCCATTGAGGATGAGGTTAAGAGACATATCAACTTACTCGTTGTCGTTTCTCCAACAATCCTGGGCTCCTTCGTGCTTATAGTGACAGTTCTCATCATCATGTGGAAATGTACAAAGCGCAAAGCACAAAGCTCGAATTCACCTGTGACCCCCGCGGCCCAGCCTCTACCAGTCTGCTCAGCGGCCACTCAGTCCGGCGCATGCTACACCGATCTGATGCCAGCTAACATCACGAATGAGTACCTAGACTTGAGTTCGTTGAAGAGGGCAGAGGACCCCGAACACCAAACAGGACATGCGGATTATGTTGTCACTGAATTGGAAATGGCGGCCTGTGCATCTCCGGAACCCCCATCCGACTACGACTACGCATACGCACAAAACTCTGCAGCACCGCAGCCAGATTATATCAAGAATGACTATTTGGACTTGACAAATAATTATTTAGACCCCGATGCCGAAATCATGGTTCGTAACAAAGATGCAGAAGCCAACGAGTACGAAATCTTCAATCAATTCTAATTTAGTTACATAGCAGTTCCCTGCTTGGAACGAAACGCCAGATCTTCCTAACTTCGAACATTTCAAGCCTATATAATTATTTTAGGACATTATTTTAATTTGTTGAAGAACAGTGTTTGGCATTTTATTGCTTGACAAGATTGACATTTTTCACAGGTTAGTCAAGTTTATGATATGCCAATAGAAAAACCCGAATATCACAAATAAAGAGAAGTTTGTTGAGTGTTGAACATACTCTTTAAAGTAACACTTTCGATATGATATTCAGGTTTTTCGAATGGCATATCATAAAACTAACATAACCAACGATGCATTACTTATGTAACTGAATACGATTGTGATAATTATAATAATTTATTTGCGGTGCTAAAAACCTGAGATTACGCAGAAAAGTGAAAAATCCCCCCATAAAAAGTCATTGACACGTTACGCAAGCTGTCAGAGTAAAGTTCGTTTGTAAAATTCTACAAAATATTTTAAGTATGTGTACACTTGAACTAATGCACCACGCATGACACGAATCCAAAGTATAAAAAAACTCCACAACAAATGCGACCTTAGCTCACGTCTTATTAATATTTATTATACACACTAAAACTGGAATCTTAACACTTCTTTACTGTTAGTTGAGTTAAATCAATTTAAACATTATTTACATTACAGTTATAGCTTAATACATTAGAACAATCGTAAAAAAGGTGTTTCAATGAGACATTTGTACAAAGCCAGGAATATCTTCGCTGTTGCATTAATGTGAAAGCCTGCAAATTTTAGCATAATACTAAGTACAACCTGAAATTTGTTTAAGAATTAACTAAATGGACAAGAAACTTCATTACACTAACAAAAGATGGATGATTTTGGTTTTCGAGAAAATAAAATTAATTCCAAGCGTAAAGTTTTCAAAATGCACCATCTAAACAAAATAGCTTAGGAGTTCAATATCGGTATGTCAGTTGGAGGAGACTGGCTACAATGCCAGGTTAAATACACCTTCTGTCCAATACAGAGTTTACCAGTTTCTATGACGACAACATCCATGTTCAGTGGCCTTGCATCGTTTTCATCTTCTAGCCGTCCTCTTTTGGGGAGTTTGAACCTTGAGACCTGTGGAGAAACAGAAAAACAAGTTGTGTGTTTCTGGGTTTAAAACTTATTTTAAAAACTACAGTAAACAGGGGCTATGCTTGAAGTTTGAGCTTTGTTGTCCATCTCCGACCTAACCCCCTTCAAAAGTTTGTCATCGGTACCTGCCAAGTCCTTCTCAAGGTGTCATGGCTTTCATTTTGAAAAAAGGGGCCTTTTGTGCGGTACCAAGACCAACTCCACATCAAGTCCGAACTTGATATGACCACATTTTCTCCAGTTAACTGGCCGAAACCATGAGGCACGCTGAATTGTTTGCACGGACAGACAAACAAATGAATGAGGGAAACAGATAAAAGGATTGGGGCTAAAGAACTGACTCGTGCAATGTACATTCTTGCTAAGCTTACAAGTTAGGAGGGCCTGACGCATTTCGATCCTAGCAGGATCTGTATCGAAGGCTATTCATTAATGGAAAAAATTTAACAGAGATCAAGACAAGGACGATATTTTTTGTTCTGTGATTATTGACCGAGACAATTTTAAGACATTGTTTTCCAAACAAATTTTATAAGCATCAAATATCAGTTAACTGCAGGTTTTAGAGAGTTGAAATAAAATGACCACGATACAAGGGTAAACTTTCCATGATGCACCTACCATTTGTCTTTGTTCTTGCTCTTGTGGCATAACGCTTCTCATTCTTGTTATCTGGAAGGGTCTTCTTGGTCTGCCTTGGGGTGGTCGGGACCTTAGCTTTCTTGGCACTGGATGCTTTCTTGGAGAGCCGGCCACCAGGAGAACTCTTCGCTTTGGATTGTGTCTTGGTTGATTCGGCTGTCTTCCGGCTGCTTTTAGATTTAACATCTGACGTTTCTAGTTTCACTTTCGCTTTCTGAAAAAAATTAAAGAGAGAAATCAGAACTTTTGTCGATGGTTGTTGAGTATGCGGAGGAAAAATGCAGAATTATTGAACTAACTATACTGAAGTGATGCCACTATGTTGTTAAGTCCATGTCTGATCAAAAATCACTTTAGCAAGCTCCAACATCCCGACTGCGGCTGACTCTACCTGGATCTGAGCCACATGATTCTCATCAAACTCTCTTAGCATCTATATGCTGCAGCTAGTGCGGCACCTGTTATGTTTGATTGTCTCTCGGCGATATGTCCCACAACTGCAGATACCCAACCTCATAGGGACCCAGCTTGGGAAGTGGGAATGGTTTTGCCGGCGGCAGACACTGAAGGAAATTACGGGTAGGGACTTTCTTTATCATTGCTATATACATGTAGAAGCGAAAGGGAAATTTAAAAATCATTCCTGGGAGTGATGACAGAAAGGTGCTGATGACAAACCTTGGCTGGGGTCTTCTTCTTTGCTGATGCATCTCCCTTCTTCTTCCGCTTAACCGGACTTCTTGACTTGCTATCTGCAGACATCAAAATACGCAGATATGTGACCAAGGGTACATGGAACCTGACAGATTATAGGAAATGTAAAGTACGTCTTGGTGGCTTTGTTGGAGTGGACAGGCCATTTCTGTAATAATTGCTGATGGTGCAACATACATCTTCCGATCAATGTTGCTAGTGAACTGGCAGATCTCCTAGATGAAATTCTGGCTGACTCAGACAAACACAGGTTTAGGACTCCAAACCTCTCATCCATTGGATGCCGAGTCCACTTCGATATCTTAGCAACATGCTCCTGGTCTATTAAACTTACCCTTGGGAACCATAGGTCCTGCCGCACCGTGAAACCAGATGGTTCTCTTGTTGTTGTCCACCAGATTGTTCATGCCAGGCTGGTAGTAGCACTGTAACCAGGCATTGAACTTGGAGTAATCAGCCGGCCGGCCTTCCGGATCGTAACCTCCGCCTCCTGTGTAAGCAAATAACCAAATTAGTCTAAGGGCGTTAACGAAACAAAGGCTCAGGCTCTGTCTCAGGCTCTGGCTCCATTTGATGAATCCATTCTAAAATAACAGGTAGAGGCTTTTGGCTGTGGTTCGGAAGTAGATTCTCTGGTTTAAAAAAGGAAACGGAGCTTCAGCTTCAATGAATGACCACAACCTATATTTTCAGCATATGGATATCAGAGCTGGAGACTGAGCCTGAGCCTCTGTTTCGTAAACGCTCAATGTTAGTGGAAAAGCATTACAAAGTAAATACGAGGTGCACTGTACAGAAACATTAAAGAGTAAAGACTACTGATTAATTCATTCTTACCAAGATTAATGACCTCCAAAGGTACAGTGTGACACAAATGAAGAATGTCAACGGCAGAGTTGTTGACTATGACCTTCTGACCTTTGACATTTGGTTTGACCTCAGGTGGTTCTGAATCTAGACCTTCGAAGACATGACGAGCCTTCTCGAAAGGCGGTATACTAAGTCTTAAAAGAAATAATAAAAAAAGGATCAAATTGGTACAACAATATAATAGAAACTGGCAGACTTTGGAGTTGGGACCGTACACATTCTTACAGGAAATACTATTTTATCTGCTTGAGATTAGAGGTAAATGATTCGATATGGGTTTTATGATCATCTTCTTGGTGTTGATAATTAGTTGATAAAGTGGATGTTGATAACAGGGATGCTGGTGCATGGTGGTGGAAATGCTGTTGATGTTGGAGATGTTGTTAATGTGGATGTTGTTGATGATGTGGATGTTGTTGATGATGTGGATGATATTGATGATGTGGATGGACTGGTGTTGATGATGTGGATGGTGTTGAAGATGGGGATCGAAGCTGATGATTATGTGGATGGTGTTGACAATGAGGATGGTGTTGACGATGTTGATGGCGTTGAGAACGTGGATGGTGTTGACGATGTGGATGGTGTTGACGATGTGGATGGTGTTGAGAATGTGGATGGTGTTGACGATGTGGATGGTGTTGACGATGTGGATGGTATTGACAATGTGGATGGTGTTGACAATGTGGATTGACACGTGTTGATGATGTGGATGCTGTTGATGACAGATAAGGGATATTGTTGACGAAGAGGATATAGTTGATACATTGTTGACAATATGTTGACATATGAAGGTACCTGAAAAGAATTTCAGCTCGTAAGTAATTCCCAATACCATTGAAGTATTTTTGGTTCAGAAGAACTTCGCAGATTGGTCTGTCAAATGCAACACTGTCGATATTCTTCACCACTTTGCTCCTGCAGGAGAAATTAAGAATGATCAATCATACACAGTAATATATGAAATTAAGCAGATCTTGTTCAATCAAACCTCATTATTTTGTCAAAGTAGAGCTTGATTGCAATTGTGGGGATGGTGGAGTGAAGATCAGCAGCCAAGGTCTAGATCTGTCAATCGTGCCCAGATCAAACTTTGACGCTCCGAGTGTCGGTCGGAGTAACCTGATCATAACGCCTGTTGAGGCTGTTCGTGATTTGTGCTATACACGTATTAATGAAATAAATGTATATTCATGAAATTTGTGGAGCAACTTGCCTGAAGTTTTGATAATCAAACATCGGATCCGGACCTCTTTCGGAAGACCAGTCTGTGTCGACCTCCCACCGGCCAAATCTTCGGACGTCAACATGGCTCAGCACCATCGGGGGGTCGTCATTCGTGACGAATCTCAGATGAGAGTGTTTGTGGATCCCGGAGACTGGCGTGAACTCGAATTTGCCAGACATTCCGAATCGGAACAAAATTCTCGTCGACTTCAATTTGCTGACATCACACTTCTTCGGTTTCCTCTTGCCGTTGTTGGATTTCTTCACCGAGGCCTCGTCGATTTCTGTCAGAACCAGCCGCATTTCTTTGCCTCTGGACTCGGCCGAGATTGTGTAGGCCTCGGCTTGGAACGGCACTTCGTCGCTCTTGTGGACCGGGGATTTGACAATCCCACCCGTAAACACACGCCCACGGCATACGGTGTTTACGAACCGGCTGGCCAAGTGCAATTCCGGTCCTTCTGGCATGGTTTTAATCTTTGGTAATTGACGATAACGGCGATAATTTAGTTAACAATTTATGATTTTGATTTTACCTGCAGTAGACCCGTGAGTTCGATGTAAACAATCAAACTTCCGATATTCACAACACACGTGTACCGATGTGTTGTGTAAAATAGTTTACATAATACAAAAAGCCTGCCAAATTTCGGATGGCATGGTCGACAATTTCAAGTGGGTGGGACTAAAATTAATGTCAAAGGCAAAATAATTAACAGCTGATGCATGCTGGGCATATTTATTTTAAAGTTTTCTTAGAAATACAATCCTTGCTTACAATTAAAAGAATAAAATGTATTCGCACGATGAATATGAAGCTACTACTTCAATTTAAAACGCAACCCCCTCGCCAATAATTGACTGTTCTCAAACCCAATTGCGAACTTTCCAAGTTGGGCTTGCAATGAGTGATGCATTGTGGGTACAAATAAGCAGACGACGCGCGCACACACGCATGAAAAAAAAGTGCCGCATTTTGATTCTTGGGTTATTTCAAGTTGTTGGTTAATTGTGAAAAAAACTCGAATTTTCTGAATGTTTTTGGAAGGGTAATTCCAGCGTATACACAGGTCATGTTTGCACCCTATAGTGTTACAAACAAATGTTTTCTCATGTTTGAGAGTGCTGATAAAATTAACTTTAATTGTCTTGTAATAAATAAATAATTTTTTTATGATTTATATATTAAACTGGTATTCCGTGTTTCATAAATGCTTATTTCTTCAATTGTTTACATTTGTTTTGAAATATCTTCACTTATCTAAGTAACGGTCACTACAATGCTCTCCATACTTTTGTCCAATTGTTGAAATAATGCTCATATCTACAGCAGTAATTTTCTCAAAATGCCAAATGAGACAATCTGTAACAATCTGCTATAACTTTACTGCAAAGTTCAGAAGTAAGCATTAAAAATTTTCAATTTTAATACTCAGAAAATGATACTAGCCTTGGCACATAATACTTTGTTGAGAACTATTTATTTATTAATACAGGTGACAATTTGTCATGGAGGGCGCCCTCAGGTGACAATTTGTCACGGAGGGCGCCCTCGTGTGTTAATAAATAATTATAAAGAAGAGGGGGAGGGGCAAGTAAATTTGTACCAAAAAAGGTGGGGGGATATTTACAATGGTCATCCTGATTCCTGAAGGTCAGGGGGTGGACGGAGGATTCCTCCCGTGTCCATCTCTTGGGACACGCCCCCTAGAATCTCCGCCCATGAATATAATATGTACACAAATTGTAATACGACTAATAAATATTGTCTTTCCATAAAAGTTTCATCAGGCTTTCGAGCTACAGTACCTATAAGAATTAGATGCTTTTGAAGAATCTTTGGTTTCTTTGCCAGAAAAAAAAGTAATACTACTCCTAAGAAGAAAAGCAGCCAAGCAGAGTTGTACAATCCTAGTAGAGTTAGCGTCAGGGGTGTTAAAGGTACTATCATACTTTGGTAGCATACCAAAACAGAAATCTCCAAGTTACACGGTATAAAGATGGTAATGGTAGAAACGTACTGTACATTTTTTATTCTGCCTGAAATGCTGTATTTATCTCAAAAAGAGTAAAACCAAGGACCAATAACAATTTTGATCTTCTGAAGATCAAAAATAATGGTGAAAAGATTTTTAAAATAATGTGAGCGTTTTTCACTGTTTTCTCAAAAAGTGGGCACCGTAGGCTAGGCCTATGGGACTGAAATTTTCTCAGATGACTTTTACTGTATCTTTCTTGATTTTTTTCCTCATGAATATGCATTTCTTTGACAAAAAACAAAAAATGAAATCACCTTTAAATCTTGCCTGATTACTTAAGGATAACATTCTGATGAGCCAAGAAATGCTCTAAAATAACAGAAATTGACGATTTTAGTCTAATTCAAAATAGAAAAAGAAATTGTAAATTTATGCATACTTGCAATTAAGGATACAAGATCTTTCTACACAACAAGGGGACTTGTGAACAAGTCTTGGCCCAACCTTGTGGAAAGTACTTGCGTTGTGTAACTTCCAATGATAGAAGACATCAAATCCCATCCTGTTACCTGGCTAAACACCAACATGCATTAAACCAGTCTTGAGTCAACGGCTATGGCTGTGACTGTTGCTAAGGGCAACAGTACGTCTGCATACTATATAGGTAGTTAGCTGCATCTTTTGCCTCATGAGGGCGTCCTATCATAATGAATCCCATCTTGAGGTAAAAACTGCACTACTTTATGTCAAAAGGTGAAAATGTTACAAAGATGCATGAAGTTGGTGTATATATCTGAATTTATGTCAAGTTACTTGATTTCAAAAGTCAATCCTTGAATTTAACGGAGGCCACAGCAGAGGTCATGGCCTTCGTTGCCCCATGTAGCTCTATGGTTGCCCTGGTTCTTGGCCTTGGTGCCCCCTTCAAGTGCTTCCATAAACATTATGATTTTCAAATGGCAGTGCCCCTTACAATGGAAAAGTGGCCTTGCCCTTTTCAGTACCAAGTTCAAGGCCTGAAAAGTGACTGAAAAGTCACGTCAGTGTGAATTGTTTTTTTCTTGGACCCGAAGAAAGATCTCCCGATATCACCCAATACAGGTTCCCCAAGCCTATGCTACCAACTTGCATTTTGAGGCGTATGTGGATGATGTGTGCATTAGCTAGGCCTAATCCAAATCATAAACTCATCTGGCTACGGCTTGAAAGCACACGTATCTATGGAAGCCACTAGCTAGCGGCTTCAACAAATTCCTATAGACCATGTGCACTGTTAATTCAAGCCGCAGCAGAGTAATTTTGATCCTTAGCAACTCATGATACATGATTTTTACCAAAATAATATTGTACTGTACACGTATCTATAGGTAACTTTAGGTATCTATCTATATCTTCAGTCCATTATACTTATTGCAGTCTATCGCAGTTTATCACATAACAGCTACGTGTTGCGATACATCTAATGGTGCTTTTAATGTTGGCATTTGCTGCACAGCAGCCTGCCTCAACTCCATATTGACAAACTTAATCTTCCAGTTGTTCTCTCGGAGGGGATCTCTAATGAGTCCAAACTGCTGCTCAAACAGTCCTAAGCACTCATCACCACGGTGCACCGTCCCGCACACTCCGACCCCTACGAGTCCGTGCGGATCTTCCCAGCCGCGTGTGCCCTCCGGGTCGATGTTGGGGTTGAAGATGAGTCCTTCCTCCAGGACAAAGCTCTGGAATCTCTGCGCCACCAGCTCCGCTCCCTCGAAGGCTTCCACTCTCTTGTCGGAGGAGCTGATGCAAAGGTTGAGTTTGGCATCCCCCCAGAAGTGGTGGGGTCCCCAGTCACGGGTGGCAGGGTTCGGGAGGGCTTGGCCGACGGAATTCAACCGCTGGTAGAACCATGAGGCGAACTGCTGGGCAAGAAGCTGCACGTGAGGAGACCTCTGAGCAGGAGGCTCTGCTGGAGCTGTCGGAGAGTGTTTGGGATATTCGCCTTCTTGGTCATCACTCAGAGTCTGAGTCCATTCCTGCAAAGGTCAAAAGGGTGACCCGAGTAAACTTTGAGGCTATGAATGGCGTTGGCACAATAATGTAGTAAGGTTCAGGGGAAGAAAGTAGGCAAAGAATTCCACTGATAACCATTACGGAAAAGGGGTTATATAAAGAGTTACGGTACCCTTCTGAGTACAATTTAAAATGAACTTCAATCCCAGATGTGCAACACTGGGGTAGCATATATCTGAAAAGTGAGTTTTATTGGGGTTTTCAATCTACAATGAAAAACGTCAAATGAAGCGGCAGACATTTATCTCACAATGCCCTCTGCTGGTACCATAGAGTTATGCACATGTGATGGTCGTCGGTGGAATTCTTGCCCAAAGTAGTTCAAAGATATCCTCTGGTGTACTTTGAGTATTATAGACCGTTAATCTATTAATGCAAATTGAAGTTACTCAAATAACACCCAGGGAAATTAGAACACAAATTCACCACCATTTTTACCTCAGGCTCGGACAACGTTGTTCCCCAGAGGGACAGCAACTGCCTGATCAGCGTTTCCTTGTCTGACGTTGGCGATGTGCAAACACTCTCTGCGGCCAGATGACGGAAGATGTACTCCTTCTTGACCTTCCTACGTCTCAGGAACTCGTGCGCAGTCTCAGAATGGAGAATAATGGCATTAATTGCATCTGAAAAAAAAAAGAACATGAATTGAAAACAAATTAACACATAGAAAACAAATTGAGATCTATTTGTGGGTCATTCTACCAAGTGTATCTTCAACCCATTATGACGAGAGCAAATACCTAATGGTAAGTGTTACTTGATGGGGCCCATTACTATTAAGAAAATGAAAGCAACTCATAGCTTCTACTGTTCCAAAATTATATTTTTGACTTTCAGCAAATGTTCCCGAGTCCTTAAAACTCTAGATTGAAGAAATTTGTGTAACATTTCAGTGTTACTTGAAAACACCAAGACCCAACAGATCAGTACTCAAAATCAGAGCAGAAACCAGACTGTAGTGTATATATTCTTGACGAACTGCAGCCATCCATGTGGTCGTGAAAAGTCGCATCTTCGTTACCGTTTCTACCCAATAATTTCCCTCAAAAATCAAAGCCCTGCCCTCTTCCTACATTTACAAAGTTGTTTTTATTTCCTTAATAAAGGAAATAAAAACAACTTGATGGGGCCCATAATTATAAAAGCTTTAACGCACAAGATCACGGATCGTACTGATCCGGATCCCATTTTAGCGTACCCTGCATGGGACGTGGATCCGCAGATCTGCGATCCTGTGCATGAAGTAAAGCTTCCCCAAGTTCCGCTTAGTTAAACTGAAAAAGATGCGACTAACGTTACACTTTAATTACCGCGTGGTCAAAGAACAGGTACTGTGTAGTGCCAAATACGTTAGTGTTGTGTGCAAATACTGTGATGATAAAACCCTCGAAATGTCGTATTCGTTTGTTTGTTTCCAAATACACAGATTACATCATCATGTGACAACATGCACACCAATATGGCAACGTGTACGGACAATTCTCAAATTCAACTGCATTCTTTTTCTTACCGTTTTTGTTCTGAACAGTGATCATACGGTTGGTGACCGTCTCCACCAGCGACAGAAGTTCATGCTGTTGAAAATCCTGCAAAAATCTTCGGCACCCTTCTTTCTCTTTTTCGCTCAGCATCGTCGCAATTCGAGATTTCCTGCAAATTCATGACACAGTCAACAGTGGTTTTGTTGTTTTTGTTGAACTTAATGTGAATAGTCTGTTCCCGTAACTTTGATGCGTCGAGTGAGATGGAAAAGATGTAGCATTGTAGTACAGGTACTAGACAAAAAGGGGAAAAGTGTGCAAAACCCAAAACACATGCAACAAAAGGAGCTAGAAAAAATGAATCGGTCAATATGGAATTAATTTTGAAGGAAAATCTTTATTTCTTTGTGACAAAAATAATAATATCAACACAATGATGGGTATACACCAGAAATAATTCTATCAAAGGCTAGAACGAATTGATAATCCAACGAATGAACAGACGCCATTTTGATTAGCAACATTAGATTCCAACGTTTGCAATTTATTGCTCATTATTTTTACCAATTATTGTTTAAAAAATAGATGCGCGGCTACATCTCGTTGTATGCAAATTAAACAAAATTAAATTGCAAACAGAATCTTGTTAAAATAATCATTATAAATCAAACTTGGCGTATTTCAGTTTCGTTTCATGTTGAATTATTATTTTTTTTTACCATAATCTATATTGGTTAAAGGTAGTATCATACTTTGGTTTTTATCAAAGAAATACAGATTCAATTGGCAAAAATATCAAGACAGATATAGTAACACTAACAGACATCTGTGAAAATTTCAGTCCCATACGGTGACCACTTTTTGAGAAAACAGTGAAAAACAGCCACAGTATTTCTTAAGTCTTTTCTCTTTTCTCACGTAATAAATAAAGGTTTGGGGAGACACCATGTAAAATCCTGAGGACAGCCAGAGTACACTGGCCCTAACCCTAACCCTCTCGTTAATTATTATCTACGTTTAATTTAGTTATCGCATTAAATCAATCGGAGTATCGATATCAGGAGTATAATTTTTGAAAATGTATCATTTTCTGCTAGGCCCCTTTACGAAACTAGGCATGAGGCTCTATGCTTGTGACCCATTTCGCTACTGCATTTCATAAAGGCCCGTAAAGAATATATTTTATGATGATGAATTTGAAGTCATAAAAATCAAAGATATTGGTTCACAATTACCGAGCCCGCAGCTACTATATACACCAGCAAAGAAATGGTTGATTTATCATTTGACGTCAATTTGTCAACCTGGCATTAAGCTGACAGCAGTTAAGCCTACAGTAAATCATAAATGTTCAATGTTTGGCCTGTTTATGCCAACATGCCAACAGCACTTTTCAGAGGTTACATAAAATTAGCCTACTTTCCACTGACTTTCACTGCAAGACAAAAATAATAAGGAGCGAAGTTGAACGTTGCGAGCGGCCCAATGTTTCAGATGCACATAAATCGAGGAGAGAAATATACATCCGATTACTTGATTCATCCAGGTTACATCTAAATCGAACATAGGGCCATGATAGAGTGTCTGAAAACGAAGAAAAGCACGCTCAGACAAAAGACCGTGCACGCGTCCATGACTTTGAGTCTTTGATTGCCCCAATCATCGAGATTCAACTTTTGAAAGATGGAAATGTGGTCTTGAATGCATCTACACGAAATAGAACGGCATAAAGCGAACATGAATGGTATAATAAGGCAGAAATCATATAAAATGCATGAAAACGAAATAGAATGTGATCATGAGGAAAGACGAAAACTGATTTTGCACCGAGTTGAAAAATCTGTCCGAATCTGAATTCGTTTTGATCATAAACTAGGGGCCTTTACGAAATGAGGCTTGAGGCTAGGCTTGGGATTTATTTCGCTACCGCCATAATTTTTGTAAATGAAATGAAGGGCTTGAGATACATGGCGAAGCTGGAGCCTTTCTTCGGCTTGGTCATGTGGCCCAATCCCTTCGTTTCGTTATGTGTGCCTCAAATGGCGGTATGGAGAAATACGTCACAAACCTAGCCTCAAGCCTGGTTTCGTAAAAATGCCCTATTCTTCAAGTTATGCACATTCCAAAGAGGTCGCACTATCAAACATCATCCGGTTATAAAACAAGAATGATCCATCAATATGTGTCCCATAAAATGGCTGTTATTAATGTCAGTATTTGGCGTACTATTGTCAACGTTCAATATGATTAATCTTCAACCATCAATCTTACTCACAGCTAAGCCAGTATAACTGCGGCTTTGACCAAAGCAAAACAATCCATTCATCATTTATATGAAATCAGTTTCTCAACCTGGAATTGGGGACAGCGTTCACAATAGCTTGCCAATATTGTTAGTAGCCTGCACGGGCTCCGACGGCACCGCGTTGCTCTTCCGTCCTGTACCGGTCGAAATGACACATTTCTCGGTATAGGTGTTCAGTCGGCGCGGTGCCGTCGGAGTCTCTACTTACACTCTTCTGATGGGAGGCCTAGGAGAAGTGTGAACACGGCAAAAAGCACACGATTTGTGATCGACTCAGTTGTAATATCGACGGTCGGTATTCATTTACATCCTGTGACTTCAAATAAAGGCATCCAGCCTTGTGTTTTAACACGTTTGATGTTATCCTTTCGTACGTGAAGTTTGATTTAAGAAAGTTATTATTCTTTATCTGTATTACCTTCAAAACACGAATAAGTCCTTTTTTAACTTACTTTGAAATGACTCGACAAAATGAAGCACACCATTTTGTCGGACGTGGAAATAAAAAAACACTCCACTAAATAATAGTTCGATGGATTTATTTAGACCCTTTTATCAAATTGGCGACATAGACCGCGTTCCCACTTGTTTTGGGGAAAGGTGGATCAAGATCCGGCATTTTGTGTGATCGTTATCTACCCACAACAAAACCGCAAGTCGCGTTCCCACTCGAGCTTGATCCTCCTTTTTAAGCGGAAGTGTCGAGTCTTAAAAGGTCAGAGTTGACAGGGAGAGCGCGCGTTCTGCTTTCCATGCTGGGTAGGCATGATCAGCGTGTTCCAAAGCAAGACCCATGGGCGATCGGCCACGCGAATGCCCGCCCGAATGTTATGTCTGTCCCGCGGCCCGCTGAAACAAACTGTGTGTAACAGATCGGAGAGCGTAAAGATCATTCCTACAACGTCGTCAGTTACAGCGTGCCAAAATTTGATCAAGTTTTTCGAGCTAAGATGGCCTAATCCTTGCATAAACTTCTGTTAAAATATCACCACGAATTAATGCAGACAAAGTTTTATTTTTGATGAAATATCGGGGAAGGTTTTAAAGGCCATTTTTGTGTGGTTAATTCTCACATTTTGGCGTGAAGGTGAAACGAAAGTACTAGATCGTCGCTCAGTATTAACGGGCCGGGGATGACGGACCTTCACATGTTTACCACTTTAGCGATCGTTTAGTTCAAGAATAATGTACAAATTATTGAATATTTGTCATATTTGTGTACCCCAGCATGTTTTAGTGCTTTAAAATGAATGATAAATAATGTATTTTGAGTTATTTTCCGTCACAAAGATCACCGAAACATAATTATTTGTTGGATGGAGACACAAAAATTTCACGTACCTTGTGAAAATGCATGCACTGTGCCGATCTGGACGTTCGTTTCAGGATTTTATTGGGGTCGAACTTAAGTACGAATGGGCGTATTTATTCTTTAAAATAACAAATTGACAAAGCACACGAAATATAAATTTCATTTTCAATGATTATGATGATAAAAAGACATTTTTTATCAACTCAAAACATCGGAGAATATTACAAAATCCAGCACGTGGTTGCACAGCCATTTTGGACCAATCCATTTTACGCAGGGGGAGTAGATAAACCATAAAATAATTAAATCGGCAACTAAAATATTATCCCCTTTCTTTCATGATATAAGACTCTGATAAATCACACTAACATAATCTATGAAATCATTTTGCTCTGTTCTCTTTTTATTTTATGGGTATTAATTGATTCCAATAAATATAATGTTCTATTTTACTTTTCTGTCACCCCCCAAATTGGCCTGAAATTGGTTCGATCCGCCCTGTTTACTTTCGGGCAGTTGGGTGAAATACCTGTGTTTTCCAAGGCAGTCGATCAAAGTAAGCTCGCAAAATGCAAAAAAGGAACAAAATCTCAAATGAAATGCGTGTCTACTTGTACGATTTCCTTCCTCCATGATTTTAATACATGTGTAGCTACATGAATGATGCACACACTATAGATGTTATCATTTTACAGTAGTTTAGTTGTTGTTTATAGTGTATGTCAAGCCCGTTGCGGATTGTCACATTATCTACATGTACATGGCCGAAGTCTTCTTTCACGAAACCGCAACATTTTCGCGCCACTCGTGTACAGGCCGGATATTGACAGGTAAAATTGCCGGATCAGATCCACCTTTTGCGTTCCCACTTATCGTGATAATCCAATTGCCGGATCTGATCCACCAATTGGGGGATCTGTATCCTACTCTGGAGGTGGATCAAGAAAGGTGGATCAGATCCTGATCCACCTTATAACGGTTTGCGTCCCCACTACACGCTTGATCCACCAATTGGGGGATCTGATCCGGCAATTTGGCAAAAGGTGGATCAGATCCCCCAATTGGTGGATCTAGTGGGAACGGGGTCTTAGCGTCGCATTTTCAATCCCTCTTAGTGTGTTTATGATCTGTATTCCTGACGAAAAAAATGGGACAAATATTGAAAAGAATGAATGAAAAGAGTGGTTGTGTGGGATGATCGGACAAAGTGGGGGAAAGAGGTTGAGAGTGTGCACAGGAGTTGAAAGTTCGTTTAAGGGCTAGAGTAATCCTTGCCCTTGTACCTATAATGCTTCACCAGATGGAAATATAGAGACTGCTTATGCAATGCGAACTAAACATGCAATGATGGAGAACCGTGCACTGAGTGAATGAGTGTCCTTTTGAATGGCACGCCATTTAACGACCATGATGGTTTTGCACTGCTGCACACTTTAACACACTTTCTTTTAGAAACGTCAATTCTTATAGTAGTGCTATTTTGACCACATATGGCAGGCAATGTCAAGTTTCCTTCTGGTGTTTACCTGCTTACGGTAGCAGACTTTTTTTGGTTACGGTTAGCGTATTTCACGGAAGAGTTTCCTTTTTGGTAACGGTAAGCAAGGAATTTGTGCAGAATGCATACGACAGCGCGTTAGCAGAAAATGATCACGGAATTACCCTAGAAATTCTTCGCTAACCGAAAGGCCTTGCTTACGGATTCCATGCAATAGATTTCACGCGTAGCAGTGCCCGTAAGCACAAAAATAGGCCGTAACAGATTCCATGAAATTGGGCCCTGGTCTTTTATGCCTCCATCAGGTATAATAATACCTTTATCCCCGTCCAAAAAAGGACGAAAAAAGGGCTTCTGCGCAGGCTGCTTGGCGCCAAAATATGCACGGACTACTGGTTTTAATTTCATGTATGGAAATCTTTGATATCAGGGAGAAATGATGGGGGAATTCCCTCGAGCCAACAACTATGACCAATACAACGTGGAACCTAAACCTCACAGTTTCAAAGGGAAGAGTTGTGGGTGAAGGGGGTGATGTCCTGAGGGGGGCGTTTTGTCAATAGCCAACGCGTATTAAAAACCTGACAAGCCGTGCAGTGAATGAAATAATGAATTGGCAAACAGCGACCTCCCCGGCCGTCAAAGTACAGTTTATGAGGCTCTGACCGTCGTATGGAACGAAGGCTGCATCATAGTCTGTTGTCTAGAGCTAGGTCTACGTCTTCGCTCCATTGGAAATACAAGGAGTCACCTAGACATAAGACATAGAGCTGTAGCTCTGGAAGCCGTTCCGGCCACTGCCTAACATGACAGCCAGCAAACCGGGCTTACCCACGGCTGGGCAACCGGGCTACGTACTGCCCCATCGGATGATGCTTCCAAGCGAGATATTTGCATGCGAAAACAGCGAACCACCATTCCTCAAAGCCAGCAAAGAATCAATAATCAGAAAAAAGGAACATTCCTGCCACTATTTGGGCACCCCAAGCTGAAAGTGAGTTTCCCCGTGAAGTCGCCTTTTCAGCGTCCGTCCCGGGATACTGGACACCCTCCTCGGGATGTTTGTTTGCATTCCGTTTAGTCCCACCCGTCTCCCCCTGCGAAACGTTCATACGCACCGTGTAACTTTTAGATCACCAGCCCCACCACACCCCGTCTATAATCTGTGGAAATATGCGGTACATTTTCAAAGGCGGATATCTCTGTCATCATTTGCTCATTTTTCCTGACTGATGCATCATTTGAAAGGCCGGGAAAATAGTTTCTAGAAATGTGATTTATTCTTTCAAATAAAACTATCGTTGTGCAAATTACCTTTTGATTAGCCTTGCTTCATATTGTCTTTACTCACTCATACGTGAAGTATGTATCTTATGAATGGTATCAAATGAAAGCTGAGGAACTAAGCTTTTCAGATGTGTCATTTATTATTCAAAAGTGAAATTAAAATAGGATTAAACATTGACAATTCTCGGATTCGTTTTTTTTGGGGGGGACACCCTGTATACTGGGTTCCACCTGAGCTCCTTCGTTATGTTTGCTAAAGAGTTTTTTGGAGGAAGGAATGTTCGGTAATCTTTTTGCGAAAGTAAAGATTTAAATCCGTTTACAAATCCACCAGGTCTTGATTTCAATTCATCTATTATTGTCCGTTCTGGCGCCAAGCGGTAGAGCCCTTTGCCATTAATACAGCCCGTCAGAGAGTTTTATTCAAGAGCTCTTTTCATAATTCTTTTTTTTCCCTTGGAGGGGGATAATGTTTTTTTGGAAGGGGGAGGTAAAATACAAGGTAAGCGTTAGGTAGAAACTTGGCACTACCGACCAATGTTTGTTCGAAGTTTATAGTACTGAGTTGGCGTTTCAAAAAAAATAAGAAAGAATGGGTGAGTGTGCTAAAGTGTGCAGTAGTGCAAAACTGTCACGGTCGTTAAAATGGCTTGCCATCCATAATGACAATCACTCACACTCTGTGCACTGTTCTCCCTCATTGCGTGTGTAATTCGATTGGTTTCAATCATAAAAGCATAAAGCTATAAGTCATCTCTACTTTTCCAGCCAATGAGGCATATAATAAGCAAGTATATACAAGGGAAGGATAGCAGACCTCAGCAGGCCAGCCAAGTACATGCAGAGGTATACGTGACAGCGCAACTGGCCCAGCAGTGATTTCACTCGTAGTCCAACGGTCCTTGACTCAGCGAGTGAACTTTATCCGAACTTTTTGGCTGCCTAAACGAAAAGAACGGACGCAACATTTACTTGCTGCGGCGCAAGTTGTTGAACTTTTGGTAAGTACATGATCAAAGTCAGCGGGTAACCTTTTTTTTTTAAAGTACTCATGACCATTATTTTTGTGACATTAGAATGTTTTCGTGTATTTCTGATTTGACTCGGAGGGACATCGATTGAATTGAATCGTTTAATCAGTCTGTTCACTTCCGAGTATAGGTGGGGATATTAGTGTGCAGACTGGGTTGGATTCTAACCTCTAACCAACGAATTTCTTATCATCCAAGTGCACAATCACCCGGATTAAATGAAAGTGATTTCGAATGTAGAATGTTTTAGCGATTTTGATCCGCTCGGTGGTCGAGGTTGTTTTGTTTAAGAAAGATTTGAGGCTTTGTACGGTGACAATTGGTATATGCGGATCAGTTTGCGGAAACACCATGTAAGAATCGTTTGTACTTTCGCACTTCTATTTCATTCGCACTTCTAATAAGATCTCAACGTTTCGACTAGCCAGCTCTAGTCATCATCAGGAGACCATGATTGTTTTTTGATGTTGTTTTTTTGCTTTGGTTGTTTGTGTGGACTTTTTTTTTACAAGATTCTTTATTGAGTTATTTTCTGTTGCAAACTTAGCGGTGACAGTTTGATATAGGGTTAGGCGTTCAGAGAAGAGTATGTCCTCCGACCCTCATAGATAAATGGTACTCCGTTGGTCTATACCTTATCTCTAACAATGAAAGCTGATATCTCATGGAATGATTTCAAAAGTCGCAAAGTCTTATTTTCACTATTTGTCTGTTTGTTTGTGCGTTTTTCTCCTTTCTGTGCATGTGTTTATCTGTTCGTCTCCCCTATCTCATTAATCCTCTCCATCCGTGATAAAAAAAACTAACTCCTAATTGATTCTCATTCTCGAAGGTTTCACTGGACGACCTTCAAGCTTTGATGACATGAGGTCCCAGGGTTATACCCATTTGGCACTCCTTGTGTCTATAGACCTTTATAACCCTAATTCAACTCATTTCCTCCGTATATTTCCCCCTTTCCGTTACCCCCGTGATGCCCCCTTTTCCCCACTTTTTCGGATCACACACAATCGGTCTCCTCATGTAGACTAATAAGTTTGTCCCATTTCTTTTTATCATCGTGCATGAATACAAATGTAAAGTTTGTATGTGATTGAAACTGTGACGCGTTAGCTAGTCTCCGTATCTGATAAAAAGAAGTCCACATCATCGAACTAGCGTTTTTTTTATGTCGACGTTCTGTTTTTGGAGGTGATCGAATAAGAACTTTCTTAAAACCCTGCGTGCGAAAGGAGAACATCAAAAGTTTTAAAACTATACCAATTGAAGGCTGGATGCCTTCATTTGAAGCACTGGATGCGAACGAAAAGTTGACCGCCTATATTTCAACTGAGTCGATCACAAATCGTGTGCATTTGCAGTGTTAACACTTTCCCGCCAATCAGACGAGTAAGTATAGAGACTCCGACCACACCGCGTTGCTCCATCCTCCTCTACCGGTCGAAATGACACATTTCACGGTACTTAAAGGCTATTTCGGCGCGGTGATGTTTTTGTTTTGCTTGTGGGGGGAAATAGAAACCGTTTGAGTAAACCAGCGCTTGTAATTCACGTTCAAGGTCATTTACGATGAAAATTTTTTTCCCTGCAATATAGATAGCTACATGATACCAATCACACAGTCTATTGTCAACTGTAGGCGATACTGTGTCAGTAGCCTATATTTTTTTATAATATGTAAATCAATGTCATGGTCATCATACAGCGTATGCATATAATTATGATATTGATTCTTGAAAAAAAAAACAGCAATAGTGTATAGGGCTAGACATTATGATGTTATTCCCATGTAGCCGTGACAGTTGAATGGAAACGCTCATTGTGTGCTAAATCCAATCTAAATCCAACCTGTCTACTGGTTTTATAGTCGGTTGGCAGTCACATGAGATGCGTGACATTATTGTCGTATCCTTTGCCAAAAATATGACCACGTACTGTGCGAAGAACTAGGTAGCGACATGCAGTTCCGACCGTCAATGCTTGAGTATATAATAAACATGCGATGGGGATTTGATGTCCATGTACATGTAGTTTGTGCTTGTGTGCGCAGGGACGCAGGAACACACAGGTGATTTTGACACGACGAGCCAGGCAGCATGGGTGAGCAAACGATGATACCGAAGCGGGTGCTGGGCTACCTCACCACCAAGAACGAGCTGGTACGGTGCGCGCTCTCCGAGATGGCCGGAATATTCGTTCTCGTGGTAAGATGATTCCCTACCCCTTCTCCCATCCAGATCAAATGTCTTGTTCTTTCAAAGAGCTTAGGCCTATCTTTTTTTACCCCAAAGAGTGGTATCCACTGTCAACCCAGTTTGCTAACTTGGCAATTCTAACTTACCATACAGTGAATTTATATGATCAGGATCATTCCGTTTTACGCTGTAAGTCAAAAATGGATAACGCATTCTTGAAATTGTTTACACTTTGACGTCTGTGAAAGGTACAGTGCAGAATTGGTAACAAAACAGAAATGTTCACAGATTAACATGTAACTTTCAGGTTTTATATGATGATATGGTGGTGGTAGAAACACATACCATTGCAGCTGTTCTGTCTCCTTTATACCAATTATGTATTATGTCTTTATTCTGCAGGTTTCAATGGCAATAGGTATCTCTCTTTTATATTGATATGCGAAGTTAAATTACCAAATACGGGTCTAAAGATGACACTATTTGACTCTTGTATAAAAACGGAGGACAATTCGTTTTTTAGAGCAAGAAACCTGTGCCTTTTCATTCGACTTGGGACGGATATCATTTGAAAAGTTCATACTCTTAATGAGCGAATCAGACCGAATTTCACTTGACCTGTGACAATCTATATCTGATGAAAATATTGTATTCTGTTGCTTTTTCATATTAAGTAATAGACTGCGTGATTGTTTTAATTTGTGTAACTCCAAATCTTACTTCTTGGTATAGCTGTTTGTGGATGGTGGCCTGGCTGGGGCTGTGGTGAGCGGGATGGTGTCTGGTACTGCCGTGTCCACCGCATTCTCCTCGGGGATGGGAGTGGCATTCGGCATATACACCGGACTAGCCATCTCGGGTAAGGAAACACCCAGATATGTTCCCTGTATAGGTGAAGTAAAGGTTGAAATATTTCATTTAATTGATCAATTAATCGATTGTTCGATTGATCGATTATTTCGTCCCATCGATGATTTTCAGTTACTTATTGGTCATGTTGTTGTTGTTGTTGTTGTTGCTTTTGTCGCTTGTAATGTTGTCTTGCTAAAATCACCAGGTTTTCAAAACTAGCATGTCATAAAAACACCCAAAATTCATAATAAAAAGTAAGTTAATATATTGAACAAACGTTTCTGATTTAGACGCCATTTCGTGAAATTGCATTGTTTTCTTTTTGGTTGTGGCATACACGACTGTATGTAATCAGTTATGGTACTTTGTTAAAGTTCTCACATAGAGTTTTCTCAAAATAGGAGATTTTAGACAAAATTGGGTTTTAGAGGGGAAAGATTTAAAAAAATATTATTGTGATTTAGTATGGACTTTATATGATGTATAAGTTTTCAAACCTCAAACGACACAGTGTGGTTCCAAGCTTTACCATTTTCATTCAAAATTAATGATTACCCTTCGACTATGAGTGTACACTGTGAAAAACGTTGGTATCATGTTGCTCAGTTAGGGCAACACACCTGGGCAACACGACTTTGGGCCCTGTGTACACGAGCAACATTCGGCCAACATTTTACCGAGATTTTGCTGCGACATGTTACCCAACTCGTTTTGCTCTGTGTACACTGACAACATTTTCAGCAACAACGTACCTGGGCAACATATTACCGAGATTGTTACCGAAAATGTTGACAGTGTTCACTGTGCTTATTGGTTTGGTATTTTTGTGATGTGACATGCCAATAGACACTGATTGACTGATTCATTCACGCATTGTCGTATTCCTGTAGAAATTTGTTTCTCAATAAACTGCATTGGTTATTGTAAGAAAGAGCTCAGTCAAATTATCCATGGGTCCCACACTCAGACTGAAAAAAAAAGGCCCAGTATGCGCTCGACGATACAGAGATAAACTGCAAGGCTAATCAAAATATTATTGAGTTGGGAAACGTCCACACTGGATGACTTGTTGCAACAAGGGCCATTGTCAATGGTGCGAAGAAACCCATATTGGGCATGGTATTGTGGGCCGTGCTAAAAACAAACAAATGAAAATCAAACAGTGAAATTGTCAACGTGTGTGTGTCGTTTGCCTTTTAATGGTACATGTATCATAACAGAAATCTCCACAGATTCACCTATAACTTACAGGATATAACAATAGTGATAGTAAAAACATATACTGTTATTTATTTTCTACCTGCAATGCTGAAACCAATGACCAAAAACAATTGTGATATGTTAAAGATAAAAAATAACGGTGAAAAGATTTTTTTAAATACTGTGGGAATTTTTTCACTGTTTGCTCAAAAAGTCGGCACTGAATGGGACTGGGAATTTCATAGAGGTCAGTTTCTGTATCTTTCTTGATATTCTTACCCATGAATATGCATTTTTTTGACAATACCCAAAGTATGATATTACCTCCTTTAAATTGTCATTGAAAAACCTGTATTTCAAAATGTATTTATGTGTTTTATGCGTGTTTCGACTGTTGCTCAAGAATTGCTGATTTTCCATTTTCTTTTCAACCCACGTTCTGTGAAAATTAAATGGACAGAGTTAAAGTCAAATTAGTGCCGAGAGTTGAGTGTTCACGGTAACATTTGGCAAAAATTTCAAACAAAATGTTGTGTTTTTTGGCTGATAGGAGGACACGTTAACCCTGCCATCACAGTGGGTCTGGCCTCCGTTGGCAAGTTTCCATGGCGACGAGTACCTCTGTGGATTCTGGCTCAGATGATTGGCGCTTTCTGCGGCGCCGCAGTCGTCTATGGAATCTACTACCGTGAGTATACTTTGCTTTTAAAAACAAAAGAAAAGGGAAAAGTTGAATTTGTTGGGATGGATTATGTTGATAGCTTTGTGTACTTTTATTCACTGTGTCAGCAGTTTCCAACGCATAATTCCCAGCTTAGCACAAAACCACCCTGCTTGATTGAAAAAATAAAATGATTCCTTAACATAAACCCGATTCTTTAGAACCTCGCACGCACATGCATGACCTAGAAGGATTATAATGGTAATCTCGGCACAAAGTGAAATCTGGGTCACTTGTGAATAATAATATTTTGTTCGTTCCTTTTTTTTTGCGAACGCATAAATATTGATTGATTTCATCTGTTAAACCCACATATAACATGATAAATGACTGGGTACGTGGTTTGACGCGTGGTTCTATCAGGGGTATACAATCTGACCATGGCTCTTTATGGTCTGACGTACATTCTCAATCTATGACGCCGGTGTCAGAATTTGGCCCGAAATGAGCATGCAGTTGAATGCACTTAATACAAACCCAACACAATTGCTGCATGGTGTTCAACCTATACACCACACTACTCATTAATCACATAGACTGTACTGGTATACGTTTAATCCCCTTTCATAAATTTCCCCGCGATGTTGGTATAAATTTACAATACAAGTTTTCTTTCTCGTATTTGCATTAGAGATTAATACAGTCCCCAGGCTAGATTTATGTTGTTGACGATTCTGCGCAACGCCGAATGGTATTAGTTTTAATGACGCAGGTTATTTGTTTGATTTTGATAGTTGAAAATACCCATGAACTTGTGTGCTCGAGCGTGGGCGACCATTCATTGTTCAGGCATTGAAGTTGGCCTCGGATTTATGTAAACTTCTTTCAGATATGTTGATAATTGGAAAAAAAAAAGAAATAACACATGAATGGTTTAATGGTCATAACATTGCAAAAAATAATGTCTGATCCCACAAAATATATGAAAAAAAAAATAAACTCGAAAAAAAAAAATGAAAAACATAAAAGTCGGAACTTCTAAGACCGCTGTTTCACTCTTTTGTTATAGCAAATGTAATCTTATTTCAGGCCAAAATATTTTAATAAGATGTGTTCTCTAAAAATTATCCCCATGCCGTGTGTGCTGTGGTTGAATGTGTCCCGGTGCTTCGATATACAAAACGGAGGCTCAGGCTCAGACTCAGGCTCGGGCTCAGGCTCAGGCTCAGGCTCAGGCTCGGGCTCGGGCTCGGGCTCAGGCTCAGGCTCAGGCTCAGGCTCAGGCTCAGGCTCAGGCTCAGGCTCAGGCTCAGGCTCAGGTTCAGACTACTTAGGCTCCATCTCTAACATCCAATGCTGAAAATATAGGTTGTGCTTTTTCACTGAAGGTGAAGCTCTGTTTTCTATTTCAAACCAGAGAATCTACTTCCGAACCGCAGCCAAAAGCCTCTATTTTATTTTCAAGAAATGGAGCCGTAGCCTGAAACGGAGCCCAAGCCTCCGTTTCGTAAACGACCATAATAACCGAATGGTGTGCTAAATCCTTTAGACCGCCCAAAGTCGTGACACTCCTGTGGGACCCTAAGTAGTCTCCACCAGTGGGAGGTTTTCAGCATGTGGGTCTACATGCCTGTTTGACACCACATGAATCAATCGCATCGATTGGTGAAATGAATCAATTTCGTTAAAGCTGCACTTTTAAGGTTTTTCTTTAGGAGCTTTAGGATTGAAATCTTTAGCAGGTGTATGTGGGTTTATTTATGTGAAACTTTGGGCCTAATGGCTATGGGTGTGCACATTGAATCCCTGCCAAGTAGAACATGGTAACATAATCATAACGGTCAACTGCTAACAAAACTGAAAAGTACATGGCAAAGTAATTGAAAATTTAGATTGAAAATACCGGAAAGTGTACAGTTCATTTGAATTTGTAACTTTTATAATTGTTGGTATACCCAAGAATCCAGTCTTCAAGAAGAAAACTCGAACACCTTTGAAATAACGCATTGACCAAGAAATCAAATACAAGAGAAAATTACCAAAATAAGTCAATGAATTGAAATTTTTCAAATAAAGGATAAAGGATCTCTAGCAATTTGTTCATGATCACTAACTTCGCAGATTGATAAGGTCAAAGTTCATTTGATAAAATGATGTCACGATTCGGTTCTTTAGTTGAAACCAGGGGCCAATTTCACAGCTCTGCTTAGCACAAAAAATTGCCTACCATGAAATATCTGTCTTCATAAAAACAGGGTTAACAACCAAATTTCTATGTGTTGTGTTTCACTTGTGATTGTTCTTTGGCTGTTGTTCTCTGACCATGAATATCAAATTGATTTTTTTAATGGTGGTTTATTTTATTGGGCACGGCATTGTTGTGCTTAGCAATAATTTTGTGCTAAGAAGCACAATGAAATTGGCCAAAACAAAAAGTCAGCTTATAGGTTTTTATATTTTGTTTTGAGAGACATAGATTGCTTTTCTTAGATTCGGATAAATGGCCCGCACCATTTCGTCAAGCCACACTTTCAACTGAAAACGCCTTTTACATAGTTGACCATCGCCTCCTTCTAACATATTTACTTGTTTGAGTCAAAATCCGAGGTCTCTATTAAGAGCCTTTGCTCTGTCTTGTATATTTGATATCAGACGTAGACATTGCTTTTTTATAATCATTTTGTTGTATTCGTTTTCAGAGGGCATAGATGATTTTGATGGCGGTAACAGGACGGTGTTTGGTCCGACAGGCACGGGCGGGATCTTCTGCACCTACCCGCAGCCCTACTTCGGTCTCGGAGTCGGCTTTATAGAACAGGTGATACATTTCACTGCCCGGTCTACCATTTTGAGAGCAGTAGAACATTTCTAGGTCATTTTTTTTTCGACGTGGATGATTTATAAGGAGAGTCTGTGTTGCAAAAGTTGACATTTGTTTGATGGCTTGGGATTTATAAAAAAATATGGGTTACCAATGGTCCCATGACGGCCTACTTCCGATTAAACAAATCAAAAAAGAAATTGACAGGTCGGATCGCAACAATTATCCATACACAAAATGCGAATACAAAAATTGTTCGTAAAAATAAATAGAATATTGATAAATTACGCGGCTTATTAAAACAAATATTGTTCTTATACCCCGAATGCATATTTGGGACAGTTTTTAAACGGAATATTGATATCGAATATTGCTGTCAGATTATTATCTATTATTCGTTAACTCTGAGGTTGAATCAAGTTTCTAGTTATCGAATTTGACAAAAAAGTTGCCGACCGTTTTTTCTCTCCTTCCTCAGATTATCAACACGGGGCTTTTGCTTCATTGCACCCTCATGTTCTTCGACGAGAAGAACGCCAAGCCGCCCAAGGGGATGGAGCCGTTCTTCGTGGGACTGTCCGTGGCTATCATCATCCTGGCCTGGGGACACAACGCCGGCGCGCCCATGAACCCAGCCCGGGACTTCGCCGGTCGGTTCGTGACCTGGTTAGCCGGATACGGTTCCGAAGTTTGGGCGTAAGTGGCGATTTGTTTGTTTTTGTGTGTGAGGAGTTATACCTTTGAAGATATGGGGCAAATTTCATAGAGCTGCTAAGCACGATATTTGCTTGAGCATGAAAAGTCTTCCTTGATCAAACGTGATTGCCAACCAAATGGTCATGTGGTGGTTACTGCTTTTGACCTGTACTCAGTCATTATTTGCTGAACATAACATTCACAAGGAGTTTTGGTAAGGTTTTTTGGTGCTTATAGGTAGTATCATACTTTGGTAAAGATGATAGTTGATGTCTGTTCATAATTTGATGAGTCATGCAATATAAACAAACTTGTGGAATTTTCAGCTCAATTGATGGTGGGAAACAGTAGAGACCAGCGAAAAACCGTTGCAATTATTGTTACGCGAAATTGTAAGGTAATTGTAATTGTGAAGTGGAGATCAAAACTGTTTTCGGTCTTTTGTTTTATTCATTTCTGGATAAATACAGCATTTCAGGCGAAAATTGTTAACGGTATGCTTGACCAAGGTCCATATTTAATTTTTTTTTATACCTTGTAAGTTATAGGTAAATCTGTGAACACTTCTGCTCTGAACTTACCTCTTATCTTATCCCTGTTATCTTTCTGGGTGTCTATTCAGACCGAATGGCGTACATTGGTGGTGGATTCCAACGTTTGTTCCGATCGTTGGTGCCATCGTGGGTGCCAACTTCTACTACCTCTTCGTAGAGGTCCATCACCAGGACGACACCGAGGAGGTGGAACTGAAACATACAGAGAATCTAGATGTGAAGCTGGTCGGTAAGTTAGCATGTAAGTTCTAGATTCTCATGAAGAGCGCCCGCTATACAGTAATCCGAACAGTTTTTGAAGGGCGCCCTCTTTTGATTAGAAAGAAAACTGCGGTGGTGTCAGTACATTATTTTGTACACCACCAATAATCTTTTAATGAAATCTGGGAAGCCAGAAAGCTAATCATGAAGCAAAAGACTGGTGGAGAAATCTGGGAGATGTTGTCCATGCCGAATATTCTTCTAACCCTGTGTTCCTTTCAGGAATAAATCGCACACCATGTACCGAGCCGGAGTAATTGCAGCGTATTTACATCGTTAAACACCACCGCAGTTTCTTGTTTGAATCAGAAGAGGGCGCCACTAGAAACTTGCGTTCTGATAACTGTATACCGACCATCACCTTTAGCTGTCCATGCTTGTGTACAATCATACACATACCATGAATAATCATGGTTTATTAAAGGTATAGTACAGGATTGGTTACATACTCAAACAGAGATGTTCACAGATTTACGTATAACTTTCAGGGTATAAAGATGGTGCTGTTAGAAACATACCTTTAAAATATATTCGCATGAAATGGTGTATTTATCCAGAATTAGAAATGAGTAAAACAAAAACCAAAAACAGTTTTGATCTCGGGGTAAAAAGATCAAAACCATTCTTTATGTTTTACAAGAAAAAAAATGAGTCGTTTTTTGTTATTTTTCTGGTGACTCAGATGTCCGATTGAGCTCAAATTTCCACAGGTGTATTATTTTATGTACATGTTGGATTACACGAAGTGTGAACGCTGCTCTGTGACCTTTTCCAATCATGTATTATACCTTTAAATCACTAATCACTATTAACGAACGACCACTATAACGAGCAATATCTGTAGGTCCCGCCATGTTCGTTGTAGTGGCGTTCCACTGTACTGGGGTGTCACATCGAGTACTAATCACTTACAATGTGCCATTGCAATATCATCACTAACATTCACTAACTACATATATCTCACTAACCAGCATTCAAAAGACGACAGAATTCAGTCCGGATGATTCGAACTCTCTCGAGAAGAAGAAAAAGGAAAAAAGGCAAGTACCCAGGAATTTTGTGTTAAAGGTAGTATCATACTTTGGTATTAAAACCAAAACAGCAATGTTCACAGATTTAAGTATAACTTATGAAGATGGTGCCCTGGTAGAAACCTACCGTTAAAAATGTTCCGCCTGAAATGGTATATTTATCCAGAAATAAGTAAAACTTAAGAAATAATGTGGCCGTTTTTCACCGAGTTCTCAAAAAGTGGGCACAGATGACTGTGACTGTATCTTCCTTGATATTTTTGCCCATGAATCTGTACTTCTTTGACAAAAACCAAAGTATGATATTACCTTTACCCGAAAGGTCTTTTGAAGCTCATTTCGCTATCCCATTTGGTGTAAAATGTATAGCACCAAAACAAGCACAGAACTGGCAAGAAAGATATCGCCAAACTATTAAATAATTTTCTTCCTGCATTCATCACGGTGTGTAAACTAACACATTTTGAGCCTCACGGTCATGTGACTGAATATGTTTGCAATGATTGGACCAGGAAGGCTATACGGTTACCCAGTTTGGAAATCCCACAGGTGATGTCATACCCTTGGTTTTAACTTGCCGACAGAGGGCGGCAAACAATACTTTTCAAACTGCAAAACTAGGTCATGCAAGCCCGAATGTCGTCTGACAGCGGCCTATCATTAATAACACAGATTAATATTGTCCCTTGGTAATGGCTGTCATTAAATTAATGTGTGTGCTTTCGTGGCCGACAGATGGCAAATTTGGACACCGTATAGTTTTGCTGTGCATCGTCAAGCATTGTGTCTACTGCCCTCTGTCGGCGATTAACTTCATTAACAGAAACAAAACGATAGTCTTTTTTTTAGTGTCAGGAGCTATTCGGATCTAAATCTGGGGTCAGACCTTAGATTTCACGTATACAAGGTTTGTTACATACAAATCAGTCACTGGTTAATTCCTTAGTGAAACCTATATCACTTGGAGGGGGGGGGGGGGGGGGGGTTCCGCAATCTCTAACTTTCTTGTTGTTTTCATGTAATTTTTTTTGTTCGTACGTTGGCATTTTCAGACATCAAAGTGAAAGATCAACCGACCGTGGAGGGCGCTGCTTGAGACCCCTCATGCTGGCAGCCGCTGTCCATCAAGGTCATTGACGTGTGTTCATCATTTTTTATATCAAAATATAATCACAATTATCTGCATGTTGATTGATGTGTGGTGTCTATATTTATCCTTTTATATTACATGTAGTTGTAGTTCAAATCATTATAACATAAACAAACAATTATATTACATGACTCATTTTGCTGTCCAACGAGCACAACCTAATGTATGACAGTGGAAAAAAATTGTTTTTCTATTCAGAATTTTTCTTTTCAGAAAATTTATTTTTCGGTATTTAAAGGTTCTTGCAGCTGTATTAAACAAATTATAGATTCTGTCTGTGTTTATCCGATTAGACATGTTATTAAGAATATATAGTTCTAACATAATTATTAAGTACATGTAATTGTTATTTTTTTCTTGCCATCTGACGCAACTTGGAATTCCTCACTACTTGAAAACAACATGGAAATTAACATAATGGGCATTACAACGGTTTTGGGACATATGTTATCTATTTCTTTTGCATATTTACATTCATTTAAGGCACTTTAAGTGGTATATTTGCTGATTCCAATAAGACAATTTTAAATTGGAGTCTTTCAAGAATGATTGATCAAGGAATATGCCAAAGTCACTTTCGATACCATGGAATTGCCCATATGATTAAGGCAACATAATAATGATTGTACTTATATCTTGAAAGTAACCAATCCGTGGTAAGGTTGATTGAAGAACTTTCTAGGGTTTTCCCTTTTGAAAAAAACAATAAAGGTCTGAAGAATCTCAAACTTTTCATTTGGATGCAGCCCACCAGTGCTCAGTATAGAAAGTGAGGTTATCCCACCGAGGCGAGAAATATTGTAGTTCGAAATGTGTGTGGTTAACTTCCATTCCACCTAGTATATAAATGTATTCTATGTTACCAACGGTGTGCGCAATACTGTACAGATCAGCTTTCCTATGTTGCTAAACAGCCCCCTCTGTAAGTCCGGCCCTCTGTTGGTAAACATCCCCCCTCTGTTGGTTGCCATGCGTAGCTGAGGTGTTAGCAAAATGGTAACATCTTTTTGACAGACACTGGGATCAAATTTGAACATTTTTTGGCAGACTTCCCAGTCAAAAGTAAAATATCATATCAATGGTCATCGCTTTACAAATAGCTTCATGACAAGAAATAACTTATTCGGGATGGCACTGAGCGTACTTTAATAAGGAAAGACTCAATTTATTTACCAATTATGGTGTGTATCTTCAAATTATCATCGGCATGTGTTTCCCAGGTACTAATACTTTAATTTCATTTAGAGAATTATATTCATATTATTCTTGTATAAACATGTATTTTATTTACTCAGTACTTTTTTTTAGTTCAATGTATTGCCAGATTGACCGACAGGTTAGATGGAATGTAAGCCGAGGAAATGAAACGTAGGGGTTTACGAAACGGGGGCTCATGCTCAGGCTCAGGCTCAGGCCCAGGCTCAGGCTATGTTATGCTGAAAATGATAGCTTTTAGTTTCCGTGAACCATAGCCAAAAGCCTCTATTTTGATACCCGTTATTTTAGAATGGATTTAAGAAATAGAGCCTGGGCCTGAACCTGAACAAGAGAATCCGTTTCGTAAATCCCCTAGTTTGCATGGAACAAATAATTCAAAAACATGTAATTTACCCATCATATACATAAACTGTATGAATGTTTACTTAGCCCGTGGGGGTATAAATTTTGTAGTTTTGCTTACCATTATTGACTTAACCTAAATCATAACTAGGAACTTATAACTAGGATCACATGCATGGAAGAAGATGTGCGAGCTTTTATTCACTCTGTTCAAGATCAAAGGTCAAGATCACGAAATCTTCGAAAGGAGATCGGTGAAATGACCCCAGCCTTTAACAGTGTCATTTGCATGATGATATTATACACAAAGTATTGAATGCTCACGAGTGCAATGGTATGAATAATTACACAGAATGAAATTATTATTGTCCATTGTACCAATGTGAGATCGAGACCTAATTTTCTATGTAACGCCGAAATAAATCTAAGTCTGACGTGCACGACTCTGGAATCTTCTGCATGGATGTCGCATAGTGCTCCTTGTCTATCGTTCGCCATTTTGTGTAAAATATTGCGTTATAGCGCCACCACCGGCAGCACTATAGCCGGTGCAATGGGAGTGTCCATTCACCGTGCACTAGAACGTCTATTTTTGTGACGAATGACTCAATGACGTTCATTGACGTAATCAATGATTAACTAATTAGACGACAAGATTTTATGAAGGCGTTGCATATAATATATATTATATTTATATCTTTGTAACCATTATTGGCGTGCCATTTTATTTTATATGTATCTCTCTACTTATCAATGAACTATGATTAAACTACTTATGCAAAGAAGCTTAAAGTTGATTTTCGCAGTGTGTATTATTTTGAGGTCTATGTTCTTCGTTCTATTGTGTATATTTAGCTTTAATAATTAATAAACGCCGCTCATAACAGATGCGTACGAGTAAAGAAGCCCCGAAGCACGTCTTTAAGTACAGATGATTATTTTTATGTCCACATCGTTCACCGTTCTATTCATTGTTTGAAATCAAAGAATAAAACAAAGGTTTCCATAATATTGCACTTTATCAATCAACTGTGGATGTTGCATGATATTATCAACGATAACACATTTCAATCTTCCTAATTATCTATGTGGCTCACTGGTTGAGTTCCCATAACCTTTGTCCTAGATTCGACCAAACTCATCATAACTTACTATCAATCGTATAGGACTTATGATGCATTGCAACCCTTATACATAAGATACGATGGGTTATCCTTCGTAACTCAAGTTACGATCGATTCCTTCGTGAAATCGATCCTTGAATTATTAATAGGCGTACGACTAGCTTTTCTTGCGTTGACCGTATAGCCACCCCGCAACACGTGTTGAATATCAGTTACAATTATTGAAGAAGAACTTCCTTTTATGCGGTAAAATTCATTTTTAAATAAAGAGAATGGAATCTGCTTTGACCCAGTCGTCCTCAAGCAACCTTTCTTCGGGTAACATCACATATTTTGTTGTTTAAGAGGAGGGAAAGCGAGCTAGTGCAACATCTGCATCTTGACGTCTTATGGGAGAAATTGTAGAAGGGATGTGAGTAGGCCTAGTGGCTGGTCACACCAAGAGACCCGCCCGGTCGTACTCCCTGCACAAATTCGCCTGCTTGCATGTTACACAAGTTGTTTACCTATGGGTCATTCCCACCAAGTTAGGACACGATTTCGGTGTCCATGTACAAACACCTTTGCGTCCATCATTGGTCGTAATTATTATCGATATGTTGTTCTATTTATGGTACAGATTGACATAATTAGGAGCTGATACTTGTGTAAACGGAATGACCTTTATGTACACAGCCAACCATACGCCACAGGAGGAAGGTGACATAGATGGTCAATATTGATACAAGCATGCAATGACCAGATAACATCGCTTGTTGATATACTGGGCAGGGTGGACGTTGACCGTTTCATTTGCGACTGCAATAAAACTGACCACTCCTACTCCTGTGTATACTGAATAATAATGTCCTCAACATAAGGTACTTTATCATAACAGGCTATATTTCCTAGCTGAATGGTATAAATTACTCATAAAGCAACTGGAGGTACTTACAGTCTTGATGCATATGGACTGACGTTTGTGAGTGGAGAACAGCTGGTTTAGAAGTAGCTCTTGCCTTCCATCGGTAGCTTGAGATGGGCATCGGGATAGCCATCGGGGTGTGCGTGGTATGCTGCTACTGCAAGAACAAACGCAAGCGACGAGGGGAGAGTACCAGTGAAAATGTTGATGTTGAAAGGAATGACTGCAGAGGCGACAGCCATGCCTTACCGAGCTACGAGATGACGATAGAACCGTGGGCAGGAAACGGTGCAATATGTGAAGGTGGTAATAAGATGGATGTAGATGTTTTGGGAGTACGAGGACATACTAACCAGCACCGTGAGCTCCCAGGAGCTTACCCGAACGGTGCCGGGGTGATACGGTACGACGACACCGGTCAGAACGGAGCGATACCTACGGTAAGGACGGTGGGTGAATCTACAACGGTGGAAGTGGAGTGTTTCTCCAAAGCAACGCAAACTGAAGATGGAGGTATACTTGCCTGAATCGCATGCACATGACCTCCATTCAAACATGGATTATCTAAGCATGCGAGAGACAATATTTAAGACTTAAGTATTTGGCCTAAGCGAATGGCACCACCGCAAAAAGGCCAAATGCGAACAAAACAACTTAAAAGGGAACCCTCAGTTTCAGGAGGAGTTCTGCAAGACAAAGCCAACTAAACGAGGCCTACCCATCACATAATAACAGGCCACACCCTCCTTTCAAGATTGAAATTGTACAGGCGGCCCCTTACAGACAAACAGGCAGACGAAGCACGGTCAGCCATCATCAGTTGACGACCGGTCTACAATTCAGTTTGCTACGAAAACTGGATTCTCCTCGGAATAGTAGGTCAGTGCCATTTACCAAGCGGCACTACGGCAGTCACTGACACTTCAATGTTCACGATAGTGAGGATCTTGTGGAGACCAGTATATAGCCGCAGTCATGTTAATGAAATACTTCGAACTAAATCTCGAACACCTGAGATATGCGTGAATTTGTTAGTCTTTACATCTTCGTGATTGAATCTAACATGGCCGCCAGTTTAGCCAGAACATGACAATTTCATGTCATAAATGTCATCATAGACAGAATTGCCAACATGTAAATGTCACGGCGGGGCTGTGAAAATGTTTCAAGTTGTAGTTGATAGTATAGCTGATAGTTCGTTAAATTGTTGTTATAATTAATTTTATTAGAAAGAGTAAACATGAATTTCAAATTCCCGAAACTAAAGGTGAACATTGGATAGAGACCTAACTCATGTCTGCTGCTTATGACGTCACAAGCAACTGCTTCGGAGGGATTGGTTGCTAAACAAACCGTGATTGAATGTCGGTAGCCATGTTCATTAAGAACTAAGAACAACATAACAGTTTATCGAGCACCAGTTATCTTGCCTGGTGCCCCGAAGGTCGCACGAAGTCCATGCCAATACGGTACCTATAACGATAAACCTTTTCCGTTAGAGATCGCGGCATCCATACGGACTCGAACACTTTTATTTGAAGGCTATTTATTTTAAAAACTATGTCTTAACTTTCAAGTTTTGCTTTGTTTTTATTTTAGAACAACTTTATGGTATTGCATATATTTTGTTAAAAAAAAGAGTACATCTCACCGTACAAAGCTAAAATAGTCTTAAACTTGTAAGAAATGTATCCAAATTGAATGTGAATTAGATATGCCTTGTCAAATGTATACAGGCTACTCTGAAAACCCCAACTTGGTGACGTAGGCCCTCTATCGACGATGGATGGAGAGGGAGAGAGTGATTTCAAGCAGTTTAACTATTTTTTTTGTCCTTTGAACTGATGTACGATTCTCCTCAAAGACAATTTATTATGCTCCTCGTTGGCACTGTTAGTTACTTAAATTGTTAACTGCCAACCAAGATTGATGGTTAGGAAGTACATTGTAAACGTTTTGGGATATTTGATAGCTTTTTCTTATGAAATGGAGACGGTGTTTATGAAAATGTGTATGGCCACCTTCTGAACCTAAGGGGTTATAAAATACTAGCCCGTGAATATCACAATAAGCCCAGTGTTTAGACTTGGGTATAATTTATCAATGATGGAGAACGGCTATTTTACCTATTGTGCCAAGTGATGCGTTGTATGTTATTCTAAAGCCTCCTATATACGAGATGGTGGCCAATGACGTCACATACTCGGATATCGAGTAGTCTAGTTCCCAGACCAAGAATCTCCGACTATTCTCTGTCAATTGTAAAATGTTTGATAAGAGTCGTCAGGGAATCTTTGGGCAGGAACCAGACTAAGATATCGAGCTGTGGTTGACCACGTGACCTCTCGATCTATAGGGTGCATTCGTTTAGCTCCCCCGGGTCGACACCAGTCAACTTCGTCCCCATTCTCTCGCTTGTTTTGTGCAGTATAGCACGACCATTCCCAGTTGGAGGGCTGACCCGTGTTAGCTAAACCAATGCACCTATTGTTTTATTTTGCAGCTACAAGTGTTATGACGTGCAATGAGCATCGAACACTTTACTGTAAAATGTATTAAACGGCGAAAAAACAAACATTCAGCCTAGATCTTGCTCACTTCTCTTCTGTCATGTCGTTACCTCTAACACTGCTTCGCTTCCAGACACAAGTATATCGCATTCAGTCTAAGGTGGATCACATTCAGACGAAAGGTATAATCGAAACCAGATTACATTGCCCCGCATCCAGATTTATAGTGTGTCGAATATAGGACCTTAACGAAATTAAGCTTGAGGCTTGAGGCCAAGTTGAGACTGATTTCACTACCGTTTGAGGCCTACACCTCACCCCGACCCCAGTGATAAGAAGTCATGGTCATATTATTCGTGATCGCCCGCAAAAGACGAAGACCAACAACTTAAAACCACAGAGTTTCCAGCAAATTGCAATAAGTTTTCAGCTTTACATACCTATTCAGCAGATATTGTAGGCCTATAGGTCTCCAAAGGCAGGAACTCAGAATTATGTACATAAAGGACAATCTCCCACACAAGACCGAGGTAGTCTTGTACTGCACGTACTTCCACATCACTGAAGCCCTCAGGTTCGATATTCCGACGTTTAGTCCTGCACATTGGACTCACTGATGTATTACTTCGTAGGGTCATTTTCTATACTGTCTATCTTATACTTCGTGGCACCAGTTGAGAATGTGAAAAGCTTTGAATTCCTATGCTCTTATAGTTCAGACAACAATTGAGTTTCTCAACTTCTTACAAAGAATTAAGGCCTATCTATATGCTACACTGCAGCTAATTACGTAATGTGATCAATGTCCTTTCTACGGTGTTGAGTGAAGCATCAGGTTTTACTTTTTGCAGCTAGTTAATGGTATTCTTGATTACATAATGTCTACACTACTGGAAATTTTTATGGAATAAAAAGAACGTCTAATTTATGCAGGATTGGAGAGGCCCTCTGTTAACAAATCACAACACTACAACACTCATTTCCCAAAGTAACACATACATGTCATTGATTTTATTTACAAGTAATTTCCTGTCTCTAGAAAATATCATACTTCGGTTATTGTCAACGAATATTGCAGATTCATTCATAAAAAACCCAGGATATATATTTATCATCTTTTCATTGTTATTTTGGATCTTAAAAAAAAAAAATTGATTTTGGTCATTGGTTTTACTCTTTTCTTGATATTATGGTATTTCAGGCAGAAAGACTTAAACAATATGTTTCTACTATCACCATCTTTATATCCTGTAAGTTGTAGGTAAATCTGTGAAGATTTCTGGTTCGGTATGCTACCAAAATTAATACGATAGTTTCCTCGTCTGTGGTTTGTATTCGAATCTAATACTCATTATGATATGTACAAGAGGTAGCGTATTTCAAACAACTCACAAAAAGGCAAGGATATAATTATATTTCTGAAACAATTAACACAACATACAGGAACATCGATTGACGTGATGCTAAAAATCCAAAGAAAAGCTGTTCGTAACAAGACATGCTTCGAATTCAATAGAGGATCTAGCAAACACCCACTCAACCCAGCCGCCCCACCCCCAAAAGAAATGTTTTTTTAATATACAAAATTTCACAACATACAAAATACAGTACATGTAGTTTCACACAATTTAAAAAAAGATCAATACAAGTTAACTGCTGTAAATTGCTCATCAGTCAAAATTACCCGAAATAATATAAAATGCTTGGAGTTGGGAGGGCCTGACGCGTTTGAATCTAGCAGGATCTTTCTCAAAGGCTAGGATCATGCTAGGAACGAAACGCGTCAGGCCCTTCCCAACTCCATACGATTAAAAAAAGGTTAGAACTGACAATATCACTTTACCCGATATGATTTATACAAAGGCTACTTGTGGCTGCAAACCTTTTTTACGATTAAATCGAGATGATGTAAACTAACCAATCAGATCCACTCATTTTAGTTTCCATGCCGATGCTGCGTGCAGTGGATTGGCAACAGAAAGGCACTATAAACCAATAAAGGCGATTCCCGGCAAATAGTGCGCCACCAAGAGTTTGCGACGCGTTGGCCAATCACAATGCGCGGAATTTGTCGCCCCAATATCAATGCGCGTCTGGAAAATGTCGACAGATTCCGCGCAACATGATTGGGCCAAAGTGTTGGAAACTGTTGGTGGCGCACTACATGCATTTGAATTTGCCCGTATTGAAATGGACTTGAACATTAAAAACATAATTATAAGGATGCCAAACGTTTACGTTGCTTCATAGTTTTGAAACGCCTGGTCGACTGTCATATTGGACACGTGCTGCAACGTCACCTCGGATGACGTCACCTTGCTTCCGTTCTTGGATTTTTTCCCGCGCATAACTCTAAAGGAAAAAGGACAAAATGCAAGTTCCGTGTGAATTTGTAGCAATTTGAGATATTGGTGAAGAATGAATACATAGCTTGCCAATTCATAATGTCTGATAATTAATTGTTCTGTAATTGCAGTGATTCGTTCAGAGATTTTCTTACTTGTAGGCGATGAGTTTGCACAGATCGTAGATTAGTTCCAGGAATTCAAAGACGGTCAGTACCGAAACGCCAATCCACAGCCCCACATTGCCACCCATGTCACTCAGTAGGGCTATCTCCTGTTGATCAATCGGTATTTATAATGAAGTATGAGTCCATTATGCAAATATAGTAACTAGAGTTAAGAGAACGAGGTTGGATAATGAAAGTACTGATCTAGCAGGCTTTAACTCAGGGCACGAATCAGGCTTCACTGAGTGGTTATTTTCAACTATGCATGTACTCCGCTATAATTGGTCTAATGAGGGCGCTATTCCGGGTGCCATTTTGGAAGGTTCACAGGGAATAAAATGTCACCAAATACATAGCCGTTATTTAAGAAATGAGGCTTGAGGCTAGGCTTGGGATTTATTTGGCCACCGCCATTAAGTTCAGGCTGTCCTAAATGAAATGAAGGGCTTGAGATTATGGCTATAACTGTAGCATTTCTGCGGTTTCGTCATGTGACCCAATCCTTTTAGGCCTCAAATGGCGGATATAGCGCAATTCCTCCCATGCCTAGTCTCAATCCTCAAGCTTAGGCCCAAGTCTAGCCTCAAGTATGGTTTCGTAAAGGCCAATTGTGATTTCTCGGACACAGGACCTTGTATCGCTCGACATCGTCAGGCATAACCTTAGAAACCATCCCGATCAGTATATTTCATTGGTGATAATGTTAGTACGATATAAGGCCTATAGCTTAAATCAGACTCCATTTGCTGCGTGATTGAAAGAATCTTCAAGAGTGCAGTGGCTTACGTCATAATCCTTGTCTTGATAGATGGACATATACTCCAGCGTGTCATAGTAGACGTTGATTTTCAGAACGTTTTTCCTGCAAGAAGAAAAGAAGCATAATTACAACATGTATATGTTAACAAACTAGCAATCTGGATAGTCATCAAGGGACATCTGCATCAATGTAACAACTGGGAAGAATTAGACGAAGTTAGTCAATTTGTCGTTTTTTTGTAGGAGGTTTTGTCGCTTTAAAGTTACTTTCAACACATAGACGAAGTCCCTGGAATACAGAATTGAAAAATTACAGAACTGTGAGCTGGCACAAACCGAAGCTTAAAACAACGTGGCACATTCGAGGATTCTTTATGAATATCAATTTTGACAGTTTAGTAAAACACCTGTGTATTAAAACACCTTTCATGTAGTACAAAACCAACGGGACCCCGCGCCTTGTACCTGAAACTCCAGGCATAGAAACCGAATAATGGGTCAAGTACATGACTGTAGTCACATTCATCATATCTAATTGTCTCCTCCCTTTAAGTAACTCCAACACAGGCCTATACATTGGACGGTCTTCATCTTTCTGTCCTGGTTGAAACCTAAACCCCCTCTTATCGACAGAAAGCCCTGCCATGTACTTACTCCAGAAAGTCGGGATCACTACCTCGCATCAGGTCTTGCTCCAAGTCTGCAGATACGTCCCTGAAAGCTTGGTCAAGGAAAGGCTGATGAGGAAATTAAGGTAGATAGAATCTTTCGTTTATAACAAACCTTGTACAAACTGCTTTGGACACTGGATAATTAAATAAGTGAACTCAGTTTCTCTGATGCGATTGATATTTCTTCGTTGGAAGGTGACTCGCATGAGGAAAGTTGATTCTTAGCAGTGTCGTGGGTGACTGGTCTGGGCTGGATTTTTATCGAATCCTAGATGAATACATGTATTAAGATGAGTTGTCGGTATCGCCATTACGGTGATTTGTATTGTGACACTACACATTGCTTATCATAGGAATAAGAATTGATTCACATTTAAGATTGATCTTAGTGCTTCGTGAAATCGTTCCCTGGTGTGTCAATTTCTTGTGGATAAAACCAACGATTGAGGAAGCCCTTATTACATTGTATTGTCATCATTCCGTTCATTATTAGGATCAATGGGTAGAGTTAATCTGGTTATGAAATGTACCTCACAAAACGCCACATACTTCACATACAAAATTATCAACTTTTGACAAGGGGTTACCTTAAATTTAGAGTTGGGCCAAAGTGCCACTCCTGGTACGGCATCATACGTCAGTTCTCTGTTAACAAAATTGAAAGGCCGGTTCAAAAAGTGAATCGATTCAGACTAATTCAGTGGCAAACACATGAGTGTTTTTCGTTCGCCAGGGCGAAAAAAGACCTTATGGAAGCCTATCTTTGGCACTACACATGCACGAGCAAATGACGGGGAGCAATATTGTAATGCATGATGTATAACGTTGTTTATGACACCAACTACTTGTCCTATAAAATAGGCAATGTGAAGTGCAGATTCTAAATTAATGACATTAAAGTAAATGCACAAAAAGTACTCGTTAAAAATCATGACACCAAGTACATATTGAAATTAAATGACACCAACTACACGTTCGAAATAAATGACACCAACTACTCGTTGGAAATAAATGACACGAACTTCTCCTTCGAAAATAATTAACTTTTGTTTTGTAACGAGTAGTTCATGTAATTTATTTGTAACGAGTAGTTCATGTCATTTATGTGTAACGTGTAGTTGGTGTCATTTATTTCCAACAAGTACCGGTAGGTTGTAATTTAATTTCAATATGTACATGGTGTCATGATTTTCAACGAGTACTTTTTGTGCATTTACTTTAATGTTATTAATTTAGAATGTGCACTTGACATTGCCTATTTTGTAGGACAAGTAGTTGGTGTCATAAACAACGTTATACATCATGCATTACAATATTGCTCCCCGTCATTTGCTCGTGCATGTGAGGTGCCGAAGACAGGATTCCATAAGGTCTTTTTTCGCCCTGGCGAACGAAAAACACTCACACCCCAGTAAATTCCCGAACTCAATGTGTTGTATTTGAGGCTATGGTTATGGTTAGAACACAGCGCGTATGACGTACGGTGATTGGTTATGCAAAACACAGGCAGATGTGTATTATTAGACTTGCTGAAGAAAACATCAACATATCGTTTATGATTAAGTACGTACATAATTTATAAAATGTTATTATCATCAGATTTGAGACTGATTACCTAATGTAATCAAAAAGTTTTTACCTGCAGGGAGCCGTACATGGGCAACTCAATTTACCGTCCAGATACTTGTCTTCAACTTTGAGCAAACATATATCTGGAACGAAAAAATAATAAAGAAGTAAATAATCTCTCATAAATTGAAATCGGCATAATTCTGTTCAAAAACTGTTCATGGATTCGACTCTGAACTGGACTAGATTTCAGGCCACCGACTGGAGTCGACCTAGTTTTTTTGACAAGGCCTTCGATGCTTTTAGGATAGTAGCGCATCTAAAACACGACTAGTGGAACCAGAGATCACAAGTAGAAGTGGGATATGCCTCACGCTTTGGTGTCAGTAGTGGGATAAATTGCCGGCCATCTTTGACGGGCTCATTAATAATATCAAGAAACCTTATCTTATAGGCCTAATTTACGGTGCATCCAGACTGCATTCGAAGCAGTGCCATCAAACCGAGGCTTGGATTCAAAGTAGTCTGGTACCCGTGTTCTTTTTGGAATATCTTTACCGAAGGGTACAAGGAAATTGCCAAAACAGATATTAATTGTTAGGACTCACCTTGGCTATCGGTTAAGCAGAGAGGAAGACTGTCATTGAAACGGTACCTGGGATCAGAACAGCCACATTCTTCAACCACCATCTGATAGTAACAGTCATATTCACACGCCTGGGATCCGGCCCCCCCAAAAAAATGAAATCCTCGTATTATAAAGAATGTACATGTATTAACAATGTCAAAAACACCAGTGGCTTAAGGATGATGTTTTGAATTTCCATGATTTCCCAAGGAATATGTAAAAAAAAAAAATCACACAGAATATTTGTTTCACTTCATTCAAATGTTAGGGCGCCCTCATTCACTCACCCTTTGGCTGTATCTGACATAAGGCAGTATTTCGTTGAATATGGTCGCATTGCCTTTCTCTGTGCAATTTGAATACGGCTTTGTCAGACGGGTGAAATTAGTCTACAATGAATGAAAAAAACATAATTTGAATTAAATCAATTTGACTGCATCTAAATAAGCAAATTACAATGTGAAGATTACATTGAAAAATTCGTTAGTTAAATGACTTCGTTTAATTCATCCACCATGCTGTATACTGAACGAAAGATCTTCAGAAAATACACTATGACCACAAACATTTCATTTTTTCTCTTCTTTTCCCGTTTAGTTCGTTTTTTTTAGACTTACGTGAGAATTTTGTGTCTTGACGATTACGTTCATAGAAAAGTACCACTGGACATTATTCACATTAACATTTACATATTTTTGCCTTTGGAGCCATAAAGACGAATAAAAAGTTCACGAAAGAAAATCGTTCAATTTGAACATCCATTGTTAAATGGCAAATGTTTAAATAGAAGCTAAGCCGAAGCCATAGCCGACTTTTCAAACGCTCCAAGACTGATGCGATATTAATGCCGAGGTGCCAAGCCGTTCAAATTGAGAATGTCACGAAGCCTCACTCACCCTCTTGAAGCCAACGAAAGTCTCATGTCCAGGGGAAACGCTGACACCATCGTCCTCAGGAAACGGCACGTTATGCCTCGGGTGCACCACGACCCTCGCCCCGGCCCCTTGCTGTATCAAGTCCGTATACTGGTCTTGCTCAATGTACAACTCCAAGGTTAAACCTGTAGGAATTTATAATAGACAAAAGTGTAACATACTGGCTAATGAGATGTTGAGGGTTTGAAGGTATTTTGTTTTCGTTAATTTGGCAATCTCATTACCGAATTTTTTTTCATTTCTTCCATTACTTTCTAAATCCCTTTGATCGTCATTGAAAAGTGAACAAAGAAAGATTTACTGGAGCGGGATTCGAACCGGCGACCTCCTGTATTGTAGTACAGGCGCTCTACCAACTGAGCTATCCAGCCCTATACGTTGGTGGTGTCCCCAATAGTCAATTATCATTGTTTATTTGGTAGTCAGATGCCATGAAACCATGCGCACACCGCCATATCCCAGGGATCGTTTTCATCGATACACGCAGCAATGCTGCAACCTGAGAACCTAGTTCCTTATATTTTCTTCCTTCGATTCCCTGCAAGTTGTTTGTTTACTAACCTAAACTTACATCTTGCTTGTTTCATGCAGGCATGTTTTTTAAATTTCTATTCTACATCATTTACATATTTTTTTGAGAATGACTGTTGTTGGATCAAAAACCTCAGGTCATCTGCTCAGTATGACTTCTGAACAAGGAATAATTTTAGTTTATTTGCACTAAAAAGCAAATATACAGCCCATTATTTAAGAACTTAAGGATGAAGGAATAGGCCTTCTTACCATACAGTGGTCCGGCCTTTGTCACAAAGAGCCTGATATCCGTTGCATTGCCAATGGGCGCGGCGTTGAAGATGTAGCAGTTGCCATAGAGGTAGTGGTGGAAATACGTGAAATCGCTGGAAATGAATAAATAATTATGACATGTTTGGTAGGAAATGTTACATGTACTTGGCTGTCATTCATTTTTTTTTTTGTCAAAGAGAAGAGACGAGAATATTCAGCACCAACCTCGCATTGCAAGGTATTCCCTGGAACCGGCAGTTCAACAGCATATCCTCCAAGAGATGACCGGTGGCCTCCCGTTCGCTGTACCGTAGTCCTGCGATCAAATTCACGGCATCGTCAACGATCACGAACTCCTCAGCAAAGCCAGTGTCGGTAGTCTCATGAAAACCCTATTCGAAGAGACAAGGGTTGTTCTATGAAGTCATCAACGTAATACATGTATAGGTCCATACGTCGACCTATAATAATTATTTATCATTATTTATTATTATTGTTTATTGTTATTTATTATTCGAGAACCCGTCCCCCAATAAAAATCCCACCCACCGACCGTTTTAAAATTAAAATCAATTGCACATTCCACCTGCCCAGAAAATGCCATGTTCATACCCCGACGAACGATTAAAACACTCTAAAATTAAAGGTACATGTACTTGTAATATCATACTTTGGTAGAATTAACGAAACAGAAATCTTCACAGATTTACTTATAACTTACAGGGTATAAAAATGGTGATGGTAGAAACATACTGTTAATTTTCTGCCTGAAATGCTGTATTTATCTAGAAAAGAGTAAAACCAGTGACCGAATTTTTTTGTGGATCTTTTTAAGATCAAAAACAATGTTTGAAATATTTACAGATGACTGTTATCGTATCTGTCTTGATATTTTTGCCCATATTTTAACGGTATGTTTCTCCCAGCACACTCTTCATATTCTGAACGTAAATCTGTGAACACTTCTGTTTGAGTATGTTGCCAATCTTGTACTGTACCTTTAATTATGGAGTACGACTTGACTCGGATACGATTTAACTTGGGTACGATCGAGTGAACCATTTTCGGCTCTTTTGACGTCATTTTGGGGGGGGGGGGGGGGGGGGGGGGCGTGAATTTCGACATTAATGTTAAAAGACTTAAAGAGATTATGCATGGCAAAAGTACTAAATAACTAGTTTGTGGTAACACCATGTAATCTCTTCTGTAAGTGTGTGGTTAATTCGTTTCATAACTCGATTGTTATTTTGCGTTTTGGACGCTTGCTTAACTTGGTCTGTATTGAAATGGAGGTTATAAGTATTTATCTGCATACAGTCGTGGTTAAAGTTACCTGCGTGCTATAGGTGAAACTGTCTGGAAGTCCAACGCCGCTGCTCTCCAAATAATCCAAGTATTCGCTCTTGATTGGATTCACGTTACAAATGGTAACGGCCGGGAACTCTACCATCCTGTCCCTAGACACGTCCATCTTGATGGCCACTCCGAAGCTGTAGTATCTGGTCAGGAGCCAAGACGTCTGCCAGATGAACATGGACACCCCAAAGATGAACAGCACGGTCCAGGCGAGCTTCCTGAACATGTTGGGGGCCCTTTTGATGTTTGGGATGCCGTGTGCTCCGGTGTTCTCCAGCAGGGAGAGGACGAGGCCGCGGGCCGCTAGGTTGGACTGCTCCAGCCTGGCCGCGTTCTCGTGCTGCTGCCGCTGGAACCGTTCCCAGTCCTCATTCCGTGGACTCTCCTGGATCAAGGACGGTCCCCGCTTGCGGGAGAGCCCTCTGGACGGCATAGTGAAGATGGCTGACGGGAATCCCTGATCGGTGCTGTCTGACACACGGTCCGGTCTCTGTGTTGTCCCTAACCCTGGCAGATTGTTGGCGTCGTGGCTGTAACTCACCGGGGAGGTCTCGGGTCTATCCCCTGCATCAAGCCACTTGTCCGGAGAAGCTGCCTCCGATCGATACATTGGCAAAGAATGAAAACTACCCAACACAACTCAACGGGCTTATTGTCCCCGATATCTCAAGGTTTATCTTTGTAAGGCACGCACGTAAATAGAACGTTTGGAGTTATAGGAAAGCCCGACGTCTCAATCCAAGTAGAAATTTTCCCAAAGGCTAAATGTCAAGAGAATGTAAGCGTTTTGTCTCCCGACCGCGATGCTCCCGAACAAAACTCTGTTGAATGAACTCACTGATGGGGAAGGTCACCCACTTCTTACATGACAGTGGTGATGAGCACCACCAAACACAGGCCGAACGACATGGTCAAACGAAGAACTCGATCATCAGCAGGGGAGGCCTGTACTACCAAACACTGGATAGATGTACATGTACCAGTAAATGGACACCTTCAGTTACATGTATACATACCCTTGCACGTATTAATTCCAATAACTGTAACCTTGCACGATTCCTTCCTGTTCTAGTACCGTAAAGATTGCTGTTTCGTGGTAGATATAACAAGCACACCACAGTATTAACGTGATGCCCTCTCCATACTAGTGACACACAGCAATCGATATACACTGTAAATGTACGAATTTCTTTACGTATAACTTTGCAATACACACTTTACGCATGAGTTGGTCAGCACAGCATGGAACCTTTTCTTATAGCTTCAATTAATGGCCCATTCACAATACTCGTATTTCTATTTTTATTCACAATTCCTCTGCGTTGACACGACGCGAATAATGATTGCCACGGCGACGGACCAACAATACCGAGCGTTTTTAATCGCAATAAGCCTTTGAAAGCGTAGCCTTCATGGAAAAACAACTTCAACTGACAATGGTAAAATAATCGAGTACGTGGGGTCATGGTGACTTTCATTAGTTGTGGGACAGCCTGCATGGCCCTGTAACTTTATTGCCTATGCATGAAAACCCTCAACCACCACATGACCCTGATTACTTTCCCTTGCTCACAGAACAAAACATAAAATACATAAAAAACAGACATAGAAACAGGTATATATACAAGGATAAACATACAAAATGGAACACAGAAAAACAGACTTGTCATTACAAAGAAAACCACAAGAGATAGAGTAAAGAAAACACGTCATCACCGTATGGATGACGTATGAGCCACGAAGGTTTACGTGGGTACGTTTTGAAGAAATCAGACTAAATTGAGTTCACGGAATTTAATGAATGGATGTGAACAGTCATCTTCTTGAACAATGACAGTTGCCCAAACATACATGTAGTTACAAATAACCAAAACAACAAAAGTCGAAGAAAAAGGAAACAACAAAGTAAACAATAGTCAGTTAAGCACATTTTGAACATGCGTGCCAGAGATTGTTTAATTTACAACCAAAGTATGAAATGTCGTACTGCGACCATTTACACTTTCACTTGGATTTCAATCCTTAAGGCGCATTTAGAAAGATTTTGTTCAGTATAGTTTTGGAGGCCATTATTTTGACAAAAATATCCAAACCTGAAAAACCTGAGAAACGTACGCGTATTAAAAAACAAAACCGTCATATATGACATCAATACACAAATTATAGTTCTATATTTACATGTATAAATACCCATAAAGTCTATATAATCTTTGTTAAAGATAAATATTGTGGTTAGTACGTTTTTCCGCGAGGGCGCCCTTAAAATACCTAAAGTTGCTTTTTCATTACAGACCAGTTTTTTCAAGGAAGGAGGAATTTTAGGCAACGATTCTTCAACAGGGAAATGAGTGTGAAAATGCCTTATTCATGCCGCATCCATTTTGTCACCTTCCTTGCATACCCTTTGGAAAAGATAACACCAATCCTAAAAAAGAAAACGGGTACCAGACTATTTTGAATCCAAGCCTCGGTTTGACTGCACTTCTTCGAATGCAGGGTGGATGCACCGTGAATAAGGCCTGTTGTGCAGAGGTCATTTAGGAAACAACGAGCATATACTCATTAACAGGGGAAGACGTCCTGAGCGGTTCACGCTGTGTGCTTCTCTGCCCAGCCTGCAGTGCATGCGTCCGATTAATGGGCACACCCTCCTCCTCCGACGAGACCCTACTTTCTTCCCTCTACTAATAAGACGTCACATCTCATCTTCTGGTCATCATCTCATCACCGACGCCCCTGTCTTTCCTCCCTTTGCCTCCAGCTTTGTACTGAGCCAAGACCAGGACAATGACGTCATACATCAGCTCGAGGAACTCGAAGATGGTCAGTACGGACACGCCGATCCAGAGTCCAACTTGACCGCCCAGATCACTGGCAAGGGTCTCCCTCTAAACATAGTCACGGATAAAACACAGAAAATGACATTGACAAAGGATTGGCGAATCGAAGATTGCAGTCAGTAGATTCTATGTTTTGGCATTCATAAGGTCAATCATGGAAGACGTTTGATCATAATGATGTACGTTTGCATGATGGTTAAACAAAAATAGGGACGCGATGTTCGGCACTCGACTTCCAAGTCTTGTGACCCTGGTCCCAGTCCCGCTCGGGCCGTCGGTGTGTGGCTCTCGTTTCCACCTCCTGCACGGAATCCCTCGGTTTATCCATCCGGGGTTTTCCTCCTGCCTCTAAAACTGAACAATTTCCCCTTATCATCCCATAGATTCTTCAAGGATGGGGATCACAAGTGTTGGAACTTTTAAGCGTCCCTTAGTTTCATTCATGCCACAATGTAATACATGCAATGATACTTCCAGCCAACAAAACGTGGTTTTCTTTGGGGGACTACAATCGAGTATTATAATTTATGCATAGCTTACGTACTCCAAAAGTCGACTTGGCGAGATAAATTAAGTGGTTATCTGGATAAGGGAATGGCACTCATGGAGCTCCGTAATATAGAGATTGTATGATATTGGTTGTTATACGTTACTGATGATCGATTATTGCATAATCCCTATACATGTGCATACATAAAAATTAATGAACTCACAGTGTAGGCCGGAGACTGGTAGATATCATCGTAGTTCAGGTTATCGTAGAAAATGTTGACTCGCAACACATTCTCCCTGCAGGGGGGTATAGAGCGTGCAATTAACAAACCATAATTAACAACTAGTCTTGGTCGGTATATAGAGGGCGTATCACACTCATATAAACTTGGCCAAAAGAGGGCGTCACCCTATAAAGGGTCATCTCATCAACGGAACAGGATTTGTGACGATGTCGCTGTTACATCAGTGAACTGGCACCATTCATTATCCCTTGCATGATGGTGACATTTACTGTTTTTTAAATGAGAATGAAGTCAATCTGCTCTTTGAACAGGGAGATACACACATGCTAAGTATTAAAGGATATTCCAAGTTTACTGATGTAACAAAGACACCTTTTAAAATCGCGCCCCAACTTTGTGGAATTACCCCGACCCTCATAAGCACATTTGGGGAAACATAGGATGTGGTGTGTCTCCTAATGACATGCCCTCAGTAGTTAAAGGTGTTAACAGAGATCCATTTACTTGGGTCCAGCAGAGATCAAAGAGAAGTGAGAGGGAAAACTTGTTGTTTTGAGATTGAAGTTTCCATCAAGCTAGGATGCATTAATATCAGCTCCACTGCTTCATATATGAATGGTATAAGCTATATCATCGGTCGTGACAAAATGGGTTTATATTATACAAAGATTCAGTCCACCTATCTTGTTGTGTCTACTTACTCCACAAAGCGACTGTTGTTTCTCATGAAGTCGATTATGTCCTTGTTATAACGCTCCAGTTTCTGTTCCACCGTGTCCTGAGTTGTGTTTATTAAAGAGAAGATCAGTGTGAAAACGACGGTCTTGGCAGAGGGGAGGACGAATGATACGGCGAGCAATGTCGACTAAGGGACCGGGCGCCTTCTTGTGGAAGATTGGGAAGATTAGTCAAAGCCATAAGGACGGTAATGTGCCGTCTATAATTGCATGAGCATACGGCACACGTAAAAGGACTGCTTCAATCCTAAACACCATGACTAATTTGTCCGGAAAACCTGGGATCTACCAAACTCAAACACTCTGCAGTATTATTGTGTGACACATTGCATGAAATCTAGTCAACTCTGGCACAGAAGCCCCATATAACATTACACTCATTATAGTCATTAAATTCAAAGATTTACAAGACTGTTTGATTTATAATCATTTTTCAAACGTCAAAAAAAACAATCGATGTTTAGAAGCCCGAATAAAAATTCCTTCTGTTTCTGTGAACTTGTTTTACCTCTACTTTTATGAAATGTTCACGAGGCAAGAGTATTCATTTCTAACTTTGTGATATGAATCATCCGTTTTAGGAACTGTGATTGCTGGGTCAGTCTTCATACCTTGTATTCATGATTGGGCCACGTTGAACTGCTGTAACTCAGGATATAGTTCGTCTCACTGAAATCAAAAAAACACGAAACCGCATTTTTCTAAGTATTTATCACGGATGACCAATTTTACCATTTTATCATTTTTGTCCTTTGGTAATAACAAAACTCGAAATAGCTATGAAGTTCAGGCCAAGTTTTTAATACATCTCATTGACTTACAGACATTTAACCTTCGAATGTATAAGAAACATTGGGAAAAGTTATCTTTTTGAGGAAGACATTACCAAATCAAGTCAAGTAACACTTTGTGTTTCAATTCCAACTCTAAGTTCAGTCAAATACAGTAATTATTATCCTCACAACTCATATATTTAAACACACTTCAACAATTGGAGTTAACAATTATGCACATTGAGAATAGAGTAAAAAGAGAAAATTGAATGAGAAATGTCTATAGTACTTGCAGCTCATGTGACAGCGCAAGCAGTCCAAAGTACCACTGGTGAATTCTTCCTCAATCGTCTCCATGCAAATAGAAACATCTGCAACAACAAAAGGGCCCAATTTCACGGCGCTGCTTAGCACAGAAATTTGCTAATCATGACATTTTCTGTCTTAAAAAATGCAGGATTAACAACAAAATTTCCATGTGTTATGCATCTTTGGATGTTATTCGCTGACCATGAATATCAAATGGAATTTTAAATTGGTGGTTTGTTTTATCGGGCAATACAGTTTTGTGCTAAGCAATTTTTTTTGTGTTTAGCAGCTCCATAAAATTGGCCTCAGAACACGCTAGATTATCACTTTTATGTGGCACAAATCTTTGCTTTGTGGTCTCCAACGTTTGCGGGTCTATTGTTTTCAAACGGACGTTCTGTTTAAGTTCAGAGTTCACGGGCAAAAATGGAGGTATACTTTAGTGAATTCTTATTATACGGTATACCTCTCGATCTTGTTCAAAGTTTTACTTTGTGGAGTAATTTACTCACTTCCGGCTGTAGAATTACACGCTGGCTGGAGATCATCGTATCTGTACCTGACATCTGCGCAGTTACATCTCCTCAGCACCTCTTGAAAGTAACAATCTTTTTCGCATGCCTAAATAAAATATTCAAGAAGAACGCAATGTTTTAACTCCACGCGTGCCCATTGTATGAACTTTGAAAAATTTGATTAAAAATGATGATTGATTGACGAGTGAGGGCGCTGTTCCGTATCATTAGGCAGAGTCGTAGAGGGCGTTGTGACCATAGATCATAGAGTTAAATAAAGTTATTTAACTCTATGCCATACATATATATCTATGGTTGTGACAACATCGGGGTTTGGGAGCAAAATGGCTGCCTAATTATTTGGACAAGTCGTTTTGAGTTTAACGTATGGGGAACCTTTCTATTGAAAAAAGTTCTATCTGCGACTCTATTGCTATCAATGACTTATTAGGCCTCTTCATTGCTTTTATGGACCGAGTTGATAACTTGTTTTTTTTCCTTTCTTTCTTTCCTTTTTCTCTTATATAAATTCAGATTCAATTTGTGGGATATGATTTATCCCACCGCTCCATCTGACAACATTTGGCCTCTCCTGCACTTACTGCCTGGGTGTATTCCAGATGTGGAAACTTTCCACGAAATAGGTTTCCCGGCTGAAAATCATCGGAGCAATCTCCGTAGGGTTTGGGGAGCCTGTTGATCAGCACCTGAAAACAAATAAAAATTATAGTCACTAAAATTAATTCTTGTTTCCCAGGTCGATGACAATGGACACTTTCCCAAGTAGGCATACTGCCACACAAGTAGGAATGAAAGGTACAGCACTGGACTGGTAACATACCCAAACAGAAATGTTTACATGATTTCAGGGTATGAACGAAGATGCTGGTATACCGTTAAAATATTTCCGCCTGAAATGGTGGATTTATCCTGAAATTAGTAAAACAACGGCCGAAAACAGTTTTTGATCTCGGGGTAAAATCAAAACCATTCTTTTTGTTTTATAAGAAAGATTGAGTTGGTTTTTTTTTTTATTGTTTTCTCGTGACTCAGATGTTCGATTGAGCTCAAATTTTCACAGATGTGTTAATTTGCATGTACATGTTGGATTAGACAAAGTGTGAGTGCTGTTCCGTGACCTTTACCGATAATGTATTATACGTTTAATTAACGCAAACAACAGTCATCAATTAGGTTATCAAAGTGTTATCTTTACTTTGTCAGGACGAACCTGTTACTAAGTGGTCGATTTCCTCAAAGCGCTAAGTGCAAATCAATCTTAATTGCTAAGCAAAGTGCTATGTCACAATACAAATCGCTGGGTGATACAGACAACTCAGAATTAAGCTCACTGGACTGTATCATCTCTGTATAGCCAAGATGGAGCAGAAAGCATTCCAGCAAGATGCCTAAGGGGGATCATTGACCGTTGCTCTATGAGCTCTCAGAAAATACCAAGCATGGTTGATGAAAATTTCACATGGCTGCGCAATCATTATTGTAGCTGAATCTTCGGAAGAACCCCAAACTGCCTGTTACAGCTAGTAACGTAGTAATAAATCGATAATGTATCATAAATTGACCGATAATGATTGTAGTTAAATGTCTAAGCGTTTTTGCTACTATTCTCCGTCGACAAGTGATACATTATTAGATATTTTTACTACACTATTGGTCAATTTGTGATACATTATCGGTTGGTGATACACTATCGATCAATTTGTGATACATTATCAGTTGGTGATACACTATCGATCAATTTGTGATACATTATCGGTTGGTGAGTCAGTCAATTTGTGGTACATTATCGGTAGGTGATATATACACTATCGATCAATTTGTGATACATTATCGGTAGGTGATACACTATCGGTCAATTTGTGATACATTATCGGTTGGTCATACACTATCGGTAAATTTGTGATACATTATTCGGTTGGTGATACACTATCGGTCAATTTGTGATACATTATCGGTTGGTCATACACTATCGGTAAATTTGTGATACATTATTCGGTTGGTGATACACTATCGGTCAATTTGTGATACATTATCGGTTGGTGATACACTATCGGTCAATTTGTGATACATTATCGGTTGGTGATACACTATCGGTAAATTTGTGATACATTATCGGTTGGTGATACACTATCGGTCAATTTGTGATACATTATCGGTTGGTCATACACTATCGGTCAATTTGTGATACATTATTCGGTTGGTGATACACTATCGGTCAATTTGTGATACATTATCGGTTGGTCATACACTATCGGTCAATTTGTGATACATTATGAGTAGGTGATACACTATCGATTAATTTGTGATACATTATCGGTTGGTGATACACTATCGATTAATTTGTGATACATTATCGGTTGGTGATACACTATCGGTCAATTTGTGATACATTATTCGGTTGGTGATACACTATCCGTTGCAGCACTGCTATCCGTAGAACGATTTCAAAGCACACAGTATGTTGAAGAGACACCAAACTTACCCGGTACATTCCGATGAATGTTTCGCTGCCCGGTGCTACATTGGCGCCTTGATCTTCAGGGAAAGGCATGTCCGTCTGGTTGTGGACTATGACACGAACCCCAGCACCCGTCTCAATATTTGAAACATACTGGTCTTGTTGAATGTATATTTCCATAGACAGACCTATAAAGTAGAAGGAGAAATGAAAGTCAAACTACATTTTGGAAACAAGCAAATTGATTAATAACTTTACTATTATTACTTTTTGAGAAAACTGTGAAAAACGCCCACTGTATTTAAAAAAAATCTTTACATCGTAATGTTTTTCTTTGGTCATTGGTCTTACTCTTTTCTTGATAAATACAGGATTTTCAGGCACAACAAAAGTGTTCACGGATATGTTCCTACCATTACCATCGTTATATCCTGTAAGTTATGGGTAAATTTGCGGCGAATTCTGTTTTGAATATGCTACCTTAGCTACCTGTACCTTTACTAAAAAATCTTTCGTATTATTTCACGAGAGGGCTCACCGTACGAGGGTCCAATCTTGGTAACCCTATGAATCTTGGCGCCCTCTACTCCCGAGTTGAACGTGTAGCAGTTCCCGTAACGAGAATTGTAGAACCTTGTAAAATTGCTACATGAAACGGGAAACAAAAATAATAAAAATAAGAAGAATCACATTTTTCTATCGCATTTATTTAAATCTTGTCTTCATATAAAAACTAAAATTCCATTTAGTCAAATCTGTACAGATTTCCAGTTTTCCATTTCATTTCAAAACTAATTTCGACTACATGACTGTATGTGGAATATTTCCCCATGGGTCTTGTGCAGTGGGACACCATAAGTGCTCTTCGTCTGAAATGAGCCCTTGTCGTGTGTCAGTTGATAAAATTAATTACATGAAATGCAAGGTGTTTGTTTTGAGAATCGGAAGCCTAGCCGCTTTTCATGCTTAGCTTAAAGGTACTATCATACTTTGGTAAAGTACCGAAACAGAAATCTTTACAGATTTATCTATAACTTTCAAGGTTTAAAGATGGTGATGGTATAAACATACCGTTAAACTATTTCCACCTGGAATGCTGAATTTATCCAGAAAAGAGTAAAACCAATTAGCAAAATACAATTTTCTTCTTTAAAAAATCAAAATTAACGGTGAAAAGATTTAAAAAAAAACTGTGGGCGTTTTTCACTGTTTTCTCAAAAAGTGGGCACCGTGTGAGACTGAAAATTTCACAGATGACTGGTAGGCCTACTGTATCTTCCGTGATATTTTTGTCCATGAATTTGTATTTCTTTGACAAAACTCTAAGTATGGTAATACCTTTAAACATGTTATCAAGGCGATAGCAGGGTACAAAGGTCAACAGCATGGTACACAATTCACCATTGACTGAAGTTTGGCCATGGCTGAGACGGGTAAGATGATTATAGCTCGTTTGATTTGCTCTTGTCAGGACCGAGATGGCAGAACTAAACCCCGAAGACAACCAAGTATCACCAAGAACAGAGGTCAATTTCATAGAGCTGCTTAAGCGCCAAAATGTGCTTAAGCAGCAAAAACCTTGGCAAATAAAAATTAGTATGCCAGCCCAAACTCCTTGTGATTGTTATGCTCAGCAAACAATGGCTGAATACAAGTCAAAAGCAGTAAACATTACATTAAAATTTGGTTGATAATCCTGTTTGATCAAGGAAGAGTTTTTCATGACATAAACATTTGGTTTAATGTGGTTGATCAAGGAAGACTTTTCATGCTTAAGCAATATTTGTGCTTAAGCAGCTCTATTAAAATGGCTTAAGAATTCAACACCGAGTCGAAAGGTCTTACCCAGGCGAGCAGGGCTTTTGCTGGAACGTACACTTGAGCAGCATATTCTTGATTTGGTGCCCAGTCTCATGCCGCTCACTGTAGGGATAGCTTCCCACCAACTCTGTAGACTTCTCAACAGTTTCGTAGTAACTATCATCTTCACTGTAATCAATGTTATTGTCATCCCAATCTTCTGGGTAACCCTAGTAAGTTCAAAAAAATACAGGAAAAGAGATTTTTACATCTAAGTAATTTCACAGCAGTACAAGATATAAACTGCTCAAAACTGCTCACCAAGGGAAACAATTGCTGAAAAAAAAAGGCTAGGCGTTGGCAGAGCCTGACGTTTCGATCCTATAGCAAAATCTTTCTTAAAGGCTAAATATATCTAAAAGGTTGATTTCGGGACAGACAACATTGCTCCAAGGAAGAAAGAGAACAAATTCTATCAACCCTCGAGAAATGTTTTCAATAAGCCTGAGAAGAACATCTTTTAATGATCGAAACGTCAGCAGTCCCTCTTATATCTTCAATCATTTCATACATTTCCCGGTTATCATTTTGGCTGATGATCAGTTTGCAGCAGTTTATCTCTTATTATGGTAATGTTTCAGTTACTGCAAGTTCATCGTACTAAAACAAGACAACATAGACCAATAAGAGTGACATGCAGCTATGCAAGGTAAAGTCAACGATACAGTTTGGATCTCAGAAACAAAAGTAGTTCACACCATTTGCCCGCACTTTTTATATCAATTTTACCAAATTTTTTATCAAAATCGATAAGCCTCTTTCTCATGTCGGTCAAAATTTCGAAGGTTTTCAACCATTTCCACTTGGAATCAATAAATAATGTTAAGAACGGCCACAGCTGTGTTGAGTGAATATTTATTATTATATCATAATTCATTTCAGAAAATGCCATACAGATAACACAACTGTGGCTGAACGATATCAAAACGAAACTGGGGTTTTATCCAAACAGCAATAGTTTGTGGCGGGTAAACAGCAAACAAAACTGGTGAAAAAAACCTCCCCAGTCAAACATGCAAACAAACGATAAACCAGAATAAAAAACAACCACTGTAGGCAAGTACTCAAGCTGATCTGATAAATAAGATAGTGGAAACCGTTTACAACATTCAAGCAATCGTGGCACCCTGTTCTATCACCTATAGTGGGCACGGCAAAAAATAAATATCTCAAATTGTTTGCTTTGTAAGACAGAGGTCTATCTTCATGCTTCCTTCTTTAATCGTACACACTATTCCATTTTAATTAAAGTGATTCATCATTTTTTATATAAATAAATGATCGCGTGTTGTGCGGTTAAGCTAACGGTCACTCAGTAATTTCCGTTTTTCGAAGCTGAATGAAGGAACAGTATGAATAGGGGAATAATTTTTGTTCATTTAAACGATATGCAAACATGAATCAAAACCTATGAATGATGACAAATGCGTGTTTTGGCATCTTTGATTTTAATAACCAGCTAGGCCCAATTTCATGGAATCTGTTACGGCCTATTTTTGTGCTTACGGGCACTGCTACGTGTGTAATCTATTTCATGGAATCCGTAAGCAAGACTTTTGGGTTAGCGAATAATTTCTAGGGTAATCGTGATTATTTTCTGCTAACGTGCTGTCATAGGCCTATGTTTTCTGCAGAAATTCCTTGCCTACCGTTACCAAAAAGAAAACTCTCCCGTGAAATACGCTAACCGTAAGCAAAGAAATTCTGCTACCGTAAGCAAAGCATTTTTAACGGTAACGGATTCCATGGAATTGGACCCAGGGTGCGGCGTGACTAATTATGTAATATAAAATCGTCAATCTCTTTCATCTACTAGTAGTTTCACCACTAGACGAGTTAGACTTACATCGAAGGCCGAGGAGTTTGAGTCAGACCCAGGGCCAATCAGCATATCCAAGTCTCTGTCACCCAGGAGTGCCTCGGCCACGATGGGGTTCAGATTGCACCAGGTCACGGCGGGAAACTCCACCTTCTTCACGGTCCGGATCTCAATATTCACATTCAAGGGCCAACTGTAATACCTATACAAGATAGGTTGTTGGAGAACAAAATAACTGATTTTCATTTTGAAGTTTTATCGACTGTCAATGTTTTCCCCGAACAATATGCTCAAGGCTTAGGCCTACTATATCAATATGCACAATTTGTGCACGTTCATAAGATTACAATCGTGTATTTGATAACCAAAACAAAACTGCAATGTTTAAATTTGAGGGCTGATAACGTAATCACAATTTGTCTCTGTCTTTCTCGAAGTTGTCTTTGTATCGTCTGTTTCCATTAGAAAAAAAAAACATAACAATAATTTTTTAGCAAATGTAACTTGCATGAGGTTTAACGACTGATGTATGCAGATAGTCTGATAAACATTATTTTGTTGCAGCAAAACTACATGCGTTTTTACATAGGGCAAACATTTTGTATTATTTTGCTCGACTAACTTTTCGGCCTCTCTATATTTCCCTTTAACCCAAGTATGATAAACAGAATTTGAAAGTTCATGTCTCCACAAGTTAAACTTCTCAACGTTGCCTCTGAAGAAAGTAGACATAATTATATGTATGTATTCTCATATGGTTTGCATAGTGTGAATAAATGTATTTTATTAATCAGACAACTGTGTACAATCGAGATGTGCAACTTAATGATTTTGAAAATTCTGATTCAGAATAAGGTGGAAGAATGTTCTGCTTTAACCTTACAGAAGGACGGTATGAAATAATAGTGATACATACGTGAGGATGAGGCTACATGCCAAGTAGACGAACATTCCCAGACCAGCTAGGAATAGGAGGATCCAAGTGATGCGTCTCAGTCTCGACGTAGCCCGGGAGATATTGGGTATTCCATCGGCACCTGATTCGGCCAGACGTGCCCTGACCACGTGCAGTAGTCCGTCGCCCCCGACCACGGGACCGGGCAGGTCCTGGGCGGTTGTACCGCGGTCGTCCGCTGCAGCCATGGGGCTCACCTTCCGTATGCCCGGCGACAATCCTCGTGGTTTTAAACTAGCTTCAACCCTCGACTGGTGCATGCAGCTGGTGCATAATTATGCAAACCTCGTCTTTAAAGCCCACAAATTAATAATAATATCATTAGTCTCGCTTAAGTCAACTCTGGTATTATTATGCTGTCTTAATCCGTATTGTCCACGCCGATGTTATTTTGGTTCAGGGTGAGCTAATCCCAAACTAAATGTTGTCATGTCTCTGCGTCACTGATACACACCCTCTATTAGCTAGAAGCTAATAAGATCATGTCAACGACTGTTTGCACCAAAGTCCACTTGCAAATCAATGTACCATGATGTAGCTCGCACCATAGTGGACAGACCACCGTCCCTGCAAGCGGTTCTGGCGAAAAGGTTCGGATTTGCAAGGGTGAGCTCTAGCAATGTCCACGGGGTGTGTCTTGGGGGGTGTCCTCCGACGGACCGGGGGGGGGGGGGGCGCTCCTGACAAAAATGCTCACCTCAAATTGAAAAATATTCCACTCAGCTCTCTGTCAACCACACACTTCCCCTTATAACCAACATCATGCATCAAATGAATCCTTTTAACAAATCTGGCTGATACATGAAGTCATCTCCTCCTAAATCCCACCATCATCCGGCAGCCGGTCTTTGGTCAGCCACATCAATAAGCCATCACAGGGAAAACTAACGAATGCCCTTTTGACTGTCGACGACAGAGGAATGACAAAGTATGCAATTAACGCATTTCAATGAATGTATATTCAATATGATTGTTAATCCCTGGCAGTCCACAAACCACAGAATGTCTTTACCTATTCATTAACAGACAGCAAATATACTCCAATGATATTTAAAAAAATCATGTCATAGGTGTGCTCTATGTGATACATAATTGGTAATAAAAAAACACATACAAATAAAACAGAGAGATTGATGGGGTTTTATACGAAAACTTGCAAACACGTATTTTTTTAAAGCCTCATGATAATTTCTTTTAGATTGGAGGACCCATGCAGAAATCAGACCCCATTTCTCTTCATAATTATTGTCCACAATATCGTTATACTGCATTAATTTGTCACAATTAGCATACGTCTCTTGCGTAACAGAGACAGTGCGAGGGCGCATGCATAATTGAAGACAATCAATACCATGTCATTAAGACAATTTGTGGCAATCGATAATTTTCGCCAAGTCCGCGTGTTGTAATTAGGATAGACTTGGGAGGGCTGGTGGGGGGGGGGGGGGGGTGCGTTGTCATAGCAACACCCTGGCTGCACATTCATAAAGTGGCAGCATTCATTTAGACAGAAAAGCTTTAGAAGTAAATGGCCCGTTGATGAGGTGAAGTCATTTCTTCGAAATTAAATTTTCACCACTCTGATGAAGTCATATAGGTTTGGCGCCAATTAAGAACAAAATCAAGAAGAATTCGGAAGTTGAAGATCCTAACTCTGTTGTATTCTTTTAGATTGGTTACCAATATAAAATGCAAGTATTCCATTTGAATTGGCGATGTATTTAATATCATAGCATTCTGGAAATTCATAATGCTGGACTACACTCCAACATGCCATGTAACTCTTTCCACTACACTCTGGCAACGACAAGGCAACAGCGCCCTCACTTGACTCGATTCAACAGGGAAATATTATGCTTTATCAGTTTTGTTAGGACAGAAAGTAAAAAGAAACCCATAAATCAATCAATGTGATTAAATCAATATCCAAATAATCAAATGATGATAAAAAAACATAAAACCAATTTTTGAACAGAAGTAATAACAAACGAAAGAAATGCAATAAATAAATGAAACGACCGCAAAAGAACAGCAAAAAGAGACTGACAGATTAACTTTAAATCACTTTTGCATGTTGCATTTCACTCTTTATTGCGTAGCTTTTAATATTTTTTTTCTGCAGATAAAATAAGTTTTGTGTTACACATGTTTGTTGTAAGTACCCATGTTCATCGAGTAATTGTAGATGGGTTAAATATCGTGATATTTCGGGATTGGTTCAGTGCTGAAACACGCTGTGTTGTTTTTGTTGTTGATTTTGTTGTTATTGTTGTTGTTGTTCTCATTGTGCTGGTGTTTTGTTTTTGTTATTTTCTGTTGTTGTTGTTGTTGTTGTTGTTCCTGTTGCTGTTGTTATTGTTATTGTTGTTGTTGTTGCAACAATTAACATTAATGCTGTATCAATTCAAAGCTTATGGACAATTCCACATCAAAATTTCATCTTACATTTACTTTCTATAAATAATTTTAAACAGTGCGTATAGTTATTTCTTTAATAAATGTATAAAATAGAAGCAAACTAATTACCCGTGAATATATATATTAATGACGATTACACATAATGATTTCTGTTAAAGTCTAGGTAAAAAATGTCGACTAAAGATAAATACAACCAAGCTGATAATGAGACACAACCGACAGTAACAGGCCAGTTTCTTGACCAATTCGGCCACGCCACAGCACATAAATCAATCAATAAATCAATAAATCAATCAATCATTTCCATCCAAATTCGAATGAAATATTCAAATTGTGTCTATATCATTTTGATGCCCATTGTTATGACTTTACAGTTTGCAAGCTGTCTTATCTTCCACCGCAACAAATTACAACATTTTACATTACATTCAAAAGGGATATACAAAATCACTCAAAAATAATCTACTGTACATTATGTATGACATAAATTATGTTTATAATATTTACACCAGTCTCTAAGGGCATAAGCAGAAACTATCTGAAGATGGGCCTAAAGTATAATAATGCCCTGAAATGGCATATTTCAGTACTAGACGGAGAGGACTTGCAACGAGTCTATATGCCTGTGCCCATCACTACGCCTATTAAGTACATTGCTTGCAATTATAGACCTACGCGATGCCGTTCCTTATTGATAAACAATGGACTCTATGAAAAAGGAATTTACACACCGAATTTACACACCGAAACAAAATTTGATATTCATTAAGAATGATATAAACAACAAGAACCGATGATGGGACTTTAGGGAGACTTTCCCATAGGGTCGTGCACAAACTTACCAATTTCTAAACATCCTCCAAACCAATTAACTTGAAATTGACATTGAGAGCATTCCCTGTCTTCTATTAAAAAATGGACAACAAAAATATGTCTTTAAAAGGTAGCTGGTACCTTAGGGAGACATCGAAAAGTCTCCCTAAGTCACGATGTCTCCCTAATGTCCACTTTTAGATGCTAACGTGTCTCCCTAATGCCCCATTTGTAATTATGATACAAATGCTTGCTATTTGCTTATTTGCTTATAAAATTATTTAACTTTTAAAAGGCACTTTCATTATCCCAGAAAGGCTACTGCATGTAAAATACATCATGTATGGTAAAGGTGATACAGTTATACAGTTGGTTGTGCATACACCAAATCTATTAAAAATAGTAGTATATTTGGCAACAGCAAATTACAAATACGTATCATCCGAGCAAAACTATTATGACCAAAGTAGGCACAACATAAAAATATTTATCATTTCCAATGTTTTTCTAACATTTCTAATTACATGCCTAACAGAAAAAAATATTCGCATTACCACAAATTTTACAAACACAAATAAGTTGATTACAATAAGCCACATCAGGCATTTGTCTAAAGATTGTTGTGATGAGCAAAATGTATTCCACGCACATGTTGCGCAAAAGTAGGTCGTGGATTTTTTTGTTATTCATGTGTTTATATGGTTGCCTTGTTAATAATGTCATTATGGCTTGACGAATTTAGCAGTGTAACACATTATTAGTAGTACTAACTGTGCTCATGGGGTGTCGGTCCAAAAATACCAATCCAGTTAGCCCCGCCCACTGCACACGTGGGCAGTGAACACGTGATCCTCTCCATCCAATGCAATTGCACAACACGTTGCAGTCACGCGGCTCAAACGCTTGGCTGGCGTAAATCACGGCTGTGATTGGTCAGAAACGATTGGGGCGGGGCTAAATGGATCGGTCTATCCATTGATCTACATTATAATAGAGATCAATGTGTTTATCGCCGTTTGGCGAACATGAAGATAATGACGTCATACATCAGCTCGACGAACTCAAAGATGGTCAGTACGGACACGCCGATCCAGAGTCCAACTTGACCGCCCAGATCACTGGCAAGGGTCTCCCTCTAAAAGGGCACAAAAACCCCCAAAACACAGAAATGAACAAAACATTGATCAATTAATACATGTTCCAACGGATAGATATCAAACACTTGGATTAGTGACGAAGTACACTTTCTGTCCGCCATGTATAAACCTTTCTATTCAATGTCTATACACCTTTCTTTTGTTTACAAACATTGACTGGTGGTTGGCAATATTTGGCATGGGCGGCCAAATGTTGTAAATCATTTGTTTTCTTGACAGACGGCATGACCAAATTCAACATTTTTGCAAACTTTTCATAATTGTACAAAATATATACTTTCATTGCTTGCCTAATTGTTTCTATTACACTCAGCAATATCTGTCAATGTTTATGAAACGTTGTGTACAAATTGGGTACAAATTGTGGTAATTTTTTTATGCCTTTATTTGACGGCTCGCCATAATTTCCGACTTGTTGGTTGGCAAAGAAAGGTCTTTCATGATTTCAAAAGTGTGTATAGTCTGTTTAGGCAAAACATTTGCTGATATACATCGCTGAAGGGCAAACCTAATTTGCATATTATTCTACCTCCCCAGCATCAAACCATCAATAATGATATGTACACAACAATATATTTTAAAGGAAGGGCATTAGTGTATGTGCAATAACTTCAACATGAGCCTACATTTTGCACCAAAGCCGCTCACCAACATTGAGCCCAAACAACACGTAACTCTGCATTGGATGTACATGTATGTATAGTTCTCTATACGATCTTCGTTACAGTGTAAATTCCTGAGCCTCTTATGTCCAATCAACCAGCATTGATAATAGAGAACCATCGTGTTCGCTTTTGTTTACATGTTTATTTGTTTACTTGTTCACTTGTTTATTTGTTTACTCACACTGTATGCTGCAGTCTGGTAGATATTGTCGTAGTTCAGGTCATCGTAGTAGATGTTAACTCGTAACATGTTTTCCCTGCAGGAAAAAAAAATGAACGAGTAAAAAGCTCTAAGGAAGACGACACTATTCTCGATGAACAAACGCCGACTCCCATCTTTACCGAATTGGTGAGTTATTTTCAGGTGTATCTATACCGAGAAAGTTGTTACAAAAGACTTCCATTTTGGTCATTTGTGTGCGATAAGCTTATTAAACGTACTGAGTTTGGGCTGTCATATTAGTGGACCAGCCAACATGGGATATTATACTTTGCACAGCATTGTTTGTTAATAGCAGGCAACCATGCTGTCATTCATAGTATGAGCAAAAAATAGGGTGGATACCACCGCTGAATTTCAAGGTCAATTTCAAGGTCAAACCGTTGAAAATATGTACTTTTTCAATTTTTTTGCAGTTAAACCTCAACTTATATCTACATTTCGCAGAAAACTAAATATTTGTCATAGTTTTGATGCAACCAACCTCTGCAATTAACAACTTTGTTAATTTTTTGTTCCAAAATACTCTGGTAGTTTGGAAATGGTTGTTGTACTTAGCTCATGACCATCATCATTGGCCTCCCGCTACACGGTAATAAGTGATGGTCGGTGACTTTACAAGCCTTTAAACTGTGATCCCATGGGGTCGATTTCACCAAACTCATCGTAACTTACTATCAATCGCAGGACTTATGATGCATTGCAACCCTATACGTAGGATACGATGGGTTTTTCCTTCGTAACTAGAGATACGATCGATCGCAGGGTTTCGTGAAATCGACCCCATGCCTCACTCACGTTCAACGACTGATACTTACTCCACGAAACGCGTGTTGTTCTCATTCTTCTTCTGGGTGTCTCTGTTTAACTTTTCTATTCCTTTTTTGACTGACGGCTGAAATATGAATTTTAAAGAAGAGGAAAGTGTGAGTTCAACCGTGTGGGAAGAATGTGTTTGATGAAAGGAGTTTTCAAACATTCGTGAAATAAACACAAAATTGTAAGATTCTACGTGAGGCACCATTCAAAGAAACCAAGATGTCCATACCTAACTCGTTTTATACTCACCTTATGGCCTACATTGGGCCACGCTGAGCTGCTGTAACTGAGCTCATATCGAGTTTGACTGCAAAAAAACAACAAGAAAAAACACGATCCAAATTGGTGTCATCAAACGTATCATGATTTGTACCACAACAGACACCAACGACGCCCAAAAGGCTTCGTCAAAACGCTGCATCTGTGTACAATATGCACCGTGGTACAGTTAGCCCATATACGTCACGTTTCATTGCCATTTACCTAGAGATATAAATTATCTGGTTATATGGATAAGTGAAATGGCACCCATGGAGCGCCGTATACGTACTCGCAGCTGAAGGGACAGTCACACTCCAGTGTGCCTTCCAAATATTCATCCTTGATCAGTTTCACGCAATTATCAATAGCTGCAAAAACAAAACAACAACAGCAAAATCATATTGTAGAAATAACAATAAAAAGACGTATTGACTTGTAGATGTAGATGTATTACTTGTATTGACTCCAAGCATTCACTAAAAGATGTAATTCTCAGTGTTGGAGTACTCGAGTACAACTCGAGTACAGACAAATACTCGGCCCGTACTCGATTAAAAGTACTCGAAAATAAAATGTACTTGGCCCGTACTCGATTCCATGTACTCGAATTTTGGGAGTACTTGACCATTGATTGCAAATTTCATTTTCGCTACAATTTCATGGTTGAAAATGTTGCAAATTTCGGATAAATTATACAATTATATGGGAGTATAAAGATCATCGGGAGTTTAGTATCAAATAGAGTAAGCAGCACAGTGTCATTTGCAAGGTTTGAAAAACATTAATTTCTGAGAAGAATGGCACGACATGATCAAAATCCAATAATTATAAACATTTTTGCGAAACAAAATGCATTTTGTTGCACGTTGGTACTGCACTCGGAAGTGGACTTTGACTTTGGTACTAGATACTTAGGACTTGGACTCGACAGCAATGTACTCGGACTCGGCCCAGTACTCAGATCTTGAAGTACTCAGAGTAGGCCTACTCTGTACTCGGATCTAAGGACTCTACTCCAACACTGGTAGTTATGTGAGAAATAATTAGGAAACCATTTATTTTGCAAATGCGTCATGTAGAACCTTAATATTTCACTTACCTTTGACCGAAGAGTCACAAGCGGGTATGGAGTCATTATATCTATATTGGATGGCACTGCAATTGCATTTATCCAGCACCGCCTGAAAGTAACAGTCTTTATCACACGCCTGTAAATAGAATTAAACAAAATCAGCTAATTCAAAGCTTGTGATTTCGGCTTGAAAAGGAAGAAGTGTGTGAACAAAATAATGACTGTAAGGAATAAAGATTTAAGGCTTTGCATGGTGACAATGGGACACTTTGGGGAACCGGCCTTCGAGTCAACAGCGCACGCGCACGCACAACAGCGCACGCGCAAAACAAATCGGGCATGCTCACAATTGCGTGCGCGTGCGCTGTTGACTTGAAGACCGGTTCTCCAACGTATCCCATTGGTATGTGGATCGGTTTGCAGCAATTGCGGGAACATGCTTACATGATGTTTCCTCAAACCGATCCACAGTTAAAACATTAAAATAATTTAAATGAGCATTTTGTTCTAGCAGGTCACATCATGTTGCGGGTTTGGTTTGGTTTGGTCTGGTCCCAGTGGAATTTTCATCAAGGCATTTTCTCATTCTACAATCTTCATAGACTCACCTTCTTGGTGTAATTCAGACCTTTAAACTTCTTTTTAAAGACGTTGTCATCGGGGAGACTGTTTTCGCAGGACCCGTACGGCTCAGGTAATCTTTGAATTATCACCTGTCAGCAAAGAGGGAAACGAGTTAAGACACTCCTTCATTATCAGTGCATTGCTATACATGTACAATGTATAGTCCGAATGGTATAATGGCCTATACCTCATTTCTTTTTGACTGGATTCTTAAAGAAACTCACTTTTACTGCTAGGGCCAGCGGGTCTGAAATACCCGTTTCTATGGCAATCGTCTGATATTTTTGGCGGGAAACGAGAAAAGGAAACAATTACCCGGTACATTCCGATGAATGTTTCGCTGCCCGGTGCTACATTGGCGCCTTGATCTTCAGGGAAAGGCATGTCAGTCTGGTTATGGACCATGATGCGAATCCCAGCACCCGTCTCAATATTTGAAATGTACTGGTCTTGTTCAATGTATATCTCCATAGACAGACCTGTTAAGAGTAAAGACATTTTTAAATTTTAATGAAACATAGAAAAAACAACAAACAAACAAACAGATACCCCAGCACCCCAAGAAACAAACAAACAAATAAATAAATAAACAAACAAAAATAACATTGTAATATAAACATGAGAATTGCAATCGGATATCACTTTGTGTTTGTCCCTAATGTAACATGGATTTGCTTGATAATATTATGACACCTGATATATGCTTTGATCAAAAGATCTTGTGCGAATTTTCTGTCATGTCCTCACAGGCCGACAAATTGCGACCAAATCATACCGTTCCGATTTCTGAATCAAACTGCACATGCGCAAAAGACATTTTAAAGAAAAACTTTATTGATTTTTTTTTGTTAACAAAAAAACACAGGAAATATGTTTTAAGCCCTCCACTATTAAAGGATACAAACAAAGGGCTCAGCATATAATCAACGGGGGGGAAATGCGACCGAAAAAAATACGACGAAAAAAGAAATGCGACGGAAAAAAGAAATGCGACGCAAAAAAAAAAAAATGCGACGCAAAACAAAATGCGACGCACAAAAAAAACATGCGACGCAAAACAAAATGCCACGGAAACAAAATGGGACGGGAAAAAAGCGACGCCAAAAAATGGAAACACCATATACGACGCACTGATCACACAAACACACCTCGCATGCCATATTTTATAATCGCGATTATTTGCAAAAAGACGCCCAATAAAACGCAATCATTTTGGGTGTGTGTGAACAAGCCTACTGTCAGTGCGATATGAATCGCAATTTCAATCGCCATTCAAATTGCGATTATTTGTGTCCACACACGAAAAAAAAACACCTACCGGTTTTCAATCGTGATTCACATCGTGACACAAATAATCGCGATTACTATGTGTGTTTGTGAACGTGGTTTGTATTGTGGTGCCCAATGTTTTAGCTTGTGTCTTACCGGAATTCTGTCCAGTATGTGTTACCTCTGTTGGTTGTCCTAGATGCCCCGAATTGAACGTGTAGCAGTTCCCGTAGCGATAATTGTAGAAACTTGTAAAATTACTTCACAAGAAAGAAACGAAAACAGAAATGAAAAATCATGATAAATGTATAATTTGAATTTTCTCCACGGGGTTGAATATTGATCCCAATCCTTTCATCGGTCAAGTTTTAGGTTATGGGTTATTTGAAACGTCACAAATCAACGAAAGGTATACAGTAACCCATAAAATGTATGTCCGAACTTGCGCCCATCACTCACTTCTCAAGCAGCGCATGATTAGACCGTAGACAGAAAAAAGAACTCAAAGATATGAAAAACCTTGACATGAAGGAGGAGATCAGCTTACTTTATCCAGCAGGGTTCATCACTGAATCTGCACTTGAATAGCATGTTCCTGATGTCGTGGCCGGTGTTTCTGCGGTCTTCGTACGGCAGGCTGCCAATGATCTCTTGGGCCATTTCCTTGGCGTGTACGTTGGCCGGTTTCTTCGTGTAGTTTGTCGGTTCCTCATACCCCTAATTAGAACAAAACAATGGCCACTGAGCAACTTCCACCAATAGGTAATCACTCAATATTTTGCATCACAAGCACGTGCGACTCCTCAATTCTACCTGATTGGGGGGCAGTGGCGTCACCAGACTTTTGAGTCTGGGGGGGGGGGGGCACAAGGGGGGCACTAGCAATTGTTGGGGGGGGGGGGCACTACAATAATATATTATATTTTTTTTCACCAACCCAAATCTCAAATGGGGGGGGGGGGGGGCACGCGGGGGGCACGAGGTTTTCCGGGGGGGGGGGGGGGGTGGGGGCACGTGCCCCCCCTGGCCCCCCTTGGCGACGCCACTGTTGGGGTGGGGGTGGGGGTGGTAAAGCAAGACAATGTACTAAGCCGGCTTGTCTCTGATTAATGTCAGAGGCCTATGACCACTGGGAGTTCAAGTTGTAAGCTAGAAACGCTGTAGCCCCACACATGCATGGGGCTGTAGAGGGCCCTTTTAAAATCTGTCTCTCTCTGGTCGCCATTCACATTGCGCCATTTCGAATGGCGACCAAATAGAGACATATTTTTTTAAGAGAGCCATCTACAGCCCTATGTGTGGGGCTAGAAACGGTGGTGTTGGTGGCGGTGGGGGAGGGGGTGTAGAATAAGTCATTTCAGGTCTCCGGATGAGGACTAGAGCAGACTAGTCGAAACGTTGAGACCTAAAGTGCGAACGATATTTGCGAACGATATGGAAGTGCGAAAGTACGAACGATTGTTACATGGTGTTTCCGCAAACCGATCTATATAAAGTCATATCCAGTTTTAGTTTATAAATTAACTCACATATCAGGTATACAAACTCATAAATTTGGTTCAAGGTACTTTGGAGAATCGATTTCGTATTATTTCGTCCAATGTTGTTAATACCAACCTTCCATGCAGCTCGTACTTACTTTCGACATCTCTTGGGCCAATGGCGAGTTGTCGCCCAGGATTCTATTCAGGAGTGGATTGCTCATGGCAGCTTTCGTTGAGATTGGGTTCAGGTTGCACCAGGTTACTGCAGGGAAATATACCTTCTTTAGAGAGCGTACCTCCATGTTCACGTTTATGGGCCAACTATAGTACCTGCATGAGAGTTTGAGAAAAAAGTAATTTGACGGTTTTAACGGTTGTGCACGATCGCGTCATGTGTTTTTTTCTATATTAAAAGAAAGAATACAAAAATGTCAGGTATACGTACTTGATGACTAAAGTACATCCCATGTAAATGAACATTCCGAAACCACCCAGGAATAACACCATCCAAGTGATCCGTCGAAATTTGGATTTGGCTCGGGAGATGTTGGGTATCCCGTGAGCTGCTGTATCGGCGAGGCGGTCGCTTACCACATCCATCAGCCCGGTGCTCGACGTCTTTTCCCCGGTCTGCGATTGCTCGCGCTCGGTGCTCGCCGGCTTGTCGTCGTCCACGGCCATCGGACTCACCTTACTTCCTGAATGCGATATGGTATTAATTTTTGAAGAATACATCCCGCCTGTTGGCACAAACTCGGTCTTAAAAGAATCACTCTCAAGTGCTTATGACTGGGGTATGACTGTGTATTGTGATATCGTAATAGTTCTCAACCACGGACACTCAATTATAAAACCAAGCCTTTTTGTAGTTGTTCTGGAGATTCAAATGTATTCAGTAGCTGCGACTACAGTAGTTTTATTCGTATCCGCATGAAAATCACATCGTATTCTAAGGTGTCACCCGGATATGACCATTAACAAAGAAACAATTTTATTCTAATTCTCCAGCTTGGTGTCTGTACTGATGCGTCTTGTTCTCATGCGAAAAAATGTCAATGTATTCTGTGTACTGCAAATACTGTAGCCTACATGCATAATAAACAGGTCTTTATTTCCCAGTGCGTATCTAGAGTGACGTCCGTGCAATGGACTGTGATGGGCAAATTAATGTTTGAGAGCAAATAGACATCAAAAAAACTTCATGGTCCGTCGAATTTGCTTCTGTTTACACTCTGTGCTCATGGTTTCTGCTATGTACATAATGGATGGGGTTTGATGCGTTGCCAAGGGAACACCTGTTGTGTGCACGCCGTTGCCTAGAGACAGTGCTTCACATTGTTAACTCACCAGCGGCAGCATTTTTTGTTACCCGCCTCATCGAACAACAATGGGCCTGAAACAGAGAGAATTTTTTATACATTATTTATTTATCAATTAAACTGTAATAATTGGGCGGACGGGTAAAAATACCACGCCTCACGTTCAAATTATCCTTTGTGCACTACGCTCAATTAAAGTCAAAACGTCCTTGTAACGATGATGTGGCTTTCTGAGCGAGTAAAAGAAAGGGCAATTAGATCACAATACTGTGCAGTTGTCAACAACACGACACATACCATATTGCTTGTCCTAATCATAACATGTAATATTTTGAAAAGCGCAAAACAACAAGCTATATAAATATAATATAAACAAGGTTCACGGGAAGATGTCAATAAAAAGGCAATGCACGAAATGTATATAAGTACATGTTTTCACGGTAATTCCACAAAAGAAATATAACGGCAAGAAAAATACCTAAAAGGGACACGTCGGCTACAAATTAGTAAAGAAATACAAATGCACAGTGTATCTTTAGAACAATTTATGAAGAGTTTCGTGAAAAATAATCTAAATATGTTGTGTAATTAAGGCAAATTAACGGGGAAACAAAATAAGGTCAAAGGTTAGCGTATGCTTAGACTGGTGCTCGTAACTTTCACTACATACTGTTGCAGATGTTATATGAGAATTCCAGGAATGCGACACACGTACGTTGTTATAGCATTACGATGGAGAAATCATCTGCAAATCTATAAAGAAGGCGAGTCCAAAATAAAGTGACTGTCCCAATGACTAGGCAACAGCGCCCTCTCTGGACTCGATTCTATATTATTACTATCGAATGATGATAAGGAAATCGAAATTTTGTTTTTAACAAACTTGAAATGAAAAACATTATGTTATAGATAAATGAAACGATCACTTTAAACAAAATAATTTACAAAAGACAGACATACTAATTGTTAACTTGATATCGCTTTTGCATGTTGCATTCAACTCTTTATTGGGTTGTTTTTTCTTCTGCAGATAAAATCATCCAATGATGATAACAAATGAAACCATTTTTGAAAAAAAAGGAATGAGAAACGAAAGAAATGTTTTAAATAAATGAAACGACCATACACTTTAAGAAAAAGAACCGCAAAAAGACTAACTTGATAGCATTTTTCCATGTTGCAATCAACACTGTATTGCTTTTTATTTCGTCATGATAAAATACATTTTGTGTTTCAAATGTTTGTTTTAAGTGTCCATTTTCCACCAGGTAATTGTTTGAGGTTTTGATGGGTCAAATATCGTAAAATTTTGGGATTGATTCAGTGCTCAAACACGCTGTTTATTGCTGTTGCTGATGATTCTGTTACTTTTTTTGTGCTGTTGTTGCTGTAGATATAGTTGTTGTTGATGTTATTGTTGTTGTTATCATTGTGCCGGTGCTGTTATTTTTGTTGTTTGCTGTTGTTGTTGTTGCTGATGGTGGTGTTGTTGTTGCTTCTGCTGTTGTTGTTGTTGTTGTTGTTGCTGTTGTTGGTGCTGCTGTTGATGTTGTTGTTGTCGTTGTTGCTGCTGCTGTTGTTGTTGTTGCCGCTGCTACTGTTGTTGTTGTTGTTGTTGTTGCTGCTGTTGATGTTGTTACTGTTGTTGTTGTTGCTGCTGTTGCTGTTGCTGTCGTTGTTATTGCTGCTGTTGTTGTTTTTGTAGTTGTTGTTGTAAACGTTAAAGCTGTATCAATAATAGCTTATTTACAATTCCACGTCAACATTTCATCTTCATTTACTTTCTATAAATAATTTCAGACAGTGCGTAGTTATTTCTTTGATACAAGTATAAAATAGAAGCATTCTAATTACCAGTGAATAATATATTAACGACGATTACATAATGAATTTTGGTAAGTCTAGGTAAAAAAAATGTCTACTAAGATATTTACAACCAAGCTGATAATGAGACGCAACTGACGGGAACAGACCAGTTTATTATTGACCCATTCGGCCACGCCACATCACATAAATCACTGCAAAAGCCAAACTCGAGGATTTCATAAACATTCGAATAAAATATTTAAATTGTGTCTGTTTGTTTTTATTTTGCTGCAGAATTGGGAAAAAGTTCGGATATCAACGAAATGATTTCAATTATGTGTGATGATCAGTTTAACTCCTGTTTAAATAACTACATCCATCTTGTCTTTTCTACCTTTTGCACACATGTTTTTATTAAAACCATACAACTTTTTTGTTTCAATTCCTTTGCTTATATTGTTATGACTATACGGCCTTGGGTCGATTTCACGAAGCCCTACGATCGATCGTTATTCAAGTTACGAAGGATAACCCGTCTTATCCTATATCGTTGAATTGCAAGGCATCATAAGCTCTACGATTGATAGTAAGTTACGATTAGTTTGGTGAAATCGACCTCAGGTCAACTATCTTGCACATAATTATAAACATTTACAGCATTCACATTATATTCCAAAACAATAGATGTACAAAATCACTCAAATAATCTACTTTACAATGTGTATGACATAAATTATGTTTATGATATAATACATGTAGATAATACAATTACAGCCTCTAAGTTAAGCAGATAATATCTACAGATAGGCACTACGTCTCAAGTATAATTATGGCCTCAAATGGCATCAAATTTCAGTAATACACGGAGAGGACTTGCAACGAGTCTATGCCGACGTCTGTCACTAGGCCTTCCTACTCTTTACAATAATAGCCCTATGTCGTTCTTTAATGATAATCATACAAAATACATAATCATAGAAGGCCTATCATACCTATAATTTAATATTTAGCAATAACATTGCTACCTACAAAATACGTATCAGCCGAGCAAAATAAGAGCAAAGAAGGCATAACAGATTAATATTTATCATCTTCAATGTCCTTTTTTTTTTTTACATTTTATTAAGTATTCGGGTCCAATTCCTAGTCTATAATTATGATAGACGCATTCGCCGTACATCAAGCGAGCGTCTATCACATGCATGCAGATTTCCTGATTAATTATGCAAGCCAACCCAGCACTGGCCCCTCTAAGTTTTGACCAATCAACATCCTCGACCTCCGTCATCCTGATGGAAACGTTCTCAAAACAGATCTGATTGGCCGATGTGCCGCGTTGCGTAAAATTTGCATGGGGCACGCATGTATCAGACGTTCGAACTTAGGGCCTGTTTGTTTCGGACGAATCTTCGGATCCGGATCCCATTTTTCGGATCCTCCTCCTATGCAGGGTACGCTAAAATGGGATCCGGCTCCGAAGGATTCATGATCCTTTGCGTGAAACAAACAGGCCCTCAGTGTGGCACGGGGTAGAACGTGTAATACTCAGAATATCCAGTTCCATGCATAAAGAAACGAGTTGATTCTTATAAGCCACACCAGACATTTTTCTAAACAAAATTGGTATGCTAAGAAAAATGTATTCTATATCATATGCAAATTTTGCTTAAAAGTTGGCGCGAATTTCAAAAATCTTTGTAGCATTTTGCAGTGTAGTAAACGCTATAATACATGTAGTACTAACTATGCCCATGAGATAAAAGTCCAAAAAGACCAATCCAATTAGCCCCTCCCACTGCACACGTGGGCAGTGAACACGTGATCCTCTCCATCCAATGCAAGTGCACCACACGTTCCAGTCGCGCGTTTCTCACGCGTTTCTCACGCGGCTGGCATAAATCACGGCTGTGATTGGTCAGAAACGATTGGGGCGGGGCTAAATGGATCGGTCTATCCAGTGATTTACATAATGTAGATCAATGGGTTTATCGCCGTTTGACACACATGAAGATGATGACGTCATACATCAGCTCGAGGAACTCGAAGATGGTCAGTACGGACACGCCGATCCAGAGTCCAACTTGACCGCCCAGATCACTGGCAAGGGTCTCACGCTGTATGGTCCCCATTGCCACCCAAACAAAAACGAAACCGAAATACAGTAATAAATACTCGTTTCGCAGTATGTGCAATACAGCTCATGCACACTAACCTTCACCAACATTGAGCCCAAACAACGCGTAACTCTGCATTGGATGTAAATGAATAGTTCTCTATACGATTTTCGTTACAGTTTCAATTCCTGATCCTCCCTACGTAAAATCACCCAGCAATGACATAACAAACCATCATCATGTATCATTTTGCTTATTTGTTTACTTGTTTACTTGTTTACTTGTTTACTCACACTGTATGCCGCAGATTGGTAGATATCATTGAAGTTCAGGTCATCGTAGTAGATGTTGACTCGTAACACATTCTCACTGCAGGCAAAACGAGAATAAAATGCTCTAAGGAAGACTACACTCTTCTTGGTGAATAAGGGGAATGTTAGTAAATGAAAGTACGACAAATCAAGTACTCCAAAAAAATGTACGTTTTCGTTTTAAATCATATATTTCTTTAATTTCCTTCCTATGTTTTTGTTTTTACAATGAACCAATCCCTCCATCTCATCCTGTGCCTTCCTCTTACTGGCCAGGGGTCAATTTCACCAAACTCATCGTAACTTACTGTCAATCGTAGGACTTATGATGCATTGCATTCAAACATAGAAGTCGTAAGATACGATGGGTTATCAATCGTACCTCTAGTTAGGATCGATCGTAGGGTTTCGTGAAATCGACCCCAGGCCTCACTCACGTTCAACGACTGATACTTACTCCACGAAACGCGTGTTGTTCTCAATGTACCGCGCGGTGTCCTTGTTCACCTGTTTTATTCCGTCTTGGACTACCGGCTGAAATTGAAATTTGTAAAGAAGAGGAAAGTGTGATTTCAATTTCATGTGGGAAGAATATGTTTTATAAAACAAAAAACTTCCTAAAACAAAACAAAAATCACACCATGTGCATCTGCTGTTTTTTTATTGATTAAAAAGAGGCATCCCCTTTGAGTGATCCCCCGTGTACTGTTTGTCGGGTTGCAACACTTGCTGCGCGTATCGATACAAATGTATACGTTTTGCTTCATGGCTTCTGACTGCCAAACGAATAAGATACTTGACTACATGGACACAACTTACACTGGGCTGGGTCACTCAATTGGTATTAAAGAGCACCAGTGCGCTATTCCAGAGGTCGTTGGTTCGAAACCCACTCCAGTCAATTTAATGACTTAAACATTTTTCCAGTCAGTTTGTATTGTGGTGTTTTGATGATATTAGGTTGCGTGCTTGCAATATTGTGGTAAACATTAATCCATTTTGTGATAGGCCAATCAAATTGCCTCGTCTTCTTGCTTGTAGTCATCAATCGTTAAAAACTGATCATGTTGTCCCTGTGAAGGGAATGCAGCATCTCTTAACCAGGACCTGGCGCATGGTCTAAGGTTGCACAGACCAGTCCAAACACCTTAAAGTGTATAACTTGAAAGTGTAGCTCGGAAAAGACAACAAGAAGCAAATAGCAAACGGGTGATTGGTATTACTTTTGGAAAGGCCTACAGAGGAAGAAATTATTTTAATGCCTTACGCCTTCCTTGGCAGTATGCCAGGAGGACACATTGATTCTACGTGAGGCAAGAACTAAGATGTGTGGGATCTAAATCGTTTACTCACTTTGTAACCTTCATTGGGCCACGCTGAGCTGCTGTAACTAAGCATATATTGAGTTTCACTGCAAGAAAAGCAAGACAAAGCACGATCAAGATGGATAAGTTATAAAAGTGTATAATGATTACAACAACAGTGCACCAACGACGCCTAAAAGACTTCTTCAAAACGCTGTATCTGACTGTGTACAATATGAACCACGGTATAATTGGCCCACATTATGCCAAGATGTTTTAAATGGGCTTCATGACATATACCATTGCGTTACCATTCCACTTATCCGCATAACCACATATTCATCTAGCCCAGTCGACCTTTTCAAACGGTAAAAGTCATATTGTCTCAAGAATCATCTCACAAAGATGGCTTTTGGTGAAAACGAGAAGTCGCTATATATCCGGATAATTTTGCTAAGTTAACGAAGTGAACCCCCAAAATCGTAAGTTATCCTGATAATTTCAGTTTGAGTAAAAACTCGCCTTTGCAAGATAAACTATCAAGACCTTCTTTCAGTAAGTCATCTTGGCAGGATAAATTATCAGGATATGTCAACTTCTCGTTTTCATTATAATAAAAGTCATCTTGTTAAGATTATTATTGCGACAAGACGACTTTTACCACAACAAGAAATCGACTTGGTAATATAAATTTTGTGGTTTATCTTAGTAAAAGAAAATGATTATGGCACTCATGGAGCGCCGTACACGTACTCGCAGCTGAAGGGGCATTCACATTTCAGTTTGCCTTCTACATATTCATCCTCGATCTTTTCCACGCAATCATTAGTAGCTGCAGGAACAAAACAACGACAACAAAATAAAATTGTAGAAATATAAATAATGCAAAATGTATTCATCAAATAACCAAAAGGGGAACTGACTGAGATTTTAAGTCATTGAAAAGTGAACAAAGAAATATTGACTGGAGCGGGATGCGATTAAACAGGTGACCTCCTGAATACCGTACAGGCGCTCTACCAACTGAACCATCCAGCCCTATGTTGGTGGTGACCCCAATAGTCAATTATCTTTGGTCATTTGTCAGTCAGAAGCCATGAAACTACGCACATACCGCTATAACCCAAGGACCATTTTTATCGATACGCGCAGCAAATGCTGCAACCCCAGAAGCAGTACATGTGGGATCGCTCAAGGAGGATGCGGCTTTTTAATGAATATAATCATTAACAAGGGAAACTGTCTGAGTTTGAAGTCATTAAAAAAGTTGCCATATTCCACGAATATATACGTCGTGTAGAACCTCAATTTACTCACCGTTGACTGAAGAGTTACAAGCGGGTATGGAGTCATTATATCTATACTGGATGTCACTGCAATTGCATTTATCCATCACCGCCTGAAAGTAACAGTCTTTATCACACGCCTGTAAGTATATAATAAAAAACATATATAGAAAAGAAAAGAAAAGAAAAGAAAAGAAAAGAAAAGAAAAGAAAAGAAAAGAAACGAAAAGAAAAGAAAAGAAAAGAAAAGAAAAGAAAAGAAAAGAAAAGAAAAGAAAAAAAAAGAAAAAAAAAAGAAAAGAAAAGAAAAGAAAAGAAAAGAAAAGAACAAAAAAGAAACGAAAAGAAAAGAAAAGAAAAGAAAAGAAACGAAAAGAAAAGAAAAGAAAAGAAACGAAAAGAAAAGAAACGAAAAGAAAAGAAACGAAAAGAAAAGAAAAGAAAAGAAAAGAAAAGAAAAGAAAAGAAAAGAAAAGAAAAGAAAAGAAAAGAAAAGAAAAAAGAACTGAAAAGAACAGAAAAGAAAAAGAACAGAACAGAAGTGGGATTCGAACCTCCGAATGATACAAAATAGTGTGGTATATTGATCAAGGTTGACTATGTGCATTTTCTCGTTTTACAATCATCATGGACTCACATCCTTGGTGTAGTTCAATCCTTTAAACTTCTTCTGAAACACATTGTCCTTCCCGAGAGTGTTTTTGCAGGACCCGTACGGCTCGGATAATCTTTGAATTATAACCTGACAGTAATGGGGAAAACGAAAAAGACATTATCATTGCATTGCAACATGACAAACCGCTGTCGTCAATTACTTCAGCCGCACTTTCTAGGCTCTCGTTCGAAGAAATGACTTCTCTAGTATTTCCCAGAAGATAGAGCCTTTAAAGAACGGAGCTTCGGGTGGGGGGGGGGGGGGGGGGTGGGGTGGGGAGGGGGAGGGGCATTACATTGTTCAGAGTTTACAAGAACCAAACCGAGATTTATCAATGTTTAATCATGCTTAAATTTCACCCTTGAATAATAAATGATGAATATCTGAAAAGCTTAGTTCTTCCGATTTCATTTGATACCATTCATATGATACACACGCATGAATGATTCAAGAAAATATGCAACAAAGCCATCAAAAAGTCGTTTGCAGAACGATATGGTTGAATTTCAAATAAATCATCCGGTTTGTAGAAAGTACATTTCCAAAAACACCCCCAACATCAGAAAAGATCAAAATCGAGGACAGAACTGATGTGCAACTTGCGAAAGTAGGAATTAGGTGATTTCTGCATGGAGAAAAAACAACAACAAAATCTCGCACTGATGGAAGGATTCGGCCAAATAGCGACTGTATTAGAGAAAGTATAAGGGAACAATTATTCAACTTGCTTGACTTAAATGATTATATTTCACTCAAAAACCTCTGGTACCTATTATCAGCTAGTGGAGAGGAGTATTCACTTCAATGTATACCTTATTTTTACTAACTGTTTCAAATAAGGGGATGAGACTTGATTTTACCATAATTCTACTGTTTCCATGAGTTTGCATACTGCTCTTGACAATCCAGTTATCCAATCAAATTGTGCTTGTAAAAATGTGGATATTATAGTTCAGCATTAGGCCAACTTTAACTGTTGCGTTTGACTGTTTGTACACAGCAATTCGGTGTTTACATTTCTGAGGCATGATACAACAACAACAACATGGCGTGGCTATAAATAAACATTACGTCATCCAAAATAGAATAGACAGGTTGCATACACTACACGTACACTAACGTTTTTTTAAATGTATTTTTATTTACTAATATATTTTTTTCATGAAATCAACTGAAACTAGAAATTACGTGACCGGTGGTTTGCAATCTGACTTCAATGGAAACTGGCAGGGCCAGGAATTATTAAATTCCCTGTTCAAATGATATTATATATCAAAAAAGATTCTGCATGCAGCCTTGAGCCTTGAGATAGGCATATACGCTTCTCGTTAGGAACCCCTCCCAGAATAATAATTTGCAAGGCCACGTAATTGTTATGAATAATGGACAAATATACACACAAGCAGTATGCACCATACTAATAGAAATCCGCTTAATTCGTTGACATTGCGATGGACCATTAAAGATCAGCCAAGGCTGCAATCGCAACAATTTGCATATACGCAAAATGGGCTAAATAATTACACTGACATGTTGCATATGTGCTTCCATGATGAACTTTAACACGGCATCTCGTTTCCATTCTAAAGTCCTTGGACGCGTATTAATTATTATCTGTATCAATTGAGACTGTTTACTGGAAATTTGTAGTCGTACAACAGACCATACAATGCTGCAATTAGCGCTCGGTATTGATATTGAGCGTGGCTCCCATCACAAGGCATGCTGTGTTATAGACACAGCGGATCTTAGCCTCGGTGTGTTCGCTTTTTGCCGCCAAGGTCTGGTTTGTGATAATGGCCATCAAGGCCCCACTTTTACAATACACACAGCCTTAAAATCACTAATTTTCTCCATGCATTTACATAATACATGTATTTTACCAGTCCTTGGCCTATTCATGACACTTTGTGTAAGGCATGCAGCAGACTGACACTGAGAAAAGGCAAGACATGAAATTGGCTCGTTTTATGCTCGGGATGAAACTGGAGAGAAATTTTCTAAAAGCAAATTCCGTCTTATATTTTTGGCGGGAAACGAGAAATGGAAACTCACCCGGTACATTCCGATGAATGTTTCGCTACCCGGTGCTACATTGGCGCCTTGATCTTCAGGGAAAGGCATGTCAGTCTGGTTGTGGACTATGACACGAATCCCAGCACTCGTCTCAATATTTGAGATGTAAAGATCCTGTTGAATGTATATCTCCATAGACAGACCTGTATAGCAGAGTAAAGACTTTTTCAGTTGTAAGAAATGTGCTTGTTTGTGCAAGAAACAAACAAACAAACGCCCCAACAGACATCCTCTAACAAACAAATTAATAAACAAGCTAGCAAACATACAAAAACAAACAAACAAACAAACAAACACCCCAACACCCCTACAAATAGCTCAACGAACAAACAAACAACCAATAGACACTCCAGATAAACGTACAAACAAGCGAAGAAACAAAAACATCAAAAATAACGCTATATCAATTTGAGAAATCGGATCTCTCTGTCGTTGTCCCTGCATGCATGCTCTAGCACCGATTTTTTTGATAATAATTATGGCTTGTATAGTTTTTCGGATCTTTCCAAAGCTCTTGCGTTCGAACCCAAATATTTTGAAATAGAAATACGTTTCATCTTGTACCCATTGTGTCTGCCGCGGTACATGAATGACGTCATATTTTGGTTCGTATAGGAGAATGTAGCGCGGCCGTTCACTCTAGAAAAAATACGAACATTGAGTTCAATATTTGTGAGATTTATTGAGCAAAAAATGGGAAGATGGTGAACACAAAACAAAGCCCAAACTCAAAAAAAATTAAATAAAAGTGTTATGAGTCTAAACTTGTGTCTTACCGGAATTCTGTCCAATTCCTGTAACATCTTCAATTTGTTCTGGATGCCCCGAATTAAAAGTGTAGCAGTTCCCGTAGCGATAATTGTAGAAAGTTGTAAAATTACTTCACAAGAAAGACACGAAAAAGAGGAAAAATAATAATCAATTTCAAAGATTATCATTTCAAAGCTAATTGTTTGATGATCAGTTTTTGGCTTAAAGATATGACCCGATATGCCTTGGTTTGAATTTCCTTTAACGGATGGACCATTGATCACCAAAATTGCAAAATTCCAACCATACACTCACTTATCAGGCAGCGCATTATTAGACCATAAAAAGACAAAAAGAGGAACTTAGAGATGAAAAACTAGAAATGTAAAATGAAAGGGGTAATTGGCTTACTCTTTCGTGCAGGGTTTGTCCTTGAATGTGCACTTGAGCAGCATATCCTTGATGTCGTGGCCCGTGTTAAGCCGTTTTTCGTACGGTAGACTGCCAATAAACTGCTGGGCCATTTCCTTGGCTTCTACGTCGGGACCGTCCTTCGAGTAGTCAACATTATCCGACTGGTGATACACCTAAACACATGCATATTATAGACAAAACAAAAAGACAAATAAGCGATGATTTCTTGACATCAGTAGCTCCTTAATTCTACCTTGATTTACTTCAAGAAAGACAATGTGCTAAGCTGGTTTGTCTCTGCTTATTTGAGGCCCATGAAATCTGCGAGTTTGTGTGTAAGCTGAAAACAAGGTGGGGGAGGGAGGGGGGGGGGGGGTTGCAGTTTATAAAATCAACCCAAAATATCGAATGTCTTTTCGGCCATGTGAACTCATTTTATGAAACCCTGCTTTCTGCCTGAAAAATTTGGTTCAAGGTACTTTTCAGTCCCGAATTCGCATTGTTCCATCCAATGGTTACTATTAATACAACGCCAGATCCGAGGATAAGTTTAGAACCAAGGACCTGGCACAGCGTGGTTTCCTCAGATGATGCCCGGTTGCACCAGGGCTGGGCCTTGGTCAACCTCCCCCCGTCCACCATCACCGTTCGTCCGCTGCAAACCCTCAGTGACGCAACATGACTTCCGTACTTACTTGCGACATCTCGTGAGCCAATGTTGAGTTTTTGCCCAGGACTCCAGTCAGGAATGAACTGTTCATGGCAGCTTTCATTGAGATTGGGTTCAGGTTGCACCAGGTTACTGCCGGGAATTTTGCCTTCTTTAGAGAGCGTACCTCCATGTTCACGTTTATGGGCCAGCTATAGTACCTGCATGAAAGTTTGAAAAGAAGTGAATTTACACTTTCATCATTATTGTGCCCGACTACGTCATATAGGCCTATATATACATGTATTATAATGTTTTTCTATAAGAAAGAATACAGAAATGTCAGGTATACGTACTTGATGACTAAAGTACATCCCATGTAAATGAACATTCCGAAACCACCCAGGAATAACACCATCCAAGTGATCCGTCGAAATTTGGATTTGGCTCGGGAGATGTTGGGTATCCCGTGAGCTGCCGTATCGGCGAGGCGGTCGTTTACCACATCCATCAGCCCGGTGCTCGACGTCTTTCCCCCGGTCTGCGATTGCTCGCGCTCGGTGCTCGGCTGCTTCGGCTTGTCGTCCACGGCCATCGGACTCACCTTTCTTCCTGAATGCGATATGGTGTCAATTTTTGAAGAATACATGCCGCCTAATGTCACAAACTCGGTCTTAAAAGAATAACCCTCAATTGCTTATGACTGATAGTTCTCAACTAAAGACACTCAATTATAAAACCCAGCCTTTTTTGTTGTTCTGGAGTTTCATATACCATTCAGCAGCGTCTACAGTGGTTCAGATTATAGTATAATGCAGACAATCTAAGGTTACACCCGGATAATGAGCATTACCAAAGGTAGGCCTACAATTAATAGGAATCTTTCCGCTCGATGAAAATGTCAATTTCCAGTGAAGCGCTTTCAAACGCATCTCTTCACAATTCGACTGATTTCTCGTGCAGCTTTCGCTGCAATTCATAGGGGCGATGATGAATCACGTCAACATTTCTTGGGAGGGGGTGGGTGGAGGTTGTGCCATTATTTGAAACACGGAGAGACGACATTTTCACTCGACAACTGACATCATTATGCTTAAAACATACACGGGTAAAGCTAATTACTTATAGAATGATAATTAGTTTAATAGCACAATACACGATTGAAGCTGCATTTGTATAATATATATCCCATCGTTAAGGTGATACCCCTTTTCGAATAATGGGGGTGGTCCTATGGTTATAAGTATAAGTGATATGCATTTACTTTATATAATTTTAATACATACACAATATATTGCTTTACATTTTATACACTTGAGGCCTATTTCTATTAAGTATGCATATTTACATAGTATAAATTAAGAAGCCCATTAAGTATACTATTGTTCGTAATTACATAGCGTATTATTCACCTTAATAGCATATGAGCATTTAAAAAATGTAATATTTTATTCAATGAATTTACCACAGACTTCTGTTTTGCTATATAAGAGAATGCTAGTAACTGAATGCGAAAATTCAATAAATGCAAATTAAAGTTCATTCTAAACCACATTCACACGATATGGGCCTGCTTGGCAACTCGATCTAGGCCTATATCACTACCCTTTAATTACCTGTGAGTGATGTTTTGCCAAAAGCTCTGGTTTCAATTCGAACAGTGCCCAATTTAATAGAATCCCGTTACCCTTTTTTAAGCAAACAATATTCGCTTACGATTGCATATATCTTTTTTGCTTACTGTAGAGTTTTCTTTCTTGCTACGCTAAGCAAGGACTTAGTGCAGCGTTAGCAGAAAAATGTCAAGGTTATCCTAAAAATTCTTCGCTAACCGAGTCTTGCTTGCAGATTCCATGAAATAGATTTCAAGCGGAGCTTGCAGTGCCTGTAAGCACACTGACAAAAATAGGCCGTAATGGATTCCATGAAATTGGGCCCAGGACACATTACAGTTTAATGCCAGGCAGTGTTCTCATGCATGTATGATACATGGGTCTATGATCTAAGTGCACAGTGACTTTCATGTATCAGACTGCATGCGATATGTACATGTAATTGATATTAATGGACGAGAGCAAATTAACATTAATTAGTCTCCAAGGTCCTCCGAATTAAGCTTTTGTTCAGAGTCTGTGCTCCTATTTAGTTTCTACAGACTACAAAATGGATGTTGCTTGATGCGTTACCAAGGAAACACATGTTGTGTGTATTCCCGTTGCCTAGAGACAGTGCTTTATGCAGTCTGTGTTATACTCTCGTCGGCAATTATGATTGCTTGTATATAAGCAGTGCACTGGTATTACGCACCAATGAAATAATCAGCTTAAATACCGCCTCGTCAAACAAGAACGGACCTGTACTGGAGTCCTCGTGCAAATTTCCATTAGAATGAATTTTTCAATGCTTTTAACAATTATTTATTCATCTTTTAAAATCTAATTGGGTTGCCGGGGCCAATTTTACGGCCCTGGCTTAGCACAAAAAATGAGCTAAACACGGATGTTCTGTCTTAATACAAAAAGACAATTAGCTACCAAATTTCCATGTGTCACTTGTGATTGTTCTTTGGGTGTTGTTTGCTGACTATGAATATCAAATGGAATTTATAGTATAGTGGTTTGTTTTATTTAGCACGACATTTTTTGCTAAGCAATTTTTTGTGTGTGCTTAACAGCTTCATGAAATTAGCCCAGGTCAGTCTACAGTGCCGAATTGTTTAAATAATCATTTTGTACACTCAATAAAAGCACAAGCCCTTGTAACGGTGTGGGTTTTTCTGTGCGTGTATAAAAGAGATGGCAATTAAATCATAATCTCATATATTTTTGTCAACAACACGACCAGTTATGTTGATTATACTAATCATAGCAATGCATTGTAAAAGAGTGGAGAAAAAGCTTTAAAGGTAGTATCATAATTTGGTTTTTATCAAAGAAATACAGATTCATGGGCAAAAATACCAAGAGAGATACAGTAACAGTCATCTGTGAAAATGTTAGTCCCACACGGTGCCCACTTTTTGAGAAAATAGTGAAAAACAGCCACAGTATTTTTTAAGTCTTTTCTCTTTTATTTTTGATCTTTTAAAAGATCAAAAAGATTTTCGGTTGTTGTTTTACTAATTCTGGATAAATCCACCATTTCAGGCGGAAATTTGTAACGCTATGTTTTTACCACCGTGACCATCTTCATACCCTGTAAGTTATAGGTAAATCTGTGAACATTTCTGTTTTGGTTTCTTTCCAAAGTATGATACTACCTTTAACGCTAGTCTTAATGTACACAAGGAACGCGAGAAGAAGTCATTATAAAAGACACAATGCATATATATAGAACGTCTGTCAGATGTACATTTTGTTTTATGTAATTCCAGACAAATACAATATATATCGGCCATAAAAAAATACCTACTTTTACCTAAATAACTTCCTTTTCATACGATTCATTTATTCACTTTATGTATTATCATTGATATTATTTGTTGTTGAACAATTTTGCACATTATAGGAAAAACTGTATAATTATCTAACAAGTTTTGGGTATAAAGAACAAATGGAGGAAAGTTATGCAGTTTATGCAGTACACTAAATTAATTAAAAACGTAGGGAGCTTTCAAGCATTTATATAAAAACACCTTTTCTGATTCTTTGTTTTATTTATTTATTTATTCATTCATTTATTTCCTTTTTACAAGAATCCAGTACTCAAAGCCCTTGAGTACAGCAAGCATTTCAGTCGACAATAGTCATTGTGTCGACTCTTGAGGAGATGGACCATCCCGGATCCTTGATGTCCTTCACTTTGGTCGACACTTTCCTCTTGGACTTTGACCTTGCGCAGATGATCTTGAGCAGGTCGAAGAGCAACTCCAATATCTCGCACAATGTCAAGATAGAGAAGCCCATCCACAGGCCTACTTGACCTCCAAGGTCACTGACCAGCTCTGGAAGCTGAAGAATGGAAAGTCGACAGTTGAGACAATTCTGCAAGGTCAGGTTCTCTAAAGCTTACACTGTAAGACAATTGCTTTAACTGGTCATATGCCTTATTCATGGCGCATCCATTTTATCCCCTTCCTTGTATACCCTTTGGGAAAGATAACACCAAATAAGACTTGAAGCTATGCATGGTGGAAGTACTAAATGTAAGGTAAGTTTGCGGTGACACCATGTACCTGTCACTCTCCTGAGGACGAACAGAGCACACTGTTCTGAACGTCGATATAATACATACGGTTCTTCTCATAACCACACACTCTCACACAAGAGATTACGTGGTGTCACCGCAAACCTACCTTACCTTTAAGATAACATTCTGAAAAGAACACGGGTACCAGACTATTTTGAATCCATGCTTCGGTTTGATTGCACTGCTTCGAATGCAGGATGGATGCACCGTGAATAAGGCCTATTGGTCAAGCGTACGTTCACATTATAGGATTAATCAATCACTAACTGATTGAGCCTGCTATTATGTATGTACGTATTACGTGATGTATAGGCAGGACAAGTGAATCTGTTTACTTACCCCATAGTCTGGTACCTGGAAGATGTGCTGATATTGCCGGCTTGACAGGTAAACATTGACCTTTACCAAGTTATTCCTACGGAATCCAATAATAACCATGATGATGATGATAAATAATCATTATTGTTCCTCTGCAGTTGAAAGTCTTCATGGGCCACAAGCCGAAATCGCCTGACATAATTCTCAAAATATTCAAACTAGGGAGGTATGAACTACACACTCTTTGGAATAGATTTTATCTTGAAATGTCAGGTTTGTTACTTTGGTATATCCACGATGGCCCTGAAAGGACATAGTTACTTACGATATAAAGTTTGGATCGTCATCCATCTCTTGTTCATATTGCTCCCTTGCTTCCTCTAGTGCCGAAGTCACAATATCCTAAACGAATTACCATAGAAACAATTTGTCCGTTGATGAGGAGGGAATGCGATGGAAACTCAGAAAAGGAAATAAATCAACAAAGCAAAACAAAACAACCAGGGATTAATTTCATAGAGCTGCTTAAGCACCAAAAACCTTGGTAAATAAAATCAGTATGCCAGCCAAAACTTCTTGTGAATGTTATGCTCAGCAAATAATGGCCGAAGTCAAAAGCAGTATACATGACATGGACATTTGGTTGGTAATCCTTTTTGATCAAGGAAGAATTTTCATGCTTAAGCAATTTTTTTTGCTTAAGCAGGTTTACGAAATTTGCTCCCAGGCAGATAGCCGAAGAACCAGGAGAGAGGGGAGGAGTCAGTGAAAGTTGAGGAGGGAGCAATGCAATCAGGAAAATAGAGTATGGTGGCAAACAAAGCAGGCCAAAAGGCAGGCAGCTCAGTGGCGCACCCAGGGGGGGGGGGGGGGGGGGGCTAGGGGGCTTGAGCCCCCCCCCCAAGGGGCCCCCCAGAAAAAATGGGGCAGAGGGAAAGGGAGAGGAGGAGGAGGGGGGGGGATCACAAAATGTTTGTTTGGCGTTTTGTAGGAGAAAAGTTTTCTTTGAGCCCCCCCCCCGCCCGCCCCCCAGACAAAATCCTGGGTGCGCCGGTGAGGCAGCCCGGAGGGCGGCCGGAGTTGACTTGCGAGGGAGCCAGCCGGCCGGGCCTGCTAGGGAATCACGCCTGATATACAACTCATGCCACCCTTTATCACCCTGATCCAGTTTGATTTAAATCGAGACAAAACGACTTAACGAAACGACATGTGAAATGTAACAGACATCTTCAGCTTTGATCTAAATGAAAGTACAAATCTTTATATTTCCAAGCCCACAGCAAAAAAAAAGGAATTTGTTTGTTTATCATTTTCACATCACCTCATAAGATAGGCTCGGCCACTTTGCGCTGGACACAGTCTCTTCAAACACGATTTCCCTTAAGAGAGTAAACGAATAATGTCAGTTATCAAAACCTGGATCAAAAGCATCGTTTTCAATTTACTTGAGTGCGTTCTGATACATTTTTCCCTGCAAATTGCAGACATCAAGTTGAAAGTTCAATTGGACAGGGTGTTTTGATTTGTTTCAAACTTCTCAGTCAACATTTTGTTTGTTTGTTTGTTGGGGTATTGGGATGTTTGTTTCATTTTCTTTTGGTATTTTTTTTGGTGGGGGGGGGGGGGGGTTGGCTTGGCATTTTCTTGATAAATGTTCAAATGGTCTTTTCACCTCAATCTTTACGGTCACGAGCTTAAAACTTGAAAACAACAACTTTTAGACTAGAATAATTTCCCCTTTTTCTGTATTTCTTTGGGAACCTTCAAACTCGCACGAACGATTACCTCAATCTTGTGACCTATTTTGCCGTCAAGAGGAATGTCATTATGTGTTTGTTTCTTTCTCCAGCTACACTGGGCATCGCCGTATTGAAACCTATTCCCTCATTTGTACCTTTTAAAGACATATTTTTTTAACGCCAGCAAACTCGTAATATGAATAAAAGTCTCTGTGTGTGTGTTATGTGTATTACATGAGCACGGCGTACTTTTCATAGGCAAGACAGCCATTAATTGTGGTTTATTCAGTCTTATATCTGGACCAATGGGAGACTGGCTAGGAGAAAGGTCGACCAATGGCAGCTCTTTCATCATTTGAAAACGAGTATTCCAAGTTCGTTCTCTGTTATTTTGATGGACAGTGCTACTGAGGGATTCTGCCTTCACTGATGTCTTACCTACACGGAAGCATACAGCCGTTGCGGCAATTGAGTAAGCCTATGGCCCCATCGCATAGGATGTGCTCCACACATTCACCTGCAAATTAGAATTGTGAAATTATCAATACTTTGTTTTAGCATTCAATTCAATTCACTGGATATGCTATAATCATTTGCCATTACGTCACCGGGATAGTCCCCGTCCAAAACGACAAGGAAAATAAAGGGAAGTGACTGAATTACATGAATCGTGTCCTTTTTTGATTCGCGAAGATTTTGTTCATCTTTCGCAAACATTATGGCTTTTAAGGTTATCGTGAGAGGTATTGGAAGATTTTACCAACGGAGGCATCTTCGCTTAAAGGTACTATCATACTTTGGTTGCATACCAAAATAGAATCTTTAATTCAAAAGGTAAGGGAATTAACTTTGTGTAGCGTTGGTGGAAAAGCAAGGCGAATACATCTCAGTGAATCTGTAGCGGCGATCAGCGCAGCCACATGCATCAAGGATTGCTTCAAACACACAGCTTTTCTCGCACGCCTGCATAAGGAGAAAAAAAACAAATGAACGAAATTCAGCTTCGATATAATGTGATAAATTATTAGGAGTATCACGTATAGGACTGAATTAGATCTATCGCAAACATTATCGCCAAGTGCCAGTTCGAAAGTTCGTCGTTTGTAAAACCTACCCGATGCTTTCTTGGGAGATGTTAAACACTTCCAAATATTAAATTTTGAGCATAATGCAGTCTAAAAGTACATGATTAGTAAGAGTGCTCCTTGTTTCAAAATCAAAATGACTAATGGTTGTGCTTTTTCTTAAAACGAAAAATTGGTACAACCGATCTTATTTTTCGTCGAATGAGGGCGCCCCTTGCATTATTGGACACAAGTCAGGTAAAAACAAAATCTTGTGAATACGCATGTAACAGAGTTTATTTATCAATAATAGGTTGAAATCGGACTCAACATTCCATTTAAAGAAAGAACTATGTAATACTATTCGTATGTTTTTTTTTTCATTTTGGTTTGGAAAGGTCACATAAGAGTGACGCCCACACAAACAGAGCGCCCTCACGAGGTAACCGAAAGAGTGTTTGTGGCCACAGCTATAGGGAGAGAGGACGAATGCGAATGGATTTGGAAGAAGGTTAACGCCAACCCAACGGCATAACATACCGTCCACCATTACTGCGGTGTCCCCGAACGCCTTTTGTGCCCACTGAGTGGCAACAAAGGAATTTCCACTCCGCCGCATAACTCTATACTGCAGGGTGTATGTCCCCTGATACACCGCAGGGCCAATTACATGAATTGCAAGACGGATTCGAGTATTACACACAAAAGGCAGACGGAGACACCGCAGTAATGGCGGATGGTATTTCGTGCCGTCGGATTGGTGTATCATGGTCGACACTCACCGATAGACTGTAATTCACGTCGGTATAGAAATCACTGAAGACTGTAGCCTTTTCATTCTTGCAAGTCGTATAAGGATGACCGAGACGGTCAATTACAACCTAAAAAACAAGAATAATCCTTACCAGGGACTGGTATTTTTAATTCTTAAAATGCTATGGGTCAAATTCACCAAACGCCGCATGAAATGTTTGACAACATGCAGCTTCGAAGGAATAATCATAGAATTTGAACAGAATCTGCGTATGGGAATAAACAACACTTCACAAGCGGCATACAAAAAGTTTTTGTTTGTTTGAACCAGTTTTTATAAAAAAAAATTTAAGAATAAGAAAATTAAGCAATTTGGAATTTCTTTTTAGAAGAAACATTATTTTGTTTTACCATGCATGTTTAGCTTTTACTTTTGCTTTTTGTTTACAGACATTGTGTTGTGTATTTTTTTTTATTCTCGTTCTTGCTTGTTCTCGTATAAAGATTCCTATTTCGTTTTACAATGAAAATAATGAAATTTATTATAGATTTGTTGAAAGTTTATTCTTCTTTTGATAACAAAAAACATGTATAGTTAATCGCAGTTTGTAAGTACATTTGCAAAAGGGCTATGACCAACTTGGTAATGTCACTTAAATACTTGCTTTCTCAAAAGCTTGCGTAAGTAAGTCATCGCCAAATAACCTTTAAACAATTAAATGGAATTAAGCCAGAACCTTTTAACGGTTAGTTTTAAGGTGGCTTTCCGGAATGAAGTAGATCAATACAGCAAGATCCATTAGGGAACGATCAATAAACGTGAGCTTCCGGTAAAGATATCGCCATGCAGATTTGGACTGTTGCGAGGTTTTTGTTTAAGCGCCAACTAATTAAAGTCATTTGTAAATTTGCTTTTCGATTCACAAAAATTGAATTTTGAGAATCTTGCTGCCGGCTATGGAAGGAGGATAGACTGTAGCAATTGATGTATTATTTTATTAAGACCTTCAGTTGGTGGTGTGCAAACAATCTTAGGGAACGAAGAATTAAAAACTAGAAGAATGATATCGATTTTGTTATACCTTTGAAAGGTTCATGATAACATTCAAAAGGACAGTAGAACTCAGACTCGGACTTGGATTTTGGTGACAGGATTGTTCAAACAAAATGTTCATTCAAACATGGCCAACGTGCCTTTTCAAACGGTTAAACAGTACTGTTGATCAGTTATTGCTCCTATACACTGTGGGCAAATTTTCAACAAGCAGTGCTTCGTGCATGTGTTTTAGTTGGTAAATTTATCGGGTAGGCGTTAGGTGTAAGGTGTTTGGGTGTTGGGTGTTTGATGCTGGGTATTGGGTGCTGAGTGTTGGGTGTTGGGTGTTGGGTGTTGGGTGTTGGGTGTTGGGTGTTGGGTGTTGGGTGTTGGGTGTTGAGTGTTGGGTGTTGTGTGTTGGGTGTTGGGTGCTGAGTGTTTGGTGTTTGGTGTTGGGTGTTGGGTGCTGGGTGCTGGGTGTTGGGTGTTGGGTGTTGGGTGTTGGGTGTTGGGTGCTGGGTGTTGGGTGTTGGGTGTTGGGTGCTGGGTGCTGGGTGTTGGGTGTTGGGTGTTGGGTGTTGGGTGTTGGGTGTTGGGTGTTGGGTGTTGGGTGTTGGGTGTTGGGTGCTGGGTGCTGGGCAAATACGGCCCTCTGAATATTGTAATGAGGCTTGTATGGTCACGGAAGGAGGTCCTAATAATATTACTATACCTTGTTCAGTGAGATTGACGTCTCGAAGCCCGGACTCACGATGACGCCGTGATCCTCCGGAAAAGGCATCTGATTCTGGTCGGCTATGTAGACTTTCATTCCAGCCGCATCCTGAAGCTCAGGTGTATAGTCGTACTGCTCTATATCGAAGTGCATGGTCAGTCCTGGAGTGGTTTTAAAATGATAATGATGGACATACTGATACCAAAGCCTAAACAGCAACCCAAGAAAGGAGCCCGTTTGTCCACGAAACCTGGGCACAAAAGCATAGTACACTTACCGTATTCCTTCCCAGAGATTGATGTCATCTTAGGATCTTCGCTATCAAAGTTAAACGTGTAACAGTTGCCGTGCAAATAATTGTAGAAATGTGTGAAGTTGCTGTGAAATAAAAATTGCCACAAAATGAAGCATTACCAAAAGAAGGATCGTTCAACTAATATAACAACATATCTATATTTCCATATACGTATTAGAGATATCTTGAAAGTGATTTAATTTTCATGAATCATAACGTAAATGTCTAGTGCTATTTGTCAATTATATTACCCTTTATCTTTCTGATATTATATCACTCCCATGAGTCATAACCGTCCCATTTTCCCAAGAGGTATTTTGCCCTGGAAGTTAGTTATTTATTATTATTATGGTGGGTATATGGAGTGCGTGTGTCTTGTTCAAGGACACAAGCAGTCTGATGCCCATATCGTTTTGAAACTCGATAGTCGGCGACACTGTACCTGGCTACAAGATCTGAATCTCGTTGCACCAGACTACCGGGTCCGTTGTATGAGACAGGAATTCGTGGTCTGGCAAACCCACCTTGGTGCACAAGGATAGCCATTGAACGTGCAGGAAAGCATCATGGTCGACAATAGGTGGCCATATTGGGTCCGGTTTCCGTACGTCAAGTTCGACAGAATGTCGAGAGACTGCTGTGCGATGCCGACACTTGGTGGCTGCTCTGTGAAATCCAATTCCTCCCAGTCTTGGTAAACGTCCTATAAGGGGGAGGATAGACGGAAAACATAGAGGCTTATTTATTGAGATGGAAATAAAGGTCAGAGGTTATGCTAGGAGTCCACTGGGCCGGCGCCAGTTGGTGCCAGTTCGCGCCAATGCAATTTGCTGTGGCGCCTAGTGTCGCCAATAAGGTGCCTAGTGGCGTGAATTTGGCGGCAAGAAAATTTCAAATTTTTTGAAATTTTCGTCGCGCCACTTTTATCGAGCAACCAGCGCGAAGTGTCCATCAAGTGGCACCAAATAGCGCAAACAATCCGCCTATTGGAATCCACTGGAATGTAATGGCGCGCGCCAAGTTGCGCCTCTACGCGCCAATCACATAATCTTTGGCGCGAACTGGCACCAACTGGCGCCGACCCAGTGGACTCCTAGCATAACATTGGCCTGCTGCACTTGCAGGACTGATCTGTCCGTCTATCGGGCTGTCTACGCAGCAGATTAGGTGCAGGAAGTATTACTTACATGGTGTACATTAGCAAATTAGTTGTGAAATGAAAATCTGAATGTTGCTTTTTTAGCACTCAATTCCAACTCTTGAGCACGAATATTTTACCACTGCCCTTTTCCCCTTGGGGATATTTCGGTTCCTGGTCCCAAGACTGATTTCCTTCCTAGGCCATGTAATCCCTCTAAGTATTCACCTTCCCGTAAAACCTGTGACATTGTGGCCAAATCCTATATAGGAATGAGAACCGAAAATACCTCAGTTACATAATGACGAAGCAGATTTTTGAGTTTGGCTGTGTCTCCGTCCAATGCAGACCAGCGTACACTGTTCAAGTTGCAGACGGTAACAGCAGGGAAAATTGCCGATGCTTCGAACCCAAGACCCACGTTCACCGCCACATCGTACTGAAGGTAATGTTTGCCTAGCATGAAGCCCTGCCAGCCGAACATGAAGAGACCGCCGAAGAAGAGACAGGCCCAGGCCAGCCGGCGCTGGGTGTTGGCAGCCCGTCGGATGTTGGGGATACCGTGGGCTCCGATGTTCGCCATGACGGTGGAGAATACCTCCGTGGTGGTATCCGATGCACCATCCTTGGTTTGCATGGTAGTCATCGATGGATAGCGCGCATAGACTCAAGCAATTGGATATACTCGAGGGCCTGAAAAGTTGGAAGCGAGGCAATCGAACTAAACCAAACGCTAGTGAACGTTATAATAAAAAAAAACTCTATAATTACGTAACAATGACGTCACTATGAATCTGTCCATAATTTATACACGATTTCTGAGATTAAATTTATTATTCTTTAGGGACTTTTTGCACACTGTAGTCAGAAAAGCACCTAATTTTTCTTTGAATGCATGGCACTCGTGGAGGCAATAACCGAACATGATTAAAATTAGAAATAACACTCACTTAATTCAGAGTTTCAAAGCAACTTGGCGAAATGAAGACAACAAAAAGTTTAAGAAAACAATACGACGAAAGGGAAGGGGCGAAATAAGACAATAAAAAGGGAAACAAAAGAAAATATCAATTGAATAAAACAGCGAATTGATATAAAACTCACATATGTTTTCTTCGGCTCAGTCCCTTATAGGCTAGGTATGCTTCGGGGCACTAACTGCATATTATATCAATGAGCATGATCAAGTTATTTATATACTGAACTGGATTAGACTTGCGCAGTCGCTCCACTAGGAAGCATCCCTGTCCCATTTTAATTTTTAATAAGTAAGTGTCGGGCGAGATTGTGACTGACCGTCAGCCGATGACGTGTTTGACGGTTGCCTAGAAACCGAGGACCGCACTATATCAGAAGAGAAGGTTGCATGTACATGTATTAGGTTACATGGCGAACGTCCAGTATTTCAGAATTGTGGGTGTGTTTTGTTGTCCTTAGGGCCTAGGGTGTTAATCGGGCAGGGTAAAGGAACATCAAACTCTCCGTCTCGGAGTGCGAAAGTGCGAACGATATTCTTACATGTTGTTTCCACGAACCGATCCACATAAAGTCAAACTCCTTCAACATCGATTTTATTCACTTATAGCGATCCTTTTTTTTTTTAATAATAGTAATATACCAGTTAATAGAAAGGACACATTTTTCAAATTTAAAATCAGATCAAAGATTGTTCCGAGTGGAAATTGTGCCAAATTCAAACTTTGATTTTTGTCAAATAAATGCAAATTCGTTGCCTAAAATATCAAAAACGATTCAGTAACAGTCATCTGTGAAATTTCCAGTCCCATACAGTGCTCACCTTTTGAGAAAACAGTGAAAAAAGCTCACGAAATCTTTTAAAGCTTTTCGTAGGAAGAAGGTTTTATCTAATTCCTGAGATCAAAATAGTTTTTGGTCAATTGTTTCAAGTTACTCATTTCCAGATAAATACAGCATTTCAGGCAGAAAAAAATTCAAGGTATGTTTCAACCATCACCTTCTTTATACCCTGTAAGTTATAGATAAATCTGTGAAGATTTCCGTTTCGGTTTGCCACCAAAGTATGATACTTCCTTTAATATGATAAAAAAAAAACCCGATGGTTTAATCCAAGCAGTCACACATAATACAGGTTTCTTGTGTTGTGACACTATACAAGACTCTTGTTCAAGATAAAAGACAAAATTGCCGTTCGATATCTACGCAGTGTTTATTACTCGTTACGCAATAGCTAGTTTTCATTACATTAAACAACAATTAGCATCGGTTATTAAGTACAATTATAATACCTTTAAATTGTTTTGCAGCACTTAACTACTACTTACAAATGTCAGGATTAAAAGTACATTGCTATTAATTAGATCGACTTGCTTAAGCGAGGCAGAGGGATTGAAACTTTTGTTAGAAACCCACTGCCCAAAATTTGATTCAGTTTTTGTTCACAACCATTCACTAATACATGTAGCATTTGTATCAAAAACTCTTGCATCTAAAGGTAAAGCTTTCAGATAATGGGCACCTTTATGAAAATTAAAAAAATATAGGTAAAATCGATTGAAGCTGTTAAAAATATATTTTTTTAATTTTTTTTTTATAGATATTGGTATCTGAATTGGCTACGATATAATTATGATATTTGTCTTAAGCTATAGAACTGTAAATTGCAAGTAATAGGCCCCCATGTAAATTACGTCACTAGAGTGCATGGGGATTCCACTTAAGCTTAAGCATGAAAAGTCATTCATGATCATACAGTATTACCTTTCGTATGTTCATGTAATGTTCACTGTTTTGGACTTGTATTCGGCCATTGTTTTTCTGAGCATAAACATTCACAAGGAGTTTTGACTGGCATACTGATTTTATTTACCAAGTTTATTTTGGTGCTTAAGCAGATTTTGGTGATTAGGCAGCCTTATGAAATAGACCATATAGGAGGAGTTAGCTCACATGTTCGGTAAACATAAAGTTTGTTTTTTTCATCGTTTCAGTTTGCCTTCAAGATGGTGGCCAGATATAAATTCAGAGCATATGATCTATGGGCATGCAATGTTGTCTTTAAAGGCGATATCATTATCTTTAATGATTCGTTCAATTAAACGATATAATCTTACATTGTGAGCCCGATGAAATTAACTTAAAACATGCAAAGTGCTAGTGAGCAAGGTGAAGTGTATTGGATTATTAGATGCTACAGACTGTGCATGTTATCTCGCGACCATTGACGTATGGGGGACACAGAAGTGCACCACACTGCCCTTCAACGATGAAGAGAAGAGCTTGATTCACGCTGGTCTGACTGCCGGGGATCGCCTCTGGGGCCTCATCCACGCAGATGGCCGCAGATCGCTGCTCGGTGTTGTATTTACCGGACATGAGGAAGCCCCGGTACTCCTCCGTCCAGTTGCTGCTCGGGCAGCCGAGCGTTGCCGGCAGCAGTAGCTTGGTGCTGCGGTTAACCAGGCGGCACACCGCGCACGGCACGTCGCGGTCTTGGATGACCTCGGTATTGTCGTGGGAGAAGGGATCGTAGGGGACCTCGTACTCCACCCCGTACAGATAGGACTGGGAGTTGGCGGTATCGCTGTAAGACGCTGCCCAGTCAGGCTCGGTCGGTAGGCACCAGAAGTCGGTAGAGCCACCTTTGTGGCCGGAATGCGACCCAGCTGCGATACCTGCACAGGAGAATGACTACCTATTAATCGGAGCATGTATCTGTACTAGTATTTGAGTGAGTAAAGTTTCATTACTTGAGACTAGTATTCCTTGATAGTGTATCTCATAGTAGAGTTTCTTTCAACGCATGAGTTTCATCTTCAGAAAAAAATTGTAGCTCACGCACAGAATGTGTTATACAAGATGTTCTTCGCTACTTCTCTACGACCCATTCTTAAAACCAGGCCTCGGAATAGGTTTTCATCGGACTTATAAGGCGGACAGAGCCCTCCTCAGAGCCCACCTCAGTAATTTGACCCTTGTTTAAAGCGAATAGTCACCTGCATACACGAGCTCTGTGTCTGGACTGTTTGGACAAGAAGTGCGCCCCCATCGGACATAGGTGTCTCCTCCTGATGATGTGGTGAAGTCGGGGTAGATATCTTGTGCACGATGTAGCATCTTATCTGGAGAGGTATAGGAATGAATGATCGAATGAACAGCTAAGTCAAGCATCAAGGAAATAACACATGGGGCTCATGACAATACAGGCACCACTCAATTGTGAGTTTGTGATTATTTCTCTTGATATTATGACAATAAGGGCGATCCCAAATAGTGCGCCCTCAAGAGTTTGCAACGCGTTGGCCAATCACAATGCACGGAATCTATCCGCATTGGGTCGACAAATTCCGGGCATTGTGAATTGCCAACGCGTTGCAAACTCTTGAGGGCGCAATTTGTGGAATAGGTCTTATTGAATTGAAGAGTTCATTGTTATCTTTGGACTTTATTATTGAACATTGAATCAGTTTTATGTGAAGTCTCGGCTCTCTAAATAATACTGAGGTGAGCTCAGTGAAACTTTTCCAATGACTGCCAATGAATATTATGGTCGCACAGGGCTATCGTACGTCTTATCATAATTAAAACGGTTTATTTGACATTTTGTTTCCTTGCATGGTCTTAAGCAAAGGCCGATGTAAAGGTTCTGTCCCCCCATGTAAACTTCATCCGCCCGGACACATTTACACGGTTGTAGCCATGTACGAGGGGACATTATTACACGGCTCTGGTCATGGTTGTTCTGGGGACACTTACCTGGGTAATTCTGTTTCCCGGACACATTTAGAGGGGGGGGGGGGGCAAATTTGACCTTTACACCGTACCATAAACTTGGATTCAAGTTATACAATGGCAATTCGTTGACGGGCCAAATAAAGTCAATTTTTGTTAAGAATCCTTTTCTTCAAAAGTCTATAAAAGTACTTAATTGGTACTCACCATTGGCTTCCTCGTCATCCGCGTCTCTCTTATGCCGTCGATGAGCGACCATTCCCGGTAGCCCTGACTCCTCATCGATGCCCATGTCTCCCTGCGAGGCATGAGACAAAAAACCGGCCGCATCAGAAATAGTGCATCATGTGGATTATTCTACAAAGCTGTTACCCACCTTGACTGGGTTTATAGACTTGACTGGCGACGTTCGTTTTGGTGATACTGGAAACGAATATAAAGTAGGGACCGCCGGGAACCAATTCTACTACGCCTGGTTCAAAACGAACCATTCGTTTTGAGCAGTGGTGTCTCCCGCCCTCTGTTGGCAATTCGGTGATTTTTACTCGGCATTAACGAAACGAACGACGCCATTGTAGTCAAGACTAACTCATACATGAAAATGTTCACTACCTTTTCACCCTTTAATCCTTGTAGGCCGGCCGGTCCAGGCGCTCCCTCTCGTCCGTCTTTACCGTCCCGCCCATCTCTCCCGTCTCGGCAGGAACAACTACCAGAATTCCCTGAAAAACGCCCAAAATAATACACGTTTTGTGTTGATTTTGTCATACATTCTTAATGTCTCAAGCAAAATCAGTTTTTTCCTTTTAGCATTATTCTTACAACCAACAATTTGACTTACCAGGTTCCAAAATATTGGACAGGAATGTACCATTGGGCTTGCCGGCGCGGCCGGGAGACTCAGGGGCGTCTTGGTGCCGTCGGTTTCGTCGACCGGCGGAGTTCCAAGCTGGAGCAATCTTCACCGATCCGGATTCGGATAAGATGTCCTCCAACCACGACAGACGATCGTCGTAGATTTCCATCTTGTCCTGTGCCAAACATATCAGAATTAAACATTGCTTCATGACGAAAAACTATAGTCCCATAATAGTGAGCTACAAATATGTAGAGCACTGAATCTACTGTACTCTTAGTGCTATAATTAAAGGGTTTCTGCAATAGGAATATTATGGCTGGCATATGTGTCAAAAAGCAACTGTTTTATGGGGCCTGTGATTTTACCCACTTCCTCGCACTGTTTCAGGGTTAACAACAGGTTGTTTTTTATGCTAATTAGAATGTCTATATTCATAAGCAAAACTGTGACGTCATCTGGGTATCTGAGAGCCAATTTGTGCACGAAAAGTTAGGGTTGTTTGACCTTTTCCTCCTCAATGGATTTTATTGTGCCGAATAATTATGTTCCTTTCACTCAACTGGTGGTGTAAATTTTTTGCCAAACCATTTCTGTGGAGCGATTTTGCCTCTTAATTCTTTTTTTTTTTTCCATTACACTTTTGCTGTTGGTTCCCCACATGAGCGTGCATGAAAATTACCCATTTTGCAAAGCCATTCAAAAGAAAACGACTGCCAGCTTGAAACCAAAATAAGACTTGCCATTCATTATCTGTCAGTATATTCTCTGTATGAAGACAATGAAATAACCTGACTGAAAAAAGCACTGCGGGAACCCTTAAAGGCTACCCCAACACTCACCCTGACTGACTGCAACTCCTTGTTGACGTAGAAAACTGCCGCACCGATCACGAACAAGGTGAGGCAGAGGTTTGCCAGGCTTCCCAAGAAGAACCAACGCCACAGCTTTCTGCTCTTGGCGGACTGGCCATTCTCGTAAAGCACGGGCCCACCATCCTTACCAATTGATAACTCTGGAAGCTTGGGCAAAGGAGCCATCATCAAGGGACTTGTATAGAAACGCAGCCTTCTTAGTATAATGTCAGAGACCGAAATGACGGGTTTTCAGTCCTACCACCGTCGTCACTAGCCTTATTCGCGTATGAGGGATTTTCCCTTCTGGTTCCCTTCGTGTCTGAACCAGATGTTTTATTCAAACTTGAGGAAGTGCATGAACTTTATGAGGAGAGTAACAGCCCTTGAAAAGGAAATGTACCAAGGTCCATGTTGATATGATCTCGAAATGTGGCTGACGTTTACAGATAACTTCTTAGCATTTAAGCTTAAACGTGCAGCGCGCACTGAGGCACAACATGAACATTGTATGTCCGATGTCGAACTTGATGCGTGCTGCAGATACAATTTTGAAAGATCTTCCAAGTGTAACGCGTTCCCAGTGCGTTCGGCGATTGCAAAAGTGTTGTAAAACGAAACTAATCTTTCTGTGAGAGACAAATTGAGGCAGAAAGGTTTATCAACTGGATTGAAATCAATGCCACCTCTTGCCGTGATGCTGTGCCTTTAAAACGTGAGACAAGGATGACAGGAAGGTGGATGTCACCAAGTTTAAATAACTGCAGGAAACGGGCACTAATAAACAAGGAAGTATAAACTCAATTAAGAGCAGGAAAAACCCAGGGAGATTGTGGAAAGGACTTGTTTTCTAGAATCATATTAAATAATACAATGCTACATATGCACCAGTACATTTATAACTATAGTATATTGTGGAATCTTTATTGAAATATGTAGGTTTAACATACATTATTGTCATTATCGAATAAATACAAGCTTCATTAATTGTAAGTCATTGAAACAAAAGACATTTCGTGGGATGACTTGAGCGGGATTTGAACCAGCGACCTCCGAAACCTTTTGTTAGACTTTTTGTTTAAACAAATTTTAATATAGGATCATAATTCGTTCTCGACAAAATACAACACTATCTTGTACTAAAAAAAAATGTAATAATGTGTTAAGAAATTTCTGATTATCTGCTTTCGTCTGCTTGGCATTGCACTGATGGCTCTCCGTAATCTCTCCATTTTTGGTTGCCCATCAAACACGGAATGTCACATTGGAAAAGAAACAAAAGGCTTTTAAAAGCTTTACATTATAATAGTGGTTGCAAATATTAAAGATTACCATTCATAAAACTGCTTTTGCCGCATTGCAAGTGAGGCCTGATATTATAAAGTGTAAACATTTTGAACCTTTTAATCTTGTTTCCAAAAGCATTTGCGAATCCTTCCCTGATTTCTACCCGTACCACCCATGCCGAACACTACAAGTGCATGTTGGAGCTTGCAAACAATTAATACATTTCAAGACAATAGAGTGGACGGTGCAGTCATTGTTTTTCATATTTGTTCTTATCGCCTTTTCAATAAACTGTAAAATAGGCCACTGTAATAACCCTCTGATATTTTCCGTAGTATTTGAATGAGAAAACAAGGCGAAAACACTGAATTTCACCACATCAATGGCCGTGATCATAGTTAAGTGATTGCTTGCTCCATCTGATAATAGGTGGGCGTGTTAATCAATGAGGTTTGGAACTATATGTTTATATTCATGCATTCTGATTACTATTAGCCTACAAGTTCAAATTCACATTTTTAATACTCGTTACAGAACTGCTGAGTTACGGATATCAAACTTAAGAAAACTACATTCTAAGACAATATTATTTACAAAACTGCTTTTAAGAAATTCACCGCCCCATGTCTGATCTCGTTTCAAATTAACAATGTTAGACTAATGTCACACGAGTTCGAGGCAATCATCAAGAGGAAATAATATACGTTTGAATTCTAAATTGCTTTCTCAAGAACATTATAGTGATCTACAGGAAATTGTTCCCAACTCACTGAAGCTTGACTTTTTAAAGGTAACTTCATACTTTGTTTTATTTTTCGGTTTTTTGAACTTCGGTTCTAAAGAAATACAGCATTTCCCGCAGAACAATTTTCACGGTACGTTTCTAACATCACCATCTTTTATACCATGTAAGTTATTGTAATGCTGTGAAGATTTCTGTTTGGTATATACAAAATAGGTAGTTCAAGTAGTTTATAGTACAGTTTATGGGTGTTAAGTACTTCAAGATGCCATTCTAGTGAACGATTGTGAACTGTTAGATACTACACACGGTGCATGTTATTTCGCGGCCTGTGACATACGGGGGACACAGAAGTGCACCGCACTGCCCTTCAACGATGTAGAGCAAAGCGCCATCCGCATTAGCCTGACTGCCGGGGATCGCTTCTGGGGCCTCGTCCACGCAGATGGCCGCTGATCGCTGCTCGTGGCCGTGGTGCCCGGACATTAGGAAGCCCCTGTACTCCTCCGTCCAGTTGCTGCTCGGGCAGCCGAGTGTTGCCGGCAGCAGCAGCTTGGTGCTACGGTGCACCAGGCGGCACACCGCGCACGGCACGTCGCGCTGGTTGATGATGTCCACATTAGAGTGGATGAATGGATCAAAGGAGACCTCGTACTCCACCCCGTATAGATAGGACCCGGAGTTGGCGCCATCATTGTAAGATGCTGCCCAGTCAGGCACAGACGGAAGGCAGAAGAAGTCAGTAGAGCCACCTTTGTGGGTGTAATGCGAGCCAGCTGCAATACCTATGAAACACACAATAAATACATCACTTTTAAGATCCAAACTTGTTTACATCAATTTAAAATGCTCGTTTCTTCCTCCAATTGCATGCGGACACAATTTACATTAATTGGAACATTTGGGGTTTTTGTCTCGTTGCCATGGGGCAACCGGGATCATGGATTTTTTTATTTAAGTTCCCTTGATCGTTCGGGTTATGGTTTAGCACAATATCACACCTGCATACACCAGCTCCGCATCATTTGGACAAGAAGTGCGCCCCCATCGGACGTACGTGTCTCCTCCCGAAGGCCTGTTGCCGTCCTGTGTAGGCGAGTCTACAGTAGGTGCAAAAACGAAATCAAAGTAATCGAATAAGACGGTATCGACATCATGGTATCGAAATGTACATGTTCACACTGGAAAATGCGAGGATCGTGTCATGATGTTATTGGAAGCAGAACCTACCTATAGGGAGGTCGTCGTCCACGTCTCTTCTTTGTCGTCTGGGTCCAACGATTCCTGGTAAACCAGACTCTTCGATGATGCCAGTGTCCCCCTGCAGGCGGGGAAGCCAAACAAAAAACAATCAACTGAGCTCCCGCCTGAACATTTTCTTTCACCCATTTTGTAAGTAACTGGCGCCGAAATATACGCCTTCGGCTGAGGGATTCAAAGCCTTGTCATTCTCTCTATATCATTAAGGCAAACATGCTTCAAGAAAAGCCACTGAGCCTGTGTTTTCAGCTTTTGGACGATGGAGACGAAGCCAGTGTCAAAGCCAGCTCCTGTATCAAAGCCTTAGCCATGCAGAGTCTAAACCGAATGTTCCATGAAGGGTCAGAATTGATGTAATTCAAACTTGTGAGCGTCACAATCGTATTAAACCAATCAAAATTTAGGGAATGGTCACTGGCAGGCTGTGCGTGGATATTGAACTGAGAGCCGCAGACTAACATATTGCTGTCACGCTACCCGATATTTATATAAACAAAATTTCGGGATGATACATGTACGTACCTTTACACCCTTTTCTCCTTGTGGGCCGGCCGGTCCCCGAGGTCCAGCTCGTCCGTCATTACCATCTCGCCCGTCTCGACAGGAACAACTCGACTTCCCTGCAATTATCGGGCGAGTTTGAGAAGAGAATAGTACGTAGTGATGGAAATTGTATCACTGTGTATAAAAGGCCAACGTACTTTTGAAGGAAACAATCGTCTTTCAAACCGTCTTAATTTGTGCGTTGATTTCTTTCTTTTCTTCAGACGTTTCATTTTATATCTGCCCCTAAATTTACAATATTGGAAAAAAAATTATAATCCATACCATGTTCGAAAATACCGGACAAGAATGGTGTGGCTCGGCCGGGTGTCTCAGGGACGTCTTGGTGCCGTCGGTGTCGCCGACCGGTGATCTTCCAAGCTGGAACATCAATCTTCACCGATCCGGATTTGGAGGACATGTCCTCCAACCGCGCCAGACGATCGTCAAAGATTTTTACCTTGTCCTGAAAATCCCCCCAAAGATGAGAAGTTTTCATATCAGAATTACTCGAGACGAATCAGAGTTCGCCGGGTACGAACCGTCAACTTGAATCCCGGTGTCACGATCTGAACTGTCTGGCATGCCGAGCTGACCGCATGACGAAACCGGCCAGCTAGGCATGCAACGAACACGAGCTCAACTGTCTGGCATGCTGAGCTGACCACATGACGAAACTGGTCAGCTAGGCACGCAACGAACACAAGCTCAACTGTCTGGCATGCCGAGCTGACCGCATGACGAAACCGGCCAGCTAGGCACGCAACGAACACAAGCTCAACTGTCTGGCATGCCGAGCTGACCGCATGACGAAACCGGCCAGCTAGGCACGCAACGAACACAAGCTCAACTGTCTGGCATGCCGAGCTGACCGCATGACGAAACCGGCCAGCTAGGCACGCAACGAACACAAGCTCAACTGTCTGGCATGCCGAGCCGACCGGATGACGAAACCGGCCAACTAGGCATGCAACGAACATGGGCTCATCTGTTTAGCGTGCCGAGCTGACCGGATGACGAAACCAGTCAGCTAGGCACGCAACTCACCGTAACCGTTACTATCGCTCGTATGATTTAAGACGCATAAGAGCCCCTGATAGCCTTCGTAATTCTAGTTACGATCGATCTATAGGGCAGTCGTGTAACAAAATAAGATCTGTCATACACTGTCAAAGAAATCTTGTAATTTTTACAGCCAGACTGGCAGCGGATCTGCCAACAAACCCCTTTAAAAAGTACAGTCTGCATTTCAAATATTGCAAAATCGTTCACAGTATTATTATTGTAAAATTTACATTTCACTGCGCTGGTGTCGATTTCTGTTCATGATTGGGTGGGGATGATTGGTGATTTGGTGTCCTATGTGAGGGAGCGAAACGACCGAGCGGGTGGAGGCTGTGGGAGGTGGGATACCCCCTCCCAAACCAAGGACTTTTTAATGAAAACAGAGTCGAAAAGTCGCATTTTAGAGCATTTAAAAACAATATTCAGAAGAATTAAACGGTATAAATTCATTGCGAAGACTAACAAAACAACAAGGATCATGTAATATTTCTATACAATAAAATTAAATGACATTCAACCTCAAAATAATTTGGGGGGGGGGGGGGGGGGGTGATAATACACGCCACACCACCCCCCCCCCTCCTCAAATATTGGGGATGTATCCCCCCCCCCCCATCCCCCGGGATCGACACCCATGGTTCACTGTAAATATCGTTACAATTTCCTGTAAAATAAAAACATCAAATTACTGTATTTTTTTTTTACAGTGGACTGTTCAGCATTGCAGTTAGCTGTAATGTGTTTTTAAAGCGGGTAAAATAGCAAATTACAAGGGTTTGTTGGCAGATCAGCTGCCAGTCTTTTTACTGTAAAATTTACAAACATTTTGTGGTTTTACAGTATATTGTAAAAAACAAATTACAATTTTCCTGCAAAATAACACATTTTTCGTCATTTTATAACCTAAAATAGTTAAAAAGACATATTAAAAATGAACGTTTTGTCATTAACTCGTCCATCACAGACATATAAAGAAGATGCACTTAAAATCTTGATTTTAAATTGCCAATTTTATTTGGCAATGATGCATGGGGAATGCTATGGAAATCAAAATATACAACGTTTGTGCAAAATAAAAGGCTTTTAAATATTGACAATTGAGATGTACACAAATTCATGCAACCTCCTTCCCTTCTTACAATTCAAATTATAAAGAGTAAGACATGAAAGATGCCAAAAGGAGACTTTGCAGTTCTGTGTGGGGAGAAAAGGTCACATAACAGCTGACATAAATTTCTAAAATTCCGAGCAAATAATTATGCATTCCGTACTTATATCCTACAAAAGATGTCTAAATTATGTACCGCCACTACCCACTAGTCAAGATAATATGGGGAGGCGCATACAGAAAACTAGTGAGATCTAAGAGGAATTAAAACAGAGACCCACAATATACTCACCCTGACCGACTGTAACTCCTTGTTGACGTAAACTATCCCCGCACCAACCACTAACAAGGTGAGGCACAGGTTGGCCAGGATTCCCAACAAGAACCAGCGCCTGGAGTGAATCTTGACCGATCGCTCATGTCCGTGAAGCACTACCAGCCCACCATCCTTACCCGCTGCTGGTAACTCGTGAAGCTTGGGCAACGGAGCCATTATCAGGAGACTTACTTGTTCAGAGAAGCGCTGCTCGGTGATATACGAACTAACTGACGCTGCCAAAACAAGCCTTCCAAACAAGCTCGGAGACACGAACTGACTGTTTATCTGTTCGGCCTCGGAGTATTATGGTAATCGGCTTCGTGTTTTCACAAATTTTGTTTTGCAGTACGAGTATTTTCTTTTTTTACAGTGAACTGTAAAGGATTATGGAACCAAACGCCGAGGTTGACACTGAGCTCCATCACCTGATGATACCAAGCTTTGCGAGGGAAAGTCCCGCGCGTGATAAATAAACAGGATTGTCCTCATTTTCTGAAACTCAAAAGTTTGACACCATAAAGTGTCTCTGATCTGGTTACTCTTCTCCTTCATGTGAAGGTGCTGTTTTGATAAAACTTCGGGAAGTAAACAGAGAAAACTGTAAGAAAATACTGTACATAACAAGAAATAATATACGGCGGTTATGGTGTTATCTTCAGTAAACCGAAGCTTGAAGCAAGAGTTCTTTCACTCACAAACAACTCAATTTACAACTGGCATCCGCTCTCGCCTCTTGTGTAAAAACAAATAAATAAGCAAACACCCCAAAAGACCAAATAACAAAATCGATCACCGATTTCCAAAATACACTGCAATGTTTTTACTAGTATAGGCTTATTGCCGTGATGAATAATTAACTGACGTTTGACGATTAAAAAAATCATTACATTGGTCCGTAGCCCAAGAAGGATATGTTTTTTAATGCATGATTCACTCATTTATTAAATGGCTTCGGTTGATGATAGGAACTCAGTAAAACTGAGTTGTAACCAGGAGCGGATCCAGATTTGTTCAAAAAGGGTGGTGGCGTGGGCGAACAAAGCTAGCAGGTTACGGTGGGCGGTGAGCCTGAGGTAGTGAACCAGCCAATTAACTTTGTCCCTAATTCTTGTTCTTCTCCTTTTGAGATACTCCCTCTCTATATGCTGGTTTTTCTGTCTTTTTATTCTTTGCTGAAAGGAAAGGGGGCGTACGTGTGCCCCCACTGGATCCTCCGAGACCTTCTCCTTCTCCTTCCTGTGAAGGTGCTGTTTTGATGAAACTTCGGGAAGTAAACAGAGAAAACTGTAAGAAAATATTGTACATAACAAGAAATAATATACGGCGGTTATGGTGTTATCTTCAGTAAACCGAAGCTTGAAGCAAGAGTTCTTTCACTCACAAACAACTCAATTTACAACTGGCATCCGCTCTCGGCTCTCGTGTAAAAACAAACAAGCAGACACCCCAAAAGACCAAATAACAAAATCGATCACCGATTTCCAAAATACACTGTAATGTTTTTACTAGTATAGGCTTATTGCCGTGATGAATAATTAACTGACGTTTGACGATTAAAAAACAAATCATTACATTGGTCCGTAGCCCAAGAAGGATATGTTTTTTAATGCATGATTCACTCATTTATTAAATGGCTTCGGTTGATGATAGGAACTCAGTAAAACTGAGTTGTAACCAGGAGCGCCGCTCCAGATCCAGATTTGTTCAAAAAGGGTGGTGGCGTGGGCGAACAAAGCTAGCAGGTTACGGTGGGCGGCGAGCCTGAGGTAGTGAACCAGCCAATTAACTTTGTCCCTAATTCTTGTTCTTCTCCTTTTGAGATACTCCCTCTCTATATGCTGTTTTTTCTGTCTTTTTATTCTTTGCTGAAAGGAAAGGGGGCGTACGTGTGCCCCCACTGGATCCTCCGAGACCTTCTCCAAATCTCGGCTCCGGCTTCGTCTGCGTCATCCATATATTATGCTGAAAATACAGGTTGTGATTTTTCAATGAAGTTAAAGCTCTGTTTTCTTATTAGAACGTGACCAGAAAATCTACTTCCAAACCGCAGCCGAAAGCCTCTATTTTGATACCCGTTATCTTACTCATTGGACTCACGAAATAAAACCAGAGCCTGAGCCAGAGCCGGAGCCGAGGTTCGGGAAAAAGGCCAGGGTATAATAACCCAATGTAATGTACACTAAGCATGTATATGATGTGTGAAACCAATACAAGGTTACATTAATCAGGACAAGAGATGAATGAGGTGGCATAGAAAACAAACGCAGGATGCACCGGACAGGAAATACGAGGTAACACAAGTATTTAGCACACTTCAAGCCAAACATAATCTTCCCCTTAGGATGGTCGGTCTATTCGATCCCATAGCCTACTGGCTTAAGAAGAATCTTTCTCAAAGCCTGCTGCATGTAATATTGACTACCAGGGGCAGATCTAGCTTTCGGGAAACAGGGGAATTGAAAATCAAAAAGTGCAATTTCTATTAAATCAAGTCCTGATAAACTGCTGAGTCGCACTCATGCATAAGCCGGGCCTGACATAAACGTGTAATGGCTTGTATGAATTTGGCCGGGCACGACCTCCCTTTTTCGTTTGCAAACAGAAGATTTTTTGTCGAGATTTTTCTCAAGGGCCAAGGAGTCCCCCTAATTAGACACATTATAGGAACCGTTTAGAAATTGACCTATTTTAAACTAAGCTAACAGCTTTGGAACATAATGTCCTGCGCGTGCGGCCGAGTAGCTCTTCGAAATAGGCAAGTTCCCCATACATGTAGGTAGCCATGCAAAATGGGCTAGCAAACAAATTATTGAAATTACTCGCAACTTACTAACGTATTAATCAAACTACAAAATCTTCAATCTTGGTTATCTGACGAATACAGTATTTTGGTTTTAATGTGTAAAATCAAACTGTACACATTTGATAACACTTATGCACTTAAACGCAAAATTCGACGCATAATAAATATGTACAGCAGTGTCTCATTATTTAGTACAATTATGGCAAAGTGGAATAATTTACAATATGCCAGTGTTATCAACTTTAGGAATGAACAAATTAGACCTGTCATATCATCACAGATCCCTCTTTACAATAAAGACATCTAAACAACAACAAAAACAAACTGAAACAAAAACTCTGAAGTTATGTATTTGGAAATGAAACAAACGAGTACAAATTGTTTTCTAAGAAGGAAGAGCCGATATAAATAACCCAAAACTGGAGAACAAATTTGTATTCTATAGCCACTAACCAATTTTGTTAGTCAGTGAAAACTTTTTGAATATACATTAAATTTAGTATTTTTTTTTTATAACGGCGAATATTTCCTCTGTTTTCAAGACAAATGTGTACATGTACAGCCCATGGCACAATGAAAGTTTTTCGTGTGGTCAGTACATGTACAGTATTTGTATCATTGAAAGTTACAGTGAAATAAACAGGATGAATCCAAATAATTGCTCCAATCTCATTTTAAATTAAACAAATATGGGCGAATCACAGTAAAGTGTGCCTCCAAGAGTTTGCAATGCGTTGGCCAATCACAATACACAGAATCGGTGGACTTTCCACGATGCGCATTGGGTTAAAACAAATTCTGTGCATTGTGATTGGCCAACACATTGCAAACTCTTGGAGATGCACTATTGTGAATCACCTTTATTGTTCGTTTGTATTTTTAGTGCTCTATTCTACACGTGAAATTAATAAATGAAATCAAATGACTTCAAAGTGATTGTAAAACCGCAGTCAATAATGTACAACGTCCAATTATTTTTCAAGTATTGCACGACCCTGCACAGCATATAAAACAGTCCCTAAATCTAACAACCTAACTACAATACTGGGACACAGAGTATATCCAAGATTCAAACTTTAGACCTACTTCCATTTAAAGGTAATATCATACTTTGGATTTTGTCAAAGAAATACAGATTCGTAGGCAAACATATCAAGGAAGATACAGTAAAAGTAATCTGTGAAAATTTCAGTCCCATACGGGGCCCACTTTTTGAGAAAACTTAGTGAAAAACGGCCACGGTATTTCTTAAGTCTTTTCTCTTTTATTTTTGATCTTTTAAAAGATCAAAAAGATTTTTGGTCGTTGTTTTACTCTTTTCTGGATAAATACATTTCAGGCGGAACATTTTAACGGTATGTTTCTACCACCACAATCTTCATACCCTGTAAGTTATACGTAAATCTGTGAACATTTCTGTTTTGGCTTCTTACCAAAGTATGATACTACCTTTAATCTAACAAATAACCTAAAATTACATTAAGGCACACCACACAGAGTATATCCAGGAATCCAACTTTAGACCTACTTCCATTTCAATACACCTGTGTATATTGCTTGGCAATGTATTCCTCTGATTTCTGCATTAGGACAACGGTCCTGTAGGCTTAAGCACCAAAATACACCAAAAATAAATCATTCTGTTTTTCACTTGTTAGGAAACCAACCTGAACCAAACTTTATAGAAAAAGGTTTTAGATTATAAGGATTAAAAAAAAATTAAAAATTCGGATAAATATTTTTGTTAGTTTTCAAGAAAAAAAATATTAGGATGCCACAAATTTGTCGCCCTAATTTAGTCTAATTTGGTCTGTTGCACCAACAGCTTTTTCTGTGAAAATTGTCGCTCTATTGCAGAATTAAACAACCATTTTGGAGGCAAATTATTCTTATTTGCAGCAGAATTGCTAAAGTGTGATGGCTGTGGCTACAACGGGACTGCGTTGCTGGCATTCATGGGCGCCCTTTGGCTGCCAGCCGCATCAACCCATATAATGACCAAAGAGCACAGCCTGAAATTTTAAGTGAATGATTTTCGTTGAAGGAGGAAAACCGGAAAACCGAAAACCAAATTGGATGCATAGAGTTGGTAGTGGCACACACAAAACAAGTTCTCCTCTTTATATACCGGTAATATACATGTATGACACGCTTCAAACAGTTTGCAAGGCCAGCTTTCAACACAGCACACTGAGGCTTGCTGCATACTCGTTTTCCATCTTCCTTTGGAACTTGACAATGGGGTGTTCCAGAATTTGTGTTGTCTTGAAAAGGACGCTGTTTATGTGTTCAATCTGCAATGTCTTATAAATCATGTTCATTTGCAGATGAAACATTGTTTCCAACAGACATCCAGACTCACACTCCTCAGGCTCAACGGACGGGTCAATCTCGTAAGGCAATAAACAAGCCCTCTCTCAAGTTGTGCCCTGGAAGGAAGTCAGAGAGGAAGAGGGGGCTATATCTCCCCCATCCCCCACCCTTAAAGGGTTTCGTTGGTTCCCAGATGACACAAACATCCTCTGGATCTCATGATGTCGTCGGACTAGAAGGAGAACCTATCGTTCCACTCAGGTCTCTGTTTAGACTCGGCCGACTGTGTTCCCCTCTTCCTGGGCTGTCCGGTTGACGACGACGGTCGCTGATCAACCTAGACCCGATCAAAAACAGAAACGGAGAGTAATCAAAGTTCACTCAACCCAAATGGTGTTCTAAAGGTTTTCATTGATTCATATTGTTCTGGATTATTGATCTATTTCTTATTATTATTAAATTATTAATTTCTGTTTTGTTTTTGTTCTGCTTTTCCCGCATAAGAAATTGTAAGGACAACACTATTAGGGAAGCAAGGCCTGTTACCTTGACTGGCCAAAGATGTAATTAATTTGTCTGAGTGAAAGTAAACTAGGCTGACATGTATACAGAGAAATTTAAAATTTCATTTAATTACAATTTTACTGTAAGGCCGAACATTTGTGTGGGTTTAAAGTTCAATGATAAAATTGATAAATCCAAACAAATATGGCTATGAAAAAAAACCTTTCATATGACAAACTGCACAAATCTTGATCAAAAACCTTAGAAATTTCAGCCAACTTTTCAGTAAGCTTTTATCATCTGAAACTCATACACTTTGCATAGGTCTATATATACTGTCTAGTGTTACCTTCACTGAGCTTACTGCTGTTACACTGTACACTGTATTTCTAACAAAAGTCTTGTTAGGACCCAATATTATGTCCACTGACATGACTCACTACATAACCTTGAAAAATCAACTTCAACAGTGCAGTGTGCATACACACTAGGCTCTTAAATAACAAGACTACAATACAGTATGTGCATACATACATGTCCATCAGCACTATGGGTCATCCTCTGCATTGAGTAGTTTGCACCACCTGGTTTAACATTCTTCCTTGTCTTTTGATGACCTCCTCTTCCAGGACTTCCAGCCTCTGCAGAATGAAAGATGCGACGCTGATTGACGGACAGGCCCTTCTTTGGATTGATGGGTGGTAAGGATGCACTGGTAGAAGCATTCCCCCTTCTGCCCGTACCTCCGCCCGGAGACCCCTGTTTGTTCCCGTTTCGTTTGTCTCTGTCCTCTTGCTCTTGCCGTCTCAGCTCCTCTTTGAGTCGTCTGTTCAACGCCAGGGCGTCGTTGAGCAAGGAGGCTGTCTGTTCTTCCGTCAGCTCAACATGCTCTAACTCGCTGCATATGGACTCCACCTCGTCATCATCAAAATGGTGTACAGGTGATGAAGGGTCAAGGGGTTCTTGAGCTGGGTGTGGATCCATCTTGCTCTTCAATGCTGGGTTACATGTTCCTATGGATCAAAAATATTCAATCGGCTACTTTCATGTATACAGTAGATCTACTAAAGAGCGTGATCCAAATCCGTCCCTCACCTGCTCAGTCACGTGAGGGAAAGACATCAATGCATTATTTAATTGCTTCACCAAAGATTTCTTGAATACTTATTGTCAGTAAAAAGACATGTGAATGTTTAGCCCCGACACCAGTGCAAGTTGGCCACATGCAATTTTCAATTTGTCTATTTTGGGTTTTTTTTTTTTAAAGAAGATTTTAGGGCGTGAGGGATAGACATCTGTAAAAATGACTACATGTATGTACCTTCACCTGAGTCTATGGATTTGTTTTTATTGTTAAAACTTGGAAATATTTTCAACTTTGGTTAATTAAATAAATAGGGCCTAGTGTAAGAAATTTCTTTTATATTAAAAAAATATTGTCCTTTCTTAGTGAAAAGAAGTAATTTTTAAGGGTGTTGAAGGAATTTTAATTTATGTTTTTGAATGTTACCTAATTTTGGATCACGCTCAAAATGCAAACCTTAACTTCACTTAAAGCACTTGGGTCTTAACACTGGATATAGGCCCTACAAAGTACAATGTAAGTAAGTGTACTAAAACTAAAAGTAGAAACGGTACTAGTGTAGCGTTTCATTTAATAGGCCTAATACAACAAAACAATGCGTTCGTTGTATTCACGAAGACATGGTGTTTTAATCCACTTATCAATAAACTAATGGAATTAAATCTAGATCGCTAAACTTACATCGTGAATTATGACCGTTCACGTACAGTACGTTTGTCCGCGTCCTTCCCTTCGCAACAACAACTTGAAATTTAAACGTTGCCCTATTGACATTGTGTTTTCAGGCTACCAGACCTGGTAAATCTGACTATTCCTGTGTCTAATTCACAGGTAGACGTCAGGGAATCTTCCAATAAGAGAACCAGACTACATCGTGCTGGCTGAATGCGCATTTCTTTTTGTAATTTTGTGCGTAATAAAAACGATTCAAGTTCACAATCACAGCCATAAAGAGGACCATCGTTGGGATCTAGTTGTGCATAACTGCCATTAGACATGGGAGGATCGAATAAAAGAAAGAGGGAATCCCGATCCAGATCGAGAGAAAGACGGAGAGATCGGTATAAAGGCCGGAAAAGACACGGGTAAAAACACTGACTGGCACTACTGTGGCATGGCAGTGACATGCACACTATGCACATCTCAATGCCTTGACATTTTTGGTTCACTTTTTCTACAGTTGTGTAAATTTTATTAGCCTTAGGTCCCCTAAGGCCTAGGCTATGTCACTGTGTAAAAAACAACAAACATTTGAATTAGGGGTAGGTGCCAGATGAACGATAGATTTAGTCCTGATTAATGATAATGTGGCGATTGTATTTGTAATTAAGTTCGGGACCCTCCTGTGCATGCTGTGTGTTTTAATCATTGTCATTATGCACAGCAACAGAACGTATTCACAGTCGTTCCGGCATATGAGAAAAACGAAGGAGGGTCCCGAAGGACCCAAACTTTACAATTGCCGATAATGTCGTATTTTGGATGGTGGCAGTCGAGATCAGACATCTTGTTTTCAGGCAAAGGGTGCTGATCATGAACGAGAATTGTTTTTGCAATGCAAATTTAATTTGAAATTAGTTGCTAATTACATCATGGCATGAAATTTTGCTTGGATAACAGCAGCAGATGAATCTGTTATTGGCTCAGTCAGTATAAGCTACAACATAATGTTTATTTAGCCTACTGAATGAAAATTTTGCTGGCTTGGACTTAATAATTGACGGCATGCTGATATTTTCTTTCTTTGAATTTGCAGATCAAGCTCTGAATCATACAGTAGTGATGACAGCAGCGACAGACGTCAACGTCACGCAAGGAAAAGATCGCGATCCGTGTCGCGCTCCAGATCGCGCTCCAGGTCAAGGTCTGAACACCGGGAAAGACGTCATAAGCACAAGCGCAGACAAAGATCCCATTCTCAGTCCAGATCCCCGGATCGTCAGAGGAAAGACAAGAGACAGGACAGAGAAGCCGAGGAGCCAAGACTCGTACCGCTGACAAAAGAAGAGAAAAAGTGAGAGTCTGTTCTCTAATAGCGCCCTCTAGTGGCCAGGATACTTGCTACAGGTGCAAGTTCTATTTGCCACTGGTGGAGCTAGTCAAGTAGTCATTCGTGTGATCTGTACTTGTGTGGTTTCCTGATTTCATGTGTCTCGGTTTGCGGTCCTTCTTTAAAAGCTCCTTAACTGTGTTTCCTTGTTTCGCTTAAACTCCTATATAACAACGGGAATTTGTTTATTATTTAATCCCCTAGGCAACAGAAAGAGCTGCTGAAAATGACGGAGACTGTTGAGCAGAAGCGAGCACGGAGATTGGGCAAGAAACTGGCTAAAGATCGCAAACGCAAGGAGGAGATGGGCTGGGACGAGGAAATGATGGTATTCAATCATTTAGTCATATTTAATCTATGGCCACTTCATTGGATACACCTTCCTTGTATTTGAACTGTATGACCATAACACGCATTTGTCATCTAAGGATCCATTCAGTCCATGTTGTGACATATTAATATTTATTCCGTCTTTTCAACTTGTTTTTTAAACCAGGGATACACCAATGCTGACAACCCCTTTGGGGATCCCAATCTGCTCGATACCTTCGTCTGGCACAAAGTAAGTCAATGAAATCTTCATCTGAGTCTCTGTTTGCATTGATCTAGAGCCACTGTTTGCCCTCAATTATCTGCATTATGCTTTTGCTGACCACTCTGAAATAAGACCACTGCTAAATGTACACCCTGGAAGTGGCATGATAACTGTAACTTAACTTGTGGCAACTTGTTACCTAGTGGGACTTAATACCGGAATATTATCATCAAGAAACCACAAGGGGAAACAAACTGGATTTGAAGTCATTGAAAAGTGAACAAAAACAAATTGACATGAACGGAATTCGAACCAGTGACCTACCAGTACGGTTTTCCGGAGGTCACTGGTTCGAATCCCGCTCCAGTCAATTTTTCTTTGTTAAATTTTCAATGACTTAATTCCGGAGTGTGAGAGTTTCTATCTTTGGTCCTGCTATCGTGTTGAATTAACAGCATTTGTGGTATAATTTGCTTGAACTTTGAAGAAAAATGACTCTACTGGACTCGGAAACCTCGAGCACGAGCACCTGAAAGGGATGATGAAGAGCAAGCAAGTTGAAAACAGGGTAAGCAAGTTTGAACTTAAAAACAAACAAAACACCAAAAGACCAGAAATTGTAAAGTTATAATTGCATGTTCGTTAATAAGACAGTGTTATAATTCAAGCTCATACATGTCACATGGGCATTATCAAACTGTGATGATTGGTTTTTATTTATTCACCGGTATTTAGCTGGAACTGCAAAAAGTGAAGCAGAGGAGAATTGAGAGGGAGAAGGAGAGAGAGCAAAGGGAAAAGGAACTGGTAAGAACATAATATGTACATGTATTAGATTAGTTTATGTTGCATCTGTCTAGATGGTAAGTTGTTTACTGGTTTAAAGGTAATATCATACTTTGGTTTTTATCAAAGAAATACAGATTCATGGGCAAAAATATCAAGACAGATAAAGTAACAGTCATCTGTGAAAATTTCAGTCCCATACGGTGCCCACTTTTTGAGAAAACAGTAAAAAAAACAGCCACAAGTCTTTTCTCTTTTATTTTTGATCTTTTAAAAGATCAAAAAGATTTTTGGTCGTTGTTTTACTAATTTCTAGATAAATACATTGATTTCAGGGAGCAACATTTTAACGGTAGGTTTCTACTAGCATCATCTTCATACCCTGTAAGTTATACGTAAATCTGTGAACATTTCTGTTTCTGTCTCTTACCAAAGTATGATACAACCTTTAATTACCGGTAAACGAAACCAGCTCATTATTGCCACTTCTAACCTGGTTACTACCAGTTTGCCGTACTACCATACCAGTTTATCCAATTAAAGGAGAAGGCTGTTTTCATATTGTAATTGCTCGTGTTATTATCAGTAAATATAGTATGGCAACTAGTTGGCTTACTCATAATGCTTGCTTTATCAGGTAACTAGTAATGGTAATACAGGTTGTAACTAGTACTGGTAATACAGGTTGTATCTAGTAACTAGTACTGGTAACACCAGTTTTATCCGGTAACTGGTCCTGGTAACACTGGTTTTATCTGGTAACTACCGACTACTGCTAGCAAAGCTGGTTTTGTTTTAGCAAGTAGCACTGCATACTGGTAAAGTTGGTTTGATTTGTCAATTAGTGATAAGGTGGCCAGTTCTGCAACAACTTGTAACCAGTAACCAGTCTTTCCAGGGGGTTGTACCTCGGAATTAATCCCAGTGAAACTCTTTTCGTATTTTCAGGAGGAACTGCAAAGAATGAGAGAAGCCGAATCATTCAAAGAATGGGAAAAACAAGAGGACAGTGTAAGTGGGTTAAACATGACACAATTCTCAAATTTCAGAAATAATAAGATTGTTAATTGAATCAACTTGAATTTTTATAAAAAGTGTGATTTTTAAAAATGTATTTTTTGGCACTCTGTGCTGTACCATTTTGTGAAATAAAAAGATGTGTAGAAGGAAATTGTGCAATTACTACTTAATACACAATTGCGATCTTGCAGTTTGCGATGTTTGGATAAATTGAGTGTGATTTTGAATATCGGATTCTCAAATAATTTGTCCGGTATTTTTCCCGCTTTTAGTTCCATTTGCATCAGGCCAAGCTGAGATCCAAGATACGAATCCAAGATGGCCGAGGTGAGTGCACTTTTCCCCATTGAAGACTGGCAAAATCTAGAAATAGTGAATTTCATATAATACCTGTGATATTGTGTGATATTGAGAGTGTTGATTTATTCTAAAGTATTAACTATCTAAGGCCACGTAACAGCTTTGCAAACAGTTACGGTAACATGGGTAATGTCCAACGAAAGTACATCCATCATGTTGTAGTAGCAACACAAATTGAAACTACACCATAGGTCTTAGGTTCATTTCGGTTTTGATATCAAATGTCTTAATTTGGGGCAGAATCTCTCGTCAAATGTTGTTTTGCTAGGCTGTGATTAATCCTCGGATCAGCTGATTTCCTTTTTTTTTCACTTCATTCCTATGCTATTGAACATGTTGAGAAGTGAAAAACACTGTACAAAGTATGGTATAGATTGGAATTGCCTCGCTTTTCTGTCAAGTTCAAGTTGCATGGCTGTAACCCCCGGATTACCGTACCATTGTGGATTATGTTGGCTGTGGTTTGTCCAAGGGTTGATTGCATTTGGCAGCCGGCCCCCTAATGTGGGTTCCTGACTTCCGTGTATGTCCGGTAGCTTTGTGACTGTCATTACTCTTTGTTTTATTTTCAGCCAAGCCCATTGACTTACTGGCCCAGTATGTGACAGCCGGAGCAGACGATGACCTGTCTGTTGAGATGCAAGAACCGTACAATGTACTCCGGGTAAGTTGCAGAAGAAAATCCCTTGATCTTTTAAAAACTTCATACCTCTTTCAAAGTTTTGTTGTTTTTTTCCAATTATTGCAAAGAGTAACAAGTTCTTGTGATAAGGTCTTTAAACGTTTTATTATTCCCTTGAAAATGTTCCAGATAGCTCTTATACCAATGACTTGTTTTGAATTCTGTTGGAAGTGTGCAGTGAGAGTATATGAGAAACGCATTGTTGGACGGTTTGCTCTAAAACTTATAGGCACAAAATCCCAATGGCCAGCTATCCGGGAAAAGGGGGTTTACAAAATGGAGTCTCAGGCTCCGGCTCCGGCTCCATTTCATGCATCCATACTAAAATAATCAAAATAGAGACTTTTGGCTGCGGGTTGGATGTAGATTGGTTTGAAAATGAGGAAAACAGAGCTTCAGCTTCAATGAAAAACCACAACGTATATTTTTAGCACATGAATGATAGCCAGAGCCAGAGCCTAAACCGAGGTTTCGTAAAGATCCTATAAGTTGTTTGTCACTCCTGAAGCAAGCCCAACCTCACTCCTGGGGTAATGTAGAATCGGTGGTCAGTTAGTACCACGAGGTTCCCTCTGACCTTGTTCCTTGCACGTCTTCTCTATCCAGGGTCTGACCATATCCGACCTGGAGGATCTGCTGGAGGACATCATAGTGTACAAAGAGCTGGAGAATGACAGCAACCTGGAGTTCTGGAAGGATATGACGGTCATCGCGGAGGATGAACTAGCAAAGCTCAAGAAAATCACTCCGGAGGGCCAAGGTAAAGAATCCAATCCGCGAAGACTTGATGTCTCTTGACGTCATCACAAATGTAGTACAAATCACTTTGAAGTAATGACTGAACAACATTCTAACGTTGAAATAGTGCTTCCGTAGAGGACTTTTTGTCTGGAGATTTTGTTGGTATTTGAAAAAACTCTTTTCAGCGTTATTTTTTGTCTTCCAAAGATCAAAATTATTTTTTGGTCATTGGTTTTACTCTTTTCTGGATAATTACAGCATTTCCGGCAGAACTTTTTGAACGGTATGTTTCTACCATCACCATCTTTATACCCTGTAAGTTATAGGTAAATCTGTGAAGATTTCTGTTTTGATATGCTACTAAAGTATGATAGTATCTTTAAACAGCAGAATACTCTCTCTGTGTCTCTCACAGATGCTGCTGACCGACGGGAAGGGATTAACGCCTCCGTGAGCAGCGAGGTGGCAGGAGTGTTCCGAGGGAAGAAACACAGTCAGCTGCTGGCCCTGAAAGAGCAGATTATGCGCAGGATCAAGAGCGGCAGTGCCGGCGTGGACATAGGTGAGGCACGATCAAAAACATCCGCTTTCTCCTCTAGCTTCGGAGGAGAACTGTTGTTCTTCATTCATTCACTCAAATTGCAAGACCTGTATTTCCATAGACCTGTACCTTAACCCTAACCCTCAAGACAAGAGCTGTTTACCACACATCACCACAGTCTCCACAGGGGACTCTACAAACCAGGTGTAATGTGATGTTCAGGATACAAAACTTACCACAGAAAAAAATAATGTCTGGTAAATTGTAGTATGGAGATGGATTAAGGTTCAATTGTTTTTTTCCAGCTTTTACCTTGACCTGTCACGATGTGAATCTCTTTCCTGCTTTCTAGTTATGACTAATCATTTTTAAAAGTGATGTCTAGCAATTCTTTCTCTTGCTTGGAATCACTCCATGTTTTTAACGTGACAATTTGTGCTGCTGAAGTTGCAGCATCTTGGGTTTTATTCTCTTCAGTCTTCAGATAGAACTGAGCTTGACCAAGGGACATTGGACCTGGGTCAAGAACATATAGGGCCCGTTTGTTTAACGCAGAGGATCACGAATCCTGCTCATCCGGATCCTATTTTAGCGTACCCTGCATAAGATGTGGATCCCCAGATCTGGGATCCCGTGTGTTAAACAAACAGGCCCCATGTGACATGATGATGTCTAGATTTGATGAATATTTGTGCTTTGGAAGCCCATGTTTTTATACCATAACTGCAATTTACCCCAGACAACATCCAATCGTTGTCGCTGCCAAGATCTAAAAGTTAACGTATACACATTTTTCGCTTCTTACCCATTCCACACCCATGCACAGGTTACTGGGAGTCACTGCTTCAGCAGTTGAATGCCCACATGGCGAGAGCCCGCTTAAAGGAGCAGCATCAGGAAAAACTCAAGAGCAAACTGATGGCACTCAGACAACAGGTGCAGTGGATATAGCTTGCTCCTTTAAATGATTCAAACTCACATATTGACCTAGTGTTGCTCATGATTAGAAACTCTTAGTTGTTAAAGGTTTCTTATGCCATGGTAGAGTTCAATGCTTGTTTGCCCTGAGAAGTCTGTCGATGACAGTCTATCCATTGTCCTCATTGATTTCTTATGAAGCAGCAAGGAGTGTCAAACGATCCCGGCGATGCCTCCCCAGAAGGCTCTCCCCAGAAGGCTCGTAACCCCAACGAGATCCAGCTCCAGTCCGATTCGGATGGTGAAGACCACGAGATCCGGAAACGAGTCAAGAAGGAACCGGAGGAGCCAGGAACGAGCGGCGCGGGCGGGGACGGCCCAACAAGCCAGGCAGCCGATGGTGAGACAGGCAAAGAGTAAGTCAGACACAAGTCTCTGCATCTGATTGTCGGTTCACGATGACCAACGGGGAGTAGAAGCTCTTTCTTGGCCTTGGAACCTCGAGGGTCCACCTTTTTTAATCCCACCAATCGCATTATGTGAGATTTGTGTAGTCAGTCCCGAGCTGACAACTCAATATTATACATCCTCCAAAAAGACTAAGGGAAGCCATTTTTGATTCTATATTTCATTCTTTATTCAGAACATCTTCAGGAATGAAGATCTTCAGGTCCGTTCTCTGTGGATAATGGGTGTTCGTTCCTCCCACAAACCATGATTTCCTTGTCTTGGCAGGTATCTTGCCTCAAGTGGTGATTCAGTGGCAAGAAATGTTCCCTAATGCTTCTAAGATTCCTCAAGCACCTGACAATTTCTCTGTTGCACTCTCCACAGACAGGAATCAGTCCTGACCCAAGCTGACCTAGAAGAAGAGTGCGTCTTGGAGTTTGAGAAGGGAGGGTACAGTCCGAAGCTGATCGAGACCAAGGCACTCCCACCGGAAGTCTTCATCTTTGACCCTGAGGAGGACAAGGTCAAACTCCAGCGAATACGACAGCAGCTGATTGCAACAGGAACTGTGGAGGTAGGTTTAATGGCTTGTGACTTTAGACTCAGCTCTTTATCTCTTTCTAGGGGCCTTTACGAAATGAGGCTTGAGGCTAGGATTGGGATTTTGCCACCACCATTTTGTGTCATAAAAGCAACAAAGGGATTGAGATACATGACGAAGCTGGAGCCATTCTTCGGCTTCATCATGTGGCCCAATCCTTTTCGTTTTGCGGGCCTCAAATTGGGGTATGGAAATAAGTCCCAAGCCTAGCCTCAAGCCAGATTTCATAAAGGTCCTAGGATGTCTCCCCTAATAAGCTTCCAAATAAGATAATCTGCCGACACCATTTAATCAAAACATTTTCTCCAAATAATAAATTATTCTTTCCATTTTTCAAAAATGATAAGTTTTTCTTCAATGATCCTCAGTTTAGGTGCTTTTTTTTTTCGGTTTTCTTCAACCTATTTATGTTCAGCAATGATAATGTATAAAAATCAATAAATTGTTGACTGATTTCCTTAATGTCCACAGAACACGGTGGAATCGGAGTTCATCAAGAAGGCTCGGGCGGGGATGGACTCGGACGAAGCAACGTTTGCCGTGGAGGTGGACGTCCAGAATAAACCCTACCTGTGGTCAGACAAGTACCGTCCTCGCAAGCCACGCTTTTTCAACCGAGTCCACACGGTAAGTGAATCCAGGAAATGAATAGGTTTTTTTTTATAAAAATGATTTTCTTGGATAAAAACTTAAAGGCATTGTCGTCATATTTCCTTGGTTCACCCCATCATAATCTCTTAAAGGTGCAAACTGTACAAAGTATTTTTCAAAAATGGGCAGTGCCAGATGCCTTCTTTTGTGTCAGTCATAATCTAGTTAGATTACATTGAGTCTTTCATTCAGTTTCTTTGAACGACTTCCTCTTGATTTTCTTCTTTTGCTGATCGAATGATTCTTGTTTTTTTATATTTCAGGGTTTTGAGTGGAACAAGTACAACCAGACACATTATGACATGGACAACCCACCGCCCAAAGTGGTCCAAGGCTACAAGTTCAATGTAAGTAGGAATCAACTTAAGTTTAAGTTGTGTTACAATTATAATCTTTTGAGTAGCACTGTTATGTTCTGAATGTATCGTTTTCTTTTTCCTTGATAGATTTTTTGTTCATTAAATCAATTTTAAAACGTTAATACTTTTAGACAATCCTTGAAGGTCTTACAGTTATCAATTTCATTTGTTTTCCATCCCACATTTTGAAAAAGGTTGAATCGTTCTGATGCATTGTGCTTCTGTTTGTGTTACAGATATTCTTCCCGGATCTCATTGACAAGAGGAAAACACCGGAGTACGTCTTGACTCCATCCTCGGAGAACGAGGACTTTGCCGTCCTCCGATTCCACGCAGGTCCTCCGTACGAGGTAAATGAAGCCTAGCCAATCCAACGCTTCTCTGTGATGCAACTCCTCCAAGTCCCTGACTCTCTGTGTCTGTCATGTCCTGAAACCAGCCTCAAAAGTTTCTCCTCATCTCATTCTCCCCATGTTTTTGTCTCTCTCCAGGACATTGCCTTTAAGATCGTCAACCGAGAGTGGGAGTACTCGCACCGTCACGGCTTCAGATGTCAGTTCAACAACAGCATCTTCCAGTTGTGGTTCCGCTTCAAACGTTACCGCTACCGCAGATGAGAGTCGGTTTTGAAAAGAACCGGGACAGTGTTTGCAGTTTGTCTACTGTACTGTTATTGAGTTGAGAGAGGGAGGGCTTCACTGCTCTGTGATTAAGTTTAAGAGACAACAAGAGTTGAATTGTCATGATTCTAGGACAATTTTGTACAAAGGGGGAAGTGGGTTTTTACTCCTTCCCAAGCAAGAACACTATTGATGAACTACCTGTGCTTATTTTAAACAGTTTCTCATTGTTCAGGATGGTAGAGATCAAAGCTTTTTTTTTTGATTGATGGAAACCATTTTTTTTTTATTGGCTACATGATTATTTCTTATCCTCCTATTATTTCCTCATGAGGAGTTTGGCATCAAGTACAGAGATGCTGTTGTTTCCCGCTCATCTTTGTCATCGGAGAATATTAGATGACATAGTTTTATCATGATTTCATCGGTAAGATGATAGATCATTGTCCACATCCATAGAGGCCGGAGTAGATAAATGAAACTTGATTTAATACTTTGGTGAATTACATATTTTGTAATATCACTCAATCAATCAATCAGTTGGAATATGCACCTCGGCAGCGGGTTGCCGCATCTAGCTTCGAGCTGTTCTCCTTTGGTAATATGAAGACCTTTTATTAAATGTATGTAACACTAAACACCTCCATCAAACAATTTGTACATAAGTCCATTTTTGCTCTTCTTTCCTTTGTTTTAAGTAATAAAAACAGTCATAAGTTAAGGCATCACAACATTTTACTGTGTTAATCCAATTTGTGTTCTTATTATGTAACGTCTGTGGGATGTGCACTGTTGTGCAATTCAACAACAAAAACTTTGCATTTGACACACGATTATGTAATACACTTGATGCCTCTGGCATTGGGCATGTTGGGACTGGAAAAATGCCCATACATTTTTAACAAATTCGTAGAGGACAGCAAAACAGACACTGCAATAGAAAGAAGCAATTCGTTAGCTTCAACTGCCTTTTTTAATGATCGGTTGCTCACTTTATTGAGACAGCATCCCGTAGGATCTGAAACTGTCCTCTGTTTATGCCATGCTGTCGTACATGTCCTCAACCCTTTTGAGTAGCCTCAGCAGTGGCGTGACTGGGTATGGGAACAGATCGCTGTCGCTGATCCTCTCAATCAGGAAGCGAAGTCGGATCAATGTGGTCATCGCTTCTTCCAGGGACCGAGACATAAATGTGTGGCTCGTCAACTCCTGGATGTCCCCGGCCGTCGAGGAATGAGATGATTCTGTACTGGCAGCTGTGTCTCCCCGTGAAAGAGTGGCATCAGGATTGTCTGATGGAGGAACAGTTCTTGATGTGCTGAAGACGCCGCCTCTCACTTCAGTCGTCTTCCCTGTCATAGTTTGGTTGGTTCCACCTGTACTTATTAAACTAGTGGATGCGTGCGTTTCTACTGATAAGTCATCTTCTGATTCATCACCTTGTGATGGCATGTTGGACTGCGACGGAGGACTGTTCCATCCAGCCTCCTGCAAGTCAGAGGTTTGTAAGTCTGAACTTCCCTCTATTTTCCTCCTTTTTGATGTTGGGGAATTCTCTCCTAGAGTCTCCTTGTGCTGATCACGATTCTGGCCGATATCGACACCAGCAAGAGTTGGGCTGTCCACGACCGAAACGTCATCCGAAGAGGCATTTTCATCGTCTTCACTACTTTCCTCATCGAGCACATCATCAGGAGATTCGTTGGAACGTGCCTTTGCACCCATTGAGCTCATGCTCAGGTGAGAATGGCAAAACCACTTCCAGTCGCCGATGACAGCGTGCAGGTACTGCACGAAGTACTCCAGGTACGGAGTCTCGGTCGATATCAGCAAGTCGAGGAGCACACTCGGATCGTGGACGACGGTGTCCAGGAATGTAGCGAATATTCTGTGGGGATTGAGATGGATCTCAAGCAGTTGACTGGGAGGTAGTGACCGGACGGCTTTCTGGAGGTCTAAACAGCAGTGCATAGCCCACACGAGGCTGTCGTCCTGGTCGGCAAACACCTTGAAAAGCCACAGGGGAAGGTCGGACGACACATCCAGGCCAACCTTTGAGCCGACGTAACTGGACAGGACATGCAGACATTTCTCAACACCTGTTTATTGTGAAAAACAGCAAAAGTTTTAGTACCAAATGAAAATTTGTAAATTCTACACTTACTATATTGTGAGTTCACCAAATTATCACGACTGAATTGAAAAAGAGATAAGAGCATGAGCAACAAGGAAATGGGTAGTGATATCGAACACAGCATATTCCCGTGCCTTACCTTCTTCTGTGAGGCTGCTCTTGCAGTTACCATCGCAGAGGAGTATCCTCATTGCGGAAAACGTTACCCGGCAAAGTTTCCGTAGTAACGTCCGATCCCCCAATTCAACATCATCATCTCCTGCATCTGGAGTCCCACAGTTGAGAAAATGTCCTCCCCCAAACCCAAGAGGACCATTCTCATATGGGATGCCGTCAAAAAGGTTTCCATTGACAACCAAGTCAAGAAAACTATTTGCCACGTTGACTGAATGAAGATGATGGGTAGGGCTGGAGTGTGTTTCAGTTCCAGTTGTTTGGTTTGTGAGTAAAAGGAAGATATCAAGGGTTCTCTTTAGAATAATGACATCATGGCAATATTCCTGGAAGAGTCTCATGAGAGGAGTGGTCAGGTTTGCCGTGAAGGTTGTCCAGTTTTGGTCTCTGGTACCGTCCTGTTTCAGCAAAGCGAATGCAAGATCCAGGAGTGATCCCAGGAGAAGGGTGATGTGGGGGATGTTATCCACTCTCCATCTCGGTGGTCGTTGGGCAGATGCTGGTTGAGCAAAGACATGAAGCATTTCGGGGAGGTTGATGTACAGGAGATGCGTCAACTCTGACTGCTGACCTGGAAGAATTAAATAAACAACTTTGGAAACAAATTGTTCTAAATACTTGTACAGTATACACTACGGCAGTTTATGATCCTGTTCTTATCAGGTGAGGTGTAATTCTTACTGATGAAACAGCTGACTTAATGCATTTCCTAGATTGATACCCATCATTTACCAGGGTGTTTACCTTGGAGTTTTTCACAGCCTTCTTCATCAGTCAGCATGCTAGCTATCCTTGTGCATATTTCCCTTCCTTTCGTCCTTTCGCATCGCCCCTTTAGCTCTCTGCTTGTCTTCTTGTCACTGAGCTTCCTCAGAAGATGCCGGCAAAGGTCAAAGGTGAAGATCACGTGGTTGATCTGACCCGTGCTGACGCTGCTGGGACTCGGGTCATCCGATGGTGGCTGGATTGTCCTGGCATGGCTCTCATCGTCCTGGCTACCATTTACTCCGCTTCGACTCGTCCGACCTCGGTTCAACTGACCCATGCTGTCCCAATCCCGACAGACCCGTCTCGAATTGCCGCGATCAGTCTGACCTTGAACTGCCTCCCCGTGATCAGGATGACCCTTCTGTGATTGATTGATCTGACATGGGTCAGTCCTAGACTTGATGATCTCCCCTGAATAAGCGGTACTATCCACATCGACCTGGTTAGGGTCAGTGCTTGGCAGATGACTTGCTGTCACTAACTGTTGACATGTAACAGACATAAATGCCTTGATAGTCGCCAAACTTCTACGAAGGTGATGTTGGAGGAATGATGCAGACTTCACCTGTATAAAGTGCAGTAATCACAAAAAAATACACATTACTTTAATGATAAGGAGAATAATTTAGATTTAAAACAGTGCAAGCATGGTTCAGTAATCAGGAAAGCTCGGCTTCTAAATAATGTGTGTGCATTATGAAACCTATTCCACTGGGTTCTTAAGTCACAGTCGGCACTCTGATACTAGAAATTCATCTCTTTAGATCAATAGCCATCAATTTCAATGAATGATTCTGACTGGACTATCCAGACCGTAAACACTGATAAATTTTATGAAAACAGGACGAGTGGCAGCTCATTAGGCACTACCTATTTAAAATGATCAACACAAGTAATAAACTGCTACAAACTGTTCATCAGCCAAAATTACCTGAAATATATCAAATGCTTGGAGTTGTGAGGGCTGAAGCGTTTCGATCCTAGCAGGATCTTTCTAAAAGGCTAAATGAGAAGGGACAAGAACAAGCATGTCATTAAGCCTCTGAGAAAGATCTTGCTAGGATCGAAACGCATCAGGCCCTCCCATCTCCAAGTATTTGAAATGATAACACACTCCTCAAAAAAAAAAAAAAATTCTTTCCAGAGCGTGAAACAAATGCCATCAGACAGGAATTGCATGCCGAGTATTAAGGATACCGGGTACTCAGCAAGCTCAATCTTTAAAGGAATTGATAATTTTACCTTGTCAATGACAACTGATGACAGTACAGCAGTTGCCATTTGACATGCTAGGAATGCAACAAGTCTATCCTCCGATGCCAAGAGCCTGCCCTGTGCAATTTAGACAAAAGAATTATGGTAAGGAAATCACTTCAAGACAATCAAGTCATTAACGATCTAGCAATTACTAGAAAGGTCGCTGACAAGCCAGCTCTATTCAAAGATGACAAGAAGTGATAAAAGCAAAATATGAATCAACAGAGCCAAGATTGGCAGAGGAATTCCATACATTTTGTCTCATAAACCTCTGTGTGTGGATCAGATTGATTGAAGTGTATAAACATTTTGTTATTATTATTAGAACTTTGTAAAATTCTATTTCCCAATTCATGCCACCTTTTTGGAAATATACAAAATGTTGATGCATACCGGACAATCTTCACCAACACATACCTGCAAATTTTGCAAAATGGCATCATTTATTATGTTTATGAGACAAGATTTATTTAGAACATGTTAGGCCCTATTACAAAGAGCAAATCATTTTGAAGCCTGATTTGTAGAATTACCAATTCTTCAAGAAGTAACCCTGGGCCTGTCATAGCAAGCTGCAAGTGTTGTAACCGTTCACAGTGTGTGGACTCAAACAATTCTTTGCCAACTGTCAGACAAAGCAGCGTCCTGCCTCGGAGAGCATCGAACTGATGTTCCTCCTCCATCCCACATGATTTGCCTCCATCATGCTCGCATCCAGTGACATCACCTCCAGTCTTATTATCCAGTTGCTTCTGACAACCAGATGTCTGCATTAGGGGTTGCTCCGAGAAAACCTCATTACGTGGCATCTGAAATTTTGAAGAAGAATCTTTCCCAGTGTCACTTTCCTGCTCAAGATCTTTCAGATCCCTTTCATCTAAAGCAGTCTTAGCATGCTTAGCAGCAATGTCTTGCTTATTAACACTTCTCGCTGCAGGATTATTAGCTGTGTGCCTGTCATCAGGTAGCCTCTGTATCCAGCCTGAAAATGAAGACATCCGCTGCAAGTCAAGTTCCTCATTGATAGAGCAGAGGCATGTCTTATCACAGAGATGTCTGTGCAGAATTTCGACTCTGGTTTCCTTTGTAGCCATGATAAAACCTGCCGATGCAAAATTATCATCAATCTGAAAAGGAAAGATCAAAAGAGAGAAAGGAAATTTCTGTCTCATGTTTAAACTTGCCAATTGTAAAGTTTGGGACCCGCCTCTGTTTTGTATCACATGCCAGAAAAATATGTTCCGTTGCGCATGCTGGGCAAGTCTTATGATAAAAACACACCAAAGTCGATAATTTAAATTTTCGATAAACCTGACTTTTTTCAAGTAGGCCTAGGCTAGGCCCCCTACTAGGCCCTAGTACTCTAGCCTAATTGTCAATAGGCCTACAACTATAGGCCCTACTAGTTACAAGTACACTGGTACATGTAGGCCCCTACAACTGACAACCATCCAAGTAGGGGCCTACAATTTTACAAAACTTTAAACTGTTATTGAGTGTTAAAACGATTTACATGATTTAAATTAAATAGGCTAGCTGCAGAACAATGTAGGCATAAAAGATACATTTTCCTGTAAAGTGTAAGGGCATAGGGGCAGGAAGAATCAGTATAAACGTCAGCGGTAATGTAAACACGTACCTCCTTAGAGAAAAACAAGCATTTTACTTGAACTTTGAAGCAGACGATTGTCACTATTTTTAGACACCGAATGTTGACGGGCGCCACCACGTGGCAGCGATGTTGTGATAATGCTGTTTTTATTCCTATCTGGGTTTTCATTTGTATTTGGTCTGAATCATTCAACATTGCTGTTTCAACCTCGTTTTTATTTTACGTGATTTTCAAAATCAGCTGTAGTGCTAGAAGCACACTGCAAAATACGGTGGACAGTCACGGGGATGAGGATAGACTCACGTAGACTGACCCAATTACAAACCAAATCGACAACATTCACAAGTACACGAAGTTGAAGAGTTCTGACATGTCGTGTAGGTTTCAAGTTGAAAAAGTCAAGAAAAGTCACCGAAAGTGACGATCGTCAGTTTGTGTACATGCACCAGATATACTGCAACGGACTTCAGACTATACCGAAGGTAGGAAAGCACGAAATGTCGTATTTCTCCGTTCTCGTAAGCCTGGTTGCGACTGACTGTGGTCTGTGCACTATCAAAATGATTTGAGGATCTTCAATCATCTTCAACACTCAACGAACCTCGCTTTATTTGTTAGAACTATAATCATTAAATTACTTGACATGAGAAAAAAAATTTATCTCACACTGAACACAGAAAGAGAGTCTTTTTGATGATTTTTCTCTCCACATGCTCAACCCGCAAGCTAACCCAAAATTGAAACTGTCTGAATTTCGTCAATGGGGGCAGCAGATATTTCATGAAAAGGCTCCGTAATATGACGTCATGAGCTTTTCATTAAATGAATAGCTCATGACGTCATATTACGGAGCCTTTTCATGAAAAGGCTCCGTAGTAGTTTTTGTAGTTTTTGCCAAGGTATTTTTATTGAGGGAGCTTTGGGTTTGAATGTGCAGTATGTCATATAATCCGAGCGCATTATTTATCCTATTTGTCACTGAAAGTCTGAATGTACATGTACAAACTACTGTACAGTCAACAATGTACACTTGACACTTGAAGATCTGAGTTTGTTGAAGGAGAGGTTTCCCATCATGGAGGTCCCATAACTGACGGGTATGCCAGTTATGTCAAGTTCATTGTGCACACATTCCACTTGATGAATAATATTCTAGCATGTTTTCATTAGACTTCTTCATACCCGCTGTGCTGAGTGTGAGTGCAACAATGAATAGGCCTAAAACATTTAACAAAATACACAGCCCTCTGAATACATGTAGTTCTTATAGGAGAAACAAAATATGTAGTTGTACGTATAAAAGTCCATAGCTCTGAAAGCTTAAAATTTATACACTTAAGTTTACAAAATTGAATCACAGCGCAATACACTTTGCATGCAAACTATGGGCAATGGACCGCAAGTAACACTCACAAATTCCTGTAAATAGCGGTTCAACGGACCCACACAAAGCCAGTCAGCCAGTGGCATGTAACATGTATACATATGTACATGAAATACTAGTTTATATGGGACCACTGAACCAATATTTAGGCCTATGGGTGTGAACTCATTGGAAAACTCAAAAATATTAGAATTTATGAGTAAGAATACATACAACTTTTCACGGCAGCATAGACGGACGGCTGCAGACAATAATATAGTAAAAATTTGTTAACTCAAACCTCAGGGGAATGGACAAAAATTACGAGTTATCCGAATTTCTAGCTAAAATTAATGGATTTTGCCGACTTGCGAACAGAAACATCATTATTTGTACTCCGACATACACAACATTACAGTACACATGATACCGTGTATGTCCGTGGTTGTCATTTTAATTGGAGTACGTACACTAAAATATTTATATTTTGCAGTGTACATTTGTTGTCCCAAATCTTCATTAGAGAAAGATAAAGTTTATAAAAGTTATTTTTACCTAAAAGTTTTATTTCTACTAAAAAATAAACCATAGTCAGATAGCCAAAGTTTTGTTTGTGAGGCAAATTTTTCATGTTGTTCGTTTTTGTGTGTTGTATACGTATACTTTCGCTGTAATACATGTAATAGTCTTTGTCCAAGATGTTAGTGGATCGATCGCTGTAATTTTGTAGTGCGCCCTCACACGACTGATTCAGACCAGCACAACCCACAGTTCTTTGATTGTCAGGGATGAAATGCAGCTTATTATTTGTACTCACGATCATTCCGTTTGATGAAAATCTATGTTTTCTGACCAAAACTTACCCCAAAAATGTACTTGCGTAAAAAATTCCCCAAGGCCCAAATGACAACAAGGACATCCCAAATTGGCTTGAAAATCACTCTGGACATGTATTTTTCTCCGAGTGTGAGGGATGAAATGCAGAATATTTTTTGTGCTGGTGATCATCCCGTGTGAATGAAAATCGATGTTTTTCCGATGAAAAACCAGACAATAATTTTGAGTCATTTTGGAGCGTCCGCCATCTTGGTGTGGCTCTCCGCCAATTAGAAACAAGCTTGCGGACACGTGTGTGTGTGTTGTAAATTAAAACTAAATTCTGTTTCACTACTGTTGGAATGATCAGACATCATGTTTTAATTTATACTACTCCTACGTCAAACTTTCAGATACAAACATGTCATGTAATTTGTATCTTTCAGATTCAGCACATCGTCAGAATGAAGTAGTGTAAGAGTTTGGAGCGTCAAGCGCCACCACTGTGCCTTACAAACCATCTACCTTTGCAACGTGCACCGTGAGAACAGATCTAGACAGCATTTATCTGGGAAGTGAAGGATAGCCAGCCGGCGGTCCAGGGCACACCATTTATGACTGTTCCAACTGCCACGTCGGAATAATACATTGCAGATTGTGTACAGGGCTGCGGGTTCAAGAACCAGGAGCCATGGATCGTAGTGCTGTACTTGCAAGATTCGTGGAAGTTACAGGCATCGATGCAGGACTGGCCAGAGATCTTCTTGCAGGTAAAACACAAATTGTATTGAATAGCCTGAATGACATGAATGGTTGTAGGCTGTATTCAAGTAATGGACCATGAATTCACATCGTTTTCTATCACTGTAAGTTGTATTTTAAAGTTTTTAAATAGTGCATTCTTCAAGTTTGCGATGGATTGCCCAGTTTCCAACATACACCTGTTATGCCTGTACATACGTCCGAGTGCAAAATAAACATAATGATAGACAGGTGCATTACATGTACATGTACAGTGTGACAACATTTTAAATGTATACATGTGTACATGTCATGTAGTATTATGAGACTATGAAGCTATGATAAAATGCCGGTCTCCAATCATGCCAATAACAAAATAGATTTGGTTTTTAATTACAATGTGCATGTTGTACATGTACTCTAGTGTAAGTCCTACGTTTCTACATGGTATTATTTATAATACATGTTGCTGTTGTTGCACATAATATATACACTGAACTTTTAAAGTTTTACCAAGTTATTTGAACATTGATTTTTGTTAAATTACTAAACTTAAGTGTATAAATTTTAAGCTTTCAGAGCTATGGACTTTTATACGTACAACTACATATTTTGTTTCTCCTATAAGAACTACATGTATTCAGAGGGCTGTGTATTTTGTTAAATGTTTTAGGCCTATTCATTGCTGCACTCACACTCAGCACAGCGGGTATAAAGAAGTCTAATGAAAACATACTAGAATATTATTCATCAGTTGGAATGTGTGCACAATGAACTTGACATAACTGGCATACCAGTCAGTTATGGGACCTCCATGGGAAACATCTCCTTCAACAAACTCAGATCTTCAAGTGTCAAGTGTACATTGTTGACTGTACAGTAGTTTGTACATGTACATTCAGACTTTCAGTGACAAATAGGATAAATAATGCGCTCGGATTATATGACATACTGCACATTCAAACCCAAAGCTCCCTCAATAAAAATACCTTGGCAAAAACTACAATTGAAATGCCAGAAATGCATGCGTACAAGTATCAAAGTTGCTGAAAAAGACTGTTCGATTTTCCACTAGTGTTCATTTTTTTCTAAATAAAAAAATGTAATTATAAGTTTTTAAGAATTTGTAATTTTTAATCAGGCCCACACACCTGCCTACTAAATTTTTTAATTTCTAGTGTACTTAAAGGTGTGCCAGCACATTGTGTTACAAAAGTTACATAAATAGTCAAATTTAAGGAAACTCTTCATTAGAGCAAACTGACGAGAAACTTTTATTCCTACATGTTAGAAACCTTTTGGAAGTTTGTTTTAGCCAAACATTCAATGGAATCAATGGATTTCATTTGCAAGATTACCAGATTACATGTACATGGAAGTTCTTTATTTAATTACTGCACTCATGATACAAATACACGTATACATGTAATTTATACCAGTGATTCCACTGATTTTGTATTCTTACTCATAAATTCTAATATTTTTGAGTTTTCCAATGAGTTCACACCCATAGGCCTAAATATTGGTTCAGTGGTCCCATATAAACTAGTATTTCATGTACATATGTATACATGTTACATGCCACTGGCTGACTGGCTTTGTGTGGGTCCGTTGAACCGCTATTTACAGGAATTTGTTAGTGTTACTTGCGGTCCATTGCCCATAGTTTGCATGCAAAGTGTATTGCGCTGTGATTCAATTTTGTATTGATTGTGTTGGAAATTACGTGTTTATATTCACTCAAGGTTGACACAAAAATAGTATGGTTCAATGCTTGTTGTACATGTACATGTACATGTACATGTACATCTAATGCTACATCATAGAGTTAAATAAAAAACTAGAGTGTGCACTCTGCGCGTGTTGCTCGAACCATGGCCAGCGCCATTGCATTGAGGAAACAAGGGAAAACGCGCGCGTCCCGTTTCAAATTATGCGTACATATTCTTACCCCGGTTCGTGCGCGCAGCACTGTGCATAAAATATACGTCGCGTCACGCACAGTGCGCGCAGTTCTTCGAGCAACATCCGGGTACCGTTTTTTGGACTCTACTGCGGTTGCTCAGTCACCCCAACTAAAATGGCGTCTGCGCGTCCATGCCAGAGTGCCAAGAGCACGCACATTGAATACGAAGCGCGCACTCTAGTTTTTTATTTAACTCTATGTGCTACCTACACTGCATACATACATGTAGGCCTATAGTCCTGATTATTTTGTTACAATTTACATGGTGATGAAGTGTAGACAAAAGTTACACAATTTAGGCCTATACTGCTATTATGATGATTCAAGAAACATGCTCAGACTTACACAAATTTGAAATTTTTTGATACATTTTTTCCCGTTCTTTTCAACTTTGTTTTCTTTTTCCCCACCCATTTTTAGGAAGTAGGCCTTTGCTTTGAACCTAGGCCATTCACATTCACATGTTGTGAAACTGTACAGTTATGTGCATTGACATGTACATTGATACAAACTGTACATGTACGTACATATGTATACACCTGTACATGAAAGACTTAAATTTTTACATTAACTGTTCACAAGTTTAATAGTGTATGCTTGTACACATACATGTAGGCCTACATGTACACAGGCTGACACTGACAGGTGACTGTAGTGTGCACATTTTATACTACAGGTACAAAGTGTACATACTGTACACTGTACATTATGTATGTATGTATGCATGCATTAAAAACATGTACAAAATACATTTGTGCATTGTAACAAATCAGTCCTGTGCCCTTTAAAATAATCCCATGTGTACAGACAAGGAACGATGTAATTTCTCTTTGGGAAATGGTCATTAATTTGAGGAAGGCAAAATAATCTACATACATTTCCAAGGGTATTAACTATTACCTGGGCAGGATCACCATGTACATGTACAGTACTGCCTCTAGTGCATGTACCCATGATGTACAGTATGTTGACAATATCGCTGTCAAAAGGAAACTTGTGCCTTTTGCCAATTAACTTGAGTACATGTACCACCTAACCATTACACAGGTTTGTTACATGCATGTACCTGCACTGTACAAAACATTGTGAATGTACCTGGGTAGCAAAAGTGATAGAAAGGAAATACTGAATGTAGGTACTGCTGTGAAACAAGACCAAGCATGCCAAAACACACAGTACATACTGCACATCAGTTGTCAGGTTGTGGTACAGTACAGTGTAAGTCATTTCTGATCGAAATAAAGTCTAATTTGTACAATCCAGAGTTTTTCAGCACTATTAAATCGATCAAATAGCTTGCGACATATTCTTGTTGCGCGTAATATATACATATTTGTACATGTATTTAGTAATATGTAATACAATCCGTATTCAGATTGTTCAGATTTGTTTGTTGCATTGCTCTAGATGGGCTATATCTAGATTAATGTACAGTGAAGTCTCGGTTGGAATTTGTTTTTCAATCATGTCAGTTGAGGATTGTAAAACAAATAATACTGGCAGCAACTTTGGTTATTGTCCATTGTATTCTTGCCACACCCCTCATACAGTCCTATAAGTATCTCACAGAACAGTACAATGTCACATACATTTTTGTTTAAATTTGAAACATTTTTTGAGATTCCTGTATCATATCCAGTAGGCCTAACAGAGGGTTTTTGTGATCATTATTTTCAGGGAAGCAATGGAATTGGGATTTAGCAATAGATGATTACATTCAGCTAAGCGGTAACCTGTCCAGCAGCAACAGTACACCTGCAGTCCCATCATCTACAGGTACCTCTCACACCCAGCATGCTGTGCCATCCTCCTCACAGACTACAGCCCCTAAGTCAGCACCGGTACTTGCCCGTCAGTCGGCAATAAACACCAAAGTCGTCAGGCAACCGGTGCCCGGCCAGAAGCTTATCGCACCGGGCCTCCAACAAGAGAGGGTCTATCCGGGGCGGCAACCTCAGCAGGCCCTCCCCGAGCGCCAAATGGTACAGCCCACTTCCTCCATGAGTAATCCTGGTTCGGCTAACATAGGGGGCTCAGCATCGTCATCCTCGGCCTTACCGTCATCTGGGGGAAGGGAGAGGGAAGTGCGACCACATCAGGCTCCACAACTCACACTTTTCATTCCTAAACCAGAGGAGAAGGAACGGAATGCCCAAAGGTCTCCGGCACGTAAGTGTACTAACTAATCAGCAGCTCTTTCAGTGTCTTAAACTTGCATCGTACACATTGTAAATTCACAATTATAGAGACCTATCATACACAATTTGAGCTACACAGTCAGCTAGCTGTAAAACTTGTTAGGACCAGAGCTTTTATGGTCTAGCATTAAAAACTTATTTCACCATGCATTCATCAGCATAATTATGTGAACCACTCTGCTTAGTTAAGATTTGGTTGGTAGGACAGTTGGTCACACATTCATGATGTGTGGATGTCCAAGTTGCAGGGAGTTGTATTTCAAGTTCCGTTGATTAAGACGCTAGAATGTTGGAAAGTGACAAAAACAAACTTCAGGACTTTGCAGATTTCCAAAATTGTAAGATTAGTTCCTTCAAGCTTTACGTACACTTCAGGACATTGCACTTGTACTATGATGCACAATGCTGATCTTCTATCAATCTTGTTTAATATGTCTCACACTGCACAGGATATGCTAAATCAGATGCAATTGAAGAATATTTATATAAGCTAAATATTGCTATTGAGTCATTGATAAAAAGCCTGCACGTCGGGTCAACATGTACAGCTCGGGGATGTTGGTTGGGTGATATTTTTGTAAACGTGGAAACTGTGCATATTTAGTCACAGAATCTGTTCCTTGATCCAAATGCTTGTGGTTTTTTACTGACTATGTGTACACATGTGTGCATATGTGTGCATGTACACGTATACATGTACATGTATGTGAGACCCAAAAGTAGTTCAACATTATCACTATTACACATACAATGTATACATGTAATAAAGTGTTGAGGGTAGAATTGTCATAGTGCGATGTATACATGAACATGTACATACTGTAGTTCATTTAAGTTTTATTTAATATTTTTAAATTTTTAATAATAGGTCTCTGCGCTTGTGACGTCACATTCAGATGTTCGGACAAACAAGTCACACGTGGCCCCATTAACTTACACGTAAATGTTGTGAAGTTTGTCCGAACATCCGGTTAACTATAGCTGTCGATATAAAAGGCGTATTCTATAAATAGCTCGAGCGCAGAGCCTTATTGCTTGCAAAATAAGTTTGAACAAGGACTAGATAATCTATTCATATCCTGTATCATTCACATTTGAGTCTATTAATTTGCTGGTGGTTGTAGGCTTATCGGTAGAACTTTGGAGTAACAATAATTGAGGGCATTTTTGTAAATTCCGTCTTTTGATCAGCTGTCAAAAAGCTCCAGCGTGGCATCTCAAAGGCAAACTGCGCCCTGGTGGATTTCAGTCGGCAGAAAGTAACCGAAGACGAACAGGACCACAACCACTACCTGGTGGATACACCCATGTATACCTTCATCCTACCCGACCTGGCCCTGTTCCCTGCCGAGTTCAGGGCCTTCGTGGAGAAGGATCTACTCGAGATGACAACCATGGCCAATCTGGAGAAGGCAGGTAAGGAATGAGAAGTAAACAACAACAATAAACAACAATAACAACAAAGTTTGGGACACAGTTTACCTGCAAAGGCATCATGCATGTACATGATTCTTGAGACACAAATTGCATCTGATTATGCGTGAAACGGGAGCTACTAATCAGTAGGATCTCAAAGTTGTTCAGATCTTAGCAGCATTCAACATTTGCAAGTATGGAAACTATATGGGCCTGTTTGTTTTGCGCACGGGATACCAGATCCGCGTCCTATGCAGGATACGCTTAAATGGGATCCGGGTCAGCAGGATCCGTGATCTTTGGCTCGAAACAGACAGGCCCTATGTTTGTGTCTAGCCATTGCTCTTTAGATTCTTTATTGGTTATTGAAGAAGTTTGAAACGATTCACACATGAATGACTAAGAACGGCAAGGTCCGTGTTACATGTACGGGTACATGAGCATTGTGTGGCCAGGGTCACCAAGGCAGTGACAAGATGCATGGAGATAGATGCCTCTGTGAAGTCCATACCACCCTGATTGGATCTAACCGATTTCCTCATCGACAGGTCGTCTGAACTGGTGGGCAGCGAATAAAGTATGCAGTCGCCTCTGGCCGATGGCAACGTCTGGGGATGGTAACTGCCTTCTTCATGCTGCTTCCCTTGGTAGGTTTAAGTAGATTTCAGATGAACAATTCATTTTAATTATCATCAAATAACCACAAAAGGACCTGAGGTTGATCTCACGAAGCCCTACGATCGATCGTAACTCGAGTTACAAAGGATAACTCATTGTATCCTACGTAGGGTTGCAATGCATCATAAGTCCTACGATTTATAGTAAGTTACGATGAGTTTGGTGAAATCGAACCCTGGCTGGATAAATTTTTATATTAATGAACAAAGAAAACATGAGCGGGATTCGAACCAGCGACCTCTGATACGGTGTTCCGAAGGTCGCTGGTTCAAATCCCACTCCAGTCAATTTGTCTTTGTTCACTTTTCAATGACTATTAATTTTAATTTGGATTATAAATGTAATATTAACAAATCTTTTTTGAACAGGTTCTTGCCTACATCTCAAATTTTGTAGTTGTGATGAAGATTTAAACCACTTACTCAAATGCCTATAAATCCTAGAGCTTTGATTTGATGCAAATTTATACAGGTATGTGGGGCTTCCACGATCGACAGTTAACACTACGCAAGGCCCTGTACCATGCGCTGACAGAAAACCCACGCTCACAGCGCATGCAGAAATTGAAAAGACGATGGCGTTGGCAACAAACTGAAATCAATCAAAAGGTTTGTATATTGATAAATTTCAGGATGGCTGATACAATATGTCTTTTTTCTAGCAAAGTTGTGCCAAATACCTAGTAGTGGATTAAAGGTAGTATCATACTTTGGTAGCACACTGAAATAGAAATCTTCACAGATTTAACTATAACTTACAGGGTATAAAAATGGTGATGGTAGAAACATACCGTTAAAATGTTTCTGCCTGAAATGCTGTAATAATCCACCAAAAATATGTTTGATCTTTTAACAGTGTTTAAAGATCAAAAATTGAAGAGAAAAGGCTTAAGAAATATTGTAGACGTTTTTCACTATTTCTCAAAAAGTGGGCACCGTATGGGACAGATGACTGTTACTGTATCTTCCTTGATATTTTTGCCCATGAATCTGTATTTCTTTGACAAAAACCAAAGTATGGTATTACCTTTAAATATTGAATTTGTTTGTAAGCCTCAAAGTTTCTTGGACATTAGGGTATGAATAAATCCTTTTAATCAGCCTTTGCCATTTTGCACACTCCCTTTTTCCTGTGCCTCATCTTGTTAAGGTGAAATGGTACAAACTTATTATGATTTTTGATCTTGGTCTGCAGTCTGGCCTGATGTACTCTGAAAAGGAATGGGAGGAGGAATGGAGAGGTTCACTACGTCTTGCTTCAGCCGAACCGAGAACGCCCATTTCAGCAGGTTCAAAGTAATAATTTTACAAAATCTGTGTTGTTACGCAATTGCCTGAAGATACAGTGTACGCTCTTTTGGCAAGTTTCACGGTGAAACAAATGTAATTTATGGGAGTTAGAAGGGCCTGACATGTTTTGATCCTACATGTCCTAGCAGAATCTTTATCGAAGATGTAAATTTTGATAAATTGATGAAGGTTGCATATTTGCATAATTGGAAGACCATTATGTGTTGATTTTGAACTTTTTTTTCACAAAGTTAAGATGATAATGTCTAGTTCCAGATGAGATGGAACTCTTGTCTTTTACACTGTATTGAAATTGGAGTAATTGACATTCCTTCATTTATTACAGGGGTTCCCTTCCAACGTTATCTGAGGAGAAGTCCCCTACACTCACTGACAGTAGAGAAGAGCTGACCTACCAAAGCCTCGAGGAGTTCCATGTCTTTGTTCTGGCTCACATCCTCCGCCGTCCCATCATTGTGGTCTCCGACACCATGCTGAGGGATGCAGAGGGGGAAGCCTTCGCGCCCATCTTCTTCGGGGGGATCTACCTCCCTCTAGAGGTGCCCTACAGACATTGCGAGGCCGCCCCGTTGGTCCTGACCTATGACACGGCCCATTTCTCGGCCCTGGTACCCATGGAGCAGGATATGGTCGATTACAACCACGATGGAAGCACGGTTTTACCAGGTAAGTGAGATTTGTCCGTTGTCATCTCATTGTTAATAGAGTATGGCCAACAATATTTTTAATTTTCTATAAAAAATATCTGGAAATTTGATCCATCCAGGCTACCTGTAAGTCCATCTGGCCTCCCATCTCGTTGTGAATAATAACAGAATCGATATTGTGTTTTTCGTCTTCTAGTTGTCATTCCTGTTACGGATTGCGACCACAGACTTCTCCCCGTGCACTTCGCTGTTGACCCTGGCCCATCTTTCCAATGGAGCATCAATGGCAAACCCAATTCACAAGATAAGAGTCTAAGTACCACGGACAAGGTCAAACTTCTACACCAGTATATGAATCTGGTGAAGATACCGAGCAGTTCCGGAGCGAAGAGAGACAATTCATCGCAGCCTCCGGCAAGGACCTCAAATGGAGACTCAAACGGGTCTGGATCTCCGACTGATCAACTATCGTTCAGCAAGAAACTGAAATACTTTGCCAAGCTTGAGAAGAATAAAAACGGGGGCTCTTCCTCGGGCAATAAGAATTTACCTCTATCGGAGAGGAAGATCGGACCAATAACTGTGGCTGATTTGGATGATCCTACCATCATCGTTGGGTCGAGGATGAGTGAGAAACGCCACCAGCTCCAAGAGGAGATGATCAAGAATTACATCGATAAGGCGAAGGAGAGATTCGAAGAGGAACGTCAACTGAAAAGGCTTCTGAAAGAGGAGAACCGTCAGCGTCAACAGCAAGTGACAAACTCCCGCTTGTCACCCAGAAACTATGATGATTCTCATGACAGGGGGAGTGAGGTTTACCACGAGGAGCCCAGAGCCCATGCCTACAACCGGCAAGAACCAACGCACCCCAACAGACGGCCTAGTCCTGAAGTCCAGCAGCACGGACCCAGCCCGAAGCTGATGACACCCTCAAGTGTCTACCAAGCTCCTCTGACCCAAACAAAGAGCAATCCGATGCCGCAGTCTGCCGTGGTTCAGTCTCGGTACCACACCCCGGTAGTCAGTTCTTATACCGGTCCAAGACCTACCAGTTATCAGCACGGTTACCAGCTTGATGCCCCGGCTGAGGTGACGGTGTTAGTCAATCAAACCAATGTCAAGCCTCATCAGCATCAAGCCACCAGACAGCAGCCGCGCTTGGACCAGTCCGGGGCAATCGGTCAGCTAGTTCAGGGAGTACATCAATTACAGCCAATGAGTGTGTACCAGCAGACACCGTCTTCACATCCAGTACAGCAGCCTCCTAGATCTCCACAGTTAGCAAGGTCTGCTAAGGTGTTGTCGCAGACACCACAGCAACCGGCATTAGGAGCCCCCTCATCCAAGGCACCGTCCCAGGCACCTGGATCCAGATCACCTCAGATGCCTCGGCCCTCCCAAGTACCTCCCTCTCCTCAGCCTTCAAAGGCATCGTCACTAGCTGCCAAACTCACCAAGTCCAAGGATTCAAAGGGCGCCAAGAATAAATATGGCGACATGGGCAGCAGGCCATGCATGTCAAGAGACTGCGACTTCTACGGCACGGAAAACACTGACTTTCTTTGCTCTCGATGTTACGAGGCAAAGATTATCAAGAATCCCAAATTTGGTCGGAAGTAGGCAGTATAAATTTAACAGGGTCTTCGACAATCGACATCAGTTTGTTCTTAATCGAAATCCATGCTAGTAAAAAATGTAACATATATAATAGACCTTGAAAATGTTTTTCTAATTCTAAAAGGTTTATAAATAATTTATCAGTTAATCAGCAAGTTAGGGAAGTGGAATTTTCCTCATTTTCCCATACATGTACAGTGTATGCACGAAGAATTATCAATTCTGTATGATATCTTTAAAGCAACTAATTGTAAAAAAAATAATAATACAAAAAGTAACCCCAAAGATATTGATAGCTTATATGCATTTTGTTCAAGGTCATAGAAATAATTGCAAATGGCCGATGCTTATTGAATAATCATTCTTAAATGCAAACAGTATTCATGGATCTTCCTTTGAACTTTGTGCTTAATTTGTACAAAATTATGCAGTAATTTGCATTTTTGTAGAATTTAAGTTGAATTTATAACTTGCTAATTATTTGTATTCGCTTAAATTAACATTTGCATAGTTTTGTGCATATTTTTATCATTTTGAAGTTATATTTTTGAAGATAGCCTAGTTTATGTTACAAGGTTAATTGGTAAAGGGTCTTAAAAATTAAAAGGACCAAGCTTTAAATATTCATATCAAATATATTTGTTTCTATTTAAACATCTCATTCTAAAAATATATGATTTAAACCCTTCAGATTTATTTATAAATTGCTTACAATTTGGGAATGTTTGAAATTATGCTAATTAAGTGGGAAAGACATTGCTTTTGTCATTTACGGTTGTTACTTGTCATTCAAATTATCTTAATTTGGGCACTTGGGAAATTAAAAATTGTGCCTAGCTGCTAGAAAGGCTCTAGAGACTACTTAATATTTAAGGTCAGTTTTGGGGTTTCATTAAGGTCAGTTTTGGGGTTTCATTTTTTTGCATTTCAAAGAGTCGGACCGTAATCTTCAAGACTGGTGCTTGTGTGTTTTCCTTCAAGAAGTTCTTGATTGAGGTTAATTAATTTCCCATATTCTACTATTATTTATTATTTGTTTATCAGTTTGCTTATTATGATATTTTCTCCCAAAGTGCAGATGCACCAAAGAAAAAAGCTTTCTTTAATTGTTCATAAAGTGAGAACATTCATCTAATGTTTGGGTTTTATATTCCATTCCATTTGTTTTGAAAAATATGTATTTTTTTTTCTCATGATGCACACGTGGGACCAATTTCATAGAGCTGCTTAAGCACCAAAATGTGCTGAAGCATCAAAAACCTTGGTAAATAAAATCAGTATGCCAGCCAAAACTTCCTTGACTTGTGAATGTTATGCTCAGCAAACAATGGCCGAATACAAGTCTTAAGTAGTAAACATCACACGAAAATTTGGTTGGTAATCCTGATTGACCAAGGAAGACTTTTCATGCTGAAGCTATTTTTGTGTGTTAAAACAGCTTTATGAAATTGCCCCTTGTGCCTACATTATTTGCCTGAATTCAAGTGCCTCGTAGTGCCCGCTTAGTGCCATTTTTTTTCAAATTGAAGGTAGTAAGAAACAATTATGCTGACAATGCACTTTTTCACCATGCGAAGCCTTATAACCCCATTGATTCCTATGTTTATCTGTATATAATTGATACTATATTTTACAACACTGCACATTGATAAGCTTATTTTTTAACTTCAATTTGATGTTTTTTCTCAATCTTTTCTTAGAAAGTTTATATTTTGCCAATTTTTGTTTTTTGTGTAAGATTTTTGTAATTTCACAAGGGCTTTCATTATCTTGAGTTGCTTTTTTTGTATATTATACAAAGTAAATACATTATTACAAAATTCACATTCTGACTTTCTGAAATACCCCAAACCAGGTTTTTTTTTTTCTTTTTTTTTTTCGTGTTTCATTTTATGGGGACAATATGCCAAAGTAGGCCATTAAACGGGTAACATAGAACAAGTGGGATACTTGGTGGCTGTGTGTGTAATTTCAATGCTAATTTCACTATCATCTTGACCACTGCTTATTTGCGATTCAGTAATATGGCAATATTATATATTTTTCATTAGTTTAAGGAAGGACTTATACTTAAAACAGTCAGTTATAATAATATAGTGTTAAGAGGAATTTTTAATGTAATTAATATGGAGTGGTGTAAGTAGAGATTTCTTAACCGCATTTCTATTTTTGCTTAGCAAATTATGCAAATATTGATTTTCCCTGAGCTTTGATGGCATTTGGAAATAAAGCAATATCAACAAGAAGAACTGATTTGTGAAATATGTCAAACTTATTGTTGGTAGTTTTCGAATTGTGATACATGTAGGATTTCATAACCCCCCTCCTCCTAGTACCTATGCCCAAAGTACAAAGTATAGTAAAGATTGGAATTTCCTTTTTTTGTCCAAGTCCAAGTTGCATGCCTGATAAATGGTCCACAGAGACAAATTATACCAGTGATAGGCTATGTCAATTACTATTTGTTAACATGTTCGTCCTTTGTCCTTCACTGGAAAAATACACCCAAAAGACATTGCAATTCTGTCATCCAAATTCACAAATTTGACTGCATGCTTAAACATAATATACACCCTGTAGGTTTTAAGTTGGCTTTACAAAATCAAAAAATTTGGCCAAAGAAAAGACAGACGGAAACCACAGATATCATTCAACTTCTCTGAAGATTTATTCTTCTACAGCAAACAAAGTTTTAACAATCGCTACAAATCAAGTGGAAATAACTGGGTTATCTCTGTAAATAAAGAAAGTGATAGGTATGCTAACCAAGAAGAAGGCTAAGTAGTTGTACGCATGCTTACCAGGAGGCTATTAAGCAGCTTTATGCTTACCGGTACCTAACCCAAACTTTGCATGAAAATGAAAGATCACATTGGAAATAATTTCTTATTTGTTTAATGTGCGGAAGTATGATTGTAGATTTCATGAATGAATATTTTGGTTAATGAACACTCACTTGTCCTGGGCCCAATTTCATGGCTATGCTTACTGCAGTATTTAGCGCTTATGATTCTCATTCTATGCTTACTGGGTAAGTATTGAATTTCTAGGCCACCAGAGTAAGCGAGAGATCCTTAGTTATGTGCCCAACTGAAAATTCCTTGCTAATCCACAAAATACAATCTGGTAAGCACAGAATTTCCTGCTTCCATAAGCCCAATTCTACGCTTAAGGTAAGTAGCCATGACAATGGGCCCTGATCTAAAACACATATCAATCATACTAACGGTCTGCAATTCTGTGAACGTTAAATTTTAATCATCTCCACAACTTAATATTATATTTATAACTGTTACAAGTAAAATCCTACACATGCACACAGATTTAAATTTAGACTGACGTCCCGAATATTCATATAACACACACGCATCAAGAAAATGTTTTTTATGTATTTCCCAGAAATAAATTAAGGTCACTCAGGCTTTTGGAAATGTGAGAAGCAGCTTCCCGTCAATTGAAAAACAAGAGAGATGGTGTGGACGAATTCCAGCAACATAGCTGTTACTTCTTAAATATTAAATGGAACAACAAGTTAAGGCAAACAGTTACCATTGCCATTTGATAATACAACTCAAGTCCTTTCTTTATTTGGCATACAACACTTCATCTCATTCTTAGTTCTACAAGATTCCAAGCAGTGACATATGTACCCCTAACCAGGACTCGATCTACTTGTGTTCCTTTCTCTCAAGTTAAGGCTGAAGTGGCAGGTTCAGTATTTTAGCTAAAAAATCCCTTGCTTCATAAAAAAGGAAGATTTTTTTAGAAGAATTCCCTGGGATTTAATGTATATTTTATCCAAAATCTGAAGTCAGGTCGTAAAGGTCCGTCACCCGGGGAAAAAAATATAAACAAAGAGTGATTTGCATAAGAAAATGAGAATGACATTTTAATACATGGATTTGGAGGGTAAGATTCCATTTAACTGGACATTGACAGGAAGGGTAATTTTTTTCTATGAAGAGTATTTACCTGTGACTATCCTAAAAGTCAGTGCGAACATTTTCAAGTGATCAGAGGGGGGACCGACACCAAGTTGAGTGAGTCCATGACTTCTGTGACCTATGACCTACAGGTTTGCACTCTAAGTCTCTCTGTGACGGTGTGGGTTTTTGAAAACTCAGGACATCTTGCATTGGTGCATGTAAGCTGAAAGAACAAGGCATGATTAATGTGGCATTAGTATTTTTTTTTTGCTTCGAAAATATTGCTCCCCCCATAAAAATATGGTATAAGGAGACCAGGGCCTGTTTGTTTCAGGCAAGTGGTCAGTGATCCTGCTGCTCCGGATCTCATTTTAGCGTATCCTGTAACATCAACAAACAGAAATGTTCACAGATTTACGTATAACTTTCAGCATGTTCAGGGTATGAAGATGGTGCTGGTAGAAACATACCGTTAATATATTTCCGCCTGAAATGGCACATTTATCAAGAAATTAGTCAAACAAAGGCTGAAAACAGTTTTGATCTCGGGGTAAGATCAAAACCATTCTTTATGTTTTATAAGAAAAATTGAGTCGGTTTTTCGCTATTTCCTCGTGACTCACATGTCCGATTGAGCTCAAATTTTCACATGTGTGTTATTTTCACATGTGTGTTATGTACATGTTGGAATAGACAAAGTGTGAGTCCTGGTCTGTGACCTTTACCAATCATGTATCATAACTTTCAGAATGATCTCAATCTCTACCCGTTCTGAGTCTGATACATTATCCTTACTGAGGAATAGCAATATTTTCCTGTGGAGAAAGCCTGGGAGAACCAGGATATCCATGGAATATGCTAAGAACACGAAGGCCCAGACTGAGGTACCGAATGCTGAGACACTTATACCAAGAGGGCATCGCTTGCTTCCAGCTTACCTATAAGATTTTTTCCTCTAATGGCTTGTCTAGTCCCAGCTCTTCTGGTGTGGTGATGCTGAGCTCATCCAGGGTCGGGCGAAGCTCTTGAAGCATGTAGGGGTAAATATTCTTGTGGCTTCCTGCTTTGTCCTGAAATAGATCGTTCAGATGAAGGAGTTAGTTGCAAAGCTTTGTTAAATTAAGAACATTTGAGTTTGGGAGTTCAGCGATGATCAGCGATGATCATCAGCGATGATCAAACTGATAAAAAGTCCCGATGATCAAACTGGTCATGTACCATTCCACTCAAAATTACCCACAGCGATGATTTCACAACTTTCTCAAAATCTGACAAACACTTTGGGAAGGTTTTTTTTCTGGTTGCAAATGAAATCACACACAAACAAACAACAACAAAAGTACCTTTACTGCTTCCAAAACGCGAATGGCCATGGCACTGTCATTCAGACGTCGGCAAGCCTTCAGGGCGGCTGCGATGATCTTAGGTTCGGGGACCAGGTCATGACCGTGCAGCTCATTCAGACCTCTTCTCAGCTCCCAGTCATCAATCTCCGGACGGTTAAAGTAGGCCTCCCATCGGGCATCAAACTGCTCATCTGTCTCTTCCTTCTTTGAGGAGTAACTCCTTGCTTGCGACACAGCTGTGAAGAGAACATTGTCTGAACCAGTCAGCTGACCTACCATAACTGATGGCACATGCATTTGCACTGTTTAATGCATCTTAGCTCTTCAGATTTATAACGGACAATGTTGGGGTCAACTTGGGGGAGAGTTCCATACAGGGAAGTTAATTATAAATTCACACTTTGTTTGATCATAACGACGAAAAAAAACATACAATCGTTACTGTTTAACTGTTAAATGCAAATTAAATGAGTTGGCGAAGGTACGAGTTGACGGAGGTACGAGTTGACGAAGGTACGAATTGACTCGAAAGCAAAAAAAAAAACGACCAAAAGGTTGAAGGAATGTAAAAATGTGTACGTTGTTGGTACCATTCAAAGTGGCAATGACTCGGCGTTGCCGAGTATGTGCACATGCGCGTAAGTTTAATTCATGAAAACTGCCATTTTTGGTCAGTGACAGTGTGATGACGTCACAAATATTGTCAATGAGATGATCGCAATGCCCTCTCATGGCCGCTTCATGCCAATTTGTGTAAGGAATTTTTCCCTGTGCGTACTAGGCCTAACTCATAAGTACTAAAGTAAACTAGGCCCCCTAGCCTACATTTAATTTATTTTAGTTTGGTAGGCCTAAGTCACGTTGTAAACTTGTAGTTGTACCATGATGTGTACATCATGTGGGCCTATGTAATGTTTGAAAGTGTTTGAAGTAAGACAGTGATTAGGTGAAGAGCAAGACTTAAGAGGGCCGGCCACAGACTGCACAACCAACCGCACACTGAGCTCAGTGATAGTGACTGAGTGACACTGCACTGGCACTGCACTGCATGCACAACAACCACAGGCGCTAGCGCAGGCCTCAGCTCAGTGCGATTTTTCCAAACCAATTTTCTGGAGGTCTGACAAGTCTATCGTAAAAATTACTCACCAATAGGTCGGCTGCAAGCCTGAAGACTAATTGCTCTCCTTGTGCTACTCACAATTCCTGATGCTACTCGTCGAAGCATTTTACTTTTTCCGTTTGCAAAAATTACGTGAAGAACGTGTGTAATCGCGAGTTCAACCGGCGAATTTAGAGAATGACCTTTGACCTACATCTACGCGAAGTATACACTGGCTCCCGATCCCAGTGCCTTTTTAGAATAGTAAAATAATTTGGGAACCAGTGATAAAATAAGTGCCATTCCCATTACAGGGGATTTCGCATGCACTTGAACTTTACAGAATTTCAGAATTATAAAGTCACCGCAAAATGTGAAATTAACAATTTTCACCTTTTGAAATTATCAAGAATACTGTATACCACATTGACTGTACGATATTTAGATCCCTGAAGCACTATAATTTTAATCATAATGTTTTAATTTACTGAAACTGTTTCGAAAAAGTTAATTTCGGTTTCTGAGTTGTTGACATATAAATAAGACTTAAATTTTGTTTACAAAGTTACATTAGCTATGTTTTGTTTCTCATGTTTACTTTTAAGGAGGTTGCGAAAGTTTTTCTGTAATTTTCCAATCATTGCTTTGAAAGGCGGTTGCATTTTGCGCCGAACTCGACATGCAACAGTCGTCACAGAACAGTAAGGAAATCCACCCTGACTCTAGTAATAATATTAATATAAATAAGAAAATAATTAGTTTTTCATTTTTAGGTAAATTAAGAATTGTAAAAAACATTGAGTATGTAAAATTTATTTTTATCGTTAATAATCAAGACAGAAAAGTGCTAAAAATTTAATATTTCGGCCGGACAATTCTATCATAATCGTTCGTGGATAGTGACGTAATCATCATAACATTGCACCATTTTTATCATAAGAAAGACGATTTGGAATTTCTCAAATCTATGCGTCGGGATTTTGTGACTTCCCTAGTGTGTTGTTGCCTTAAACTACTCTGAAATGGACGACGGGGACGAATACATTATGGGCGAGGAAGACGAAGAAGATGAAATGGGCTCAAGTGACTTTGACGGGCACTTTGAAATGGATGACGAAGAAGGTTCGTCACAGCGGGATCAAATTGAAGAAGACGATTTTAATTACGAAGTGCTCACACCAGACGATAATGTACAGCTAATGGTGGATACAATACGAGAAGTTAATGTTGTTGTTCAAGTAAGTATGACCACTGTATTTTGTATCATATGATCACTCATCTCCTGCTAAACTCCTGTTAAACTGTGGCTTTTTTTGTGTCAAAAACTGAGTAGACAGTTGTACTCAGTAGCCCCATGGCGTTTGTTTGGGCACTGGACAAGCATGACAAGTCGACCGTGGGACAACTCAACTTGAGACAACTCGACCGCAAAAATCCGAGACAGCTTGACTTCAAAAACAACTCAACTCCAAAACAAGTCGTCTCCATTTTATTTCTTCTATTAACGTGATATCATTCCGATGTTTGTTTGGACTGGGTTTCTTAATTAATGTTTCATTTCTGGACTGGGTTTCTTAATAATTAATGTTTCATTTCTTTATCTAGGATAATTCAGTTTTGACAAGGTTTTGTTTAGGACATATTTTGGGAATGACTGGTGGTTAGAATTACACCGAATAAAAAATAACAGAATGATGAACCGCAAGAAATTTAAATGTATCCATGTTTGTGATGTATAATAATTATTTTCACTGCCAAAAGAAAGATAATGTTCTTGTTACAATGTATGAGAGTATTGTTTTTTTCTGTACTTTAATGATCCTGGTACGTGTACTTCAAACTAGCCAGCTGCAGCGTGCCCGCTATGCTCATCTTGGCCATAGGCCACGGCACAACCTACAGCTGTGACCCATGATACGCTGCCCGGCCTTCTCGTGTAAAACTCCGCAAATTGACACGGCCAACCTGACGCCGCGGCCTGCTGATAACTAGTCTGTTTTTTTATAGACCGGCGAGCAACCTTTCGCTTCCTATTTACTATCACTTACATGTATATCAGAATAGTATTTTCGGTGTCAATTTTATTCACAACATTTTCGTTGACGTTTACATGATTATTGTTTCGTTGCCCCCACCAGCCAAGCATCGCAGTGTGGCATAGATGGAGTCCACTTGCCTCGGAGTCGAGTTGTCTTTAGAGTAAATTTGTCTTGAGTTGAGTTGTTTGGCTTCTGACTTCCAAACGAACAAAGATAATTGACTATTTGGGTCACCACCAACATAGGGCTGGATGGCTCAGGAGGTCGCAGGTTTGAATCTCGCTCCAGTAAATTTTTATTTTGTTCACTTTTCAGTGACATAAAAAAATTCAGTCAGTTTCCCTTATTTGATGAGAATAACACTTCACGGTTACCAAACTCACATGAACTGTTTTGGCTTGGAAAGTGTTGGCAGCGGGACAGGGTTCAAATGAGGTTTTTAGGGAAAATAAAAATGGAGTCGGCGATATGAAGAACGACATGCAACACATGATGCAACAGAGAGTTTTGACTGATGCCTTTGAAATCCAGTGTTGTTTTTTTACCTTTCTTTACACATGTGAATGCTCTACATATTATTAGCATTATTTAGTAATAAATACATGACCTTAAGTAAAGTCAATGGTTGCAGGGGCCGATTTCATAAAACTTACGACGCGTCGCTGAGTTAAGACGCAACATTTCTCTATGGACTCACCGCATAGATGCGACGCGTCGCAAATTGAGTTGCGACGCGTCGCAGAGCTTTGTGAAATCAGCCCCTGGTAGCCCTACATTGCTGAGTCTGTGGTTTTCCAAAAAATATTAAAGACAGATTAATTCAAAATACATAGATGGAATTGCCCCTTACCCCTAACTCTAGACACTTTATATACCAAATAACCAAACAACATGAGAGATAAAAACAAACCTGTGCAACTTTTTTCACCATTTCTGTTTGGGTACATTACCAATCCTGTACTGTAAGACTTAAATCTTTAAAAGCAAAGGACGTAAACATTTGAATTTGTGTATACTGAGGCACTTAAAGATGCATACATTTCCAAATTCCTGAACAGTTTTCCATGGTCTTATTCAATGGAGATGTTGGGCAGTTCATTAAATTAATACCAAGACCCTGATCAATGGCTGCTCATTAGTGCCAGTGACCTTTGAACATAAAATCCCAACAGATCAAAAGATGATAATTCACTGGCTAGCCTCTCAGGTGTTCAAGTCATAGCTCAGACTTACAGCTGTCCAGTTCCAAAATTTGTATGTAAAAATAACAAAAACGTTGAAGAAAAGGGTGTAAACTGGCTAAATGTCATTCTTGTTTGCTCAGAAGCGTATGTATACTATAGTTGCAACTTTGATGGGCATCATACTGAACATGAATGTTTATGTTATACACTTGATGTTTCAAATGTACATTATTACACTGTCACAGTTTCAGTTGCATTTATATATAGAGGGGGGAGGAGCAAGAGGCGCCAATTTTTAGGAGGCGCAGAAAATGCAAATTATGCCCAGAAAAAAGGGTTGTCAGAAATCTAATCCAATGAACAAACAAAGAAACAGTACAATTTCAAATTTGTTTTCATTGCCATCAGAAGTTGAATTATTATTATGGGTGCAATTTTAGGACTTGCCCCGGGCGCCGTTTTCCCTAGATACACCCCTGTCATGCCTGTACACAGTACATACATGTAGGCCTACACGAGATGCAAAATATAGGCCTACTGTAGGCCTTCTCGTTTTTACACATATAATAGTGTACAGAAATCTATAATGTACACACTGTACATGTACGTAGTGTGTACCCATTTACATGTACTACATGTATTCTATTTACTGGTAAATACATTTATTTGTTTTATGTAACACAAAGCACATGTAGTTTGTGTATTGCACCATATTGGCAGAATACATGTACTACTCTACATGTACATGCTACGCAAGTACGTTATGGTATGATAAATGCATCATGTACAGTTGACTGTACACATGATGTGTATCATCCACTATACAGTACATGTATGCCTAGTGTCATGTGTGTATAATATGATTACCGTATTTACAATACATGTTGAATGTAAAGTGATTAATAATGTAGAGTAGGCCTGCTGTACATGTGTACATGTACAGTATGTCAGTATGTAAGCAAATTAGTATGTTTTGTATATATTGTCCTCAGTGCAGGTCACAGCCCAGTGATACAAACTACTATGCCGTGGTTTAAACGTGTTAAAGGGGGATCAGACGGGTTCAAGGATATGCCATTGTGACACCTTTAATGACACAGTGTCAGGATTCCTACAGTACATTCATGAGCATGTTGTTATCAATCTGTGCCCAATTTGGTCAAAGGACAAAGGAATTATTTCCTTTACTGACAACTTCAGAACAACTCATTCCATAATGTTGTCATGTGGAGTGCCCTTGAAGTATTGTCACACAGTAACATGCATTGCTCTAAATGCTCTAAATACGTAACAGTCCTGTGATCTTGTTCACCCTGTGGAGTAGGATTTCTAATCTCAATTATATGAACCATACATGAGGAATCTCAGATATTTCTGCTGGCAAGGATACAAGCAGGGGTCTACAGGGAATATAACAGGATTAGGGGGGATCTGGTTGATGTGAGAAGCGTGTGTTGTACAACTTAGACCTCTGCAATTGTTTGAGGCACAGCTGATCTGAGTAAACCGTAATTATCCTGCCAGCACAGCAATGACAATGCACTTTGCACTGCAAGGCACGTTTGTTGCTGTTTGTGAGGAGAAACACCATGGTACGCATTGACAAGAAGACCTTGGGATATCCATTGCACTGCGTTATTAATAATTACCGGTAGTGGCGGGGGTGACACCAGGCTTTTAATGAATTTAGTCAGCGTGATGATGTATGTGTACACATTAAATCCATGAAGCTGTAGATGGAATGTTATGTGATGTGACTAGACTGGGCATACAAATTTACACAATAGCTATAATGACATGCAATATGAATAGGCCTACCAGTACACATTGTAATTTGTATAGGACATGTTATGTACACATAAATAGGCAATGGCAAAATTGCATTAGGTGTAATTAGTAATTGTGTGTGAAGTGTACTACACACTGTGTTTGGATGTACACACACCATCATACATGTATATACTGACAATGACCAACATTATACATGTAAGCCTTCATGGACATGTGTACAGTGTACAATCCCCCCTCCCAACTGCAGTACATACGTGTATTATGTACACATTGTACACTATTGTGGATGTGTACAACTTGATGTGAACATTTTTACTTTCTGGTACACGTACATTTGTACACGGTATACAACTTTATGATATGGTACATGTACAATTGTGTACACATTTATTGCAGATGGCATACATGCACATTATATATGTGAATAGACGACCTGCCATGCCTGTGCTTGAGCCTTCACTATGCACAAAACACCCCAGGTTGCCCATTTGGTATGGACTTGGACTAGACTCACTGTATTTTTAACAAAATGCAGACCTGTCCATACCATATTTGGGCATACTGTTTGTGTTATAGGAAGTCCAAGTACATGTGTACATGTACACATGTGTCACTATACACATGTACGTGTGCATGTATGATACATCAATGTACGTGTTGGCCTACACTTTACATGTACATGTGTACATTATGTGCATGTACAATATTATCCTACACCATGTCCATACATACATGTACTTTATGTACAGTCAAGGTTGAACTTAAATTATACATGTACAGCACATTGGTATAGGCCTAATTTTTTAACATTTGATGGATACACATGTTGTCATTCATAACATGTACATGTATGTATTGTATGCAGAGTACATGACTAAAATTTACTACTGGTATTACCGGTAATACATGTACAACATGTACAATGTACAGTAGGTCTACCGTACAATGAACTGTGCCGGGTATATGTCGGAAAATGCAGTTGAATAAAGGATGACAAAGCTGATTTATGTGAACACTACTTAAGCCAAGGTCATGTAGTTTGACTCGCCATTTTCTATTTCAAATTCAAGTACAATTACTTTGCATTCCAAGGGCAAGTATTGTTTCTTGTCCATTTGTTCTGATAAAATTTAGGGCTTGGACATTGTTCTTAAAAAAAAAAGGCAGAAATTCTGGAAGGCGTTTTTGTCCCCTTGATTATGTGTGCTTTTAGAGAAAAAAATCAAATTTACATGATGCTTAGGTGCTCATGTCTGTATGGGAACGTGAAGTGGTTCAAGGGCAATGACCAGGGGCAAGCTTAGTTAGAGGCAGTTGACATCCCATTGCTTTTAACTGAGTGGCTGAAGTTCTGGAAGTGTGCAAATTGTGCATTGAATTGCATACATACACAACATACTGTACATTATCGTGAAGTTGAAATGAGTCATGGATCATGGTGACTCATTTCAAGTTTGAATTTTGCATGTAATTCAGAAATCTGTTCTCTCAAGAGATGGAAATTGGAACAGAGACTTGTTGGCCTATGTCTGTACGTATGTATACACTGTACAGTAGGCCTACATATTATAGGGTTTACATACAGTACATGTATCTACATGTACATGTTGGACCCTGTCATGTGTGCACCAGTTAAACATATTGTTCATGGTCATGGTCAGGTATGTACATATACAATGTACAGTAGGGCCTACATGTACATAATATACTGGTATGTATTTGTGTGAGTATTACCTGTACGCGATACATGTACAATGCACACTACCTTTGTTGGCATGGTTGGGTGCATGGTTGGAGGCATTTTGCAATTTGTACAAATGTACATGAACTGTATATAGGCCTACATGTACAAGCAAGTGCATGGATTCTAAATGCTCACAGTCACATGCACAGTGTAGTGTGCAATAGTGTGAACGTACATGTACATGTATAGACCTGTACATACAGTACATGCATAGCCAACTACTGAGTACTGTACGTGTACGTGTATGTGGATGTACACTACAGGTACTGGTACATGTGTACTGATGCATGCATGCATGTAAAAAAATGGGTCTTAATAAAAATGATAATAATTTAATCACTGGTTTAAATTTTTTAAAATCAATATTTGAAATTTATTTCCCTACATTAAAATTCTGACGTTACAGTTTATTCTTCTTGATTGTGTCCAGATTCCTGCCACCGTCACACGGATTCTCCTGAATCACTTCAAATGGGACAAGGAAAAGTTGATGGAACGATTCTACAGTGAGGACCAAGACAAGCTGTTCAGCGAAGCCCACGTGGTCAGTCCCTACAAGAAGACACAAGCCAGGCACACGACTAGGGTAAGGCAGCCGATTGTGATGTGATATGACCAGCAGAATGAAGAAGTCAAAGGCTTAAATTTGTTGTCTTCTTATATCATGTCCCCCCACATTAGGGGCCTTCCTCAAAGCTCGGCTCCGGCTCAGGCTCCGGCTCTGCCTCCATTTCGTGAATCCATTTCAAAATTACAGGTATCAAAATAGAGGCTTTTTGCTGCAGTTAGGAAGTAGATTCTCTGGTTTGAAAAGGACAACAGAGCTTCAGCTTCAATGGCAAACCACAACCTACAATATATATTTTCAGCATATGAAAACAGAGACAAGCCAGAGCCGGAGCCGAGCTTTGAGAAAAGCCCCAGATGTTGTGTTTCAGCCAAAGCTGGATGCAGCAGCTGCTGTCAACGTCTTTGTACTCTGCAAGATCCTTAGCATTGCATTTATTCTCCAGTTAGGGACACTTCAAGAGGTGCTCCATAGTTTGTGGCTCAGTGCCACATTTACAAGTCACATCATCTATGTGTTGGAAGTACCACTTTCCCAACTGCTTGTTAAGAACCAGAGAATACTGTTCTCTGGTTCTTGACAACTCTTGTGTATCAGGGGTCGATTTCACCAAACAATGAGATGAATTTGAACTTTGAGTTGGCAGTTTTTAATTTGTATTGCACTTAAAAGATTGATTCATGATTCAAGTCTTTCAAGAAAAATGTTAGTACCTGTTCTTCGCAGTATCAACCATTGATCTTGTTCACCGTTTTTCTGTTGAATATCTCATAATCAGAGTCAACGTCTTTTTCCCCTTTTACTTTTGAACCCTGCTGCAGGTGACGACGAGATCATCAGGCCCTGTTCTGGAACCCTGCGACATTTGCTGCAGGAACGTACTAAGCACTGTAAGTATGTTCTCTGCCATTGCAAGCACTCCCAATCCAGGCTGACTGCAGATAATAGCACCGCGAAGCCTTGTCGGCAGTGGAACGTCTTCGGTAAAATGCACCGAGTCGAGGAGAGTCCTTCTTACAAGTTTTTTCATTTAGAATTTGCATGTGAATTTGCAGGAAATGATCTTTGATGACGATGGCAAAGAATTTCAGTCTGTCATTGCCATAGAGAGAGAGTGGACTCTTTTTAAATGATGTTTTTCAAGAGACCAAACACAAATTGGATTATCGTCGAAAAGATACACGTAGAGCAGCTACCTTGTATCAGCTGATTATCTACTCATTCAGACTGCCACCCCTTCTCATAATGAAATGCTTTGCCCTAGGTTGGACAACTAATAAGGGGTTTACTAAGCTGAGGATCAGGCTTAGGCTCAGGCTCCGGTTCCGTTTCGTGAATCCATTCTAAAATAACAGGTATCAAAATAGAGGCTTTTGGATGCAGTTTGGAAGTAGATTCTCGATCTGGTTTGAAAAGGAAACCAGAGCTTCAGCTTCAATGAAAAACCACAACCTATATTTTCAGCATATACGGACGACAAAGTCGGAGCCTGAGCTTCGGTTTCGTTTGATGCCTTTGGGTACTAATGGTCACTGCTGAAGTTTGATCTAGGCGGCTTTCTATTACCAGATTTCAACTCAAAATTTATTTGTTTACCACCTCAGATGATGACGGGCTTAGAATGTGGCCATAGATTCTGCATGGACTGCTGGACCGAGTACTTGACCACGAAGATCATGGAAGAAGGGATGGGACAGGTAAAGAGAAATTCAGGAAGAAGCTGTGGGACATCAGAGCTTCTGAAATCTAGATCTTCCATGTTTGATTAACGTGCTGGGATAGTTTTGAAGGTGTTGGGGGAGGGGATGATCTGAAGCGAAGGAGGCTTAACGTGTTCAATGGGCTCTCTTTGAGTATGGTGTCCCTGTGTATTTTAAGGAGAGCGTGGTCTTGTGGTCTTCGTACATGACTGCCCTGAAGAACGATGGCCCGCAACCCCAAGATTTTAGCCACATGAGAACCTGACTCCAGTTTTCATCACTAGTTTGTATGTGATAAAGACCATGTTTAAGACCAAAAAATTTGTTCATGTTTTTGTTTTTTGTTTTTTTTGCAGACGATATCCTGTGCAGCTCATAGTTGTGATATTCTTGTAGATGACTATACAGTAATGTAAGTACTGATTACAGCTGCATTTGCCTTGATAATGTAATAACCCGGGACCATAAGTCATAGAGCCGCTTTTAGCACATGATGTACTCAATGATCGTTATTCATTTCATATCACTGCTTATTAAACATGCTTAGCAGTAAGCATGGAGGTATTGTGCTTTACTCAACAACACCAATTGCTGGAATTTTAAAGTAACGGAACAAATCACAGGGCACATGCGAACAAGCCAGTGCCAAATTTCACGGCTCTGCTTACCTACACTGCAGACTTTGGTGCTTATGATCCTCATTCTTAGCTTACAGAGCTAGCGTCAAATTTCAACGCAAGCAAATCAAGTGAGAAATTCTTATGCTGATTAATAATTTTGTTCTTTATTTCCCTCGTAAAATGCAGGAAACTAGTAAAAGATGCCAAGGTCAAATTAAAGTATCAGCATCTGATCACCAACAGCTTCGTAGAGTGCAATCGTCTCATGCGCTGGTGTCCGGCACCAGACTGTCCCAATGCATTCAGAGCCAGTCACCTGGAGGTCCGGCCGGTAACCTGCAAGTGTGGCCACATATGCTGGTAGGTGGACGTAGACGTTGGACAACTGCTTAAAAAGTGGGGTGCAGCGTGATCTCACAAACTTTTGGCTGCCTCCAGACTCCTGACATTAAAACCCAGGAGATGCTAAGGCACTTCCTACTCATTGGTGAATATCCAACATGTTCACAGATTCTCTGATGCCTGTTTTTTGTTGTTTTCTTTTCTTTTCCCCTCTTTGGTTGTCCTATCCTGCAGCTTTTTGTGTGGAGAAAATTGGCACGACCCGGTCAAATGCAAGGTGAGTGTTGAATGATCGGCCAACCTGCGTGGGCTTGTTGGCTCATTGTGGACCCCATGCCTGTCCAATTGGTCATGATTAGAGACCATCTGTCCTGTTCCATTGTGAGGGACTGGCTTTCCCACGCTAAAAGGGCGGAAGCATTAATCGGTGCCTTGCTGTGGACTAGGACTAGGTACCCTGTCCAGCTCTGTCTCTCTGAAGACACCATCAGTCTTGTTTCAGTTCTTAAGGACTGGTTCCCCTATAGTGTGGAAGTATTAATTACTGCCTTGCTGTGGACAAGCCGCCCCATCCAATCCTATTTATACTATGAAGACATTGTTTTAAGTACTGATGTCTCCATACTGCATATATTCTGCGTTTTTCCTTATTTTGTTTACCCCGAATTGGAATTCATTGCAAAATGCACTTTGTTAGGCTCTGTTTTTTTAAATAATTCCCGACAACTTCCATTCCAGTGGCTGAGGAAATGGATAAAAAAATGCGACGATGACAGCGAGACGTCCAATTGGATCTCAGCAAACACCAAAGAGTGTCCGAAGTGTCATGTGACCATCGAGAAGGACGGGGGATGCAACCACATGGTCTGCCGCAACCAAAACTGCAAGGTGAGGTTTCAAATCAGTCTCCATTGTCCAAATTTTCCTCAAAAGTCACGCGGTGTAGCAACAGTGTCTTTTAGTCTGGGGAATTCATATCTTGACTATACATGTAACATTGGTTGAAGTCGGTGGTATCAGACCATTGGTTAATTTGGCTAAATTGGTTAAACAGTCTGTTGTTAATTTTCCATATTAAGTTTGTAAACTGCAGCTTTTTATCATTGTTGCAATCTCGGTTGCCTTTTTTTTTTGTTCTTTGCAAACAGTTAAAACAAAAAAAATATCTTGTAATTTTAATGAAATAATTTTAAAAAAAGATAATTGATCATCAAATTCACAATCTAGTTGTTTCTGTTGACTTCTTGATGCTAGTGTCTACAATTTTATTTCTTTCAGGCTGATTTCTGTTGGGTTTGTTTGGGACCGTGGGAGCCACACGGGTCGTCATGGTAATATTTTGTTTCATTCTTAATTTTTTTATTTTGTTTTAAAATTTTTGGGAGCAATATTAAAACCTAAATTTACAGTTGTAGATAATTAACAGAGGGCTTTTCTCCTATCGAAAAAAAAATTTCCATCTCAAAATCTTGAATTCTGTTTCAGTCATTCAACCATTAACCCAATGGACTGACAAATAATGAATTAATATAAGTAATATACATACTGCTGCAAACTGCTCATCAGCCTAAATGACCTGAAATATATAAAATGCGTCAGGAGGGCCTGACTTGTTTCGATCCTAGCAGGATCTTTCTCAAAGTCTAAATGAAGGTTTAATCTATTTAGCCTTTGAGAAAGATCCTGCTAGGATTGAAATGCGTCAGGCCCTCCTAACTCCAAGCAAATAATTATTTAACCCGACACAGGAATATCCAACAGAAAATCTTAATAAATATACTTCGAGACATTGGGATTAGGTTTTGGAGTATCTCTTTAATCTGAACGCTTTATAATATAGAATTTGCTGATTCAGAAGCAGTAGCGTTACTGGGTGTTAAATGGTGAAATTGAAGTGCAAACAGTTATTTGCTGACTATGCTCATTTCCTGGATCTCCTTGCTTTTATACATCCTGCAGGTATAACTGTAATAGATTTGACGAAGAAGACGCCAAGAAAGCACGGGATGCCCAAGCAGTAAGTATCAATGGTATCACACTAGGGTTGGCTGACTGTCAGACTGTATGGAACTTGCCAAATTGGACTGTGGCTAGATTGTCTGACTAGGGTTTAAATTTGTACTCTTCTATGACAATGGCTGTGGTTGGTCTATCTGACTATGTCTTAAATGTATACATTCATCTATGTTAGTTGCTGTGGCTGAACTCTCTGGCTAGTTTATACACTTTTCTGTGGTAGTGGCTTAACTTTATACACACTGGTTGTGGAAGCGGCTGTGTCTCTTCCCATAAACTTGAGTATAACTTCAAGCCATAGCCAGGTTATTATGGACTGGAATCCAACTTAACTACTATGTCACGGCCAACCGACCATTGCGGTGTTTTGGCAAACCGGCCCTGTCATTCTTGATCTCTTCCTGTTTTTTGTTCCTTTTATTCCTCCAGCGGTCGAGGCAAGCGCTAGAGAGATACTTATTCTATTGTAACCGCTACATGAACCACATGCAGAGTTTACGCTTTGAAAACAAGGTTAGTGTCCCATCCATTCTGTCTTGTGTGCAAGGATTTCCCATCCTCGGCCTTCCCAATCTCATAGAGCTGCTTAAGCACCCAAATCTGCTTAAACACCAAAAACCTTTGAAAATGAAATCAGTATGCCGGCCAAAACTACTTGTGAATGTTATGCTCAGCAAACAATAGCCTGATACAAGTCAAAATCAGTAAACATCATTTGAAAATTTGGTTGGTAATCCTGTTTGATCAAGGAAGACTTTTCATGCTTAAGCAAATTTTGTGCTTAAGCAACTCTATGAAATTGGCCCCTGCTCACAGTTTGATATATCCATAATGCTGACAGTTCTCGTTTATATTCATTTCAGAGGAGAACAAGGGTATGTTCTGCCGTCAGATATTGATTCTGAGTTAACATAGTCAGTTCAGCGTATGGTTTTTATACCCAAAGTTGTCAATTTCATTTGCAGGTACAGGTTTTAGAAAGGATTCCATGTAGGTGCTCTCGTCGAAATGCGAACATCTCCTGTTTAGAACTCTCTCCACGAAGATTTGGTACTACGATGACAAGGGTTGTTGTTGTTGTACGAAATCGGATACTTTCGGTCAGGACCGATGGTGTGTGTTGGTCTTAAAATGTTTCTTGTTTTCCCATACCATGGCAATGCAGAGGATTTGGTCACATGTGATGATGTGTACGTTTTACGTCAACCGCTTTCATTACTGCGCAAATGTTACGCGGAGGTGGTTTTGCTCTACTGCCAGCAGCTTCGTGTACGATGAGCTTATGCTCTCGATGGGGCATGCGTGCGCGCTGCAAAATATAGCTTCGATTGCCGATATCGTTGAACTATCTGCAGAACGATTGACCTAGTGCCTACGTATGCGTTACGTTTTTAGGGCTTTGATTTGTTAGCTTGTTTAAACAAGTTTCATAGTTTGAGGTAGTTTTGCTCCTGCCCTCATAGAGGAGGGAGCACAGGTATTGCTTGGGACAAGAGAGCCAAGGTAGCTGATGTCGCATCCACTGAATGCGGGAATGCTGACTTGGCTTCACCGGAACCTCTCTAATGCTTGCTCCTCTTCCTTCCCTCCCGGCAGCTCTACACGCACATCATGATGAAGATGGAGGACATGCAGCAGCACAACATGTCCTGGATCGAGGTCCAGTTCCTGAAGAAGGCCGTGGACGTCCTATGCCAGTGCCGGAGCACCCTCATGTACACCTATGTATTCGCCTTTTATCTCAAGAAAAACAACCAGTCGCTCATATTTGAGGTAGGTTGCTTCGACAAGCTTGTGAGTGACAATTTAGGATATTAAGAAAACCTCTTGTGAGCTTATCATTTCGCTACCAACCTTAATCTATCTGCGTTTCTTGGGTTGCAGGAAAATCAGAAAGATTTAGAGAATGCAACGGAAACGCTGTCGGAGTATTTGGAGAGGGACATCAGCAGCGATTCATTGGCTGACATCAAGCAAAAAGTCCAGGACAAGACAAGGTACGTCCAGATCTTGACCTCTACCGGCCAAGACGAGTATGACCATAGCCGCCGGCCCCCATCGGTCACCTACCAACCTTCTGTCAACTGGTTTTTATTCAGTCACCTGAAAATGAGTGGGCAGAAAGCGGCATTCTAGTTGCCGCAGCCTACCACTGAATCCACAGCCCAGACTGATTTCTGTTTTGTTTTGTTCTTGGTTTCAGGTACTGCGAGAGCAGGCGGAAGGTCCTATTAGAGCACGTCCACGAAGGCTATGAGAAGGATCTATGGGAATATTACGAGTAGTCGCCTAACTCTCCATGCAGCTCTTCCATCACCTCGTAATTGTTCTTCTTCGACCTTCATCCCTGCTCCTATCTTTCAGTCTCGAGTGTCTCCTCAACCTCCCCCCTCTGTTGGGGTTTGGTCTTGATTACTGACGGAATTTGTTAGACATTTCCGCCAGGTGGTCTAGATGTCCAGGTATGCTGCTCGGCGGACTGAGATTTATCCCCTTGGGCTGGCACGAGGAGGTTATGTGGCACCCCCAGTGGCAGATCGGAGGTTGCAAAGAGAAGGACAAGCACCCTGAGCCGGTAGTTCCTGAGGTCGCTCCAGAATCAACTCACTTCGTTCATCTAGGAGATTCGTACTCTAGCATGCAGTGTTCAGCACCCTTGGGAAGTGTTTGGCTCCTCCGTGGCACCAATCCTGCCCCACCATCGCAAAAGCACAAAATAGAAAGTAAATTGAACACGACAAAAAGTGACAACATGCAAAATGTTCCTCTTAGGACTCATAAAGAAACTGCCACTACTAACAAGCAAGCAAGAAAACAACTCCACGTCAAGGAACAAAGATAGGAGTTTTCATATTTAAAAAAAGTTGTTGTACAGAATTGACCTTAAGCAGGTTTTGAAAGCCAACCTAAAACAGTCTGTTGTTAATTTTCCATATCAAGTTTGTAAACTGCAGCTTTTTATCATTGTTGCAATCTCGGTTGCCTTTTTTTTTTGTTCTTTGCATCAAACATTGAAACAGTTTAAACAAAAAAATGCATATCTAAATATCTTGTAATTTTAATGAACTAATGGATCATCGCTTTTTAAGAAGGGTGCTGTTTAAAAAAAAAAGATTTTGTCAAGAAAACAAGAAGAAGAATGTTGAAAGGAGTTTTTAAACAGGGAGAAAGCCATTCCTCAATGTGTCGTGGAAGTACAGCAGCATCAGTCATGTGATAGTCATGTGACCAATATCACATGATGCTTTGGTGATGATAGAAAAAAAACCACCACAATGCAGCATTTTAAAAGAGGCATACAATTTTATACAAAAAAATTTCCTTATTTTTATTTTCCACCGTGGCTTTTGTTCTGTATCATAATTAATTCTATTTGCATAATCTTTGAACTGACTGTATATTCGTTTGGGTGAAAAAGGGGTGGAAAGCACACTTGCATCTCATGTATAATTGAATGGAAGCATTAATACGGTAGTTTTCTCCAAGATTTGGAAGCGATTAATGTCTCATGAAATGAAGCTGTGTTGATTGTAGCCATAGGCATAGCCGCTCTACCTATCTTGGACCTCCCACTTTCTCCCTCCTATCCCCCGCCCACCCACCACCACCATCACCAGTGTATTTTAGGGCTAGACGATGTAGATTCCATGTATAAACAAATTCACAATGCTACCATGCATTCAACCAAACGTCCTTGTAATTAGACGCACTGACCCTGTGTCCTTTTTTATATTGTTTTGCCAAAATTTTGTAATATCTCTGTGGTTTTTTTTTTACAAAAGCGCACGCGTCTGATGCGTAATTGTCAGATTTTAGGGTCGGAAAAGATTGGATCCGTCATTGATTGGCTATAGGACTTAGGAGGATGCTTGACGAAATATGAGCCTTGAATTGAGACTATCACGTGTATAGCCTTGTCCACCAGTAGTTGCTATCAGAGAAATTGTATCAGCAATATCCGGTTCATTTGCTAACCTGGCAGCCGGAGAGAAACCGTCTGTACATGTACTTCCTGTGCAGTTACGTGATTACATATATCTGTTTGAGAGTGGTCACCATGCTATTGGGATTTATTCCTCGTTTTGTTTTTCGGAAGTCATGTAAATAAAGGAAAAAAAGAAAAGAAAATGCAGCCGATTTAATACTGCCATAATACTGTTTAACGAATCAAAAGTTGGCGCTCGATACCGAGCAGTGAAGTCAGTCAGTGAAGCAATGACTGAAGGGGCACAGTGATGCCAAGTTTTGATTGAATGCTTGATGGTAGGGCGATCTCTGGACCTCTGGTCGGAGCAGTCCGCCCTCTACCTGAAAAAAAAAAATGAAAATCTCCGGTGCTTACAAACAAGCACACTTACTGCTTACATATTCCGCCTGTATTACTGATAACACGACGGATCTCAGCTAAGCCTGACTTGAGCAAATCCTCCTCCTATACCGAGTATCGCCACGCCCCCTCTCCCATCTCCCTGCTGGCTCGCTTTCCCACGCCCTTTGCCCTGCAAACATTTTCCTCTGCATGTGCACTGACAGAGCTTGGACCAGCCACTCCTGAATTGGCACCAGAAGCAAGGATGATCAGACAACTCCTGGGGCCGATTTCACTTACGCTTTGCGATCATCGTAAAGCCCAAATCCACTGCTAAATGGGAAAATCGATCGCTACTTCGCATAGCAATTTTCCGTTTAGCGATGGAGTTTGGGCTTTAGCGATGATCGCAATGCGTTAGTGAAACTTTTACTATCGCCACTGTGGGGTCGATTTTACCAAACTCATCGTAACTTATTATCAACCATAGGACTTATCCTTCATAACTCGAGTTACGATCTATTGTAGGGCTTCGAGAAATCTTCCCCTGGTTCCCTTCTTGGCTTCTCTGATACTAATCGAAGTTGGGTCGAGCAAATTGCGTGTACTGTGCCAAACACCTGTCGCAGTGAACAAGAAGTGGTACTCGTCGCTTTATTCACTATAGATAATTATGTAATGGTTTATATGTTTTTATAATATTTTATTATCATCAGTTTTGTTTTTATCACTTCCAAGAGAGTAGCCTCGGTCACGTTTTGAGTTGCTGATGACACCCTGTAATGATTTCAGTAATAAGCATTTCCATTATATTATACATGATAACCATCGGAGCTGTACGTTGATCCGACCAAATCCTTCCTTAATTTCATCTACATCCCCTTGTCTTTTTTTTAACAGTTGCATTTTGCTCCTTTCCTCACCATTGCCTATACCTACCGGTTTTTCCCTCCAAACGTTGGGGTTTTATATCACTGATAATTATACTGTAATTGTACATGTACATGCTTGTGCTGGCGTACGATGTAGAGAACAAACGAATTATTCTTGCTCGGGATCCCTGTGGTATTGCTTGCCGATGATGGTAAAGAAATAGAAGACAAGTCTATAATATTGGATAGATCGTTTGGTTTCACGCAACTTGGACGATAATAATATTTCCAGGTAGATTTTCAGACAATAAACGAAAGTTCCCATTGGTATTGTAGATACGCGCTGTTACTGTCTGTTTGTTTGTTTACAATTCGTACGAGTCATGAATTGACAAGATAGGGAACAGTTTTGGAATGACCCTCAAGGTTTTTGTTACATCACAAGGGCTTCCGGTTCCTTTCTGCGGTGTTCTAATAAATTACCACTTATAGTGCGTCACGCCTCAAAATAACCATTAATGTCTGAACTGGTAGAGTTTCGTAACGATGTAATTATTTCATGTATTTTTACACAAAACACAAACAGAGTACAGACAATTTTCGGTGTATACTGTACTTTGGGATCCCTAGAAACTATCATTGTACTGTTTTTAACCCTTTCCCTCTTGCATACCACAGTTTACCACAGAGGGTTTTTTACCCGTGTCGGTCAATTGTGGGATCCTGAATACCACAATACCTGTACCACACAGTGTGGTTTGCCTTGTAGTAATGCGTGGTTTATGATCTAACAGGGATGTGATTTTTCAGGAAAAAGCCTGATTTCAGGTATTTTGGCCTCACTTTTGCCTGTACGTACGAAAGTATATGAAATGTACGATTTTCAGTTTTTTGGGGGGCTATGTTTTCAGGGTTTTGTTTATGCAAGTACAATCACAGCCCTGATCCAGTTCCTCTGTAGGAACTGGGGAGACTGTGGTAATGTGTGGTGAGCAAATTTTGTCGTGTGTGGTAGGTACAGAGGGAGTTGTGGTTGTCTTTTGGTTATCCATGTACTGTATGTGGCTAGAGACACGTGCCGCCCATGTTGTTCCATCTTTATATCCACCTGGCCTTGAATGATCATACGCTGATTCGATGATTATGATGATTGTGTATAATTATAGATATCACGATGGCGAGTCGAATCCGAAATATTTCTTTTATAAGTTTTTCTAGAATGAGTGCGGTTTTGTGTGAATGTTTTTTTTTAGTTCATATTTTTATAGGATGTTGTTTTCATTGATTTATATGATTTGTGTTAAAGGGGCACGCTCTTTTTGTTCTTTCCATTGATGTTGGACTATACACTGACTTATGTGGAAATGTCGGATGCTTCTTGGTCTCGCATCTCCCTTTAAAAGGAAAGGGAGACTCCTTTGATGACTTCGGCCCTACGCTGTGAATGTAAGGTCAAAACCTCAGCCCCCAAATAAATTCATTTGGAAACGCCCACCGTGGTGGACATATTCCTTGAAGATCGTTTCTCTAGCAATAAGATGTGATTGTATTACGGTCCACTAGTCGTTCATAATGTGTACTGCATTCCTAAACTCATCCGGAATCTAATCCGCATCTTTCGGTAACCCGGATCCCCATCCGCACAAGTTCCGTAACCCGGAATGCCATTCGCATACCGTCATCCGGAACCCAATCCTCTACCGTAACCGAGAATCCCATCCGCATCTACCGTCACACTGAACCCCAACTGCATCTACCGTCACCAAGAATCCCATCCGCATCTACCGTCACCCAGAATCCCATACGCATCTATACCGTCATCCGGAATCCCATCTGCATCTTCCGTCACCGGAAACCCTAGTCTTCTCTCTCGCTCCAGCGTGCCTTCTAAATCTTCCCGGCCTTCCCAAGTTCACCGGCACATCGCACCTTCTGCAAGGACTCTAATATCTGCCCTCTACCCCCTCCCCAGCCCCCAGTGATATCCAGACTGACAACAGTGTCTCCGTCCCTTCCGCCTGTCCATCAACACTTCGCTCATTACCATAGCCCGTACATTTTTCACCACTACATATGTATTTGAACAATCCACGGCTGTTGTGGAATTGCATAGGGTTCTTTATTATATTCAATACTCCACAAATTAAAGTGGCATTAACATTCTGCCAATTGTTAAAAAGCCTCATTCTATATAAAGTATAGACGTCAACAGGGGCGCTTTTGAGCTTATAATAACTGGCGCCAGAGAAATAACTGTTGAAAGTGTAATAGCATGGACCATGATTAAAGCATGGAAGGAAAACAGATTCTTCCTCCATGATTAAAGCTACACTGTAATGATTTGAAGGTATTTGCACTTTTTCAATGATCTGTGATGATCGTTGTACCAATTACTATAATATGACACATTGTTTGTGGATTAAACTTTCTAGTTTTAACTTGGTGCGATCAAGCCAAAGGTCAGTCCTTAATGTCCTATACATAAAACACTCGGTGATTCATAAACATACTATGCATGTTGTCCATCCACTCGGGTCATCAAGCAACCACTTGCCCGTCATGTGACGGGAAACTGTCCGGTAGGTAGGGGGCCCTTCCCACGCGATACGTGACATTAGGTGTCACGAATGATCCGTGTTGTCCAAAATTAACGGACATTATTTTTGGTTTAAGTTCACCCTATTATAGCTTGCATAATGAATCATCAAAACTGAAAAAAAACGGCCCGTTCCCAAGTGCAAATAATTGGAGGCATGAATACCAGAGTTTACTCGAAGGGTGTCAAATAATGGAACCTGGGCCGTGGAGAATGGCAGTTTTTCCAAGGGGTGCTGAACAAGGACAGTTGCTGTGCCCAGGACCTATTGTCCAGAGTTATGGCCAGATTATTATTCAACAGGCATGCAACTTTTCCTCGGACTAGAGGATTTCCTATGTTTTTCCCCACTTCATTCTTATGCCATTGAAAAGTGAAAAATACCGCACAAAGTATGGTAAAGATTGAAATTTCCGGTTGTTTTTTTTTAGTCTAAGTTGCATGTCTGTTCCAGTGGCGTCACCAAGGGGGGGGGGGGGGGGGGGGGGGGGGGCAGGGGGGGGCACGTGCCCCCCCTGGAAAAACTCGTGCCCCCCCCGCGTGCCCCCCCATTTGAGATTTGGGTTGGTGAAAAAAATATAATATATATTATTGTAGTGCCCCCCCAACAATTGCTAGTGCCCCCCTTGTGCCCCCCCAGACTCAAAAGGCTGGTGACGCCACTGGTCTGTTCAAGGAAATGACATCTATATTCGACGTCCTTTTTAAATAATATGATGAACAATCAAAATCGCAGTTCAGAGTGTGACCAATCAAAAGCTTATTAAAATGCAATTATTTAATTAACTTGCAAATTTTTGGGTTGTGGATCAGTCTGTGGTGTTTCCACCAGAGGTGCGCCAAGAAACTTGTTTTCTGAGCACATTTTGGAGCCTTGCCCTGTGGTCCATATATAGCCCTTCGAGTTTCATTATTTCACCCAGCTTCCAAGATGATCTAAGTCTATTTGGGCCAAAATCTGATTTCTAATAAAACTGTGGCGTATAGACAATGCGAATAAAGTTGAATAAAGGTGAACAAATTCGAAAAATTATTCATCGTGGTGGATTATCAAATCAAACAACAGGTAACTTACATGCTATATGTTTTTTTTTTAAAGGTGAATGTTATTTTCTTCTTATTGATTACCCGTTTAGTTTCCTCGTCTGACAAATGGGACTTATGACCCATGACCCTGGAGAATGGTCTGTATTTTGTTCTGAAAATAAACGTGTGATCACGCGGAATTCCTACCATTATGCCAGTCTGTATAGTAGACCTAAAAGTAAAATGACTGCAAAACCGTATGCTATACAGTCCCATACTAATTAGCATTCAATGGATAGGGTGTGATATTATCCTGATTGTTGTACCATGAGCAACCTGTGCTTCCTGTGGTTAAAAGACTTAGACTACTTGTGAATCTATGAGCTAGCTCGTTTGAGTATTGTTCATCAATTGTACGTCCTTGTGCACTTCCTATACCCTTGTTATCATCCTGTAACATCCCGGGCTAACTGTTCGAGTCCCCGGTACGAAGTCTACTTATAGGTTTACCCTATATGGTCTGCATTTCCCATCCCTTCGATAAAAAAAAAACACGGAAGCTGACAAACTGTGTTTGGAATCTAGAACCATCATCCATCACGTGGTTCTATTTTTGACGACATTTTAATTGAAATACCTGTGTTTAGGATGTGGTATAATGTGGCATAAATGAAAGGTATGCCTTGTCTTAATTGAATAGTGATGACAAAATGATTTAAATTTGTTTGTTGGCTTATAATATGGTTGATTTATTTAGCGAATATTAATGCAAGGTCCTTCAGCCAAGCAGTTGCCTCCTGGTTTGCTGTATGGAGGACATCTAATCCTCCTTCCAGTCTTTGGAGAGGGCAGGCATCTATGATGTGACCCATTGTCTGCTCCTCTCCACAGGCACAGTGAGGGCAAGAGCTACTGCCCCATTTATGATTTCACGAAGCATTCAGATTAAATAAGACTTGTAGCTATGCATGGTGGAAGTACTAAAAGAAGGTAGGTTTGCGGTGACACCATGTAATCTCTTCTGTGAGAGTGTGTGGTTCTGAGAAGAACCGTTGGTATTATCTCGACGTTTCGAACAGTGTGATCTGTTCGTCCTCGGGAGAGTCACTCTCCTGAGGACGATTTACACATGGTGTCACCGCAAACATACCTTCATTCAAGCACTATAGATTGGTTTTTGTGATGTCACAATAGGAATGACTATGGTGATACTGACACAACTCATCTTATGATTAATCTTAGTGTTTGATGAAATCCAGCCTTTATGGTCAAGCACGGGTCATGTTAAACCCTTAATCTATTGAGTGAAAATAGATGGAATGAAAATAATCTCGATGAGTTTTAGAAGTGCCGTGTCCGTAATTATACCAGCTTTATTTTATATACTGTTCTCAATGACTAGTGGATCAGTGAGCCACAATATTGGGGCCAATTTCATAAAACTGCTAAGCACAAAAATTTGCTTAGCACAAAAATGTCTCGCCCAATAAAACAAACCACCATTGAAAATCCCATTTGATATTCATGGTCAGCGAACAACAGCCAAAGAGCAATCACAAGTGATACACAACACATGGACATTTGGTTGTTAACCCTGTTTTCATTAAGACAGAAATGTCATGCTTAGCAAATCTTTGTGCTTAACAGTTTTATGAAATTGGCCCCTGATCACAGAGAAACATATCGTTTGATTCTTCCATTGGTACATTAAGAAAAGGATATCTCGCCCCATATAGGCAATTAAATCTCAAACAAGTTTACTTAAAAATTCTCCATTATTATAGATTCATCTTACTGATTAATAAGTAAGCTTGCGGAACTTTACTTTGTATACAAAAAAATCAAATTAAGTTCATCTGGTTGATGTTGCAACGTTTGTAGATGAGGAATGTTTCAATGTTTAATATTGCTTAGTGTCATAAGGATTCGTTTAACGCCAGATATGTCACTTCAGTTTGGCATAAAGCGTTGGATTTTCCCGGGCATGTAACCGCCCCTCGCCGTGGAGCTCTAGCTCTGCGTACGTAAGACCCTCCACGTTGAACTGCCTTGGGTCCTCTCGTTCCTCTGGCACCACCCTTGCCATCTGCCCGTTGATGTAGGTCGGCTCTCGTGCAAACTCGGAGCTTCTTCCAATGCCTTGCACAACTCCATCATCGCTATTATCATCATCGTTGGCGACTTGCTCGTACAACGGATCACTCCTGCGTGTCTTCTTGTTGACTTTAGCGTAGTGTACGCCAGGAGATACGCCTGTCGTTGAGGAATCGTGTTGGTTTTGTCGCGGTGTTGTAACTGGGCGGGAGCTGCTCTGCTGCGCATGGTACTCCGGCTGTCTGGGTAGGTGTGGATCGTCAGCGAAGCGACCTCCTTCTACCACCGTCTCGTACGTGGTGTTGACGAGGTGAACGGACGTGTCGCGCCGCACTGAGGTCTTCTTGGCGTGTGATCTCTTCAGAAACACGGCCAAGGCCACGATGACGACGCAGAGCAACAAGGCAGCGGCGACACCGATGGCGATCATGGTGGATTTCGGAAGACCAACAGCCGATGAGGTGCCATCCAGTGGTTGCGTCGGCGATGGTACCGGCGATGACCTTTGACGTTCGGTAGTGCTTTCGTCAATAACTGAGCTCCCTCCTACGGTAGCGCTGTCTGGAATAAACCTTGTCCCTGGCTGTTTTCCCATTCCCGTTGGAATTGTTACCGTCTTGAGGGTTGGTGACGGTGTCGTGTACATCGCTGTTGGTTTTGGTCGAAGTACCCTAAGAATTACTGTTGAAGATCCGGTCAGTTGCCGAGCTGTTTCCACTCGGCAGGTAATCTCCAGTCTGTCATCCCTCTCCTCTACCGAGCGCAGACGAAGCACCCTGTTATTGTCCAGCCTCTGAAATCGGCTTCTTCTTAGAGCCCTCGAGGTTTCCCAAGCGTATGAGCGAACTCGTGGTATCCCTATTCCCCTGCATAGGAACTCCACGTCGTCCCCGACCCTCGCGAAAACCGGGCCAGGGGGAATGATGGATGCGACTGGCGGGATGCTAAGCGGCATCGCGGTACAGCTCCGCTCGGCATCAATGGCCTCGGACGTCAGCTCGCACCTGAACTCCAAGCCGTTGTCCTCCGGCGTTAGCTTCCGTCGCACCCAGACATAATCGCCTTGGCTCTTTGTCGCTTCCATGGCCGTGCCGTCTCGGTACCAGACAGCTGTGGGTGTGGGGTTACCCCCTCCCCACATGCACGTTATGTCCACCGTGCTCCCGACAGCAGGCCCGGAGCTATTGGAATCTGTCACCAAATTGAAGGCACAAGTTGGCGAAGATTCATCGGGGGGCACCAACACACTCAGACGAGCGCTTCCGAGGACTTGGAAACTTTGACCCGTACCTCGATCGTCGTAGCCGCAGTAAAAGAAGCCATCGTCTTGCGATTGGACGTTTTCGATGCGAAGATTGTATTCGTGCCAGAATTCACTACCCGTGATGGAGTATCGCTCCTTGCGGTCCTCGTCAAGGGCCCTGTACACGTGTCGCCCGTTCGTCAAGAAGGTCTTGGACGGCGTGTGATACCAGAGTATGTTCTCGCCGTCACGGTAATTCACGTCGCAGTGGAGTTCAACAGTGTCCCCCGGCCGGGCTTCGGTGTCCTCCGGTCCCCTGCCGAGAGTTATTGACGACACGCTGCCGGCACAACCCAACGCCACAAGCACCGTTATTACCAAAGCCTGGAAGCTCATCTTGTGGATTCAGTGGGTCTCTACTGCCAAAAGTCCAGAGCTTCAGCTTAATTCTCTACAGTAGTCCGTATTATTCGTTGCTTATAGTATGTTCGTAAGGATAATGCTATACTCTTACCGTCGTATCTTTGACTTCAGAGGCAGAACATCAATTGACATGATCCCAGTGCCGGTGGTGGATAAGTTCTGTTGTCATTTGCATGTGCTCTTTAATTGTAAACTTCAAAGATTGTTGAGATTTTATAGTCTGATGAAACATCTTTCAGCTCAATTGGGACGAAGCTCTACCCTCACAAGCAAACTGAGCTGTAATACCAATCCCTTTTGAGCTATCATGCGTGGTATTATAGTGCGATGATAACACACAAACGAAACAAGGAAAGCCACTGATATCTTTCTGTCCACCGGAAAACTGAGTCAAATCACGGTCACTTTGGTGGGCACGCCAGTGCAGATTCGGTGTGGGTTGTGCAACTGGGCCTAATCACATGACAGCGGATCATGTTGGGGAGTGCGTGTGTGATGATGGCTTCGATTTGACGGATGACGGAACCCTGGTTTGGGGTGAATCGTGTCAAGCAAAATGGCCCAGAGATTGGAATATGGGATTGGGAAAGATCCTTATAGGGCTTTAGACCATGCAGAAAGATCATTATCTCGGGGCTGGGAATGAATGAACCCCGATGAAACAAACGAAATCTGCCATACCGTCTCTTGATTGTTTCTGTCAGGACCGGGGTTGGTGCTGGTGCAGGCTTAAAAAATAAACTGTTCGGGCCGGTTGTCCCTTCCTCCATGTGCTTGTGGACCTGCTGTTCTTTTGGTTTGGTTGTCTATCCTGTCTCTAACATGTCCTACGTTGTTCACTGTAATTATTCTTATACGTAAAGGTAATGTTTATCTTACGTATCTCCGTAGTATGGTCGAACACCGTAGAGTCGACGGTGTTGTCATCAGATTCTTTCAGTTCAGCTACTCAATTGTGAGGCAAAGTATCCCGTTGATTTCCAGCCGTTTTATCATTTGTTATTCTTGTTCACTTTGCGAAATTGAGATGAAATAGATAAAACATGGCAGTATAGGCCTTTTGCACATCACACACAATCATAGTAAGGATTGCGTGCGTTACAAATGAGATTGGATTTACACTGATCGTAAGGTAAGCCAGTCACTACACCATCACCAATTTACCAGGCAACCTGTTCCCCTGAGCAAACCAGACGGACCTCGGAAACTTTTAATGAAGTGCTTCCCCTTTAAGCTTATAATGTTGTCATACAACCCATCGAAGCCGCCCCGTTTGCCAGGGTCCCTGTAACAGCTAGAACTTTCATGCATCGGGATTATAATGGAAACAGGTATAGTTACATAGGCCTACATGTACGCTGCGCTAACCATGCGTACGGTCTTGCCGGCACCTAATAAGTAATCATTATAAAATGCTTGGGAGTTAGGAGGGCCTGACGCGTTTCCATCCTATAGCAGGATCTTCATCGAAGACTAAAGATCTTGCTTGGATCGAAACGCGTCAGCATTACGCCAAGCATTTTATAAATTTCAGGTCATTATTTTGGCTGATGAGCAGTTTGCAGCAGTTTTTTTTACTTGTATATTTTTGATACTTGTATTGAAGTAATAATCATAAAAAGTCGCCGTCCGTTGCCCGTTGTTTGTGTGAAACTGGTTTATGCATGTCAGTACCGACAGAGGGCGCTGTTTGGTTTTATCAATTTATTTTTCTATTAATTCTATAGTATGTGTTTTTACAGAGCTGTAGAATGTAGACTTCCTTCACTCATTCCGATCTCGAATGTCCTTTATAATTGTACACTCCGTACAAAAGTCGATGGTGAAGGGCAGTCCATAAATGGCGATTGAAATCATTACGTGAATATGTCGAAACTGATGTGCATGACGAGTATTTCACCCATGAAATGATCTTAGTCATATATTTTCCTGTGACGATAGTCACGTGAGATTGACGTCATCCCTATACAGCATTTTAACCACTAATCATGCCATACGCTCCCCACTATGGTTATTCGTCACTGTGGTTTTACTTGTTCACGACGGAATAGTTATGTACGATTGTTGTTTACATAAAGGTACTATCATACTTTGGTTTTTATCAAAGAAATACAGATTCATGGGCAAACCTATTAAGACGGATACAGTAACAGTCATCTGTGAAAATTTCAGTCCTCCCATACGGTGCCTACTTTTTGAGAAAACAGTGAAAAACAGCCACAGTATTTCTATTCCCCCCTCTTTTTTGTTGATCTTTTAAAAGATCAAAACCATTTTCGGTCGTTGTTTTACTAATTTCTGGATAAATACACCATTTCAGGCGGAAATATTTTAACGGTATGTTTCTACCACCACCATCTTCAGACCCTGTAAGTTATTCGTAAATCTGTGGACATTTCTGTTTTGGTTTCTTAAACAAAGTATGATACTACCTTTAAGGATATGTCCAAGTTTCAGCGTGTCCATATAAAGGACAGTCCCGTGACAAGCCGAGAATATGCGGGGTGGTTCGCTGCCAGTGTCCGGTCTGGTATGTCGAATTTCCGGTATACCCTTACTACTATGCATACAAAAGTGCACATCATGACAGGAAAGGGTCAGGGGTCATCTGGTATCATTGAGGCATTTCCGGCCTGGGCAGTCACTGGGCATGAGATTGATTAATCACAGTGAATAGTTGCTATTACATGTAATATCTTCTAACATGATTGTGACTCACTTAGTACGGCCATCGGGCACTCGGTAGCATTTTGCAATGCTCAGACACATTTTCGAAATTTCAACTTCGTCGTTTTTGAAAATACCAACTCTTCAGTTTGTTTCGATACCGAGAATTATACTGTTTGTTGTTTTGCATCCCCCCATGTCTTTTCATGTCTTTTTACTCATTTGAAAGAAATTGAGCAAGTTTCAGAAGCTTATAACCAACACCATCACCAACTAGTGTCACCAACTCCTAGATGTCGCACTTGTCATTAAAGGCACGTTGACTTGCGTACAAGGCACCACTTTGATGAAAAGTCTTGGGTTTTTGAAAATAAAAGTATAGGGTTTTGTCATTTCCCTTTAATGTTTGCGTCAAATGAAGCAAATCACTGGAATTTCAATTCGAGGTGGGTCGCTCTGCAGGCCACGCCCCCAACGAGGCAATTAGACACTCGTAAGTTGTCATTCAGGTCATTCTTCAAAACGAACTTTTTTTTTGGGGGGGGGGGATATACCTTTCTCGGTAAAAGTACTAATTGCCCTTCCTTTTTAAAAGAAAACATCATGTGACAATGTGACAGGACCCAGTTCACAAGTTATGCAAACAAAATGTAATCTCAGTTATGAAAACATAAGTCTTGGCTGTCGCACACACGAACCCATACACCCTCTAGCGAGTTGCCACGATTTGGGCCGAATACATGACCAATTATATGAATCTTTAATCTTTCAATTTCTTTATCAAAAGCCTATTGTTGTTTTCAAATGGACTTAAAATTGAATGAAACGTTAACCATGTGTCATTACGTACACCGATGAGTAATGATTTGATTACGAACCAAACTGTCGAAAAAACACTTCTTCAGTACGTGCAATTAAAACTGATTGTCATGATGACTGGATTTGATGAAAGGATGTGAACGCAAAGTAAAGATAGTTACTACGTTCCATGAGATTAAAGAACCGCTTCAAGTGTGTTTCCATTGCAATGCGTGGAATTAAAACCCAAATATTATCTGTATGATATATTGAAGTCACTGAATGATTAGAGTTAGGAGGCAATTTGGGCCGATTTCATAAAACTTACGACGCGTCGCAGAGTTAAGACGCATCCTTTCTCTATGGACTCGTCGCATCTATCCGACGCTAGGACGCCTCGCAAATCGAGTTGCGACGCGTCGGAGAGCTTTATGAAATCGGCCCCAGGATATTTCACGATCCTTTCTCAAAGGCTTCGAGAAAGATCCTACTAAAGGGTCGAAACGTCAGACCTTTGTTTATTAAAACTCCAAGCATGTTCGGCTCATTATTGTAGTCAATGAGGAGTTTGCAGCAGTTTATAACTTGCATTGATTCAGTCATTTAATGGAACTGTTGTGTCCACAATTCGACTTCCATAAACAACTGTTTAGATATAGCTCCTGTTGATTGTTGCAAAAAAAAGTTTGCCCCTTTTAAAGTTTCATGGTAGTATCATATAGTAATGTTGATACAACAGCTTCGGTATATCCAGAATGTGATTTGTCATGGAATAAAAACAAACCTGTGAAATTTTCAGCCCAATTGATCATTGGAAACAGTAGAAAACAGCGAAAACCGTTGCGATAATTGTCACGCGAAATTGTTAGGTAATTGTAATTGTGGGGTTTTGATAAATGTAGCATTTTAAGGCGGAAATATTTTAACGGTATTTTTGTAGCAGGTCCATCTTCATAACCTGAAAGTTGTACGTAAATTGGTGAACATTTCTGTTTTGGTTTCCTACCGAAGTATGGTAATTCATGTACCTTTAAGTCACCGTTGGACACACAGGAAAAACTACCCTGTCATGGAGGTCACAGATGACCTTGAAGACCATACCCCACGGAAAGGACAATGGTGTTTTAACACGTGAGATAATAATTGACGTAATACCAGAAACTGTCTTCCGTTCAGCACCACTAGCGGATGTTAGCTTTGGCCTCATGCTTTGGTCCAGAATGGCACGGTTACCTTTACCACGGTGATACAAGATTGCTACCCTACGCCCACATCTTCTCACGGTGCATGAGGTATGACGAAGCAGACATCGTGAATGACTTGGTATTTTTTCCACCAGAATTAAAAGTTTTGGGTGATTATAAAATACTCAAGAAGTTGTAGATTTGACAACCGAGAAAGGACAGAAATAGCCTACAGCCATGTGGACTTTATTTTGTTGGCCGTTTTTGGTAACGTTGGCTGCATTGGTTGGGGAAATCGCTGCCATTTCAATTGTTCAAGCACCTCAGGACCAATCGATCTTAGTAGGTGGTACCGTGATCTTTCGTTGCACCGTCCGCAATAAGGGAAGCTTCAAGGTCTACTGGCGTTTCGACAGGACCGAGACCTACCTCTCCGCCGACACGGTCTTTTTCGAGGACGCCCGGGACCCACAGTTCAGCCTCGTGGGCAACCATGCCCTGGGCCAGTTTAACCTGAGGATCACCAATGTCCAGCCAAGGAATGCCGGCGTGTATCGGTGTGGCTTCGTTCCTGTGGGGAGCACGACCCTTACCTCTAGGTCGGCCAGGCTGACCGTGCTGCTACCGCCCGATGAAGGCTTCCCACGGTGCGAGGTGACTCCGCCGGCAGGCATGATCAGTTTGGGACAACGGGCAACGTTGACGTGCACGTCTCAGGGCGGTGTACCGCCAGCCTCGCTCACCTGGCTACAGAACGGGATGGAAATCTCCCCCGTGGTCATGCAAAGGAACGTCATCCAGAAGACCTTCGACTCGGACTTGAACGGAGTGCGTTTAACCTGTCGGGCGACAAGCCCGGCCTTCATGGAGGTACGTACCTGTTCGATAATCCCCTTAAATATACCTCCGACCGTCCGCGTGGACCCTCCTCAGTTGATTACAAGACCCGGAGAGAATGCCATGTATCGCTATACTGCAGGTGGGGTGTCGCCAATCGTCGAGGTCACCTGGAAATTCGGTGTTATCATCGTTTCTTCTTTGGATCGCGATGACCGGTTTCTGCTCTCTGAAAACTTTAGGACATTAACCATCCTCGACGTACGATTAGCAGATGACCTTACCTCTGTGCAGTGTACGGTGGCGACGATTACAGGGCTGTCGGCTACTGCGGGGGCTTTGCTGAGGGTCCTTCCTCCTACAACTGAAGCCGTTACTCTGACCGCCACCACACTAACCCCTGACCCGAACATGACAGAACCTTTGCCCACACAAGCCTTCGCGACAGGCTTGGGAACAGTTGCCATTATCCTGATTATCATTGGGGGTATAGTGGTGTCCCAAATCATCGTCGCCATTGTGGTTTACGTATCTCATAAGGTGTCGGCTTCTACCCGGCGTGGAGGTGGTCGACCGATGCGAGGCGAGTCCATAGTACCGTCATTAGCGGGTTGGCAGTTGGCGGCCGGTACTCAGGCGGCCGGTACTCAGGCGGCTGGTGCGCCGTCGGCCCCACCCTACCAAGATCTGGGCGAGCCCGACAGGTCCGCAAGCGCCAATCGTTACCTGAGCCTGCACCCCTTACGAATGCCGCCCTATCGGTACTCCACCCCCGACGTGGGCATCTACGAAGCCGCATCTGAACCAATCGTGGTCGAGTCGGGATACGTCATGCAAGGAGGAACCGAGTACTACGAATACAGAGATTCCATGAACACCGTGTACAACGCCTACCAACCGGCATTGCGTGCTAGCGCCCTCAATCCGGTAGTCTACGAACAACCCAGGCAAAGTGTCAACGCTCAAACTGCGACAGACGACGACGACTACGACTACGACCAGCCGCCAAAGGAGGACCACGACACCAACCAGCCTAGTATCTACTACGAGCCGCCATTGGACACGAAGTTATCTTCCTTATCCGACACCGAGACCGAAGACTACGAGCTTCCGCCCGTCCAACCTGATCTTAACCGTACCGAAGGGCCGCCACCACGCGTAACGTCCTGTGCTGATGTTGACGATGACGAATACTGCGAGCCACCGACGGAAACGTCGCACCAATCTACGGATAGAGACAAACTCGACGATGCGCATGTCTATGACGTAGCGCCCGAGGACGATGACGAGTACGAGGTTCCGAATCCGAAGTGATCTGACAAATGCCGAAGTGATCCGACACATTCAGAAGTGATCCAACAAATTCCGAGAACCTGAAACAATAACAGTACTGTAGACTGAAGTTTAGTTGGTTTGTCGATATCAGTACTATGGGACAAAACTGCTTAGGAATTCCGTGCATTTTATCCATGTAGAATTAATTTAGAATTTGTGCTAATTTACTTTCATTACTAGTGAAAACCAGACAATTCGACTGTTTTGAATATCTATGAGTAAATATGTGACGTCACACTTTAGCGATCTTTCTGTTCTGCATTTGTCTATGCCCCATAATCAGTTTGGTCCATGCATATTCATAATGTCAGACTTTGAGGATCAAGCTTGAGTTTCCTGTATAAGGCCGTGTCCCAAATATCTGGCTGCGGCCGCAAATAACACACGCACCTATGGCAGCCACTAGCCAGTGACTGCAGCCGTTTCCATAGACTTGTGCGTTATTTGCGGCCGCAGGCAGAGTTTTGTATTGACACGGCCATACATTGACAAAATGTAACAGTGGTCCTATCGATACACCTGAAAAGGAGAAAAGGCTTCATAAGGCTTGACAAATTGGATTTGTCTATTATTTAATTTTAATCTCATTTCCTTGGGCCAATTTCATAGAGCTGCTTAAGCACAAAACTTGCTTATGCATTAAAAGTCTTCCTTGATCAAACAGGATTACCAACCAAATTAATGTTCATGTGATGTTTAATACTTTTGACTTGTATTCGGCCAATGTTTGCTGAGCATACTATTCACAAGAAGTTTTGGCTGGGCATACTGGTTTTCCTATTTTTTAAAAAGTGTTTTGGTGCTTAAATAAGTTGTGGTCTTTAAGCAGCTCTGTGCATTTGGCCCCTGGAAACTTTTATTGAGAAGTTGTTTTTCGTTTATGATTTCAAGGAGCTCTTAGATGAATCAATTGTATAGGCCTAAGCCCTTTTATCAAATGTTTGTCATCCAAGCCCCTATTGGGGCCCTGTGGCCAATTTCACAGCGCTGCTTAGCACAAAAATTTGCTAAGCATGACATTTCTGTTTTGATAAAAACATCGTTTGTGATAGTTCTTTGGCTGCTGTTTGCTGCCCATGAATGTCAAATGAAATTGTTAACGGTGGCTTGTTTGATTGGGCAAGACATTTTTGTGCTAAGCAAATTGTTGTGCTTAGCAGCTCCATGAAATTGGCCCCTGTGCGATTCATGGGCAGATGTCATTTCTTCAATGATAAGACCAACCTCTTTGCCAAAATGGTCTAGCCATAATCCCGACCTGTCATTATTGGGCTGACGGATATTATGAATATAATTGTACACTGCAGATTGTCTTCAACATCCGTGTTACCTGACATCCGAACATACATTGTGTGCATTACTACTGGTGCCATAAGGGCTCTCTACAAGCCAATAAGTGACGTCATATCTATTTATATGGATGTGAAGTCTTCAGCTTATTCAATTTACTCCTTGAATTCTGAAAAGTTCAAAAATTATTTCATAATTATATTTCGGCACTTTCCGTGGAGCGTAGAGCCTACTTCATGCTATGAAAAGTACCAACTGTGGAATTTGTACGATGTAAATAAAATACAGTGGCGCCTTGTCACATTGGAGTGTGCACTGTCTAAGCAGCTATAAAACACTTAAAAATTGCTAATTAATCAAAACAATTTTTTTTCTCTTTCTTTTTGGGGGAAATTAGCAAGATTCACGAAGTCGCCGGCCTGTCCCTGCGTAGTATATGCCTTGTTTGTTTCGATGAGGTAATATCATACTTATTTTTTTGGTCAATGAAATACAGATTTGTGGGAAGAAATATCAAGGAAGATACAATAACAGTCATCTATGAAAGTTTCAGTCCTATACGGTGTTCACTTTTTGAAAAACGACAACAGTGAAAAACGGCCACATAATTTTTAAAGTATTTTTCGCATTTATTTGTGATCCTTAGAAGATCACAAAAAATTGTAATTACTGGTTTTTCTCTTTTCTAAAAAGGAAATATTTTAACGGTATGTTCATGCCATCACCATTTTTGTACCCTGTAAGTTATAGGTGAATCTGTGAAGATTTCTGTTTCGGTATGCTGCCAAAGTATGATACTACCTTCAACCACTTTTCTTTGTAAATATATACCCATGCAGACATTTACCACGGAAGACAAAATTAAGCGAAGATCAAGAGAAAAAATTAATTTTGTACATTTTATTTTGATGAACAAGAATATAATTATTTACATTCACAAAACCACATTTTAGTAAATGTCCCCCCAAAACGCAACACTTTTTGTTGAGAACTATTTATCACTTCAAGATTCAGATGATACAACCATGTCTTGGCTACCACCATGTAGAATTTGAGCAAAATTGGACTGAAATTGAGAGAAAAAACTAAGACTGAATTACCCAACCTCAAAACCCAATTTCCATCTTTCTTTCAATACGCATTATGTCTATATTGACCACTTATTCTGGAATACTACAAATTAGTTTTAAAGAATACTCTTTTAATTGGTCACATTTTCGGCAATTTCAGCTTGATTTCTCTTAAATTCTACATTGTGATAACCAAGACAAGGGCGATCATATAACTGTAGCTTGAAGTAATAAACAGTTAAATTTTAACATAATGGTTCCCGACACAGTGTTGCGTTTTTTTCTGGGTCACCCTGTATATTGTAACATTTGATTTGTCTTTCAAAAGTGCGGTTATTTCCACGTTGGTGCGTGATCAGGTTTTGTTTCTGTAATAGATTTTCACCAGGAAGCAAGTTATTGTCAATTGAACTACAGACACGGATAAGGGAGATTACTAACGAGTATCTCCATTCAATGTTAGATTATGAGACTATGTAAGAACACACACACCTGCGGAACGGATCGTAGACTAGAGCCAACTCCTGTCTGAATTCAACCAACAGAGGGCGACATTCAAAGCATTATTGCAGTACGTGATGACATTGCGGGGTTAATGTCACGTATTTTTGCTGTTCTGTTTACCTTTGACAAAGGGAAAGACTCCTATCAAATACTTCAGTGCTACACAGTAAATTAATGAACATGTACATTAAAAATTTTTTTAGAGTTAGTTCATTACGCTTGCCACTTCCTCTAATTAAAAATCGATCTTTTACCGGTCGTTGATACTGATGCTTTCAGTAGCTCGGTTAATCGATTAGATTGTCAGTCTCAATCACTTTAACCGTGGTGCTTCCCCTTCGACTCCTGGAAACCGAGAGAATTTGAAGCACCTTGGAATATTCGGTGGAGTCCTTTTGGGTATCGCTGGACGGTCCAGGAGCCGGGCATTCGCGGTCTCCGTCACCGTCCGCACCGAAGTCCAGGAATGCGTACGTAACATCGCAAACGGAAGACTCCATGTCCGCATCGCAGTTCTCGTAGTCGGCCTGGTGCGGACGGATATTTTCGTAATGGTTGCAGCTGTTGGGTAGGGATAGTCTGATGCCGGGACAGTCGTGGCTGTCGGTGTCGATGTAAGCGTAAAAATGGGAGGCCGCGTCCATACTGTGTTGACTCCTGCAGGTATTGTAATACGCGGGGAGGGAGGAGCTACAGCTAGGTCGGTCTATATGGACACCAGGCTCGCTCGGGCAATGTACTCCCAAGATCATGTTCTCGTAAGCCCCGTAACCACACGTAACGGACACACTGTTCCGTGAGGCTGGTCTCAAAGTATAGCTCATCCGCGGAGTCAGAGAGGCGCTGTGACCACAGTGCATCTCCCTCAGATCCTCGTATGTTACGCACCGAGGAAGCTGAAGGCTACCGGCGTGTGCTTGCTTGCCTTTCTCCATGATAGAATCATCTGTAGTAGGGCACCACATCGCTGGTATCTTGTTCATATAGTCACTGGAGGAACGCTCTCTTCCCAGACTATCCGGGTCGGTTTTGTCATCCGATGATGTCCAGTGAATGAAGAGCTTCACCGCTAACATGAGGAGTAGAAGGATGATGACCACGACCAATGCCGCTCCGAGAATCAAGGTGTTGGACGTGCCACTGAGAGCCGACACGGTGCTGAGACTCCTTGCCGTGGAAGAGGAGTAAGATACCTGAGCTACGGTCCCGGCGGTGGTTGTCGTCATCTGGTCGCTTTCGTGCTCACTCCCCTGGCTGACCATCCGCGACGGAGGCGCCGTGGCCCCCGCCGTCTCCACGATAATCCTGCCGGTGCCTTTCCTCCGGCTGCTGCTACCGTCGGCGGTCCGGAAGATGCAGGACACGTCGGTCCCGTTATCCGTAGAATGTACGTCGGTGATGTGGACGGTTTGACGGCGGTCGTCGTCGTAGTAGTAGCGGGTCTCCTTTGCGATTCTGACGGCAGCCTCCCAGGAGAATTTGCTAACGGCGTTTCCTGCCTCTTCCGGGTCCACATGGCACGTGAAGGTGGCGGTAGAACCAACCCTCACCCTCGCCTCCTGCGGCCGAACAGTGACATCCACCGTACTTGTCATGGCGGTCAAGACACACTTGTGATCCTGACCAGTACCCAACCAAGTTCTAAACGTGAAGCTAGTGATTTTACTGAAGGTAATCTCGCATGTTAGTTGTGTTGCCTCGAAAGTTGCCGGTGGGGGAAATCAGAATGCAGGCGACAGTCACATCCAACATGTGGAGTCTCGCAGTTTGATTTAACGATACTCGCTGAGGCTACAGGCGCATGCGACCATCACACACTAAGAATCTTCTCCATCTGCAACCAAAAAGTCAGCTCTGGGGAAAATCTTGGCTTCCCGTGTCTTTCCTGCTCTCGCTGAATCACCTTAACCTCCCGGGTATTTTGGGAGACAGTAGGGGAATTCGGAAGGAACACAACATCGGTATTCTGCCTCGCATGCGATGACGCCGCCTTTCCTTGCTCAGTGATTGTCCAAGACTCCAGGGAGAAGCAAACCTTGCTTGTTTGTTATTGTCGAGAGGGTTCTGTTTTCATGACTCAAACGGCCTGGCTTGCCAACGACCACGGGTGTAGAACAACAACAACAACAACACCACCACCAGTACCAACTGCAGCCAGTTTGCCCCGCTCCGAAGCTCGCTCAGCGGATTCACCCTTCACAATCATAAAATCGCGTGCGTCCTGCATTATTATGACTCTCCCCGGATATAGAACTAGAGTGCAAGCCGTACGTGGACTCCTTCCAATCACATACCCCCTGTCCCACCTCCCCCTGCCCCAGCCGTCCAATCACCGGCCAGTTTCTCCAAGAAAACGGTCGTCCTGCATTAGTCATCATGCGAGCGTGTGTAGGGGGAGGGGAAGGGGATCTGTGTTTCACGATCTTACTTTTCCCTCCCTATAAGAGTCAGGTGCGCCCCAGCTGAACAGGCTTTACAGTAATTGTCCTGAAATCCCGCGGGTCGATTCTGTGATTATGAACTGCTATAATATACCGTGACAAATCAACATTTCCTTAAAGGAAGCTGTATTAAAATCAAGCCTCGGGTATTGCCAAAGCAAGAGGAAGAAGAAGAAGATCAAGAAGTTTCAGTCTGCTCAAATCTCTAAGGTCCACTCAAAAGTTTAAAACATTGAATAATGAAGGATCAATTCTGGTTTTTTTTCCATGTTGCCAGGAAGCGGTAGTAGTAATTACACCTCCACGGATGGAATGTGCACACCTGGGAATGGATATTTCCACACGTATCCTATGTTTGGATTCGTTCATCAGTCAATGCGTCTTAAGCGTAATGCCAGGAACAACCCCTTTGCCTTGTCGGTATTATTGGACTGGAATTCCATCCGACAGGCCGGAAGCGAGAGCTTAAAATGAGCGCCTTCAAATCAGAGCTCAAAAGACGTCCGGAAGCTTTTAAAGACTTGAAATAATGGCACTCATTGTCATGTCGTGCCATGTTATGATAGCGTCTTGGGCTTATCTTCTGATGCATGTGACCAAGACAATGTTACCTTGATGTTGTTGAAGAGGGGTTAAGTGATATTATCACAGCCGTCTTGGGATTCCGTTGAACTTAGAATGTACTCTGTGAGCCTTGTCGACCAATTATTGGTTGAGAATGTACCGGGAAGTGTTAGGCAACAAATCAAGCCCACCTGTGAACATCTACGATGCTCCACGAGTGCCATTTCACAAAATGATTTAGTGGAGTGGTAAAACTCGTCTTGTCTCAATAATTATCTCAACAAGATGACTTTTAGCAAAAACGAGAAGTCGACATGTCCAGGTAATTTATCTGGCTAAGTCAAGGGAGTGAATATAAAATGTTGTCTTATCCTGATAAGTAACCTCGTGTTTAGGAAGTTGTTAGCGCAAGCAAACAACAGTATCAGCCGGCATTCAGCGGCAAAGGCTTGAAATTGTAGGTAGAAGAAGCATTCAGCATGCAAACGGTGATAAGATTATGATCTTGTACAGATCTTTCAAACCATATATTCGTTGTGCATGGCTTTTCCTGGGGTTGGGGCCCCGCCGAAGTTCACCAGCAACGACCTACAAACACGCTTGAAAACTGGGCAATGGTTAATCCCTCAATATTGCAACACCCATTGGGTCATTGTAAGTAACCTGCATTTCCGGCTCCAAATACCGTCCGTAGCGCATGTAGAAACACTGGCTAAGCTTGGTGCACGGGTCTTCCTAATGGGAGACTTTTGAGAACCGGTCGTCAAGCCAACAGCGCACGTGCACGCAATTGTGAGCATGCGCACGTTGTTTTGCGCCTGCGCTGTTGTGCGTGCGCGTGCGCTGTTGACTTGAAGACCGGTTCTCCAAAGTCTCCCATTCCCCTCCCAAATGACGTCACGCTTACGAAGAGTGCAGAAAGGAAACTATGTGAGAGAGACGTATTGCCCTTAACTCCCTTTCGGGGCGTGGAAAAATACAGCAGGCGTGGGCGGTTGATTAGTCAGCCGTCAAGGGCCTTTAGTATCATACCAATATGACCAATGGGGCTCTAATACTTTCACGTCATTATTGCCAACACCCCGACGTCTCCGCAAGGTTACAAACCCATTGGGAATCAGGGGTCCCACTGCGATTGGACATGCACCAGACTGACGGACATGCCCTATTTCCTTGACAGTCACACCGGACGTGGAGGAAACGGAAGAAATAGGTATTTCCCGCCCTTATAGTATCAAATTGATTTGGAGACGTAATGCCACCCCGCACTGTTAGTGCACGGTACCACTGTCTAGTTGTGTAGGCTGCATGTTTGTCGCGCTGTTGAGTCAGTGGTAGGTGGGCGTTCAAAACATTCAATGATTTCGCACTGGGGGTATAAACACAAAATCTTGCACCGTCACTGTGGCTTGAAGTCTCTTGAGCCATTGGCTCCTGTAAAGGAATCATACCCGGTCCTTTTGACATCATAATTTGTACCCTTTTCGAAAGTTTGTAAGCCAGGATTTGTTTCTACTGCTGAGTATGCATTTATGCCAGCCCAGGCTCGTAAACAAAATATTAAGCAAGTCGTTTGATTATACAGAACACATTCTGCTAAGTTCCTCCGATTCGTGCAAACCTTTTAAAATGTATTTTAAAGAAAACACAATCCTCAAATTATACATGTTTGGGAAAATATGTAATCGAAGTATTAAAACATTCAGCTTTAAAGGTTGTATCATACTTCGGTAAGAGACCAAAACAGAAATGTTAACAGACTTGCGTATAACTTACAGGGTATGAAAATGGTGCTGGTAGAAACATGCTGTTAAACATTTTCCGCCTGAAATGGTGTATTTATCCAGAAATTAGTAAAACAACAACCGAAAATCTTTTTGATATTTTAAAAGATCAAAAATAAAAGAGAAAACACTTAAGAAATACTGTGGCCGTTTTTCGCTGTTTTCTCAAAATGTGGGCAACGTATGGGACTAAAATTTTCACAGATTATACTTTTATTGTATCTTCCTGGATATTTTTGCCCACGAATCTGTATTTCTTTGACAAAAACCAAAGTATGATACTTTAAAATATAATTCAAATCTCAGGTTATTTCTAAATTAATAAACTCCTGAATCAAAGTTCTCAAGCGTTTCCCCTACACAAAAATAATGTTTCTTTCATTTGAGTCAAATCTCTCAGGTTACCATTTTGTGATTAATGCCAACTTTTTTATTACTGAAACTTGAGCAGCAAAGATTTTGCAAATTCTTTGAATTTGAAAGGCGGAAAATGTTTGATTACAATATTAAAGTTTGAAGTGAAATCAAAAACCGGAGATCATGACCATTATCTACCGCCCTCACTTGCTCAATCTGAATCAGTTGTCGTGGGTGCTTTCAAGAAAAGTCCAAAGTCCCAATACAACACACAGATAGAGATATCAGTGCATGGTCCCTGTGCAGTGAGACTCGATAGAAAACATCCTCATAGCGCCCTCTGTAATAAACGACGCCCTAAAAACTGTATGGAGAGAATTAAGTTAAAGGGAGCATATAGGATTTGCAAGGCCTCCAAAATAAAATTATTGAGTTTGAGACAGAATTTGACTCAACAGTTCCTAAACAGTGCAAACAGTCACCATGGGAAATCTTGGTTCATCAGATGCTGGGGTTTTCAAGAAAATCAAGATTTAGTGTCTTTTCAAAGAGATCGTTCGTCCGAACGATTTATTAGCATTTCGAAAGCGTGGTGTAACCATGAATGATGAGGGCCAGGGGGCAATATTATATCGGTCGTATATTACTGCTACCCAGATGAACAAAGCGTAAAAAGGTACCGGGTACATGAAACAACGTCTGTAAGGAAGTTTAAGACCTTCACTTCTGTTTAAATACCAAATTCAGACAACACGCACATCCTTGCAAATCCTAATGCTCCCTTTAAAGGTTGTAAGAACGGAGGATGTGGACTTATTACATTTGGCAGCTTTACAAACATTGGCGCTGTCTTTGATAAACACAATTTGGTTTGGGACTGTCAAATTCATGTGGTTATTTCACTGCCCTCTTTCTCCGCGGTCCTCTGGCTAATGATGTCTGTACATTGCATGGGATATTCTTCCCAGATTAGAATTTGGGGTGCTGCTTATTTGGAGAGCTTACGGTTATTCTGCGATCCGGCTGACGTATTATACAGATTTTGTTTCCTATCTCGGCTTCCATTTCTATGGTCTTCGGTTCAAACTCATCTATGGTATTATCTGGACAACATGGGTCCTCAGTCTGTTATATTCTTCTGCATCTTGGTGTGGCACGCGGCCCTTTCTTGGCTCGCTCAGTGACCGGGTTTGGCTTTCCTAAGAAAATCAATCTTAAACTCATCACCTTAATGTTGAACGAAATTCATGTTTCATCCTTTGGGACAAATTAAAACTTCAGTTTCAATTCTGTTTCTAAATCAATTCATTAAATGGGCTGATTACAAATGCAGCCATTAGAACTGATGAGTTTTTTTATAAGCATGTGAATTAGGATGTGCCTGTAGCTATTACATGCAAGCTCCGTTACCGTCTCCTCACGGAGGCTTATAACGGGTTTATTTTTCGTCTCATCACAACATCTTCATCTTCTAAGGGGTTAATGTTCATGGATTTTTGTTTATAGTTTGGTGTCATCCTGCGCAGCTCTCTCCTGCGGCTACACATTATGCTGACATAACGGTGCAGAATAAGTCTCCGGTTTCATCAACCCCTGAGCGTCTTTAACCGCCAGGGAGATGGGGAGACAGGGAGCTAGGGCCCGATCTCTCGTCTCGCCCTGGTCCCCTTGCCATTTACAGCATCTCAGCTTGTCCGTTATCATCCAAGGGGTGATTGGAACCCTTCCAGCCAGGTCAATTACCGGTGTTGTGGGTCCACATTGCGGGGTTGATGATCATGACATGATGTTCGGCGTCGATTATTTGGGGTCCGATCCTTTGGAGACCGATGCGTTTCCCTTCTGTGCCTCTCGGCGGGTACTGCGACACAGCTCTGGGTGTAAATTCTGTTAAGAACCCCAGCTCCGGTTCACACGCAGACCACGGCACACACTTGCCCGTCCCTTAAAACCCCCAAATGTAAACAATCAACCGTCAGCATAAAGTGCTGTCCGTGGGGTAAACCCTTAAAGGGAGCATTTAGGATTTGCAAAGATGAGCGTTTTGGCTGAATTTGTTACTTAAACTTAAAGTGGAGGTCTTAAACTTCCTTACAGACATTGTTTCATGTACCTTTTAACGCTTTGTTCACCTGGATAGCAGAAATACGGCCGAAATAATATTGCCCCATCCGAATCCTTCACGGTTACACCACGCTTTCGAAATGCTACTAAATTATTCGGACGAACGATCTTTTTAAAAGACACTAAATCTTGATTTCCTTGAAAAAAAAACAAACCAGCATCTGATGAAATAAGATTTCCCATGGTGACTGTTTGTACTGTTTAGGAACTGTTGAGTCCATTTTCCGTCTCAAACTCACTAAATTCTTTTGGAGGCCTTTCATATCCTGTACGCTGCCTTTAACTCATGTCGGTCCTATACTTTTATTGAAAGCAAAGATTTCTCTCCATTCATTTCATCGTTCATGTCCAAAGACACCAGCCTATGTGGGTTGTACGTTATGCAAATAAATCTTATAACATTAATATTCTGCCGTCGGCTGTCAATGTTGTGGCATCGTGTCTAATGGCCTAATGTCTGCAATATTTTTCAGACCATGTTCAGACGTAACCTTAACTCACCAGCCATGACAAAACAGTGCCGACGGCCAATTTAAATTCTCCTTAAAAACGGTAAGGGCACGTAGAGTATCTCTAAATTTAAACAGAAGGAGACGTATACAAGGTCGTTATTATTGCAAAATAATACATCTTTGCCAGGAACGGTGAGTGTGCGACCTAGAAACAAATATACCGACTTGAGCTGGGTTGGATCTGGACCGAATGACTCGACAAAAATGAATGATTTTCCCCCGGCATCACTAAGCTATATAGCCCCTGTGATTAGTGCTTCGGTCACGGTCAACAATCTTAGCTCAGGGTACCACTGATAGTCATACATGTTCAGCTTATAATGGGGGTAAGCTTAAGAAGTTCAAAGATTATACGATGATGATAATGCGCTGTTTTGATTGTCGACCAATAACGTGTTAAGACCAAGGACACTTTTACAATAACAGCCAGCATGCTGGAAGTAGACTTTTTTGTCCAATGAGGGCGCTATTTGATCGCTTCCCTTGCCGCCTGCAAGTAGGAAGTCGGTGAAAATAACAATCACGTAAATATACTAGAATGAAGTTAATTCACATATTGAGTAAATTAAAACCACTTCAAATGTATTCAACTACAAGACTGCCGAATGCAGCTTATTGGCTATTGTCTTTTGGTCATTTTGGGTGCGTTCGTTTAGCTTTCACGAATCGACTCCAGTAAACCTCGCTTGTTTTGCGCAGTATACGCGACCATTTCTAGGTTATGGTTGCGCCGTGAAAGCTAAACGAACACACCTAATGTACCACAAAGATCGCTTCAAAATGTACGCCCTCATCGGGTAGAAATGGCCAATTGAAATCCATTGTGTCTTCCTGCGATCTTGCAAAAAAACGAATGGAATACACTAGATTAAGATGCACACAACACCAAGAGATCATCTAATTTGGAAGACAAGTCATATCATTCTTACAAGATCCATTCTCGTTGAAAGCTAAAAGCGTCAAGATAAAAGCTTTTATGACCATTATAAAAGACAAAAAACCTGAAGTGTCCACGGAGTCGATCGAGTACTCGATCCCCGTCATCCATTTTGCATTGATGTATCAGATGTTAAAAGAAAGAATAAAAAGAAGTTCACCATTAATGAGCGGATCCGAATCGTATTCCCCGTACATTATGGCAAAAAGGCTTAAGGGCTTCTGTAAGCATTACTTCCGGTAAACGGCTCGTAATGCACGCATGTAACGCACTCCTTCAGTTTGTTTGCCCAGCGAATGCAGAGTCAAAAAAGGTACAAAAGACGTCTTTTCAGGATACGCACTTACCGTCCGTCTCGCTAAAGCTCCATTACGCTCTGGTTTGATTTATATCCATTCCCGCTTATTGGCTGAGTGCTGCTCGCTCTTTTATCTTGATTCCCGCCATGTTAACATCTTAGATCTTATATCCCTTCTCCATTTTTTCTTGTTTTACTACAGAGACCGCTTCTAAAATTATCGTCGGATCCGGTCCAAACATATACCTTAATTTCTCTAGAGAGCCCACGATCTGGCGAGTTCCAAAAATATCTTCTAATTTTCTCCGGCGGATCTCGTATTCTAATACTGGTGTGGTGATGAGCAGCGAGCAGCTACTGGAGATTTTATTCTTAGAAAAAAAAAATGGAGAAATTTACAAAGAGCCGAAATAGGTGATTCATGGCGATAACACACAATGATAAACACGAATGCATTGCGATTGGAAACAAGAGGCAGTAAAATATCTTTTATTGCCACATTGATTCATTGAATTAATTTCAACCGGTCTCTGCAGGTGTGCTTTATTAATGCGAAGGGCTTGTAGAACGTATTATACGTTATTTTGTTTGAATACAATATCTGGGACGATTTATGTAAAGGGGAGTCAAATTGAGATTTTTATGTCTCTGGTCGCTGGCCATACTGTGATACGTAGTTGCCTTAAAGAAATGAGCATGCAGTTATAGGCGCCAATTATTATACTAAGGTCCAGGGAACATGAAACATTACACAAACTGCCTAATCAGTGTAACGCCTATCAATCATGAAGGACATGATATTGAATGAGTTATTATTTTTTGGAGATTCGTGACCTATTCCTTAGAACATAGGCGACAAACGAACACCACGATGACAATCACGGAGCGATTATAGTAGGCCTAGTTGATTTCTGGATAACATGTCGTGCATTCGTTTTGTATAGGTCGCCGAGCATAACCTCCCAAAATGCAAATAAAAACACACCCCAAAAACATAAAAAACGAGCATTGACGAAGTTTTTGGATTTTGTTCAGCTGCCAGTAAACCAAGCCCATCCGCGTGGAATTTACCCGGTGCGTATAGGCATGTGACAGAAATGCCCCATGGGAATGGACACGGACCAACTACGGGCCAAAATGCTGCATCAGCCCCTGAAACTCCGGACCCATCACCGCCAAACGGAACCTCAATACCCGCACGTATATAGCCGACTCTTGCTCCGCACTTGACTGTCATTTCACGTAATGAGATCAATCCGGAAAAAAAAAATATCAACCAAAAAATAAAACCTCGCTCGTCTGTTATGCCTTCGTCGACAGAGGGGGGAGGGATGATGCTTGGCTCCCGGTGGAAATTGAGGCTGAAACACGGTGGAATCGTTTCGCAAGAATTGGCGTAACACGAGAGAACTGGCCACGGCTGCCGCTCCTCTAAATTGTTTTCCTTTCCAATCAAGCTGGTCGGGGAATTACCGATGGGAAATCCTACTCGCTATAACTGTCCGCTAGTCACCCTTTCACTACTGATGTCTAGTTAATATTTTCTTCTTCTTCTTTTTTTCTTTTCTGTTCGTCCATTGCTTGCACTTTGGGTGCACCCAAGGCAGACATGGAAAAGTGCATGATGTTTGTACTTGCCCCAGCTTGTAAGGATATATCATCTTAAAATAGCACCTACAGGAGTGGCAAAATGTATCCCAAAAGATTTGGGTAAAAAGAAAAAGAGAACAAGAAAATTCTCTTTCGTTTTGTTTTATTTGAAGCATGTCAGTTGTCACGCAAGACCAGGACAAATGCATTTGCTTATGCTGGCTACATGAAACACACCGTACGTATACCAGAATATGAATTCAGTATCAACTTAAAGGTAATATAATACTTTGACCGTTTTTGTCAAAGAAATACAGATTCATGGGCAAAAATATCAAGAAGGATACAGTAATACTAGTCTGTGACAATTTCAGTCCCATACGGTGCCCACTTTTTGAGAAAACAGTAAAAACAACATTCACAGTATTTCTTAAGTCTTTTCTGTTTCATTTTTTTATCTTTAAAAGATCAAAAATAATTTTGCTCACTGATTTTACTATTTATTTCAGGTGGAAAATCTTTAACAGTATGTTTCTACCAGCACCATCTTTATATCCTGTAAGTTAAAGGTAAATCTGTGAACATTTCGGTTTTGGTTTTCCACCAAAGTATGATAGTACCTTTAAAGAGCACCAACAAAATAAATGACTAAAATATTCATGAATATTACGACAGATACGTATGACCGAATTACAACCCATCCCTTAACTATTCATATTTTTGTTGTTGTTGTTTTCCAACCTGGCAAATATTGGGCTGTGAAAAACTACACGATGGGCAGTAGTGTTTGACGGCTCGAATGGGATATGACACTATACCGATGCGCTATGTCACACACCCATGGTTTTTACGAGCTGTCGATGCCTGAAGGGCACGAAAATCACACCGTTGGTGTCACGGACGAAATAACACGGACTCCCCCGAAACGCCACGGGTGTACGCCTTGCAGTCACGCCGATGATCCGATCAGGAATACCCACTAGATGCAGAAGCATGGCAAGGAGCCAATTTCATATAGAGCTGCTTAAGCACAACATTTGTTTAGCATGAATAGTCTTCCTTGATCAAACAGGATTACCAACCAAATGTGCATGTGATATTTACTGCTTTTGACTTGTATTCGGCCATGTTTGCTGAGCCTAACATTCACAACATCCTAACAATTCAAATTGCCAAACCATAACCCGAAGCCTTGACGAAAATGAGTCTTTTTAGGGTATGTGCTTGGTTTCATGGCTTCTGACTGCCAAACGAACACAGATAATTGACTATTTGGGACACCACCAGCATAGGGATTGCTAGCTCAGTTGGTAAGAGCACCGGTACGTTATTTTGGAGGTCAATGGTTCAAATCCCGCTCCAGTCATTTGTTTGGTTCACTTGTCAATGTCTTTTTGGGGGAAGTAGATTCTGTTTTGTTCAGGCTATCCCTAATTGGCAGATTCACTCCGATGTACGGATCCCTCATCCACTCCATCCTCAGTTGATGCTCTCCCGAGCGCTCTATGTCGTCCAGCATCTTGATGATGATGTATTACAATGACAAGAAGTCCAAGCAAAAGAAGGGTGTCGCTAATCCATCACCGTATATAGGTATAATCAGGCCTGGGAGTGTATTGACTCTTGCCGGTCGAGCCCAAGAGCGTGTAGGCGGACTGTGCGCCGGTTGGACGGGGAATTATCGTCTTACTCACGGTGTCGGTCTTTAGTGAATTCGGGGATGTATGATAGAAAAAAGATGATAATAACTTAAGCTTATCTATAACAGTAAAGCGTTTATGCAAACAATGTGCTCAAAATAGCTGTAGGCGAAGCGCAACGTGTATTGGCTTTTGAATTTAGGTGACAAAATTGGAATTTTTTTTTCAGTTTATTGGCAACTTATTTTCATGTGTGTGGTGTAACACATTTAAAGACTACAGGGGTCGATTTCACGAAGCCGTACGATCGATCGTAACACGAGTTTCAAAGGATAACCCATCGTAGGGGGCATATCCTATACAGGGCTGCAATTGTATCACAAGTCCTACGATTGATAGTAAGTTACGATGAGTTTGGTTACATGTTGTGTCGTATTACCAAGAGCAGTAAGATTTTGTCAGTACCCCGTTTTTGCTCTGACGACTTCGCTTTTGTATTATGCTTTTCTGTATACACAATGTTCTTAAAATATTAATTAGTCCAATTTGTATTCCTATAGTTAATTTTAACAGTTAGTGTATCTTGGGTATCTTTAAGTTTGCAGACAAAAAAGCGACGGCAATGCATCTTTAATGACTCCTTCCTGTCATGTCAGTTGTCACTCCCCTCCGGATATTGCCAGTTGCCGCCCCCAAGTGCCTTGTACTATTAAACAAACCCGTAATACGCCGACAGAACCGGACTTTGCAATCAATCAATCAATCATTGATCCGAGCGAGCTAGTGAGCTTTACACTGAGCTAGGAGCTCATTCTAGCTAGCAGGCAATATCCCATCATCCGGGCCCGTATAGTAGTCGTCCCAACTACCAAGTATCATTGCTCGGCACCCTCGCAAGTCGCGACACCCTCAAGTGTGACATGCCAGCCGCCCGCTGACTACACGGAGGTCCGCTCTGAATAATTTACAACTAATTGACGACAGGCACACCTGTCAGGAACATGTTTCTCGCCACGAGATTTGATTGATTCTCTGAGCTTTATAACCCCGTTCTCTCCATAAAGTCTATCTTTTTTTCCTTCCTAAATCTCCAACGGCCTTTTGCGAGACAGAACGAGGCGAGGTATAGGGAGGAAAGAGAGTTGAAGACTGAATGAAGAGAAAGAAGGAGAAAACCAATTCAGCTAGATTTTTGCATTCTTGATAAGATAGATTCTTCTGCATGGATGGAACTGCGGCATTACCCAGCCACGTCCCAACGGATAATGTACATTCTCGTGGCCTCGTATGAGGTTTAAACCTCAGCAGAATGTAGATCCATGTTGGGATGCATATCAGATGATATTAAACTACAAAGATACATGGATTCAATGTTCTAATCCTGCCAATAATACATGATCTAACAGAAAAAAGCTACACAAAAACACACTCATTGCCATCAAGAACTTCGGCATTTAATGAAAAGGTGAGCCAACAATAAGACTGGGACTAATATGACTCTTGTTTCAGTCAAACTTGTGCCGATTTTCTCGGAGTTTCTCAATTACTTCCTGGGAAAATCGCAGGATATGAATACCTTGGAATAAATGCATCTACGGCTTTGCCAATAGGTGTCTGCTGCCACCTAGTGTTTGTACAGGCTCAAGTCATTCTGAAAGCTACTGTACGGAATGTTGGAACCGTACCATGTAACGCGGGGATCTGGACTACAGTGTGTAAGAATGTAAGAATTGCCAGACATTCCACTTGGTTGAGCATATACTACTAAGTGAGTGTGCTTTCGCCACATAATATTAATTATACCTAATAACCAGTCTGTAACTTTCACAATAATGCAGCAATTACAGGCCGATGAATGTTCAGTTGTGTATGTCCAAGAACATTTCTAGTATCATCTCAACGGTCAAGAAATAACTCGAATAAACTTGATATGATTGTGCCTCGTGTGTGGACAAGTGCAAAAAGGACATGCTGTTATTGTTGCTGTTATCTCCATTAATAATTATCAATTGTGCTATTGTTTCACAATCTTGTAATTGACCTATTTCTTCGAGGATAATGTGAATAAGTTCAAGGCACCGAATGATATTGTAACTCCAAAACAACCCCAGAGACATAAACAAACGTGTGCGTAATTATAATCCCCATTTTTCTGCTGCTACAACAGGAGCCCATAACTAGGAAACAATTTGACTGTGACTGACCTGTAATTAAGTTCTCTAAAGGGTCAGTTTTAGTTAGGTTGGCTCCGTACGCTTTGCCTCTAAGATATAGGGCCGGAACCACACTCTCCTATGTATAATCATAGACCTATAGGCTCCTAGCTGTATGGTCCAACTTTCTCTCTTCCGAGTGTATAGCAACCGAACTCAAGTCAGTTTGCCCGTGGGAAAATAAGCAAATGAAGCGGAACTAGTCGTCAAAAAAATGACCACATATCCACTCCATACACACCCGCAAGCTCAAATCAATTTATTTACTCGTCTGCATAGGGGTCCGTACCTGGAGCGCTAATTAGTAGCTATTGATGCTGACAAGAACAGATTCTTCTCAAACTCATTTATCTTTTCAGGAGGGGTAAATATAGGAAGCTGATTTTCCTCCAGCTATATTAATTTTTTTTTGTTCTTCGAAGCTCAGTGTCCCGAATGACAAGGAATGTTGCGGGGACATCGTGTATGTGCCCGGGGCGCGGCATCTCCGACCGACTCGCTGCATGGCACTGCAAGAGCGCTATATCGGTATTCCATTAAAAATCTTGACAGGATGGCTGGATACTCGACTAGGTTCGAGTGTTATGGAACTTCATGATAAATTGTATTGATTTTTTGGTTGTGTCCGTCTCGTAATTTTCCATCGTCTTCCACCGATATCGCCTATGTGGAGGATTGGTCGGATTGCTTTAGGCCCTCTAGTTGCAACAGAAAGTAATCATATGCTATCACGATGATTCTCAGAACTTCAATGATGAGAGATAGAAAACTAGCAATAATTAATAATCAAAGGCTGTAGGGGTTCCAAGCCTGGCTGCAAGAATATAGAATGACCCAGCTGTGAGCACGGGGCGTCTAGTTCCATCAAGGATTGGTTATTTTTGAATTTGACCGGTCGGAGCTAGAAGACTGAATATTCTCAGCTTGTAAGGCCCCCCCCCTTCTGCAATGCCGCATCAGAATGCCGATTTTTGGCAGAGCAGGTGAGTCTTTAATACCAAGATATGGATTTAGATCGTGACCAACGTGGACCCTTGAACTTGACCGCTTTTAGGTACTCGACACAGACCCACCTAGAGAGGCGACCTTCTGGTGGCCACTTGGCTCTTTCCACTTGATAACACAGGAGAATGCTTTCATTCTTGACCGCTGATCGAGGCACAAGAGGTCTTCTTCTTCCTCTTCTTCTTCAGCTACAGCTACTTCTTCTTTTGCCCTGACGTGGCTTTGCGATGCGTGGGTGGGAATCTCGGTGAATGAAGCTAGTTCCTTTCATCACCTGCATGCAGTCAATGCTTACCCCCGCCGGCTACCTGTTAGCAAAGTCAACCTAAAACCCCAATGAGACCTTCGGCCAGATTTCCCCCAACCATGACATTTCTTTCTGTGTTTTTGTTTTAGAGCCCCGCAATCCTTAAGAGGATTGTTGTTTTCCCGCTGTGTGCTTTGCAGGTAAATGTCCTTGATGTCAGTCGTCGGCGAGGATGATTACGTGGATAAAACCGAAACGTATCACGCTCCAGTCAACGACGCTGTGAGGAGGAGTGGGGATTGTGTGATTGTCATGACAATGATAGCGTAGCTTAAGGGCAGTATTAAGGACGTTGGGATGCTTCAACTGTCGTCTTCGAGTTTGCCTTTAACCACATTAAGCTCTCAGTTGAGTTGAGAGCCCTCTTGGAGAGAGCTGTACTGCTAGCATCCCATCCCTCTTATAGGCCTGGTCCCACCAAGTATAAGACGGCATCATCCAGCCCATCCACTGTCATGCATGCTATACAGTCAACTTGAATTCAGTTCAATTGGCGTCGATGTGCCTACGTTCTGGTCTCAAACATTGCGTGGAATCAAACATAGGCCTAATCGAGGGGGCCTTTTTCGCAAGCATGTTTGCTCGAGAGCACAACATTCAGCATACTTGAACATGCCGCTTGGTCCTCGGCGTGTAAGGAATTCCACAGTCCAATACTCAACCCACGCATAGAACATAATTCAAGGTAGATCTTTGCGTTCATCAAATTTGTGGAGTGAATTACAAAAATGTAATGCACCCATAAATGATAACTTAAGTTATGATTTTCAAATGAGTAACCTCACTTAATGGTAGTTCAGAGTGATACGATCTTTGCTGATTTTATTCATTTCAATCAGCTCAACATAATGTTTAGCGTGCCATTATGCAATACGCTTAGTGTATACAACACGGTTACAACGATATCTTGAGAAACTTTGTGGTTTTGATAATTTGACATAGCAAAGTTTTCTAGCATTCACCCATTAGGGCTACTACACCATACATGCAAGATGCTATTTGGACCAATGCTCCGAGAGATGTTAGGAACTTCTTGTACTTTTCATGTCCTCGGCTTTGTCCGTGTGAGAACTATAAGCAAACTGCACTGAAGCTAAATATAATTGGCATAAGTCAGTTTTCCTTGTGTTTGTAACTAGAGTTTCACTTATTTTAATCCACTAAAAGACGAATTTAGACTTTGCCAGTCTGGCTAAAAACAGCGATGTTGCTGTAACTCTGATGCTATATAGGAGAGTCTGATTCTTTTTACACATGTTTGCGCGTGCATGCAAAACAAAATCGTGAAGTCCTTCAATAACACAAGAAAGGGAAGCGTAGCTTAGCAACAAAATTGATCATAATGCTTGGTTTCTTCCTCTATATATAAACTTGCAGCTTTTTTCCATTTTGTATGGAGAAAAGCACTACCCGTGCATTCTCGCTGTACTATACCCTTTGCATGTAGATGCAAATCCGAAATTTCTATGTGTAAGCAAAAAAGGATTGCTCTTTTCTAAATTAAAGGAATGACGTGGAATAGGTAGGAATGGCATAGAAACGGGCAACTTCATTTTGTTCTTTCTAATTCGATTTATTTACTGTTATTTATGTATTTATTTCTCCTCAAAAGTGCTGCATATGGAGATGACTATATAGGACGAGTATGCGTCTATGATAGTCAAAGAAAATTTTATCTTCTCGATAACTCTATTTCATTAAAAATCGTCTGCACGTTTAGATTTCACGTTCTTCTTTACCACAGTGAACAGGCAAGGGAAGAAGTAAGAAAGAAACTATGAATACAAATAAAAATAAATTAACAAAGAAAGAAACAATGAAAGAAACTCAAAATAACAAAATAGTATATACATTCTCTTGTAAGAATCATAAAATGTAGGCCTATACATGTATATAGATGATTTCCAACTGTGCCGTTGTTAAGAAATGTAGTATGACTTTACGTGCATGTCACATTGAGGTGCATGTATGTGTGGACAGCCAGGGCCTCCCATACACACTGTGGACGTCACGACAAAGGACGTCCACATAATGCAGGATCCCAAGACGTTATGTGGACTCGCACATGCGTCCACATAATGTTTTCATGACAATGTAAATGGCCAAAAGGGGAATTGTTCAATGTGTCTTTATCCGTCACAAATATGAAGTTTATCATTTTAGAGATATTCAGTCCAAATTTCATCATGGAAATATGGGTACAGTTTCAAATACGAATGGTTCGATTTTGTCAATTTAGTCAGTACAAGAGAATAAAGGAAAGTCCACATATTGTGTATAAATCAAATGGGTGTGGGGTGGGGTGGGGAGGGTTTAAGGGGGTCAAACTAGGCAGACGCATCCACATGTGAATTACACGTCGGTATTTGTCAGTTGATTTAGCGAAAGGCAAAGCCACCTTACGGTCTTAAGAATAAATCTGCTTAATAATTGAGGACAGATGAAGTCTGACAGTCATGGGGGTGAGCTCCTTCGGATGTCCCAGAAGGTCGATGCGTGTCGGCGGCATGTTTTATTTTGAGATCAGTCAGGAGGAAAAAAAAGGCCACGGCCCAAGATATTTGGCATTTTGAGGTGGTGCCTGTCGATATTATCTCAGGAAAAAGGAGAGAAATCTCTTCTTCTTTTTTGGTTCGTACATACACAAACAGCAAGGCCTCTTCTGGATGATGTACTGTAGTCTAGAATTACAGTGCTGGGATGACATTTGGCTGGAGGCATGGTTTGAACGAGGACTATGTATGATGTTAAATCATCAGGCATACGGAGGTAGATGTTGTCGCTCTGTGTGGGTATGTGGATACGACGCGTAGTCGTTATGGTATGGTGGAATCGGGGGTCTGTGTAGGGTTTGCCGTGAAAACAGGCTTTGATAATTTCAACTCAACCCAAGAAATTTCTGGAACGTTCCCCGTCCAACAATATGACATTCTACTGATTGATACACGATGGCACGTCGAATGCCTTCACCATATCAAAGCCTTTCCAATAAATGATCATTATGTCAGAACAGTACACGCTAATTTTGGACACCGTTCTTAAAGGTATATATCATACTTTGGTTTTTATCAAAGAAATACAGATTCATGGGCAAAAATATCAAGACAGAAACTGTAACAGTCATCTGTGAAAATTTCAGTCCCATACGGTGCCCACTTTTTCTGAAAACGGTGAAAAACTGCCACAGTATTTCTTAAGTCTTTTCTCCTTTATTTTTGATCTTTTAAAAGATCAAACAGATTTTCGGTCGTTGTTTTACTAATATCTGGATAAATGCACCATTTCAGGAGGAACAATTTTAACGGTATGTTTGTACCACCACCATCTTCATACCCTGTAAGTTATACGTACATCTGTGAACATATCTGTTTTGGTTTCTTACCAAATTAGTATGATACTACCTTTTAAGACTTATTTTCAACAATGGGTCGTTTATTTAAAGATTCCCCCTTGTTCAAAGTCAGCTTTTGAGATATACAAAATAGATTGTCGGTATCTATAGGCATGTACCCAGCATTTTATCTTAGCCCCAAACCTTGCCACAACTTGCAGAGTATGCACTGACTCAACCGGTGTGAGAATCACCAAACCCTTTAAATCGCCCAAAACTTTAACCCTCGATGTTTCACGTTAGATAAAGGACCAAACAGAAACGGCAGAACTAGCTCCAACCGCGTCTGAACTCTATCTTGTTTGAAGTAAGTCCACTAAACTAATGTTATATTAATCCGCTCAGACAAGGCAGCATTATAAAGGTCAATAAATTACTCCGAGCATACTCAGTTTATAGAATGCTCGATATATCCTTAGGGGTACCTTTCCCCCAAATCGCACTGAATACACTCAATATGTATATGTATATTTATATACGCATAATAGACCGTGTTTGTTTCTGGTCCGTTTGAAGAGAAAACAAATCGTCTTTGATTGAAAGCGAAGAGCCCTCCATGCTCTCCACCAGGACAAACCTGATCGTATGGGACAGAGAATCTTAGACAAACCACTAGGTCCTTCGTACCTTATCACCCTCGGGCCTACGTGTACATAATCAAGCGATGTGCTTTTTTTCTTCCATGTACTCAGATTCGATCATTTTACTTAAAATCTATATTTATAGGACGTGGATTTTTCCCGCCAAAAATCCCCTTGGCAATATAGCCTTGCGTTTTCCGCTCTCACGAATCTGCCATAATCCGTTTTTGAATTTGAGGAAAAGGCCTTGGTGCATATTTATACCGTTCTCTGTAAAGAATTGATACCAGGATAATCTGTATTGCATACGATTTGGCCAATGAGATATATCTTTATCGGAAATTGAGATACCTCTGAGAAAATGTGGACATTGAAAGACGTAATGAGTAAAGCAAAAGAAAATATGGAAATGTCCCATTGGGGTATCTTCCCACGACAGGGATACATTTTATTTGTAGTAAAGATAATTTCTCTGTTTCTATAGAATTTCGATATATCTTTGTTTGTAGCAAAGATATCGCGTTCTTTTTAAGACGATGTATCTCACGATGAAGTTTAGAGATTGTGTGCGTATTTGGTACGGGTATCTGTGTTTCTGATGTAGTATTTCGTGGATCTGCATGCTAGAAATATTTCGGGCGAAGTATATGTGTGTCTATTATGATAAAGATATAATCTTGCAGAGATATTTGTGTTTTGGAAGATATAATGTTCGTATGGGGATATTGTTTGTTTGTCTTGTAGAGTTATCTTGGTTTCCGGTCGAGATATCTCTCTTTCTATAGTGGAAATATTTCTGCTTCTATTTGAGATATCTCTCCTATCATAATGCAGATATCTCTTCTAGTAATTGGTATTTGCATATTCCTATCACGATGCTCATCTCGGAACGAAAAGTAGGAAGATGTGATGTAAATATTTTCTGTTCAGCAATATCTGCCAGGATATTTATGAAATAGTTGAAGTATTTATTTGATATCTCCGACTAACACAGTCCAGCTGTGAGATATTTTAAGAGATATTTTGAAGCTCTTCCTCTATCTACCACTCACCTTTCCAATTTCACACGATCATTGGAATCGAATCATTGGACATATTTTGCTGGTTATTCATTTCACAGAACCATTGAATACTTTCAGGTCTGAAAAGCTGGCGAATACATGATGACTAAGCAAATGATGCATCAAAGGATACAATTTCCACGGGAGCAGGAGATCAGGAAATCAGTTGCCGGACTTCATGAAGTCACGAAGATGGATCTAAAATCAACATTTTGTTCTCAAGATTGGTGGTTTGCACCGAGAGTGGATGTCCTTTGAAATCAAATTACCTCTGGAAGTCGTCTATACCTGGATTTGTCATTGTTTCTTGGTCAATCATTGATGGACTCAGCTTGAGGAAGTAGAAGCTTTTCTTCTTCTTCTCCTGAGTTTACACTGGACGAACGTCAGTGCTGACCTAACGTGGCGATTCAAGCGAAGTAATAATTTTAAGTCCAGGTAGCCGTGTGGTCCAAGTAAACAGCCTTGGGAGGAGTGATTGAATCCTGTTTTTGTTGGCTGTGTGCTTCCTTCCTTCCCATCCATCCAGTGCCTCCTTCTGGAATCATCCGTGCAGGTCTGGGATGTGGGTGAGTGGACGAGTTTGGTATTTGCAATTTTGCTCTATATATGCGGTTTGCCAAACAGCATATCCGCTGTTTACCTAGACGTGTTCAAGTGGAGTTGTGTGTATGGGATGTATTGGGTTAATGTATAACTTCGCCTTCAAGGGATGCGATTCTGCGGTGAGCCATCATCAAGGCAAGTCCTCACCAGATGGACTGTACCTTGACTCCGTGCACGCAACAACCACTGGGTGAAGACCGCACGCGACACTATATGGCTCATAGTGGAAAAGATCATTATTCTTCTTGGCAGTGGTTCGTAACTTCTCACACCAAGCAAACTAAGAATGCTTGCACCTCCGTGTATGATGATTAGCTAAAGGTTAAAATGAGCTATCAGAGTCGTTAAAATGAATACGACTGGGAGGTTCGTAGGGTATAGATACAAATATACATTTGTATATCATCCAAGCCTTTGGAAAGATCCTTGCTCTGATCGAAACGTCATACCCTCCATATTCAAAGCATTTGATAGATTTCACGTCATTAGTTTGGCTGATGAGCATTTTGCAGCAGTTTATTACCAGTGTGTACTTATATTGATATTATAAACCCTCACACATGAAGAAGACACCACGAAATCACGGACTTAGTATACGCGTATACGATGTCTGTTGATGAAAGATCCCCACTTATTCTGTACACAGCTCACGTCTTTCTAGCTTTCATGTAATCCCTGCCTTTTTGCAGCTGCTCTTGAAGGCAAACGAATTGAGAGCAACCTGCTTGCTCTTTAATGGAACAGTATCTCCGTGCCGATAGGCAACCAGCCGAGATTCAAAGCCGACAAGCCCCGAGTTTGACCATGCATCCGTTCACGAATCGTGTTAGCAGCTGGGTTTTACTGACTCACCTCACGGGTCGTGAACGGGATTCGCACCCGGAACAAAGTGACGGCAAGAGACACAAACACCACCGCAAAACGCCATGACCCCGATACCTCGTACCCCTAGAAAGCTCTCGTCATGCTTTTCTTTGAACGTGGATCATTTTTCCACGGGGAGAGGAAAAAAAGGAAAAAGGAAATTGTCTATGAATTTCATTTCTCCGGTCGGCGACCTGCTCTCAAAATTTGAAACCCACGCGTCCGCCCACACAAAATCGATAACCCATCTGAGGGTTTGATTACACACGCCAGAAAGCTGGAGAGGAATGTTAATAAAATAGCTCCAAATAATATACGGAGTTCTTTCATAGGACGATATAGCCTTGACGAGCCATCGGAGTAAAAACTGGACATTTTCCCCGTGTGCGTTCACGTTTACATTTCTCTTTCTGTCTTCAATGTTTTTCGTTTGTTTTGCTTGAGGGACGATGTCCAATAAAGGCCAAATGAACAATTTCGACCTCAGTTTTTGTTATCAATTTCTTTTGCCGTCGAGTCTACCTTGAAAAGCGGTAAATCCATACTGTATTCAAAGTGATATTGAATCACCTGCCATCAGTGTCATGTATAGTTCCCGAGGTGAAATACAAGGGAAAGGAAAAGTTTAAACGGCAAAGCCCTAGATTGTGATCAAGGATGGTGACTGACGGTCTGCCCGCCCGGGAGTTAGGTCCCAGGCATGGATTAAGGCTCTAGTGTTTCTCAGTTGATCGTAAATCGAGACGATTTCTTCGGAATATGGGAGGTATGAGCGAGCGTGCGCGCCTTGCATCCATGCCCCTGCTTCCCCCGTAGCTCTCTGGGCCAGGGCCGCTCAGTCAACAGTTTGGAGGCTCCAATAATCTTAAAGGCATCCATGGCGCGCTGATGCAATCTGAAACAATATCGGCCTAATTTAATCTAACGGGTCAGCCCTTCAAGTTCGGGGAACGGATTGAATTACAGTGTCCTTCCAATCCTGACCCTTGAATGTTGATAGATATAATTGATATCATTGAAAACTATAATAATCAACCACCACCAACTCTACAATAAATCACTTCGAAAGCTTCCAAGAAGATCCACTCAGAATTTAAAGAATAAGTATGAGCATTCACAATGAATGACCCTAGATGGAGTTACATTCGTTTTCCTTTTTAGACAACCAGTCGGGTAATCTGTATTAAAAAAAACACATTTAATGCAAATTAAGCTGGCTCAGGTGTGATTCCAATCTACGACCTCCTGCTTACTAGTGCTGGGGTCGATTTCACCAAAATCATCGTAACTTACTATCAGTCGTAGGACACATAACGGCCCAAACTCAAGTTACGATCGATCGTAGGGCTTCGTGACATCGATCCTAGATGCCATACCACTAGTAAGCAGGATGTCGTGGGTTCGAATCCCACCTGACCCAGCGCATGATTTTTCATGGGCAGTCAAAAAGAACCGAGTATGCAGTGCTCATAAGGCCCTTCACTGAAGGGCAAGACTATTCGCATAGGCCTAATTCTATCACCTCGACGTAAAATAATTGGTAACCGAAAACCACACTTCTTTGAGTGACCGATGTATAATTATGGGAAACTGTTTAATTGACATTTCACTAACATTTGATGTACAGTGACAACATCATTTGATACACAACTCACCCGTATCTGCATAATGACATAATGATTATACATTTCACACGCGATGTTAGAGAACCACAAGAAAACACAACCAAAAAGGCACATTCCATTTAAGTGCGTATGTGCAAAACTTTATTTTTTTTTGTTCTTCCCCACTCATTTTATATTTTTCGATACAAAGATAAATTGCAATTACAACTGATAACCATTCAAATTGAATTTACTTTGTTGTGTTGCTTGTTATACATTGTCCAATTACCACTTCACATAATATTTAGGTTTTCTTTTATACAAATACAGAATATATATGCGCTTTGATATCTTTTTATACACTTCATGGTATTTACAACGACATTTATATCAGGTGCTATATAAGCAAAGCTGATTTTTTGTATATATATAAACGTTTGAAGGCTAATATGCAAATGAATAATTATAGAGCAACAATAAAAGGCTGCTTTAGCTGGTGAACGCTCAGCAGAGAACCAGTTATGATGCAATATTGGCATCTCACTGTATGATGGTAGCCTGCTTTGGTTACCAGTGAGACGTGCGACTTTTCTGCGTTCAGCAGTATGCGTTTGTGAGCTTCGAGATTTCCAACGTAAGATTATGTGTCTTTTCATGGCACTGCAATATTTTCGCTGTCTTCACAAATGTCTTAAATAAAGAAAAAATTGTGTCTTAAACAAGAAACCGACTTGAACACACTTTGTGTATGAACGTAGCAATGTCACCGTATACACGGGTTTAATTTATCGTAAATGTAACTTAATTTTGACAGCTGCAAAATAACAAAATGTGACTCAGTGTACCATAGCGTATAGAGGGCAATACTTGTCATTGAGTGTATTACCGGGTATAGTATAAATTACTATACCACAGCGTAGTCAGATGTGACTTGTTATATGAACAATCTGCAACAACGCATACAGCCATATACAACCCAATGGGTCAAGTGTGAATTAAGATGGCAGTAATGATCATTCCGTAGATAGCCTGAATATGGCAATTGTGACTTACCAATATCCTCTGGGGGAATATACTAACGAAAGCGATGGGCTTTTGGACTTAAGTTAGGTTGTACCACATGCCGTACCATACCATGGCAAACACATGGCAATATTGTAACATGTTATATGCAAAGCTTTTTCGGTAATATTACCGCATACCAACCAGCTCAGCTAAAAAGAACGTTTGAGCTTTTCTGGCAAAGAACGTCATCCGCATGTTTCACAGAACAGAACATGGAACTTTTGCTTCGATGATCTCTGTTTCAACACAATTTCTGATATTGACCGGTTTTTCTGCGCCGTTCGGAAGTCCATTTCTGGCGCACAGATCCCGTTTTGTCGGGTTTAGACAAAATTGCAGCTTTTCGGACAATCCTGTGCAAAATTATATTTCCCAGACTTAAAGCAGAGACATGGCGTGTTCCCCAGAGGAACTAGCCGTCTTTCTAGGGGTAAGTTTCAGGCGCTTGGGAAGTGAGTGCTTGGTTCTGGTTCAAGATTATCATTCCTTATTTTCGACAGTGTGGTCAAACTTCTTCAGTTAAAAGACACCATGTCATACCAGCTTGGGTTGCCTTAAGGCTTGTACCGTTCGACTCTGCCGAAAATTCAAAGATTTTACTAGATCAAACAGGTAAAAACACATTAAGTCATGAGCCCTTTAATATTGAAAGGCATAGATGAAATTTGAATCGGGCTGACATAGCATTGGCAGTCACTCAATGGGCGGACATTGCCGATTTTCTACCCTCCAGGATGACATTTGGACGGGGGAAAAGGACAGAAAAGATCAAACTAGCATGGGATATCGACAAACCATCCCTCATTCTTACATCTTGACGATCTTCAAGAATGTCTTTAAATCGATGGGGCAAGTGAAAGACCAACGAGAAGTTGGCAGGCTTCTTATAAACACGGTATGTTGGGGCCGTGCGGTGAGCCCAACGAACCCACGGACAGGGGTCGCTGGTTGCGCTAGTTTCTGAAACACCGGTGCCTCTTTTTATACTTGCACGCATGCTTGACAAATTAAAGACATTAACATCAAGAAGTGGTTACATTTAGCCAAATAATCATTAGAAACATCTTTAACATGTTGACACAAATATAACAACACAGTGTTACCGTCTTACAAAATAAAACACAACAGAAAACGAATTAAAATATTAATCCCGGCATGACTTAGAAGCGAGCAAGATGGGCTTATTTACAAATTGAGTGATGCTGTATAAGCGAAATTTACATTATGGTAAGCAACGTGGTTATGTCTTAACGCCGTCCTCTATAAATCGTAAAGGAAAACGAAACGGGACCCTATCTCTTGTTGATTTGTTTGCCCTTGTAAGCTGTTTTGTGTTTGGGGCTAAGCAAACTATAAGTATTATACTGGACGCTGCAAACAGCCCCTTGCTTGTCCAATAGGTGTCGCCATTTAATAATGCACTGAGCGCGTATTGTTGCGCAGTGTGACGCATTTCAGCCACTTAAGCCACATTGCCAAGTACCAGTGGTGAATGCGTTCAACTAGATTTCTGTACGGCTGAGGTCATCAGAACCAACGATAGAGAGTGAATTGGGACACGAAGACCATAGCTTGAAACAAAATGGCGGATACATTTCAACGAACACAGAATGAACAGCCACTCTGAATCCAATCTCGAGGTGGATTCTGGGGGTTTATTGCAAAATGCCCGACAGTTAACTCGCCAAAAACACTTGACGCATTACAAATAAACACATTACACGCTGAGTATTATCCTCCGAGGAACGTGCAAGCGGACACTGACTGGGCCCCATCGTCCTATAGTAATTAATTGAAAATGCTGCTGAAATGCACCCTGGTGCCTTATACAATATCCTTTCTAGATACACTGTTATCGTTGGGCAGTTTGTTTCCCTGTCGAGGAAATCTTACCCTGGCCCTAGTTACCTGAGTATACAATCTTGTCAGGTTGCTGGTTTAGCAAGCAAACCAACACAAGCAAGGGCTGTCTGTCATACCAACTTTACAAGTATGTAAAACGCCCGGTTAGAAAAACCCTTAGACTGACAGATATGACAGGCTTTTAATTACTCCAAATGTCCCAAAGGTATCGTGGACGGATGGCAGTTTGCAATACACGCAGCTGATGGAACTGTCAACGACTGAAGGACCTAACGCGGCCATTTTGGCAAGCAATCTGATATATGCTTGTTGAGTTCACTCCTCTGAAGAATGTACGTTCGTGGATTGCACTCAAAATGCGAAAGTGAAAACAAAGAGTCCCCGGGGATCTAACTGGAGTTATCGAGTTGTGCCGAGGATTGGAGCGAGAGGGTTAGGGTGTGGAGGTGCTGGGTGCACCGAGGTAGCTATAGGCTTCCCTAACCCCACCCGTACCTCTTCCTCCATCGGTTTATCGACAGAGGCAGCGCTGGTTGCACGGCCTTCTAATAACTCTCGCATCAAACCTTGTCCACATAGACATGCCCTGATTCTAGAAATGCGATACCAAAAGAAGCATACTTCACTTAAATCAAGAGTCAAATCGAAATGAACGAGAACAACAAGTTTTAAACAATTTGCTTCCCTTCCAATGCCGCAGCTACAGTGACTACCATGTCTGGGTATTTGAAAGAAAGTCAATTACAAGTTTGAGATTAGAATTACAATCAGTCCGAAAACGTCAGGGCTAAAACGGATGAGTCTCCTTCGTTTCGTCTGTCAGTCATTCTTCAAGACGGCTTAACGCGGGAGAGATAAGTGTCAGGGGTCCCGAGAACAAGGTGTTGTTTTTCTTTGCTTGCTCCATCTCAATGACAGCTAGCGCTGTTAAGGTATAGGCTATATATACGGTGTCTCATGAATAAAACACTATAAGGTGCCATATTACCAATAGTCCAGCAATCACCGAGACGCCATTTTATTCCCCTCTTGAACGAAATACCACCGCAGTAAATAATGCGAACACATTTTCTTCTCTCTCTGTCTGAAACTTGAGAAGCGAATTGAAAATCGGCACAAAAAAGCAAAGGCCGCAATTTGAGAGCGCAATATTATAAGACAGACCGCACCCGTGCAGGAGACATATAATAGACGAATCAACCCACATCATGCAACCCACTTAGACGAACATTCAAAGGCAGCTCAGAGAAACAATATTTGCGATATTTCTAAGGCGGCTTTGTCTTCTGCGGCATTGATTTTCAATTTTGATAATCAGGAGGTAATGCTCACGCCCCCTTGCCAGGCGGGTCTTACGTTTTCAATCAAAGACTGCCTTTGAAAACAATTTTGTATAAAACCCGATCTTCTTCATTTTTTGTTTGGATACCCAACGCGATTCATTTTTCATTAAGAAACAATTGATTTTCAGGTACAATTTCTTTATCGTTGATGTTTCAAAGCTTGACTGCAGTATCTTAAAGAATCCTAAATCGTTTGAAACATTTCTGCCCTAAATGACGTATTATGTTTGTTCTTCTTGCCCTATTCTATATCCAAGTCAAGGCACACAAAAGGAAATGGCAATAATGACTTCTTTTTTTATGTAATTTTGTTTGTGGCAATCGTCTGACTCCCGAGAGCCACTTTCTTGAGTATTGAAGGAAATTAATCAAATACACCTGAAGTTGCTTTCAGATGTAATAATCACCATGGAAACAAGTTGAAAATATATACAACTTGTAGAAATACTTTACAAAAAAAGGAAAATTGCCGTTCAAATAAAGATGATTAGTTTTAACTTATTAAAACTGCAAGACGACAATTTCTGCCGTCTTCAAATTGTTACTATTGCCGTGGCGTCAATGGAACAAGAAATGTGAATTGGGATCTCGTGGCTTATACTCCTGTCATAACGTCTTCAAGCCACAGGCCATGCATGCGAGCGACGACAATCGTGGCAGGAGTCTTTTAAAAGCTAGCCACCCTACTTGCGGCGATTTGGAAGAGGGGAGAACCTCGGCTTGGGACCGATTCATTTCTTGCTAAAATAGTCCGAGTCTAAGCAGCGAATTCATCGGTAAATTGAGACTTCTACCTGTAGGCGTTCAGGCAGAAGACGAGAAGACACTGACAAGGCCACCATGGGTCGCATTACACTGGCAATTGTGGCCGATCGGACGCAATGCATATTGATATTGTCCCAGAGGGCGCCCCAGGCCTAACTACTGATTGGTTGCCAATTTCCACATTTTTTTCCGGTCTCAGTCAAAATAGACGGGTGTATAATGAACAAAGTCTTGGACATTTGACCCGGGGTGGCGCTTTAAGGTGCAACTTACATTGTAATTTACACACATCAGGAATCCTGTGCATTCGGTACAAATACACTTCCTGTATGTACACTTGCGTCGAGAATTGAAAACAAAACACCTTGCAAGTTATAATCGAGGTTTCTTCCGATAAACACATGGCCAGCGGTAGCCCATGGTCAGGCTGATCATGAAGAAAGGAAAGACCTTCCTGCATGGCCTGACAATGCTTTTGCGAAGCACAAGCTTTTACTTACGAAAGCGGCCGGACGGTTTAAGACCCGACGACATAACGTCGGAAAATCCAAGACTGCTCCGACATTATAGGTCTACTATACCTCCATGCCAACGGGCATGCAACCAGATCGACTGGTAAAGGTAGGATAAGTCAGCTTGTAAATGAGGTTGATGGATTTCGTTTCTTACATCCTCACTGGCTCTGATCGATAACTCGTTTGGCAAGCGTATTAAGTGAACCGTGTGACTTATCTGACAACCAGTCTTGCTTCGTTGGGACCCAAGACAGAGGAAAAATCTGAAATGAATGAGCTTTGATTGTGTCTTAGATGCAGTAACAGTCTGCGTCTCGTCAACTTGTCAGTCGTCCCTACTTCCCCCCAAAGCCGTTCAACATGTATTTGCTAATAAGTGTGTTCCATCACTTAGTCAACTGATCTGATAAAAAAGGCTGACAAAAAAATTCAGCACCAATTGACGAATTTAAAAATCAGTGTTCCTTAAATTCGAAGGCTCGGAACTTATTTCCAGAGATAGGAAAACTATACACCCCTTGACATTCGTGCTATAGGGCGAATAATTAACATTTGGTCCTTATTGATGGCTGGATAGGAAAATCATTGATAGAAACGTACACTTTGCCTTCGAGTACTAGATTATTAATTAACATTCAATTAGCCACCGTGATATCTGAGGTTAAACGTTTAACACCAACATTTTATATTTATAACAAATACCAAATTTTGTATAATATAACATATTCACAAACAGAGTAGTCGGAGACGTGGCTTAAATCCCGAAAGAGTTTTCTAACCCATCATTTCACAGGTAAATCTGCTAACACGTGGATGTCAAACAATAGACGCTGGGTATAATATACAAGCCAAATGATCATAATCAGGAAAAAAGATTTAAAACTGTACAATAAGGCCTTTGTTTCAAGACAAATACATCGTATTAAAGTGATCAGGATGATCATCAGCACAATGACTCAGCATTTAATCCAATGAGCATCATTACATGGACACAGATTACAAAATGCGGTTGAAAACTCATTTTTACAGTTTCCAACTACTCTGTCTTACCAAAAGCAATTCCCGCGCACGAAATGCTCACAATGTTGCCTTCTGTTGGGAAATTGGCAGTATCCTGCTGAATTCTGAATAGGCACGTACGATTGTTGGATGCCCAATTTTGGAAATCCTGCCTGTTTCATAGTCTCTATATAAAGTGACTCCAACGTCCAGATTGTGTCTGGTTATACCGCCCTCTCCTGGCCAGAAGCTGAGCTAGTTTCCACTGTCTCTCAGCATTCAAGAGTGGATGCTTTCTGCCCATAGAGCAGAAAGACAGCGCCCTGTGCGTGAAGTCCTCATGACATGTCTATTAACAATTTTATTTATGTATTCACTTCACTCTTCCTCCTTTCCTTTTTTTTTTACCCTGTGAGCACTTTATGGCTTGAAACCATTTAAAAATAAATTTGGTTAACTCAATAATATAAGTAATAACTTAAACAATAATCCATAGTTACATGCGATTTAAGACAAATAAATAAATAAATAAATAAAATATGTATATACCTTAGCTTAATACCCTCTTTTTTTGTTTTCTTCCTGACTTCGTGTTGTGATTTATTTTGTCTCGGTATGGTCACTCTGGCTTCCCGACAGCCACAGCCGTGAATTAACTGATTGCAGTGATCTGTCAACGGGGAAACAGGCACCGGGTGACGTCATTGAGGGGTAGGCGAAGATCTCGAATCGAGAAACAAAAAAGGAAAACAAAACACGATACGCTTGTCTGACTATCTCAGTATAAATTTAAATAGTTATACGACACTGTAGTACCGTGTTCTTGTGTCATCGTGTACCGTGGAAGAACGCAAAACACCGGGCCATTATACACAGTTGGCCGCTTCGGTTCACGAGCCAACTATCTTTGACTGAAAAACAAATCGTAACAGTACGATTTGAAGAGCTTCTTCTCCCTGTAGATTATATGCACACGTAACATTTACACCTATCTCGTCGTGCGACATAAAGCAAGTATTCATCGGTCAAATGAGCTGAATCTGACTCCGTTCGTGGCAGGGTAACGCGTATCATGTCGACATCGTTGCACATTCATTGCTATCGATCCAATCCAACGCAAAGTTCTCTTTTTTGTGTGTTTTTGTTCCGAAGTAAAGCGTGCAATGATTCGGCCTGACTTTACGCTGTATCTATCCAAGCAGAGCGCCTCGGTTTTGGTTGAATAGTATTATCCAAGTCATTCAATGTTTTTTTGTCTTTGGTTGGATTTCCCAAACATTTCGGAGTTTTAGATGGAGGAGTCTTCCTCTCCTGGCGGGAGCCTCTCCGTTTTCGTGGTCATGCTTATGCTGATCCCCGTGCGCTCTTTGTATCCACCGCCAAAGCAAGATGAGAACATTTTCCTGAAGTACTTCCTGAAGCCCGTGGTGGTGAAAGCGTACACGAAGGGGTTGACACAGCTGTTGGCGTAGGCTAGACACACAAACGTGCCCTGCATGCTCATGAGTACATCCATGCTGGTAAGTGCCATCCGCGTGACCGCCTCGGGATTGGACCGCGACCAGATGGCGAATATTTGGATCGGCGCCCAGCAGAACGCGAACAGGACCACGACAATGAAGACCATTCTGGTGATCTTCCTCTTCCTTCGGAGGGCACGGGTGTGGGCCTGGGCGCTCTCTGTCCCTCCCGACGTCTTGCGCCAGATCTGCAGCAGGATTTTCGCGTAGCAGAACATGATGCCACTCAGCGGCACGATGTACATAGACAGCAAGGAGAAGACGGCATAGACTTTGGTACTGACCTCCGGGTTCGGAAATGCACTGTCACAGTTTCCATGCTCCGAAAGGTTCGTAAAGATAAATGTTGCAAGGTGGATCAGGGACGAGACTGCCAAAGAGAACAAAAAGACACGAGAACAAAAAGAGAGTTACAAATAGTCTGTTTCCCCAGCTAGCTCTCTCAAACCAGTTAGGCACCAATAGCTGTACATAGCTACAGCACTGACTCCTCCTTGCCAGATGTTAAACGATCCACTTTGGTTTTCGCCGTGACACTATTGTTTTTGCCTTCCCGGTGGAAAGTGCCGTAGCAATGTTGAAAGAAATGCTTAAAGTACTTTCTGAAACTCGTGGTGGTAAACGCGTAGACAAACGGATTGACGCAGCTATTTAGGTACGCAATGCTCACGAACGCACCGTGCATGCTACTGACATTGGCCGGGTAATCGCTTCGGTGGAACAGAGACCAGGTGTTGAAAATCTGGACGGGTGCCCAGCAAAGGGCGAAAAGGACAACCACGATGAAAACCATCTTGGTGACTTTACGCTTCCTCTGGAGGGCGCGGGACTGTGCCCCCTCCGTCCACTCGGACGTGTTCTGCTTCTGCCAGATTTGAATGAGGATTTTAGTGTAGCAGAAAAGGATAACCAGTAGCGGCAGAGCGTACATCAAGAGAAACACGAAGATGGCGTACATATCGGCGCTGGCCTGTCCATTGGGGAAATGCCTCGAACACTCGTTCTCATAACTGAGACGGGTGAACACAAACGACGCTAAGTGTATCAACGCCGAGACTGAGTGTATAAAAGAAACACAAAATCAGCCAATTAAAAAGAGATGACCAAAAAAACGTATGGGTTGATGATGTATGAAATGTGTGATGAAATTATCATGAAATGAACGTTCAAAGCAGGTTGAGGGACTTAGAATAAAACAGGGAAATGAATTTCTACTCTGTTTGTATTCCTTCGATGTAGTTAAATATTAATTAAAAACAAGATTTTCACTCCCGATGTTTGACCTTAATTCTTTTACAATTAAGTTATGCATTTCTAAAAATCTGCGAAAAATACGAGACATCCCCCATCGAATGCTGAATGCTTTCTTAGCTGACGAGGGACACAATAAATTGCACGCATTTATTAGTTTGTTTGAGTTGGGTTGTGACCGTCTGCAACCCACGCGTTGCCACGTTGAACATCTCAAAGTCTCGTTAATCATTTCTCAATTTTACCAACACGCTAGGTTTCCGCCAACTACTCGACTCCAAACTCCACCATGTCCTAGCAACAAACAAGATCACTTCAGATGGGAAGCTTGGAATGGCACGAAAGGAACACTATAGGTTTATAGGAATTAATTCCCTGTCGAACGTGAGGTTTGGCTAGAGACATACACGTTCCTCGATTGCACGTGCAAACAGTGGTCAAAACCAGGTCACGACTGTTGTTACTGAGTCGAGTTTGCCATGTAAGATGATCAAAAGTGTGTTTCCTTATAATTTAATCCCGAAGAGACTCGAGCATCAACTGTTTCGTTTGCTGCTCTTGATTCTATACATTGTGGACTGCAACTTGATAAACATGCGCCCACTAAAACGCCAATCTAAACATTAATAAACGTTTCTGCCTAATTGTTTTCGTTTCATGCAGTTGCTGAGCAGCTTATAACCAAATTTGGTGTTTCCGATTAATTCAACAATCGCCCAGAGTCGTATGAGATTCTGCTTAATTAAGAATGCAATTAACCCTTCCCTTTGGAAAATATAAACATTTGATGAAACTTTGCAGAAGTCGCACGGGGAATTTATGTAGCGTGACAAACGTTTGGGGATTTCGAAATCTTCAATCAAACTCAGTGCGAGATAACATCAATATAACTCTCACTCCATCACGCACCGATAAGCAAACATTGAGCAAAGCGTTTTGGGTGTTGTCCTTCTCTTGAACAAGGGTATCCAAATGAGATGAAACTGATTCATAAATATGATGGTGATGAAACATCGAATGAATATGAGGACCTTTCGAGACAGTGGCAAGCACACGCCTATTTGTATTCTCTGATGCCAAATGGCATGCGTATGTATGGCCTGTTTGTTTAACGCAAAGGATCCCAGATTTAGGGATCTACGTCCTATGCAGGGTATGTACGCTAAAATGGGATCCGGATCCGAAAGATTGGTGATCCTGTGCATTAAACAAACAGGTACACGGTCAGACTTTCCCAGACCGATTGAATGAAGAAAGGAGTCTGCTGCCACCAAGCGTCTCGAAATGTCCAGTCGGAAATGCATGCCATATTGGGCACGATGTCGCCGCTTACCTATCCAAATGGTGATGTTGATTATCACCGCTTTCATCACCGTTCTCGTGTTTCTGGACTTGACGGCGTGCACGATAAGGTAGTAGCGGTCCACTGTCATGGCCGTCAGCGTGAAACAAGTGGCCTGCACGGTGACCTGCAGGAAAGGAATAACACATACGAATACAGATAAGGTATAAATCTCATTCATTTGGGGACTTAGACCAAGAGTCTCCATGCATATTAGGTTTCGGTTTCGTTCTTCACACTTGTTCCTGTTGGGGAAGCATTTTGTTTGTGTGTCTATTGCGATGGCTATATTGATGGCTATATTGTGCTATTTGCTGGTATTAACTGTTCACCAGAACACAGTTAAAGTGTGTGCTTCTTCAACGGATTGTGAATCTTTACACGACATCTAGCGAGCCAGAACTCCCTTGCCTCATGCAGTCTAGCTGTTGTCAACTTTACAACAAGTCACGCTCTGGGGATGCAAAATGAGTTAAGGTCTTAATGCTCAAGTCTAAGCTGTGAATGCGACCGTGAGTTCACACAGGGCAATATGTTTTAATAATTGCATTGCTATAATTCCTTTAGTAAGATTTTCAATGACTTAACACAATACATAAACGGCAATATTGGATCGCGATTCGCATGTAAGCCGCATAGAATGTTTTGATAAATACAATGTATAGGTAGTTCTGAGCACCGTGAATCAAAGACATTAGGTCTCGGAGCTTTGTTTCTATAATTATGGTGTATATGTTAATTAATGTCAGAAACAAGTTCCAACTAGTGACGACCAAGAACGTTGAAGATTTGTCCTTTTGTCAGCAAGAGAGATTGGCGTACTTCCTTCCGTAAACCCTTTAAAAAGGAAGACTGCAATGTAATTTGTTGTAGTAATCCGATCTGTTCTTTCATTCCGCTGGACTGGTTAACCTCATTGCGTCCTGGGTATCTCTTTTCACGAATGCCACAGGTCACTTTCCTTCATCACAGTATTACTTCCTCCTCGTTCTGACATACCAAACTAAAAAGTAGGTCTTGGGACTTAATTAGCTGAGACCGGTAGTCTACATCAGCAAGAACGAGGCCTCTTTCTCTCCCCCTCTCCCCGTCTCCGACGAGGGCGATTCTGTATGAACCTCTTCTGGGTGTCTGCGGTTCCTCCATCATCCTGGCTCAATTATAGAAGCAGGCTCGCAGGCAGATTAAGACCCACTGAGGGAAAGATGTAAGGCGTGCGCTGTGGATTGCCTCGGCAATCCCGGGGTTCGTTCTCAATCACCGTCTTCAAACCCAATCCCTACCCCTTCCTTTACCCCCCCCGTCTTTCCCCTCCTCTCCCTACCCTGGCAACAACCTCCCCCCTCGTCGGATACATTGACGGGGCTTCCGGCTTCGCAGTCCGGGCGGATCTTTGGGACAGCGTGTTTTGACAAGGTGAATAAACGCGCTTGCACTCGGACACACACATACACACAACGAAAAGGTCCCGTGTCATCAATATCGCTCATCATTAGTTTCTGGTGAGCAATTTGTCACAAACGGGGCTTGGGCTTCTGCGTCTATCCAAAATGCATCACTGTATTCTGTATTATTGCCCACGTGGTGAAATTGTAGACGTAGTGGTTGGCATTGATTAACCCTAAGCACGGTGCATCGCAAACTCATTCAACTGCTTCCCGAGGCGCGCCGTGACGCAGCTTATGTGGTTCAATATCTATGTGCTGCACTTCGTCTGTAAATGTCACAAAAGATGCTCCTCTTTTTTTTTTACATTACTGATCTGTATATCAAGCATCATTTTGAATAGAGATGCGAAATGAAGCCACTCTTGGTATAAAATAGAACAGAGCGCAACGTCACGAAACTATTTGTAAAAAAGGAATGAGGACAAAATTGAAAAAAAAAATGTAATCGCTACTGTACTGATGGAGAGCAATCTGACAATCTGAAATGGGCAGAGGTTTCCTCTAACGGAAATGAATCGACGTACAAGAATAGGGTTAAGTAGTCAATATACGCAACCTTCTTACTGTTTCCGTATAGCGAGGCAAATCAAAGTGCCACAAGTCAGTATATAATGTACAGCAGACCTAATAGTGCCAATGGGCTATTCTCCCAAATGATGTTATCTTAACGCAGCATTTGGATAGTCTGTAATATACCTCCGAAATCTTATACTGGCTTTTTGTCAGTGCCCCCTACAGTCCCTAGACTAGACCTTCCAAGCCAATGAACCTATAGAAGAGCGAAGAGCGAACATCGAACATTGAACAGAGATAGAGAGAGAGGGGGGGGGGGAGTTGGGTGCCACTGAGCACGCTTGAAAGACAGGATGCTTTTAAAGCTAAGGTATATCCACCTTCGGGTGACATGTCATCTCGTCCCCAGACCTGACATTACCACATCGCCCCAGGAATCCACAGGGCTTTACCTTTAATCCGTTTTGTTTTCTCCATGTAAAAGAGGGGCTACGACCCCCTCCGGCGATGTTACACTTTCTCTGTCACGGTGTGCTTTTAAGCATCAGAAGCTCGCAAATTAAGAGTCATGGTGCGTATTACGGCGCGACTTCATCCTTTTTTATTTTGTGGCCGATGTTCGGAGGCGTTATAGGCTCATGCACTCTCGCTCGCGTACTCAGAGCAGATAGTAGATCGTACGATTGTGCCCGAGAAGTTTTTCCCCGTCGTTTACGCTGTAGGGAACTAATCGTGTTTATCTCCGTCTTCATACCTTCTTTTCCTCACTATAAAGCAATATACCGCTTTGATTGGGTCCCTTTTTTGGCACTTGGGCACGTTTGGATGGAGAAGATTTTTGTCATTTAAATCTCGGGATTTTATTTTTTCTTCAAAAGGCGGCAATATACGTCTGGGAAACAAATTATAAGGGAAGGAAAAAAAAGCGATGCATGCATTGCAAGGAAGCGAAGAAATAGCGATGACGAGGGCCTGACATTCCGTGCAGATTCTAACCGGCATACACTGATGAGATAAAGTCCGGGAGAAAAACAGAGTCATGTCTGGCCAAAGATCACGTAGGGTAGAGTCATGTTGTCTGGCTGGGATGTTTTTACAACAATCGCCATGCGTGTCCGTTCTAGAACATCCCCTATCAATATTAGTACACTGCCTGCGTACTAGGACGGTCCAAGTTTCGAATAAAAATAATTGCAACTCACTAAATGAAACTCCACAGACGAAGAATTCTAATGAAACGTGTGGCACTCGGGCAATTAAGATACGGAATGCACAAACGTATTAAAGCATAAACATGAAAATGAGGTTCATTGTCAACAAGATTGCACCGTAGCTGCCCTGGGACCGACTGGCATGTTCTGACTCGACAGGGAATGGCTACGGTTGCAATTTTTCCATTCTTATTAATCAGCATTTCACTGTGCTCGCAACGGAAGCCCGTGTCGCTGCATGCTTTAGAAAGACAGCGTGGTCTCGCAAATAAACTGATGAGATACACTCACACGTTCCACTCCACGCCAAACAGAACGAAGTCAATTGAGCAGGACAATCCTATTATTATGGACAGGAATGTTGTTTTTCTCATTGGCCGAAACTGGATCTTTATTGTATGAAATCCAAGCCACGAAAATTGCATGATTTAAAAGCTAATCCACTACCTAGAAACTTTTAAAATTGACAGACTTTGCGTCCGGGCCGGCCCTGGGATTTTGTCAGAGACGCCCGGCCCGTGTGCAAATGCAATATAGAGGCAGGCCCTTGTTCCATTTCAGTGCAAAGAGCTATCAGAGTCTCCTTCACTAAAATGCTATTCTTCAAGATTGGATCAATTTTTTTGCCTTACAGAATTAAGACCCAGTGCATGACTCGAAATACTGAAGAAAACCGTGGGAAGAAATAAGCGATTAAGATAAGTCAGTGTAGACAAAAAAAATCAGAGTCAATTTTATTCAAAATGTTTTCCTCGGGGTGAAGATAATTGAACTGAAAGAGAAGACAGCAACCCGGTTCCGATTCGTTTAAATGCCGTGCCAAAGTCATTTGCTCAAACGGCAATTATTACAGAGAAGAACCTTTCCGATTCAAGGATGGGAACAGACATTGAGGTAAACTTTGCGTTTATATTCAGAAATATATAAAGCAAGATGTTGGCTAAGCTGGACTTTAAAGACAGTCATGGGGTCGATTTCACGAAGCCCTACGATCGATCGTAACTCGAGTTGCGAAGGATAACCCATCGTATCCTACGACTTCTACGTGGGGCTACAATGCATCATAAGTCCTACGATTGAGAGCTTAAGTTATGAGTTTGATGCAGTCTTGTAGTCGAGTATCAAAATTCGAGTACCGTGTTTTCCGAGTACCCACAAAGTGCCGAGTACGGGCCGAGTCCGAATAACTTTTAATCGATTCCTGGGCCAAAAAAAAAGAGTTGGAGTTTATCAGAGTCCGAGTACGAGCCAAGTTCGAGTACAAAGACATCGAGCACATCCAAACTTTGGTGAAATCGACCTCTGGTCTCATCAGTCCGTCGCATGTGCCTGTAAGACCAGCAAAACCAGAACAAATGTGTATTTCCTTAATTTTCCCCTCATTTCATCCATTTCCTAAACTTGGGGCGGGGTGAACGGCAACAACAACCTAATCTGCGCACCAGGCAATCACCCATAGATTCCCCTGATACAAAACGCCACGCGGGTTAAGAGAGAGACAACTCAACTCCGGGGCTCCTTTCCATTACGTCAACCCTCCCCGAGCAATAAGATGAGAAATGTCTGCCCTAGGAGATAGCACAGTTTCTAGCATCGTCGTTCCCGAAAGAAAAAAAAAGGAAAAGCGATTGATCCAGGAACATGAAATACACGTTCGAAAAAAAACCTACACGATACGGCAAGCCACCACAGGCATGATTAAAAATTACATATCGACTTTTTTTTTTCCTTTTTTTTTTTTTGCCGACTGGCAGCCGAATCGCTGCCACGAATCATTTCCCGTCAATCGATATAAAACTGCAATTTCTTTCAGCGTGGCCAGCATGCATGTCTTTCTCTATTGCGGCTTTCGAAGGCAACCAGGTCACTTTTTTCACGGGTTTCCCAAAGAGAGGGGGACAGTGTTACAAATACAGCCGTCCACGATTGTAATAATCACAAATATGGCCATCCACGAATGTAATAATCACAAATACAGCCGTCCACGAATGTAATAATCACAAATATGGCCGTCCACGATTGTAATAATCACAAATATGGCCATCCACGAATGTAATAATCACAAATACAGCCGTCCACGAATATAATAATCACAAATATAGCGGTCCACGAATGTAATAATCACAAATATGGCCATCCACGAATGTAATAATCACAACTATGGCCGTTCATGAATGTAATAATCACAAATGGCCATTCACGAATGTAATTATCACAAATATGGCCGTCGCGAATGTAATAATCACAAATATAGACGTCCAAGAATGCAATAATCACAAATAGCCGTCACGGATGTAATAATCACAAATAGCCGTCACGGATGTAATAATCACAAATAGCCGTCACGGATGTAATAATCACAAATATAGCGGTCCACGAATTTACTAATCACAAATAGCCATTCCCGAATGTAATAATCACAAATATATATGGCCGTGCACGAATGTAATAGTCACAAATATGGCCGTTCACGAATGTAATAATCACAAATATGGCCGTTCACGAATGTTATAATCACAAATACGGCCATTCACGAATGTAATAATCACAAATATGGCCGTTCACGAATGTAATAATCACAAATATGGCCGTTCATGAATGTAATCATCACAAAATGGCCATTCACGAATGTAATAATCACAGATATGGCCGTCGCGAATGTAATAATCACAAATACATTCGTTATGATCGAAACGCACGCATCGTGTCTAACACATTAATATCAATAATGATGACTGGATATTCAATGTTTTCTCAGCTTTCGAGAATCATGTTTCAGAATTCAGGATAAATACTTCAATTGAGGAAATGAGAGTTTGCCGGTGGCGATTACAGAAACAAACAAACGACGGAATGTAAGACAAGAAACTGACCAAAATCTGCCACGGGCGAAGCATGCCTTTCTAAAAATATCATTGGCAATGAGCCGGATTTCAAACACCTCCATGGTCCAAAATAGATGAAAAATCTTTCCTTCGCACAAATCACTATAAATGTCAACTCACAACCCAACCAAATACCGCCATTGCATTCTACGGGCGCGCGAGCCACGAGCTGAAATTAGGCCGTGTCCCATCGGCGCCTCGCCTGTACCTATACGTGTTTGTGTAGCGTCCGGTACGTATATACTGGCATGCGCGCAGTGTACAGCTCTACTTGATTGTTGTTCGTACCCTGGGACTAGAGATGTTTTTACTTGGTTTATAGAAGAGTCGTCTCGTTCTGCAGTCACAAGCTTTAAAGTTACAGTACATCATAGATGCATCATCCATAGCAATCATAATATCCATAATGTATTTTGTGTGTGACATTTAAATGGAAATTGTTCGAGATTTTGAGAAGACAACTACATGTAAATCCTTTTTTGTCGTCTTCCTTTTCAATTGTGAATTTGTGCGATTTCTTTATGACGTTCTTATTTCCATTTGCTGCAATCAGCTATTGTGCTGTGTATGGCATTTAGATGCCGTTGTGTCAATAATGACATATTTTTGACGTGAAATAAATAACAGGAAAACTTAAAGTAATATTAAATTTATAAACAGTATAGCTTACAGCACAGACAGTTGACAACAATAATGGGGCACATCACCAATTTTGCACCATAAATTTAAAGGGGCGTGTGAGAGTTAATGTACTACATGTATAATGACTGATTGAGTTGCATTTTAAACGCCCTTTCCGTGGGAATCTCCCTTTAAAGCTGGAATTATACCCTGAACTGCATGTGTATGTATGCCACACACTCGCTAGTCCGTGTACATACTGCAAATCTAACAATAAAATGCCTCCGTCAGTGTTTACGTGTATGCAAACCCAATGAGTCCAGGATATTAATAACGACATTAATGTTAAGAGATTTATTTTTGTATCTCCCAAAGGCTATGAGTTTTTTTTCTTTTGCAAGGAGCACGTGACCCCTTTTTAGATCACGAAGATCGGCCGTACGTATTCATGAACTGGATGGGTAAAATGCATTTCCGACTCCCGCTCCCGTGTACAGGTGGTGTCGCGTTCTCCACAGACCGAAGACAAGTCGCCATGCTGGGAATAGTACATTCACTGCTCGCTTGCTATTATTAGGAACCCAAAGTGAGGAGATTTCCTAAGAAGCCTTCAGCAGGGAAATAAGTCACCCACTCCAGGGTTTAACACATTCGATTTTCAATTCTCAACTATTATTAGCTGGCCATTAACTTAATAACTACTCCATCATCACATCTCGTCGGTATAGATAGTGGTCTATACCGTAGAATGTATCATTTCAAATGTGTTCACCTTAAAATCCGGTTCGGCAAAAGAAAAATCAGCAGAGGGGTCCATTAGATGTCGATGCTGAATGTTTTTGTACAGGGAGCTACGGGGGCCATGTGCAAACATTTCATGGGCTTTTTTCTTGTCTGTAACTGGGACAAGGGCCAGTGGGGGACTACTGTGTAACCCCTTTGGGATAGACACTCGTGCAACTGCATGAGGAACAGCGGACATGGCAGAGTACGATGGGAAAATGTGGGACAAAAACTAGGACAAACACTTTAAAGCCCAACGTCGTTCCTTTCCGACTGGAAGAAGCGATTAAAACAGCAAACTGTTGGGCGAGGTAACCGGGTGAGACTGGGCTGCTCGATGTCCTGGTGACTTGCTCGACCTACCTCCGTGCTTCACAACTTCATAACCGTTTTGCTCTAGCTGCACTCCAGCTCGCGTGCCAATTTGTCCGAAGAAAACTGCATAGATTCACGTAAATAATTGCAAGCTCCGTCACTATCCGACGTGACGCCAACCTGACGGCCTGGAGGCCGTAACCTAGCTGATATTCCGCAGGCATTTGCCTGCCAGGACCTTGTCGACCCTTACGGAGAGCAAAAAAAAAGAGAGTGAAAAACATATTGTTTTGATTATAACCTGCCATTCGAGATGGGTTAATATGAACCACAGGCTTAAGTTTCTAAGCAATCGCAGCCAAACATGATGGCATGGAATTCTCGTACAATATATGTTTTCTCGATGTTAACATCAATCACTTCATCCGCAGCCCGCGTCTGGTGTTCGTTTCCAAACGCGAGAACGCAGCTCTCACGAATTGCAAACAAGAAAGAAAGGACGAGTCTGAACTTTGCCCAGAGGGCGGAGAATTTTGCTTTTGAGGAGCGAGTGGCAAATCGAACGCGTTAGGTCTACGTATATACGTCTCTGTCTCCACATTCCTGTTCGATTTATGATAAGCTACATGATGGCATATCCGCCTGGTTGTAGCCCCACTCACCTTCACCTTTCTCGGCATGGCATTTTCAATTTCAAGTCTTGAACAGCAAAAATAGATACTGCAGCCCAACAAATAAAAAAGAAGGAGGATTTCTAGGAATTCGTCTCATGAATATCTCGTTCCGCTCACTTAGGGCGTAAGACTCTCAGTTCCTTCGTCCTACAGTCCGGGATTATGCATCACCATCGCTACGAAGCTCTCGACTCCATCAAGCTTTCTAGACGGGACAAAACCCCCCTTTTTGCCATCTACCCTGATTGCAACCACCAAAAAATGTTCAGATTACAGTGTTCCATCTTCTTCAGTCCTGGTTTATAAGGACGCAGGGTTGGAGCTGGGACGAAGGAGGAGCTCAAATATTTGCCGAGTGTTTTTGCGCAGAGCTCGCCGGAGCGAGCTGAGCGACTCAAGTGCTTAGACAAGGGTACGCACGTACACTGCTTGACGGAACATTTTGTCCGGGACGATAAGACTCTTCCCTCTTAAATTTCCCTTTTATGTGCAGGTGGCGTCGGTGGACATTGATTTTATTTCATTTAGTAATACTCGTTGGATTGTTGGAGCAAACTTGCTTAGATAACAATGAAATGATAGTGAGTATATTCATCTGCGTTATTGGTCGCATTCATCCAAGAAAGCAACCCAAATTACAGGTTTGATGATCTTGTCGTGTAGATACGTCCGCCATATCAAAACACCAAAAACAATCTTATGATAGGTATAGCTTGCTATCGACACAGCAAGTCTCTTATCACACGGTCAGATAGAGCTTTGCGGATCGGCAAAGCAAACTACAGACCTCTACATTTACCTCCCTTCTAGAATTTATCAACAAACATCATCAACTCTTGAATCCCCCTCGACCGTACGCACGAAGCTCGTCCAAATAATGATCATGATCTCTGGCCTCTAGAACTCTAGCCAGAAACAAGTTGAAAAACACGGCGTGCCGACCGATCAAATATTTGGCCGACATATTATCGTTTGCTGTTCTGATTAATCTTGCTTTGGCGTGACCATTGCACGGCAGCGGACTGCGGTCGAATCTTCACCTACTGAACGCCCCCGCAGGTTCCCCGGACGCAAGAGAGTCGGCAACCAAAGGCCGTCCCCTGTCTTCACATCAGGGGAAATATAAACTTAGAAGAAGAAGTGGTGAATAAAATGGGAAAAAAACACGAAGGAAAGACAGAAAAGAAGCAGAGGAAAGGAAAGAGAAAGGATAATGAAGGTTCAATATTGTGATTGTACTCAGCCTGATTTTGCAAACACAAACAGGAAGGCTGTCCGGAAGACGGAGGCACTTCAGCTGAGACACACTGTCACGGAGTACTAGCCACGGAGTTCTGATCATCCCTCGAGACCTTCGCACGTGAATGCAACTCCGGCTCGTCTCTACGATTGGAAAACTTTTACCATGGAACTAATTGTGCTCTTGTTATTGCATGTCCTGGTCTTCCTCCCACTGTTGGTTTTGAGCCGGAGTACAACTCGCGGATTGCAACACTACATCGGGACTTAACTTTTTGTGTTGGGGGACGAATTTACTTCGTCATTGAACAAAAGAGTGTCGTGTCACTGGAACTAGTCGTCATTTGTGGCGTGGGGATGGAGTGAGAGGAAGCTATCTCCCTGTGGTAGGTGGTAATGTAAGTCTTGCATTTTATGGGAAGTGTCACAGGAACCATTACGTTCCGACATAGTGCCTTAGCAATAGGAAGCAAAGCAGTGACACCAACAGACAGATCATGGTTCATTGCCATCAGTTAGGTTCATAGATCAACTGTGTAGTTCCCAAGCTTAAAACAGAAGTATATGTGTCAGTTACCAAAGTTTAGTCTGGAATTTTTATTCTCAAAACTTTGGGTTTGATTTGTTCAACTTCTGTACGTAGGTGATCGACTTAAGGAAGTTATGCTCCCCATGTTTCACTTGTTGTTGTCCGGCCATCGCCATACGTCACCAACCTTCAAGTACAAGTAGCCTGAGCCCCACTTTCCCTAAGCAGTGAGATTTGCTGTCAACAGCCTGACGTGACGTGTGATATCTAAATTCCAGTTGCAATTACAGAAATAATCGGTGTTTCCTGCTTCCCACTGCTCCCAATTTCTTTCGTAACCGAAGCAGGAGTGAGCTTCGTGACTCTGCCCTGGGAACTCGCCCTGCATGTACATGTAACCCTCTTCCCCGTACGTGCTACTCGGGATCAATACCTCAATGTGTCTACGGACAGTCAGATTTCACAATGCATCAAACCTAGAATGCAGGAGGGAAAGAGGAAAACAGGGAAGTTATAGAATGCTATTCATCACCGACATCTTTTGAGTAAAACGGGTAATACGTGGACGTCATTTATACATTAACGCCTGAAACGGTCTGCCCTCAGGAAAGGTCCGGTGCCGAAGAAGGAAAAACATGCTCAGCACCTGCGCCGGATCACTTCAATTCTTCCCTCCTTTATCCACGTTCTTGGCAAGATTCTCTCTAGCTGTGCTTAGTCACAGAAAGATATGATTTCCCTCGAGCACGTAAATCCAAGAATTAGAGGCAGGCAAATACCTCCCGTGCAAGTTTACGTGGATGATTTGGCCGGTCCGGAAGCCTGTTTCTGAATGGAGACTTAATATAAGATCAACTCAAACTCGCTGCGTGGTGACGTTGTAGATACTGAACACGATTCCTGGACTGTCCTCTCCGGGGTGAGATGGGTACGTCTGTTTTTGTTTTCTGTTATGCTGTGGACTTGTTTTGTCCAGTGTTGTGTTGCAGATCATGCCGGACGTTGAGAGCATGGCGAATGGGATAAGATGACTGTAATGAAAACACGCCACTCTCGCAATTCCGCTCGCTCTTCAAGTTGAAGTTTATTCTTCCACAATGACTTTACAGTTCGCATCAACATGTTTAAGATGGACCAGATGAGGCTGCGGAACACCTGAATGCAAGGTTGATAAGCCTACATTTGACCGTCAACTGTCGGTGTGGTTTGGCGTGGCGATCCTGCAAGGTCAAGGTGGGTAGCTCCCCATTGGACACGGCACGATTTCAGCAGCAAACTCGACAGCTTCAATTACCAACCCAAGAAAGAAACAATGCCATGTGATCACGAGGAATGTGCTGAGATGAAGACATTTTCCTTCCTTCCCTCTCCAACTCCCTCCCAAGGCCTCTGGCTTGTCTCGCTGCGCCAAGCATGTCCACATGAGTTTGTTTCCCTAAGGTCTATACCCATGAAGCCTTCAAGCAGTATAGCTCTATGGTCTACCACACAACCTTTATAACACTGTGTACATTTAAGCCAGGCGATCGATGGCATGTCATTCAAGATGTGGATCCGATTCCCGACCGCCGCTCGCCACCTCGTAACGATCGTCCCATGCCCAAATAATACCGGACTAAACCAAACATCCACCCCCAACTTTAAAGACTATAGTGCTCCTATTCCTACTCAATCGATTTTTAGCCGCACAAAGGAAAAAAAAAGACCCGGCATCTTCAATGCGTTATATGATATGCCTACTGAAACGGTTTTTATCGAGCTATCTCTTTCTCAACACAAATCTCGTGGATTTTTTTATTCTGCAACGCCGCTGACTTATCAATTCGTAATTGAAATCTACATTCAGGCGCAACATCAACACAAAGGACGAGGGGAGTAAATCTTCTTCATACTCTTTTTCAGACACGGACATAGTCCGATGCAGTCCTGGCGTTTTGAAGTGGTTTCTTATACATCGGCGGAACTGTAAGTTGGCTTGTATACTCGAGTTAGTTGGAGGCGATATGAACATTGCAGAAACGTGTTTGCACAGATTTTACCGGGGCGATTCGTCCTCTTTTTAGCGTGTTCGATTCACGCTCAATTTTCAGCCATATCAGAAGGCCCTGCCATGTTGGATTGCAAGCTCATGCACATCCGGGGAACAATGAAGACTGAGTCTGCGCCTCATCTTGGAATGGTCAGGCGTGGTTGCCTAGGTGAAGAAACTACGTCACACTGACCCGGATGCAGATGGATAACGAGGCAGCAACTTCATAATCCATGTATATAACTTTCATCTATTATACTTTATCATGAGTTAACAAGCACCCGGTCATGAGTTAAGTAATGATGTTAACAACAATACCTCTTTAAACTATGCATATCGCCTCCTACATACGCAACACGAGCTGGTTTTCCCTTTAATGCACGAACAACATCGAAACTGCTATGGTGTTTCAACCACTTTTACAAAAACGAACCATATTATTTGCCACTTTGCCCAATCCTCACGAATTCAAAAACTGTATTACAGTGCGAGTCCCTAGTTCCGGAAAGATTAATGTTTCAACTCCGAAATCGTGGTTCTCTATTATCGAACTGCATGTCTAGGCACGGAGTGCACTGTATAGATTATATCCCTCCTCTATAGTGCAACTACGGATGACGACCCCGATGGTTGCCAAGCCTACGGTGTATTCACGGTTACCGTGATTTCATGATTGTCGGTATACTATTGCATGCCCAGGTACGGAATTCGATTTTTGTCGTACCATAAATACAGCACTCGAGCCTAAAAAGCAAACGCATACTTTCAAGCAAACTGTAGTCGCAGTTAATATATGTAGCATCCAATATGATATAGCTACTGGTACATAGTGCCGTACTGTATGACCTTTTCGTTCCAAGTACTTCAAGGATGTTTTTTTTTTGCACAGGTAATGTTATACACGAACCGTGTCAATTGGCTCCATGGAGGAAAAAATCATAAAGCATTCAACACGCCAGCTGCTTCTAGCGTTTTACGAATTCATCAGGGTTGAATGATGCAAGCCAAGCAAATCTTTTAGGGATGCTCAGTACATCACGCACCGATAGAGTGACGTCAGAATTGATGTGCACCTCCCCCCCCCCCCCCATACACGCAAATTTTTTTTTCTAGAGACCTTTCTTTTGCAACGTCACAGCCCGATGTTTTGCCCACCATGATGGCGGAAACTTTGGCGAGCCGTCGAAGCCAGACATAACAAAATAACCACAATTTGAACACAACGTTTCATAAACATTGCAAGATATTGCTGAATGTAACGGAAACAGCACAAGCAATGATGATATGCATTATTTTGTACAGCTATATGAACAGTTTGCAAATTATGTTGAATGTGGTCACGCCGTCTGTCACTAGAAGACGGAATGATTTGCAACAAAAGAAAGGTCTATTTATGATAGTCAATGCGTTTACCTCGACCCCAGGGGAAAATATATTTGTGCGTTGACTTCTTTTCAACCTCATTCCCCACGACACGCGTCGTAGAGATGTGGATTTTTTCATTTGTCTCAATTAACCAATTAATTGACGAATCGAATTGACCACATCAGGGGTCGATTTCACCAAACACATCGTAAGTTACTATTGATCATAGGATTTGTGATACATTGCAACCCTATGTAGGATATATAGGCCCCCTACGATGGGTTATCCTTCGTAAAATCGAGTTACGATTGATCGTAGGGCTTCTTGAAATCGACCCCAGGAATCAATGTCATGCCCCTGATAAGAAAATCCTACGATCTGGTCATAATCAATTCATTGTCCCAACCACCTCTATCGTACCTCCCAAGTCGACCTGCGTCAGTCCTATAATGCCTCCGCTGTAGTTATTGGCGGAACGGGGATCCAGCGCACATTTAACGCTCAATTTATTCCACTTGTATTCCCAAAAGCATATCACCCATCGTGTAATGTGCTCAGCTGAGCCGAGGATAACGCGCTGGAAGACTGAACCAGAGCAGTATATTATAGTACAAGTGCACGGTTCAATAATTGATGAGTTTGGATGACTTCTAACGTGATGAGACTAGACCCCCTCCCCTCCGCCCCTCTCCCTCCCCGTCTCTCTCCATGTCTGTCTCTGTCTACGGGGCTTCATTACGTCGCCAAGGCAATGCACAGACGCATACATCATTGATTTCTGATGGAGTGTTTATGCTCGTTGTCTCTGGTCCGATAAGATAATGGTTCAAGATCTCATATTCTAGGTCAATCCAATATTTGCGGAGGGCGTGCGTACAATTTCAAAACAGCTTTAGGGCTGGTACTTACAAATTCTATAACAGGGGCTGAAGGTAAATTATTAAGTGGCGATATTGAAGGGGGACCTTTCTCTGGGGGGCAACGAGATCACCTGACCTACTCAAGACGACCGAGTGGATTTCAGCGGACCAAGATATAGCCCCCAGATTCAAAGCATGAGCGATGTTTCACGCAATATAATGCGTGTTACGCGCAAAAATCCCTGGAAGCAACGCTTATTTGCCTCACAAACCTCGTGTTGGTTCGATTAAATCGCATGCTCGTTATATACAGCACGTTTTGCTCGTGGTTTAAAAACTGTTTGTCGCAGCGGCAGCGGTGGGCATGAGTTTTCTAGTAATGGCCGACAGTCGTAATTTTCAACTGAATCAAGTACCTAGACAGTAACCAAATAAAATGAAATCTTCAAGCGTGTTTGCTGCCCTCAAGTGTCCAAGATCAGGCGATTTCGTTGTTAGTGCTGTAATTCATTTGGGGGACATTGCACTTTAGGGAAAAATTTTTTTTTTCAGACCAACTGTATGAGCGTTGATGGAGTCATTGATTATTATTCCCTTATTGTTACCATTGTATATCCTTACCTATTCATGGCATAGATTTGCCTCGGTTTCTTTAACTATCCCATGCGGCAGCTAGATCGAGTTTTATTTCATCGATTTGTTTCCTGTGCAAACGTTTTTCATTCCGCAGACAAACCAACGGAACAACGGCCCAGAGGTGAGCTAGGGGCGCTTTATTATCCTGTCCCACTCAGGACTAAAGCAGCACGATGTTTGTTTTCTCACAATAGTCGAAAGTCCCCCTTTAGAAATTCAAACGCGAATCACTCCTAGTTTCCCTTCACACACACATGCAGATTTCAATCTCAAATTCGTTTTTCAACCTTCGGACCACAAAACAACAGCTGGTGGATATATCAACCGATGTGAAGATAGAGGTATATTGGCTATCTTTGCGTTTTCCATTAAAACAGATAGTAAAAAAAAAAAAGAAACTGTCGGTTTTTTTTGTGCGTCGCCGACAGAAAATGTCATCGCGGTGCGTGCCGTCGATTTGCACCCATACACAGCTAACGTGAGATCAGGCAAAATATGAAGCTCTGGCTTCCTTTAAAGTACAGTAATTGAACATAGTCAGTCAATGATTATACCAACCGATGACGAAATTAAAAGGACGATGGGGGAGGGGACGTACGGTAGACTGAAATTGAATGATGCTGTTAGGGGTAGGCCACGATGACGTGTTCATTAACCCCAGTAAGGAAAGAGAAAGGACCTTTTTGATCATTCATTGGTGCGTGGCATTCAAGGAATTACCGTGAATTTATATAAATTTCCTGTACTCATTCACTCTCTATATTGAAACGGGGAAAGGAATGGCCATTGGTAATATTTGTCTTCTTTGTTAGGTGGAGGCAAATTAATCTAGCCATAAGTCCGAGTTTTAACTACCACAAAACAAACTTATGACAATGTTATCAAGATTGATATCTACATCTTCGAGAAAATAACGAATGACGATTTTTGTTTTCAAAAAGTGAGTTTGTCCACGTGTATTGGTTAGTTTGTAAAATTACCCTGAAGATAAAGGAAGTTGCAGATGAAAGATTGATGATTCAAAGTGCTGTGTCAGTAGTATAATAGTGCCCATTTGACCATCTAAATTACCCTCTGTGTGGGCGTGCACGGTGCAAGGCAAAGAGGGAGGCAAATGCGACGGTTTGCCGTACTCGGACGTTCAGAGTCGAAGTTTATAATTTGACTGCGTTGCGATCGTTTCACTCGAGGCAGATTGACCGGGATGTAGAACACCTGTCGAGGGGTGAGATGATGTTTCCCTCCCCGTCTTGTCTTTAAACACAGCCGGTCAGGACCACTTGTCGTTATCCGTCATCACCACAGCTCACGGTGAAGCTGCAGTTGCCACCGGCTCCACCTGTGCAAAGACGCATCACGCCCCTTTTCCCTCCCCTCCCCCCTCGCAACGAAGGAAAAAAAATTAAGACAACAATTCGCTGAAGGTGCTTATCAGAATCTATAGACCTCGCGTATCGAATTCTACGCGCCACTTCGCATCGGGCCACTTAGCCGTACCTATTGATTCACCAAATGGAATTATCCGGTTGATATTAAAAACCCCATTTTCCCCTCCTAGGACTCGTCAGGAGGGAGTGGATGGAGCAAAAGAGCTGCAGTAGTTTCGCAGTTGAGAGACACTGGTTGGATTCCAAGATCTGCATGGCGTTGTTGATGGACATGCGGTTGACTAAGCTCCACATCGAGATGGACGGATCGGTACTTCATCCAGCCCACGAGACGCGTTCGTCCCCAAAGCTCCGTATATAAAACCAGTAGCAGACAGTGACATCCATCTAAAATCCTCAACCCTGGACTTATTCACCGCAACGAGTGCAGCATCTCACTCACTTCATGTTGAGAGATATACCTTTGTCAGGGCTAGTTGAGAGACACATCGAGAGAGAAATCTAGTGCCTATATTCACCCTAAGGGAATGGCACACATCCAGATATTCATTTCAAAGATAAAGCTGTAGACGTTCTTAGAAGGAGGCTCGTTACTATACTGGCGCCAAAGGAAGACTACATTTTTCAAACTATGGGTTTTTTCCCTCTGTTAAAGTCCCGCTCAATGACAAGTGCGGTACATTTCGATGAATGCATCCATCATTTTACAAATGTCACGTTCCTTATACGATGATATTCTATGATCGTCTTTTTCCACAAGTAGGTCAGAGCCTCCATTAATTATACCGATCATTTAGGAAAAAAATAAGGCTCCATGAACCAAAACATGTCTATTTGTTCGTGTCACGAAGAGAATGTTGTGTTGGCTGAAACAGAAATTCCAGCCGGCCGGATCTTAGAAGTCTGGCTGAGTCGAGCATCCTGCAATACACGTTAAGAAGCCACTATCAATGAGCCTTTTCATGCGATTTCGTATAATTATACAAACAGGTAGGAAAATGTCCATTAAGATCAGACAATGATCGAGACTTTATGAGAGAAATAGCGAACAAAACAAAATAATAAAAACTTTCACATGAACCAACAAAATAGCTTACTAACAAAAGCAAAGTGGAAATGTCAATGTCTTCCACAGGGTTATGAATGCGACATTCAATCAGCTTTAGCTATTCATGGATCGTTCTTGTGAAATTGCATGCATTAATTTTAGAGTAATACGATCTCTTTGGCAGTTGGAACGGCAAGACACAAAGGATAAGATCCTATTTCCGAGAAAGATCAAGTGCGCCGCTTTCTTTAATTAGATTGAATCAGATTGTAAGGAGATAAAAATTGAATTTAATTTCCTTAGTGATATAATTATGATGAAAAATGGCAATTGATCTACGGATAGGCCTAATTTCTTTTCAATCTTGATTGCGGAACGGAAGTGAAAGAGGAAATGAAATGAACAATTTATTTACTATAATAATTTCGTCTGGCGCGTCATTATGTTAAAACCACTTGAGACCTGTCTTTGCCAATTTCGTCGCTTCCGTTTTTGTCTCTACACACTCCTGTGTGGAGTCTTAAGAAATCATAAGAGTCTTAAGTCTCTTGCTGTCTTATAATAACAATCTTTGTCTGGTAATTCAAAGCCTTCCTTCCGTATACTCTGTCTTTATTCAAAATTTAGAAATTTTGATTTTTTGAATGAGCATTTACTTCTTGGATTTTGTTTTGTTTTGATACTGAATGTTTGTTTTTTTTGTCAATGAAACGTAATTTTATTCGTTTTTTTTTACAGTCGTTTTTGGTTTATTGATAATGTCATGTATTATGAACTTAACTCATCGTAACTTACTACAATCGTAGGACGTATGATGCATTGCGGCCCTACGAAGAATTACTAGGATACGATGAGTTATATTTCGTAACCTGAGTTACGATCGATCGTAGGGCTTCGTGAAATCGACACTGGTTGCCTATATCTTCACGTGTGGGATGTTTTTTTTTCCGTTGTCACCTTTGTGTATTATGATTGCTGTTTCCGATTCTGCATTGTTGTTTACCTTTACCATCTTGAAATTATTTCTTTATTGATCTGATACAGTTCAGATGGACTTCTATCTTTAAAGCGATCATACATCTTCGCAATTTAATTTGCAGGCCTACTGTTCAAGTCTGCACATGAATGAACGGTATAATGATAAAAATGTCAATTTCGTGTTGGCCGCCCCTTTAACCAAACGCTCACTGCTTTTAGGATATTGTTCATGTGTCTGCATTATGATATCGCAAACACTAACAAGAGTCAATAAAGACGTATTCATTTTGATCTAAGAATAGACCACGAGCCTACTAAAAAGTACGTCGGCGTGAATGAAGGAATTTTAGGAGAGTAAAATGCTCTTTCCAGGTGTAACGGGTTACTCATAAACTTGCTTCATATCTGTGAGATTTCCGTCACACTTTGCTCACACATAAGAGCAAGGGAAATATTGGCTTATTAAATATACGTGGAAACACAGCGGCTATTTTGAATAGCAAAGCAAAATCGATTCCACAATGATTTCCTGGTTATTGTTTACCTAGTATCGATTCATTGGAGTCGATTGTGTAAATACAGCTGCGACGATCCGGCTGTGCGAGAATTTGAAAGAGAAAATGAATTATTGTATGTGGACTTTGCAACAATGGCTTTAAGAAATGGTGATGATATTGTTTTAATGGAATAGACCTCTTTTGGGGGTGTTTGATGGCTGTAAAGTTTCACAAATGATTGGGAATGAAAATAAATTGAACACTTCTGACCATTCGAGGCGATGCTCGTGATTTGGATTCCCATAACGCATTAAAGATCGCTACATTACTATTGGAAAAAAATTCATTAAACGCTAAAAATCCGATCGTGATTGCCAAGCACTCCATATCTGAGCCCATTACTCATTATAAGGCATAGAATTCCTAACACAGTTATTGGAAATTTATGAGATATCGTGAAACTGTCACACCCAATCAAAGTTGTTTGATATTAGTAAAAAGCCCACAGCACGGCTGTGTATATAATACGTATAAGTCATATATGAGCGATCGAGAGCATTAATTACAATTCTGAAGTCTAGACTAAATAAATCCACGATAAAATCAAATTACTCGTGCTCTCTCAAATGTCACATAATTGAAATGGATATTTCATTTTCCCCTGCGAGGAAACTGCATCAAATCCCAAGTGACTGTTCTCTGTTGACCTTTTTGAGGGGTTGATTTTCCCTTTCTGAAAAAAAACCCCACAAAGATGAAGCAACAAGCGTATGTATGCATACGCACAATGCAAAAACCGACACAATTCTTATATTATATGAACAGTTATGTCATTTTACGCAAGTACACCGATGGGCTCGCCCGGAGAAGATGTACGGTATCATTTAGCGTGCCTCGCCGCACTATTCTTTGATATCACGGCGGCCAGACATGGCGTGCGTGCCTCTCAAACCGACTTCACGCCCGTTCCGCCTTCCAGCCATTTGCATTTTATGTTCTACTTTCATCACGAGGAGAAGCAAGCATGATAAGGCCCCACGGGCGGCAGCTTTTTAAAGTCGAGGAGGACGGGGATACTTTTTTAATTTTTTTATTCCGCATCACGTGAATCGAGTAGGACATACATAACTCGAAGTTAAAGTGCATGGTCAATATGAACTGTTACACAGTCCTGGAGTTGACTGGATATGGCTGGAGGTCCGACCGCCATATTGACAGGGAGGGGGAGGGGGAGAGGGAGGGGGCAAAATGATCGAAGAACTTTAATGACAACGGCCAATAATGATCGAGGTTGACAGGGGGCTATATTGACGAAGGCTATTCACGACGGCCAGTGACGGGGTCTAATAGTGATTGGGGTCAGCGGTGACTGACGAGTCCAATATAACGACGGGGCAATAGTCATGGACCATTAATGACGAGGTTTATATTGACCGGTCCAATAGTGACGGGGCGTGCATTATATTGATGACGTTAATACACTGATAGATCCTATCAGACGTGCTTAAAAGTTATGACCGGGTCTCTGGCTCACAGACAAACTTCCGTTCACTAAAATCACACGCCAATTTGCTCCTGTATCACAGTGAGGGTACCCTAGGGTGGATTTTACAAACCTCGTCGGAATTACTTACTCTCAATCGTAAAAGTAATGACGCATTGCAGACCTACGTGGGATACGATGGGTTATCCTTCGTAACTCAGTTACGATCGATCGAAGGCTTCGTGAAATCGACCTATGAATGTGTAGTCATCAATGGAACGAAAATTAAAGATAGACATAAAAAGGTGTCACAAAATTAAGCGATTTAGGAGTTTCATAAAACACACCACACGATTGTACTTTCCTGAAAATAGAACATTAATACAGATGGATATTTTGTTTGCTAACAGATCGTCTGTTCCAACACCAGCTGCGGGGTTTGTCTGTGACCACAGAAGAAACAAATACGTCTTTATTACATCTCGATGTGCTTGTCGGTCATCAACATTGAATCTACACCGAATTAGTGGTCGATGAGCCAACAACATCATCTCAAATGCTATACCTGTGTCCTTAAAACCCCCAGGTGTAGCGAGTCTGTTCGCTCTTGCAATTTCGTCTCCCGTTGCCTTAAAGAAAAGAACAGAAGAGAAAACTCCGCCATCACAAGGAAACCGCGATCCACTGAAGAGCTCGCTTGGAAGCTGAAGTAGGGTGCTAGACACCCGTGCTAAACGCTTGATAGCCTAATAAGCAGGGAAGCAGTCAACACAAGTACATGCAGGCAGTCGTGTCGAAAGTGTCAACCAGCACGGTTGAAGATCCGGCGAGTTTTTTTTTTATTGAGAATACATCACCGGGCACTCTGAGCTTGAGACCGGGCCCCAAAATATATGTCTCCACAGCCGAAGATTCGAGCATCCTCATCTTCAATCATATTCTCTATCGTCCTACATTTGTTTGGTGTGTGGAGAGTCGAATTGAAAAAGCAAGCTTGCATTGCATTGACAGTAGCGCCCCCTGCGGCTAATAGAGACTTAATACGGGCCAATCAATGCCTACCTTTCAGCCTGGCCTGATTTTTTTGTCAGTTACCATTTAGCAGGGAAAAAGGAGAGCGAGTCCACACAAGGAGCACGACTGAGATATCAAAAAAGGCTCTTAGTGCGTACCTGGGCTTCAAAAAAAATATTCATCTCCATCACAATCATCTTCGTTCGAAGATGAATCGATCACGAAGCAGATGTTTTTGGCTTGAAAAGTGCTGTTTATTATCAAAAGAACCCACAACTTGCAGGTGGAAAGAAAAAAATATGAATAAATAAACAATGTGGAGTATTGTCATAACACTGAATTGAAATGTGTCAAAAAATGATGTCAGCCAAAGAAAATCATGTTAGATGACGCGAAGGTAATTTGACAATGGCCATGGTTGGAGGAATTCAATGCGTTGAGATGCATAGTTGTCTCGGTTTTTGACTGAGGGATGTTGTCAGTTGCTTCATGGTGAGGGCCTGTTTGTTCGTAAGGATGGCACCTCGCCTCATAGCTCCTTATTAAGAGAGACCTCTATCGGCTGGAGGGGGAGTAAAGATCGCGTTGAGAGAGTGGATAATGGAACTGATCAGTTCGCTGACACACACGTCAGCCAAAAGGCGAACATACATACATTTTGGTTTCCGTTTTGTTGATTCGGAAAGAAGACCAAAAATATCTCAGGGTTCATGCTATAAAATGTCAGGATATAAATAAGACTAATTTGACTCGCTTGTGGATCCCATCCACTCCGAGTGCAACCTCCGTCTAATGCCTCGCCATCAGGGCAAACTGGCTCTTGACCTGAATATCATAAAAAGGACGAATCCCGTCATATCGCGTTACCGTAGGCTAGAAGGTTTGTTCGGGGGCTCACGGGCTTCTTAGAATGCTCAGGGGTTTCGTTACCATCGGCAGAATGGACACCCAAACCGCCACCATTCAAAACCCTCAACAATGCTGCAAAACTGCCATCAAAATAAAAGACAAAGATCCGGCCTCTAGAAAAGTAATACTTCAACAAAGCATCCCAAAACATCCTTCACTCTCAGTCAATTGGAGGTTGGACGTAAGCTGAAACCATTAATATGTGCACCGCACACAACGCCTAGCTCATCTTTTTTATTTCCAAACGTATAGTTCGTGCCTTCCTATTGCTAATCAAAATGTCACAGGATAAACACACTTGTATCTGAAGATGAATGTAAACGGACGACAAGTCAAACTGTCAATGGCGATTTAATACATGCTAACAAAACCGTGTGTGGCCTGAACTATAGTGTATCAGGCATGAACTAGAAAATCTATGTAATGTAGACGGGCAGATGGTAAAATTTGCCTTGTAAAAACAATCACTGTTTTCTCTCATATTAGTCTCCAGTTGCTGACATTTTTTTTATGGGGATTCAATTATAGCTTCATTTCATGATAACAAAACATGAAAGTAATATCTTCACATAATGTGAATTGGGATTAACTAAACAATCTTTAACACGGCGCTGTTTTGACATCAAAATTGCTATAAATAGTCAAAGTTATAAATAAAGTTAAAGCCTTGGTCTAGTTGTTCTAATTTGAGAGAAACCGTGACGTCATCACCTGAATACCTATAATCTCTACGGCATCATTCAAAGTAGAGATCATCTGCTTTATGGAATGGACTGATATTGGTAATATGATAGGCCAACATTTTCAGGAAGCATGGCTTCCGAATGATCTTCTAGCCTACGTACATGCATCAACCAGGCTGACAGAATCGAGCATTGAACAGTATTAAAGCCATAGAGGTTTGCCATGCTGTGCCTCTGAACGGAAAGACACAATGTTAAAAACTTGTTATCATTTTGGGCGGTAAGAGCAATCTTGTTCCTTGTATCCCTTGTACGATAAATGCACGTACGCCGCAACCTATTGTGTAACTCATATAGAGAACTTTGCTAGTCATAAGCGCATTAAATAGCAACCCTGTGTGGCCACACGTACACGTGGGCCCAGTGTATGTGGAGTCCACTGCACACATAGCCGGGCTATACCATTTCACAAACAGGGGTCAATCATTGAGAATGCAGAAACATCGCGATTTAAACAACAATATATACAGTTGATTTGTTGCAAAACTTAAACTGAACTGAACGTTTATTGATAGCTTTTCCTTGAATTAATTGTATGACTTTCATGTAGCGTTAAGTTCCGTTAACCACTGCACAACCTTGCAAGATACACCCCTCTGAAGGCGATGAATTGATCCGGCCGATCGGAAATGTGATCGAGCGTAGAGCAAGGTCCAGATTGTGGATGAAAATGCCACAAAAAGAGATATTTTTCACTATAATAAAACACCTACACATATCATTTATGAACAGAGGTACAATCACAAGAAAAGTCGGCATGAAAACTTAAAGAAATATAAGATTTAACACGCTAAAATCATCGTGAGCACGAGACAGTGAAGACATACCGTGCACGGAGAACATGCAACGAGTCTGATTACGGTCTCGTTGAATCCACGTGCAGAACACCCACACCGCTGTACTGTTTACACCAGGTCCGTATACCAGACTACACTAAGCCATCAGCCCATCCTTTGACGAAACGGGGTTCGCGATTTGACAGAAAAAGTGCAACCAGTTCCCCTCAACCAATGAAAACGAATGTTACATAAAATGAAAGCTTATTCCGTCAGCTTTCAGAAACCGCCCGAAGTGAGTTGATACGAGCCACCTAGCGCGAGTGCCGTTGAATCTTGTAAACTTCCACCCTAATAAACCAACGAAATGTGGCTTGACCTCCATAGGAAATGGACAATTCTGGATTTTTGTCTTGTTTTTCAACTCAAAAGTGCATATTATTATACCGCTCAGAGAACAGTGAAACTACATTCATTTGAAAGAGAATAAGATGTACTTTATTATTCCAGCCGAAGTGGTAAGTTTACCAAAAGGACTTTCCGCATACGGACGAAAGTTTGCCGGGGGAGTCCCGATTCAATGCAAATTCCCTGTGTTAAACAGAGCCCCACAGACGTTAGTAAGCAAATGCGCGCAAGTTCTCCATTGACTCAATGCACGTGCACGATCGCGCCGTGCATGCATGCATGTGTGCATTGTGCGGATGCACGACTTTTACCGAGACGTTTTGGTACAGCACAGAGCCTATAGGCTGCTCAAAGTGCTACAGATACCGCGCGATGGACCAGCGCCAATCGATCAAACTGAATGTTCCACTTAACTCGGTGTATAGTATCTGCTGAAACTTCCATCATTCATTTCATGTCCATAAAAGAAAGAGGAAAAGCAGTGAACAGTCCGACATAGCTCAATTAAACTCGAAAACATGTTTGATCACTTTGCCCAACAAGAAGTGCTCGACGGCCGGCAACGCGGACATGCTTCGTGCATGTAAAACATGGTCCGTGTTCTGCCCCCTTTTCTTTTTGATGTTGTTGAAGGTAAACATGTACGTTGACGTATGGGTGTATAGCTCTCAATCAGGTCACGTAATTGCCGGTTCTTCATCCATTTTATTCGCCACGATCGATCGCCATAAATTTTACCCCCATGGAGTTCAGTTCAAAAAACATGCACGTCCATTCCCCGGTATAACTCCCTCCCCTCCCCCTCCCTAGATGCATACAAGTTTAATTATGGGGGTTAATTGGTGAGAGTGTTGCCATGGTAACATGCTACGGTTGGAGATTGGCTTAATGCCTTTTTTGCTTGATTATAATAAGGCACAAGCTTGGGTATAGGACTATGGTCTGGAAGAGACTCCGAGATTTTTTTCAGTGCCTCGGGCGAAGAGCCTGGGATTTACCCTCCTCCTACGCAAGCGTGACTTGCCGCGGTCCTTGGCCGGCAATAAAGTGAACAACACCCGGGACAGAACAATCTCAAGTTTCCTTTTTCTCCCTCACTCATGCCTATTATAATCGCTGACACAAAGTCACTTTCAGATTGCGCATTGCTGTCAGAAATTTGCTTCGCCATGATGGTGATCGAGGCCATGTTGCATGATTGGAATTACACTTGTACTATTACTTACTCCTCAGGGTAATAATGACTTCTCAGTCCTGTTTTAATCTTAAAACAAGCAAAAATGCATCTGCTTTGATTGCAGCATTCCAATTTCCGAGCGTGAGCGTGGAATTTATTTTAGCGAATTGGCAGTCTTTCCATAGCTATTCATTGAATGTCTATTCACAACACGCATAAAGCCTCACGCATAAAGCCTAATCCAACATCTTCTTTGTACATCGAGGTATAATACTAAAATAAACCTCTATAAAACCGCCCACCTTCATATGATCAATGTACTAGGCTTAAAAGGCTAGAGGTCTGTCAAACATTTGTGAGATCCGTGGAGAGCATTTTAAGTCCGAGCACGGCGAGACGAGACGGGCAAAGCAAGCCTGTCACCCGATACGACGGAAAGCTATAGTATGAAACGAACAAGAGTGACGGGTTTCTGAGGAGAAAAAAATATCCATTTATTAACCACAGCCTTGCATTTTCATAGAGAGAGCCCACACCTTCGCTCGGATAATTTATTCTATCCATCTTTTTTTTTCTACTTCTATCTCCATGAATAATTGTCAGAGCGAGTAATTTGTCAACTTGGTATTTCTGTTTACTGACGAATGCGGAAATGTTTAAGAAGAATAATAGTGCATATGGACGGAGGAAAAATGTCAAACACTTCAATTGATCGAGCACTATTGCAATGAGCGTAATTCCTCGCCAAATTTTAAAAACAGAATGAATGCTTTTTGTTTTTAATTGTCAGTCGATCTGCTCGATTTGTGCCAATGGTGAAACGCAATACGTCATTAAAACGTAGAGAACACCACACTGGCGCCAAGCATTCCCTGAAACACGGGGCAGTGCTCATTAGTCTCAGTATGGGGGAAACAGATATTCTTTCCACACACACAAACATTTCCCAAATATCATTTTGCCTGAACCGGCTTGGTTAAATCCCATGAAGGCTTTTTGTGAGTCATTATTACCATTACAGAGTGCGGCACAAACTATGCCACTAGCATCCCAGAGGGGAATCAATCAACATTAGGGAAAATGTTGAGGATGGACGAAAAAAGGGGAAGCCATCACGTCCGATTGTCTTTAGATACTTCATGTAAGCTGTAATTGATACTGAAGCTCTCAGTTTCCATTATGCGTTTTGCAATTTTATCTCTGGAACGGTTATTGTGAACGCAAGACACGTATAAAACGAGATTCAGCAATGTTTTGTTTGTTCCAGAGTGGCTCTTGACTGACTGAGAAATGTGTAAATCATTCCCCTTGGTAACCCATATGTTATTAAGCGAGTTTATGATTAAAAGGGCGAGCAATGGAAGATGATGCATTGCTGGGTTGAGTGTAATGAATTGGCGTGCTGCCTAGGCCTGTATAACTTACTAGAAAATAGTCAGCTTGTCAGTATTACTGGCGCCTTGTGTATCTTTTGCACAGAGTTTTGTGCCAATGAATAGACTATACTTGGTCAATGCATTAATAAAAGAAAATAAGAATAGCAATGTAATGATGCTATAACGTATAAACCAATGGTGATCATAATAATTCAGAAGAGGATATTAAGTACGAAGAATGAAACACGATCTTTCCCTGAAGGTGTAGCGCTATTTTGTCTTCACGCTGTGACGGTTGCTAGCTATGCCTATACACGACATGTAATTCTCAAACCACGCGGGACGGGAAAATCTTTCAAAGCCTTCTAACTATCAAATCACCTTTCTGCAAGCTATACACACACGTAATCAAGCAATGATATTAAGAAACTGCCTTGTATTACATGTTGTTTCTGCTATGCATATCCCCTGGGCGTATATCATAATCCCTGCCACAGTTTGGCTCGATTGTCAATTTCTGCGGCGTTTGCTGTTTGTATATACCGTCTCATCACAGAATGCATGCACCAAACCAGTCATGTTACACACACCGGACTGAGATTGTCCTCAGCCACACTCTTATATCTTTCGCCTCTTCACCAACAAAAGTTTGTGGAAGATATTTACCATCTGAGCCGGCCATACAGTTGAGTTTGCTAAACCCTGCAATAAATCGCAGGGATTACTTCGGGATGAAACACTGCCGGGGGAAATTGATAGAAAACGTGCCCCGCGGACAAACTAAACGCCCGCTGCTATGGTAGCTCCGTTGGCCTAATACCAGGCCAGAAGACACGGTACGATTGCAAAAGGATTATCATGCAGCCCATAGCTGGCCAAATAACGAGAGAGATGTATCGCCCCAGAACGAGAGCTTCAAAAGGAAAGACTGTTTGATTATTCCTGACCACGAGGCCTCGATGATCTCCAATCGCGCGCCAAGGAAAATTAATAGGACAAACCTACGCGGGCCTATAGATTCCTGGCACGACCGGCCTGAGTATACCCAACCGGTATACAACCGGGGCCAGTTTCATAGAGATGCTTAGCACAAAAAAATAGCTTAGCACAAAAATGGCTTACCCAACATTGAAAACTCGATTTGATATTCGTGGTCAGCTAACAACAGCCAAAGAACAATCACAAGTGATACACAACACATGCAAATTTGGTTGTTAATCCTGTTTTTATTAAGGAAGAAATGTCAGGCTTAGCGATTTTTTGTGTGTTAAGCAGCTCTTTGAAATTTGCCCGAGATCTCTTTGGGATTTGGCGTACAAACATCCAGTCTATACACGAATAATCATAATCACATACGGTGCCCACTTTTTACGAAAACAGTAAAAAACGGCAACAGTATTTCTTAAGTCTTTTCTCTTTTATGTTTGATCTTTATTATTTTTTTTTAAAGATCAAAAATAATTTCGGTCACTGGTTTAACTCTCATTTCTGGATAAATACAGAATTTCAGACAGAACAAATTTAACGGTATAGGTTAATCTGTAAATATATGTCTGTTCCGGTATGTTACCAAATTATGGTACTATATCTTTAAGCAGCAGTGAAAATAAACAGGCCAATATTGTTGGATTTTAAAATCATGAATTGCAAATTTTGCGAGAATCTCGAATGTAATGAGCATTCGGCTATAGGCTTATATACCGCGGGAAGAAGGACGTATAAGTGCACGGGTTGTGATGGATGTTTCGATCGCATGGACACTTTTCTTGTACGGGAACCAATCACGCGGAAACACAGTTTGTGGAAAATGTGGCTAGCAGAGTGAGTTACAATTCGGCATCAAAATGTCAAGGTAGCCAATTTGTGCCATTATCACCTTGTCTCTTGGGCACTATGTTGTGTGTGCACAGACCATTTCACCCCTTACGAATTATGTTTCTTTTTTTATTCCAACGGTGCTGATGGATACAAGACTACATACTGCAGTCTGTAGACTTAGGCTAGTAATATTCGTGAAATGCTTCTACACAATTAAAAGAGAAGGTTAAAATGCGAAGCTAAAAATAATTATTACAGTCGAATACTCCAATGAAGTCAGAGTGCAGCAACGCTACAAAATAAATTGTGTAATTTTATTCCATCTAATGACAGTGATAATGTAAACGGCCGTTAGCGTGCTAACAATGATAATTATGTTAATGTATAAACACACGCATAGCCTTTATAATTAAACCATCTCTTTCCCTTCGTGCAGAACGGCGTATATACTAAGCAAATAAACTATTTACATTGGGAGGTGACGGAAAGTGCGTTTGTAATGGAATCCATTCGATTATAAAATTGTTGGCTGGTCTGCGAAAAAATAACCTTGGTGCCGTGAATAATGAAGGAGCAGGCTCGGTTATTTATCATTATTAAAGGTATCTTTTCTCCTTTTCAAACGCGATCAACAAAGAGCTATATGGGCTATTTGGCACATCCAGGGTCCGTCAAAAACCATCCTATTCTGTATGGCAAAATGCGTGGGTGAATGCCACATTTTGTGTTCTCATCGGTTATTATGTGTCCCAATCATTAATACGTTGTGTGTTCAATATGATGTGTTAAAAATCATGAGATCCGATATCTAAAGCGTGTGTGGCCTGCCGAACAAAACACCACTCTCACACACAGCCCACTTTTTTTCTTTCTTTCTTTATCAAATACTATAATACCCAAAGAGTTAACGTCCTTTCATGCAGAAAATATTATCTTTCATGTATAATAAAAAAAAGAGACCGTGCTGTTATATTATATCATAGTTTGATCAGCATTTCGTTGCAAGGCGAAGGCTCTGGATCTATTTTGAGAGCAACACTCAACAGCGCCGTGTAATTCTATACGAAAAAACAGCCAAACACCGATGGTTAAAGACACACACAAGCATGGGTGCTTCAATATGTGGCATGTTCGCCTGACGTGGTATAAAGATGGACCATATACAACAAACTAGGCTCGTTTTGTTGTTTAATTATACCGATTCTTAGGCTGTATCCGAATCCAGTTGTCTAGAGCTATGTCTTGGCGCCGGCCCCATTGTAAATGCATTGGAACGTGCTGACAAAAGACGTAGCCTTAGCTTTAGAAGTCTGTTTCGGATACGGCCAAAAGGCTCCATATTGTGGCGAGACCAATGTCGGCTGTTTGAAAAGGGTGGTACGTTTAAAGGGAGGGGGAAATTTATGAAGCAGTTTCGCACCAATAGCAGAGTGAAGCTGGTAAGCTGGACCGCTCGTTTTTTCTACTTTACCCGGTTGCTTATTGCTTTACTGCGTTTCTTTGTTTCCTTAATGCATGTGGTATCATCGATAGAGGGCGCCAGACTCATGACGTCACATTTAAGCCCTCTCCTGGTGAATTTTGTCTCGGCATCGATACTGGCGTGCATGGTGAAGTTGTCGCTTGCAAACAAGCGCCAGCTGCCTAGTGTACAAGTCTCTCCGAGAGAAGCTGGGATTAATTTTGGTCGGTGCATTTGTTTTAGTCTTGGGCGACACTCGCGGCGGAGAAAACAAATCCTTTTTTAATGAAACTGTCGCCGAAAAAATGTCACTCGGTTAGCGAGTTGCTGCATGGAACTAGGGCGGGCTGTCTATGCTGCAGAGCTGCTGACGTATCATCATCTACTGACAGCAAATAGAAACGCGTGGACGAGATATAGTATAGGTCAAACTGCCTCTCACGAAATTCAACCCGCGATCGATAATTTACCTAAAATGAATCTATAAGGCCATAACTTAAGCCAATTGTCAGTCTCGATACGTACTCCACATGAAGCAAATGATTATATTCCCCGACACCTTAAGGGGAGTTGGGATTCAGTCTCGTCATGTAAATCTATCAGACACAACACTTGCCCCAGCATCCACTCAGTATAATACAATACATCTTTTTATTACCACCGTTGAAAGCTTCATTCTATCACCCAGCTCCCAGCGGTGGCGAATCTTCTTCCTCCTAATAAATTCACTTGTAAAATGATACCAGTCCATCTCACCCGTTCCATATTTTTTTTTTTTTGCATGTTAGTGTTTTCGCAATCGTACCCAGTGAATGGACCAATGAATTCCGTACTTGTTCCCACTTTCTCCGAACGCATTTAGGTATCGCAATGACCAGTGATACCTTCTACAGCAAAAGCCCCCATGGCTACTGGTTAGTACGGTTGCAGATAGAAGAGGCAATTGTATTGAATAACACCTCAGCGAGACAAGGAAGGGGAGAGGGAAAAGGGGGAAAAGGAAAACGAAATTGCTGGGAAACGTAGGTATTCAATTTCCACGGACTGCAATTATGAAACAAACTCGGGAATGTCGCATGGTGGGACATGGTAATTGAATTGAGTGGTCATGCGCCTATTATTTTGAACGGGTCTTAAATAATTAATCATGGACTTCTTTGACTGGGATCCCAAAGATCGCGGAATGACCGCTGCCATAGCGTCATGGTGGAACCAATTCCACATAATTACCGCGTCATTGTTGTTATTTCAAAGGGAAATCTAAATTGCGTAATTTATGCTTGGAGTTAGGAGGGCCTGACGCGTTTCGATCCTAGCAGAATCTTTACCAAAGGAAAGATCCTGTTAGGATCGAAATGCGTCAGGCCCTCCTAACTCCAACATTTGATACATTTCAGATTATTTTGGCTGATGAACAGTTTGCAGCAGTTCATTACTTGTATCGTGTAATTTATAAATAATGTTAACGCCTTTAAAGCTTCGCATGCTTTCTTGTTAACCATTTGAGCGTTCGTTTACCCCTACCCATGGGCCATGAGATATCTTCAATAATTATATCGATCGGAATTAAGACGGTGTCATGGAACTCCAGTTACTGGTATATCACGCTCAAATTGAGCTATATATACCATACACAGAACGCTCAAACGGTGTATTAGGTTTTCAACGGATAGGGATCACTTTCGCCAAGCTCGTTCCATTTCTCCTTTTCTTTTCTTATTTCCATGATAATTATCATCTTTCAGCCAGAAGCTTGAGAAGGGTTTCAATTTTCTCACACTTTCTCCTCTTTGTGACTGGGGGTGAATGGGGGACATTATACCTACGGGAGTTCCGTGCTCGGTTCGATCGCATGAAATGCGATCTTCGTCTGCAATGCTTTCGCAGTTATGTCACGAACGTCTTACTTGTGTTCTGTATTATATATTATACATGTAAATGATAATACAGTACTTGGCACTCTACATGGAAAATACCAAAGCTATACATGTATATAATATATACATATTATATATATATATTATATAATATATATATTATATATTTACTTACCCATTTCTAAACATTCTCCAAACCAATGAACTTGAAATTTCATTCTCTCTTTCGAGATCATTCTCTATTTTCTATACAAATTTGGGCTGTAAAAATGTGTCTATAAAAGGTACCTAAGACATTAGGGAGACACCAAAATGTCTCTTTAATGTTCGCTGTCTCCCTAAGGTCCGATCCAGGTATATACATGCATATATAATTATATATATTTAGGGCCAGAAATAGAACCGACCCTTTATAAAAAAAATAAAAATAAAAATAAAATAAATGAAAAAATTATTCGCGGTATTTTGGGAGGCACTGAAGAGACACATAAACATGAATGTTAAAAATGTAATCACGCTTTAAATCATACAGGCCTGTGTGGAATGATCATTACCATGCATAACATATTAAATCATCTTTCCACAAGGAAGCTTGATCAAGCTTTAAAACAAATTCTTACTTAAAGTTTATTGCTTTGTTTACACCTCAGAAAACCATTTCTGGCCCGGGTGAGATTGACGTCATGATTATTAAATATGGTCACCCAGTCTCGTAAGGCGTGAATCTTTTTATAGCATCTTGACGTTGTGGGTAAACATAGACCGCATAGCTGAAGACTCAGTATAGAGTGGTGTTGTTGTTGAATGCCAAACGAACATTGCACACGCTGGAGACATGGAGATGACGAAGAGGGGGATTACTACGGCGACATTTTAGCAGAGGTTGACTGTCAGTACACACCTTTTATCGAATTACCTTAAGTGGGGTCTTAATGAAAGAAATGCGACACCAGTTATCCCTAGACCACGGTAATGAAAGATTTATTCCGATGAGACAATTCGAGGTGCCTCCAACCGTTTCCTGGTGTCGTCATTCAGGACTTCATCAAGTGATCGTGTAGAGTAGAGAGACATGGTGGAAAAGAAATCCTCTAAGACCAAGCCTACAGGTGTAGGATACCCCTTGGGAATGAAGCGAGGGAACAGACCGTGAACTTGATGGGATAAACGGGATTCACCGTGATTTTGTCTCTGGTTTCGGCCGTGTACAGGCTCGGCTGAACCCACTGCAGAACAGGAAAAATGCCTGGCGACATTCATCTATATCAGATACTACTTTTTTTGTTTTTGTTCTACTTTTTGTTGTTACTTATGATGAAAAACCAATCACGTGTGATAATTTATAGGCTGCATGCCATAAATATATCAATTTAATTCAATTCGATGTGCGTATTTCATGAACTGCATCTTGCAGAATTTCATCAACCAGAAAAACAACCCGAATTACATATCGCAATCAGAGTCTTAATTACTTTTTCATCCTAGCAGGATCTTTTTTTTCCATAATCAAGTACCGGTATATATACCTTCAATGCATAGGCTCGATATTGAGAGATTCCTCGTCGCATTGCTGTAAAAATAACTGAAAATGTAGTTTTCTTTAATGTATTCATTTTATTATTTGCGTTGGCTTCAATCAGTCTGCCCTCCGGTTGGTTTGATTGTAATTTGACTTGCTTCTTCCCTCCCTTGGGGTATATCCCGAATAATACCGGCGATTAATTAACCCGTTTGGTTGCATGAGTGGGATGCACGGCCTCGGGGGCTCCGGCCGGCGCAGCGCAAACCAAGCGAAACGGAAGAAAGCAATTTTCCAGGCACCAACATGCTCGTTTGTTAAATTCGATCATGTGTGATGTCCCTCCTGTGTGTACGACCATTTGGTTTGGGCTGCAAATTGACAATTCTCGTCCTCGACAGTTACGGAATGAAGATTGCCCTTTTTAGGAAATATCATATTTCGGTTTTTATCAAAGAAATACAGATTCATGAGCACAAAATACCAAGACTGATACAAAAACAGTCATCTGTAAAAATTGCAGTCCCACACGATGCCCACTTTTTGAGAAAACAGTCAAAAACAGCCATAGTATTTCTTAAGTCTTCTCTCTTTTATTTTTGATCTTTTTAAAGAGATTTCCGGTCGTTCTTTAACAAATTTCTGGATAAATACACCATTTCAGGCGGAATAATTTTAACGGTATGTTTCTTCCACCACCATCTTTATACCCTGTAAGTTATACGTAAATCTGTGAACATTTCTGTTTGGGTATGCTACCAAAGTATGATACTCCCTTTAAGTCATGTCACAGTCTTTGCTGCAGTCCACTGCACGACTGAGCCAGTCGCCATATGCAGTCATTCACATTTAATATACCAACACTTTAACAAGGTCGTTTAGAAACTAATATATCATTTTGGCAGGAGGAACCCGCATCAGTTAAACGATAATTGTGTACCTATAACAGTCATATAATTATGTATAGAATGGAATACCTACATCCCTATGGTCATAATTATGTATAGAACAACCAGTGTATTGACTGAAAAACTAATTAAACGTGGGATATACGTGGTCTACTATCCGACTCACAAATCCCCCGTTTATGTCGTGGAAACCTAGAAATTTGAATACAATTGAATAAAAATTGATACGCATAAATAAGCGGGCAAACAAATGTCGGAATTATCTTTATCATTTTGAAAATAAATTAAATGAACAGTCAATGTATTGATGAAGAAAAGGATATCAGATCACTTTGTGTTACTGCAAATACAAATAGGCCAATATGGAAATTCACCAGTTGCATTTTTACAGCGCCTCACATTGACACAAATTCAACACTGTGTCAAAATGAATGACTAGTTTTCCGAGCTTAATGTTTCTTCAGCAATAGGACTTATTCATTGCCATGGGCAACGAGGGGGCATTTGATTATGTCACGTTCTCTTCCTTAGATGATTGGGAATGGGGGAGGTTGGGAGGCGAGGTTTAAGGTTGTCTCTACAGCCAGCGAGAAGAGACATCATTGAAGCTCCGGTCAGTCGATTCTTCGTAAGCGGTTTGACATTATCCACGGGTGCGGAAAATTCCAGGCCAAAACCTTGTTGCATGTGGAGGAGGGAGGAACAAATCTGATGATTTGATCGTTGATACGCGTTTTTCCGTTCTCATTCTGGACATCAAATCACTGAGTGATCGAATGGATGAAGTGAATGGTGTATACGTGAGAGGGTTTTTGTGTAAGACACTGAAGTTCCCCCTCTCCATCAAACAAAATGCAAAAGAGTATAAGAACAAGGGAAAATGCAGGAGCATTTTTGTGAATCCAAATTGATTCTCCGATATCATCTTCAGAATAATCTGAATTTCGTTTCAACGCACTTGCTGAGATCTAAGCTCCCTTCCCTTGGTACTGTTATCACAGACCGATGATATGATGCAGCTATTTTTGGTTTCTCTCGCAAGAGCTGCGTCCTGAGGGGAGGCGATGCTTAGTCTCGTGTCGATGCATTCATCATACGCAATGGGATTGTTTTGTAGCTTCTTTACCATAAGTTGTCATCAAGCTATTTTTAATAAGATTAGGTCCATTAGCTTATGTCATTTCGTTCTTTCGCTATTAAAAGCTGAACACAAGACGCGGTCGCTCCATGTCGTGCCAAGTGTATAGAAGAAGAAAAACCTAAACATGAAGACTATTGCTTCACAATAAGACGCAGCAAAATTGTCGAGTGCGTAAATATAATTATCATTTGGTGTGTGTCGTTGTGTTTGTATGTTTATACGCGAGATAATTTACCGTAGAGGATAGGTAAATAGAACCAGCGTCTTAATAAGAGGGGGCTGGATATTTACGGATACCGCTTCAACCCTAGTGAAGGTCCAGGTATATCTCCTTCTAATGGAGGAAGAATCCAGGATTTCCTTTGGGCGGATTTTTTGTGGCTTTTCCTTTTTTTTTCTTGCTTAATTTTTGTTTGTCGGCTTCGTTTGTTCAGGCGTAGACGAATATTGACTGGATAGAAACAAGAGTGAGACGAGATATAAGCTAGACAAGTGGGTGGGCAGGTTATGAGACTTGAGAGCGGCCCCACACCGATTGTTCTTTAAAATTGAAGCTGTATACACACATACCGCAGGCTAGATCTAGAGTGGCGTGCACTGCCTTAGTTGGAGAAGTGATGGTAAATGTTTGACCAGAATAAACTCAATTCGCCGTCGTCGAGAAGGCGCGAACCTATACACAGGGCCTTTATTCCTCTGCCAAAGTCATTTCGATTTTCCCTTTTAAAACCCCATACGCTTTCCTTAATTCTACGGTGTTTAAATCCAAACGTTAATCCCCAATTAGGAATAGGTTTATAAAACAAATTTAACGGATCTATATTTCGTTTATATGCAGGTTTTTTTTTTGAGTTAATCTCATTTTTTTTGGTAATGGAATTCAATGAAAGGTTTGAAGAGTATATATCTTTAACGTACAGTCTGATACACAGCTCTGATGAAGCTTAACCAATGTATAAAGCCAAATGCAGATATTTGGCGCCATTTTCTATCCTGAGTGTTTGTTCAAATTGATGTTTTCTAGCATAATAATTCACTTCGAACGCGTCAATATTGACTTGACTACAGTATTAATACTCACGGCCTGCGTGTAGCTGACAGCACGGCAGAGGAAATCGCCCAACTTCCAGGTATTGGTCACGTAAACTGTGGCCGTTGGAATGACACAGATGATGAGGATGGCGATGTCCGAGAGAGCCAGGCTGGCCACGAAACTGTTGGTGACCGTCCTCATGTCGCGATGCCTGATGATTATGTGGAGTACGAGCGAGTTGCCGGTAATGCCCACAGCGGCGATCAGCAGCATGACGATGGGGAAGATAATGCCGCTCAGACCCTGCGATCCCTCCTCCCCGGCGCCGGTGGAGTTCTGACAGTCCGCGTCCTCCATTGTAGAGTATAGTCAAGTTGATCAACAGGTAATCACGCTAAAAGGGGGCAGAGAACATGAACGATGTTTTTTCTCTCTGTCTTTCGGTTTAAGACCCAAGTTGCTGCTTTAGGTCTAAACGTAGGCCTACCACTCATACGCGAGAGGTATCCTTCGTGAGCAAAGATTACAAACAGTTCAAGTGTTTTAAACAAGTCGCAGACGAGAGTTAAGGTTTGATCTTTGTCGTCGTTGGACGTCTTTCTATTCGGCGAACATCAAGATGATGACAGGATTATAACACAGATTGATACTGCTATCGGTGTACGCTGTTAACTGCAGTGACGAGGTATATCGCTATAATAACCGTACGAGCTCTCACAAGGCCAAGTGTAATATGCTAGCACCTTGCTCCAAACACATCACAACGTAGACTGTACGCGCGAGAGCAAGCACGTGTAGTTTTGTTATGTGGTGAACCTACGTTGAGGGGATCTAGCTGCAGCCGCGCTCGCTCGCTGGTGATTCGGTTTGAACACGCGGAGGTTGCCCACACAGGCAAAGGCGCGCCGAGTCAGCAGCAACGCCAGGTACCCACCTGTTTCTCAGTACGCCTGCGCAGAGGCCAGCGCACCCACAGTGCACAACCACGTGGAGAGTTATCTTGGGTCATAAAAAAGCGCGCGCGGCAAAAAAAGTGTCTTCTTAAGCATGGGCGTGATGCGGTTGTTATTGTTGTGATATACTGTTGGTTTGAGTATCGGGATCACTGTTTGTGATAATAACATGTTTAGTCCGCCATGACTAATGAAGTAGTCTGGTGCCCTTGCCATTTTATGTTTGATATATAAAACAACATATGGACATTAGAAGCCAGAGAGAGAATAAAGTGAAGTGTATGCAATTTTTCTCTTTCATCAATTTGGTCGTATGGCTTAAAGTGAAGTACATGATTTATGTCTGTTTACATGCTGAGCAAACCAAGGCCACTAAAGTACAGGTTTTTAAAATATGTGATGAACCTTAATGTACTCTTAGCTAAAAACCAGGGGCCAATTTCACAGAGCTACTTAAGCACTAAAATGTGCTTAAGCACAAAATGCCTTAGCAAAAAAAAGCAGTAAACATCACATGGAAATTTGGTTGGTAATCCTGTTTGATCAAGGCAAGACTTTTCATGCTAAAGCAAATTTTGTGCTTAAGCAGCTGTATGAATTTGGCCCCGGGAATCAAATCGAGTGACTAATACCCTGCTGACGTCATCAATCACACACACAGACATAGGGCATTATGTATAAATGTGTCTGGTTTTCGTCGAACGTGTTTTCACGCTCGCTTGCCGAATTTTTTTCCGGCGAATAACGATCCCGTTTATGTTTCATCGCGTGGAATTTTTGCTCACCGAAACAAATTAAGAAACCCGTCTTGAATCAAGACGTGCGTTGCTTAAGAACCGAAGAAGGATATAGAAGAATGTTTGATATCAAAGCAGATTTACGATTATTAGTTTCACTTGACAAACACTGAATGAAAAGGCTGATGCTCTATCCCTAGTGTGATACATTCAAGGCCTGTCTCAACATCCTTCCTACTTAACGCCAAGGCGCTATAACGTCACCCTGGATAGCAAGCGCCCCTGTCACTCGACTTGACGGAGGTAAGGCCGGGGAATACTGATTACCCGATGATCATAATACTTTGTAGTAGTCTAAAGGCGCGAGAGAAAGTTAATGGGAGACTTTGGAGAACCGGTCTTCAAGTCAACAGCGCATGCGCACGCACGCGCAAACCAACGCGCGCATGCTCACAATTGCGCACGGCGTGGTTTGCGCGTGCGCTGTTGACTCAAGACCGATTCTCCAAAGTCTCCTATTACCTCTGCAGGATTAAAGCTATGGAGCTATAGCACCCGTATGTGATGCAGCGCGCCCGCGCGATGTCTGTAGCATCAAAAGCCTCACTAGCCCTCTTTGCAGTTTTTCTAGAGTCCGAAGAGGAGGAATTGTGAACTATATCAGCGAATTATATGGCTATGACTTGTTGAAACAGGGAAGCACAGCACAGCCAGCCGCAGGATCCATCGGTTTGACAGGCGTGGTATACGCAATGGCGTGCGTGTTGCACGCTTCAGTAACGCATCCCTCCACGCGTTAAATCGCGACAGTGACTGCTGTGCAAACAAGTAGCTACGCGCTTATACAAAATAAAGCTGCGATGTTGGATCCGTGAAGTGACATGTGTGATAATTACACGAGGAGTATTTTTGGGTATACAGATGCAACTTTCATTTCAAGCAGTTGTAATTTTCCATGCCGGGTATATGAAGGCCTCTCGTTATAGAGGAACAACTGTGGTACGGTTGGCATATACAGTCTGACCTACTTATTGGTAATTATGTATACCAATGAATGCCTCAACGTGAATTTAATTATGATCAGATCGAAACAGCAATTAGGTTTACCGTTCTATTTCATTCGTCTGTCATTGTATCAGCTGACTGCCATAGCAGCTGACTGTGACGACGGGAACAATTATTGAATACACTGCCTTAATTCGTGTCACGAAAACTATCATCTGGCTGAAAGTGTTTCATAGAATTGTCTATACAGATGCACAGATCAATTTTGCATAACGAAACACTTAAATTTCTTTGTACACACTGTTTTCTCATGTATAGTGAATTTACTTGCTTGTGAATTCTCTCGTATACATTTTTACCTTTTAAAGAACAAACTTCATATTTATCATGAAGCCGTCTTATTTTAGTCTGTGCACAAAGCTTTTTAAAGATTTGTATATTCTTCATACAGACTAATGCATGTATTGGCATAACGGTTTTCTCCTCAAAAATATATAATGCCTTAAGCTCTTCCGTAACCTGAAGTTGCCCTTACCATAAAACCAAATGCCGTAGTGACTCAGCAGGATGTAAAAAGCAATCTAAATGAACAATCCATTCATACATCTTACTATGATTTTAATCCTCAGCCAAAAATAACCATTATTATTAAATTATACAATATGTTTCGTTTTGGGGAGCGGTTTACTCAATATTTATTATTTGTGCGGTAGAGAAAAATAGCACTTAATATAATTATAAATTGCAAATGACGCGACGAAGAGTAAGAATAATAAAAGTGGTTATGAAAAAGAAGAGGAAGAAGATTTTCGACAGCATCAATACACGCAGAATCTGCTGATTCCTGTCTACTTGGAATTGACAAGCAATAACAACTTCAGTTTATTATGTGCTGAAATTAAGCTTATTGTCCACTGAACCATTCCCCAGATGCTTGCTACATAAACACAGCGACCAAACGCAACCGAATCAACAAGCTATATACAGAAAAACCCTGAGAGTACGTGCCATGCAGAAAGCCTCTCGGATTTTCTGCGAACGACGTGAAACACTGGGGTCGATTTTATGAAGCCCTACGATCGATCGTAACTCGAGATACGAAGGATAACCCATCGTATTCTTCGTCATCTACGTGGGGCTGCAATGCGTCATAAGTCCTATATTACGATGAGTTTGTTGAAATCGACCCCAGGTCAGGGATGCCTGGTTTGCGGCTTTATTATGGGCCTTTCTCCAAGCTCGGCTTCGGCTCAGGCTTCAGCTCCGGCTCCTGCTCCGGTCTCTGCTCCTGCTCCGGTTCCGGCTCCGGCTTAGAGAACGGTTCCTTTGTATAACAATTTTGTGAAATATTGGGCCTTTACGAAACTAGGCTTGAGACTTATTTCACTACTGCCATTTGAAGCCCACAAAATGAAACGAAGGGATTGGACCACATGATGAAGCTGGGGAAAGGCTCCAGCTTCGCCATGTATCTCAAGCCCTTCGTTTCATTTAGGACACAGAATGGCAGTAGATAAACAAAATATAGCCTCAAGCCCCATTTCGTAATAGCCCATAATATGGTTCTTAAGAGAACCGATGGACTCAACGTTTCTGACCGGTATGCTCTGACCATCGTCAGGAACAGTCTATCATCGTGAATAATAGCCCGCAATCTCATCTTCTTGAAACACGCTGGCTTACCCAAGAAAAGATAATCTCTATCACTGCATTGCAAAAAATGATTGATTTCCACGTATGGGTTTAATTCTCTTCTTCGGATGCTGTGATTGTCTTATACTGTCCCCCATACACAACATGTGCGTTGGGTAGATCTTTAATGTGTCTCGTGGGAGGTAATGGGTGCTGTTAATCACACAACAGTCCTTTTTACGACTCTGAAGTTTAATACCTTTACTATTAAACATAATATTCACATAATCCACCGGTTTCTGAAGAAAATGCAATCACTCTTGAGGAAAACATTGATAATTACTAGAAAACCAAGTATAAGCTGCATTTTACAAAACGAAACAAACAAATTCCGAGAGGAAATGGTAACTTGGCAGGTAGAAGTAATGACTGATTCGGGGAAAAGTCGTTCATTCACCGGGAATGCAGCTCATTCACTCCGCGGTTCATTGACAATTTTTAACGGCCTCTGACAAGTGCAAAGCACTGGCCTAGCCCATTTGTTGAACTCCCTTTGCATCCGGGACATTGTGACGTAGGGGAAACGCACGCAATGTCTTTCAATGGCTGTTGTGATGGATCACAGACCAAATGATTTATGACGGTGGTTTCAATCCCGCCAAATTAATATTGCAAAGGAGAAAGAGAAAAATATTTTAACGGCTTATGAACAAAATGGAATTGAAATAAATTCTTATTCCTTTTCGTTTTGCATTTAAAATACAACAAACAAACAAGCAAACGAATAAAAGTTGTCTTTATTATTTATGTAACAATATTTTAATATCCGTTTTGGTCTGTTTTCTTGCTATTATTTATTTATTCTTTATTTATTAACTTATTAATTTAATTCTTGATATGTTGTTGTTTAAACATCATCACATGACATAATGACAATATGCTGGCTTTTGCTTTACAAACCAATTTCTTTTTCTGGAAAGATCAATGTGTTTACTTATCAGTTTTTCATTGTGGAGATAAATAACTAGGCAATGACGGTGTGCTGGGTTAAACTTTACCCAGTCGGTCACCCAGCAACACTCTACGTGGGCGCACGGTAATGCCATTATGGGTGGCCGTTGGATCTTATACATTTAAAGTGTCCGTACGTGGAAAGAATTTTCCAATCATGTACACAGAGCCTAGAAATTCCGTATTTAAGGGGCAACTATCCCTCTAAGACGTGTGATTATTTTGTTTTGCTAAGTGGAGATCATGAACTTTGACTTTTTAACAGGAAACGGCGCTTGAAATGTTGAATGCGAGGCGCGTTTTTTGCAGACTGCAATGGAACAAGAAAATGCAAATAAGTCTTCTATAGGTCTATACATGTACATACCTAAGTCGGAGTGGTAATTTGGTGTCAAAGCTTAGATCTGGACAGTCGTGTGTGCGACAAAATACGCCGACAGACATATATGTCGACGAATAGATACAGCCCGACAGACCGACACGTCGACGAATATTATAGATCGACAGACCGACACAACTGACAGATAAGAGCACTCTTGAACATGGAGGACGGCATGCAGTATATCACCGACACTAAGTTAAGTGATGTATTCAATCACATCAGTGTCAGTTATGGATACTGGTATCATTCGTCGTCCTGGAAAAAAAAGAAGAATAAGAAAAAAGAAGTCAGAGAATCCTCAATCTATCAAACATCCACTTAAACCGAATGCATCCATTCATTTATGTTCCACTCACCTAGTGGGTCCTATATTTATTACCCGTTCCGGAACCATGTAAACGCATCCATTAGGCGCGTGCAGTCTATAGACTAGTCATCCATTGCACATTCGATATTTATTGTTAGATCAATCAGGATTCAATTGCACGGCTTGACAGCTCTGAATCCTCTCCATCCGATACTGTATGTCAGTATCATCGGACGGAAGACGCGTAAGGTGATCGTTAGATCGTAAGAGCAGTGATGATATTGATACCGACTTGAATCTGCTTCTCTCGTATTGGGAGAATGGGAATGCCACTACTTGCATATACAACGAGGTGAAGAAGTTAGTTATCTGTGCTCCTGTCCTACATCATGCAGAGGCTTTTTTCATTTCCAATCGGTTGTCGTTTCGGAAACAAGATCGGAATTCAATCAATTCATGTTTCCCCGACGAGTGGTGCACATGCGTATCATACACAGTGTGGACTTCACGACAAAGGACGTCCACATAGTGCAGGATCCCAAGACGTTATGTGGACTCGCACACGTCCACGTAATGCTTCCATGCTAACGATAATGCCAAAAGGATAAATTTGTATTTGTATAAATGTGTTTTTATCGGTCGGAAATTTAAGTTTATCATCAAGGAATATTCGGTCCAAATTTCATCATGAAAAGATGGGTACAGTCATTTGGTCAGTACATGAGAACAAAGGAAATTCAACATAAGGAATGTAAAACAAACATAGTTGTGTTGGTGGGTGGGGTTGGGGGGGGGGGGGGGTCACAAACAAAACGCAGCTGTACTGTTGACAATAATGGAAATCTATTCCAATGAACAAACAAAGAAAGATTACAATTTCAAATTGTCTCAATTTTTTTTTACGCCGCTGTTCCCGCATTTATACACGGTCATTTCATCGCTACGAAATGCATTGTTCAAAGCAATTTTAAGCTTTTTAATTGGCCAATGGGGGCCATAACACTCTGCCATTATTGTCTACGAGCTCACAAAATCCAAGGTCTGCCCAAATGGCCATTTTCACCCTGAAACAGTGCACATAGCGGGGTCGCCGTAATTAACGTATTATACGCGGTTATTTTTCTAGTCTAACGCAACAAGAGGAAAATTTCGCCTTGCTATCCGGCTGACCACTGACCACTTACCCACAGACCACTTATTAATCCAGTATTTAATCATTTACAAACTCACAAGATAAATAGCGGATGTGAACAAGTGGCGGGAGAATAAGCAACACATGCCGCTGCAAGGACGCAGGTGAAAGGGTTAAGCAGGTAACACAATCCAATTCAATCAATTTAATCCAATTCTGACCATGAAAAGGTTCAGCCACCTGATATACCAAAATGGAGAAAAATTTCCCATTCCTAGAACAGCTTCCACGCTTGAATTGACAGTGGAACACATGTCAACCAGTGTGTTTAAAATTTGGCAGTTTAATAGAATACAAAAAATATATAACCAAAAGACCTAAAACGAAATTGCATGCGATGTCAACTGGTGTTCAGTGTGGATCGGGCGAAAGCGTATATATGAAACGCCACTTGCGCGGCCCTGACTTTAATTGATGACTCGAGCTGTTTGTTACGCATACTGAAACAGCCACTGTTGACGTATATAGCTGCCATTAAATAACGCTGCATGTATTACTTTGCCAGAAGCTATATATATATATATATACAAACACCTGCAAGACTGATCTTGTTTTTTAGTTAATTTGTGACAAATAAAATATTATATTATTATATGATTTGTGACAAAATTCTAACGATAAAGGTGACTAGATATAATGGAGGGGGGTGAATGAGGATTTCAAGTCTTTCATGGAGATGACTCTTCAACAGAAAGAAGCTGACAAAAAATAATGTTATATTATATTCTCATTACTGGAAAAATTGGGATTGTTGTTTAGCAATTGCCTATTCTTATTATCGTTTCTTTACATAGTTTTTAAATGAATATTTAATTTGACTCAAGTGTTGGCCGATAATGCTGCTCGCTCTCAGCTTAAATAGAGGGCCTTGCGAAATAGCATTGATCTTCATTGGTGCGACCTCACTCTCCTGCATACATGGATGTCGCTTCTCAATCGCGTGGAGTTATGACAGCGTAAGTTCATGATCTTATATTATAGTTTTATAGTAGTTTTATATTTTGGTTTTTGTCTAAGCATTGCAGACTCATGTGCAAATGTGTCATGACAGATACAGTAACAGTCATCTGTGAATTTCAGTCCCATACGGTGCCCACCTTTTTTTATGAAACACTGAAAAACGCCCATTCTTAAATCTGTTCACAATTATTTTTGATCTTGAGAAGATCAAAATTGTTTTTGGTCATTGGTTTTACCTTTTACCTAGGATAAATACACCATTTCAGACAGAAAAAAAATGTTACGGTAAGTTTCCTATCATCAGCATTTTTATACTCAAGTTATAGGTAAATCTGTGGAGATTTCTGTTTCAATATGCTATCAAAGTATGATGTACCTTATGAGACATCGAACCTGTGCGTGTGCCATGCATCTGGAACTAACGGACTGTGTTTTTCTTTTTCTTTTTAGCCATCTTGACTGTTGCTAGGCACAGTCTCAGCCATCAAAGGCAGTATCGATTTTCCTTGACAACAAGGTTACCGCAAAGAAGAGGCATATTTCCAACGTTTTACCCTTGCACCTTTTTGTAGTAATATCGGGGGAAAAAATTCGTTTGACCTGAAGTCATTATCTCGATGACAGGATTTTAAAAACACTGCATGATATACGAATATATGCGCAGACACTGCATGATATATATCACCTATATTACGCATGATATATATATTACCTATATATAGATGCATCCATCTTGAGCTTGACAATAGGCGAACAATACCCGCTGGCGAAATACAAAAGAAATTATAATAATAAATAACGTAATACTCGAATTCAATATATGACATGTCTCTCTGTTTGGCTTTGAGCAGAATACAATGTAAAGGCAAATATATCATATTCATCATCTCTGCCAGTAATTATCATAATGTACAAATCATTGGAATCACCATATAACATACAATGCCAATCGTTTCTGGGGCTATAACTTTCAATTTAATTGAAAAAGCATAAGTATAGGTAATAAATGCAAGCACTACAAATTACGATGCATATTCTCAAATGAATGACCTTGTGGAAATTTGTGCCAACGTGAAACCTGTTTAGTGTCGCTTTGTGTATATGTGTAACAATATGGCATGTGAACAATATTGCACCGGTATTATTAAATAAAACATGTATCGAAATTTTAGAAGCTATTCAGGTATAATGAAAAATCAGGCAAATGTGGCTTTGATGTTCAGAAAACCACGAACGTGTCTTCTCAAAATAGATCTAGTCAGAGGTAAAAAAAAAAGGTCGCTTTGTGTAAAACTTTAATTGAGAGTATCCAGTGGACAGAATAACAGTTGGCCTTCAGTGATCTCCCTGGTTATAGACCGCATTACTCACACGGCACTGCAGCTCGTCTTCTCAGACACACTAGACCTTTCTCCAAGCAATTATATGGCCGTCTGAGATTATTTTCAACATTGACACTCAAAATGACGCACGGGGAATTTGCAAAATCAAACATATTTGGTTTATAAATTGTTTTTTGTGTGTGTCTATATCTTCTTTATGATTCTGCGTTTTCTTCTCGGCTTTAAAAGACGATATCTGTTTTCCCCAGAAGCTCATTGATACTGTGGATGTTGTTTCTTCTATTGACGTCAAGGCTGTAGTTATATATTTCACTGAATATAATTAGGTTGGTGTATCTTGTGACTGGGGGAAAAAGGAAGATGAAGAATGCAACGTAAGTGATATCATTTGAAACCAACTTGAAGGCCACTGACCGGAGTATTGACAAATATTGAAAAAACCTGGAATTGTTTCTTTTGGCCAAGCTCTTATCTCCGGAGTCTGACAACAGTGCGGCGTACACTTGAAGTAATTGCTCTCGTTCATTTCAGGCATATTACAATTTTGATTCTTGGCTCTTTCTTTTTAAATTTCATATCCCAGTTCGGCATCAGGGACGTGTTCATCTCTAATTAAATATTTATTCAACGTATAATCACAATTTCAGGTTCCCCTTTTTGTTCAGTTCAGTCCAAACTTTTACACAACAATGCTATTTTACTCACTTTATAATAGAGGGGGGACGGGGGGTTCACATGTTTCATTATGATTCAATTATTCTGTCATAACAATGCAACATTATTATAATAAAATCTTAGATGAAGAAGTATTTGATTTGTATTTATTATAAACACTGTTTTGAGTTAGGAGGGCCCGACGCGTCTCGATCCTATAGCAGGATCTTTATCAAAGGCTAAAGATCCTGCTAAAATCGAAACGCATCATGTCCTCATAACTCCAAGCATTTTATCAAATTTCAGGCCATTATTTTGGCTGATGAGCAGTTCGCAGTAGTTTATTACTTGTTTTTATTATAAAACTTATGATGCAAAGGGAAAATTCAATAAACTATTTTGAATTTTCAATCAAGTATAATACTGTATACTGCATGAAAACCGTGGAACGGCAGTAACTAAGTTTTTCAATAGTGTATCGGCACTCGTCATGCGATTAAGACTTTAATCGTATAGGCAACCGAACAACTCCTTTTGCGGAATAGAAATACAACTAACTGTTCACTTGGCCATCGGTTTCTATTATTGATGTTGTTATTTATTCGCCATTCAACCGCAGGCCTTGCTTTTTTTTTTCTCTCTGTTTTGGGCATGTTTTGATTTTTTCTCCATCTCCTCACTTCATCTCCTCACAACTTGCGTAGATAGGTTCTGACCGGGCCACCTGCGCCAGGTGCGAGCGAGATGTAAGTCATGGCGCGCTTTAAGATCAAATCACTGTGGGGTATAAAGGGGAGCAAGAGGGTCGCTTGTTTCTCTCCCCGATCGATACGAACGGAATCGTTGACGATTTTAAGAAGGAGACAAGATGCTGTGGACCAGTTGGGAGGTAGGGTTATACTGTTTCGTTGCTCCGTATGGACAGGGTTCGGCTGGTACGGTCGATATTGCCAGGGCCAGGTCGGGCCAATCACGGGACAAGCCTACCAGGGCTGTTGGGATGAAAGTGCAGATGGCCGGCGCCGTAATATTCATTGACTTCAACATTATAATAATACAGGGCAGGGCCACGGGATACTCAATGCATCGAGTTAATTCCGCTATGCTTGCTTATCAAAAGTCAACCATAATAATATTTGTGCTGCTTCATCACCAATTATTATTACCCTTGTCAAGAATGGAACGAGCTATTAAATCACAGTTCACGTAGAACCTCGGGGCCATCCCAAGACGTTTTGGGTAGGGTATGCATATTTTGATAATTTTAAGATGCTTTACAAAGCTGTACCTATGAAAATATTCTTAAATGTTTTGTTTTACAAACACTCGGTCTTTCGATGCTACGAAAAAAGGGTTTTTAACCCACCTTCCGCAATTTAATACAACCACAGGATCAGGTTTATACGGAGTTCTACGAGTCCAGATAACCGCATAATTGTTCTTGCCAAGTCGACTTTTGGAGTGGTAAAAGTCATCTTGTCTCAATAAGTATCTCAACAAGATGACTTTTAGCGAAAGCGAAATGTCAACTTACCCTGATAACTTATCTGGCCAAGTCAACGAGTGGAAAAACGGTCGTCTTATCCTGATAAATAACTTCAGTTTTATTAAGTCGTCTTTACAAGGTAAACTATCAGGACAAATCGAGTTCCTTCTTTCAGTAAGTCGTCTTGGCGAGATAAATTATCAGGATACATCGACTTCTTTTTTTTTCACTAAGTCATCTTGTAGGAATAAACTATCCCGATTAGTTGACTTTTAGGGCTTAATAAGTCGACTTAAAGGTAAGATAATTATGTGGTTATATGGATAAGTGGAATGGCACTCGTAGAGCTCCGTAGGTTTATTTCGGATGCGTGGACGTCATGACCCGTTATAGTCCGTGCCAAAACACGACGCACGCGGTCATCGTCCTTGTTGTGTATTCACGGCTCGACATATTTCCTAGAGGTTCAACAACTCCCCTCTCTACTCCACAAGTAGTCCAAAAACCTGCTATTTACAAAAGATTTGACTTCGTGGAAAAACGAGGGACCCCGGGGCCGGATTTCATGTTTGGAATGATCTCAGTCCGTCACACGAGACGGAAGTCACGATAGAAAAGGGTCCAAATCTGAGCTCTTCTGTAGAAATCTCTTCTCCTCTGCATTTGGTACATAAATACCTTGAAGACGCCCTTATGGTTTACTTGCAGCTAAGATTGACTTTGCTCATCGAGGGCGGATGTGCGTCAAATCAAACTATGTTTTGCAAAGCCGGTTGCCATGGCTATGAAGCATTATTATGGTTTCCATTTCCAGGATTCTAAGTCAACGTGTTTTTGTCGATTTTAAAATGTCTCAATTTGCCCGTGCCATTTGCTTGAATTTGTATTAATTTTCACGGTATTTATTTCGCTCTTATACAAAATAAGTTTGGGCCTTCGTATACGTTTTAAGTTGCGCTATCGTACAGTGTGTGTAAAACTTAAAGGTAGTATCATACTTTGGTAAGAAACCAAAACAGAAATGTTCACAGATTTACGTAAAACTTACATGGTATGAGGATGGTGGTGATATAGAAACATACCGTTAAAATGTTTCCGCCTGAAATGGTGTATTTATCCAGAAATTAGTAAAACAACGACCGAAAATCTTTTTGACCTTTTAAACGATCAAAAATAAAAGAGAAAAGACTGAAGAAATACTGTTTTTTACTGTTTTCTCAAAAAGCGGGCACCGTATGGGACTGCATTTTCACAGATGACTGTTACTGTATCTGTCTGAATTTGTTTGCCCATGCATCTGTATTTCTTTGATAAAAACCAAAGTATGATAATACCTTTAAACGCTATATACTGTGTGTAACGTAAGATGATTGATCTATTCGATGTGTAATTCATTTCATAACAAACAATTTGATTCAGTAGGATTTTGTCTGATATTTCGCCTGGGATTTCGCTTGTCCCTCAATATTTTGTACTTATTTATTTGCCCGTGGATCTATAGCATGTAAATCTCGAGGGATATCGCCTACCGACGTCGATATCAATCGCACTGTGTTATCTTAAACTTCCAACATCCCGGAAATCTACGTGTAGAAATACAATATACACAACGCAGACATTATAGGCATATACACAGGGACTGACTAGCATAACGAAGTTGATGTTTGGGGTTTTTTTTGTCCGCCTGCTTGGCCATATAATGTTCTTTGCCGGTATTTTGTATTTCCTTTCCACGGACTGAAAGCTACGATTCGTCTTCCATTGTGTGCTTAAATGCCAAACAGTCTTTTGATTTTATTGGATTTTTGCAAGCACGAAACGCTGAGTGCAAGCAAAAATGAAGACTTCCCCGATGGCGAGATTCGGTCTTCAAGGCTTAGTGTGTATCATTGACACGCGTTTCTGGCAGTATTATTCCCATCTACCTTTCTTTATAATCTCCGGAAAATTCCACGAACACAGAAAAAAAATGTCTTTTCAGCCGGTATATGCCCACGGGCAGAAGTAGAGAGGAAAGTATCAGTACACACAGGAAAATAAAAAAGCTATGCGTGTTCTCTTTTGCATCGATGAGATGCCATATAAGAAATCATGATGATGATTTTTGTTTCTTCTTCTTTTACTACGACTGTGTTGCGCTGCAGGCTGGAACAGGTAATTTAGGGAAGATGCCCGCTTCCGTGATGTGATAAGGGAACAACGGAGTCTGTTCCGCCCGTATTATTACTCGAAAACTCGGTGCAACATCGAGTACCCTGCTTGCCTTTTCGAATATACGCGAGCCCCCGGTCCACCGGTCGGCCCACGGACACGTTAGTGCGCTTGGTTAGCCTACAAGAGTTAACTTAAAGTTAACTTAAAGAAGTGGCGTTTGACTCCCCTATGGGCGTGGATAGTTTAATAGAGGGTGGATGTATTTAAAGACTGCCGGTCAGTCTTAATCTATGCTGGCTTTCCGCAGTGATTGCTCGGAGAAAAAACTGCTGTTGGGGAAACAAAATAAATCTCGGATTATAAACAGGTGGCTTGATAACGTAATGGTATAATGCGCCAAAATACGTCGACGGTCTCGCATAAAATTAGAATTTCTAATAACAATAAAGGAGTAAAATATGACAAGGTAAATTATAGCTTGCTTTATCACATTGAAACTACTTTTTATTTGTTATTGGAGGTATAATTATAGAAACCAGCCAATTGTTCTTGGTCACTATTCGATTTTCCCACCAAATACAAACTGGCCACTAAGGTCAATATCTGCCCGTTTGAATGGCTAAAATTAGTTGACCCATTTACTTGGACAGACCCATAGGGGCCTACAGCAACCGCAGATTAAATATATTCCCGCCAAAATCATTTTAGAATGGAGATTTGTGGTAATATCATGTAAATAGCACATTTTTGAGTACGTGTGGCTCTTAAAAGAGCCGATGGCTCACCCTACGTTTCGAGCCTTGTGCTCTGTTTGCCTTCGGGAAATAATAATTTAGCTTTTCCAAGATTGACCTCGCCGCATTAGAAAAAGTATATTTATAGTAAGTAAATCTGATATCAAACACGTTTGTCGTTATGGAGTTCAAATTCCGTACACTCTTCTATAATGGTGAGTTATTATTTTGAAATAGATTTATAATTCCATTAAGATGTAATTCTAAATAAGATGTAATTCGGCAAAGCAAAATATCGGCATTTTGTTTAACCGGTTTTGGATACAATAATGGTTTTGATGTTATCTGTTTTCCCATTGTACAGAGATCCCTAAGAAGACCTCGATGGAGCCAGCCAGGGCCCTGGCGGCTAACAGACAGAGCGGGCCCTAATTGGATTATCTGCTCCGTTGAATTGCCTTTCCCACCCCTACATTATTTGTTTCAACCTTAAATTAATGCTCGTCTATTTATAAAGGAGATATCGTTATATGTCTTGCAAACAAATATAATGTCTGTAGTTTGCAGTAATGCCCGCAGGATAACGATATAGCCAGTTATGTTACTGTGGTAGGATAAAATAGCATGATCGTTATGCGCCACAATCGCTTAACATGACAGGCCCAGTTTAAATGTTTATTGCAATAAAAATTGGGAAAGGGGTGAAAGCGCTTTAAAATTATTGCTTAAGTACATAATTAATGAGCATATTAATTTATATGTTTATGTAAGTGCTTACTTTTGACCAAAAAAGTTACAAAATCTGTACACGTATGCCCCGCCCACTTCAAAACAGTCCCCCCTGGAGCCAATCCACGCAACAATAGCATGTGACGTCACCTACAGAACTAGTATAGGCTCGCGCCACAGTTTACTGCGCGGCGTTCTGCATGTGAGGTAAGCAAGGTTTTTCATCGCGAAAAGTGGGTTGTTAAATAAGGGGTCTAAAATACCTTCTTTTTTCTATATACACTATCTTTTAAGCACAAACAGTGATACACACGTTGAGTTTTATAACAATTTATATTTAACTTCATATGAGTTTTGATTAGAGTAAACCTTTAACGTACGTGCTTTTAACGATAATTACCCATAAATGTGTTAGCCCGATGTGGATGGGATAAATATGTGACAAGATTGCTAATGAATTCAGGTGCTTGTTTGTGTACAAGCGTATACCGAGTTAGTCTTGGCCAGCAATTTCACTTTCAGCAATGTATCATTCAGACGGTTTATAATATACGCGTCATTACAGGTGGGTCGCTTGAGGTCATAAAGCTTCGTAATTCCAGTTGATGCACATGTTGTAATCCGACTTGGTCGCCCGTGGCACCGAAAAGATCACTTGGGATTCCCTTGAATAATTCCTCATTGATTTCCAAATCTTTATAGAACTGATTTTTCTCCGTGTTCTTCCTAGCTGCCTCGACTGGCCACAGCTCGTATCGAAATGCATTACTTTTGTACAGTATTCGCTTTTGCACAGTATCTGTAATAATTATTTGAATTTTTATTGGTTTAAACGTCCAAAAGCTATTCCATGGCAAACATTACCTATTCAGTATGATATAGCCCACTGTTCAGAGTATGGTGGCATTTATAATGCATATACGATGCCAAATCGTCGGATGCAAATAGCGGCCAACGGGAAGTAGATGGAAGTCTTCCACTTCACGCTCGGCACGGCACGGGAGGGAATCTCGCGCTCAATCATCCTAACGCCACTGGTCGAATTCCGTAGGAAACGGGCAAAGGATTGATCGGCATCAGAAATCCCCATGAATTTTAATGATTTTTCAATTTCGGGCTATAATACCTGTTGCGGCGAGGAAAAAGTATGGATTTTGCTGTGGAGCGCTGCATGTGAAACCGACTATAAGGTGGAACTGATATGACCCCACACGAAGCGGTAGTTATTCATCCGTTCGATGTTTACAGACTCCGATATGACTACTGGGTGATGACATCAATCGTTAAGAGGCCAGCTATTTCCATCTTTCCAGACGGTTATGAAATCTTGCATTACTTGACGCATTCAGTCAATCACCATACTGGAATGAATATTCCAGTACTAATTCCATAGCAAAGCTCAAATTTCATGCTAATTTTGTTCCGTTAAAAAGCATCTGGCATTACAACGACGATTTTTACATCCTGAACGTTGACTTAGAAACACGCTTTATATTATTTTTGGTTTTTGCCAATGCCTTGGCAAAAGAAATACAGTAACGGTAAATGTGTAAAATTTCCAGTCCCAAACAATGCCAACTTTTGGAGAAAACAGTGAAAAATTCTCACATTGTTTTTAAATCTATTCATAGAAGATTTGATTTACCTGACATAAAAACTGAATTTTTTTGTTGTTTTTACTCTGCATGGATAAATACAGACAGGCAAATACAACCTTTTCAGACAAACGAACTGTAACGGTATGTTTCTACATCTATTTGATACCCTTGAAATTAAAGGTTAATCTGTGAAGATTTCAACATTGATTTGAGTAAATGTTTTCTCGAGATGTTGGGGGTATTTAAATAGATTCGGGTTTGAGTGTACTTTTCACTCTGTTACTTGATATCCTCCGCAATATTAAGCAGGTCCAAGACACTGAGCCGCAGAATCAACCGACCACAGCAATCAGTTAGGTCCATTTTCCTTGTGGACATGCTGAGGTCCTCGACCCTAATAAGCGAGTCCTGGAATTCCGCCTCACAAATTCGATCTACAACTGTCAAAGGAGTTTGAATAAACTCTCGTGCTCCGATGACTTCACGGGGTAAAGACACCTTTTTCGGTCCCAGTGGTATAAAGGGGGCAAGCACCGGTCGCGGTCCGTCCGTCTGGGACCATGACGTCGCATAATGAGTATTATAATCGTTAGTCTGTCCAGCAACATTATATGCCAACTCGTTCCAATTAGCATACACTCTACGTTTTGGACTCGAGTATTTAGCGACAAACTGCAAATGTCAAGTGTTTCCAATCACTCGAAAAGCTTTTTTTAATTTTTTTTTTTTTGCTGAATGTCGATGGTTTTAAAATCTGCAGATTGAATTTCACCAAATTTTCCCCATCAGTTAAGTGTTGCAACGTACATTAAAGGCACAGAAAGCAACAGGAATTCTTTGGTCGAAAAAATCAAATGAATGACGACAAAAGTGTCACGGAAAATTAAAGTGAAGATGAAATTATGTCACTTGGAAGATGAAAGTTCCTTAGAAGATGACAATTCTGAATCAGAGGTTGAAGAATATCTCCTTTTCTTAGCCACTGGGGAAAAATGGGAAAATTTAGCACAATCAATTACTATGAAGCCAAAACCACAAATTCAACCGTTCGCTTATAATAGGAAAGCAAAGATCCATGGAGGTATACCTTTAGTACTACAGGTACAATGTTGTAGTGTAAATTGTAGAGACAATTGCCTGTGTATGTTAAAACAGTCCCAATGTGTACATTTCATACCTTTGCCTTTATATTAAAACGTAGGTTTTAAGTAGGAAATGCCAAATATTCTCTCCATATTTGTTGATTTATGGGGATGGTGAATCTCTTTTTCAAAAAGAATTTGCTCTTATTTCCATACATGCTTTTGGAGCATGAACATGCATTAAGGCACTGGCAAAGGATTGCAGTCAAACAACAGAAGATGCATGTTTGTTTAATCAAAAAGTAGTATCGAACGTCTGTTTTCGGTACATGGATATATACAGCCGTATAAGAAAACTAGTAGTTATGATTTCGACATTGAGTATGTCACTCCGCGCCATTTCAACACGAATCCGGAGAGGCATTGGGTCTGTATATGCAAAGTAGAATAAACACAATTCACCGAAGAAAACGTGATTTGTTCGAGGTAACATCAGTAAATCGGTATAGAATTCTGCACGAAATAGATGGAATTCCATTTCGCTGACTTACTTTTCATGCTATTTGTTTCAAGGCAGAACATTTTATCTATCAAGGGTCATCGTTTGTGAGTTCAGTTTACACGTACAATTTTAATGTTTTTCATGTTATTTCCCTTTTTCAATGTGGATTTGCTCAGAGCAAAAGCGCATTGTTTTTTTTTACAAAGGCTTATCGTGGTTACTTTTTAGAATAAGCATTTGTTTTGAATAGTTAAAACATAAACTCATTGCACTAACCTGGCGGCGGATGCTTCAATGTCGTCTTTCCCACTGTGTGATCAAACATGATGTTTTGTGTATTTCCATTTTCTTTTGCTAACCATGAAATTTGTTCCCCCTAATTTATGACTTTTTGTACCTTGAAATGAACACTCACTTCCTGCCCGTCACCCGGCGACGATTAGGGCCTATGTACGGGAATCATCTCACTGCCGCGCCGTGCCCCGTGGGACGTTGCACTTGATTCTCTAAATGACGGTGGCAGAGGCTAGAAATTATTGATCCGCGACAATTTCCTGTTTAGACTCATCCATCAGGGAATTCTTAACATGAACACGGCAAGCACTCATGCCTCCGTTAACAACCTCATCTGACGGCAAATAGGTGACTGGTTTGTGAGTGGAAACACACATTAGACGTTCTGCGGCTATGGCACCGTAGGCATGTTCTTCTACTCTGTTTTATGTCATATAGGTGTGATCCTTCACTAACGAGGAGGCATGTTGACTGATCGTTCTTCAAACATTTGTTCCGTTTGGACGGGAGTGCTGAAGTTCGATCTACGAAAACACGTCCCAAGGACGTGCTAAATATGCGGTCACAGCTAAGATTCCAGTGCGCTTAAACTTCAACTAAAACGTACAAGAAGAATGTGTTCGAATTAATTTCGGACAGTGTGTCAGAAAGTTTTTAGGCCTACTATAATATTCTCAATTTGTAATCCCGTACTTAGTAATTTAAAGGTTCACTACCTTAATGCACCTGAATAGTCCCCATTAAACAGTGTGGCATGCGTGCATTTACTCTAACAAAAACGCAGCCCAAATCATAGATTTTTCTAATCACTGCAGTTCGTATATCGTTACTTGGACTGATACATCTGTTGCCCCCCCCCCCCCCCCTTGCATGTCATCTTCAATGTCATTTTAATTACTGCCCAAAACCACCGCTTTTACCCATCCGTCCTTTTTGTATTTTATCAACCGATCTATATGAAAACAAACATATAGTCCTGTAGTAAAAATCGCTGCTTATTATAGCGAAGGCCGATGTCATTTACCCAACAGTATCATAATAAACTCACCTTCATAATATGCTGATTGCATGTGCCCTTCAATTTCAAACCTCAGTGTAAATTATTTCGAGGCCTTTATAATAGAGAGTTTTCGCATGCGAACTTATAGACACACGGTTACGTTTAGCTATCCGTAAACGCCAACAGCCGATCCGATGTTTCACAATAGTGAAGTCTATTTCCGACAACGGAGAACCACTTTTTGTCCCTGACTTTGAGGCTAATTTGGTCTTATTCTTAATTTGTGAAATATATATAAATGACATATTTGTGTTCAACAAATCCTTTCATTTTAATCTTATCATGCACATGACAAAAAATGAACAGAGAATTACGAAAATACTGATATACGGTAGGCGTTTAACACTTACGCGTATTGAGCAAGATATCCGTGCCTCGAAGACGTATAACGGATAGCGGAACAACTGTAACGTCATAAGTACACACAAAGGCCCTACTGGTGACATATCCGGCGCTAACCGTATCCGTTCGCTTGCGAAACCTCCCTATAATAACCGAGCCGATCACCACGATCTACGTCTATCTGACTGGTTCTCTCTTTGAAGTCGGAAGTCCGAATACCTATCCCCTTTCCTGCATGCTATGCATGCTCTTCTCCTCTATCGCAATCTCCTCTGATGAATAACTTTACTCGATTTTTTCATCAGCATAAATATCCAGTTGGTAATTTGTCTCACATGCGATGTCATGAACCCATTTTCCCTGCACTATTTGTAGGGAAAACACTCCAACGGCGCGGCGAAGCATCACGATTCTTGTGAGAAAAAAAATCTTGTGGTTAAAAAAAATGTGGGAAAGAGACGCTCAATCAACACTGGGTCTGTTTGTTTTTCTCGAAGTGATGGGTTTAAAGTAAAATTCGACGGTGTGGCAAAAATTGTCAGTCATTTTAAAGGTGTGGCGATTGTGTTATTTGTTTTCTCTGTGGAATCAGAACCATGACTAAATTATATATTTTTTTTAAAAATAGTTCAGGATTGGTAACATGCCCAAACAGAAATGTTCATAGATTTACGTATAACTTTCAGTATATGAAGATGGTGCTGGTAGTAACATACCGTTACAATTTTCCCCCCAAAATGGTGATTTTATCCACAAATAAGTAAAACTAAGACCAAAAATAGTTTTGATCTCGGGGTAAGACCAAAACCATTGTTTATGTTTTTTGTTTGAAAAATTAAGTTGGGTTTTCGGTTTTTTCTCGTTACTCAGAATGTTCAATTGATTCAAATTTTCACAGGTTTATTATTTCATGTACATGTTTGATCCGACGAAGTGCGGGTGCATGCTGTTCTGTGACTTTTACCAATCATGCATTTTACCTTTAACAGCTTGAAAGGCATGGTGAGAAACTGCATTCTATTTGAAGCATAGGCCCTTACTTTAAAGTCAAGATATGAGATATGAAACTATATATCAGTATGCACATTGTGCAAACTTGACATGTATCGATCCTTTCAACGGGGAAACTACATACGCTTCAATTGGTAAACCATGTAGCGTTATATTCATACAAAAAGCTTTCTACAAAGTTCGTCAACATCCATATATTCATTCAATATTTGTATGCTATGTCATGGCGTATAGTTCATGCATATAGAGCGCAGTCTATAAAAATCAGTCTGTGCATGCGATATGTATACCATATTCCAGTATGATCTATCTTCATAAGACTCTGCCTTCTTGCATGGGGAGAAGTTAAACATTGCCTGGGAAGACTATTCATGTTTGCCGACCATTATACCCGGGCGATTTCGTATTTGGGTCCCCACGGGGGGCCACGGAATACGTGTCTAATTTTGGAGAGAATTTGCTTAGGGTGTCCGGTCCGCTGATGCCCGCCCTGCTTTGGCGGTCACGACTCCCCCCAAAAAACTCTTCCTCTCAAAGAAAAAACAAAATAAGGAGAAGCCTCATCTTCATTTCCAAATTGGGTAAAATATTTAACCGGTCAATTTAATTAGCGGAACGCCAGGGGGAACTGTATCATGATTGATTGCTCTGGGTCTGTTAACCATTGTTAACGCGCGAGTCGCACTGAGCAAATAACATGAGACGGAACAGGTAGCGTATAGGCCTATACCTTGACTTGGGGCAAATTATTTTGTTAAAACTTTTTAGTGTTATTCAGAAGTTTGTTTCTCTTTAAGTAGCCTTGCAAATTGTATACATTGCAATTGTTAAGGTTCATTAGTTATAGTTTGTATGTCGTCACTGGATAATTTCTTTCAATGAGCGTCGACGGCAGCCATATTGATTTCCCACCATGCATTGCGAGTAATTGTATATGTTTTGTGTTGGGGGGGGGGGTTGTGTTTTGTGTTAGAGACTCAGGCTCAGGCTCAGGCTCAGGCTCAGGCTCAGGCTCAGGCTCAGGCTCAGGCTCAGGCTCAGGCTCAGGCTCAGGCTCAGGCTCAGGCTCAGGCTCAGGCTCAGGCTCAGGCTCAGGCTCAGGCTCAGGCTCAGGCTCAGGCTCAGGCTCAGGCTCAGGCTCAGGCTCGGGCTCAGGCTCAGGCTCAGGCTCAGGCTCAGGCTCAGGCTCAGGCTCAGGCCCAGGCTCAGGCTCAGGCTCGGGCTCGGGCTTAGGCTTAGACTCCAGCTCAGTCATCCCTATGCTGAAAATATAGGTTGTGGTTTTTCATTGAAGCTGATGCTCTGTTTTCTTTTTTTAAACCCAGAGAATCTACTTCCGAACTGCAGCCAAAAGACTCTGTTTTGATACCCGTTATATTACAATGGATTTCACGAAATGGTGCCACAGCCGTAGCCTGAGCCCGAGCCTGAGACTCCGTTTTGTAAGCCTCTATGATTGATTGTTCAAATCAAAATGTAAAAGGAAATGATACAAAGACATGAAAAAAATCAGACTTATTTTGCGTATAAACTACAAATGCGTTTCCATCTCAACGCAATGAGATACAATGGTTATTTGGTCGCATGGCAACGCTGAGTATAGAAATGAATATTATGCACAAGGTACGCTAGTGTTCTGTTTTCTTTTTTTGCGGGCAGTATATTATGCTTTTGTTTCCATAATAAAACTATACAAATTTACACACAACCGCAAAACAAATTTCTATTTTGAGCAATTTGAGTATAATTATTCAATGGACGAACAGGAAGACATTCAAACACACACCCCATTACCCTCATATACCCTCACCCTCACCTTCATTTCAGTCACAGCTTTTTCTCAACGAAGCAATTTATTTTTAACTTCACCTTTAATTTCATGAAATGATACAAAACGAAGAATTCAATTTTTAATGAAGGGGTGACAATCAAATCACACAATAGTCGACAGAGGGCCTCATTGTCATCAATGTCTTTATAACTTCCCACAACTGACAATGGGTATTTCTTTGGATCCATGGGAATACTGTTTTATTTGAGCTCCTTCATATAGATGCATAGCACAGGCGAGTGCATGCAAGATTTGCCTGAAGGAATAATATAACATGAAAGAATCACGCATTTTTATTTTGATAACCGACACCTGAAATCAATCGTTCAGAAAACGTGTTTCAATTGCTCTGCACACAAAGCGTCGCTTATAAGATGCGAAGCCAAATACTTCATACTTGAATTCTCATAATATTAATCCCATCAAATCACTTCGTCTAAATCGATTTTTGTTTTGTTTTATTCGTGTATGACCACGTCGACCGAAGCGAGTACGTGCGCTTGAAGCGCCTTCTAGGGACAGAAGTTATGGAAAAGTTGCTCAGTCGGGCGTGAATGCCCCCCAGGGAAGTCAGATGGAACAGACAAGAAAATCGGAAAGAAAAAAAAGATCGGTGCAAGTCGAGTGAGATACCTTTAGGCGTGGGAGTTAAAAGTTTTATCTTCAACAGATTCGCAGGGAAAAAATTGATTTCTTTTTTACCTTTTTCGATGGCGGCATCTTAGAAATTCCTCTGAGTGTGTGAGCACGAAGTGAAACAGACTGGTACGATGAATTGATATGAAGAGACCCTAGTTCTCCACCAGATAGAACACCTGGCCTCTTTTGTTCACTACAGCGCCACACCATTACCTATCAGATGCAACTGATCCGTGCCATCACTTGCGATGGAGCGGCCCCTGAATCTCGCCTTACCTTTCCTATAACGTCTCACCGCTCTCGGATCGTTGAAGAGAAGTACACTCGAACCCGGGACTCGTGGGTCTACCTGCCGTACAGAATTAGCAGATAAGGCGCCCGATATGGCCGCGGCCTTCTCCCTTAACGCAATTATCAACAAGTAGATGCGATCATTTGCAAAAATGAAAAAGAAGAAGAAGAAGAAGAAGACTTAGAGACCAGGTTGTGGAGTTGACATTACGTTAAAAGCTTGGATTTGATTTTGCGGCGGATTTGATTTTGCGTATAAGCTGTGAGTTAGGCGGTTGTCGGGGCAATTTTAGCAGGCAGTATTCGTGTGCATTATCGCCCTTGCTGAGGGGAATTAGGTCATTCTTTATTCACTGTCAGAGTTGATACGCCTCTGATTATCTTCCACGCTCCGCCCCCTTATTCATGAATTGTGTTTGAATGTTATTTGATACTTGTGGAAATGTGGAATTCCATCACAATGATTCGTTTCAGTTCTATCTTCGTTTAGTATTGAATTACTTTGTTTGTCCTTGTATCCCTCGAATAAATATTTTTCTCTGTCTTGTATTATTGTACATTCTCACACTACAGGTTAAAAGAGAGCGTAGATTTACAAATAATGTGCGTTTTGGCTGAATTCGGTACTTAGACTTCCTTACAGACGTTGTTTCATGTACCATTTTACGCTTTGTTAAAAAAAACCCCTCAAAAACCACGTAAAACTACCCATCTTTCTAAATGTGGGTTGTTATTATACAACATTTTGTTTTCTAATCTATTTTTCTCTACCTTCTGTTAAAAATACACATTATGTGTAGTCCATTAAAATATTGATATTCAACGACAAAATAATGTTATTTATTAAACAGATATCTTTTTCGAATTTACAGTTCAATAGATGACATTTATGATAGTGAATTAACTGCGTAATGAGCCTTCAAAACTGCTGATTTGTGGAAACAAAGATATTTCTTTTAGAGATAAAAATATACCTTTTCCAAGTTTCAAACATTAATATAGAAATAGGCGTCACCAATAGACGCCTTCTTTGGGAATCATTCCTATAAAAGAAATCTCTGAAAAGATTCTATATTACTGAAAAAGACATACATTTCATAGATAAACTTTGACAGCTGAAATGTATATGTATTGTGCAGTGCACGCCACAATCTAATTTGACTGATATTGTTTTTTATTAAGGACAAACTGACCTTTTCATAGGTTTAACGTCTTTTGAATTATATAAGGCATTGAAATTTCAAAGACTATAAACAAGCCCATAAAAAAACAGGTGCATATAAACGCACGCTGGATACTTTATAACTGAACGAACAATATTGTCCGACCCCTTTTTTGTGATGTATTTACTTTTCAAATAGAGCACAATTAGCCCTAGAAATGCACTGGATTGGTAATTGAATCAGTAAGTTAAACCTACGGGTCTCCTTTGCTGCCTTCCCCCGCAACTAAACATGTCTTTTATCTATAACGACCGCTCGACATAAAAACATTTATTCCAATTTTTCCGTTGTTCATAAAAAAACATTTTGTATCTAAGTAACGCCACTGCCTAAGGGGCATGGGGCTGTTGAGATCGTGTCCCGGTATACGCACGCTCCAGTTCTCGATGCGTATGATAGACTATCATTCCATTATCTAGATTTTTTTTAAACCTTCTTTTTTATATCGGCGACACATTGAAATTAACCAGTAAATTGAACTTTGGCCAATGTTTGATCAGCTAGAGTATCCCCGTACGTGTCAACGCAAAAACGCTGTAACGTGCAGTAAACAGGCGATGCATGATACGGAAACACGTTCTTGCAGGGAAAGTAAGGTAGCCACTATAGCCGCGGACTAGCCATAAAACCTGCATGGCTCTCGGTATTAAACTGACAAAGTTAACAGGACTGTTTTACTCGGATTTTACATGGTCAGAGAGACTTACAAATGATGTATGATTGAGAAATTGAAGAGAGCTCCAAAGTGAAAAGGGATCGTATTTCCTGACGATCGCCATATATTAAACAAAGCGAAAGTCAAACAGTTTCACCAGGCCTATAAGCCCACGCAAACTGCAAACAATCCCCGGCCTTTGAATATTGACGTCATTAATATAAGAGAGTGGGGGCATATCGAAATGAATACTATTCTAAACGAGAGTCGGTTTCATTTTTGGCATAAATGGCCCAATCGTAATAAGACACTAAACACGGTAAAATTGATATCATTCAATTGGTGATAATATAGCCAACAAACGAACATCTCTTCTTTAGCGAGCAGGTGTCGGTTTTCCCTCATTTGTGAATTACTTTCAACAAAATAAATTCAATTGTTTTGATCGCGCCTTAAAGGTGTTTTTAAACGTTGGTGTTTTTTTGTCAAATAATGCAGATTCATGAGAACAAAATATCACGCGTAAACAAATACAGTTGCAGATTCCCAGTCCCATACAGTGCCCACTTTTTGAGAAATACACCCACGGTATTTGTTAAAATCTCTTCATTGTTTTGTTTTATCTTCCGAAGATCAAAACTGTTTTTGGTCATTGGTTTTTCACTTTTCAGGATAAATACAGCATTTTATGCAGAAAATTGTTAACGGTATGTTTCTCCTTTCATAATCCTCTAAGTAATAGGTAAATCTGTGAAGATTTCGCTTTCGGAATGCTAAAAATGTATGATAAAGTATGATTTTTTTTCAGGGGAGTGATGGGGTGGGTGGGGGGAGGTGGGGGTTGCAAATAATATCCAGCATGCAAGTTCTCTCAGCGAGTCCACAGCTAGGAGTCTCCGGGCATCTCCAATTGTCAGACTTGCCTCGAACAACATCGGGAAACATCAATTGTCCCCCAACAGAACGTGACCTAAAATAAATCAGAGGAAGGCTAAAGGAGGGGCGGGGTCTTTCACACACCTAATAATGACAAATAGTTGGGGGATGGGGATAAAATGCGAAAACCGACCTAGATCTACATCTTTTCTGTTCTTTTCTTTTCGTTTTGTGCCGGGGCGGGGGTTGTGGGTTGGGTGGGGTGGGGTTTGGGGGGGGGGGGGGGTCGGTGGGTCTTCAGTGCTTCTCTTTGGCATTCTACAGTTGAGAGGTTGAATGGAACCCTCCCTCGCGACGGCCGAGGTATAACCGGTACAATCACGCCTAAAAATGCAACAACCGATCTTATATCTTGAAGCACCGTTCCCCAGCAGGTGTTTATTTAAAATGTGCGAATGTATAGTGCAATTTGTCACCGTACATGCCGTTTCTTGACACTAGCGCGTCCCCCTATCCTTGCACACAAACCTTGCACCGTATTTGTAACACTCGTATAAATGATTATTTCTCAGTAAATAACGAGGCCTGCTGGGTTCTGTATAGCGTGAATGTGCGTCACAACTTGTCTAATTACTGATGTCAATGACTTGGCGCGTTATATCATTGGACACCCCCTCGTTGAATATCATAAACAGTGCCAAATTGATCGGCGAAATTCCACACGATATCCTCAAGAAAGTTGGTATTTTTTTGTTCTGCCATCGATGAGAAGAACGCCACAGGTATTATATTTCCCAGATGAAGTTACTGCTTCGATCTTGCGATACGAAATCATTATATTGTTCTGTTCTGTATTGTACGAAAGGTACTTTCGTACCTTTGTAGCATACCGAAACAGAAGTCTTCATAGATTTACCTATAACATAATGTATAAAGATGGTGATGGTAGAAACATATACCGTTAAAATATTTCTGCCTGAAATGCTGTATTTATACATATATTTATATCATATTTCCACTGCTTCCTTTCTAAAAGTGGGCACCGTATGTGAGTGGGAATTTCACAGATGACTGTTACTGTATCTTTCTTGATATTTTTGCCCATGAATCTGTTTTTCTTTGACAAACACCAAACCATCAACTGCCACAACTATTAAGAGTTGTAAAATAATATAAACATATTTATCTGCCACATGGCACATCATTCACTTGTTTGCATAAGAAAATACATGTACACGTATTCCTTCGAGGTTAATCCTGTAGATTTAGGCCTTTAAGTTATGTCCACGATTGAGAAATAAAATCCCAGGCCCTTGTATGTTTAAGCGTTGGCAGTGCCAGTAATTTATTGGCAAGAATGTGCTTCTTTGTACATGCCACCACACAAACTTTCGTTACCGGGCCATTTTATGCTCATTGCGTTCATTCACGCGTGGTGTCGGAAATAACCCATGTTCAGGGGCCACCACGCCATTTTACGCGGTAATACAATAGCGAAATTATACCATGCAATGGATCGGACTGCGTTTTGTATGTTACTAGACCCAACAGACAACACCGGTGTAGAAAGGACTTTATTCCATGTCGTAGGGCTGTATGTGGTCATGGTAGTCTGCATGAAGAATGTTCAGTAACTTAGGAACATCAGGGTCCATCTTTTGGAACATTGTTGCAAGCTAGAATCTCGTGTATCTGGTTATAATGGTGCTGAAGAACAACAACATAAAATGGACCGTTCCTTCCGTGCAAGTCAGCCTGTGAGTTTTTAACCTGACATTAAACAAGAGCCTCGGTCATTCCTAAACCCCGCCTCTACTCCGTATATTCCAATTTCATTGCGGGACTTCACCATCGGTTGACCATTTCTCTCAACCAGCCTGCTGTCAGTTGGATGTACTTTGGACTCTGGCTACAATTACAGAAGCCAAATGGATGGAGACCCAAGCCTTAAATATCGACCAAAGGTACGTGTATGTTATTGAACGGCCTCGAGGGATTTAAAACCAGGTGTGCCGTGAACTTATACAATAAGGCAAATTAGTCATGGACTCTCCTTGTCAGTGCAAAATATACAGAGTAAGTGCTCAATGGCCTGTTTTGTGACTTGTCATTTGGAGTCAGTATAAAAGTACCATGATATCACGTTACCATATTGAATTTGTATTGCAACTGATTATTCTTATCGTGTTCACACACATCAGGAGCCAATTTCATAACCCTGCTTAGCACACAAATAAGCTAACTATGTCATTCCTGTCTTGGTAAAGACAGGATTAACAACACAATTCCCATATGCTGTGTATCACTTGTGATTGTTCTTTGGCTGTTGCTCACTGACCATAAATATCAAGTGGAATTTTTAGTGGAGGCTTGTTTTAGTGGGCAAGACATGTTTGTGCTTAGCAAATTTGTGTGCTTGCTTAGCAACTTGTGTTGGGTTGAACTGACACTTAGCAAAATAAACGTTTGTCATTGTATGTATCTGTTGTCGAGAACTTGTTATGCGTTTTGTGTACAACCACCTGCAGTTTTATTCACTCTCAAGTGTAACTTTTTTTGCGTAACTGTTCTTGCACAGAGGCGGCAACTTGACCGCGCACAGACGGTGACCAAGCAAGATCCGACACCAGCCTATTCAAGACACGTCAAAAGATGGATGGGGTATGTACATTCTATACTGACAGATTGTGCAACTTGTACGTGTCATTGTACCTTCACAATGCATTATTATGGATTGTATAAGCCTATTCAGTTACAGTACAATTTCCAAGGGACTCCAGATGTAAGATTTGCTGTACTTACAAAATGCTATTTGTACCATTATGAGATGTTCACCTGCAGGGCGTATCTAGTATCCTTTAGACCATAATACGCCTTTAGCTACGATTCCCTTGTGTTCTAAGTGGAGTACTTGAAATATAGCATGGAGGTTTAACCTGGGTTAACCTTTTACCGTGTGAACGGTTGTACACGTCGATTTTATATGTATACGATTGACAAAGCCAACTTATATGTAGGCTATGTCAACATCACAAAGAAACTACAATGGCCGAATACAAGTCAAAAGCAGTAAACATCCCATGGAAATTTGGTCGGTAGTCCTGTTTGATCAAAGGAGTCTTCTCATACTTAAGCAGATATTTTGTGCTTAAGAACATTTTGTGCTTAAGCATTTTGTGCTTAAGCAGCTGTATGAAATTGGCCCCTGTTGACAATTCTATGATGATTCCTGAAGCGCGATGATCATCGAATACTACTGTAGAGACGGATTCAGATTGTTACCCGGCAATAAGCCAGCATTCGGCTCTTATTCCTAGGTAACCGTCGTTGCTCCGTGCGTTATCTCGTTGGAAAGCTCATAACTCGAAAGTCGGGTGGGGGTGTTGTCCCAGCAAATATCAGTTCCATCTTTTAATTCTGTTTCCTGTTAACTGTATTCCACAAGAGGATTGCCATCCTCGGCTATTAATATAGACACACACACAGGCTCGTGTATTACATACCCGTAGTGATTCGAAATTATTACAGTAGATTGTTTAATAGTGTATTTCGTGGTACACTTAGACGACATGGAAACTACTAAACTACTATTATTGTTTCCTGTGCTTGTTTCATTTCGAGTGAATTTCGTATGTTTCGTAGTGTTTCGTATGAAGTAGCTATACCTCAATGCTACGAGCAATGTAATTTCATTAAAACTCCACTTGGATCTGATATAGATAGATGCAGAATCCTTCAATGTCGCAGTCTGGGCGTTTACGAAACGGAGGCTTAGGCTCAGGCTCAGGCTCCAGCTGTGACATCCATCTGCTGAAAACATAGGTTGCGGTTTTTCATTGAAGCTGAAGCTCTGTTCTCCTTTCCAAACCAGAGAATCTTCTTCCGAACTGCAGCCAAAAGTCCCCTTTTTGATATCCGTTATTTCAGAATGGATTCACGAAATGGAGCCGGAGCCTGAGACGGAGCCCGAGACGGAGCCCGAGCCTCCGTTTCGTAAACGACGTTTTGGCATCCCGCTGTATTTCATTCTTGCTCACAAGAGTGTTGCTATACGTCTGGTACATGTTGTTGTTGTTGATATTCGTAAGATGGAGTCTGTTGTCTCTGAGTTGATGCCTCAACATCGTGGGTCATATCCAGCGGTCATTGATGATCCTGGCTAGTTAAGAAGCATGCTTGTCCACTGTCTGTCCAAGATGTGGCCAGGGTATTAAACGAGAGTCATTTTGTGATGTGGCAGGGTCTGTTACCGATGTCATATCGACAAGTTTAAAAGGAAAGGGTTATTCATCGCGGTAGATACAGATATGGAGGAAAGGTGATCAATGTCACGCGATGTCGATTTGCTGTTAGCGACGTTTTCGGTTGCTGGAACTGCAAGCATTCATCAGGCAAGTCGGTATTATAGTTTATCCGTCAAGCAGTTTGACCAGTCTGTCTGAAACCGAGGGATCTTCCCTCAGATATTCTTATCTCCAGATGATACCATCCGTGAAGGCTAAATCGATATTTTAAACACCATTGATGCTCCTCGTCATCGACCGGGTGGCCATCCACTCGCTTCTGAATACCCTTTGACAATTTTCCTTACAATCTCCGGCTTTGCAATAAATTGCAGTTAGATTGCACAGTTTCTCAGAAGAGTAGTCGTCAAGTCGCGAACAGATTATTTGAGCAAATAGGCCTAACCACTCCCTCAGTCTGTCATTGGTCCGCTCCTATGTTTCTTTGCCTGACTAGACGATTAAGGATGTTTCATAAGGATGAATTGTTGCTTCCGAGTAGGGCCTATGTGCTGAATGTTTTCGGAACATTGTTGAGTCTACTTGCACATTTTTGTAACGCCACGTCATGTAAGCCCACGCAGTTTCATCACTTATAACTATGCCTCCATTATCATGATGCGATACCTGAGATAATCAGCATTTACTTCGGAGAGGGACGAACAATAGATAAAACAATGAAACTATTGTTTTAATTTGTTGTTCAATGATATACTAATGAACATCCAAATCAGATTTATACTTCGGCTCCCTAACAGTGGTTGCTGATTTGTGTTTAACTACCTGTAATTTTGATGCCATTGACGTCATTATGACGTTGGAGATCTTTGGATCAGGATAGAGGCCGTGACAAAGTTCCTTTTGAGTTTCAAGTTAGTACCTAGTACCGTCTGTAAAATTGTTGAGGGAGGCGAAAACAAGGTAGAAATGGAACAATTTCAAAATGCACTCGGGAAGAACCCTGAACATCACTCGGAAGAAGGTATGTTTGATTGCTTCATATCAGTGCCAGTTCATGGAGCTAAATTGGCTTTAATTAATATTTAGATTCTTGGTACGATTGCTTTGGTTCCGACATCCATCATTAAATGACGCTCTTTCCTGCTACAGGAGCTAAGCTTCGAAAACTTTGGCATTACTTTGCCACATAGTCATGTGACGTTGGCAACTGCCCAACTCCGCCAGTACGTACGTCAAGCATAAGACTCGTCTTTTAAGCCGAAACATTAATTTTATTTAGCTGGGCGATTAAGCTGTTGTTTTTTTCGTATAAAAGCAAGCAGGCACCAACAGAGTAAATCTCTAATGTCATCATTACGTATGAACAGCTTACCCAAAGGGCACAGACATGTTGTTTTTAACGTTCTTTTGTCTGGGGGTTGTGACGCACTTGCAAATTGGTTGTCAGGAGGTTGAGTTTCTGATGGTTTGAATCATGAATCTGATCCCGATGTTGATGCGTATATATTTGGTTTCCGAGCGATTCGGTCCATTCATTATATACACCCTTCTGTCAATGGCAGTCTCCCCTTCCGCGTCCATGTTACTCACTTACCAGACACGCTAATGATGGAAATGGTGAAGGGGTTAGGGAGGGTGGGGATTGTCTGCCGGACAGAAAGCCCAAGACAACAGGATGAGCAGTTTCCTGAAAACGTCACCACGAACTTCGCAAGCTGATATACATGTAGACAAGGAGCATGGACCATGAATAAATTAGAGTTCTCAACCCCGACTACATCTAAGGTCTGAATTAACAAAGTGATGGAATAGACCTCAGGGAACATTTCTAGGTACTACGTGGCTTCAAATTGTGGTAGCACTTTTGTGTAATATCCCAATATTTTTGCAATATTTCTCAACAAAAATTTAGAAAAACAAAAGAAAAATGTCTGACTTATTATTTTTTTTTATGTTATTTCTCTGTGAATAGATTATGAATTATATAATCACATAATCATTCACCAAAATATATATCAAGGACTTGGGGGGCAGAAAATACGTCCACGCCCCTTTTCAGTTGCATTGTGGGAAAGTGAATCGTGTTTTTTTGTTGATCCTCAAATATGATACCTCATTTTCTCAAAAGTGATACCACAATCTGAAGCCACATACTACCTAGCAAAGCTGTTAATGGTATAAACTTCCATTTTATGATGTCAAACCTTAGATGTAGTGGGTGTTGAGCTAACACAGGAATAAGAGGGTTTTTAGAACTTAGCTCCTCGACTACTAATTAACTCTGACAAATTCTCAGAGTATCCAGCCAGCTTTCCTAGAAGAACCAGTGCGTGGTTTTCTTCTCCTTGTTGGGAAAATATGACGGCTTGAATGCTTTACTTTCAAACCGTGAGGCAGGAAAGTTGCTCCGTGCTCCCGTCCGTGGATTCAAACACAGACCATGAACTATGCATGCGAGACCTTCTTATGCATAGGCCTATACCGGAACCTCGCATCCTCCTTAACAGAGCATCCACGAATCAATAATGAGACCAGGGATTGTGTGATGTATGACGAAATTAGACAGATTAGACATGGTGTAATTAGGGTAATATGTTTTATGAGCACGATCTCAACCTCCTTCCCTCATTTCCCACGAAGGCTCATTAATCTTCCAATAATGTGTATCCGACTGCAACGACAGAGTCAATGCATTATTTGAGATTGTGACATAATATGGCCCCCACGGGAGAGATAGCAGTGAAACTCTTTCCCATCTGTCATAATGAAAATGTTGGAATTAATAGTTAGTTATCGTCTCTTTTGTTTTTAATTCGCTTCAGTCACATGCAAACCTCGTCACCATGGAAGTTTGTACTCTGTATTTCTTTAACTCCATCCTAGCAAAAAAAGCATCTCTTATCTCGGTTGCCATGACGACGCTCTGTGATGATTTACCTCGAGCAGATGCAGCGTCTTCGACGGATCAAAACGAAATATCGCGATGATAACACAGCGATGACACGTGTTCAGAGATGAATTTTTAAAGCTGCTGCTCACTTGAAGTATTTTTTTTCGGAAGAGTTTTACGATAAGCCACCTTCTGCTTCTGCTACAGATGTTTATCTCGAATTCATCCGAGGGAAGCCTTGAATCGCATTATATTTGGGATGAATTTTGGATTAATGTCCATGCTGTTTGTCCTTGAATGTTTTGACGGCGGTGTATTCACGCGAGTGTTTCTGAAAATATAGATTTCTAGTAATTGTCAACGCTTTAGTAATGACCTAACGTCATTGATTAAGTCCATGTGCAGTTCGCCGATTTTCCTTTTTATTCAAATGAGCTGAATTTAAGTCTCCCAAACCTGTTTTTATTCTGCTTTCATTTCCATCTGTATGTTTTGATATATGATATTGCAGTATGTAGCAATACGAAGCACATGACATGAAACTCTCATTTAGGTATGATACCCACGCCGTGCAAATCCTATAGTAATGAATAGAGGCATTGCAGACGCGCTGTACTACTTTAATGACTCCAGTAAACAAGAGGATTAAAGCTAAAAGCGCGAGCCAGCCACAGCCACACGGCCTTTTGTTGGGTCCATTCTGTACAGTAACCAGAACCGGAGGAGTATCACAGTACAGTTATATACACAACCTCAAAATATGTAGGTTAAACCTACCAGGATAGATTACAACGTTTGGGGCGCGGAGATCCCTTCGACGCTCACGAGCAATTTGGGGAAATTGATTTGGGGATTTCTATTTTTTTTTTTTTTTTGACGAACGTTCCCCGACGATAGATAAAAACGTCCGTCTGGTGGGCAGATCTGTAAAGAGCGGCTGATGGTAGAGAACTTCACGGCGCATCGTATTTCTCCTCCACAAGAATTAGCAATCTCACCAACGGGTAAATAGTTGACCGGCTGGTCTGGCTCCCGACGAGTCAGAAAACTAAACTCACGTTCGCCCCGGGAATTCAAGGCTTTCCTCATCCCTTTCATGTGGAGCTGCTGCTGACCTTACCATTTGCCGGATTTTTTAATCTGCCGTCCCGGGGACCGGGCACGTCAACGTACTATTTCTCCTTCTTCTTTTTTTTGGACGAGCAAAAGGCAAGAGGTTTATTCCCGGATTTAGGTGTTTTTGTTTAATCAAACAGTGGACGCGCCAGTTGGTAAGATGAATTGTGCTCGGTGAAAGGGAGAGAGCTCCTTCTTTAGATTTGAAAACATTCGTTGTATAGCTCTTCCGCGTCATTTCAATGGCAAGCAAAAGCTTGATAGCAGAAGGCGCAGCTGATTCTAGCGTTTTTTCTTCTTCTTCTTCCTCTTCTTCTTCTTCTGTTGATAGACCATTTATATTGCGCAGCTCCTATATTTATATACGCTACTGCCCATGACAAATGTATTATTATATCTGGTCATCGGTTCATAATTGACATTTCAACTCCCTGGCAGTATACAGCTCCAGCTACCATAATGTGCACAGAGGCTAATCAAACCACATAGCCATCTCTACCCTCGCAGGTACCCATTTACACCTGGGTGAAGAGAAGCAATATCCTCTTGCCCAAGCATGCAAGCACCACTAGCCCAATGGCTGGATTCGAACCCACAATCTGTAGATTGACCACAAGATCTTGAGTTCGACACGCCAGACCACTAGACCACAGCACCCCAGCTGCTATTAACGGGCACAGGGGAACCCATGCCTATCATAGACATAACTTGTCCTAAGTATATATTGCCTCCAGCTTCATGACCTATCCGCAAGTCGTGGTCCACATAGGTTTTATAACATCTCAAATGATGTACTGAGATGCTGGTTTTACTTACTGGATGGCCCACTGGCATTTTATGTGGTCACCAGTCCAAGTAGCTGGCTAGTCATCTTGTGCTACGTGTCCCGTGCATAGAGCTCTCAGTCTGGAAGTCTGGTATCATAAAGAGTTTATTATTAAGATGCTTAGTCATTATTTCAGTGATTTGGTATCATGGATGAGTCCGATATTTTGATCATTGATTCGGATACAAATCATGGAGTCAGCATGTCAGTAAGTTGAGTAACATAACTGGGGTCACTGGATTGATCAGTTGTGCCAACGGATCTCGCTTTGGTATAATTGTGATGGAGATCACCGAAAGTTCTAAATTGTTCCTCTCAGTTCCAAACTTTCACTCGAGCGTTTGGTCTCTCTGCAAAGCCCCTAGTGGCCGTGGTATGATTGCACTTCTGAGAGAGTTAAAAGGCCATGCTATGTGAAGTGATCATGGACACTTGTATGACATCTTGCGTGATTACCGACGCACGGTAATTTTACAGCTAGGCCTTCTATGTCGTGTAGCGTGTAGTTTGAGAACCCCCATAAATGTTATTACCATGCACGAAATCAAAGTGAAATTGAAGTGCAAGTGAAATGTGAGAAAAATTTGCACTTTGTTTACACGTGGTAGTGAGTTTTTGATCATATTCTGTAGTAACTCGGGCTGATGTGACACACTGCACTTTGTGACCAAACGACAATCATTTCCCACATACAAATTGGTGCAACGGCGAACCGATCGTGTTTCTGTGGATGAGGAACTTTATGATTTTATCTGATTGGGGAAGTGGGGCAGGTCATCTCGGACTATTTCTGTGGCGCCACACGAAGATCTGAGCAACCTCCCAATAACAAACTCTCGCCCCAAAAAGTTTTGGGTGTTTCATGGGTTCATATTTTCCCAATATTCCTTGCCCCTTGTGTTGATTTGACTCTGTAGCGTAATGGCCTTTTGAGGCTTAGTTCTTTAAACAGTTGAAGACTTCTGAAGTATGTTTTGATATGTTTTTTTGTAATGAATCCTTGGGAATATTCTCCGTTTGTCTAGTAGTATGTTGGTATCTTTAAAGCTAACATCATAGATTTTTGTCAAAGAAATACAGATTCATGGGCAAATATATCAAGGAAGATACATTAAAAGTCAAGTGTAAAATATTCAGTCCCATACGGTGCCCACGTTTTGAGAAAACAGTGAAGAACGGCCACAGTATTTCTTAAGTCTTTTCTCTTTTATTTTTGATCTATCTATATTTTCTGGATAGATAGAACATTTCAGGCAGAACAATTGTAACGGTATGTTTCTACCATCACCACCTTTATACCCTGTAAGTTATTGGTAAATCTGTGAAGATTTCTGTTTCGGTATGCTATGACAGAGTATGGTACTTCCTTTAATACAAGTAGGGACTTTATAGTAAGGAAAGCTGCGACACCATGATTAGGTTATCCATTTCTGTACTACGGCAGGTGTTTTGAACGAGCCATTTTAGCTCCCGTCCTCGTTTCAGCTTTCGGTGCAATTATGTGTCGTGTTGGTGAAATACCTAGAGATCGGCCTTTGTGATGAGTAAGGTACAATGCTTTTGTTGGCACCAGCCCACGCGGGAGAAAGTGGAGCGCGGCAATTTGTCGTTCTCAAAATCATAATGCATTGACCGAGTTTTTTTTTCTTCTGGGTCTGTGTACAATCGCTTAGCTGTCGATGCCGGTCACCATGTCAGTTCGTTTGGCACTCCGTGGCTTAAATAATAAGGTGTGTTAGTATGGTAGAAGATTGCCAGAAACAAAGATTGATGGTTGTGTGTATACCAACGGCCAAATGCATTTCAAAGCCTCGTCAGTTTAACGTGGCTTGTCTCGCCTCTGCACCTTTTGGAGCGCATTTTAAGTGCGTGCACGTGCACGGTGCTCAACGGGACTACGGAGGCTCCGCCAGGACGCACCTGGCTGTGAATTCTAGGTGGCACGTAAATTCGTTCAGAGGCGCCTAAATACACATCTACCTCACTTTCGCTCAATACAATGTCTCCGGAGCTGGAAGCACTCGTACACGTATAGAAATTAATTTCCATTCATAAATAAAATATTTCATTCGTGACTAGACATTGGGGGCTTTATAAGACGCCGTTACTGATGTGCACATATATAGGGAAGCATGTCTGGAGATAAGATACGTGACCGTCAATGTATATACAAACTGGAAATTTGGGTCGATTATGTATTGTCAAAGGGAAGAGACCATGCACGACCAATCGTTGTGGTTGATATACCTTTGGTAAGTAAGTTTACGGTTTCCCCACATCCCCGCACGGCGGCGTTACGGTATCAATTGCTGTACTAGATACACGCTCCGAACGATGATCCGGGTTCGGGTCCTTCATTCTCACGATTTTGTTTGCCTTTTATAAGACGGGGGCTTCTGCTCTCATATTATCGTAGCAGCCATCTGATATCATCCACGCGTTCTCTTTGCTGAACTAGTTCACTGAGCGAAACGGCGTCCGATCAGCTCCCGATTGCTGGATCTCGGTCGGGGGCCGGTGATCCCGTGCAATCCCTCTCATTTGCCCTTCTCTGAAATCCTATTGCATTTGATTGATTGCTATACTGTTTAGATAAGATGTGACCCCGAAACCCATTTTTGTTTTCGTCTACGATCTATAGCTTCTCTTATATATTTGTTTTGGTCATGAGAGTAGGCCTAGGCTTGCTCTCAGCAATATTGTCTCGTCGGTGGCTTACTTGGGCAGGATTAGGGGGAATCTGCGCTTTAATAGTCGTGCGTGTAGAAATCAAAGTGGTGTCGACGCCCAGGGAACGCTTGCACTTCCGAAGAGCTTGAACCGTTTGACATGAGGTAAAAGTCTACAAACGGCCTCTCAGTATGATCGTCTGAGAGGGAAGTGGCATTTGACCCCTTTTTCGTATTTGTTTGAACCGCTGGATCTCTTTGATAATAGCCTTCGACTTACCGAGGTTTTCGTATCTGATACTGCAGCTGTGAATACTACATCATTACTCCTATCTTTGAACAGCATATTATGCAAGCAAATGTATTATTGTCCATCTTAAAAAAGAAAGTGACCTTCTGAATTAATCCTCAAGTTGTCTATGTTTGAAATAATACACATGGACGCTTTTCCTCGGCGAAAGTGTCTGTATTAACAGAATTAAAAAACGGGGCAACGTCCTCCGGTGAAACTACCGCTGTTTGCTGCGTCGTATTCCTGTGACGACGAAAGAGTCGCCGGCGTCTGTCGAGATCAAGATCGTGTGTATAATAATAATAATAATATAAATACCGTCCAATGTCATTATTTCCCGAGTTGGTTCGTCCGTCGAGAGAGGAATATCAACGGTGCCATCCTGTCTGATTCCCTCGTCTTTAGCGAGATAACCCAGATGAAGATTAAGTGAAACGAGAGGGGGCCCCCTCACGCTACCGGTAATGGGACAGTGAGCTGCTGCAGCACTCGCCAGCACCGCACACACGTGTCTTTTTGCTCGGTGGAACAGTATGTCATTTCGCACTGTTTTATGTTCCTGATGCCGAAAGCACATTACACGGTCGTTAGAGAAAATCTGGAAATATACTTAAGCCATAACCACATGTTTACTACTACTATCGTGATTGTGAAGTATAGTTTCACATTAATGTTTGGTTACTAAACCCCTTTTTTCATGTTGTTTTGATCCAGGGTATTGGCTGTGTAAGAACCGTTTAAACAAGTTTGGGCACAAGCTTGTCACGTACCTTTTACGGTTTTAAAGGTTTACTGTAATCAAAACTCATGTGAAGTTAAATAAATCTCCATTTTTATAAAACTCAACCTGTTGTTCATTGTTTGTTCAAAAAAATATTGTATATAGAAAAGGGAGTTATTTTAGACCCATATTTTAGCACCCCAAAACCATTCTTTATATTTTATTTGAACAATTGAGTTGGTTTTGCACTATTTTCCCGTGACTCACATGTACGATTGAGCTCAAAGTTTCACAAGTGTGTTATATTATGTACGGGTTGGATTAGACAAAGTGTGAGTTTCGTTCTGTGACCTTTTTTTACCAATCATGTATTATACCTTTAAGGCATAATGAGGACTGTATGGTGGGACGTATATACGTACAGCAACCCGCGCTAGAGGTTGTGTGCGCCAATGTCATTATAGGCAGCCTATTCCTGATGAATCTACACACAACTAAGAATCGAATTGTACTTTAATCGGCTTGTATCGTTCCATAACAGTTCATCCCTGTGGAATGGCAGGTAAATACACTGACAAATGACATGTGTTTTCGTTACAACCTCTTCAACGATGTCCAATTCTTGCGACAAATGTAATAGATGAGGGATAATGCAGTCAGTTAAAAAACAAACTTTATCCGTTTCATTCATTTTATCTACCAAAGAAGCAAAAAAATTGCGACTTCGGCTCAGTAGAATGCAGCTTGCGATGTAGGTTGAGATGTTGTTGAAACCAATGTCCGCGTGTATACGTACGACAGGCAGACATCCCACGAGATATAGGGAGGCGATTCGTTCCAATCGCATTCCGAGACGGAAAGCACTTAAGTCTCTTATACGCCGCACTCATAGCCTTTGATAAACCATGGAGCTTCGCGATCCAGTGAAATGAGAATGCTGACGAAGGCATACCAAATGTCGTTTCAGTATATCAAACAGGGAACACATTCCCACTGGGGATATGTTACGTGCGCGCGCGCGTGTGTGTGTGAATTAGATATCAGTGCCCGTGCACACCAAAGGGAAAAGAACATGCAAAATTGCCGAGCCTATATAGTTATAGCAGGCAGGAAATTGAAACGAACTAAAGGTATTTGTGTCTTTTGTTTAATCAATTGAATACTTGAAAATAGAAATAGTCCTAATTGTAAAGCAAAATAAAAAACACTCACTGTCGAAAATCAGGTCATGTCTCACGTGATGCATGAAATCTCGAATCACCTGTTATTCTCATCCAATCTGATATGCGCGATGGGAAAGATAAATGTACGCCTTTTAGATGCTCGCTCATAAACAATCCCCAGATTTAAATAAAAAGGGGACTGCTTTCTTGGTTCCTCTTTTTTGAATACTTTTTTTTTAGTATTTCTTGATCATGATCGATTGGGGCTTGTCACTGAAGATGGCGCTGCATGGACAACGTGATCACCTGCTTCAGACATCAAGCAGCTTTTGGCCGTACGTTGTCATGCACCGATTTACGCGGGAAAATGTTTTTGGAAACTAAAAATAAAAAACACCCCATATGTCATCCACGCGTAGCGATTGTGTGTGTGCAACCGATTCGGGTATTTGTTTGCAAATCTACGGTGCTTTTCCTTTGTCCCACGGGCGGTGGAAAGCGGGAAAACTTGTGCAAAATATTGACAGAATTGCTCAAATGTTGTACAAGTAGGCTTATTATGTACACATGCTTGTCACGAGTGCCCCTGTATGTATTGCCTATGGGGATCGACATTGTTTTGTAGACTTTTGTAGACGATGGTTGTGAATTCTTTGTGTGTTTTCTTTGCAGGCAACGTATTGTATTATATTTAGTGGTTGTTTGTTTCACGCACAAGATCACGGATCATCTTGCCGATCCGGATCCCATTTTAGCGTATCCTGCATGGGATGTGGATCCGCAGATCTGGGATCCCGTGCGTTGATTGAACAGTCCCTAAGGGCACGGTGGTTAAAGGAGAAACTTGTTGACGGTAACACAAATTATTTGTACATTGGTCTAATGACGCGTTGAAAAAATACTGCGTCCACAAATTATATACATCACTAGGTACTAGGCCCTATAGCCGCTGCACCGTGTACAGTCAAATTCTGTATTTGTGTGAGCCCGTGCAAGTTCCATAAGCAAGTACGGTACGCGTCTAATAATAATGTGTCTTTCCGTAGAAATCCCTTGCCGGCTAGGGCGATTGTAATCTGCGGGGTTAGGTGCTGTTCGAAGCAAAAGGACTTGTTGTGGAATTGACCAGAGGTATACGGTTACACTGCAGTAATGGAGAGCTATAAATACTCACTTTATGGGACACAGTTTCTTTTTTTTTCTTTCACCAATTTATTTGTTTGTCTATCACTTCCCGAATCCTTCTTTTGTAGAAACGGGGGGAAATTAAGAATACCTCTGTAAATGTGTAAATTGTGTAAATGTGTAAATTAAAGCAATATTAGAAGGCAATACTGTGGGTTATATGCATGGAAGCAACACACTTAGTTGGTGTATAATAAGTATAGCGTCCTTCAATCATACCTTGTGTTCTCAATTTAAACACGTAGTAGAATCAATAGTCACCTTAGACCTACTTCCATTAATTGCTGCGCACGTATTTTTTAAACTGGGTAAAAGGCCATTTTAGACGTCACAAAAAAATATCTCCGTACACAGCAGCCTTGCAGATGATCATCTTTGACATATTCTGCATAAAGAAAACAAGAAAAAGTAGAATAGAGGATCAAATAAAGAATCAAAACAATCCATTGGAAGAAAAATATGGATGAATCAGTGACATACATTTTAGTAAAAACTCATGGAACTTCAGTTAATACATATTTCCCAATATAATTTCATGTTCCGCAGTGATTTTACAAACTAGTAGCGACGAGGTGACACCTTTTTCGGGTATATTTCTCAAGACTTTGCAACTAAACCACCAAATGATCTAAAAAATAAAATAAAACTAGCCTGGCTATTGAGAAGATTTATTTATTTCACAGAATAACGCCACTGAATACTGCGGACATTATTCAAAATCCTGCCGATGCAATGGCACACCAACTATCCTCATGAATGCAACACGATTGCTTGGCCAAGGAAACCTTATGAAGTTACCCAAGACAATAGACCCTAAGCCATGCCGGGCCAGTGTAAACAGAGACTTTAATTACAATCCATCGATTGGAAACAAAAAGTAACAATAACATTTGTGGTGAATGAAACCGCGCTGCATAAGTACGAACAATGCCTAACATACTTGCTTTAATTCCGTTGCACGTGCTCATTCGAAGTTTCAATTTCCTGACAAACACACCGGGGCTATATCACGTGACTCGAGGCATGCGCCGAATGCACAGGGACCTCACGGGAGCCTCGGTATGATCCGGGGGCTTTAATAAGCCATTCTCATGCATTGCGAGGGAATTGTCGTTACACAAGCCAAGCAGTTGTTTGCTGAGAATGATTAGACAGTGTCAATAGTATAAGACTGTGATTTTCAGTAGTCTATTGTAAACAATTGACTTTGAATGCACACGAAGACTGCAACTGTGAGCTGAAATCCTTAAGAAACCACTTCAGTAAGTCCCCAGTTAAGCTATAGTCTAGTTGGTCTAAATTATTTATACTTGTTTTTACCCTTTTTGTTGGCTTGTGGAGTGTCGGTTTTCATTTCAAATAATAGCAGCCACTACTCATGATGATTTACTCGATCACAAAAGAGGTTGTATCATAACTATTTCGTCAGATAACTCATTTTGCTGTTTGTCGAATTCGAGTCAGTCTTAAATGTCGAAGGCGAAATGTCGAAATGTTGACTCAAATAGCTTGCGGACAGACTCATGACAAGTTTTGCAAAAGTTCAAACAGGGCAAGTGGAGTCCAGACTTATAAACGGCCTTTGTTTTCTCTCGTTTACCTATCGTTGTATCCCGCACGTTTTTTTCCTTTTATTTTGTTTGTTTGAGATAAAAACCGCTCCGATCGTTTGCTCCATTTGCAGTTATTCTTGCGCGACTTGTCTCGCGGCTAAAGAGCCTTATAGGTTGCCGTAAGACTTAGATCTCCAGTCAATTGCTGGCTTTTTGCGTATTATTTCCAGGAACGGGCCATGTTTTGTTGTTCCCCCTTCCACCTGACTTTCTCTTACCCAGGCCGCTCACGTCGCTCGGATCGAGTTGAGTAGGTGAGCTAAGACCTGGAGAGACGCACAACAGTCCGGCAAAGAACCCTTCGGTACCATTACTGGGCCGGAGGTTGGCCGGACTTGGATTCACGGTGGACAATTAAAACGTACCTGTAAGAGGCACTGGTTTCTCTGCATGCAGTGCAGTGCATGTGGGCGATCAGCCGCATGATAACTAACCACGGAATAAAAGATAACTCGGGGAACATGCCCAGACTTGTCTTGTCTCCCCGACCGAGCGAAAATGTTTGGCTTAGATTTGTTCGGTCAAAAAGTTATCTTGTATCCCAGCAACGACGTGAAGCTTGGTGGCTTGGGAGTTCCTATATTCTACCGAAGTACACTAGTGCGCTGCAAAATTCAGTTCAAAGAGTGCACGCGCAGTGACACAGCAGATGCGTGTGGTTTTGTTCTTCTCGAATAAAGAGGGCCCAGAGGAAAGTGTCTGGAAATTGGAGAAGACCTTTTCACCCCCTCTTTTCCAATCAAAGTCGTCTTCTCCCAACCCAGCCCCACCACCCAATGTTTATCAAATTTGGTAGATTTGAGATAAACATATTGATTAAGATACAAGGTATATTTTATGAAGAACATTTCCACAAAAAATCGTAAGCTACACTTCCGATGTTGGCCAACAAGTATGCAAAATGATATGTCGATGAGATAACGTTCCGTTGGCTCCAGATTATTACAGTTAATTTAATAAATTTTATATTGGGAACAAATTTTAATGGATCTGCATATATCACGTATAATGGACGGCTATAATATCGCAAAATTAAGTGCAACCTTAAATAACCGTTAACGTTAATCATGATAATTATGAAACTAAAGACAACTGTAGTTTTGTCATGGGAATCCTTCTACATTGGATTCCTTTTTAGCTTATTAGCTTAAAAACAAAACAAAAAGGTTTACATAATTTGTTTAACCATAGGGAATATATTCATTAAAAGATTAAATTGTGATAATATCCTACCTCCCCCATATTTACACACTCGGGCCCCCTCTGGCCGGGTCAGGCGCACTTCTAACCTGCCCCCTCCCCGGTCCCATTCAGACCGCAACAGTTCGGTGTCACTCAGTCGTTGAAATCACTGCAAGATCCCAGTGATCTGCAGCTCTATACGGACAGCGATGCTCAGTCATGCAGCGGTGTGTACGGGACATCATCGGATCCAGATCTAATACCAATCTTTGTAGTGTGCAGAAGAAAAAGAAGAAGAAGAAGAAGAAGAAGATTCTTGAGAGTGCAGTCGCAATTGTCATAATACCATCTGCAAGCTTGGACATCTGATAGTGGCTGCATTTTTCTTCGAAAATCTCTGATATCACCCTGCATGAGAGAAAAAATGCCCCTGATGCTGCTGTCCTCCGTATTATAGGGCATGCAGCGAAGTCCTTGATTAAAGTCCGTGGCCTGGCTGGCTGGCTGGGCGACGTTATCTATAAGGCCGGTCGGATAGCTCGCCCAGAGGGACCGGCAAGAGGGGACCGTGATAAAGATCGCAGTATCACCGAGGCCCCTGACGGGACTCCCCCGTCTAATTGACTTAAAATGCACGCTTTATTGGATATTGAAGACAAAATTGCGATGAATCTGGTTCAAAGGTTCTCACATGAAACAACCCTGAAGAAATGGAGATGAGAAAAAAAGAATGAATATGCAGAGGTTGCCAGCGTAGACTAAAAAAAAATGAATAAATCAAACTTCCATTATGAAAATATTCTACAGCCTAGTTTCTTTAATCGCACGCATGCGAGCAATGAATTTCAAGGCAGCCTGACTCAGGCGGTTCAAAATGCACTTGTTTTTTCAAATCTCTCTCTTGTTTGTTATTCCATGGCCGAACGTTCTTTTAATCTGTGGAGCGAGACTTTCCCGCGCATATTTTTAACATTTGAATGTGAACGTCACGGACGCCACATGGGTCTTACTTTATAATGTCGAATGTTATTCAGAGCTTCCTGTTAAATAAAACCTCGGATTGATTTTTCAGTGTGGTTTTTTTTTAGCGAAGATATTTCCGCTCGGCTACATTTCATCTTATCATTGCCAAGAAGCTCCCGAACAAAACACGGCGGTGTGTAAAAAACATCCAGTTGTTCGCATGAAAAGAACAATATTGATGTCTCTACTCTTTAGTAGTAAACAACTCTTCAAAACACGATGACATTCTTTGGATATTTTCTTCGCCATTCAATTGGCAGACCAAAGCTGTATAAACATAATATAGATGCATCCGCCTGGTCTATTTTGGTATTACCTATTTTTGTTGTGTTTGTCCAAAACAGACAATGATGACCTGCCGTGGTGGTCATTTTGTGAGTAGACGTTTTCGTCTGGAACAGTTTGTCATGGTTAAGACCATTTTTCTTCGGACAAGACCGAACTTGAAAAAACATAATAAATGCATCCGCTTCGTCTATTCTGGCTTTACCTATTTGTGTGTGTTTGTCCAAAACATACGAATGACCGATTGTGATGATCACTTTGCGAATAGACGTTTTCGTCGCAAACAATTTGTCATGGTTAAGACGATTCTTTTTTGGAGTGAACGAACGTCACCCTGGAGAGGAACACTCCCTCAACGAGGCAAAACGCCGAACAATATTTGCTCGAGTTCCTTCTTTAAGGGGCAAACAATGTACTCGGTTTATTCCCAGCGCCACTTGCTAACCATTTCAGAGCAGAATGTGATGTTTAAGGTCTCCGTTCTTGAAGTTCACAACCAACAAAAAAAAGCAAGGCATGCACAAAAATCCATTTCGAAAACACGGCTTTACAAACACCCTATCGGTTATTCGCCCCAAAACTTAAATCAACGGTATAGAAAGGCGTTTAGGATGTGACACGTTTCCCGGGGAAAAATGAAGTCAGATCACGATTTTTTTTTTTTTCGTGGAGGGGGAGAAAGAGCGAAAAGAGAGAGAGAGTAGGGAGGGAAAAAAGAGTCTTTTCACGCCGATGAACGTTCGGCTGGGCGGAAGTTTGGCCTCCACGGCAGACTGATCGCAGCCACTTCTCCAGGGCCAGTTACGTGACCTGACGAGCTTTGTCACCGGTCGCCCCAAGACAGGGCGAAGTCGTTCCCGCACGTATACGCCATCCGATATGCTCTGACTCGGTAAGCGATATCTACCGAAACGCCCAGATGCATATTCCCGGCCTGTAATGATATAACCCATATAAGAAGTAGAAATGAATAAAAAATGCATGCAATTATATTTATCGTGTGTTGTGAGCATAAGGCACACTAGAGGGACTATGATCAAGTGTAAGTCCGCAAAATGTATTTTCTTCTTCGTCTTGTTTTTTTTTAATACGCGGGAAAGCATTCATGACCGCTAACAGTATGTGCGGGTGATCAATATTAAGCTTCCATCAACCACGAAATATATATCCAACTTAATTCTTAGCCACACACATATCTTTTAGTACTACAAACTCAACCGTATGCAAATAAGGTCACTTGTAGGTCAATTATTCATCAAGTCGCACAGGTGTATCCAAAAGCTGTACATGGTACCATAGAGGTAGGGAGCTTTATGATATGAACCAAGTAAACCATATTTCTTTATTATTTAAGTAGAGAAAGGACTTTATTTTTATGGATCTAAGATTTTAAGAAATGTGTTGATGCATGCAGATGCTACTCATAATATTGTACTGAATCCGATGGATTCAATCCCACAGTTGTCAAAACAAACTATTCCTCCTCTTTTTCTTCTACGTCTACTGTTGTGTTTTGGTGTTATTTTGATTCATAAGAATAACAGAAAACGTTATTCCTTTTCTCCACCTCAATTCTATATGGATTGAGGTCTGTTTTATAGGCCCAATTGTTCATTACGTAACACGTGGATCGTGAAACCTCAAGTCGCCTTCAACCAGCTTAATATAAGTTTTCCCCGTACACTGTCTTGACTTGACCTCGCAGAGGCGTCATTTGGTGTCAGTCTTGGAGAAACTTGTGTATATCTGTCACGTACTAGTTATAGTTCAAGCAAAATCTCTCCCTACGCGCTTAAAGGTAGTGTCATACTTTTGGTAGCATACCGTAAATGGCTGTCGAACATGCACCCAATACCTTCCTTACTGGCCTCTAAAGATCCCAGTTCTTCCCTCTCGTGCATACGTGAGATGACACGCTCTGGGCCTAATTTCATAGAGCTGCTTGGCACAAAAATTGGCTAAGCATGACACTTCTGTCTAGCTTAGTTAAAACAGGATTAACAACAAAATTTCCGTGTGTTGTGCATCACTTGCAATATTGTTCTTTGGCTGTTGTTCGCTGACCATGAATATCAAGTGGAATTTTCAATGGTGGTTTGTTTTATTGGGCAAGCTATTTTTGTGCTAAGCAATTTATTGTGCTAAGCAGCTTTATGAAATTGGCCCCTGGTCCTTGAAAGATACGGGAACGGATGGAAATCACCTCCTGATCAAGTTTCTTTGGAGGTCGGGCAAACTAACCGTAAAGTACGGGAGTAAATCCACCTACAGAGGTGTCATCAACCTTGTATAGAGTGAGTTGTTGATTTTTGTCTTAAACATGAGGCTGATTTTAAAAGCCAAGAGATTTAACATCGAGTGACTTGTCTATATCTTCTGTACTTCGGTGATTTGTTAAATATCAAAGTGGTATATTAACGCCTAATCGAAGCTCTTTATTAAGGGGTTTCTTAACCTAAGATTGGACGTCAATGTCCGTTGTCTCTTCGATTTGGTCTCTTGTCATTAGTCGCGCTTCCCACGTATACGTTTTTACACTTTACCGTGATGGTATCATACTGGGAGATTTATTATGATTTGTTCCTTAATGAATGGCAATATAGGTATATGGCCTTTGTTGGTTCGCGGATAACACAAAACAAAGGCCAATTATGTAAACCACTACCACGCACTGCACTTAATGGACGGGCATACGTCAGCCTGTGACGGGGGAGCCGTAATGTGCACGTCAATGTCCTTTTGTGTAGAGTTAAGTTCATCATTACCTAGAGTGAGTACTAATTAGATACTAATGGAAGGTGTAGTGCTGATCGCGGGACTTGGTTAATGTCTGTCGCCCGCAGTGTCACGGTGGCCTTCTCGTCAGCATTTCTGGCTTCGTAAATCCTCGTTTTCATAATTTGGAATCCGTGTCGCCGTCGTCGTCGCAGCTGTCGTACTTCATGCGTCGTCGGGATCGCCATCGTGGTCGCCGGCGCGGTGCCACATCTCTTTTGCGACATTCGTCCTTTATCCGATGGTGTCGTCACATTGCACCACTCTCATTTTTGTCATTGTGTTGTGTTTGCCATGGCTCGCCAGTGTGTCACCAATGTGTTATTTGTCTTGGTCACACCTGTATTCGGTGTCTTCGTCAACTGGGTCCAGTCGTCATACTGGACTCATTATACTGTCAATGACTGTCATTACTGAACGTAATGTCTAATGCCTATGCGACTTAAGAGTAGATCTTATTTTGTTGGTTGGTTGAGGGCGCTATTCTAAAATGTTCTAAAAATTAAGCGTAAATAATAAATTATACAAGAATGTAATACATTTTCCCGATCATTTGGCGTATATGATTCATGCCATATGTATCCTCAAAGATGGCGTCGAAAGGACGCCCTCTTTGGCTATTGGCTGAGTAAATGTGACCGATGTCAGCTATACGTTGACTGGATTTCACTGCACGTGCATAGGTCTAACATTTTGAATTCACCGGCCTGCGCGCGATGTTGCTATGTCACGTGATTTGGCATTATAATCATTAAGTCATTATAATACGCAGTTATATCCAGGTTACCACTTGGCATTTTTACGTGGCAGTCTGTGCTAGTATTATATTTCTCGATTTAAACCATATGCATGTACGTACACGTATAACATAGAAGCAGAATGTTGTGTCAAGTGGTTTAAGCATTCATTCCATTTTGTTGTCTCATGTAGAAACCCTACCACACTCTTCACATAAAACAGCGGCAAGTATTTGCCAGTCATGGTTGGCTCTTTGGGGGCAGATCTCAGTCCCAGCTTCATTTTCCCCCATGATAAAGAAGAAAAAGACAGAAATAAAGAAAACCCACGCCTAACCTTTCCAGTCACGTTTGGATCGAGAATGTCCGTCTCCATTTCACTCGATGCTCGGTTTCTCGTCACGCGCGAGTGTATACACTCGAAAGACGTAGGGGAAACAACACAAGGTTACACGGTTATACTTCGCCGTAAACTTTCCTCCTCCTTGAAATAAGACAAACACACATCCGCACGGGATGAGGTGACTTTGATGGGACTGTGAAGCCAAAATAAATATCATACGAGGGGGTTTGTTGCTGAGAGATAAGCTAGTTGATGACTTTTACCTTCATCTTGATTACTCTTTCATCACCTCATAATGCTGTCTACTCTAGTACACTCCTGCACTCGCAATAACAATAATCGCTTCGACGTGAGGTCCCACAAGTGGCAACGGCTCTCGTATTTCGAAAACCTACTCCACACGTGCAAAGAGATAATATTAAGTAATTGCCTCGGAAAGCCAAATTAATATGTTGATAGTCATTGCATTTTGAGCTTAATGCAGCAAATGTTATCATCAGATTATGTTTAAGTGCGAATATCAAAGAGAGAATGAGCCACGAATCAAAGCCGTGTACATTAATTAGGCCTAACTTAGGTTTGAGGCACCTGCAGACATACGTGGTTATATACATTTATTTTAGCTGGCGTCAGTGCAGTTTATTGTAATATACAACGAAATAAACACGAGAGGCGCGGGCGTATACTGAGCATTCTAATGAATTAAACAAGTTAGTGGATTTTGTTTAACATCCTCATTTCAGTCAGAAGTAGTCTCAGTTTATTTTTTCACAAATAGGAACCCCCCCCCCCCCTCCCCCGTATATTCAAGTTATAGTGAAGACCACAAACTTTTGCGGCCTTGAATACACGTAGTTTGGTCAGTCCATTCGTGTTGTGCTAGCTGGCAGAATTCATCATGGATTCTGCATCGAAACACATTTTGAAAGTGGAATCACGCATTTCATAGGCAGTCGTCACAAACCCGGACAAACATGTTTGTATCTGCAAGATACAAGGTACAAGTGCCGGTATTGAGGGGCCAGCTTGTAACTTGTTCCCCCCTGAAGTACATGACCGTCCACCTATACCGATCTGACTCTACCTTCGCCGCTGAGCACTCTAGCCAGCGGCGCACCCGACGTGAGCTTCGTCTGTTTGTGAGCTGCACACAAGAACCCTCGTTTCCGAGATCGGATCCGAGTCGTATCATTGTATCCAGCATCATACGGCGCTCATGTTCTTCGCCATGCACTCAGGGCTTCATTCCTTTTAAAACTGCTACTCGACACCAAAAAGGTCTCTCTGCTAATGTTCCTCATGCATACCGGCTCGCTCATTGAAGACTCCGAGTTCTTGTTGAGTTACCTGGGACGAGGGGGCGGGTGGGGTCATGTCGTGTTCCCTTGCTGTTTTGACGCCGTCGTTTCTGATGCGGGTGCAATCTTTGAGACGGAATTATACCTCTATGTTATACCCCGTCTGTGAAACATCCTGTACCAATTTCATATTTGCTTAAGCACCAAAATTTGCATAAAGGTAGTATCATACTTAAAAGGCATACCGATACAGAAATCTTCACAGATTTATACCTATAACTTACAAGGTATAAAGATGGTGATGGCATAAACATATCGTTATTCTTTTCTGTCTGAAATGCTGTATTTATCCAGAAAAGAGTAAAACCAGGGACCAAACTTTTATCTTTTAAAGATCAACAATAAAAAAAAGGCTAAAGAAATACTGTGGCCGTTTTTTACTGTTTTCTCAAACGGTGGGCACCGTATGGGACTGAAAAATTCACAGATGACTGTTACTGTATCTTAACCTTGATATGTTTACCCATGAATCTGTACTTGTTGACAAAAACCAAAGTATTATATAACCATAAAGCACCAAGAGCCAGTATGCCAGCCGTAACACATTGTGAATTTCATGCTCAGCTAACAATGGCCGAATACAAATCAAAAGCAGGAAACATCACGCGAAAATTTTGTTGGTTATCCTGTTTGATCAAGGAAGACTTTTCATGCTTAAGCAAATTGTGTGCTTATAAGCAGCTCCATATGAAATTGGCCCCTGATAGCATAACAAGTGACACCCACAAACATCCCCTTTCCCCGCCCCCTTTTCGGCGTGCAAGCATCACCGTCCTCAACCGCAAGTGTATAAAGTATAGTCCTGTATCCTCGCGCGCTCTGGAGCAAGGCGTATCGCGTAACCACCAAGCGGCCCCTGCACCGTTAGCCCAACGTCCACGTGAGCTGAATATTTCGCTCTCAGATTGAAGAAACTATCGAGCCTTCTGCTAACTTCGTTTGTAGTTCGATTTTTAGGAGTGCAACTGAAAACCTTGAATCCCACCTGACAAACTAACTTGGGGTAAAAAATATTTTTCAAGAGTGTGGCTGGGGAGGCCGTTGGCGAGCCGATATAGATTTCATATACTGCGAAGCGCTCGTGGATTGGGATGATAGGGTATCCTGTCGATAGCACGGTGTGCATATGATCCGTGGTTAGTTAGTATCAAGCTTTTCATATCAATCTGACATTGACAGGTTTCATCTTTCATGATTTTTTTTTCTTTTCCATTCTTGATGTCACCCTCACTACCTTCATCCAGATTCTTTTACCATATTTACGGATCAGTTTATCATACTTTATTCTCTATTACAGAGGTATAATTTCAGACAAAAGTTCTCATGAAGAGACATGAAACTAACTGATGATTCATTACAAGCTATACATCTTTACTCCCTGGTACCCTTGCTTGGCTTGGTACCCTCGATCGACTAGGTACCCTAGCTCGTCTTGGTAGGGAACGACCACTAACTTGCGAATTAAGAACAAAAGTTGTTGCGATGTTTGAAATGGAACTCACGATTTGGAAGATAACGGGCTTTCGATAAAAAGAAATTGCACGGTAATGTTCAGAAGGAGAGGAACATATCACAACAAATGGAAAAACATCAACCTCCCTACTCCCCGCTGTAATTCTTGTTTATGAGCTGCCCATCACGAATGCGTTTTAGTTGTAAAGGAAAACAGATGAGCATTTTCATTATTTTCTTTGTGGGCGAACTTTATGTGAGAGGTCATTGTCCTACCGATGCGGATAGTGCACGGTAAAAAACATCAAGCACTTCTCTTGTATAATCCAGCGATGAACTTAATCTCGCGTTTCCTACAAGATTACTCCTTCATTCCTTTTATCTTAGAGTATTTGTCCAGTTGCGCAATTACCCCGCATGGTAGATTCTCATTAGCCGGCGTTGAGACGGAGCACAAATATTTACTGCCCTTTCCTTTTCGCGACTTGCACTTTTTTGGTTAAACTGTTAAAGGTATTATCATACTTTGGTAAGAAACCAAAACAGAAATGTTCACAGATTTACGTATAACTTACAGGGTATGAAGATGGTGGTGGTAGAAACATACCATTAAAATTATTTCGCCTGAAAGTGTGTATTTATCCAGATATTAGTAAAACAACGCCCGAAATCTTGTTGATCTTTTAAAAGATCAAAAAATAAAAGAGAACAGACTTAGGAAATACTGTGGCTGTTTTTCACTGTTTTCTCTAAAGGTGGGCGCCGTATGGGACTGAAATTTTTACAGATGACTGTTACTGTATCTTTCTTGACATGTATGCCCATGAATCTGTATTTCTTCGATACAAAACCAAAGTATGATATTACCTTTAAGTATCAGTTCATAGTTATTATTCCTCCAAATCCTGAAACTTTCTCGATCTCCTCTTAATCACGGTATAATATCGAATTGTGAGACGGTGTTCATTTAAAAGTTCTCGTGGCTCAGTAGTTGTACGTCACTCTCGTATACAGTATTGAGTTAACGAAATGAACCGAGCTCGTGTGAGGCTTTTTAATCACAGAGATGAAGTTAATTTATGCATTTACAGCTTGTACCAGCCCGGCACGGGAGCGATAGTCACACATGCGTTCATTCACATAGCGAGCTGGCCACTCCCAAGGGAGACCATGAAACACAGACTGGAAGGCGGCGCGGATACCGCTAGACCCCGTGCCGCTTGAACATCAGTGTAAAGTCATTTTCTTCAGAGGGACAAACAAATAAACAATCCATCTTTAATACCCATCTTTGATCTGATCTTAACTTCTTCATCCAATTTGCCGCTGATTGAAAAAGAAGAAGAAGAAAAAAAGTTAAATGTCTTCTTGTTTACTGACTTGTAGAGTGAGCATACAGCACTTGTTTGGTTTCCATGCATATACGTCTTTGGTTGTGTGGGTTATCGCACTTTTTTTGCAAATATGAAAAATACTGCAGGCTACTTAACAACTAACCTTACCACTTTCAGTTCTACCTTTTACCAAACAAAAGTGTGAAACACAAAAATAGAAAATTGTCAAATAAACAAACAAACAAACAAACAAACACCCCAACGAACAAATGAACAAATGAACAAACGAACTGCTCTCCACACGATTGTCACAAACGCAAAACCTTTCTCTATAACCATCTGGTGGGTCTCGTGCCTAGAAATAGCCAATTAATCGACCAGTATCGAGTTGCACTCTGACCACTCGATCCAAGCCGTGCTCGGACCTGACCGAGCATGTCAACAACCAATTCTAGGCCCCAAAATAGCAACAGTGGCATTTGGAACTTTATTCTGTCCTTTTTCTTTCCATTTCCTTATCTTTTTAGAATAAATCTGAAAAGTGTATTAAACAGCTGTATGTTCCCCAAATGAAACGACCAAACCGGTGTTTTTGTATTTAAAACCAGATACAATGCTGGAAACACACTGACAAAGTCGGAACTGCACTGGGGCCAATTTCATAGAGATGCTTAGCACAAACAAAATTGCTTAGCACGAAAATGGCTTGTCCAATAAAACAAACCACCATTGAAAATTCGATTTGATATTCTTGGTCAGCGAACAACAGCCAAAGAACAATTGCACACAACACACAAGTGATACACAACACATGGATATTTGGTTGTTAATTCTGGTTTTTTTTTTTAAGGCAGAAATGTCATGCTAAGCGATTTAATGTGCTAAGCAGCTCTATGAAGTTGACCCCTGCTCAAGGCAAATTCACAAACTAATGTATAGCGAAATCTGCCAGTAATTAAACCGCGGATATGAAGGGAGTTATTCCTCCGTAATGATACCAGTGGGCAAGCTTAGAATTGTTTATGAGCATTGCGTGTATGTATTATGCGGAATTTCCGAACCATGGCGTCATAAACTTAAAAATGAACTTCTGGAATGGGACTGACGAGAACCGTAAAATAATAAAATATTGGGGCCGAATCCCTGACATAGTAATGGAGTCCTGGGATGCATCCACCCATAGAGTTACGAGCGCACATAATTACCTGGTTATCATCTCATCCAAGAGCTTTGTAGTTTGTCCTATAAGTTGCAAGCCGACCCCTACCCTGGAAGATTGTCTGATTACTGCGGTGAACACATCGATGGATATTTGAAGAATTCGGTTTTGCTGGGCCGCATATATTGGTAACTTAACGGCATATCTAGAGTTTGATTTACGCCGTGAAGTTCTCACTTTACCTTTTCGCTGCAGTAAAACATATATCACACACATCCACAGTCGTGAACTCTTTCAAGGGTATACAAGTCATGTACAACCCGCCTTTGGAATTGTGTATGTGTAAGGCCTGTCCCAATTATCTGGCAGCGACCGCAAATAACACACGAGTCTATGGAAATGGCTGCAGTCACTGGCTAGTGGCTGTCATATAGGTACATGCGTATTTTGCAGCCGCAGCCAGAGAAGTTGGGCACGGCCTTAGAAATTTTAGCAAAGAATATCCCACAATGCATTTCCCTAGGCCCTAAAATCTCCAACGCACACACACACCTCTGGCCTCTGCATACAAAGTTGTGCTTACAGGTATAGCTCATGTGTGTTGGGTCCATCCTCATGTGGCTTGTTTCGCTTTTTTCTTTGTTTCCTACTTCTTCAAAAGACATTCATTGGAAGTCGCTATAGCTTCTAGTTGCAACTTTGTTAAACGAGTTATCAATTTAATAATATAATGTTGCTGTTTGTTCAAAGGCTGATCAAGAAATAACTAAATAACATCAGTGGTTAGACTTGGTGGTGATTATTTGTTAATCGGTGTGTACCATTTTAATATCTTTCCTTTAAACGTATTCCTAATTGTTACTGTTGATTAAGTCTGTCAATGGTGTGTGCGCGCACAATTTGCAAATTTATTATTTGACTGCTAGCTAGAAAATCAGCAATTTGGCGCTTTTCTCACTTTTTTCCTGATCCATACTCTCAGTAAAAACGAGCCTAAGCCACAACCTTCTCGTTATTGTATGTAGAAAAACGGGGTTAACCCGCGGTTCCACTGGCCTCGTAGTGCTTAAACGTAAAGGTCTACTTTCTTGCAATATTGTTCCCAGTGTTGTCGTTTACTGGTACTCCCTATAGAGTACTCCCCTGCATGATCATGCGACACCCATGCACCCTTGAACCCCAAACCTAAAAAAACTAGAAACGGGGCCAAACAGCCTACCAGACGAACTCACTGCCCTTTTTCTGCATTTAGAGTTCTTCCCCAGTTTCTCACCAAAAACAGTTCTTTTCGTTCTAGTTTTGCCAGGCCCGATTAACCAATTAGAGAACGGAACGTGGAGGAACTCTGGGCCCGTGTTTTCTTTGTGGCATCCGAACCCTTCTCCCGCAAAAGGGTTAATATTGATTAACCACTTGGCGCAACAAGACTCGTTTAAAAAAATCCATGACGTTCCCGAGCAGGTGGCTGTTCTATGCAGAGAGGACAGGCACAGAGGTATAAAGATACTGAGAGAAGATACTTAGTATCTCGTTATTGAAACAACAATCAATGGTCTTGAGACCGCTTTGTACTAGATCGTTGACCCTCAGTTAGTCTATATATTATAATGACCGAGAATGGGACCTTAAGGAGACTTTCCCATAGGGTCGTGCACTTTACTTACCTATTTCTAAACATCCTCCAAACCAATGAACTTGAAATTTACATATGTTCATATTGAGAGCATTCTCTGTCTTCTATTAGAATATGGACAACAAAAATATGTCTTTGAAAGGTAGCTGGTACCTTAGGGAGACATCGAAATACCTCGCTAAGTCCCGATGTCTCCCTAATGTCCACTTTTATATGCTAACGTGTCTCCCTAATATACCCTATCTGTAATTATTATACTCCATCTTATATCCCAACAGGTGTTGATGATCTCGACTTGATCCAATATGGTTGACA